>JAKZJT010000005.1:1380934-2761869 GCA_023078575.1 Diaporthe nobilis
GCAAACTCCTTCCCGGGCCTCAACCGCATCTTCCTCCTCCTACCAGGCCCTCTCCCGCCAGAACACCATGTCTTCATATGATGGATCGCGGTCAGCCCGCCAGTCGAAACGGTACTCCATGTCGGCATTGTACATGTCAATGTCGGCACAGGAAACCGACTTGGAAATAGAAGACGAACTTGCCAAAGGTTTGTCTCCCAAACTGAAGTCCCGAGTGAAGTCCCATTACTTACTTTCCGCAGCTCAAAAGATACTTCGGGACCTAAAGTCTAAGATCTCCTCCCAATCCAAGAAGAATTTCGTGCTTGAAAAGGATGTGCGGTACCTCGACTCTCGGATTGCCTTACTGATTCAGAATCGCATGGCTTTGGAGGAGCAGAACGAAGTCGCCAGTCATTTAGAAGACGCGACAGATATTCAGGAGGGAGTCTTTCCAAATGACGACAAGACGCAGAGATATGGCAACCTCCTGTTTCTCCTGCAATCGGAGCCCAGACACATTGCGCACCTCTGCCGGCTTGTGTCCATGTCCGAGATCGACTCGCTGCTGCAGACAGTCATGTTCACCATCTATGGAAACCAGTACGAGAGCCGAGAAGAGCATCTGCTGCTCACCATGTTTCAGGTTCGCTTCCCTTGGCCATGGAAGTGCGTGCTTGTGCTAACTTGTGCTCCCAGTCTGTCTTGACGTACCAGTTCGACAACACTCCAGAATACTCGTCCTTGCTTCGCGCCAACACACCAGTTTCGCGGATGATGACAACATACACAAGGAGAGGTCCGGGTCAGAGCTTCTTGAGATCGGTGCTTGCGCACAGGATTAACGGCCTTATCGAGCTGCACGATTTGGATCTCGAGATCAATCCCCTCAAAGTTTACGAGCGCATGTGCGAACAAATCGAGCAGGACACAGGCAGCCTTCCGCCGTCTCTACCAAAGGGCATCACTGCTGAACAGGCCGCGGAAAATGCTCAGGTTCAAGCTATCATCGAGCCGAGACTCACTATGCTTACCGAAATCGCGAATGGCTTCCTGTCAACCATCATCGACGGCCTGGACGAAGCGCCGTATGGAATTCGATGGATCTGCAAACAAATCCGCAGCTTGACGAAGCGAAAGTACCCTGATGCCAACGACCAGGTTATTTGCACACTGATCGGAGGATTCTTCTTCCTGCGCTTCATCAACCCCGCCATCGTCACGCCGAAGTCGTACATGCTAATAGATGGAACGCCGGCAGACAAGCCGAGAAGGACGTTGACGCTGATTGCAAAGATGCTGCAAAACCTCGCGAACAAGCCGTCTTATGCGAAGGAGCCTTACATGGCCAAGCTGCAGCCGTTTATCCAGTCGAACAAGGAACGGATCAACAAGTTCATGCTCGATCTTTGCGACGTGCAGGACTTCTACGAAAGTCTGGAGATGGACAACTACGTGGCGCTCTCAAAGAAGGATCTGGAGCTGTCTATCACGCTGAACGAGATATATGCCATGCACGGCCTTATCGACAAGCATCGAAACGAAATCTGCAAGGATGAGAACTCGCATCTACACATTATCATGTCCGAGCTTGGCCCTTCTCCTCCACAAGTGCCCAGGAAGGAGAATCGGGCTATCACTTTGCCACTGTTCAGCAGATGGGAGTCCGCCATGGATGACTTGACCGCCGCGCTCGATATCACTCAGGAGGAGATTTACTTCATGGAGGCCAAAAACGTATTCGTACAGATCATGCGTTCGATCCCGTCGAATAACTCGGTTCAGCGAAGGCCTCTTCGCCTGGAGCGCATCGCCGATGCAGCAGCGACATCTCGGAACGACGCGGTGATGGTCCGCAAGGGTATCCGTGCCATGGAACTGCTGAGTCAACTGCAAGAGCTGCGAGTCATAGACAAGTCTGACCAGTTCAGTCTGCTACGGGATGAGGTCGAGCAAGAACTACAGCATCTAGGTTCCCTCAAGGACGCAGTCCTTGTGGAGACTTCCAAGCTTGACGAGGTCTACAAGACGATTCGCGATCACAACACGTATCTGGTCGGCCAGCTGGAGACGTACAAGAGCTATCTGCACAACGTCCGCAGCCAAAGTGAGGGTACACGACGGAAGCAGCAGAAGCAGCAAATTCTCGGTCCCTACAAGTTCACACACCAACAACTGGAGAAAGAAGGGGTCATTCAGAAGAGCAACGTGCCGGACAACAGGCGGGCGAACATATATTTCAACTTCACAAGCCCGCTACCGGGAACATTCGTCATTTCTCTCCATTACAAGGGCAAGTATAGCAGCTCCAGGGCTGAAGACCATCCGACGTCATTGGTGGATCTCTTACTGACACACATCCCAGGGCGTAACCGCGGTCTCTTGGAGCTTGATCTGAAGCTCGACGATCTTTTGGAGATGCAGAAAGACGGACAGGACGAGCTGGACCTCGAGTATGTCCAGTTCAACGTACCAAAAGTTCTCGCCCTTCTGAACAAGCGGTTTGCTCGGAAGAAGGGTTGGTAAATAATGGACTCTCACACGCCACTCGGCGTCGTGTGTATCCTAGAGAGTGAGGAGCGTTGGGTCACTCATGGTGTCCTACTTCTTCACATCACATATCTCACGATCGATCATTCTGCCATCTCAACACACAACATCATGTATCGCTAAGGGACTGTCGGCGTTTTGGAGCCGGCGTGCACTTTTATACTCCTTGATACCACCGCCTATACGCAACACCGTCTTTTCAGGTCGCCTGCCTGCACCTTCATCTTGACCACTATATATCCCGACCGACAAAGTCCTCATCATCCTGCACGCCCCCCCGCCCCTCCGCCCCCTGGGGCAGCACATCAACAGGCACAGCCCTTTATCAATATCTAATTCTCTCGGCGTGGCCTTATTCGTGGCGGTTTTGAAACCCACATGTTTCTGTCTTGCGTTCCATTCGGCTCTGTTGTTATCACATTAATGGTAGCTGGCTATGCTTCGGCTGGACCGGCGGCTTTTTGGCTTCGCTACACAGGTGAGGTGGAAGGGGCGTCGTCGTTTTTTGTCCTTTCTGAATGAGCGGCTTCCAGACGGCAAGCATTGGAGTTGATCAGTCCTTGTCAGCCCCATTGCCTATCCCCCGGATTCAGTCACCCCATTTCGAATTTTTGGTCGTTGTTCTGGGCTTAGTGAATATTCCCACAGTAGAATTGGTTCTGTGGTGGAAATCGAGGGATGTTAGGGATCGAAAGGAGAGGCCTTCTTTAAGTTGTTACGCTTGCAAGGCATCGATGATAGTCGACGACTTTTGGCCAACTTTCTGCTTTTATTATGCACTGGTGGAATCTCGGAAGGGACGTCCCGGGGGGTTCTTGGGAGGGACTTTGGGCGAAGAAGGGAAAGGACACGAGAATGATTTTTTGTTTTGTTTTTCCTCTTCCACTGCCGTTTTTCTTTCCCTCCTTTTCTTGGAATGGATGATTTGGCTCACGTTCTTCATGTGTATGCTGCCCATGGTATAGATGAGACAAACATGGATTTGATGTTGCGAAACCCCGTTTTTTTGTTTTTGACCCTTTCTGGAATTTAGCAAAAATACCTACAGCTTGCTACTCTTCCCTTCACATACTGGCTCTGTTCGATAAGTGAGTGAATGAATGACTTCGATGTGTGCGTAGCTACCTGCCTGCCTGCCTACCCGCTGGTTTCACTGGCTCACGAGGATTTTCTTTGTAACTTGTGCTTGCCGCTTCTTCTCTCGATGCTGTACGCATGTACTAGGTATGCGTGTGTAGGTAGGCAAGGTGAGTAGTTGGAAGTGCCGGGCCCTCCTCGACGTAGACGATCGATCCAGAGCACCATTTGCGCCTTGGAGTATCCTTCTTCCTCTCCTTGCTTTTCTCTCCTCGGGGGACGAGCTGGCTGGCTGGCTGGTCTTGCTGCCTTACAGGCGGACCTGGTCTTCACACAACCTGCCACTCACTCGCGCACTGCTAACCACCACCATTGCATGTCGTCTCTTTTTTCCCTTTTTTTTTTTTTTTTTTTTTTTGTTGATCTGGAACGCGCCGTTCTTTCCCTTACGAAACCGTGGCTTGAAGCCGCTCAAATAGAAGTCTTTCATTACTGGCCAACCACCACGGGTGGGGGGATCGGATGCTGAGAGATGGTTGTTCGGAGAAAGGACGGGGTTCTTCCTTCGAGGTATGTCTATCTCGCAGGCCGGGAGAATCAAGAGTATGTATGCACGTATGAAAGGAGCAAAGAGCTTAGAGGAGACTCGATGCCAGTTTCGCTGAGCACCCTGGGTGTCAGCCAGACCGACCCAGGAGCTGCGGTGACTGCATGAGCTACTTGCTGTTGATCGCGACGGTGACTGCGCGTGAAACAGGCGGCCGCGACAGGCCAGCCATGCTTGATCTAGGGACTAATACATTTCTACCCCTACCTGCTGTCCGGCGGTGTCGAGAGGATGGGACTGGGCCGCTGGGTCAGCTCATTACAGAGGCATATCCTATCTGACATGCCTCGATGTCCTGTGTCTGACCGTCACGTTTTCCCTTTGCTGTGATGGATGTGTGTCCCCGTCCGTGTCTGTTGCCGTTGGCCCATCACAATAGCAACACGATGCTGGATCACATGCTGTGATTCGGGGAGTCGATCAGTATTTCCTTATCGGCAGAAGATCTGAAAACACGATTCGACATGTCACGTTCTGCACATGTTTTCAGTGCCAGATTGTAGCCAAGTGCCGCGGTTCCGCCCCACCGTCGACATTGCGGATGCTCCGCCGTTGGCCAAAGTGCCCTGATGGCTCAGCCAAGAGTAATTACTCGATTGCCAAGACAGCCTCGAGGTATCTCCTCCGGCCAAGATACCCAACGGTCTTGCCCTTGCGCTGTGAGCAGCTCGGATCTATGCCATGTGTCCCATGGCGGAGCAGATCCGCTAAGAAGCTTTCAACCACGATGCCCGCTCGCGTTCACCTCCCTTGGAACTTCTCCTTCCACCCACCCTTCTCAAACAGCCAAAGCGCCTCAATGGCATACGACCTGCTCCCCCTGTGGCCCTGCCCCTCGGGAACCTCGGCCGCCTCGAGCAGGCTCTCGATGACCTTAGCCTCCTGGGCCGTCCGCCACAAGCCCTTGGCGAGGTCGCCGTCGTCCCCGCCGTCGCCCCACTCGCCCTGGCCCAGCCTGAACAGTATCCTGCCCAGGGTCTGGAACGCGACGCACCGCTGGGCGGGGACGGCGCTCCGCGCGAGGATCCCCAGCTCGCCGATCGTGTAGCCCGCGGCCTCGGGGGCCTGGCCGTGGTGGTGCAGGCCCTTGGTGACGGGTATCGCCCTGCTCCTGGAGGGGGCCAGCAGGCGCCCCTTGAAGTCGAACCGCAGGGCGGCGATGGACAGCGAAGACTGGCCAGGGTAGTAGGGGGACTCTTGGTCGGCGACGGAGCCCGGGGTCGGGATCGGGGCCATCCAGGCCAGCTTCGTCGGGTCGGCGGGCAGGTTGGGGAAGTACTTGGAGTGCAGCGTCTCGAGGAAGTCTGGGTCGGACGGGTCGAGGTCGGGCAGGGGCTTCGGGTGCGGGAAGTGCGTGGTGTTTGCGGCGAAGGTGTCGGCGGCCGCGGACGAGGATGGTGGTTGTTGTGGTGGTGGGGGCTCGGAGCTTGGGTCGAAGAGGTCGACGGGTGGTTCTGGTGGCGGCGCGTCTTCGTCGAAGCGTACTGTCTTCTTTGGCTTTTTCTCAGGATATGCAGGAGCAGTTGTATCGTCTACCACAATCGCGGGGGTCTCCTCGGGTTTCGGTGGCTCTGCCGTGTTCGCATCTGAGCCTGTTGGCTCGTCAAACGGCGATGGCCCACTCGGCTCGTCGAGGTTGGCCCTCCTGAGTAGCATTTGGACTATGCTAGGGTTTAGGCGGTTCAAAAGCTCTTGACGCTCCTCTTCTATCTGTTTTGGTGACATGGATGCCAGGAGGTCCTTATTCTCCCGATCGATCGCAGCTTGTTCCATCGTTGAGCTCGGGCGAGCCGGCCGAGGAGTTTGCGCCGGGGCTGCCGGGACCGGCCGTGTGGATGCTGTTGGAGCATCTTGAGGTTCAGGAGCACTGGCTTCGGCACCTTGACGTTGCTTCTTGAAAGCTGATACTCTTGTCCGCTTCTTGTGCTCGGGAAAGCCGGTGGCGGTGGACTTCGGCTGGGGAAAGCTGGGCGGCTTGACGGCGCCGACGTCCTTCTCTTTGATGTCGAGGGAGAAGTCCATGGTTTCTGTCGACTTAAAGGGAGATGACAATTCGAATCAAGGTTAGAAAGAAGAGGGAAATCTGCGGCTTGTACCACCTGCAGAACATTTGTCAGCCTGCTTTACGCAGGACGTATATACATGTATGAAGGTAGATGGATTAGATAGCCTCGTCGGATCTTTGCTCCAGACTTTTTTTTTGGAGCTCGCCGACCCATCCATCTTCCGCTGTCACCCCTGCAACTCGCGCCAAGCCACTTCGGGCACCTCCCCTTCCTTGAGCCTAACTTTGTTTGGGGGTTTAAGGTTTCTCTGAACGTGTCAGTGGAACAGCCGGGACAGGCCACTTGCATTAGCGTCGATCACTCAATTCTCCCTGGTCTCTGAATGTCTTGTGGGAGAATGCACCGCCTGATAATCTGAAAAATACCCCAACTGCACCATTGTCTAGTCAGGCCACCGGCTGCCGGCCATGCAGCTTGAAAACCCACGCCTCTGTCCGGCCGTTTCAATCCGACCTGATGACAAGTATAGCCTGAAACCTGCAACTCTTCTCTTGCGTCTACACGTCGAAGGGATTTGCGCAGGGACAAAGGCCACAGATGATGCGGATGTTTAGATATAGGCAGAATTTTGAAACTTGAATCACTGCGAGCACGAAGACAGGAGGATGAAGACAATTCCACCGTCACATCCAAGTGGCACATGTACACCCCCCCCTACCAATGCGTCCTGAAGTCCGGAGTCTGAGGGAGGCGATGGTACCAAACCAAGCCAAACCCGCATCTAACCCAGCTCAGACCCCAAATGTCGGTCTGTCACATCTCCGTGCTATCAATTTGCTGTCGAGCTCTGAGGTGATCCGCCTGGTTTCCGTTTCAGATCATCTGTTAGTTATCTCACCCCGACGGTCGGGGTGGTGCCATGACAATGGCTCCAAAAGACTGCAGCAGACGGGACTCAGTTGGCGGGAGATATTTTCCGCCCAGGGCACAACTTTGTCGCGAAGTGATTGCATCATGCAATGAGACAGTCTGATGCAAGTCGTTCGGATGCAATCAATAAATAAGTCAGTGCAGCCTGAGATGCAGAATCGAATCTGTCGCGTCGCACTGCGTGCAACTAAAAAAAAAAAATGCGCCTACGAATCGTGCCACGCCCGTGTAACGGTCACGGCTGTTCCGTACTGTCCAGGCCGCCAGAACGGTGCTGGTGCTTTGCCTGCACCGCCGATCGGGTTGGTCACAGACTCGGAGGAGCCTTGGAGTCAGCCAGTCAGTGCATGTGCCCCCACGGATCTTAGTGAACGTATGCTTGGCCGTGTATAGTACCGCACAAGCACAAAAGCAACAAGACTTTAATTAGATATCATGCTGCATGTGCAACCGAACGATTCCAGGGACTGGGGGGCCCGGAATAGGAGCTGATGGCCTGTGCAAGAGGCCGAGGTCATTTGAGATTAGGCCCATACCTGTATATCGTATCTGCGTTTATCATCGGGCTCCCGTCAATGGTATGCTCGTCAGCCGGTCAGCCCCTCTTCCGTCAGGGGTTCAAGATCAGATGGAGTACCTAGGTATGTAATGGCCTGGGGTTCATTCTGGGCAGGTCTCCAGTTGGGGCATACCGGCCGAAACGGGACCAGGCTCCCAAGAAATCAAAGGAAGCAAGACAGAACGAGAGAGAAAAAAATGGATGCGCCTACTCCTTCCACGCCCCCTGCAGCTGCTGCGGTAACTTGGCAGTGCAGGCCTGACGTCGACTGCTGCGTGATGGGCCCTGTATCACCGTAGGGCACCCAGGCCCAGGCACCGTATGTACAATCTGTACCACAGTAGGACGGGCAGCTCCACTCCTCGACCACCTGCGTGGTACGGCGCGGACAGGGGTCGGCTGGGCCGGCCGTGGAGGTACGAGGACTCATGTACCCAAGTACCGGGGTATCCGCCGTCCAGATCCAGAGCGCAACTTGAAATGCAAGTGCGCCCGCAGGGCAGGCAAGACAGGTCAGGCACTCAACGCTCCCACACCCGCACCCACACAAGCCCACAGGAACAGGGGTCCTGCCTAGACAGGGATGTTACAGCCGCCTCGATTCTTCTTTTTCCGATTGTCGACCTCTGCTTCGGCCGTCATCCAGATCAAACCCACACCTGGAATGACTGGCTTGTACCTCGTCTACCACCTGGCAGCAGTGCAGCAGCACCTAGCCGATTCCGCCCTCCCACCGCCGTGTCGGCACTTGTACATAGTACCTCCCCTCCCTCCCTCCTCTCTCTCTCTCTCCTCTTACTGCCTGGCCTGCCGTGAGCACTATTTTGCGCGGATACCCCCTTCCAGATCAGGACCACTTGATATACCCCACCCCCAAACCCAGGCCACTCCCACTCCCACGCCCCCCTGCCTTTACTACTACTACCTTTACCTTGAAGCCACATACCAGCAATGCCAGCCAGCCCCTAGTCTAGTTCGCTCCCGTTCCCGTCGAAGTTTCTCAATCATGTGCCCATGCCTCCTGCCGTCACCCTGCCTCCCTGCCACGGCCATGACCACCACCTACCCACGGGCTAGGGTAGCCCCCGTGTCTCGTTGTCCTGTCGGAGGCTGGATCTGGCATCTGCTTGGACTGTGCTGAGGGCGGTTGCCGGCTGGCAATGCAACCACCTCGCCAAAGCAAGTGAAGTGTTCGCGCACACATCAGACGAATAGACTAATAAATGGTGCATGGGTTGGATGGACGGTCGGCCGGTTGGCGATGATGGAGCGGGTGAGTGACGGTCCATTGTCATCGTGGTGGTGGTGGCCCATGCTCGCTTGCCGGCCATCTGCGTGTTCTGTCGGGCCCTGCGCGTGCATCAATCTGCATCTGGTGCATCTCCCTCAATCAGACTCCGGGCGATGCGGTTGCTTGTCGCATCTCGGTCCTGGGCCTGGTGTTTTATTCACTTCGTCCTGGTCCTGTCCTGATCCCACACCGTTGGGTTAGTCCTCTCGCCAGTTCATGCCCACCCAGAAGTCAGCCAGCCCTTGGTGGTTCTGGGTGTGACTGTGATGGATCCAATACAGTCAAGTCACTATCCCGACCGTCCCATCCCATCCCATCGTCCCCTTTCCCTTGGTGGTCGTGGTGGTTTGCTGCCTTCCTCACCCCGTCTGCCCTCTGCTGCCGCCTTCCTCTTCCCTCGTCCTGGTCCCCATCTCCATCCCCATCCATCTCCCCCCTTTGGCCCGTCCTTCCGAACAGCTGGGCGTCCCCATTCCCACTCTCACTCTCCCGTTCCTGTTCTGATCCTCCCACCCCCCACCCTCATGGGGTCTTGGGTCTCACTCCCCATCTCTTCCCTCCTCGTGCCCATCTCCCTCTTCTCCAGTCTCTCTAGTCTTGTTTGCCCTGGTGGTTTGGGTGGTCTGGTCTGGTCCGGTCCGGTCTGGCTTTGCATTGCCCTTCTCGCCTTGCCGTGCCCTCGCCTTGCCTTGCCTTGGCTTGCCCTGGGCCTGCCCTTGGTGTGGTTTGGCTTTAACTCGCGTTTAATAACATTTTCTCGTTCGTTGCCTCTATCCCGACTCTGTCTGATGGTGGCCAGGGCCCCGATTTTCCCCTGCCCTTTTGATCCCTCCCAAAAATCCAATTTGATGTTCCCGACCAAAACGTAACCATCTCCAATCTCGTACCAACACCCTCTGCCCGCCCGCATTCCCAGTTTCCTCATCCTCTCCCGCTTTCTACACACAACACCTCACCACCGCCTTTTGGTGTTGAACACACAAATCCATCCAAAACCACCTTGCGCCATCCGATCGACCCTTCAAAAAGACAATCATTTTGTACCTCTCAATTCCCTAATTTCTTTTTCGACCTCCATTCTCGCATTTGACCCCTGTTTGGCGCCTTTTTGACCGCTGCAAGAGTCGTGCATCCGCCTCGGAACGTGTCCATAATCCGGCGGCTGTGTTTTGTGAGGTTATTCAGACTGTCCCTTCTCCACCGCCCGCTAGCCAAGCCTAGCCGACAACCGCGCGACACACACTCACAGCTCCCGCCTCAGCCAGCCCCGGCGCACCTGGTCACCGCCTAACACCCCACCCCGCCATCCACACCCTACAATATCGTCACTGCTGTTAGCGACTGTACTCACAACCTCGCTATTTCCCGTTTTGGCCAACTTTGCCAAAGGAAATATTGATTGTTGCCAGTGACCTGCAAGGCAACATTTCAATTTCTATTTCACCCAACTATTGTCAGGCAGCAGACAGCACAGCAGGGTAGCGTACGACAACCAGAATCCCTGTGCTTGCGTCTGTCTTTCCTTGTACTGTTCTCAAAAAAAGACACGCCGACCACCTTCTGTCACAGACACAATAGAATTCACATTCTATCAACACCACACAACACAACTCAACACAACACACCTTGCAGGAGATACCGACAGACCTCCCGCTTCAGTCAGCACAACAGAGAGAGGCTTCAGGCGATTTACTTCCTTAGTTGAAGGCGGCTGCCCAAACCTTGGAAGGCACATATGGCATTGCAAGGTCGCGGTGCGATGAGCTCCTCACCTACCTCTCTCTCGTCACCACCAGCAAGCTCCATCAGCAACCCTTCCTCACCCTCCCGCCTCAACGTGGGCAGGGCCAACATCGAGATGGACGAGATCGTCGTCGACACAGCATCAGGGCCTCGGTTTGGAGTGGTGGCCCCAGCGCAGCCCCCTCCGCCCGATGTGCCGCTGACCGCCGCCGGCCTGCCAAGAAAGAAGCCCGGTCGAAAGCCTGGCAGCACCGTCAAGCCAAAGGTCAACCCTGATGGCACGCCAGTCGCTGAAGCCCCAAAGGTTCGAAAGCCTCGGAAGCCTAGAGATCCCAACGCCCCGCCCATCCAGCGAAAGCGCAAGATCGCCGCCACGCAGGAGGTTGCCGAGCCCGAGCAGCCCTCTGCCCTCTCGAGCGGCTCTGCGTCGCACCAGCCCCAGCAGACGACTGAGGCAAGCCCGATGCGCATGGATGTGGACTCACGCCCAGCAGCAGCAGCCACGCCCAGCAGCAACACGCCTAACCAGCAGTCCAACCCGGCAAAGGTCCCAAAGCGCGAGGGTCCTTCTTTCATGTCCTCTCTGCTGAACCGTGACTCTCCCCCACCTCCCCCCGCCCCTCCTGCCCCAGTGCGCATGGCCTTTGACCCAGTGCGGTCCTCCAGCTACGACCCTGTCCGGGAGACAATGGTCACCCGCGACCCCTACGGAACTTCTGCCTTGGCCTCACCTCGCGGTCCTTCTCAAATGACCAACCGAGCCAGCGCATCTCCCTCAATTTCAAGCTTGATTGATGCACCACCACAATCGTCTGCTTCCAAGGTCGTCTCGCCCACACAGGCACACTCCTCTTTCCACACCACGGCTGCGCAGGGCCGGTTCCAGGACCCCTCCTCCCTGCCGCCCTCGCCATCCAATCAAGTGCGCAAGGACCCCCCGCCCTTGTCCGGTCCAGCTCCCAAGTCGTCTACAGTCGAGATCAAGAAGCCTGGCCCACCTCCCATGCCTCAGCCTCCCATGGCAACCGAGCCATTCAAGCCCACCGCGCCAGCCAGCTCTGGAATGCCGGCCCCCAGCACTATGCCCGCTCCATCCAAGAAGCTCGCGACTGTCGCCGCCCAGACTCGCAAGGAAAAGAAGGCTGTGTCTTCCACATCTTCCTCGCCCAAGATGGGCAGCCTCAAGAACGCACTCCCTGATGTTGCTCCCCTCCCTGGTTCCTCAAGCGACCGGTCCATCCTCGACTTCGGAAAGGTAGCCCCAGGGGAGGAAAAGGAGGCCCCCTCGATCATCCTGCACATCCCGCTTAACGGCGAGGGTAATAAGTACGTCAACTTCATGCGCCTGGCCGAGAGCAAGTACGGCTGGGATGCGCTCCACCCTCGCGAGGCAGCCAACCGTGACCGCAAGGCCCGCATTGCCGCCGCCTCTGCCGCCTTGGAAAGGCAGCAATCCGGTCGCGATTCCGCCGAGGAGGAGGACCCGGAGTTCAATGCGAGCGAGGACGAGAACAGTAATATTGAGATGGGCGGCATGGGTAATAACGGCGGCCTGACGAGTGGTGCTGATGCTGCTGCGCCCGAGAAGCCAAAGCGCAAGAAGCGCAACTGGCGTGAGGACGAGTACGATCGCGGCGACGATTTCGTGGACGATTCGGAGCTTTTGTGGGAGGAGCAGGCAGCAGCTGTCCAGGACGGATTCTTCGTGTACAGCGGTCCTTTGGTGCAAGAGCTTCCAAAGGCTCCTGAGCGGTATGTCACGTCGCTCTTGTCCTTCAAACCTATACTTGATCTTGCGGTTTTGCTAACGTTTCATGTCACACAGTGAGGGACCTGCCAAGCGAGGTCGCGGACGCGGCGGCGGCCCTGGATCCCGCGGAGGACGAGGACGCGGCGAGGGTGGCAGGGGACGTGGTGGTGGACCCGGATCCCGCGGCGGCACCACAACGCGCAAGCCTCGAATCACCAAGGCCGAGAAGCAGCAGTTGGACCGTGAGAAGGCTGAGCGCGAGCAGAAGGCCCAGCAGCTGGCGGCGTCCAAGTCGAACACCAGCACCAACGGCAACTCGGCTGGATCTTACGGGCTCTTGGCTGGGCTGGTCGGACCCAATGCCTCTGTGCCTTCACTCTCGGCCGGGCTCGGTGCAGGTATCATGAACTCTTAGGACGGGTTGAACAGGAACCTGGCTTTGACTTAGGAGCACAGCGAGAGCGACGAGTGTGAAGGAAGCCAGTGAACATCGTGGGCCTTCGGTATGCTCACCAGGAAGCAGAGCAAAATTCTCCTCGGGAATCAAGGGCAATACGAGACGAACGAACGACAATCGAACCCACTCCTGGACCACGGAATCGCGGATGCACAGCATTCGAGCCAAATACAGGATTGTTGTGATAATACGGGGAAGGTGACAAAACAAAGACGAGGAGAGTTTACAGGAACACGTAACTAGAGGCAGGAGGCGTTCTGGTCATTCAGTTTGGAACGAATGGCAGTTGTATTTCCCCAGGATTTTGGAGGGGTAGTGTGCGTGCATTTTTGGGAGGGCAAGGTAAATCGTCTGCATAGGTCGGTTGGTGGTCGAAGGCGTTTCTGGAACTTTGGCTGGCAGCATTTCTTTGGAATCGCCATGCAAGAGGGAGGGAAAGGGGGAAAGGTTAGTAGGTGTTGGTTCTTTTCAACTGAGACTACCAGTAATGAGTCGTCATGTCTACTACTACCTTTTTTTTTTTACCATCCGCACAGAGCGGTGGATACAAAGGTAACCAACCATGAGGTTTGCTCGGTCTGCTCGGTCTGCTTCTGCTTTGCTCGGCTCAGTTCATGAGCCATTCATAGATTCATCATCCACCAGATGTTCATTCTGCGGAATATGCATGTGTCTGATAATTGTATCTTATGTGTGTCGAAGTAGGGGTCGTCAGTATTGTACTTGTGTTATTCGCCCGTAGACAAGGGGATACCTTACTGCTCCTGTAGTTCATGTCTGACATGCCTTCCACAGTTTGTCCGTCTACGCAGGTGGGCAACGTCTGCATTGAGGCTTAGCATTGAGGCTTGTTCAAGGTTCAAACCTTAAATTGCTGGCAATGCTTGTGTTGTTTGGAATCAGGGGTGGGCGGTGCAGCCCAGTTCGGAATTAAGGTACGCAACCCGAGTTTGGGGCACCTAATATAGACAATGCGCAAGCACGGTTTCCGTCATGTATAGATCCTCCAGTGGAATCTATTAACGTGCCGAGCGTCCGTTCTGCCATTTGCCGCAATTGTGTAACCAAGGCCCGGCCGTCCACGGCGCCCGTCGTCCAATCTGCCGCAACCATGTGGGCCGGAGATCGGGTTACAGGCAGGAAGATGCACCTCCTGGCCCCCCTGCGGCGACTCAGTCGGAGGCTGCTGGCCCAAGGGCGCATCGACCGGAGACGGAGACAGATGGTACCGTTGGACTGACGCTCGAGTCCTGTGCTGTCAATTCCCATTTCCCCCAGAGACTGGACGGAACTGCTACTCTATCTGGCTTTTGAACATTGAAGTGCAGGCACTATTATCAAATTCGTACTTACCAGTGAAAGACAGAAGCAACGAAACACGAGGATACACAGCCTTGGAAACTCGACGACCGCGCAGAACAGATAGTGGCCGTCGTAGGAGCCTAATTTGTTTCCACCCGTTGTACCGGAGGTACTAGAGCGACCATGTTGGAACCACTACGCAAAGATGACAAACGGCGCCAGAACATGTCCAGGGCAAGTGAAAGCCGCGGTCGGCGCCTCGATCCGTGCCTCGAACCACCACGCCGAAGCCTCGTACGACATTCCCACGGTTCTTCTTGGCTCACCTTGGAAAGGAGCCAAAGCCCTCCTGCCTACTTGGAGCACAGCAGCCCCAGGAGGAATTCCGCAACGGTACAAGTCCCCGGGCAATACACTGCGGGGAGAATCTCGGATGAGCTGGCAGAATCCTACTCGCTTCCTCCCCCGCTCAACTACACCCTGCGCGACAAGAAAGTGCGCATAGCTATATTCTGGTGCTTCATCGTGCTGGACTGTGCCGTCATGCCGATCGGGCTTTACTTTATACTGTGGTACGACGTTGGGCCGGGGAGCGAGGAGAAGAATGCGCTGAGCGCCAACACCGTCCTGAGTATTGTCACAGCAGCGATAGGTGGCAGCAGCATTCTGGAGTACTTGCTCAGGGCTTGGAAACTGTGGAAAAAAGGAAGTGATTGCCGGGTAGGTTGGCGGTTGGAATCCACGGGCTCGCCTCCAAAAAAACAAGCACACTGACACCCGAGAACAGGTGATTGGGGCTCAGGGCCGATGGTATTTTGACTGGTTCCAATGGTGGTTTGGGCTGTGCTTGCTCATAGTTGCAACAGAGCTTGTCCTGTGAGTGGCGCCCTACTTCACGCGCAGGTGACATGTCGCTAATTCGGGGTAGGGGGACAGCTTCGAACGATCCCAACATACAGCTGCTCTCCTTACCATTGGCGTCTGTCCAGGCCGTGTTTGGGACGGTGCTGCTGCTTACAGACCTCCTTCATGTGTTCGCAGTATCGGCACCTGTGCGCATCTCGTCAGTCCCGAGAGGCGCCCAAGTTCGTCCGGGCATCTACCCACTTATCGAGGATATCTGTGCAGTAGACGGCTCAGGAACGATGGAGTTCCGCAAGTCGCTCGAGCGCCGATACAAGGCAAGTCCGATTTTCCGCGCCATGCTGGGACAATTGAGTCTCTTCTGGGCACTGGGGGCCCTGGCATCTGCGGCCGGGACCATGTACTTGGTTTTCGGCGTCGGCGATACCGATGTGGGTTACACCATCGGTTGGACGGTGCCGTTTGTCTGGGCGGGCATCTGGCTGCTTATAACAATACGTTACGTGCAGTATATGTTAAGAAAGGAGCTGCGGCGGTGGGTTGGAGAGGTGATCATGCTGGACGAGGTCGCGTGACGGTCGTATCAGGGTGCCTACGTATGTAGCCAGAAGAACACAAGAGGATCGTAAGACTTTATATAGTCGAACGATAACGACATATTGCACCGTATTTATGTAGCTCACTGAGCGGGTAATTGTGACCCGACGAACTCCTGAATTAGCTTTCAACATTTGAAGTCGGGAAAGGCTGCCATCCAAATAACTTCTGCAATTATGCTAGAGAAGATTCCAGCGTCCTATCGTTCCAGCCACCTTAGGGTCAGATTTCAGTGCGACGTGTGCCCACAGCCTACATTTACGGTGACTATTTACCGCGGCAGCAGCAGTTTTCTGAGCTGTTGTGCCTAGCGATTCTCAACTTGGGTAAACCCATCTGGAAACACCCTTATTACTAGCAATAAACGCATTAGATAGCACTGAACAGAGACGTAGCGATCCGGTGGTCATCCATTGCATTAAATTGGTAGTGGGCGGTGCAGGCCGCGGGCCAAGATCGACGCGGGCGTGGACAAGGCTCGGCACCCGCGGATTTCGAAGCACCGCCAGCCTCGGCCACGGCGGCGGGAAGATGAATTCAACCGCATTTCCTGCGGACGCCTGAGAGCAAGTAATCTAAGACATGTTTTTTGGTCATTATTCATAATAATAGAACATAGCCCAAAATATTTCATATTGCCGGCCTTGTACACAGAGACTTGAAAAGCCAAGATGCGCGACCTGTTGAAGCGGTCACGCAAACAAACATATACATTTTCCAAAGATTTCACGATGGCGCCCGAGCAGAAGCAGCAAGACAAGCCAATAGTCGTCGAAGGAATGCAGCTTGAGCGCATCCCCCAACCCCCGACCGTCCCCGTCGTGGGCAACCTCACCAGCTTGGACCTGGATGACCCCTCGCGCTCGTTTGCGCAGTTGGCTTCCCGCTATGGACCCATCTACAGATTGTCTGTTCCGGGACAGGACTTGATCGTGGTTTCGAATTGGAAGCTCGTAAACGAGGCTTGCGACGACTCTAGGTTCAAGAAATCGATCCAAGGCGATCTCGAGGTGTGTAAACATATTAACTCTACAACCTCACTTCACTATATCATAACTATTAGGATTGACGATTCGGTGTACAGGAACTACGGAATGTGGTGCATGATGGCCTTTTCACGGTAGGTATACACGTTGCCGTGGACTCCAGCCCGCAATGAGCCGAAGGCAAAAACTGACATGGAAGCAACAGTCCAAGGGAGAAGAGGAAGAGAACTGGGGCGTCGCGCACCGGGTACTGGTGTCTGCATTCGGGCCACTGGCAATCCGAGGCATGTTTGACGAGATGCACGAGGTTGTCAGCCAGCTGGCCCTGAAATGGGCCCGGCAAGGACCGTCGGCGCGCATAGACGTCGGCGAGGACATGACCAGACTCACCCTCGACACGGTAGCCCTGACGTCCATGGGATTCCGCTTCAACTCATACTACCACTCGGAGCTGCACCCTTTTATCAAGGCCATGTACGAGGTGCTCACCGAGGCTGGCAAGAAGACCAACCGCTTCCTCCCATCGATATTCTACACCTCCGAGAACAAAAAGTACCAAAAGAACATCCAGCTCCTGCGGCGGACCGCCAGGGAGGTGATTGAGGAGCGCAAGAAGCAACCGGATGGTTTCAAAGGCCGGAGGGACCTGCTGACGGCCATGGTTGAGACGGTCGACTCGAGAACAGGCCGCAAGATGACGGAAGAGAGCGTCATCGACAATCTCATCACTTTCCTGGTAGCTGGACATGAAACGACTGCCGCGACGCTCCAGTTCACCATGTATAACTTGCTGAAGCATCCTGAAAAATATCAGAAGCTCCAGGAAGAGATCGACTCTGTAGTCGGCACAGGCCACATCTCTTTGGCCCATGTTTCGAAGCTGAAGTATTTGGATGCGGTAAGTATCATTCTTGCCCGAACTTTTGTTTCCTATCCCGATCGCCAAATTTGGGATGATTTCCAGGCCCCCTCCTCGGCCATGTTGCTAACCCCTTGGTGATCCTAGGTCATACGGGAGACTCTCAGGCTTAGTGCGCCAATCTGGGCTTTTGGCAGAGAGCCCCATAAGGACGAGGTACTTGGAGGAAAGTACCTCATCAAGAAAGATGAACAGATTGTGTGCGTGCTATCTAAATCACAGAAGGATCCGGAAGTCTGGGGTCCTGATGCCGATGAGTTCATCCCGGAAAGAATGCTAGATGGCGGTTTCGATCGGACCCAGGAACAATTCCCCCATAGCTGGAGCCCTTTTGGGACCGGGATGAGGTCCTGTATCGGGCGCGCCTTTGCCTGGCAGGAAATGATGCTGGCCTTTGCCGCGTTACTGCAGAACTTCAGTTTCGTCATGGACAACCCCTCATACACACTGCAGATTCAAACAGCACTGACTATCAAGCCGAAGGGCTTTTACATCCGAGCCGTTCCCCGTGGAGGGCTGACGCCACTACAGCTTGAGGCGCGCTTGGTTGGTCTCCGCGAGGGCGACTCGAACAACTCGAAATCTGAGTCTAACCGACCGAAGCCTGCCGTTTCTCCTGAACACAAGGAGAAGGAGGCGGGCGAGAAGATGAACATATACTATGGTACCAATTCAGGCACCTGCGAGTTCATGGCGCGGAGGCTAGGCTCGGACGCTTCAGATCGCGGCTTTGCTGTTTCGGTGGAGCCCCTGGACATCGCCAAAGGAGCCCTTCCTAAGGGTGTCCCGGTCGTCATCGTGGCCTCGTCATACGAGGGCCAGCCACCTCAGAATGCCGGGCACTTTGTCAAATGGGTCGAGTCCATGAACGGAGCCGAGCTGGAGGGTGTCACCTACGCTGTGTGGGGGTGCGGTAAGTCGGAGAACCAAGACCCCTGGCAACGAGCAAGTCATTGACCAGGTAACAGGGCACAGTGACTGGACAAAGATCTACCAACGCATTCCCCGGCTTCTCGACGAGTCTCTAGCTAGGCTCGGAGCCCAGCGACTGGTCCCCCGGGGCGAGACCGACGCGAAAGTCCGTGATATGTTCTCCGATTTTGAGACCTGGGAAGATGAGACCCTATGGCCGGCTATCGAGAAGAAACTCAACATCAAAGTGAGCCACGAAGACCCCATGGACCGCCTCAAGGTTTCCTTCTCGACCCCGCGGACATCAGTCCTGCGCCAAGACGTGAGAGAGGGACTTGTCGCCGGTGCCAGGAGCTTGACCGCAGGTGACGTCGGCGAGGAGAAACGACACCTGGAGATCCAGCTGCCCACCGGGTGGACATATGCCGCCGGAGACTATCTGGCTGTCCTGCCACATAACCCCAAGGCGACAGTGGCGCGTGTCATGCGGCGCTTGCATCTGGCCTGGGATGCCCACGTGTCTATAGAGGCAGCCGGCTCGACGACTCTCCCGACTGACGCGAGCTTGCCAGTGTCCGATTTGCTGAGCTCATACGTGGAACTAGGCCAGGTGGCCACGAGGAGAGTAAGTGGAAGAGATCGATTTCGCGCTGTTCGCTCCTCCTTAACTGACCACGAATGAAGGACATGGCAAGACTCAGCAAGCTGGTCGACGACACAGAGGTGAAAGCCAGGCTGGAACACTTGGCCGCCGATGGTTTCGAAGAGGAGGTCCGAGGCAAACAGCTCTCGGTGCTCGCCATCTTGGAGGCGTACCCCGCTGTCATGATACCGTTTCACGTCTTCCTCTCGCTTTTGCCGCCCATGCGCGTACGCCAATAGTAAGTGCCTCGTCCCCTAAGCGAAGATGATGACGACTGTGATACGGACTGACCGAACAAAAAGCTCCATCTCGTCCTCACCGCTAGCCCAGCCCGGCCTGGCCACACTGACATACGGCGTCATCGACAGGCCGGCGACCTCAGGAGCCGGCCGGCACGTCGGCGTGGCGTCGTCCTACCTCGCCAACCTGCAACACGGCGACAAGGTCCAAGTCGCCATTCGGAGCGCCACAAGGGGCTTCCGCCTCCCTCTCGAGGCCCACAAGACGCCTATAATCTGTATAGGAGCCGGTACCGGCCTGGCGCCCTTCCGCGCCTTCGTCCAGGAGCGCGCGATCCTGCGCGAGAGCGGCCAGCCCTTAGCCCCCGCCGCGCTCTTCTACGGGTGCCGCGACCCGGCGTGCGACGACCTGTACCGCGACGAGTTCGACGCCTGGGAGGCCGCGGGCGTCGTGAGCGTGTTCCGCGCGTACAGCAGGAGGCACGAGCTCTCGGGTGGGTGCCGGTACGTGCAGGAGCGCATGTGGCTTGAGCGGACGCTGGTGGGAAACCTGTGGAACACGGATGGCCGTATTTACGTCTGTGGCGCGAACAGGATCGTTGAGGGCGTCAAGGAGGCCTTTGTGCGGATCCTGCAGAGTGAGAATAAAAAGCGTGGGAACCCCATGTCGTTTGAGGAGAGTTTGGAGTGGTTTGAGAAACACCAGGCTGAACGTTTTGTTCGCGATGTATTCGACTGAGGAGGGGATTGGAGGGCGTTGTGCTCCAACTACATGTGTAAAACAATAGGCGCCGGGATAGATTATATTAGTATAGACGGTATTGGGATAGAGGTATAGAGCAGCGTGTTATTTGCGTTCATCCATTCAACTACAATCTTATCTTGTCCTCAGAGTGACATTGATTCTACAAATACAGCAGCTTCCCGCCCGAAAACGTGTTGTGCGTCGCATCCGAGCCGTGTCCTGCCACATGGTTGCACAGCGCATTGTGTGCCGAATTTGTTGAAAACCAACTGCCCTCCTGGGCCAAAAGGTGCCCACCTACTACTGCAGGCAGTAGGTGGAAGGTCTGTCAGGCAAGCTAGATCCCCACGTAGTCCCATTTGCACACACTGGTAATTATGGCATGAATGTTCCAAATGAATACCACTTGTCTCCCTTTTCCGCGGGTCCCGTTGTCCAAGTACCCGTTGGCGCAGTACGGATTCCCGCGGGTCCCGCCGACCGGGCCCAGGCTTACGCCGACAGTTTACGTGGACAAGGCTGACTTCAGGGAGGCCACTGGTGTAGAATGAGCAACCCGAAGCTCGGAGACGGATGAAATTTGGCGACAAAGTGCTCCGCTGCTCCGCCTCCGCTTGCCTTTGAGAACAATTGACTGACTTGTGGTTCAAATTAGTTTCGAGGCGCAATAACATCAGAGCCCCTAACAGCCGTCGGACGCGGGCCCGCGGCCCTTCCCAAGGCTATCATAGACAGTTTGAAAGAACATGGCCGTCAATTATATCACCATCATGCCGCTCACCCAGAAGAAGGTCTGCAACAGGAAATGTAACTTCCAACAGGCGTTCATTGGTCAAGATGTCGTCAAACTCAGACGAACAAGGCTTCCCTACCGAATCATTTATCGACGAGAGACGACCTCATGCTGACTTGGATTTCGAGTTGAGGGATTTGGCCCTGCGAGCCACTGCCAGCCTTCCCTCCGCAGAGGGGCGATGGCACCAGATCCTCTACCCCAAGCCCGACAGCCATCTCGACCCGAACTCGCCGACATTTGATGGGCGCTCTTGGGTCAAGGCATTCGTGGACCTCTACAACTCAAATCTGCCCACACGTCCTCGAAGTCTCGGGGTTGCTTTTCGCAACTTGACCGTGCGTGGCGATACTTCCGGAGCAAGGCACCAGACCAGCGCTGGGAATATCTTTCTAAGCGCCGTCGAGTCCGTCGCGAGACGGCTTGGAGGCGTCCAGCAGAGCAAGCAAGTCACCATTCTGCAGGATTTCGAAGGCGTTCTGGACGAGGGTCAGCTTCTGCTCGTCCTTGGCCCGCCTGGCTCTGGTTGTTCAACTCTGCTCAAGACCATCGCGGGTGAGACAGCGGGACTAAGAGAGAGCCCGGAGACCAGCTGGAATTACCGAGGTGCGAGACCCCACCGCCAAAGCCGCTGATTGCTCTTTCCAAATCCCGATGAATGCTGACTGCCCCAGGCATCGACAAGAATTACATACGATCTCAGTTCCGAGGCGACGTTCTTTACAATGGCGAGACCGACACCCACCTGGCTCACCTCACCGTCCGAGAGACTCTCCGCTTCGCATCATCGACACGGCCAATACGGAACCTGCCCCCAGGGTTCTCATCCGCACACGTCGCCGACATGCTCTGCGACGTGGTCATGTCTGTCTTTGGCATCTCGCACACGGCCAACACGAGGGTCGGCGACGATTTTGTGCGGGGCGTCAGTGGCGGCGAGAGGAAGCGCGTCAGCATTGCCGAGTCGGCCTTGATGGGCGCCTTGCTGCAGTGCTGGGATAACTCGACCCGTGGGCTCGACAGTGCCAACGCCGTCCGGTTCTGCAAGTGCCTGCGGGACCAGGCCGACATCATGAATGTCTCGGCGGCAGTGGCCATATATCAAGCTCCGCAGAGTGCATACGAGGTTGGTGGTCTTTGGTCCGGATACGGGGCGCTTTGCTGACCTTTAATTGGGCAGTTGTTTGACCGAGTCACCTTGTTGTATAAAGGAAGGCAGATCTTCTTCGGGAAGGCCTCGGAGGCAGTGAGCTATTTCGAGAATCTGGGCTTCGAACGTACATAATTCCCTTTCTCCCTCCTGCTGCGGAGAATCCATTAACTACATATATGCTAACCGCGAATGTAGGCCCTGAAAGACAGACCACGCCCGACTTCCTCACCTCTATGACCAGCCCCCGGGAGCGAGTGGTCCGGCGAGGATTTGAGACCAAGGTCCCAAAAACGCCTGACGAGTTCGCCGATCGATGGATCAGAAGCAAAGAGCGGCAGGCCTTGCTCGATGAAATCGACGAGTACCAGAGGAAACACCCGAGCGACCAGAGACACCTGGAGTACAAGGAGTCCCGCCGCACCGAGCAGCAGAAGAAGCACATGCGGCCTAGCTCTACCTACCTTGTATCGTACGCTGGACAGGTGAAGCTGAATCTCTGGCGCGCCTACAGGCGGCTAGTGGCAGATCCGTCCTTTACCATCGCATCCTTGCTGTACAACATTGTCTTGGCGCTCATGTTGGGGAGCATGTTCTTCGATCTGAAGCCTGATTCGACGACATTCTACTACCGTGGCGGCGTCATATTCTTTTCGCTTCTCCTCAATGCATTCGCCAGCCAGCTGGAGGTAAGTTCTCCGGTTTCTCCTTTGATTCGCCAAAACAACAGGCTGACATTGAACCTTCACAGGTCCTCACGGTGTATGCGGAGCGGCCCGTTATCGAGAAACACAACCGGTACGCCCTGTACCGACAGTCAACACAGGCAATCGCCGGCTACTTGATGGACTTGCCTTACAAGACGACTAATATGCTCATATTCAATGTCACAGTCTACTTCATGACCGCGCTGCGTCAAGATGCCGGCAGCTTCTTCTTTTTCTGTCTGACTACCTACCTCACGACTCTCGTCATGTCGTGCCTCTACCGGACACTGGCCTACTTGACACGAACTCCTGCACAGGCCATGGTGCCGAGTTCTTTGCTAAGTCTCGGCCTCATGATCTATACTGGCTTCTGCATTCCGCCTTCGTATGTTCCCGACTGGTCGCACTGGATGATGTACATAAACCCGCTCTCGTACGCCTTCGAGGCACTCATGGCAAATGAGTTCCACAACCGCGACTTCTCCTGCTCGAGCATGGTTCCACGGGGCCCTGAGTACGAAGACCTGCCTCCCGAGTCCCACATCTGCTCATCAGTGGGCGCCGAGGCCGGTCTCTCTGTTGTCAATGGCGATCGGTATATCGCGCAATCTTTCGGTTACTTTGAAGCGAACAAGTGGAGGTGAGTTAGGTAACTGGAGTAAGCATAGGCGGGCTTTACGGCGGCTAATCCCATGCAGAAACATAGGAATCTTGTGCGGCTTTCTTGTCGGTCTTTTCCTTGTTTATGTGGCCGCCGCCGAGACTGCTCGACCGCCACGGAGCAAGGGAGAAGTACTAGTCTTTCGACGCGGTAAGCACCCCTCAAAGACATTGGGGGTGGCAGACGGCGACGTCGAGTCGCAGCATGAATTGGTTCCACTGGGACACGATGCGAGGGCCACACCAACCGAGCCTGCAAGCCAGGCAGAAGACCGCCCAGTCTTCCACTGGAACGATATTTGCTACGATGTAAATATCAAGGGGGAAACCCGCCGCATCTTGTCTGAAGTCGACGGTTGGGTCCAGCCTGGCAAATCAACTGCACTGATGGTATGTCAATCGCGATTGTCTTTGCCACCATGAAGCATCAAGCTGATGTGTATCACAGGGTTTCTCAGGGGCTGGTAAAACAACCTTACTCGACGTCCTCGCCGGCCGGGTCACCACAGGCGTCTTGACGGGAGAGACGCTTATCAACGGCCGGCCAACCGACTCTTCCTTCCAGCACCGTGTCGGGTACGTGAAGCAGCAAGACCTGCACCTCGAAACCATGACGGTGCGCGAGGCAGTCGAGTTCAGCGCGCTGCTCCGCCAGCCCGCCAGCATTCCGCGCGAGGACAAGCTGCGGCACGTCGACCGCGTCGTGGCGATGCTCAAGATGGAGGACTTTGCCGGTGCCGTCATCGGCGAGCCGGACCAGGGCCTTAACGTCGAGCAGCGCAAGCGACTGACGATCGGCGTCGAGCTGGCGGCCCGGCCTGAGCTGCTGCTTTTCCTCGACGAGCCTACGTCGGGCCTGGACTCACAAACCTCCTGGGCCATCTGCGACCTTATTGAGGAGCTTACAAGGAGCGGACAGGCCGTTCTGTGCACGATACACCAGCCTTCGGCCATGTTGTTCCAGAGGTTCGATCGTCTACTTCTGTTAGCACCCGGCGGGAAGACTGTATACTTCGGAGGTAATTTGGCCCCTCAAATCGGCCTTTCTAAGTTCTTGTTCATTCCTGTCTCATGTATATCGGGTAACTGACCATCTTCTGCACAGTCTTGGGCGAGAACTGCTCTACGCTGATCCGGTACCTAGAGCGTAGTGACGCTCCACCGTGTCCACCCGAGGCCAACCCAGCCGAATGGATGCTCGATGTCATCAAGCCCCCGCTGGATGGATCTGAAGGTATTGACTGGCACCAAGTCTGGCGGGACTCACCCGAGTATCAAGCCGTAAAGGGCGAGATGGCGCACCTGCACAGCCTCTCTAGTAGTGCCAGCCACCACGAGCACGCCTCTTCCCAAGCAGAGTTCGCGGCCTCGTTCGGGACGCAGTTGGTCCAAGTACTCAACCGCACGTTCAAGCACTTCTGGCGCTCGCCGACCTACATCTGGGCCAAGTTCAGCCTCGTCGGCCTCTCGTGCCTCTACCTGGGCTTTAGCTTCGACGCGCGCCTGACCCTGCAGGGGATGCAGAACCAGCTCTACGCCATCTACCTCTTCTTCATCCTCTTCAGCTCCCTCAACGAGCAGATCATGCCCATGTTCGTGCCGCAGCGCGCCCTGTACGAGCAGCGCGAGCGGCCCTCCAAGATGTACCGCTGGGCCACGCTGCTGCTCTCCAACATCCTCGTCGAGATGGCCTGGAGCGTGGCCGCCGCGGGAATCGCCTACTTCTGCTGGTACTATCCCGTGGGGTTCGCGGGCCTCACGGGCGGCGGCGGCGGCGGCGGCTACGACGGCGATGATATCTCCCTCCGCGGCTTCCTCGTCTTCCTCTTCATCTGCATGTTCCTGCTCTTCACCTGCACCTTCTCCCACATGGCCATCGCCTGGGTCGAGACGGCCGAGACGGCCGGCGTGCTGACCAGTCTCCTCTACATCTTCTGCATATCCTTCGCCGGCGTCGGCGTCGCGCCCGCCGACCTGCCCGGCTTCTGGACCTTCATGTACCACGTCTCGCCCGTCAACTACATGGTCAGCGGCGTCATGTCGTCAGCCATGTCAGGCTACGACGTGGCCTGCTCCGTCGGCGAGACCCTGCATATGACGCCGCCAGCAAACACGACATGTGGCGCCTTCCTGGCTGCCTTCCAGGCCGCCGCCGGCGGGACGGTGCTGGACCCGGATGCGACGGGCAGCTGCGCCTTTTGCCCCCTGGCTACCACTGACGACTTCTTGGCGCGCTTTGGTATCTACTATGCCGACCATTGGAGGAACTTTGGCATGCTTTGGGTGTACATCGTGGCCAATATAGGCTTGGCCTGCGCGTTGTACTGGTTGTTCAGGGTTCCTAAGGGAAAGGGCGTCAAGCGGGGACTGTGACGGGCCTTGACAGATGACAAGCCCGGGGAGATCAAATAATCTGCTTTCAAATGATAATAGGAGAAAGACCATTAATAAGTTATACAAACTCTCTGATCACCACCCTGCCGGCTGTGTGATACGGACATATAACCATGTCAGGTGGACCCTGTACTTCATGGGGTCGTCTGTCCCTTTCTCCCATTTCCCGCGGTCTTGTTCGAGCCCACCCGCGAAGTATGATATGCAACCTTATGTCAGGGCCGTGGCGCTTATCGTGCAAAGGGCTTTATGGGCCCGTGTGGTTGGCGCTTTTCCTTTCTTGTTCTTAGGCAACCCTGGTTGTACATTAACCATTCTTCACTGCCATCGTGTGCCCTCGTTTCCATTTCGACGTGAGGACCGTCTCACCTTATACTTAGCTTCATCCTCTGAGCCCTGGACAAGCTACAAGAATAAAACTAGACTTTACTATCCAATATTACTTCTTACTAATAAGCTACTTAGAGATACAACACTCCATCTGCAGGTCAGCATACGAGTAAACACTACGCTTATGCTGCACCTTATTATACTAATTCATCCAGGTATCCAGGCTTAATTACTTTATTTTGCCGGATCCAGATCCGCAGCTTAAAAAAGACATCATCGTTCACTAAGTACTCTATACTAGGGCTGCTTAGTAGGTGTAAGCTATGAAGACTTCTCACTCAAACCATCCCATCCTAAATCGATTTATGATCAAAGATCTAATGTACCTAGGTAGTTGATTCAGAGCTTGCCAAACTCATGAATTTCGAAGATTAAATTGGCATGAAGCTGATTATACTAGCTACGGAGTGATGTTCTGATTTTGTTATCTTGGTTCAGGGGAGCGTTAAATAGGTGAGACTTGTTAGCGATCCAGTGGACTTTGGTACTTAAACAGCCAGACTAAGTTTCCACCCTATAACAATCCTTTTCTTAATGTGAAGGCTATTTATTCTACTTCAATCAAGATTAAAAGAGTATCAAAAGAAAGATGGATTAGATGGATTAAAGACATTAATAGAAGAGAGTTCCTGCATTATTGCAGTGGGTAATCAAGGTTGTATATAGTGGCAAATATATGTAGTGATGGTGGCCTGAATGTGAGCCGGGCACGTTACATTCATTGCCAGGAACGGTCACATTTGAGACATCCAATATGAGCGATATCACACAGCATTTGACTATTGAAGGCGGGCCCGCTTATCTGTGCTCCTGCTCATCTTGTACCGTACATCAATGAGACTAGACCACATCCAGCGACTTGCCATTGCTTGGTGTGGTCAGCTTATCTTGGCAGTTCTGCAGCGTCACTTCTGTCCATTACAAATAACTCGTCGAGTCCAGCCAGTGTAGTTGATCCATCCATCGCAACCTTTCCACGACGTCATCGCTTCTCGTGCAACATGGAGTATTATCCTCTTGGCCAAGAGAATCGCCCTTGATCGAAGTCAAAACCCGCCTCTGAAATTGCAAATTGACTATTTGAGTTTCATTATCGCTAGGATTCATGGCTTCAACGCAAGCCAAAGGGTTCGATCCCACTGGGCCTAGTCAGAAGATTACAAGCCTGGAGGCACCTCAACATGTCCCTTGCGGTTTATGTCCATTCGGAGCTTCCCCAAACCAACTCGAAACGGATTATTGGAACTTGGACTACGAGGCAGTTAAGAAATCGGCAGAACGTTGCCAGGCCTGTGCAGGGATCGTCAAGTTCCTCAAAGCTCAAAGTCTAGAACCCATCGAGCTCTCTTACCGCCACCGCTACCGGATTGGAATACTAGTGGAATTGATATTTGCTAGCGAAAGAGACTCGCCTGCTTACGAATTCTTCGTCAAGAACAAGGCACCTGCAAGGGAGGAAAAGACAGCACCTGGTCCTTGCTTGAGCCTCGGCGAGATTCCGCGGTTGCGTATACCATCGGGTGACACCTCCAGCATAGCAGCTTTTGATACTTTGAAGTATTGGATGTCTCAATGCAAGGCAAAACACCCGCAGTGCCAGACAGCGGCCGACAAGACGCTGCCGCACCGAGTGCTTGGCATCGAGAGAACCGAGCCCCTACATATCCGACTCGTGGAAAACTGCACCCGACATGCGGACTATGCGTGCCTCAGCCACAGGTGGGGGCCACAGACGAAGCAAAATTCCCTTAACAAAGATAATCTGGATCTTTATAAGGCGCAGGTACCAGAGAATAGACTCTATCCTCTGGTGCGAGATGCTATAACTGCGATAATCAAACTCGACCTCAACATCCGCTTCATTTGGATCGATTGTTATTGTGTTATCCAGGACGACCCAGATGACTGGGAGGTACATGCAGCTAATATGGCGAGCATATACGAAAACGCGCTCCTCACCATTTCTGCCACCTTCTCTGAGGAGGGTCGCAGTATATTTTCTACCATGCCCAGTGAATTTGAAGCATCCCAGGTTACCGAGATAGGAGGCGAGCCTGTGTATATCCGGAAGCAACTTCCGCACCCGTGCACCATTGACTTTTTAGACCAGGAATACCTCCACGGCCTATCTCTTACGAGAGCGTGGGTCTTCCAAGAGCGGTTGCTGTCGAACAGATTTATCCACTTCACAAACAGCGAGATATTCTGGGAGTGCCGCGAGAGCACCTGGTGCGAGTGCAAGTCAGGAAAAGAAAAGTGGGAAAGTCAACGGAATTACCGACCCCGGAAGATCCGTGGCCAGGATTGGGACTTCATTATCGAGCAGTACAATGAGATGCGGCTGACCTTCGAGAAGGACAGGCTACCGGCTCTCGCCGGCGTGGCCCGGCGCTACGCGGAGCTTCGTGGAGGCTGGACATACCTGGCCGGCCTTTGGAAAGAGAATCTGCCGACTGCCCTGGCGTGGCACAAGAGCGAGTGCGATGAGCCCCGGCCGATCGAGCAGTTCGCGCCCACCTGGTCGTGGGCTTCGCTGCCCCGCGGGAAAGAACTCACCACCTTTCGGCTTGCGAGATCCTTCATGCCTCTCGTGGTATGCAAAGTCAATGCATCTCCATCTGGTACAGACGTCTATACGGGTGGGAAGGGGACTGAGATCATAGTTGAAGGATCTACGCTGGACCTGAGGGTCTACAGAGAATCGAATGGAGTCCTGGTCGGAAGGCACGAAGAGGTCTTCCTGAAAATAGGGGCAGACTTTAAGACTGATCCGGATGACGACACGAAGTTCTGCGCTGTGCCGAACGGCTCGAGGTGTTTGCTTCTTCTCCTCTTTTATGATGGTAATAAAACTGACTGGGTTGATCTGTACGGCATTGTTCTGCTCCAGAAGAACAGCGGCGCTGGTCAGGGAGACGCGAAATTTGAACGAATCGGACACTTCGGGCTCGGTGAGGATTCTTACGTGGATGACTCTCACGACTATGATGAGTACTGCGGTGGTAGCTTCCCACCCTTCGAGTTGGGAGACCTGAAGCATTCGTCGAACCAATCTCCATTTCGGTGGATTCTGGACAAAGCCGAGATGAGACAGATTACACTTGTTTAATTATTAGTACTTTAGATTCAATAGATTACGGGGATGGCAACGGCACCCATGTAAAAGATACCATTGACACCCCCAGACGAGCGCTTCTCTGCTCGGACCTTGGCTTGTAACTCAAGGCGTGCAACTTCAGTAGCAACCCAACAACCAGAAGAATGGATGATCAAGACCACGTTTGTTTCTCTCTTCCATTAAGGCTACAGAACTTCAAGCACGGCCTGAGCATCTTCTTCACCTTGTGGGTACCGCCCCAGGGAAGCGGGCCTCTGTTGAAAGCTGGCTTCTTCACGTCGCCGGTGTACACCTTGGCGAGGTCGGCAGTGGGAAGCTGGGGGCAATATGGATTGATCCCTTTGGAATTGAAGGCGTCAAGAAACGGGATCTGAGGTGCTGGGGCATAGACTTGAGCCGTGGCAAAGTACGATGGCCACATTGGGTATGGAAGTCGTCATGCTCGCGCAAGACTAGGGTCTCAGGCAGGGGAATGGAATCTGTTTGATCGCAAGTAAGTGAGGAGACACGGAAGAGGTGACGGGCGAGAAAACCTGCCGAGCGGGTTGGTGATATCCAAATACCAGGTGGAGAGGGAAGGTCCCTTGCCAAGAGCTGATGCTGCCGTAACCGACTGTACCAGCATTATTGTGTGGCTCAGCGGACAGCAGGTGGCGGCCCTGTAGTGTACAGCGTTACACCAGATTAGATAGGGCTGTGCCGCCGAGCTGCTGATGTGCGAGGGCGAAGAAAACGACTAGTTACGATTCGGCAAGCCAGTCGCGGGGCGTTCTTGTGAGCCTAACCAACATCTAGGCGGCGGTGACTCACGGCCGCCTATACTTTTAATATGGAGTGTAGAACATGACCGCTTTGACCAGTAATTTCCAAAACTACTGGCTGAACAACCTGTCCCAGCTTAAACTGTTGTGTCCTTACCCCGCCAAGTCCCAGACAGAATGGCCGACCGAGCGACAAAAGCCATCGCCAAGCTCGAGCTTGACGAAGAGACAAGGGAGATGGTGTCGAAGAATGAGCTCAAAAAAAGAGTAAAGAAGCGGGCCAAAAGGACAGCAGCAGCAGCGGCGCGTGCGGAAGATGGTGCGAGAGGCCAGCACTCAGAGTCCAGTGTGACAGCAGCCCAGGAGAGCCGCGATCCGCCCGACCCGGACGCGATGTTCGGACAGGGCTGGCTGGCGGACGTACACAGGGAACGAGCAGACCGGGAGGTGGTCACGAGGTTCCCGCCGGAGCCGAATGGGTACTTACACCTTGGCCACGTGAAGGCTATCGCTGTGAACTTTGGGTTTGCGCGTTATCACCATGGCAGGACTGTGTGTTTTGGCCCCTTCCGATGCCCACGAGCTTCTCGTTTATATCGTGAACTGACGCGCGTATAGATTCTCAGGTGAGGTACATCGACACGATTTTCTGTCAGTTTTTGTTAACTGACGCTAGATTCGATGACACGAATCCTGGAAAGGAGGAGGGGAAGTATTTCATCGAGATAGAGAAGACGATCAGATGGCTAGGTTTGATTTACGCTTCGATTAACCGTCAGTGCATGTGCTGATCTTCTTCTACAGGCTTTGAGCCTTCAGCCGTGACCTACACCAGCGACAACTTCCAGAGATTATACGAGCTGGCAGAGAAGCTAATCGGGCTTGGCAAGGCCTACGTCTGCCACTGCGACAAGTTTGAGACCAGGAAACAGAGGGGAGGGAAAGACGGCAAGGAAGGACCGCGGTACCGCTGCGAGCACGCCGGGCAGAGCGCCGACGTCAACCTGCACAAATTCCGGGCCATGAGGGACGGCGCATACAAGCACGAGAGTGCCTTCCTCCGCATGAAGCAGGATATTGACAATCCAAACCCGCAGATGTGGGATCTCGTCGCCTACAGAATCCCTCCTGCTGATGAGGCGCATCACTACCGCACCAAAGACAAGTGGAAGATCTACCCGACCTATGATTTCGCGCACTGCCTGTGCGACAGCTTCGAGGGTATCACTCACAGCCTCTGCACTACCGAGTTCACTCTGTCTAGGGAGAGTTACGAGTGGCTTGTTGGCACCCTCGGCGTCTACAAGCCAATGCAGCGAGAATTCGGCAAGTCAATAACCTTCGTAGTTATACCGCTGGCTGGCCTGGACTAATATCTGCACCACTAGGCCGTTTCAATATCAGCAACACCATCATGAGCAAGCGTGGGCTTGTCGAGCTGGTCACCAAGAAGTACGTCAGGGGCTGGGACGACCCACGCCTCTACACCCTCGCCGCCCTCCGCCGCAGGGGTGTGCCCCCGGGGGCCATATTGGCCTTCATCAACGAGCTCGGCGTGACAACAGCAAAGACAACCACCCAGGTCGCACGCTTCGAGCAGTCGGTCCGCAAGTACCTGGAGACATCCGTCCCTCGCGCGATGCTCGTACTAGACCCTATCCCGCTGGCCATCGAAGGGTTCGAGGACTTCGCCTTGACAGAGGTCGAGGTCCCGTTCTCGGCGAAGGATCCGACGATGGGGACCCATACGCTGCATCTCACGCCGACCGTGTACGTGGACAGGCCTGACTTCAGGGAGCTCGCTGACGAGGACTTCTTCCGCCTCGCACCGGGGCGGACGGTGGGACTCCTGGGGTTCCCGGCAGTGCATATCACCGTGACGGGGTTTACGAAAGGCGCCGATGGGCGGGTCGACGAGATTCGAGCTATAGTTGACGATGGGGGTAGCCGCAGGCCCAAGGCATACATCCACTGGGTCCCTGATGGCTCGACGACCGTAGAGGTCCGCGTGCCGGGGAGGCTCTTCAGGTCTGATGATCCCGCGGCTGCGCCGGGCGGTTTCCTGGAGGACATCAACCCCGACAGTGAGACTACATACCGCTCTGCCTTGATCGAGGCCGGGTTCGAGGGGATCCGCCGGTCGGCACCATGGCCCAGGGGGGCCGGCGGGATAGAAGATCAGGAAGCTATCGGCCCAGAGAACATAAGATTCCAGGCTATACGCGTGGGGTACTTTGTAAGTTATTCCAACTTAACCCCTGACTTCCTGTGCAAGTCATCATGCTCGTCAATATCAGCTGACGAGGAGTTGCGTCCACAGGCAATGGACGAGGACAGCACAACCGAGCGCACCGTCCTGAACCGGATTGTGTCACTCAAGGCGGATGCGGGAAGGGACTAGTTGGACGCGTCTGCATCTGCGTCGGCTTGGTCCGCCGGGCTTGACGTCGCTTTTCTCCTGTAGAGCTTATAGGACTTTGTACAGGGTCGCTTGGCTCGTGTGACACCGCCGCCAGCGTATATTCGTACTCGCTCGTAATCAAGGCAATATTCGACACAAACTACCTAGGTAGAAAGGTCTCGCAAACTCGTGTTGAATCTCCTTACCCTGCCAGGGCTCAGCTAGTTATGACTTGACTCTTGCGACCTTTCTCACCGCTAACTTCTATCTTGACCAACATGCCGAGGAAACCTGGTTATAGCCGGCCGCATCTATTCGCGGCTGTCGGTCATTGTTCGAGGGCAGGGTTGCAGTTGCGTGGTCGGAGCGTCCCGGAAAGTTGACGATCTCAAGACAGCATGGGCCACGAATGCGGCACTAAGAATGTACAATGACTGAGATGACAATTCGCATGGTGATACAAGGCATTGTTTACCAGGCTTAATTGCATTGTGCATGTTTGTGTCCAGCCGCTCAGGAGTCTAGGAGTGTTGAAGGGCCTGGCGGCTGTACACTACCAACATCCCGTTGGATTAGATCACATTCCTCAGAACAAAGGTTGTTCAAAGTCTCGGGCCAGTGGAAGCGTCTAACCGAACTATGAATCACGGTGAATCACAGTGGCGTTGGGAAATGCTTGTGATCTAGCACACCGGCCAACGTCCACTGGACCACCGAATGCTTACGTGCAGGTGGCGAGGCTGACATTGTGCCACTGGCTCGTCTCACTCTCCGAACCTCCCGGTTGGCATTATGCAGTTGAAGCTGCATCGAGTCTGCCTCGGTCAGACCTGCACATTGGTACAGAAAACAGGTCAGCAGTAGACTGTTGCTGCCCAACTGGATAGGCGAGGACGGCCGCGAGACCTGTTGCCCATATATGGACGGTACTATCCCCAGCCCGGCTGCCTCCGTCTTTCTGAAATTGACTCAGACGACACTACTTCCAGTGTTTATCCTCAATAGATACTGTTCTCTCAGAATGGAGCCAATCGCGATGTTTGGGCTCATAGCCAGCGCGCTGAGCGTGGCAGAAATTACGACGAGAGTTGGCATGGGCTGCCGGCACCTCCAAGTGGAGTTCAGCGGCGCCCTTGAGCACATTGATAATATTTCTCAACAGACCGGTATCATAGATCTGGCGATCCGAGAAATATGTTCAATATGTGATCAGAAACCTCAGACATTTCCCTCCTCATTCAAATCGCATCTCAGTGACTCAATTTCTATGCTTCACAGCACCGTCCGACAAATTCAAGATCACGTCCAGTTGGTGAGAAAGGAAGCTGAAACATCAAAGAGCAGGGCAAAGTTAAAGCATCTGCGTAGATCAGCTCAAGTCACATACTGGGTGGCCACTCTATCGGGACAGACGCAAGCCTTGATCCTGTTACTCCAGATAGCTCAACTGTAGGCCGATAACCCCCCTGAAGTGGAACCGATGATAAGGCTGTCGAGCTGAACTGACTAGGGATAGACATTCAAATGAGGCTAAGACGGCAATTCTGGAGAAGGCCTCCAGCAGAGAGGTGTTCGAGAAAGCATCATCAATGTCGGCCAATCTCACCACATGTTCCAGCGAGCTTGAGCGCAAGAACGAGTTCCCCAAGTTTTCTTTCGACTCTGTCTTGCTAGGCTCCAAAGTTTATCGCCGAACGTGCGAGTCTTCCTGGATCCGAGAAATGAGCACCGAAATAGAAAATGGCAGCGAGTCCAAAACAGGTGGTCCTAACTCGACCAATTCCGTCTCTTCCAAAAGCGCAATTGTCAGTGGAGGTGGCTGCGCAAGCTCGCCCGGGGATTTTGGCGTCAGCTGTAGACGACACGATGATAGCGAGGCACAGAGTATTCCACCGTTCGAGCATGATGGCGAACATGAAGGAAGGGATATCTTGAAGTTCTCCGGCCTTGAGCTCGCAGAGTTCCGCAGCCCAAGTATCGACCCGACCGTCCCCGAGACACGAGGTCGCGCGGAGAGGTCACCAAAGCTCAAGTATCACTCTCCGGGGCACCGCGTGCCTTTCAATCTCGAAATCTGGTCATTCGGGTGCGTTATGTTGGCGTTAGCATGGTGGCTGGCCAGCGGGAGGAAGAAATCCGAGGCGACAGAGATATCACGGTACGCAAATCTTTTTGAGTCACTCGCGGGTGGTTCAAGAACATCCACTAACGAGGTTCAGATACGTACAAACATGCTATGGGATGTTGTTCGATGGGGTGGATGGCGATGTTGCCCAGAGCCTGCCTTTGACGACTCATTTCAAGAACTTGTGTCACAGCATGGCAGCGCGGGATCCGCCTCTGCGAGAGGCATGCCTATCTCTCGATGTGCTCGAGTCATACTTTGAATCCGTTGTAAAGACGACACCCTCGGCGGCGACGATGGTTTCTAAAATACGAGCAGCACATGTGATTCCTTCCCAAATGGTTGCAGCCATCAACCAGTCTCCAGCTAGTGGCTGCCGATGTGATCAAATTGTCCAAACCTGGGGCTAGCAGGTGAGGGTTGGTGCGGAATACAGAGGGGAGAGATGAATTACTGAGCCAAAATCTATTGGGAGGGCTTCTGCTCAGCCTTGCAGTCCATGACAGGGGCATACACTCTACTTTCTGCACCAAGGGCCCCTGATTTACCACTTCATGTCCCCTGAAGCGACCGAAACTTGCCATCTAGCCACGACAGAATGGAGGGGGGTTCACGTAGCCTAGTACCTAGAAGATCGCGTATTTAGACCTCAGCGAGGCTTACAATCACTACTCAACTCAGTCAAGCCCTGCTTACACCTACCGCCAGTTCTCAAGCACAGTCTCACCATCCTTCAAACCCGCCAACTTAGCTGTCTCCGCCCACACCAGCGCCCTCTTCCCAGCATCCCTCGACTCCTCACCCGTCTCCACCAGCACCCTCCCATCAAAGTACAGGTCCCTAGGCGGCTCGCCGCCCTCGCCGACAGCCCCAAACGCCGCCTCGAGGACATCCCCCGCCGACCGCGCCGGCGTCCTCAGAACGTTGGTGTCCGGGTTGAAGAACAGGATGAGCGGGTAGATGACCTTGAAGAGCAGCACGCGGATGAACCACGGCGCGAGCCGCTGCATCCCGGTGGACAAGGTGCCCGGGTCGACGCCGAGGACGCAGATGCGCCGGGCCGTGCCGGCGTCCACACCCGGCGCCGCCGCGGAGGCGTCCAGGCGCGCCTGGAGCTCGTGCTGCATCATGACCAGGAACAGCTTCGAGGCGCCGTACCGGCGGTACCCGCCGCGCCAGCCCTCGCCGTCGGTTGCGGGGCTCCAGGCGCCCCTGGCGATGGCGTGGAAGCCGGCGGCGTCGGGGACGAAGGTCTTGTATCTCGGGTCGTCGAAGGCCCTCGTGCGTGCGTTTCGGGGGTCACCGGGACTAGGAAGGTACGGCCTGTGTCAGTCGCGGTCTGCTGAGGCTGTTCTCCCAACGTATCAAGCATGAAACCTCGTAGACCAGAGAAGACTGCCTACTAGGGAAAATACGGAAATGTGTGACACTCACTTGTGACCCTGACTTCCAATTATGATGATTCGCCCGGCGTCCTTGTCCACGCTCCCCAGCAAAAGGAGAGTAAGGAGCCAATGGCCAAGATAGTTTGCAGCAAAGGTAGTGTCGAGTCCATCGTCCGTCCACGACTGGTTGCCAAAGTCCTGAAAGCCAGCATTGAGGATGAGGGCACGGATCGGCGGGATCTCGCCCTCGGAAACCCGTCTCTGCGGCGTGGATTGTCAACACCCGGCAAATTGAACCAGCACTTGAAATCTTCATACCAAGGGAACAGGGAAGAGCATTCCGCTGAGCTCTGGGTGATCGGGCTAATCAAACTCACATTGATCTCCTCTGCCACCTTGCGAACACCATCGAGCTTCGTCAGATCGAGGGCCAGGACATCGTACGAATGCGCGGTGCCGTGCGCGAGTGCGGAGGAGAGCGCCGGCGCGTGTCCCGCGTCGCGGACGGTGTAGAGCCCGTGGTAGGCGGAAAGCTCGGCCTTCGAGGCGATTTGCTCTGCCATGGCACTGCCGAGGCCACCGTTGGCCCCCGTGACGAGGATGGTTCCCTTTGCGACGGGCATTTTCTTGCAGATGCTCAGGTGTATGCCCAGCTGGCTGGAAGTTGTACGGAAGACATTGAGATCACAAGAGGGACTTCGGCAGCGGCGGATGATTATATGACGGTGGTTGATATTGACTGTTGGTTCAGGTGAACCGCATTAGCGTCGAGACATTACGCAAGGTTTCCACTCCCTCCTACAAGCGCAACGGCACAGCACACTATACATCAAGACGGCACCGGAAGATAAAGCCGGAGCATGCCTTCGTGGAAGTCGGGCCAGGTCTTGTTGCCAGTTGCGTGCGATGTGAGAGACCATCCGCAACAGTGAAATCCAGTGCCAGTCAACAAAACTTTGTTCAGTGCCAGTGACCACGCGTTTGAGATCTCCCAGGGCGGCTGCATGTTTGTGGATCCCGCAACACAGCCGTCCCGCTGGACGGGAGAGTAGTCGGACCGGGGCTGGATTCCTTCACAGACCCGAAACCTGATAGAGCCGATGAACACGCGTGGCAAACCGGGTCCTCTCCGGCCGGCTGGTTGTGGGTATCGCGAGCTGGATGATAACGTTAAGGCGATCACTACTAACGCCCCGCTGAGTCCTACTGTCACGAAGCTTGTCTGCAAGCCATTGGACCCGCTGGCGGCTCATGGTGGGGATTTCCAATCGCCAGGCCTTGGTGATAACTGCGACGCGGTCGTGTTCGACCTTGAGGCGAGCGTACACGCGGTTGCGGGACGGTTATCTGAGGCCTTGATGTTTCTCTGACGCGCACAAAGCGGTCGGCCGTTGAGGGAGTCTGGTGTTACACGGACAGACAGAAGACCGATCACGTGGCGGTAAGCATGCACAATTCTTTCCATTCTATGCACGCCTATCCGGAGAATTCTTTGCCGCCTCGGAATCGTAGCTGAACCCGGGCCCATGCCGTCCTGAGGCACGACGTCAATAATGCTACCAAAAGACGGCCGGTGGTTCGTGGGCTGGGGTCAGGCGACTGCCGCCCGCCGAGAGCCACCCACCCACTTGACGGCCGGAAGCAGCTTGAGAAGGCATTGTTGCGCCGTGCATTGGTGGGTAGTCAATCAATCAAATGGGAAAGGCGTCAGCCGGAGATGAGCCGCCGTCCGGGCAGGCGGCGCTAGGAAGCGATGGAACAGAGGAGGAGAAAATTGGGGGAGGGGGCCGTTGGACCCCTAAACTAAAATAAAATGCTGTGGAGCTATGGGGGCCATGGCGGGCTGAATATAGGCTGCTCGGTAGTGTGCTAGTGCTACAGGATCTGGAGGGGCAGATGGGCCCTGTGACAATTTGCCAAGCATGGGGATATGGTGTGTTTGTTCGGTGACGGTCCGGGTACGATGCGAGCTGAGAAGTCGATAATATGTGATATATTGCGGGGAGACAAGTGTAAAGCGGTATGAGTCTGGTGGAACAGAGTCGACGGGCGACTGCCGAGGTTGACGAGGTCGAGGTCGAGGGCGAATGCAGGTTGCCCCAAATCCCAAATCCAAACTTTCGGGACTGGCAAGCAGGCAGGCAGAGAAAGGCGGAAGGTGGCATCCGAGGGTGGTCATCAGTCACATTGTACTACGTGGCCCGTTCGTTCGTACCATGATCTATCTACTATCTATTGTATGACCTCCGCTCTCGTACTGCAGGGGACATCGATGATATGTGTAAATGCCGTATTGATTGCGTGCAACTGACCGTATGAGGATTAATTGCCCTCGTGCGTTGAGCCAAATTACAAGCTTAAACAGTGGAGGGCGAGAGCCACTCTTCCAGCCTTCCCGCCCTGGCCACTCGCTCCTGCTCCGTTGCTGGACGGTCCGGGTACGTATACGCAAAGAGTCCGCGTGTCCGTGGTGTCGGTGCCCGCCTGCTTGTTTGGGCTGGTTGTTTCGACTTGCCATTTCGGGGCGTAGCCGCGATCCACATAGGGCTAGACCGAGAGAAACAAAACGGTCCTGGTTCTCCGCCAGCTGCTCCGTCCCGCCTGCCGCCATGCCGCTGTGGCACTCGCGTTTCTCAGCTGTGCTCCTGTGTCTGCTCGTGCCCTCTTTTGGCTCTGCTTGGACCTTCGCCTTTGTCTTTAGAAATTGGCCGGCCCACAGTCGGTTCGGTCTTGACCGTTGACACTATTTTGCTTACTGCAGCAGAACCACCTTTCTACACAGTATGCATGCAGGTATCGTGGAGACTGTCGCCAGACATGCCATGCAACCCATCCATCTGGGAACACCAGTCTACGTAACCGGGTATGCACGTAGAAATACAGGCACAGGCACAAGCCTAAGTCTAGGCCTCGGTAACACAGGTCGCGTGCCCTGCCTTACCTTGCCTTGAGTTGACTTGGCTTGCCTTGCCTTGGTAACCCAACCCAATATCAACGCCACTCCTTCCTAGTGAATGCTTAGTCGTCCAAGTCAAGGTGTGTCGACCCCAGCTCTTTCCCTTGTGAGACGCTGCCAAGGCCAGCACGGAGCCCAACCCCCCAGCTCTGTCTCTGGTCTGTCCAGTCTAGATACAGTGCCGTAGCATGCAGGAGCAGGCCTCGTTTGTCTTGGCTCCATCCCAGACCCGAATCCATCCACCCACCTGCCCGCCCATCCATCTCATCATGCCTGCTGCTCCCTTGTCTCGCGACTGCTCTTGTTTCTCCTATCGCATTCGCCATGTCCATGTCGCCGTCTCTCCTTCTTCCTCTCCTCCTTCTTTTCTGACCTGACAACCGAGACCACAGCATCCAAGCTCCACAGTAGCTTGTGCCTGCCCGACCGCGACCTGCTTGCGACTGACCTGCGACTTGCGATCCGCACCTGTTCCCTGCGGCCAACAACATGATCGTCGGCCTCGCCCACCTCCTCTCGCCCACATAACAACCTGGATCGCAACCTCGCCGTATAGCTTCCTGCGCACACAAACCGGCCACTCCTTTGCTCCCACCTGACATGTCATATTGTATATTCTGATTACGAACCTGCGCGACACCTGTCGCAACGTCTCTGAGCGCCCCAAAACGGCCTCCCCTCTTTTGTCCCGGTGACGATCGCGGCATCCAGTCGCCAGCCTCACAAGATGCTTCGTCTTAGGAGATACCGCGTCTTCGTCGCGTGCGCCTTCGTCTTTGTCTTCTTGCTTTACCGGGTCTCTGTCAACTCGGCTTGGGACAGTAGTAATTTCGACTACCAGCAAGCCGCCGTCCAACCCAACCCACAGCCTCAGGCTGCCGAGCGGGACCAGGTGCAGAAGCCACTCGCCGAGAAACCCCCATCAGCTGTCGAGGACACTTTTGCCGCAGATGATGCAGAGGAAAAGGTCAAGATACCCAACCTCAAGACCACAACTGAAGTAAAGGATGGCTTTGCCTTGCCACCTGCTCCCACCCTGGAGGAGCCCCTTGCACCGCTTGACCAAGGGAACCGCCCAGCACAGGAGCCACCTGCCACGACCGAGCCGCCCACCCCTCTCATCCCTGATCGACGACCTGGCCAGGTTGGGGATACCTACCCACACGCGGTTGACGAGCCTCTACACATCCAAGACCCGCCGGGCAGGTACCCAGACAGTCCTCTGGCCGCCACAACCACATCAACCACCATTTATTGGGAAAAGCAACCAGAGTGGTTCCCAGTCCCCGAAGATTCCTTGATTCCTCTCCCCACCGGCAAGCCAAAGTCCGTCCCCAAGGTGCAATATCACTTCGGCTCTGAGAGCCCCGACACGAAGGCGAAGCGGGAGGACCGCCTGGCGCAGGTCAAGGCAGAGATGAAGCGCGCATGGGAGGGCTACGAGAAGTTCGCCTTTGGCCACGACGAGCTCGTCCCCATTGAGAAATCTTTCAAGGACCCTTTTTGCGGCTGGGCGGCTACTCTTGTGGACGCCATGGACACGCTCTGGATAATGGGCTTGAAGGAGGAATTCGACTCGGCGTACAAGGGATTGAAGGACATCGACTTCACAACGACTCCACATCGTAACGAGATCCCTGTTTTCGAAACTACAATCCGGTATTTGGGGGGTCTTCTTGCCGCATACGACGTCAGTGGTGGCCACAAGGGCGACTATCCACTTCTTCTAAAGAAGGCTGTCGAGCTTGCCGAGGTCTTGATGGGTATTTTCGATACGCCCAACAGGATGCCCGTTCTGTACTATAAGTGGAAGCCAGCCTACGCCTCTCAACCAAAACGGGCCAGCACACGTGCCGGCATAGCAGAGCTCGGCACGTTGTCCATGGAGTTCACGAGACTAGCCCAGCTAACCGGAAAAGACAAGTATTACGATGCTATTGCCCGTATTACAGATGCACTAGAAGAGTGGCAAAATCGCGACGACGAGACAGCCCCAACACTCCCTGGTATCTTCCCCGAGAACGTGGACACGTCTGGATGCAATGCATCAGCTACCGCAGCGATCAAGGAGGCCAGCCTCAAAGCTCAACTGCAGGCCGAGACCGCTGTTCTTGAGGAACCCCAGGGATACGTTCCACCGGCGGCTGGAAGTTCAGAGTCGCGCTATGCATCGACCCAGGGGAGGCCCAACGTAGAGTTCCAGGTCAAACCGGGCGGTGGGGGAAGCCCCGACGTTGGTGGCTTTAGGAGTGTTGAGAAACGCCAAGTTGGCGACGACAAGGCACAAGTGGAGGCCCCTTCTCGACAGCCTGGCCAGGTGCCAGACATGACCCCTCCACATACAGCAGCTTCTAGTTCTCGCTTCCAGAGCAATGAACCAGCTGAGCCACTCGCGGCGAATGGTCTGCCTGCTGATTGGGACTGTGTGGCTTCAAATCTCACTGCGGCCCCAGGTATGGAGCAGTTCTCTATGGGAGGATCACAGGACTCTGCCTACGAGTATTTCCCAAAGCAATATCTTCTCTTGGGTGGCCTCGAGCCCAAGTACCGCACGTTGCACGAAAAGACGGTGGCAGCAGTCAAGAGGTGGCTCCTATTCCGGCCTATGGTTCCGGATGACCCCGATATTCTATTCTCTGCCAAGGTCAGAATCTCCAGCGGCCAAGACACGAGTCTGTCGGACAGAATGACGTACGAGTACGAAGTCACCCATCTAACGTGTTTTCTGGGCGGCATGTTCGGCCTCGGCGCGAAAATCTTCGATTCACCCGAGGACCTGGAAATCGGCAAGCGTCTCACTGACGGATGTGTCTGGGCATATACCGTGATGCCGAGCGGAATCATGCCCGAGTACTCTCATGTTGCTCCTTGTATAGACGCTGAGAACTGCCAATGGAACGAAACGTTATGGACCGATGAATATTTGGACCCAAACCCCGAATGGAGGGTTCAGCAGATGGATAATTACCACGAGCGTCTCCGGCTCTGGGAGACTGAGAAACAGCAAGCCTTGCGCACCGAAGCCGAAAGACTCCAAGCAGCAGAAGAAACGGCCCGAAAGACTTCATATCCATATCCCGGTGAGACAAGGCCAAAGACGGGACAGGCTTCCCAGGAGCCAGGAGTGCCAGCTGGGTACAGCGGGGCGAACCGTGTCGGCAGCAGTAGCCCAGCAAGCAATGCAGACGGCTCTCCTAGGCGGTATGACGATATCGCATCTCGGCCTGCGGTGCAAAAGCGCGACCTTGATGAGGAGGCATCTCTTTTGCCAACCCCTGACCCATCTGACGACGTGCCGCCCACTTTGACCGTGGACCCGGCAACGCTGGATCAGGAGGCCATCAAACAGAAGATGAAGAAGCTCGAGGCGGAACTGAATCGTTACGACCAGACCACGGGCCGTACTTCGGATTCAGGGGCCTTTGGTGGGACAGTGGGTCAGGTGCCTATCGATCAGGCTGTCATCAACCTGCCCCCACGACCAGTCAAGCCTGATACTCATGAGGAGTATGTGCAGAATCTGATCGTGAGCGAGGGCCTTCCCCCAGGTTTCACGCGGATTGGTGATAAGAGATACATTCTGCGGTAAGTTAGCACTCCCCGAGTGCCCATCGTGGGTTTCTTTCTGGGCCGCCGAACTAACGATCCTGTCCTCCAAATGCAGGCCTGAGGCGATCGAATCCGTCTGGTACATGTACCGGATCACAGGCGACCCCATTTGGCAGGAGAAGGGGTGGAAGATGTGGCAGGCGGTCGCCAAACACACTCGCAGCCAGGTCGCCAACACAGCCGTCGACGGGGTTAACAACAAGGACGGCACCACCACGCCCATTGACTCCATGGAGAGCTTCTGGCTGGCGGAGACGCTCAAGTACTATTACCTTCTGTACTCGGATACTGACCTCATCAGCCTGGACGACTGGGTGTTGAACACCGAGGCCCACCCCTTCCCACGGCCTCGATAAGGATCCTTCCGTGTGTCTGAGATCCCTGGAATTGTTTTCATGTATGGCTTGGGCAAGCGAGCATGGGATGGAGTTTGGCGTATCAACAAAAAACAAGGCATTGCATATCATGGATAGGCGGCGGTACCGCCAACCCTCTTTGTCATTTGGGGGCGAGACCATGCACCATATAAGCATGGCGTACCTAGAATTCCTAAACAGAGTATCTCTAAAAATCTCTAAATATAAGAGACTCACGAGTCCTATTTCGTTTCACAGAATTGGAATATGCACAAATCGTGACGGTATGGGCCTGGCACAGTGTGATTGATTGATGCTTAAGCTTATTTTTCATTTCAGGTGCCTGCTCGCCAACGGTATCCGCCCGTCGGCTGACAGCAGCAGGTATCCCTCTTTGTCTCTATTTCCTATGACCTATGCGCAATAAGACAATGCTGCTCGAGGGCAGCTACAAGTACGGGAATGCAAATATAAGAGAAGAAGAAGAAGAGCAGAAAAAATGACTACACAAGAACAGGTGCGCAATAAACTGAATTAAAGTGACAATAGAAACAAAAAGGGGGGTTGTGGGATTGCGTCTTCTTTCCTTTCTTTTGGAACCATAACCAAAAGCACTGAAGACCTCCTCCTCCCCCTTCTTGTGGATGGATATAAAGAACTCCGTTTCCCAGATGCTTGCTTGCTTTCTTTGGGCTCCTCCCCCTTCTCTCTCTCCCTGCTTTCCTCGTGTCCCTGGCCCGTTCATCTCTTCGTGTGATTTCGGTCGGATTAGTTTGAGATGGGATGTTTGCGTGGTGGTGGTGGTAGAGATCCGGGGAGAAGGTGAGACGAAGAGAGAGAGAGAGGCCCAGATTTGCATGTACATATTCCTTTGCATACCGCCGCCCGCCCGCCTGTTCCAAACCCTGCCCTGTTCCTTTCCTTCCTGAACAGCCCTGTCGTCGTCGCCGTCGTCTCCACGTTCCTATCATTATATATACCGTATTGAGCGTGTAGGAGGCTGGAGGAGGATTCGTGATCGCCGTTTCGTTTCGTTTCCCGATGGGGGTAGACGGAACTGGTGATGGTGGGGAGATGGGCACTTCCTTTCCATTCGTACGTTGGACGACGATTCCTGTTCATATTGTTTTTTGTCTTTCTCTGGGGTTATTTGTGCCCCCATTTCGTACCCATTTCTATCATATCATTTCCATCATCGCAACATGTCTTCTTTTCCAAATCGCGCCTTCGTTTTTGCGCTCCCATCGTCCTGCCTTCCCCCCTTTGCCTCAATGGGCCTTTCTATTAGAGGAGGGCTCGGGGCCTAGTCCGCCAGCTGGCTCAGCACCCTTATGCTCAGGATCATGACGAGCAGGCCGATGGTGACGATGATGAGCAGCGTGAAGGAGAACCAGCCGAGCACCATGGCGCTCGTGCCGACGCCCGACTTGACGCTGCCGTTGCCAAAGTCCTCGGCGATGGTGCTGGCGGCGACGGAGGCGGTGTGCTGCCACAGGACCGACACGAGCACGAAGATGGAGGCGATGAAGATGATGGCCAGGGCCACCTGCGACACGGGCCGGCTCGGGAAGGGCTTCACCTCGCGGTCGGAGCCCTCGCTGTCCTCCTCCTCGTGCCAGCCCGGGAAGGTGGCCAGGAGGAGGAAGCAGATGAAGGCGAAGATGATGGCGATGATGCTGGGTGGGGAGACACGGTCAGTACTGGCCGGCAGGCAGGCAGGGCTTCTGGAGCCAGGGCAGTAAATACTCACATGAGATAGGGGAACACGATCGAGTCCTTGAACTGGCTCGCCAGCCAGATCAGGTTCAGGGGGTCCTGGTCGACCGAGACCTCCTGGGCGAGGGAGGTGGCATTGTTGGAGCACAGCCAGCTGCCGCCGTCCGGATTGATGCAGATGCCGAAGTAGCCCACGCGGGCCTGCAGGTGGGCTTCGCCGGCCAGGCCCTTGATGGAGGAGTAGGCGGCGTAGTTGACCTGGGCCGTGTCGGGCCGCGGGGTGTAGTCGTCATAGTAGAGGGATATCAGGAAGATGTCGGGGATGAGCGGGCTCGATGATGAGCATCCTGCGAGGAGGAGGGCTGCGGTGAGAGAGGCATTGTCAGTAAGGTGAGGTTTACTTGGATCTCCCCATCTGGGGTGTTGTGTGTGTGTCGCGCGAGTGCGTGGAGTCGTTGTGGAGACGCTGGGACGGGGACTTACATAGCAGGATAATTGCTATCGCTATTAATATCATCAACACATGGTGGTAACCGAGGAATGGTACGAAGCCTGGAGAATAGTGTTAGCAGCTACTTTGTATGCCCGTCTTCCGTCTGTCTGTCAAGTCGCCCATGTGGCCTCCGAGACATCGAGGAACTGGAATGTTGTTGTCGCTGGATCTGGGTGCGGAACTGTGAACGTACGGTACCACCCCACTTTGAACCTCTCGTTCGCCATGTTGTCGCCTGTGTCCTCCGCCGCTGCTGATCCCTAAGACGACCTCTCCGTGGAGAGTCGGAGGGACGTCGAAGGGCGCCCTGGCGGGCCAGTCGACCGGACGGTGCTGTCAGGGCCGTGGGGATTCGCGGTGCTGCTGTCTGCGTGTTGCCGTGGACAGGATCCGCTTTGAGCCTGGTGAGGCCTGCGCTGGAATGGGGAACGGCCTGGCGCCGCTTGTTGACTTGAGGGGTGGTGGGTAGCAGGCGGCAGACTGGAATGTTGTAGTCCTAGATATGCCACACCACTGTTGTGGGTAAGGTGAACAAAGAAGGGCAGAGAGGCAGATAGATGGAGATGGAGATAGCAGTGAGACTACAGCTGCGGGTGGAATGCAAGTCAAAAGTGTATTGTGTATGGTATGGTGTGTGTGGTTGTCATGGAGAGAGAAAGGGAGAAGGAGGACAGAAGGAAAACTGATGCAGGATTCCCTCCTGCTTCGCGCGTGTACAATCTTGGACTGGCGTCGAGTATTGCGATGGCTGGGAAACGCACCCGTGAGGCCCATGTAACTTGTAGTTCTGGCCCAGCATGCAAGCCTGCAGGAAGGGGGACGGCAGGGCAGGGCAGGTGGAGCGCATGTGCCTTACGTAGTGCCAATTGGGCGGTATCTGGCACTCGACAACAACGGCCAAGAGAACAATCCCAAACCTGCGCCACCACTTTTTTGACTTCCTGGGGTGGGCTTGCATGTACCTCGCGGTCGTCACTAGCAACAGGATGAGCTGCGGCCGGGCCAGGGGTGGTACCTGATCTATTCTCAATGACCGATTGAGTTGAATGAGGCTCGCGGAACGGGTGAGCAGCAGCAGCAGCCTCCACCGTCCCCCAGGATCCGGTAAACAAAAATCCGGAGGTTGGGCCAGCAACCGACCCCGATCAGGACTAGCGCGGGCGGGTACGTCCCCACCTTAAAGTGGTTCCTGCATGCCTAGCGAGTGACGTAGCCGCAAAGCAGCCACTCTCGGCCGGGCATTTGCTTAGCTAAACGACAATGAGGGAGGCTGGGAGAGCAGAAGCCTGCACGTCGATGCAGCTCCCATCCCTGCGCCCCCACCGACTTACATGCATCCCTGTCGGCCAGCTCAACTCCCTGCCAGCAACGACGTCCTTCCTCTTTCAAGCCATCTACCTACCGTAGCCCGTATGTTTGTTTGACTCTCCTTCCCCTTTGCTATGATATAACCACTTCTATTGCTGCCAGGGTATGCCGAGAACACGAGACACCTGTCCTCATGTCTTTGCATCCATGCATATGTGTGCGTATCTCGCTCAGTGAACTACGGTTCTCGACAGCCCTGCCAAGCCATTCCTCGGAGCGAGCGAGTGACCACAAGCCGATCCTGTTGCGGTTCATACTCTTTTGGTCTCACCCATAAATCCAAACAAACCTCCTGACCCACGGACTTGCAAAACGCAAGATATGGTTTAACAGACCGACCCACCGATCCGGCTCATGCCACCGTCGCAATGTGGCCGCGTACTAGCGACCCGTCGCCGGAAGGACCTGCCGCGATGAAACACTACGGAGATGCGCCAACCTTGACGGACAAGGGACAGCCCAAGGAGCACGCAGTCTCTATGCGGCCAGATGTTGCTGTCTACACCTGGAATTGGAGTAGCACATGAAGCCCATATGATGGAAATGCGGCTCAATGGGCCAGCTCGCTGGCTTGAGCCCCCAAACTGTCCGCCCGTGGTGCTGTCGGGCTCGAGCATCGCAAACGGCTGCGCAGTGATGGAAAATCGGACCACAGAACTAGGAAGACTCGAACAGCCTCGCAAGTTATAGGGTACTGTATGGGGCTTGTTCTCCAGGACAGATGTGACTTGCCCGGCCGATAAGTGTCGGCAAGGCTGAGGGCCCTGGTCGGGTCCCGTGTGGCCGATGGACAGATACGTTCTGGCTAGGTGACTGCACCAAGGGGGAAAGTTCCGTCAAGAATTGGGGCCCTCCGACTACCAAGTTTAAGGTTGTAGCAGCCGTATAGAAGCAAGAGGGGCGAGGACTCGAGCTGAGCACTGTCGAAGTGTGCTGGGGAACATAATGACTCTCGTGACCCCCGCCCGCCTCTTCAGCATCCAGGGACATCTAGGTTGGCTGTGGAGTTACTCGATCGTCTTATTTGAGGCCACTCTTTGGCGAGACTCGGAAGAAACGTATATATGAATGAGGCACGCCACTCTACCCACTAGGCTTCTCGTCCCCGATACCTTTCGGTGCAAGTCCCTGGTTGACGTGTTCAAATACCACCCGGCGGCAGCTCTAGCGGGTTGAACGGCGGCAGTCAAGTTCACGCAAGTCTCTGCAAACGATCACTCATATTTGTACAACCAATGATAAAAGAGCCTTTAACGAAAGCTTCTTGGTAGTGGCCCCTTGCTGGCCAAAGTTCACATTACCGAAGAAAAACTAAGTTGGTTAGACGGTTTGGTTCCTCCTTAATCGGCCGTGGACCATTCTAAGGCAAGCCCTCGCCAAAGAAGATGCGCATCACTCAGTACGCGGACTATGAACTGTTCAAAAAGTGGAGCAACTCCGAGCAGCTCTGAATGTATAATTGCCTGCGCGTCCTCGTTGGTTTAGATCATCCTTGTTGCCTGGAACCCTTTAGGAGCTTCACCACTATTTCGATAGCTGCAAGCCAATAAGGTCTTCACTCGGCCATGCTGTCAGTACAAAATAACCCTTTATTCGAGGCCAAAGGCCCAAGTAGTATATTCAACCCGGAAGCTCAGGGGGAAGAGGCGGGAAGTTGGACACGCTGAGTACATATGTACGATGCGTTTCGTCAAACCCACTCTTTTGAAAGCCTGACCTCATCTAACCGGAGGTGCAGAGTGAATGCTAAAGCGAATCTGCTCTGTATCTGCTATCATACATATAGATAGGTTAGCATAATATTTGTTTTTCTCCCATCTCTATCGAGTGACTGTCTACGTTGGCTTCTAATATTTCAAGCATCGAGTCTAGCCCTGACACTATTGAGTGCCCAGGTGTCAGCCTTGCACGTACAGTGCAATAAATTTGTTCCTTCCCAATCACCAACAAATGATGAATTCCAGTTACAGCTGCCTGGATCGCTCTCAGTTTGCTCCAAGCCGTCTGCATGTGCTGCGAAGTGTCCTTTGGTTTTGTCGTTCTTGCATTTGGCTTATCATTCGCTCTTTACTAGAGTCGATGAGTCGTCGGCTTCACGTCTACACTACATTTCTTCTTGAGAGGAGGGAAAGCGTTAACCACAGATTCCAGTAGACAGATTCTTTCTCTCTGAAAGACCAGACCGTACTGGTCAGTGACACATTGCTTGATTGTCACACGGTCTCATGGGAGCGGCATTGGTATGACGATGGAAGCTTGAACTTTCTTCGAGGCTATACTTGCACCTTGTACAAAATTCTTGATGCTATATAGCCCGTAGTCCTGGCAGAATTAACTGGGACTTTTGTTCCTTGAAGGTATCTCAGGATGCATATCAATTTGGCACCTACTGACAGGTTCCGAGTGTCTTTCCTATCATACTGGATACAGTTGCCCAATGGTGAACATTGATTCGCCTGCTCCTTATGTTTTGAATACACAATGAATCAAGAATGTTTTTCAGTCTCCGGGATGCTCCTTCTGCCTCTGAATGTTGTTCGAGAGGGTGCATGTGTGTACGTGGGTGCATTGCAGCCTGCTTACATAAGCGACTGACTAAGCCACCACTGCATGCCCTCTGCTGCCTTCTCCTGCAGTGCCCCAGGGCCCTCTGAATGCCCTCCTTCTTTCATATAACTTGAATTGACGTATTTGAGGCCAGCTGCTATGTCTCTCGACCCTCTCGTGACATCCCTTGCCAGACGGACGTTTTCGATTCTTTTCCTCTTCTCTTCTCTTCATGCATAATTACAAGTAAGTGCCCACCCGTGTGCTCTCATCATGTCTGTCCCAATCCCAGTCTCTTTGCACGAGATCCCATCACTTTTCCTACCACAGGCCATTTATTTGGACCCGCATTTCCGCAGTTGTCCTATGCTTCTCCACGAACAGACCGCAGCCCGGCCTCTGCTCAGCTGCAACCGCATCCGATTTCTTTCCGCCTCAGGATACTCCGGGCATCATTCTATCTGGGGTTGCAGGCCGCTCCATGTGGATCAGTCTCGGAGACATCAGACGCTGGGCCTCCGGACCCCGGATATCTCCCTTCTTTTCCCCTGGCTCATCACCTCTGCAGCGGCCTCGACAGCTTCGCACCAGACAACGACAGCCAGCCATTTTCCCTTGCGTTTCTTTTTCACCCCTGCACTTGTTTCCACGCAATGTCTTCCGCTTCCTCAACTTTGGACTACCAAGCTCTACAAACTCATCGGTCCCGCAACCTTGCACGGCATCCGTCCGACTCAGCAACATCCTGTTACAATTAAAGGCCATCGTTTCAACATCCGCCGGATCTTCTGTCAAACCTGGATCTTTGCTCATTGCCGTCCCGGAGCTCCATCACGTCCCCTCCCATCCCGTGCAATTCTTGCTGCTGAATCTAGCTAACGTGTCTGATTATCTATAGTTTGTCTACAAATTGAGAGAAGACTGGTCAGCCTCCCTCAACATTCCCATGATCTCATCCCTCGCTTGACCCATGTTGTAATGATACTAACATGTTTGTAGCAAGCCAACAACATTCACGGTAAGTATCCTTCCTTTGTCTTCAACACCTGTCTTCTCCGAACTTGTGCCTCAACACGACGTCTACCCCGATCCGACCCTGCCTCAACCGAATCCTACCTTCACTGGATCTCTGTCTCGGCCCAATTTCTGCCTCCACCGGATCTTTGCCTCCAACCGACTTCCACCCATATCCGACCAAGCTTGTCCCAACCCACTCCTGTCCCAGCTTCAACCTACTCCACTTGTACTTATATATACATGGATGCTGATAAGTTTTAATTAGATTTCCGATGCCCAAATCTCCCTCTCGGCGCAACTCTTCGATTGACGTGCTCAAATACACATGAGATTACCCGACAGCACGCAAATGCGGGCGACTGAAACAGAGAGAACTCATAGCGGTGACAGGTATCCTTGCTTGTACAACAGGTATGACACCACAAACCAGGCTTAAATAAACCAAGCTGCCACCCAGACTCACATCAAGAGATATAGCGAGGCGCGCCTATACTTTCAGCTCTCTCTACCTTGCTGACGCAGTCAGACGGAGGCCTGTGTGCCCAATATGGGATTTTACACAAAGAAATCAATCAATCAGTCGTTGTCAATTTGTAATTGTAGTGGATGTTTATCTGCATTCCTTCAGATAGCGGCTGCGGTACCTCGCGAATGGCTTTGACCAACCAGTTGAGTGCAGGCTCCAAATAGGAAGTATAGGCCGTTTGGTAATGCTTTAAAGGTGCGCCTGGAAGCGGAGGCGAGGCTGGTTGCTGCACGTTCCATACCACATTTACACCCACCGTGCCACCAGCCTATCGTTGTCACATTGTATTTCCCTGTGAAATATGCAAGCCGCCCTGCAGCCTTTTTCAGCCTTCTTATGCTTGCAGACTCGAATTCGAACTTTTTTCTTGGCATGATGCTTAATTCGTTAAAATGAGGTGTATATTTGTCACAAAAAAAGATAGTAAAGCTTTTTCTAGAAACCATTAATGCGAGGAGTTTACTCCACTATAGTGCGTATGGTATCGGGGGCAGTATATGCTCCAAACCAGATTCCCAATGCAGCTCAACAACACTGCCTCCTAGTACGTGTTAATAACCTGGTACAGTTTCCAAGGCCATATGCTCTGGAACATCCCAAGATATGGGGGGCGGGGAACAGGAGAAGAAGAATAATGCAACTTACGAGATACGCTCTCGTGTCTTTTGACAGGCCAGGATTCTTTTTTGTTGTTTCCACGATCTCTTGATATTTCGAGGTATACCGGCGGATTTCATCGGCGCAAATGGCTTTGGCCTCATCTTCGCTGACTGATCTCTCCCTCATTATAACCCAAATAGCGTTGAAGACGTAGTCCTGCCCAGCTTGTTCTGCGGCATCTCGCTCCTTGCGCCAGGAGTACAAGTCGTTCACGAGTCCTAAAACTGCATAGCCTGGACGAGCAAGCTCCATACATAGGTGATATTCCTGGTCCGGGATGGTTAGTGCCATTCCAAATGTTAGAATCCCAAACCAGAAGCTGTGTATAATTCAAGTTAACAGCCGTACAAGGTTCAATTTCGTTGGGCACATATTTACTCACAGTTCGCCAGCGTCGATAACGCGAGCTGTTACATATTCCGCAAGACTCTCAATCGGCGCGTTCCTTGATTGAGAGGCGAGTTGCACGAAGGCTGCCCATGCTTTCATTGTAACAATCGCACGCTGAGGATCTAGAGCACTCATTTCCTGCAGGATCTGAGCCTGCAGCCTCTTTTCCGGGCGTACATTCGGCCCGGTACTGGTGTCTAGCACAGTTTTCCCAAAAGTGTCCAAAATTCCTTCGGTACCCGCCGCGAGAGACTTAGCATCGAGATTTTCCATTTCATCTAGGATATTGTCAGTAGGTTCCCATACTCTATGTTGACCAATTTTTGAACGAAACGTTTCAGTCCTACCATCGTAGAGGAATGCGTATTCATTGGCATAAGAGATGATCTCCAGCCTCTCTGGGCAGCACTCGGGTACTGTGACCCGAATAAAGCTGTAGGGGTCTCCAAGACCGCCAAGATAACCCTCAACAGGGGAGATATGCTGGCTCCAATCTCTTTGAGCTCGTAAAGCTCCTTTCGCCTCCTTCACGGCGTCTTTGTGCAACCGCAAAGAGATGCCATTGGCGAGGTCGTGCGTATCATATGCTCCGGGGCTGACTTCTTCGGAGTAAATGAACTCCATCTGCGCTTGGGCGTGATATGAGCCGGAATTTTGCAGTGTAAAGAAAATGATATAATGGAGTTTAGTTGCTGAATTTGAGTCGTACACTGTCTCGATACTGAAGGTGAGATATCCAGTGATTGAGATCTAGATGGAAACATCAGAGTGGAACTTCCTGACCATCACCGCATGTCCACCCATATTATGGAATACGTACAGTTCAAGTCGGCAGCCACAGACTGGCAACCCGGTCAGATGGTAGATCCAGGTACCCATCCCGTTAGTCGGACTCAATCCTACGGCAAGGAAATGTGTCCCATTTTGGCAGGTGTCCCGATTTTCTACTAAACTAGTACTGAGGACAAATAATTTTGTTAGGGAATAGTAGAGATCCTGTTCTCGGGTGCTGTCCTATGGCGTGATGACCAGTGATTGCAACGTACGGTGGTGCTTACACGCATCTTTTGTACGAACAAGTGCGAGTTGATGACAGTCAGACATGGCGCCTGGCAGGATGCTCCACTTAATCGCGGACAATGACTGCGTTGAGATATCCAAGATCCAGGCCATTGGTGGAAGCATCCAAGCCAGTCAGCACTACTGTGGAATATGAATGCAATGGTCGTAGAGAGCGAAGCTGCGGTGAGTACTATGAGCCTCGAGCTCGATAGGTCACCTTTCCTACCTTAGAATACTACAGATGTGACTGAAAATCTCATGCTGCTGACACGGGGCTTGACCACGGCGGCAAATCAAATTCATATGTGGTGTCTTGAAAACACTATAATAACCAATGCCCGAATCGGCCTATCAGCGGCACATAAGCGCCGTAGCCTCACAGCAGCTTGGGTGTTCTGTGTACCCGCTTGGCAACGAGATAACATTGATCAGCTTACGCAGGATTTTGGCCCTGCTTGCAACCTTTCCCGATCAAGCAGGCTCGGCACACAGTTATGGTGTCTCTTGGCTGTGCAACAGGAATTCGTGGTATAGATTGGACCTTCATGCTTGAGTCAAGGAGGTGTAGTCCTCGTGCGCTTCTCTGTAACTTCAACTCCCTGAAGTCTCCGGCGAGTCTGAGGTAAAACACATCCAATCAGCAAGCACAGCATAATTACAATGTCGTTTGAAATAGACTATATCACTCTATTTCGTTTTCTGGCTACTCTTGTTGCCTCAATCGTTACCTATGCTGTTGGTCTAGCAATATCTCGCGCCTACTTCAGTCCCTTGTCAAAATTTCCCGGCCCAAAGCTTGCTGCCATAACGTACTTCTACGAATTCTACTACGATTGGTGGCTGAGTGGCCAATACATATTCGAAATCGAGCGGTTGCACAAGAAATATGGTGAGTTAAGTACCAAGGCCTCAAAATGAACAACAGGGTTAAGGGGGGATTTAGACCTAGATAATTTGTTGACTGTTGTGAATTCGCCCATTTAGGTCCGATAATCCGCATTAACCCTGATGAGCTGTCCATACACGATCCAGACTTTTACAATGAATTGTATGTTACGCAGAGCAAGCGAAGAACAGAAAGTTACGATGTCTTCTGTCTGGGTCTAGATTTCGACGGTGAGTGGATGAATCATCTGATCTTGTCATCGCGTCCCAAACAAGTGCTATTTTGCACAAGCTTAACGAAAGCGTTCTCCAGGCTCCCATTTTCGTACGGTAGACCATGACCTGCATAGGCTGAGAAGAAAACCACTTGAGCCATTCTTCTCTCGCATGGGTGTTTCTCGCCTGCAGCCTATGCTCGCTGAGGTGACCCAGCGACTGGAAGAAAGACTGAGGGAGATGAAAGGCCAAAAGAAGGTCATCAGGCTGGACCATGCTTTCTCTGCCTTTGCTGGAGATGTCATAGGCAGGGTATGTCTGGATAGTCGAGATGGTGAACGAAGTTCGCTTTTGGACGATCCGGGCTTCTCTCCGGAATGGTAATAGAATCATAGCTCATCTTTGTTCCTGAGCCAGACCCTAACTGGCTTTTTTAAATGATACTGATCGTCTGAAATCTAGGTACAACGTGATACACGCGATTGTACTGTCAATCCCGCTATTCACGTTCTTCCCCTGGATAGTCCAGTATGTCTCCAAGCCATTCACTGGAGGGACTTTTGCGACCTTTGAAATCACTAAAGCAACTACGCAGACTCGTCAGCTACATCCCCGAACACGTGCTTCTCTGGGCGTTTCCACAAGGACAGATGTTCAATGTTTTCAAAGATGTAAGACTTGCCCTTGGAAATCTAGGCGTGACTGGATGATTCTTCAACGCATTCGCAGCGAATGAACGAAGCTAGTCGCTAACATGACCATCTGATCGGTGTTACAGCGAGCCATGCAGCAAATTCAAAATGCCGCCAAACACAATGCAGACCAGGTTGATTTCTCATTATTCCATCAAATTTTGAGAGACGGGGAGCTGCCACAATCTGAGCGCTCTGAGGTTCGTCTTGCCAAAGAAGCTCAGACGCTGCTCGGGGCTGGCACCGCCAGCACTTCACGGACAGTTGGATTCGCAACTTATTACATCTTATCCCGCCCAGATACTATTGGCAAAAGGTTAAAGGAAGAACTTCGGGAAACTATGAAAGAGTGGCCACGTCGTGTTCCGACATGGGCAGAGCTCGAACGACTACCGTACTTGCAGGCTATCATTAAGGAATCTCTCAGGTGAGCAGACCATAGTTGTGTACATGCATGGAAAGTTCACCGAGGCTGCCTGCAGGTAATTCTTTTCTCGAACTGACAGAAAGCGTATCCTTCAAAGGCTCAGTTACGGTGTGATGCATCGATTACCACGGGTTTCGCCGGATCTGCCGATCCAGTATAAACAATACACAATACCGCCTGGAGTAAGTTGATGTTCACCTGAACTTGAACCAAAAGACATGAATGCGGCACAATTCTTCACACGGATCAGTCAACAACAGTCTCTAAAATAATTCTAGGTTCCTGTGGGGATGTCTGCATTCCTCATGCACTCCAACGCCGAAGTATACGATCGCCCTGAAGAGTTCATACCCGAACGCTGGATGGGATTCAATGTTACCCCGGCCATGCTCAAAAGCTTTGTCCCATTTGCCAAGGGATCGCGTCAGTGCTTAGGTCTAAAGTAAGTCTATCGCGGGTTCCTAGCTCATCCATCACTAGCTCATCCATCATCACTTTTCTCCGCCACTGACAATTGAAATAGCTTGGCCATGGCCGAGATGAGTCTTGTACTGGCAGTGTTGTACCGACAGGATGGCCCGGAGTTTGAACTATACGAGACTGATGAGAGTGACGTCAAGCATGTCCACGACTTTCTAATTCCTTTGCCGAAACTGAACACCAAGGGTGTACGGGCTTTGATTCGTTAGGAGCGTTGGAAGGGTGTGAACTTTGGGTTGCTCAGAGCAGTGATGGTGCGACGGATTAGGGGTATCAGGAATCGGGGGAGGGATTAGCAACCATCTTTCATCCACATGCTACTCATCTGTACTCAGTGAGTTCAGTCTTATCCTTCCTGGAAATGACATAAATACGACTATGATCGTAAGCCAAAACGCAGGCATAACCGTCAGAGGGGACACGCTCGGGCGGTATTAGGGGCCCGGGTTCAAGCACCTCTGCCCGACAACTGGACGCTGGTTTCCTATGTTACCGCATACTAGTAGCTACGGGCCTAATTCCTGAATTGAGCCTCCCCTTCCTGCCATGCCACGAAGCAGCGGTAGAGCTCCACACCTTCTAGTCCATATACCACCAGGCTGTTGGGAAACGCTCTGGGAATACTATAGGCGAGTGCAGGAGAATTTTCAACAAAGTGCTCGTCAACAGTGTCCATCTAGCCAATAAGCACCAGAAACGTGGAAAATTTGTAGCATTATGATCTGATTTAGAAGCTTTTCATGACGTACATTCTCCTGCACGGCCTGATATCCGATAGTGACAGACTAGCACCAGAATTAGTGCTGCAGTAGACACGCTTAATTTATGTTGTTTTCAGTTGACAGTTCACCAGGTGGAAGTCCCTAAAGTGTCCGAAGGTGCGCGAGCAGGCACTACAAACCAGTGGCAAGGCCCAAGTGTCGCGATGTCTACGAGACGAGTCTCAAAGTGGCAAATTTAACCTAGAGCTAGCTTTAGAATCTAGTCATTGAAAAAACGTTTTGCACGAAATGAGACACAGCAAGTGCTTTTTTATTTTGATTGAGATCTTTTGGCTGCAATGCTTGTTCTTAGAGTCGGCCGTTCTCTCCGAATTGAACATTTCAACTCCTTGACACCAACCACAGAACATCTACCTTCAGGAACAAGCACGTATCCACTATTCTCCATTTGTGATTTATTAAGCGGCCTAATCCAACTCGGATATCTGGCCCAAACCCACGTCTCATCATCTTCGAGATCAAGTCCATTACCACCATCAAGGTATTCTTTGAGATTGCATCGGCTGATCTCAGCCAGTAAGTAATCTCTTCCTCGCACCAAACATACCAACCTTCTGAAATAACGTCTTGTCCAGTCATGGAGACCCTCATAAAGAATGCACCCGCTCCATCCGGAAACTCCGATGACTACCACATTCATCGTCCTTCCAGTCAGGTGGTCTCATAGCATCCAAGTATAGTGGTTCACAACCGCTATCCCAGCTGCCAGAGGACTACGACGACAGTCAACATCACCATACGCATAGTCTCTGTGACCGAGTCAGCCGTTTTGTGGCATACTTCTATGCCAAGCACATCCGCGCGCCTCCTCACGCCTCATGGTGCCGTGACCCGCGGACGCTACTGCGCGGCGCGACACAAGTGGTCCTTTTCGATGACGACAACTGGTTGCTGATGCGCCTGCCATCGCGGGCGAGACCACTCGGGTACCAATTCCTTGCTTTCACCGGTATCGGTGACATTTATACAAATTTTAAGAGGCGGGATACCGCACTCTCGGCCTATTATGGCGATGCTGTGGCCCGCGGGGAGCTCCTTTGCCGGCGGGTCCCCCTCCGACCAGGCGAGCACATCGTTTCTGTTTTCGAGAATATGGAAGAGGACTTGTTTGTGGTTATGGAGATGGATGGTGACGGGGAGATTATGTTTTACCACGAGTGCCTGCGCTGCCATGACCTTACCTGCAGAAGCTGCATCGAGGTTCTGGATAATGTGGTGGCTTTTGGCCGGAGACACACTCAGGTGGAAGGAGTTGTGCGAGTGGAGTAATCCAATATGTATCCAAGGTGGAGGAGTAATTTCCAGCAGTCATAGTTTAGATGCCCAGGAAAGAACCAGTCAGGTACCCGATGTGTCTGAAATCACACAAGGGGAATACCGTGAATTTCACGCAAGTATGATTCAAGACCTCCCACCTTTAGTCCAACGAGGTGATTACACATCGTGATGTGAAAATTAAAATTTATGTGAACAGTACTGTGTACTGCTGGTATCTGGACGCAATGTGGTCTCCGAAGGCGATCAGCATCAAATCTTCCCTCAGGCGTCGGGCCTGATGGCGCTTTAGAAGATAGCTGCACCACGGGACACGGAATGGCTTCGCAACGTCGGGGTGAGAGCGTCCGTTGCAGGCCGGCACCTTGTATTAGGGAATTCTCTGCCCCTCCAGTAAATCCTGCACGCCATAGACCAATATGTTATGACTCGTTGATCCACGCAGCCGAGTCGCATATCACTTGCTGTTCGAATGGGAATTCCCCTGCCGATGAGTTTTGGGTGACGAAGCCCCAACACTGGCCCGGGAGTTGGACGTCGACATTGTTCCACCAACACACCGTGTTACTGATACAACAGAGGGCAATGTCAGCGAGATGCCGCGCAGGTTGCGAAAGAGGAAAGGAAGGGAGTGGCAGCAATAGCGGAACGTACCAGGCAGGATCACCTGCAGCAATTTCCGAAGCGTTTTGGTGGTTGTACAGGGCGCACTTGTTGATACACGTGTTCAAGTCTGTTGTGGCTTGGTTCACGAGGCTATTGTCCCCAATAGTCAGAAGCACTGTGTTGCAGAATTTTCGAAACGTGTAGGTCTTTTCGCCGAGAGTGATATCGTGTAGAGTATTATCCGATGAGGGGCAGTCGCGATAAAGTGTCGTGGACGGTCCTACTATGGAGGTTGTTGAGACGGTCGTTGACTGTGTGGTCGTTGGCGTAGGCGTGCTACTCATGATTAAGGATGAACCCGTTGAAGCTGGCGAAAGTGAAGTAGTGGACAAAGCAGACGTGGATGAGGAAGAGAGACTCTCGGCAGACTGAGATCGGTTGGCTAGCGAGACACCGGCGCCCACGCCGACTGCTGCACCTATCATCACAGCGACAATGATCGTGAGCACGATCCAGAACAATCGTGGTGCGAGACCGCAGACACGTTTTTTTGTGCCTGATTCTGAAGGGCCCACTTCTGGATGGTGCTCGCCAGGATATTGCTCGCCAGCATGTTGCTCGCCAGTGTATCGCTCCTCAGTATGTGGCCCCTCAGTGTATCGCCCCTCAGGATATCGCTCTTCAGAATTTTGCGCTCCAGCATAGCGCGACTCTGGATGGGGCTGCCATTTATCGGTCTTGGTATCGACTGTGCCGGCAGCACTGATGTGGACGGGCTCTGGGAACTGGTTCCTCGTAGCATAAAGGCCTGTGTCTGGAACCGCTTCGGGAGCAGAGTACCAGTAGTCCGTGTTCGAATTCATAACTGGTCCAACTCGTCCGTAGGCTTAGGGGAAGCCGTCAGAATCTGAGGGGAAGGCTTCAGAGTCCTAGCGGCTCAGGGCTCTTGTTGAGATTCACCTGTTCGGAAGGCGTAGTTATCGGAAGAGGGTTCGGCGCCAATGAGAGCTTTGTCTAGGCTTGCAAGCTGAACTTGATTTCGGGTAAAACATGAGGTAGTGACGGACGAGACCACTAAATGAGTGAAGCGACAATATCACCTCAAAGCAAGGCAGAAATTCAGGTCAACTTGAGAATCTAATTGTACGTAGGAGGACCTGGAGAGTACTTAGCTTTTCCTCGGATGCCCGCCAGAGTTTATAGACAGGAGCAATCAGCAAACTGAAATTCAAAGAGGCACAGCACAGGTGGATAAGATGTTCCATTCCTGTCTGCACCCATTTTCCTCCTGCGCCGTAAATCGGTCGCATCTCATCTGCATGTTGGTCCTCAAAACTAATTCGAACCAGATTCAACCAATCTGTTGCATCTCATCTGCATGTTGGTTCTCAAAACTAATCATCGACCCCAAGGCAACCAATCCTGCTCCAGTGTGTAAGCGCCGCACTCAAGAGCGCGGATGATCCCAGGCACGTAAATGACACCTGGGCCCACCGCGGGTACAGCACCGACAAATGAGAGACTTTCATGATACCCGACAGAATGGTAAAGTTCCTGTCCGCATTCAATGTCACCAACTACCTTCCACGACTCAGTGATTTCGCTGTTGCCAAGCTTGAGCCCTCTTTTCGAGCGCTAATCGTGTCCATTTTTAAGATTTTGAGCCATTCAACTCTAATCGCTGTCCTGAAACGCTTCTGTCTCTGACCCTCCTATGAGTACTTGTAGAGGAATTGCTCGTGGCACTTCGTTCTACAGCCCTTCGAACTTGCAGGATTTGTGCGCGAACAAATGCGCCGAAGAGAAAGTTCGCAATGGCAACAGGTCTTACCAGCACCAAGCGCAAGTACAGCCTCATCCTCGCCTGCATCTGTCTAGGTCTCGTGCTGTACCACATTTACTGGGCAGACGGGATACCGAGCTATTCCTGGGGAAGCCAGTCCAGCTTGCCGGCTTCTCAAATATCAAAGGCAGAAGACGATGTCGAGTTCGAACCACATAACCCCAAGGCATCCAGCACCGCTGCCTCGACACTGCCGCCTGCTCCGAAACTGCCGTCTGCTCCGACACTGCCGCCTGAGTACTCGGCATTGACGGAGGGCCAACAGAAATGCGACCTGTTTTTCACAACCAAGTATCTTGAACACACCGCCACACACCAACAGCCGTATTGCGACGCGCAATCCCTAAGTGCTTTTCAATGCTTCACAGCTCCGCGGCTCGTGGTGCCCCCCACCGCATCGTGGGGAGAGACTGACCCTCTCTGCGTTGCCCAAGGGGTGTCTTTTGAGCCAGCGCAAGCTGGAGAAGCTCGAGACTCTGAAGCAGGTAAGTTTGACTGTGGGATTTACTCTTGTCTAGGGCCAGCTAATGAGAAACAATCAGACGAGTTTAAGATACAATGCAAGTTGAGGGACATAGCCGGGGAGAGGGCCAGCTCCGCAGAGGCTGCCAAAGATCTCGAGGGCTTCCGCGACCGTCCCACAGACTGGGGTTGGTACTGGGGAGACACAGGCGTCGGGGCGTCACTGAATACGTGGCGGTTCTCGGATGATCGCAACGCCAGCGGCTGCACTAAAGATAACAGCAACAACGAGTGGGTGATGCTTATGAGGCGGGACAGCACAGACACGCACAATCTCTGGCATAAGCTGATGGAGATCCTGCAAGCGCGCCACAGCCTCGACGCACTGCGCATCGCTACCAACCCTACCACTGGGGCGCCATGGCTGTCAGAACAAGACGCCGCAAATGTTCAACTCGTCTTTGATGACGATCGAGAGGAGTTGCTTGAGCCTCTCTGGGAGATCGTCACCGGCAAGAAACCCATCCGCAAGAGCTCACTACGGGCCACCTGCTTCGGCAACGTGATCCTGCCTCTCCCGGGTTGTGGAAGCCCCTTCTGGTCACACTTGCTTGACACCGGCTACCAAGAGCATTGCCCATCCCAGACGCTGCTGACGACTTTTGTGAACCGGGTTTTTGGGTTTTATGGGATTGTACCACGGCCGGTGACGGAAATCCACGCGAACCCGACAATCACAATCGTCCAGCGAAAGAAGAACAGGAAATTCATGTCCCTGGACCGATGGGTACCGATCCTAAAAGAGCGCTACCCACAATCTACCATCCACGTGGTCGACTTTGCCGACATCTCCGTCGAGGAGCAACTCCGTCTCGTCCAATCCACAGACATCCTCATGGGCCACCACGGCGCAGCGCTGACGCACACCATCTTCCTGTCGCCCGAGTCCACCGTGGTCGAGATACTGCCGCGATACTTTGACCAGCATGGGTTCCGCGCCACGGCCGCCTTGCGCGGGGTCCAGTACGTAGCGGGTAGGGGCAGATACGAAGAGGAATATGAAAACGCGGTGCACGGTACACCGCTCCCACAGGACTGGCCGCCTCCCCCTCCGCAGGGATTCAACCATTTTCAGCAGCAGGAGTGGGTTTATCTGACGGATGAGGATTTCCTGGGCTTGGTTGACGCTGCGGTCAGGACGCAGTTGAACCGACTTACTAGTAGTAATTTATAGGCGGTTAATGAGTATTTCGGGTGTTGGGTTGGCCTTTCTCGTACGGATTTATCGTTGTCGTCAAACGAGGGGGTCAATTCGTTGTTGATTCAAGAGAGTCCTTGAGGGTAGGTTGCAGCGTTGGGTATGTACCTAGGTACGTACGTGGGTATGCCACTATTCCCATATCGGGAGATATGGATTGGATAGATTCTTGAATATTGTATTGCAATTCAGCCCCCTGATAATCATTCTCAAGTTGAATCCACGACCTTTGATAATGAGCAGGGGGGACAATTGAACGGTGGAATGTCCTCAGTTATGCCATTCTTCTAGAATGGTATTTGTCGGCAGGAATCTGAAGGATGAAGAACAAGCCTGCCCCGGGATCTCGTGCCTGGAGACAGACTTATACCTGCTGGAGCAAGTTTACCCAGGCGTACCAAGGTTGGTGAAGCGCATATTGGCTTCACCCCCTCCCTCCCTTTAGCACAGTAATACCTGTGACGCGACCCGCGCTGCCGCTTTCGTGATTAGTTATGTCAGCTGTGCCACACTGACAGCCTCGTAGGTCCCGAGAGGTAGCTGGTTGGCGAGCCTCGCGGTGTCTTCCTAACTGCCAGACAGTGATTAGGCAGTCGTGTGTACTGTAGCCTGTGACTCAGGGAGCAGCGCACAAGCCAAGCCACCCGCAACCATCTACCGACTGTAAAAAGCCGCCGATGCCTTTGCATTGTACTTCTTTATGCACCTAACCCACTGAACAGCACTATAATGATCACGAGGGACGCTATAGATTATATAATATGGGTATATAAATTGCTTAATTGCTAATTATACCTAAAGAGTAATATTTTTAATATTTTAAGTTACAAGGCTGCTTATATAAACGCCTATTTGCTTACTATCTATGAATCTATATTATCCTCTTCTTTAAATAAATTATCCTTAGTTTTATTATATAAATTATATTTTTTAATAAAGAAGAATTAGATATATACCTAGCGTTTAATTTATACCCTTATTAAACAATTATTCTTTCCAATTATTATAATAAATAGCTAAATAGCGTAATAATAATATACCCTTATTTATCTTAATAATTTACCTTTTAATTTAATTATTTTAAAAAAAGCAGGTCTTTATTTATAAAGATTTATTAAAAGAATAGCAATTATTTAATAGATAGCTTTTTAAGTAAGGGAGTCTTAGGTTTAACTTTTAATTTAGCTGATTTCCTTTTTTATTTTTTTAATTAATTAAGTATAGGAGGTATAAATTGCTTAAAAATAAGGTATTTAGTTAAATTAATAAAATATTAATAAGCAGCTAATAATAATTAATAAGCTATTATTTTTATTCCTAATTTAATTATACTAATTAAATAATTTAGTTATAATCACGCTAAAGTATTATTTTATTAATATATTATAAGCTTTTAATAAGGTAGTTATTTATAATATATATTAGGAAGAAGTTTATGCTATTATATATATTCTTAAGTATAATGCCATTAGGGTTATAAAGGATATAAGTATTATTAATATAATAAGCTATAATAACTTAGGGATTATTATAATAAGGCTTATGCTTATAAATATATTAATATACTTATAAGACCTAATTATTAAGGGCGAATATATATAATAATACCTTGCCTTTTTAAAGGAATACCTATATTTAATTATAAAAAGCTTTTAACTTTATAATATAATTTTATATTAATAAAGCCTTATATTCCTTAATTAATTACTTTATAAAGTTATCTTCCTCTTACTTTATAGGTTCTTATATATAAGCAATATAAGGCTTATATTTTAAAGGTAGTGATATATTAAAGAAGAGGAAATAAGGATTATATCTACTTAATTTTAAGATTTAATTATATAATATAATTACTTATTATATTAAAGCATAAATATCTTAATTAAAGTTAGCTAACTACTTTTATAAGATTATATACTTTAAATTATTATTAACCTTTTTAACTTTATTATTATCTTATAACTTAATTAATATCATTAAATATAGCTTTAATTTATACTAATAATATTAAATAAAGGCAGCCTTATTAATAAAACAGCTAATATTATCAGAGATCTATTTATTAAATATATTAAAAATATTAATAATCTTATTTAATAATAAGAAAATACTTTTAAATTATTAATTTAAAGTAACCTTTATTTTAACCTATTTAATAATATATTTAATAGCTATAAGGATTAGTATACTATTAATTAATATAAAGTTAATAATTTATTTTATTAAAAGGGCTAATAATATAATAAGGTTAAGGTTTAGCAACACTAAATTAAATATCTTTATTAGCTAATATTTTATATATTTAATAACAACTTATTAAATAATAAAAATAATCTTAAAATACTAATATTTCTTTAGCGCCTTTTAAAGGGTATTATTAATTATTAAATAGCTATATATTAAGTATAGCTTCTTTATAGCTATTAATAAGTTATTATATTTTAAAATTAATAAAAGGAATATTGCCTTTAAAATAATATTAATATTATAAAGAGGATTACTAGGTTACCATCTATATATATAAATCTTATATAGCTAACCTTAAATAATTATAAAGTGCTTCTTAACTTATTTTAAATTAATAATAGGAGGAAAATTAATTTTTTCCTAAAGGTATTTAAAGATTACCTATAAATTTACTTAATTAAGCTTATAAAGATATTAGATTTACTTTAATAAATCCCTCCCCTCTTTTTACTTAAAGATAAATAAAGTAGATTTAAAGATAATATTTATAAGTAATTTAAAAAGGTAATTAATAAGAATATTAATTTTATTAATATAATATATAATATAAATATTATAATGCTTAATGGTATTAAGGAAATATATAATTTTTAGCAATTAATTAGCCTTTATATTAAGGGTTTTAAGGGATTTATAATTTATAAGAATAGTGATTTTTATATTTTAAATTTAATAAAATTAATATTAAAATATTAATAATATATTAAAAAGTTTTTGCTTTTAAGTAAAGTATTAAATTTATATATTTATTAACTTTTTTAAGAAGTATAAGATAGGGTATAAAATAAATTTAATTTTATATAAATATAGTTAAAAAAGGGCGGTATTAATAAAGCCTTAGTTAATATTAATTTTTATTATAAAAGAAAGCTATTAATTAAAAGTTTTAATAATTAAAAGAATAATAATAATATTATAGATATCTTATTATTATTATTACGTTATCTTTAATAAGGTAATTAGCTAATTTTTAAAGCTATTAATATAATTAATTAAGGTATTAATCCTTTTAAAGTATACTTAGATTAGGTTTTAGAGGTATTTAGTAATATTAATAAAGCCTTAAATTTTTATAATTATAATTAATATAGGCTAATTATAAATAGTTATAATCTTTATTAGGTTTATTATAATGCCTTTTTTTAAAATAAAAAAGCTTAGAAATATACTCTTATAAATAAAAAGGGAGGTTTTTTAAATATTAAGGATAAGATTATAATAATATAATTATTAAAAGATTATAAATAGATATTTATATAGCTATAATATAGAATCTATTTATATAGTAATATTATTTAAAAAGCTATATATAATATCTTATAAATCTTAAAAGACTTTCTTAATAAAAGCTTAAAAGGTAGCTAAGGTATTATATAAGCTAAATAGTATTATTAATTATTTATATAAGCTAAAGGGGGTGATAAATATTATCTTCTTAATATTTATATAATAAATATTAATGTATTAAAAGTTATCCTTTAAGTTAATAAAGGTATAATACTTATAATTAGCTATATATTAAATTTAATTTATTATATTTAGCATAAGGTATATATATTTCTTAATATACTTATTAAGCTCTTAATAATTATAATAAAAATACTAAATTATTTATTAAGGCTTAGATATATTTTAGTTAAAAGGGATAGGCTTTTTTAAGATTAAATATAAGGCTAATATTTAAAGATTTTTATTTTTTTTAATTAATATTCTTTTATATACTTTAATAAAATTATATATAGCTTATTCTTAAGCTAAATTAAATTATTAAGGAGATTAATAAAATAATAGGTTATTATTTATATTAATATAATGCTTAGTTTTTATTAAAAGGTTTACTTAATGCTTTTTTAGGTTAAATAATTTAAAAAACTTAATATAATATTTTTTAAAATAATATTAAACTTAAGGATTTATAATTAAAGTATTAAGGTACTACTTAAGGGTAGGAGGTAGGGTATTTATTATAAGGAAGGCTATTTTTTTTATTAAATATATTAGCTATTAATTAATAAATAAAACTAATTTTAACTAATAAGGAAATATAAATAAATAGATAATATTTTAAAAAGTATAATAAATTATTTATTAATAAAAAATTATCTTCTTAAATATTAGCTTTATTAAGAAGGTATTATTTAAGATAACTTTATAAAAAATAATAAATTAATTTATAAGGCTAATTATTATAATAAAATAGGTAATTATAAGAATATTTTTAATAATATAAGGACTTTTATCTTTAATATCAGTTATATAAATAAGGTGGGAGGAATTATATAAAGTAAGCTATATTATTAAAGATTTAAAATAATAATAGGTAGGGGAATTATAATTAAAAAAGGTATTAAATTTATAATTATTAAGAAGGCTAATTTAAAATATATTATAAGGGATATTAATACCCTTATAAACTAATTTATTATAAGTAGGTAATAATTAATTATTAATATCTATTTTTATAAAGTAAATACCTTAGCTACCTTAATTCTTATAATTTAATTTATTAAAAATATTACTTAGCAGCTTATTAATATTATTATTATTATTAAATTAAGTAATTAAGTTTTAATATTCTTTATTATCTTTATTTAAATCTAAATTAATAATATAAATATAAATGCCCTTATAGCTAGATAAGGCTTAAAGATAGGGCTTTTTATTATATTAAAAGGAAATTATATTATATAAATAGGAAGCTAGGTTAATATATTTATTATTATTAAAATAGGGTATGGCGGGCATTTTATGCCTTATCTGCAGGCCTAGGGATTTACCTACGCCGAGGGTTTAAGGGGCGTTAAAAGAGGCCCCTTAGGTAAAAGGGAGAATATCTTTTTAAAAGTAATTTACTTAGAAAAAGGCATGAAAAAAGGTTAATTCTTTTTAAATAAAAGGAAGGGAGGGGATTATAGATTTATATATATTTATTTACTATTAGCTATAAGATATATATTATTATATACCTCCTTTAATACTACCTATTCTTTTAAAAGAAGGTATGCTTTTTTAAATTTATTAAAAATAATTAATTAATTTAAAAGGGATAATAGAAATAAAATAATATAAGTATATATTATTTTATAAAGAGTAGGGAGTTATTATTATAAAATGAATATATTAGGCTGTAATTAATTATATAGCTATTTAAAAAGCAAGACTTTTAATCTAACTAGATACCTTTAGTTAGTCGTTAATATTACCCTTATTATTATAGCCTTTTCTTTTTTTAATTCTCCTTTTTTATCTTATACTTTTATTCATTAAAGTTATTATTAATATTTATTTATAGATTTGATTTATATTTTTTATATTAAAAGTATTTAAGGTTTAGCTAAATAGGGGGAAGTATAGCAGGAAGATTTATTTTATTATAGAATAAATATTATTTATTAAGGCTAAATTATTGCTAAAGCTTTAATTGTTGTTGTTAGATATATTATTATTTTTATATAGCTGCTTGCTCCTTTTTTAACTTTCTAGCTGCTCACCTTATAGCTTATTATACTTTATCCTCTTTATTATTATTATTATTAAAGCAAGATAATGCTAGGTTTTCTTTATTATTATATTAATTTTATATAAAAGGTAATAATATATTTTTGGGTTTATTATAATAAGACCTGGCTTATATAAAGAGATTTGCTTAATTAAATATATAATTAGGTAGATTAAGGGATTATAATTTAAAGGGCTTTTTATAGCGGTAGTTGCTTAGATTAATTATATTGCTATTAATGTGATGGAAATTAATTATTATAAGCTATGAAAAGTTTAATAGTAATATAATTAGCTGCTTTAGAGCTTTATAAGGCTTTTTGGATATTTATAATAAATTTACTAAAGTGCCTTTTCATAATATAATATTAATAGCCTTAGTAGGTATATAGCTCTTTATATAAATATAAAGGGCTAATATTAAAGAGCTATAAATTCTATAGCTGCTTATATCTTTAAATAGCTATTTTTAAGATATTTAAATAAAATTAAAGTTATAAAGAGTATATATAATATTGGTTTTATATTTATATTTAAATAATAAACTTATATCTTTCTATATATAATTATTATAATTGTTAGAAATTATAGGCTATTTAGGTTAATGTAATTAGGTTTAGTTATTACCTATTTTGATTTTAAAGGTAATAATTATTATATTTTTTATTATCTTTTTTTAGATAATCTTTATATTAATGAATCTATTAAGGAGAAATAGGTTATTAAGCTAATTAATATAATTAAATTAATTATTTAGCTAAATAGCTTTGTTTAATTTAAGAAGGTATATTTAGAGGTTATTAATTATATATAAAGCTCTTTTTATATTAGTGAATATTTGTAGGTGCGTATAAAGGGGAATGATATTCTCTCTTAGTAGTATTAGGTAGCTAGATATAGCTAGGAGCTTCTAGATAAGCAAATTAAGCCGCCTTATATATTTTATATATATCTTATTATAGTTATTACTATGAAAATTTATTAAAAAGATAAATTAATATTTCTGGTTATATTAAGCAAGATAATAATAGTTTTATTTTATATTATATATAAAAAAGATAATAAATTGCTTTTTATTTAAGTATAAAGTTATTTAGGTAATATTTTGGGTATCTTTAATATTAATTTTTAATATCTTAATTAATTATTAAATAATTTCTATTATATCTATTATAATTTATATAAAATAATTTATTCTTATTAGAATATAAGTAATATATAATATTTCCTTCTTTTAAAGGTATCTTTTAAATTTATAAATAAGTAGTAAGTATTTATAAGGATTACTTTAATATATATTATTTTTATAGCCCGATTAGAGTTTAAGGCTTAGGAAGTATTTTATAATAATATTAGATATAATATTATTTAATAAGATTAATATATTAAAGAAAGGCAGTTATAATTTAATTACTTTATAAGTATAAGGGAGGTTAATTAATTAAGATTAAAAGGTTTATATAATTCTTAATTAATCTAGGTTATTATATTATAGGCGCTTAAAGGTATAATATATTATATTCTTTAAGAATTTAGCTATCTTAAATAGCTACTTTTTATTATAATAAAGATAATTAAATAGATATAAAGTTAAAGATATAAAGTAAAGTAAAATTAAATAATAAAAAAAGAAAATAAAAATATAAAGGATTTATATCTTTAAGAATTATTATATAAGTAATTAAGTAAAGGTTTATTAGAAAATATAAGTAATAAAAAAAGGAGATTATTAAATATAATTAATAATATAAGTTAAATAAATATAAATTAATAATAAATAGAAAAGGTCTTATATAAAGTTTTCCATTAATTAATAGGGTAGATTTAGGAAAGAAGGAGTTTAATTAGGTTAAAAAAGGTATTGCTTTTATATTTTAAGGCTAGAAATAAGTTTAATAAGAGGTTGCTTTAATAGTTAAAAAGGTAAATAATAAATAATATTTATAAATTAAACCTCCCTTACTTTTTATTATAAGAAAAAGGATAATTATATTATTTATAGCTTTTTTTAATTAAATAGGGAAAAGAAAGCTTATTATTAAATAAATGCTAATTAAGAAGTTATTATTTTTAAGAATATATTAATATATATATATAAGGAAGTTTATAAGGTTATTAAAAAAAAGGTTAATTAAATATTTTTATAGCTAAGTAAATATTATAAAAAAGATTATAGCTTAGCTTTTTATTAAGTAATAATTAATGGTTAATAAGTTATTTTAAATCTTATATACTTTTTTCTTTATAAGATTTAATTATTACTTTTAACTTTTTTTCTTTTTCTCTTTTTTTTTTCCTTTATTAATTTTTTAACCTTAAGTTAATTAATTAAAATACCCTTTATTATATTTATTAAGTTATTAAAATATTATTATATTAATATATCTTAATTTAATTCCAATAAGGTTATCCTTTAGAAGTTTTTTAATAAGTTTTTTATTTTAGCTAAATCTTTTAGCTATATTTTTTTTTATTAATTTAATTATATCCTTTTTAGCTTTATTTTATTTTCTTCCCTTTAATATCTTATAATTAAATTAATTAGAATTTATATTATTGAAAACCTCTATATTTTATACCTTATTTAAACTTTTAATAATCATTAAAAGTTCTTTTACTTCCTAAATAATGCCTTTACTTTTACTTTAAAGCTTATACCTATATTTATATCTTATAAGCCTTACTATATCTTTATATATAATATTAGCAGTTAACTTTTTGGTAATTACTTTTAATATATAGCTTTTTATCCTATATAATATATAGCATTTCTAATTATATTCTTTGGTTATTAAAATACTACTTTTTATAATTATTATAGTAAGTAATATATTAATATTTATACTATTAATATTCTAGTTAACGACTTAAGTTTTATTTATATTAATTATTCTTTTTATTATTATATCTTATACCCTTTAATTAATTATAATAAGTATATAAACTGCGTTTATTATATCTATATTAATTGCGAATATAATATTAATAATTTTATATTTAATAAATATAAATATATTTTATCTTACGCCACTAGGGTAAATTTAAGAAAATAATATATAAATTAAAAGATATAATTATTAATTATTTAATTAGGTTAATAAGTTTTTAAAAAAGCTTTTAAATTATCCTAAAGATATTATAATTCTTTTTAAATTTATAGATTAAAGGGCTTTTTAAAAAGTTAATTAGAAGTTTTAAAAAGAGAAATATAATATTAATAATAATATAAAGATGCTTTAAGTTAATTAGATATAATTAAAAGGGATAAAGTAAATAAATAATTAAAAGGGTAAAAAAATATTATATAAAGAAATGATAAATATAAGGGAAAAGGAAAAAGATTAAAAATAAAGCTAAGTTTAAAATTTAAATAAAATTTATATTATATTATTATAATTAGGTTATTAAGTATATAGATTAAAACTAAGGCCTTTCTTTATTAGGTTAAAGGATTGAAGTTATAAGGCTAATAATTATTTTTATTAAAGCTAAGATTTTATTAGGATTTTAATATATTAGCCTTATTTTTTAGCCTTTTATTATTTAGCCTTTTCCTTTTATTAGGCCTTAGTTTGGGGATATATAGATATTAGGGTTGTATTTATGGAGTTAGGGCTTGATATTATTTATTAATTTTATATCTAATTATTATATTTAGATATATTATCTTAAGTATTAAGGTATTTAAAGTTTTATTATTAGTTTATCTTAAAGCTTATATATTAAAGTTTTTTAATGAGTAATGGATTGGATGTTTTTATTATATCGTTTTCTTAGGGTATTGATATTATGGGTTTTTAAATATTTAAGCCTTTATTTTTTAGAAATAGCTTTAGATTTTTAGTAATAAATATTCCTTAGAGAATTATATTATTTAAGGTTTATAGTTAATATATATTTTTATTAAGGGTTTTATAAATAATAAAAGGTTTTTTTTAGTAATATTATATCTTAGCTAAAATTAAATAGTTTATTCTTTATATATAATTATAAATAAGAATGGTATTATTAGGTTATAGGTTTTTTTATTAGGTATAGCTTATATCCTTAGTTTTTTAAGCTTATTTTTTTTTAAATAAGGCTATAGCTTTAATTATTTATTTAATATATTTAGCTTTAGAGTTGATTATATTAAAATAGAATTAGAAAGCTTCTTATAGTATATGGTTTAGGTTTTATAATAATACCTTTTAAGTTGGAATTTTTATTTTAATTAGAATTATTAATTTCTATTTATAAATTAAATAAAAAAGTATATAGTTATAAGATTATTGAATTATTATCCTATTAATAAAGAGAATGAATTTAAGGTATTTAATTTAATTAATCTCTTAGTTTGAGAGTTTGGCTAGGGATTGTATAATTAAGAAATAATTAGCTTTTATTAAGCTTTAAGCTTTTAGGTTATAGGGAGAGATTTGAATATATTGGATTCTTAAGGATTTTAAATATTAGGTGAAGTTTATTTTATTTTTTAGGCTTTTATTTATAGATATTTTAAGTAGGTATTTATATTATAAAAGGATTTTCTTTATAAAGAACTTCTTAAGATTCCTTATATTTGTAATCCTTAGTAGTTTAGTGATAATAAATCCTATTAAATTATATCTCGCCTTTATTAAGTAATTATATTTATAGTATAGTTATATATATTAAATATTAATTTTAATTATCTTAAAAGGTAGACTTAGATGAATTGGTATGATTTTTTAGTTATAGGTTTTTAGATTATATTATATATATATTAAATATTATATAATAATTTATTTAGTTTTATAATAAAGGCTATGTTAATAATATCTTAACTTTATTTATATTATTATTATATTATATCCTTTATAGTTAAACTTAGTATAGTATTCCTAAAGTATTTATTGTTTTAAATCAGGATTATTAATAATTTTATATTTGGGTAGGCATTGCTTTTTCTTATGTTATAAAAGGCTATTAATAACTTAATAACAGAGGGCTTTAAATTTAAATTATTATATTTAAATAGGGTTGAGGTGATATAGAGTTATATTATATAGTAAATAGTTTATATATTAGTTTAAGGAGTGTGATTATTTAAATTTTGGGTTAAGTAGAGGTTTTCTAGGTTAATTAGATATTATTATATTAATTTAAGTATTATATTAATTATTTAGATCTTTATTAAGGTCTTTGTTATGAATTTTAGGGGCTGGTGGTTGTGATAATGTATTTGTAATAGGATTCTTTAATTTAGGTATATAATATATTTAGAAATTAAATAGCTTGATTATTTTAATTTAATAGGTAATTAGGGTATTAGGTATATTAGATATCCTTTTATTGATTTAATTAATTAGTATATAAGTATTTATTTTTAATGTAAATTAATAGCTAAATAAATAATTCCTTATCCTTTTTATAGCTATAAAGATAGCTTGGTATTCCCTCTTTATAATATTATATTTGCTTTTTATAGTTATTTAGGTATTATTATTAAATTTGGTTGGTTTTTAGTGCTTAAGTACTTTTTATATAAGTATTGCTTCTTAGTTAATAAGATTTATATTAATTATAAGAATGATTTCTTTAATAATAGGGCTATAATTAATTTTAATAAAGATTAATTTTATTAATAGGAATTTAATTAGCTTCTTTATAGTACCTTATTTATATTTTATTTATTGGAAAATAGCTTTTTTTTTTTAAAGATTATAAAATGGCTAAATAATAATTATAAATTTAGATATCTAATAATTATAATAATTAGTTATTCTTAAAAAGGATTTTATATCTTTTAGATTTAAATAATAGGTTTACCCTTAGATTTTATTAATCTTACTATCTTAGGAAGATTAGCTATTAATTTTATAGGTATAATTAATAATATTAATATACTTTTAGTATTATTTAAATTTAATTACTAATATTATAGTCTTAATAAGCTTTATATTTAAGAGGATCTAGTTAAGGTTCTTAATATACTTAGTTATAAATTTCTTAATTCTAGGTAAATTTAATATTTTTAAGTTATTATAAGTAGTTATAAGGTTTTTTACTATAATATTATTAAGGAAGGTTTGGTAGATATATAATATAAGATTAAATAATAGTTATGTTATAATATATATAAATTATACGACTAAATTCATTATTTTTATAGGTAAAGTGCTTAGTTAGTATAGGCTAATGAGTATTATAAACGTTATTATATTATAGTTCTTTTTTTATAGTTTAATTTAATTATATCTTGAGAAAAAGTTAAGTAAGGATAGTATTTAATATATAGTGAATTTTTTTAAGAATTGATTAGTTAAAGGTGGAATAAATGTATCTTTAATTATAAATTTGTTATACTTTTATGTATTATTAATAAGTTGAAGGCTATTATCCTTTTTTATTATTAAGAACTATTTATTATAATATAATAAATTTAATTTTTTTAAGATTCCCTTATTAATTTATTTTTTAAGTACTTGAATTACCTTATCTTATAATATATATAGGATTGAAATGCTCCTTAATTAATAAAGCTTATATAATATAGTTTATATCTTTTAAAGTAGTATAATTTCTAGAATGATAGTATTTAAATAGCTTTATTTTTATATAAGTATTGCTTTATGGTTTGTGAATAGGTATTAGAATATATTCTTTTCTTAGTTTGAGAAGCCTTTATAATTATTATTAAATATAATTTATTATTTATTTTTAATGAGTTATAATTTAGAAGGTATTGTTAAAAACTTAGGTTTTATTTATTTATTATATTTATTAAGTAGCATTTACTTTTAAGTAGTTTTAGCTTCTTATAATTATAATGTTTTTTAATTAATTGTCCCTTTAAGTGTTATATTATTAGGATTTAAATTGTTAATTGGTTTGATTTTCTTTTTAATAGGTTTATATATAATGTTAATTAGCTAAGTGATTTTTTGGATTTTATAGTTAAGTAGTTTTTTTTAAGCCCTTTTTATTTATTTATATATTAATTAATAGTAATTATATTTATATTTACTTTTATTATTATTAAATTCTTAATTATATGATTTTATTAACTTCTTTTTTATAATTTAAGATAGTAAGGAAATAAATAAAAGGAGTTTAGAATTAATAATTAATAAAATAGAAATATCTTTTGGTTTTAATTTATTTAATATTTATTTAAGAATATATTTTTTATTAATTGCTAGCTATTCCTTCTTAATATTAGCCTTTATTTTTCTAGTTAATTAAATTCTTAGAATGAGCAGTTAGAGTTAACTTTGGTTATGAGTCTTATTTTTTTAAATTTAAAGCTTGCTTAAATGGATTGGTTAAGGGTATATATAAAAGATATCTTAGTTTAATTAAAGAATAATATGTTTAGAAGGATTTTATAATTAATATCTTTTTAATTAATAATAAAGAATATGATTCTGTCTTAATATCTTATAATATATATATTAGTCTTTATTATGCTTATTATATTAATCTTAGTGCTATTATATATGTTAAAAGAAGCTAAAGTGCTTATATAGGGAAGAGAAAACTTATTATAAATAGAAATATTAATAATATTTATTATAGCGCTTATATTAATAAGCGTTAGAAGGGGTTGATTTTCTATTTTTTTGAAATAAATTGGTAAGAAGTTTATATTAACTATATATTTATTTAATATTTAATTAATTATGGAATTTAATTCTATTATTATTATCTTTTTTAAATTAGGCTGCTTAATTATATTTATCTTAAGAGTGTAATATAAATGGGAATTAGGTTTGTCTTTCTTTTAGGATAATCTTTATGCTTTAAAGAAATTTAATATCGCTTAAATATTTATTATATTAATGAGGGTTGTATTTTAATTTAAAGGAAAGGTAATTGAAGATGTATTTTGATTTTAGTAGTGGTTATTAATAATAACTTTTTTATTTATTTAGATAATTTTATTTATATTATCTTATAATATATAAATATAATTTATAAGGTAATTACTTAACTTAGGTTTTATAGTGATAATCTTATTTTATATGAATCTTTTAAGTATATTGAAAAACCTTGTAATTAATAGCTTAAGAATAATAATAGGATTTAAGAGGTTTATTTTTTACTTTATTTTATAAGGATTAGAAGATTGGGGTTGTTTAGTAGAAGGGATAAGTTTTGGGGTTTGCATTATTATATCTATATTATTAGGTTTTTTTATATATATATATTTTAGATTAGGTTGTTTGGGTATATTGTTGATATTTTTATAAGATTTATTTATTAATGTTGTTATTTAATTGTATTGCTTTATTTTATATTTATTAACTTTAATTTAATTAATTATATTTAGCTTTGGAGAGATTAATGTTATTTTATCTTCTAGGTAAGAATAGTTGGCTGAAAAGTTAAGCTATTTTTTTTTAATTTTAAAGATAGATATATTAGAGGTAGATATTAAAAAAGAATGCGTAGGATTATTCTTCTTAGTATAATTAAATAAGATTTTATTAATTATTATAAAAGGGTTGTTTTTAAAGCTGCTAGTTTTTTTAGAAAGGGTTATATATCTTAATAGCTAATTATAGTTTATTATAGTGCTTATATTATGATAATGTATAAGTAGTTTATAAGTATAATAAGTAATGCCTTTTATATCTTTATAGTAGTTAATTATTATAGCTTTAAGGGGTATTTTAATTTTTTTTATAATATTATCTTTTAAATTAAAGAAGAATTTTATTTTTATAGGATCCTTATAATATAGAATGTTGTTTTATAAAAGTGTTTTTAGTATTGGATATTTATAGGTGCTGTAATTAGCTTAATAATAGCTATAATAAATAGTTAGTATTTTATCTTTCCTTTATATTTTATTAATTTTATTAATCTTTATTTATTTATTATTAATATTTATTTTTTTAATAATTATTTTATTATTAAAGATATTTTTTTTAAATTAAGTAAGAATCTTATTAATATATTTATTTAAGATAGTAATATTATTAATAGTTAGTTAGGTGGATTATTTTGCTTTAGTTATTTTATTATTAAGTTAATTTAGATATTGTTTATAAAGATTATATGCTTATTATTTAGATTTAAAATAAGCTTTATTGCTTTTTATATTATTTAGGTATTAATTTTTTAATTTTTATATTAGTTTTTTAAATTTATTTTCCCTAGGCTTGGGATTATTATTATTATTTATCTCCTTATTAGGAGTTATTAATTCTTCCTTAGTTATAAATAGTTATATATTTTAATTTAATTAAGAGATTAATTTTTAGTTAATAAAAGGAGGTTAAAATTAATAGGCTTTATTATTATAAATCCTGCTATAGTTAGGTAAAGCGCTTTAGTTATTATTCTTAAGTTTTTATAGTATTATATAGTATATAGGTAGTGTAGTATATTTATAATTATTTAGTTTTTATATAAATTTTAGATTATTATTGGATTTATAATTAATAGCTTTCTAATTTTATTTATCTTCTTTTTATATATCTTTATAAATTTATAGGAGAATATTTATTAATTATAGTTATTTTTTTTTATAAATTAGGTTTTGCTAAATCTTATAATTTTAGGTAAGTTGTTATATAATTAAAGTTAAAAGTTTATCTTAAAAATTAATAGCTAATTTTTTCTTTTTATATTAAAGTTTTTATAGGATCTTATTATAACTATAAATTATATTTTATATTAAGTGGATATTTTTAATAAATTTATTTTATAATAGCTTCTTAAGCTACTAATTAATTATATATTATTAATTTATATTAAGATTACAGAAGGCTTATAAAAGCCTAGCTTATTAAATATCTTATATTTTAATATTAAATATATATAAGCTGATTTATTATAATAACTTTATATTAATAATAAGCCTTTTTAGAGTAAATAAGGTAATATTATTTAGAATATTGAGAAGTATTTATATCTTTTTAAAATGAATGAAATAGTTAGTAATATGGAGATTAATAAAAGGATTAAGTCTTATATTAATAAAGTTAGCTTTTATTAATAATAGTTTTTTGGATTTAAAGCTGATTTAATTAATTGATTTTAGATTTAGGTATATAGGTTTATTATTATTAAAGTTATCTTTATTTAAAATTAATTTTATTAATTAGCTATTTAGGTTATTATTATTATTAATAATTAATACCCTTAGTATATTAATAGGTTATATTTATTTAGCTTTTAGTTATTTTAAGGAAGAAGTTATATTATTATAGGTTAAGAGGGATTATTAATTTATTATTTAATTAGAAATTTCTTATTTTATTTAGTTATTTTTATAATAATTTAAATAATTATTAGGGTTAAGAGATATTAAGTTAATTAGATTAAATTTCTTAGGTATTGCTTTAGTTAATTTATAATAATTATTATTTATTTATCTTTCCTTATTAAATAAGAGAAGAAGTAAGTATTTTTTAAGAATTAATTAGTATTTAGCTTTTAGATATAATTATTTATATTTAATTATTTTAGTTTAAAACCCTTTTAAAGGTTATTTTTAGTATTTAAGTAAAACTTAAAAGTTTCTTTTTTATTAATTATCTTAAAGATAAGGGGATATTAGAGTTTTTAAGTGATTTAGTAGCTTTTATCTTTAGTATTTTATATATAATTAGGAAGCATTAAGATATGTTTTGGCTTTATCTTTTAAATTTAAGTCCTTGAAATTAATGAATTGCTTTTCTTTATATTAGAATTATAATTATTATCCTTAGTTAGTAAAATTATTTTTAATTTATAAATATTAATTAGGACCTTTAAATATTTAAAGATAATCTCCTTTTTATATAATTAGGTATTTATCTTAGTTTAGTTTGCTTAATAATATAAAAAACTTATATATTAGGAAACCTCCTATTTTATAATTTGAATATCTAATAATGGATTTAGTGGCCTTAAGTATAATTATTATATAGATATTTTAGCTATTTAGAGAGATCTTTTATAGTTATTTATTAATAAAATAAGGTATGGTGGGTATTTTATGCCTTATCTATAGGCTTAGGGATTTATTTATATTGAGGGTTTAAGGGGTGCTAAAGGAGGCCCTTTAAGTAAGAGGAAGAATATCTCTTTAGAAGTAATTTATTTAGAAAAAGGTATAAAAAAAGGTTGATTCTTTTTAAATAAAAGGAAGAGAGGGGGCTATAGATCTATATATACTCGTTTGCTGCTAGCTATAAGGTGTATATTGCTACATTATTATATAAAATATCTTTAAATATAATAAGGTAGCTATTATTAAGGGTTAAAGAGGCTTTAAGTTAATTAAGCTTAAAATAGTAATCTTTTACTTAATAACTTTACTTATTATAATTAAAATATATATTATTTTTTTTATTAGTTATATTAATATAAATAGGGTTATTATTAAGCTATTTAATTAAGTAAATTATATGCTTATTAATTTAAAGGTTAAAGATAATAATTTGTATAACTATAATATTAATAGGCTTAATTTAGGCTATTTTAGGCTTATTAATTATAGCTAGGCTAATTTATATATTATAAAAAAGAATAGAATTACTATATAATTAGATAATTATTTAAGGGTTAGTATAGATATTTTACTTTATTAATTTATTAATATAGATTTTTACTTACTAAATAATTTTCTTAATTACTATAAAGGTAATTATTATTTAAACTTTATTAAGGATTTTAATAAAGATATTAGGCTAATTAATAAAGATCTTATTTAATAATATTAATTAAATTAAGGGGGTATTTTATTAGGTTTTTAATAACTTATAAAAAGTATCTTAAATTCTTTAAATAAAGTTAATATATAACTTATCTTTAAAAGGAAGTAAGGTAAAAAATATTATTATTATTAAATAAAGAGCGTTATACTTATTAAGGATTTAAATAATAGCTTTAATAAGAAGGGGTTAGATTAATTAGTTATTTATAGCTTATTAAGTAATGCTAAAGAAGTTATTAAAGAGTTTAAAGATTACTTTTAATAGCTATATCTTATAAAATATTATTATTATTTAAAGTAAAATCTATATCTTCTTTAATTTATTAAAAATAATAGCATTAATTATATTAAAGCAAAGCTTTTTTAAAATAGAAACTTTTTTCTTTATAGAAGCCTTAGGATAATTATATTTATTAAGTAATATAATTATTAAAAAAACTTTTTTAAGGCGGAGGTTAGTTAGTATATAGTAATAATTAGCTTTTATATTACTAATATATTAAAAATTAAGTTTATTATTATTATAATAATTAAAAGGTATAAGGGTTAAAGTAATATTATTATTATAAAGATATAAATTTAAAGGCTTAATATTCTTATTTTCTTCTTTTAAGTAAGATTAACTTTAAATAATAAAGGTAAAAATGTTTAAGATTTTTACTTAAAGGGCTTTATAATATATAGTTTGCTTACTATTAATATCCTTTAATTAATTTTTAAGAAGCTTAAATTTTATTATGATTTTATTATTAATAGCTTTAAGGTTAGCATTAAGGGTAATAAGGGAATCTTATATAATGCCTTACTTATAAGCAATTCTCTTTATAAATTAATTAATATAGTTATTTATAAAAGTAATTATAATGCTATAATTACTTATATAAGTAGCTATAATATTAAAAGGAGGAGGAAAAGAAGCTATATTAAGGTAAAGAAGAAAATAATAATAATTAAAAAGAAAAAATTAATAAAAATAATGCTAAATTAATAAATCTCTTATTATTAATGTTTATTTAATAATTATTTACCTTATAGCTTGCTTATTAATTGTTAATAAAAAATATTATAATACTTATTATTATAACTTTTAATTAACTTTATAAATATTTACCTATAGATAATAATTTTAATATAAATATTATTATTATATAAATTAATTAATAGAGTTACTTTTTAAAAATAAATTATTAGTGAGGGATGAGGTTAGTAATGGTAGTTTAATAGGTTTTAATTACTTAAGAGGTTATTACTTTTAAGAAAGGCTATTAATTAATAATAGGGAGGTTTATAATTATAATTTTTATTAGATAAATGCTTTAATAAGGTTTTTTTAATAAAAATAATTATTTTTATACTTTTTTATATACTTAATCTATTAAATAATACTATAATAATTATGAGGGATATTATAGATTATATGGTGTGGGTGTATAAGTTGCTTGATTGCTAATTACGCCTAGAGGGCAGTGCCTTTGGTGTTTTGGGCTGCAGGGCTGCTTATATAAGCGCCTGCCTGCCCACTATCTATGGATCTACAGCATGTCGTCTCCCAAACTTCTTCGTGCACCACGTTTTCATCGTCGCCCACCAATACTCTTCATATATGAAACTTGGTCTCAGCGCCGTGTAACCTTTCTTGTCCGACCGAGGATGTCATCAGCCATCACACTCCTCGATGACAGTCACGACTCTGCTCTTCGGAGGGCCATAAGCAATGTGGTCGATACCAACCTTGCTATCGCCACCTATGCACAAATCATTGATGGATTACCCACCGAGGATGTGGCATGGGACCGTAGTCGACATAAGCTGCGGGCTTCGCACCCTCTCTCCGACCACGTGGCACTCTGTCCCGGCGTTTTAGACAAACTAAACGCCATCAAGGCTGACTTCCAGATCGAGAGCCTTCTTTTCAGTTCCAGTGTTCGTATTTTGCACCCTAATGATATGTATTATGACCAGAGAAACTGATTTCTTTGACATAGGTACTTGAAGCGTTCCAGTCTGCAAAAGAGGCATCTCAAAACTTCAAAATACGACTCTTAGAGCTCACAGCAGTAGCTCTCCACCAGATAGCTGTCCATATCTTCCAGCTAAAGGCCAACCTTCACGACCCAGCAACAACCCAGGGCTTTGATATCGATAGCGTGGTTACATGGAAACCTGAGCCAGATGAATTTATGGTAAATGTGGAACCGTGGCCGACACTCTTCGCTCACCGGTACTTCACAGCACACGAACAGTATCCAAATGGAATTGCAGACATGGTGGGTTACTGGGCCGAGGATCGAATACTCGGCGGAGTTGCTATCTTCGACCGTTCTGAGGCGTGGACTGGAGATGACGAGCCCAACGTTTATTTCCAGTCCTGCCGCAAATGGGCCACTTGGCGTGTGTGGCAGTTGCTACCCGAACAACAGGACAGTCTCGTGGAGTTTCTCCTCCGAGAACCGGGGTCTTCTGCTGATTCGACGGACTCTCCGGATGGCCCGTTGCCCCTCATGCCATCTCGTGCAAACACGGTCAGATTAGACCCCGGGCATGCAATCCCGGTTCGCAAGGTCTATCGAGATATATGGGAGAGGGAACCGCCACCGAAACGCCTTCGAATGCAGGAGTTCATGGCACCGTGTATTGTGAACTCAGACGACTACCCCGAGATGGAAAGCGCCGAGGATGAGTTGAAGCGGCTGAATGAGTTGCATAGAAGGTCCTAAGTCCTCATACTATGAAGGCCGCCGCTGGCAATGCCAAAAAAGTGAGAACCACCGTGCTAAACGGTCCAGGGGGCTTTTCAAATCTCGTAGATGTTGCGTCCCATGTGGCATAGCACCGACGGTGTACGGTCTGGGAAGAATTTTCATATTTAGAGACAGCTGCCATCTATTCGGAGGATCCTCGCCTCGAGAAACTACCGGTTGATCATACTGAGTACCGAAAGAGAAGAGAAGGGATCGACTTTGGGTCTTTTATCTACCAGAGATGAGGCAGTCCCACGGAGTTGACGTAGTCACCTTTGACCTGATTTGAGGCATGAACGCAACATCCCCTCGTAATAAAAAAAAAAGAAAAACACTCGTCGTAGAATTATTGAGAAACACTTATTTATTTTGATCCGCGAGGATCATGGTGGAAATTCTTGACGCCCGCATGAGAAGGGTGAAAATAATTGGCCGTAGAGGTCACCGTGACTTACAACCTGTCCGTCTCCCTACCCGACCACTCCACCTGTCAGCCGAGAGGCTGGCAAAGCCCATCGCAGTCACATACAAGAATGTTCACAAAGATGGCTGGAAGTTTCTCTCCATATTCATTACTCCCCAATGCTACAAAATTATCAGACAATACCTCCCAGGGAGAGAGGGGGGCGGGGGTGTTTTACACCGAACCCAGGCAGGAAACCAGTTATTACTCGGTCAGGCCCCAGCTTTTTCAAACCGAAGTCAAAAGCCCCCTTCCCCTCCCTCCAGCATGCGTGCGCTCTCAGCCTGTAGCAGACATTCGTCAACCAACAGCTGGCTGTGTTCCTGCTGGCACACTCTCGGGCCTCCGTGCGTGTTTCTGCCCTTCGTGCCTTCCCCCGCCTCGCCTTGCATCTCTTTTCTGTTGTCTTCCTTACTTGTCTCCGCTTTCCAGCCAAGCCAAGCCAAATGTGTTACCAAATCCGCGGAAAGAAATGCCCCTTGTCCCAAGTTCACCTCTGTGGGTATCCCGTTTTTCTCTGTTTCGTTCAGTCCAGACCCGTAGACCACCCATATGTATGTTTTGGTTATGTTTGTACATATACGAAACAACACCTTCCAGTCGCACAGGCGCTAGGGCGAAGGTGCCCTCGACCTTCTCGCTCGCAAGTTTCCGTTTTTTCAGGTAGCTCGGCGGGATGGTGCCTTCCGTTCCTTACTAGTACGACGAGCTAGCGGCAAGAGGTCGCATGGAGTCCGTGATTCGCTGCGTAAGGCTCGTCATGTTGGAGATGTTCCTCAGAGCAGGGTCGCTAGGCATCGTGCTGCTCAGGCGCAGGAATACGTGCTCGAGGCGGCCCTTCAGCAGCGACATGACCTTCGGGGTGATTTCGCGAACTTGTCCCTCCTGGATTTTGAGAAACATCAGCTCTGGCCTCGTCTTAAACGGTGGTGTGATTAAAAACAAGGGAGGACCATGTTAGGGATGTACTTACGATTCGGGGGAGAGCCTCGAAGAACGTGACTAGAACAACCTCCGTCCAGCCGAGCTTGGTGTGCAGCAGCTGTGGGTTTTCCAGATTTGCCGTGACAGTCGCTGCAACCGTCAAGAGAAGCAGCGGGTTCAGGTTTTGAATGAAGGCAGCGTCGTACTTGGCCAGTACCTGGGAGAAGACTTCTTCCTCGTTACGGGTGTCTTGAATCCAGGTCATGACTGCGTCGTCGAACTTGCCCTGTGTCATATAAGTGCGCACCCGCTCGCACGCCTGCTCGATATCCAGACGCTCGCGGTTGTCCTTGGTAGTCGGCTGGAACACGACCTGTGACGTGGAGAGCTGCGATCCAGTGAGTGGCTGTGTTTGCTGGGGCCCCTGCTGCTGAATCTGCTGGCCAGTTTGACTGGACTGCTGGCTGGACGGGCTTCCGTACTGCTGAGACTGCTGCAGTGACAGAATGCTGGGATTCACAGGTTGGTTGGGATACTGCTGGTGCTGATGCGGCGGGGAGACAATGGAGCTCGTAGGTGCCCATTGCTGCGGAGAGGTAAGAGCCGCTGCAGCCGCGTTTGGGAACTGTTGTGTCCCAGCCTGGGGGCTGCTGTAGTGCTGCTGAGGAATGACAGCTTGCGCAACATGCTGCAGAGCCTGAGACTGGCTGTGAGAAGGACTGTGGTATGCGCCGTTGCCTGGTCCATGAGCTTCCTGCCCAATCTGTCGAGAACGAGTTGGATGCGATGGCGACACCTTCCGCTGCTGCTGCTTGACAAGTTCGGTCTGAAGCTTCAAGATCTCCTCCTGGAAGCTCGCCTGGGCGGTGACCATGGTGTTCAGAGTCTCCGACATGTTGGTGTTGAGCGCAACGAGCTGCTCAAACTTTTGCATGTCCTTCAGGCGCACCTGCTCGATTGCATTGAACTGGTTGTTGACATTGACCAAAATCTCCTTGCCGCATGCTGTCACTGCCTCAGTAGCCAGCTTGGTGAACCGAGGGATGATTCTATCGTCAAGGACTGCGTAGAGCTGCTCGTCGATCTTGGCAGAGAGTGTGTGAACCATCTTGTCGGTCATGGACTTGACGAGCTCGGGCTTCCGCAGAGCCTGATCCAGGGAGTGGGGCAGGGCGCGCTGCATTTCCTTCTGCACCGACTGCGACACGGAACTGCCGAGCCTGTTTCCAAGCTCCGCAGTCACGGTGCGGGTCACGACCTCGCCAACCCTAGGCGCGATGGACTTCTCCATCTCCTCTTCGATGATCTTGGCGAGTACACCTTGGCAGTTCTCGTTGAGTACCTCCGAGACCATGCCAAGCAGCTTGAGCTGGCTCCCTTCAAATTGGCCATCGCGAGCTTTTGCGTCCTTGTCGAGATTCTGGCGGAGACCAGAGAGACCGGATTGGAACGAGCTCGCAATGTTCTCGACAAGGCGCTTCTCCATCGTGTTGATGCGAGTGTCGACTTCTTGCGAGAAGATTGAGGAAGAGGCGGAGGATTTCGAGGCCTTGGCTGGTTCGTGGGTCGTGGTAGCCACGACTTTGGGAGGGTGACCGTTGGTCTGGGCAGCTTCGCGCTCGCGGTCAGCCAACGCGGCTGCCTGTGCGGCTGCCTTCTCAGCAGCAGCCTTCTTCTTCCTTCCCTTCTTGTCAGGCTTCTCAACGGGAGCTGGCGCGGCAGACTCTTCCTCCTTGGCATCCTTGTGCTTTGGTGGGGTGGCCACCTTTCGCGTCGATGGCTCTGGTGCAGGTTCGGGGGCCGTTTCCTTTGGCCGCACAGCCAGGCGAATTGAGGGCTGGGCTGCTCCTTCCTCGGGGAGCTGGTTCTGGGGTTGAGGCGGCGGTGGCCTTAGCTTCGTGATGGAGACCACTCCGGCTTGTGTAGCGTCGACGGGGTTGATCACCTTGTTGTCATCGTCCCATCCAAGCTCGGACGCTTTGATGGAAAGACACGCTACCCCCTTAGAGTGCATCGCGTAGAGCTCAAAGAGAGTTGCCTCAACACCCTCGCTGGAGGAAGCAGGGTTCTGTAGCAGATAAAGGCTTCGCAGAACTCCCTTGTTGGCGAACGAGTACTCCCGCATGCCACTGATGACTGCGGTAGAGTCAGGAGTGGGTATCGAGGGGTCTTGCGCCACCAACTTCTGGATGTAATCGACCTGAGACGGGTTGTTCTTCAACGCGTACTTAGGCGCCGAAAGGTGAAGGAAGTAGACGGAGTTCCGCGTCGGGTGACCAACAACAATGATGCCAGAGGGAGGATGGTACATGACACTGCAGACAGCGTCGGATTCCTTGCTGTGAGGAAGGTTGAATTCTTGAACAGGCTTGCCCAGTGCCAGATCCCAGAGCTGCAACGTGTGGTTTTGTTTCATACCCACGATTAGGTAACGCAGCGCTGTGCGCTTCTGGTACGGCCGGAGCTTATCCAACAGCAGCACAGAAGTGGGCCAGGCCTTCTCTCCTTCTGGCGTCGTTGTGAGAGTCATCAGTGGCTCCTTCACCTCGGCGGAGGTGTGTGCTGGCATCGGGTTGCGAGGATCAGATTCCTCGTCGGCGGCCGTCAAGTCACGGACATCCCAGAATTTGACGCGGCCCGACTTGTCAAGCGAGACAACCACAGAGTCATCCTGACTGAAAGTGAAGTCCTTACCAGCCTTTCCAGTGTTGATCTTCAGCGAGCACTCCTTGGCAAGTCTGTCGGTGTCGACAACGCGGTCGTGGCCGGGCTTGATGAGATTTCTCTGCAAAACAAACGACGGCCAGATGATGTTGATCGATTTGCCGCGGCCAACGGCAAAGTACTCCGGGTGGTTCGTCGAAGTGCGAGCACGTGTCTTCAAAACACCACCAGGGGCGTCCCCACCCTCCTGGGCACTGCTTGGCGGCAGAGCAAATCCGTACTGCTCAAGATGAGCATCGTCAAGGTGGTCCTTCTCACCATCCCTAACCTGCACCCAATAGACCGTGCCACTGATGCCAGTGCCAACGATGGCCTCCTTCTGGGTAATGTCCTGGTCTGCCGGGGTGGAAGAAATGGCAAGGTTGAAAATGCGATCCTTAGTATCAGCAAACATCTTGGCATCACGGCCATCGTCCTGCCTAATGACTCGGAGACCGCCAGCTTTAGACATCCCGTATGCCAGATATGCTTCAGAGGCAGCCACAAGGTTGCGGTCGATTTGGTCAAATTCTTTCTTGAGCCGCGCAATGTCTAGGATCGCCTCATCGCGGAAGACAGGGCGAGTGTCATTGGCGCCATCCTGGATCGAGATGGAGATCCATGGCTTCATGGGGAAGTTGAAGACCTTGACGGGACTCGTGGTCTCTTCGATGACCACAATCTCGTCTTCGGCCTCAGCGCTCTCCCAGCTGTCAGCGACAGGGCCCTGAGCTGCATCGTCTACGATGTCTCGCACGGCTTTCGCCACCTCAGGACGGAAAGTAGCCTCGAGGGCAGCCCTGTTCTCGTCCTTCTCGAGTTCATCCCTGATGTCTGAAGCAGCAGTGGCAGCCGCCTCATTGAACTCCTTGTCTGTCTGAGCAGCCATCAGCTCCTTGAGATCCTGGGTGATCCTGGCCTGGGCCTGCTCATCTTCAGCACGATTGATTGCCTCGCGTGCCTGGAGATCGGCCGTGTTGGCGATATCGCTAACAGCCTCAGCCACTGTCTCCTTGGGTCTAACATCGTGTCCATCGTTGTGGTCGTGCGAGTTTGGAGCATCCACCTTTCGGCGAACAGTCTCGCGACCTTCGAGATGGCTGCTGGTGCTTGACAGACGCTTGTGTTCGGGTCCACCGGCTGATCCAGGCTTCTTCAAGATCTGAATCAGGCCTGGAGCTTGACCCTGGACGCTGGGAGAAGCAGACGCCCCTGGGGTTGTAGACTTTCTGCTGGCCCGGTTCTGAGGAGACACTGAAGCAGTGAGCTCATCAAATGGATTGGTATAGTTGAAGATCCCAGACTTTGTAGCGGGGGTGCCATCTCGACTCGACTGCGCGGGGGCTGGGGAAGGCTTGAACTTGGGCTGCGGCGCGGGGCCAGGATCAGGAGAAGCGAATTCGAACGTGCTCGCGGAGGGAACAGCAGGCTGGCCGCGATTAGCGGAGTCGGAAAGGGCCCGCTCGAGGGTAGCAAAGTCCTGCTTGCCGGATTGCTCGCTTGCGGGGGAGGCAATCTTGGTTGAGTGATCGGCTTCGCTTGGCGCGTGAGGCTCGGGGCGGGCGTCGCTCTGGCTAGGCTTGGGCCGGTTCAACAAGTTCAGCAAGTACTGTTGAGTATTCCCGGGCGGAGGCGCGGTGTTCCAGCTGTTGTCAGTCACAGGCTCCTGAGCCTGAGGCTTAGGCGAATGCTCCGATTTGGTCTCGTCGTCCTGGAACTTGCCTCTCATAAGTGCAGCGAGCAGGCCTGTGGGATCGGCAGAAGAGGGCGCAGGAGCATGAATGGTGCTGGGCTGCTGGCTGGAGGCGTGGCGGATGAGCGACTCGCGGTGAAGCTGGTCAGATGGCTGCGGCGGCTGTTGCTGTTGCTGTTGCTGCTGCTGCTGCTGCGGCGGCAAGCCCTGCTGTCCACCTGGGCCACTGTTGAACTTGAGGAGGCTCAGCAAGCTTGAGGTGCGATCGTCGCCTCCATCAATTGGCCTCGTGGCAAACCCCGGGGGGTGCTGGGATTGGTACATCGCACCAGCGGGCGGGGTCGGCGCGGCAGGAAGGTTGTAGTCGGTGCTGTCTTGAGAAGGGTACGACTCATCTACGTGCTGCTGCTGCTGGTGGTGATGATAATGGGAAGCTTGTTGGTTGTTGCTGTTGTACGGATTGAATTGAGAGCGCAGATCGTAGACGGAGGGGGGCTGCTGCTGCTGCTGATGGTGCTGGTGCTGGTACTGCGCTGCAACAGATGGATCGTGGTTCTCATGGCCGCTAGACTGCTGGGAATGGTGCGAGTGCTGGCGCTGAAGCTGGGCGAGGAGTGAATTGAGCGAGCCGTCGCCTCCGGCACCTCCGCCGTAGCTAGCCATGATTGAGCCTGAGCTTGAGCTTGGGCGGCAGCTGGGAGGTGTGGCTAGCACCAGGGCGAGGGGAGAGTGATCCGAGATTGGAGTCGGTCAGCCCCGATGTTTTTCTTTGCAGCTCTCTCCAGACCGAGTCGGGTGGGGATGCGAAGGGGGAAGGGGGGTTTTGTTAATGGGTGCGAGTGGATGATGCTGTCAGGTTTTCCGTTTGCTCGAAGGATTGGGTTGCGGCTCAAAAGTCGCGGCTGGGCGAAAAAGAAAAAGTGGAAAGTTGGTCGATGATGCTGGGGTATGCAGGCGCATCACTAGACAGACACCCAGGTTAGCTCTATTGCATCACTTCTTTTCTCCTCGGGCGAGCCCGGCGCAACAAACCTCGACCGACACCAATATCGGCAATCCAAAGATGCAGAACCAGTAGGCTTCTCCTTGAGCACCATCAAGCAGAGATAAACCCTGAACGGGGCTGCGCTGATGGTGAGCTGGAGGAGGAGGAGGAGTGCAGACGAGTTGGTGCACGCAGTTGAGAGAGGTGAGGGAGGCAAGGCAAGACGAGGCGGGGCGAAGACGGATGGGAGAAGGTCTCTTTTTTTGTTTGTCGGCCCAAGCGTCCAACCCGAGCCCAGTCTCAGGCTCAGGCGCATGCGCAGGGTCAGAGGAAGCTTGCCCAGGTAGGTGGTTTGGCCAGAATTATCTACTACCTACCTGTGGATGGTACTCTACCTAGGCATCTGGGAAAGGTATCTAGTAGGTACGTGGCTGGCACATGCCGGCAGCCCTGAAGTTGGTTGACAGCTCGCCTGTCGCCTGCAGCTGCAGCTCAGAAAAAGCAGAGGCGATACGGGAAGAGAGGGGGTAAATCGGGAGATATGAGGGTGACAGCGGCATGCAAGAGCGAGCAGTTGGGCCCAACAGCCTAGGGCAATGCCAATGCCGAACACGCTGCGTCAGTTGAGTGGTTGGACACCAGCCTCCACCATTGAAGCCCTGTGTCTGCTCTGCAGTCTGCTCCCTGCTCCCTGTTGTTTGTTGTCTGTTGTCTATTATCTGTTGACAAAACATATTCTAGAGAGCAAGGCCGCTGCTGGCTGTCTCCGGATTGCCGGGTCCGCCTCGGCTCTAAGCTGCCACTACGGATATTGTGTAACGGTATAAACGGCATTGGTACCTGGTCCACCCAACGGGTAGACTTATTACTGAGGTCTACGGTCCCCTATCGAGCTAGCGGGCGCATGGGCCAGATTTTCCCCTCGACCATCAGAGGAAAGCGCCGAATCCGAATGCATCGCCGTCCTCCGCGACGTCAGACTGTCCCCGTCTTTTCACCAACGTCTTTTCTTCTTCCTCGGGCCTAGGAACATGCCCCAGAGCCTTCCACATTCCCGCAGCATACAAAGCGCGCATCTAATAGAATTCAGCCTCGCGGCCCCTTACTGCCGGTCTCATCAAATTCTTTAATCCTCCCATCTGTATTTGTACCGTAACTGTACTCTGCCTGTGCCTTGACCCTCCGGCCACTAGCCGTGGACTGCTCTCTCTCTATTTCCGATTCCACCACTTCCCCTTACGCTCGAGTCCCGCGCTACCTTGACCACCTAGTCAACGTCGGCCTGACTTCACAACATACGCCCTGCTCTACCTACCTCCTGCCATGCTCCGGGCCTCGAGTTTGCCACGGTGAACCGAGGACACATACGTTACCCAAGCGGAGACTGCAACATCCCACCCGAACCTCCCTCCCCTACGAGACACCATCAGACAGTCGGCACCATGTTTTGCTTACGAAGGTATGGCCTCCTCGCACTGCTTCTTCTCACTCTTCGCAGCCTCTCTCCGTCCTCCAGAGCCATTCGCGAACCCAAGCTGACCTTCTCCCGCGTCCGCAGCTGGCTCCCGCTCCTCTTCATCCCGACCAACGCCTCCCCGGCCTTCATCTTCCTCTTCTTCGTCTGCACCTACTTCCTCAACAGGCCCTGCATCTACTGCTCCTTCCTGCTGCTCATCCTCTTCATGACCTCGTGCAACTGGTCCGACCGCTGCTTCTTCGACTTCAGCTCCAACTGGTTCCAGCCCCGCCCGGGCGTCTCCTACTTCACCGACGGGACCGCCTCCTTCACCTGCGCCGAGGCCGGGGGCTGCGCCGAGACGGGTCCCGCCGCAGGGGCAGCCGCCCTGTCCGCCGTCGAGAACATGACCGCCACCGCGAACGCCACCTACCTCGTGGCCAAGGACACCGTCAACGCGACGGCCAACGCGATGATGGGCGCCGCCGCCGAGCAGGTCGCCCAAGCGAGGAGCGAGTGGACGGGCATAGGCATGGAGTGGCTGAGGAACCTGCTGGGGAAGAGGGAGTGGAGGATCGAGTGCCTGGACGTCTACATCCGGCTGTAATCACCAATACAATGTTTGTGAAGAAGAGTTATTGCTGGTTTTTGGAAAAGAAATGCATAGCCTGGTTTTGCGCTTCCCTCTACTCTACGGCCCTTTTTTGTGACGTCCGGCTGCTCTTTGCTAGGAGCACCGAGATACGAAGTCGCGCCGGCTGGCCTGACCGGGGTCTTTTGGAAGGGCCATCGACGGGGGACGCCAGTGTCATAATACCCTTTTGTCCATAACATCATCGTACGAGAGCGCACTCAATTGTCACGGGAAAGCAGCGATACACTGGCTACACGAAGAACCGAGTGTCCGAATGTGATATGTACTGTAACCATGTCTACACGGCATTTGCTCCCCAGCCAATGCCCGAAGCAAGCGAGCCCACCCAGACGCCCTCTAACGACCACGACTTAAAAGGCTTGACGCCCGCAGTCTCCTGCAGCACCTACCACGTCTGATATCACAACTTCGACGCCGTCTTCCCCCTCTCCTGCCCATCGCTGTCCCACTGCTCGTCCCACGGCACCTTGAGCTTCAGATGCTCCGCCGGCGTGGGGACGTGGATCTTGTGGTGGTCGCAGACGGCATACGTCGTCCTCCCGTCCTCGCTCGTCATCCAGCCCTTGATGTACGCCGTCTGCCTGCCTACCTGGTAGACATAGGCGTGGACTATGACCGTTGTGCCTGCGCCGGAGTTAGGATTAAGCAGCCCTTTTCCTCCCCCACTCAACCCTGGCGTCACAATGGCCTCTCATGTCATGACGTTCCGGGACATGGACATGTTTCCTGCGTTGGAAGACAGCGGGGAAAGCGTAGTCACTCCGTTCCAGGCGGCATCGGACAGGGGCGGCGGGTGTTCAATGGCTGCGGAGACGAGGGTGAACTCACCGACAGGCACCGCCTTCAAGTAACTTATGTTCAGAGTGCGTGTTACGCCTCCGAGGAACCTGTAGGTCCGGGGCTACCATCAGCATCGAGCAAGACTGCAAAACCGTATCAAGTGCCACCCCTTCCAGAACCCCCCAACCCGGTGGACAATGCCATCTTCAAGCCCGACAGAGCCCAGCTCCAACCGGATGGATATCCCAAGAGACGAAAAGAACAGAGCATGGTGGCACACACACACACACACACATGCTAGATCAGAAGAGAAGGGGGGGAGGAAAAAAGAAGTCCACAAGACAAAACTCACGTCCAAAACCCAGGCCGCGCAACCGGCCCCAGCGCGATGGTGGTGAGCATGTCAAAGATTACCCCCGCCGCGCCGCCGTGCATGACGCCGTTGTAGTTGCCCAGCTCGGCGCCGATGAACAGCCTGGTCGTGCACGACGCCCTGATCCCCGCGTCCGGCGTCGGCCTCCCGCCGGCCCGCGGGACAACATCGCCGTCGTGGGGCGGCCCGACGGACGCGTCCAGCACGGCGCAGTCCCTCATGGTCGCGTTGTCAAAGGCTGGGCCGGCGCGGGCCTGGACGAGCTTGTAGCTATGACGCCCCACGCCCCGGGGGGGCTGTGTGTTAGTACTAATACATGCGGGTGATGCTGAGGTCTGGGATGGGATGACCGGTGCCGGTGGTGGTGGTGGTGGTGATTTCGGGCGCAAAGGGTGAGCGACTCGGGGGCTCTTGTGCCGTAATCATGGACGAATTGGGATGCGATGCAATGCAATGCGGTGCGACATAACACAATGAACGTAATGAGAGGTCATCCATACCGGTCAAAGATGGCCTGCACGCCCGCCATGGCCTTCCGCCTGTTCTCCTCCCTCGAGGGTGTAGGCTTCTCCGCCGGTCCGGGAGCAGGCATGACGGCGGCGGCGACGGCTTCTGGCCGATCACGAGAAAAGCAGACTGTCAAAACAAGTTCCCTTTCGGTCCGGTACACTCTCCCGTCAGCGACTTCTTTGATTTTCCCTGTATAATCGCCGTCGCCAAAAGCGCTTGGTCCGTGATGGACGTAGTATCTTACACCCCTAGTTGGAAATGCCGAGGTCCCCCGGTCACGGATTCGGCCCGGGGAGCTTTTGCTGATCTTGGACGGACCAGGGAGGTTGAAGGGGAGGGAGGGCGCGCTCGCTCGTCAGGGTCACGCGGGTACTACCTACCCACCCCGGAGCTCAAGCCCGTGCCGCCGTCCCGCCGCCGCACCACAGCAGGGTAGCGATCCAACTTTTTGGTCCTGGATATCTTGATCTGCCTGGCTGGCCTGGCCTGGCCTGACAGCAGCAGCAGGAACAACAACAACAAGACCCCCCCTGGTCACTCGCTAGATTATTTGCGTCCGTCGCCCGGGGGAGCAAATATGACAGAGCGAGTCATTCAACCAGAGGGCAACGTAAGACGCGGGGCGAAGGGAACCGCGCTCTGTTGGTATTTCCGTTCGCCAATGTTTCAATGGTCAGATATCGCCTGATTCCTGGGATGCTTAAATTTACTTGCGGCTATATTTGCCCAAGTCACAGTGGTTTGATGACGGCATTGAGTAGGTCGCTGTGCATACAGTTAATCACCCCCAAATCTCACATCCACGGGAAACGAACGAACCAAGATCGAATCCACGGGTGATAAGTACCTAGAGTGTGGGAGGCGACGAACTGTCTGGCCATCCCCGGGAACCGAGGCACACACAACGCCTCAGGGCCAATATGGTGGGAAAGCAGGCTTATTATCAACGAGCTAGAATCAAGATCGGGCCAACTTGGTCTTCCCATATCCCGGGTACGAAATGTATGTAGGTACATTATGTGTATGTAATTCAGGGGGTGAACCAAAAAGTTGGCCAGTCCCGCGGGATGGGGGTTGCACACATGGGCACGCTTGTGTATCATTATTGCCCGCATGAACACAAAGGGAGGTAGGTTCACGTGCTTCTCAGGAAATAGATCCCGTACATTTCTATGTTCGATCATATCACGCGCGCATGCACATACGTACGTGGACCGGCCAGGCCGGCCAATATTTGGTTTATAATCAGGGCAGCGGCTTGCGGAGTCACCTGTCTGGCAATCTGTCTGTGATAAACAGATATATGAGGCGGCTCTGAACCGTGTCCATCTATTCTTAGAGACGTCAAAAGGGAGACTCGTGACGGAGTCCCAAGACTGACTGACTGCCTGCCCTTTTCAGGTTTTCCAGCCGGGCTGGACAAGCGAACTTGTACAGTATGCTGCCCCCCGGGCTTAAAAGGCACAAGAAAAAAAGCGGGTGTCAGATTTCCACAGACCCTTCTGGGAGGACGCTGAACCCGTGACAGCCCGTCCACATAACTAACTGCTGTGCCTCAGGTAAACTTGGTCAATTCCCCGGGCGGTGAGAAATCGTGGGAGCCATGAGGAAAGAAACGACGGCTTCGGAGGGATTTGTCAAGGGCTTCCCGAGTCAAGTGGCCTGCTGCTGCTTGTGCCTACTTTTGACCGCGGAGTCGGGCTCGCGCAGTAGCACAGGGGATGGAAAAAATTCGTAGAACATCCACACACACCACCGCCTGTCCACCAGCCCGGGTGCCCAGCCAGCCCAAATAGCTGCTGGACTTTGGGCGCGCAGGATTGCCAAGACGGAACCAGCAGCTCAAGTGTCTCAACCGTCGTGTTCTAGACTCTCACTCTGTCGTCACTGAACCCGTGAAGGACGGGGCGTTTGTTCCCACCTTCTCTCACAACCGCGCGCAGTGTGGCCGGAGTGAGGTCTCCGGAAGGGGCGCTACACACACAGCCATTGTCCGCAGGTTCATTTACTAACCTTCTGCTCGCCATTCCAGGCCTGTGGGCCCCTGAGGGAAGTGATGAGATCAAGACTCCTGTTAGTGAGTGAGGCGGACGGGCGAGAACGTGGGTCTGCTGGGCTCATTGGCCCCGCGCTGTCCGTCACGAGCCACCCCATCCCGACGAGCGGAACTTCGCTAGACCCTGACTGAACTGAACTATGGGAAATGCAGAGAATACCATGGTGTGGGAGCGCGAGTCCCGTTAGTTTTCCCAGTTTCTCAGTGCGATCAAACTCTGCCCCGGCGCATGTGAGCCAATGTGTCAGAATTTAGTCCCCACTGGCACTGCAGGGCCAAGTCAACACTGTCCTAGCCCACGGGCTTGGGAGCGGTGTCCCGTGGCGGACAGGGTGTTTTAGGGGCGCTTCGGGCTGTCCCTGACTATTTGCTGGTACACGTGCTACGGTCCTGCGTACCTTGGTACAGTAGGTGCCTGTCTTGGGGTGATCGGTGCAGACTTCGATTGACGAGAGTCACACCGTCGCGAGAGTGACACCGGAAGAAGCGCAGGCTCGTCAGTCGAAAGTGTTCAAGGGCCCTTCAGATGAATGATGAGCACCGTCGGAGTTACCTTGTACGACGGAATGGGCAGTGAGATGTCGTCACAAGCTCCCCCATTCGATTCTTCCAGAACGCACCGGGTGGAGAGACGAGTAAGCGGGATGACGATTGCCAACACCTCAGCATGCGCTCTGCTGCGCATTCCTGTGCTGCGCCGTGTCCGCACCGGCAGCAGTAATCCGCGAGCACAGCGCAGAGCATTTTGCTGTACACCGATTTGGGCAGGGAGGTGGTCTGTCGGCATACGTGGGTGCTGTAGCATCGCATCGGCATCTAAAGCCTCGTGCCGAGCTGTCCAGCCCTCCACAGGCCCAACCTTAAAAGCAAGATCGAGGATGTTGGATTCTTTGCTGGCGTCGTTCCTGGCGGGAAGGCATGGCGAAGCCGGGTCGATCTTGTCGGATTCCCAATGAGCCCCGAGAAAGCTGGAAATCTGGAAATCTGGTTTGCTGCCTGGCTCTCTGGGAAGGCGGGAGAGCAGCAGCCACGTGAATTGCAGCGGTAAGATGACCCCACGGTCAAGTTCCTGGTGGACTGGTGGGACATCTCATCGAACTTGGAAGCGAGTGGAACCTCGCACGCACATCACCCAGCCTGGGGGAAATCAATCCCCACCGCATGCAATAATGGCTGAACCGGCGGAGGGAGCCAGGGTTGGACGTGCTTGACATGGTGAGGCGAGCGCATGAGTGAAGTCGACGGCAGAGGGATACTGTATCTTGGCATCTCCGAGAGGCCGTGGAGTTTTACCAAGGCATTGGGAAGAGACGAGACTTGAACAAAGTTCGGCAGGGGCTCGGGATGGTCAGTTTGCTGGGTGCCGGCCGTCCATTGTTATTATTTTGGAGCGGACGCCGGTGACAGACAGGAGGGTGCCATCACTGGTGACGCATCGTCGCACGCACGACGATCAGATTGCTGTGGTCCCTCGAGGGCTGGCATCGTGACCTACGAAGAGAATGCTCGAGGCCACCTCGAATCGGACCCGTACTGCAGGAGATGACTGAGTGGTTGATTGACTCGAGTCGCTCGAATCTCGATGGCTTCAACCGTCCTCTCTTCGCATGCCAGCAGGCCTGCTTGATTTCTTGCTTGCTTGATTGATTGCTTACTTGCCTGCTCTGACAAACACTCGCTGCATTGCCGCCCGGTACAGTACCACCGTGGTGCAGGTCACTTCCCCTTAGAAGGCTGAAGGTGGTCTGAGTGAAACACGTCTGGCGAGGGCTGGCCTCATGGACTCGGTTCTAGAAGCACCAAAGTCCCATCAATGACGATGATGAAGTTTGAGTGGCAGGTGGGGGTATGTGATAAGGAAGGAACCGCACTGAGCGGGTGGTAGGTGCCCTGCATCGCTTGTCACTCATCAGCGGCGACGTTAACAGCGGGTTCTGGAAAATAGGGGTCCTGGGCTCGCCTGGGCGTGGTCATTGGCCAGAGCCCCGAATTGAGATGTGACGCTGCTGCGGTTTTGAGTTTTGGCTTGCACAAGGCAGGCCCGACCACGATGGGGCCGAAAGCTGCCGTATGTCGTCATGGGTACGCCACCGAGGAGCATGCTTCGGGTACGTACTGTACCCGGGCGACTGCCGCACCGCGTGGAACAGGTACACAGCAGTCCCAGCCTGGTATTGGCAATTCTGAACACGGCCCCGTCTCGATCAGGACAACCCCCCCTTCCAAGATTGCCTCTTCTGTTCCCCTGCCCGCTCCAACATTGTACAGTGTCTGGCCTGGCCGTGTGACTCCCGTCTGACTGGCTATTTACGGAGCCCACCGAGAATATGAACTACAAGTACGAGCCGCTGAAGATACTACCTTCACTCTGAGACCCTGCGAGACCTGCGCATCTGACTGTAGTAAAACCACCAGACCAACGGGCTTTCTTCGTTCGCGCATGATCGTGGATGGGAAGTGGGACACCCGCGGCACCAGCGAACGTGCTTTTGCGAGCAGAGCGCCCGCTTTTCCCGTCACTGTATTTTCATCATGACGACGGTGACGACAATGTTTGGGGGGTCCAGGCACGCCACAGAAAAGAACGTCGAGTGCCTGGGAGAGGGGCGGTGCCTGGCCGGGTGCATGAGTGCCCAAGAGCCTCACAGCAGAGCAGGCCGCCAACAACGTTCAACGTAGTATAGCACCCAGGCTATTTTAATAATTCAGGCTGCTATAAAAGGCAATTAAACTCCATTCATTCATATAGGCTACTAATAAAAATATACATACTAAACATCAAATATAATTAAACGTATAGAGCATCCTAACCATCCATAACTTTTGCGAAAACGCTATCGCTAAATAGATATATATACCATTATATCATAAGTCTAGCCGAATTGGTAAGAGTATATGAGCAAAGATTAATAAGCAGTGATAATTACCCGCTAAAGCAATGATATGATAAGATGTTAATATAGTCCAGCTCTGGTATCTTAGTGGTTTGCGAATAATATAGATCACTTCCCCCTCAAAATATCTACTCCATACGTCTTCCTTATAGCCGCCCCATATTATCATACTCATATCTCTACATCCCCCATTTTCCCATCTAAGACATAGCTTTCTCTATTATCCTACACATCAAGCTATAATCTCTCATAGGGCGCCCGTTTGTCAAGACGATATAACAGAGTAACGGTTAGAAGGGTATTCTTCGGCAGTACTTGTAGTAGGAAAACATGGCGAGCGATGGCCCTGGTGCGTGCACATGCAGCGTAGGGAGAGCTACTAAGTATTTACCTTGTCCAAGCATCCGTATTACTCGGTGGTCCGACTAGTAATCTTCACTTCACCTCATGCCGACATGAGGCTAGTGGGTAGGACTGGTTAGATAGTCTGAATACTGTATGCACAGGCTTATCACGACTGACAGGACCCCTCTTTCTCTAGCTCGGGCGAGGGTCGAGGCGTTGCCCAAAAGAGACGGCCAAGTCCAGCAAAGGCTTATTCCGCAACCTCACGCTACCGCAGGGTGGTGGTCTCCCACCATCTCTTGGACCCCTACTTTTCGGGCCTCTCAGCTGCTGGAACCGTAGCCGTGACCCCTTGGAGTCGTTTCGATCATTCATTTCCATCAACGACCGACTGACTAGCCTCCTGGTCGTTCTGTTTGGTTCTGTCCTCTGGCTCCCGGACTCTTGCATTCTCTGCATTGCAGCCGCAGCAACCTGGCAGTCAAACCAACCCACTCTTGTCGCTGTGTCTCCCGAGGTCGGTCGGTCGCGACTCCCCGTCCCAAGGGCAAGGGTCCATCTGCTCGTTCCTTGACCTGAAATTGATAGGCCCCGACCCCTCCCTGCCTGAGACCCCCCTGCCCCTGCCGTCCTCGCTGCAGGGAACTTACTGATGACATCTGAGTACTGCTCCCAGCAGCAACAGCCTCGACTTGTTGGACAACCTTCCCCACAGGGCACGCAGCAAGGGTCTGGGACCGCCAACTATTACTACTATCATATCCAATCCACCCTTGACCCCCCATGAATCCCATTCCGACATCAATACCCTATTTCCCAGTGACCTTCGATTCCCACGTCCCTGCTCCAGTCGTTCCTGTGCTGCTCGACAACCTCAACCACCTCGCCGCGCCAAAGCACACAAGACTCCCTCGCCCATCGAATACCCCCGAGACACTGGACCTACCTGCCTTTTTTTGGTCACACGCCCGCCCTGCAGCAGAAGACATTTTGAGACTTCGAGATAGAGGCAGAGACACAGAGAGACACGAGAGAACGAGCGAGCCGGGTCAAGTCAGCCGTCGCCACCCACACCACGAACTTGGCCACCCTATCCCATTCACCAACCTCGAAACCACCATATGCAGCCGCCTTTCAAACATGAACATGACCTTATGAAAGTATCTCGCAGGCAGGACGGCCCTGACACCGCAAGACGTGGACGAAAGCTTCGCTTGAGAACCAACCCACTTTTGCATGTCAGCGGCGGCGATTCGCAGAGAGCCCACATAAATTCTAGGGACATGGCGCCTCCAGAGCCGAGGAACAACTTCGAGCGCGCCGCTCCTACCGTCTATTACAACATGAAGACCTCAAGACCACCTCCCACCACCTCAAAATCGCACTCGCCACAACCATTTCCCTCGGCCAGCTCCTCCCACGCACGGTCACAATCCAACAGCCTCTCGAGGACCTCGACCAAGCCCTCGTCCCCCATGGCTTCTCCTCGCGGTCCTCTGTCGGTCGCCGCCTCTCACCCACCAAAACTCTCTCCGTCAGCCGCTCCTAAAAGCCTCTTATCCACACCCCTGGGACAGGCACATGGTCAAGATGCGAGGACACCTTCCCCCAACTACTTTGGGCAGCAGGTCGAGTCCATCGACGCGATGGAAACAGGCGGGGCTGCTCAAGACAGATGGAGCCCCTCGACGTCATCAGTGAAGAGCTTTGGCGCCGCCTTACCGAAGCAGGTTGCTCTCGATGCCAACCCGGACTTCGAGGCTTTTAGGAAGCAAGCAGATGCAAATAGGGGGAGATCATCATTCAGCCTAGGATCTTCTCACTTCGGCAGCACCACACCCCTCACACTTGCGTCGGGACCGCCAGCAGCAAGGCCACGTCCTCCAAGATGGCACACTCACGGCACCGATACCACCGCCACGCCGGCGCTCACACGCTCCTCCAGTCATATCACCGATACGTCAAGGTCGAAGGAGGCGAATCCGGAGAAGATGGATGTGGATAATGCCAGTATCAGCACGCACGATTCCGCATATGTCTCTGCCGATTCAAAGCGCAGCTCAGAAGCGAGCATGAACCAGCCGAGCTTCTTCAACCTGCCAAGACACGAGTCGCCCGCGCAGTTCGATTCATCTCTCGAAAAGAGGGGCGGGCTGTCAAATGTGGACGATCGTCACCCAAGGTTGTCACTGGCGCATGACAAGGTCGAGCCGCCGTCGCCAAATCCAGTCTCGAACCTCAAGGCTCGATCGGACACCGTGCCTGCTACGTTGGATGCGGCCGGGCCGGCTATGATCTCACCGACACAGCTGAAGGAGATGTTGGATTCTCCGTCAAAGAGTGAAGTCCTGCTCCTGGATCTCCGAGTGTCTCCACAATACGCCCAGTCTCGCATCAAAGGCGCGCTGAATTTGTGCATTCCAACGACACTGCTCAAGCGTGCCACTTTCAATCTCCAGAAGCTTCAACAAACCTTTCAAGGCAATTCAGACCAGGAGAAGTTCGCGAAGTGGCGAGACACGAAACACCTGGTGGTGTACGACGCCTTCTCATCAGAAAAGAAAGACGCTGTCTCCGCCATGAACACGATCAAGAAGTTCACTAACGAGGGCTATACCGGTCAATGCTCAGTCTTGAGGGGCGGCTTCAACGCTTTCGCGGCGTCCTATCCGGCTCTGATTGACAAGGGTCATGCCTCAGAGCAGTCCCCTGGCCGGCCGACACTGTCATTGCCTGGTGCCAGCGGCTCAAGCAACAACGGGCCAAGACCCAGTATCGCACCTGTTGTTGGCGGAGTAATGCTTCCCAACACGAGCAGCGCGGCGAATCCCTTCTTCGCCAACATTCGACAGAACCAAGACCTCGTTGACGGTGTGGGGCAGATGGATGTGAAGGTGCCGCAGGGGACAGAGATGGACGCACTTCCGGGGTGGTTGCGTGAAGCTGCAACTCCATCCGACAAGGGCAAAAAGGTCAGCGACAAGTTCCTGAAGATTGAGCTCGCCGAGCAATCACGCATGAAGGGTGCCTATTCCTACCTGAACCCCGGCACAGCTGTTGGTGCCGGTGGAGAAGCGGAGGAGAAAGTTGTGTTGAGCGGAATTGAAAAGGGCGGCAAGAACCGCTACAAAGACATCCTACCATTTGAGCATGCTCGGGTCAAACTGCAGGGCAAGCCAGAAGGCGCCTGCGACTATGTGAACGCCAGTCACATCAAGGCGTCCAGAAGCCACAAGAGGTATATCGCCAGCCAGGGCCCACTGCCGGCGACCTTTGAGGTAAGTTACATTGCCCCGCCCTCAAACATTGTGCTTTAGCTGACCCCCGTTTAGGACTTCTGGTCCGTGATCTGGGACCAAGACGTTCGTGTGATTGTGATGCTCACAGCAGAATCCGAGGGTGGTCAACTCAAGTGTCATCCGTACTGGAAAGACCGGGAGTTCGGGGCCATCAAGCTACGGGCGTTATCTGAGAAGAAAGTGTCACTTGACATTGACAAGAACAGCTCACAACCTACCACGTCGACCGACTCCAGCGACTCAAGCTCTTCCTCCACAGCACAGCCAGACGATGCCTTCGGCTTCGGTGCCGCAGCGGCGGAAATGGGCCGTCGAAGAGCGAACACCACGACGACTCTGGACGCCAGCCCACAACAGGGGCAAGCCAAGTCGGCCTCCAATCCTCCAACCCATGGCGAGACCCCATACGTAATCATTCGGAAATTCGCTCTGTCCCACTCTGCTCATCCCTTCGCCCCCATGCGCGAGGTTACCCATCTGCACTACCCTTCCTGGCCCGACTTTGGTGCGCCTGCTCAACCCAGCCACCTCCTGGCGCTTGTCGACCTCGCAAACGTCATGCAGCGGGCGGCACTCCCTGTTGACGTGACCACCACACTAGCCACGGCCAAGAGTCCTCGGCAATCTGAATCTTCGGCACAAGGAAAACCCGCACGCAGTCCGAAGAAACGAAGCCGTGCTCAAAGTGGGATGCCTCTTGCCTGGTGGGAAGAGCCCGAGGCGGACCAGAACGCGCGTCCGATGCTTGTCCACTGCTCGGCGGGCTGTGGACGCACTGGTACTTTCTGTACTGTCGACAGCGTGATTGACATGCTCAAGCGTCAAAGGATGCGCAACATCAAGAGGGCCAACGCCAACATCGAAAAGAAGGTTCGCGCGCACAAGATGCAACCTCCAGCGCAGGTTCCACAAGACCAAGAGGGAGATGTTGCCATGACTGGTCTCTCTTTCAACTCGCTCCAAACTGCATTCAGCGACCGAACCGAACGGCGGGATCCTTTCGACGACGCCATCAGTCCTGGCACCGCTGCACCGCCCAAGTCGCCTGCGTTCCCTGACGTAACTATGGCCTCGCCGTCTCCCGCTCGGTCTTACTCTTCGTCCGACAGCGAAGACGACTATGGCGGTATCGACACGTCTTGGATTGATGATGACACTATGGATCTTATTGCGTCCACTGTGACTGACTTCCGGGGCCAGCGCCTGTCAATGGTGCAAACCCTGCGCCAGTTTGTTCTCTGTTATGAGACTGTTTCCGAATGGGTTTGGAGACTTCAAGAGCGCGGCGGCCCTGCTGGATCCGTCGTAGGCGCACCCGGGACGGGGGCCGGTGGGACGGCCGCGATGCGGGCCAGGGGTCGCAGCGGGACCGTGGCCCATGTGGGGCATTCGAAATAGGATATCGTTCTCAATCCACCGGGGCACAACGAGTACGCGGCAACGCCTGGGGCGACGTTGATCATGGGTTTATTTTGGAGAATGGCCATTCTCAACTGAGCCAAGCTTCAGGGTCTCCTGGCTCTCCTTTTTCTCCTACTACCAGTAAAAGGCTGCATCAAATACATCATGGGCGCAGGGCGGGACGGGCGATGCCAGCCCTTGTTTTCAGGCGTTATCGGGCACACAGGATCGGCGCCGGGGAACAGGCTCGGGACAAAGACCAAGATGGTTCATCTTTTTTCCCCCTCACCAATTGTTGTTTCTTTTTCCTACCCCGGTGTTTGCATGGTCCAGAACGGAAAAAACCGGCTCTCGGTTGGGTTGGATTTCGTCAAAGCATCTGTATACAGCAGAGGGTCGATTATGTGTCCCCCCACCCTTACTACTACTTCAATATCAATGCCGTCTGAATACAGGCTTCTTTCTCCTCGTCTCTCTCTCCGTCCGTCCGTCTGTCTGTGTGACACGTGCCTTGAGGGACTGCGGGCCGGGATTGTATAACAGTGAGTCGTGTACTTAGATACAGCCGCCGTGAGATAGATTTGCTTCCTTGTCTCATGTGTGGACTCTGTCCTGGTTTTCTTCAGAGTCCCCCGTCATAGCGACAGTGCTGCTCGTGATCGTGGACTGGCCTATGCTGGTCGGACTCCTCCGCCTGCGATATGGGTGGGCTTGGGCACTCTGTCCTTGGACTTACAGAAGGTGCCATCTTAAATAGGAAGGCACGTGTGTGGCCTTCCTACCTACCTCGGTGCCTATTAGGTTCCTAGTGATAGCCATAGCGCCTCTCGCAGCCGCGCAAGGCACCAACGCACCGAAGCATATGCGACCCAACAGCTTGTGAGCCTGTGGACCAAGCGTTGCTGTCCAGCATGCCTTCTCTCTCCTTGACCATCGGCAGGTTTGGCAAATAAAAGAGCCGTCAACGGCGGCTTGCTTTTGCCCCCCTGGAATCGGGGCGTCAGTCAACGCCAGGCAGCAGGCATGGGCCAGACGCCCTCCTCCCCCGAGGCCGGACGCCGCGAGCTCCGCGTCGAGGACCCAGACGGCGCGGCTGCCGCGCGAGGCCTGGCGCTCATCGCCCACGGGGCGCTTCGGCAGCATGGATGCGCCCGTGGTCCGCGGTCTCGCCGAGTATTTTCGCAACGAGAGAAGGCTCAGGGTCACCACCTGGGACGACTTGGCCGTGGGGGGCCGCGGCTTCCAGGCTGACTTCTCGGTCTGGGTTGGGGATGTTGCGGTAGATGATTATAACGTGAGTGACATCTTTCCTACCGGTAGATTAATCTCCTTTTGTCGCCGGCTCCCACCGTGGTGATGTAGGCGTCTGGTGCCCTGGTGCTAACATGTTGCCACCAAAACCGCTTCCTCCACCAAACGATGGCAACGTTCAAGATCGACTTCCCGGCCGTACAGTACCCGGAGCTCTTTATCTGCGGCCACTCGGCCGGCGCCATGTCCGCGGGCTGCGCCCGCCCACACCCGCTCCTCGCGCCACACTTCCCCACTGTCCGTTACGTGCTGGTCTCGTACCCCGTGGAGGCGAGCCCGGTCATCGGCGTCTTCAAATCAGGGTCGTACTTCCGCTCCGTCGAGGCGCTGGTGCAGGGCCACGGCTGGGAGAGCACCTGCCGGCGGAACTTGACGGGGACGAGCCGGGCGTCAAGGTCGTCCTCGCCATTACCGGCTCGAACGACCGGGGCCCGTTCTTTGGGTTGTGAACGAGCACGCTTGCGGGTAAGAACTCACGGGGGAATCTGAGTCAGGCTGTTGTCGAGGGTGCGAACCATACGTGGGATCGTATGGAGTGGCGTTTGGTGGGTGAGATTAGGGATTGGTTGGCTTGAGAGGGGATCTGGACAACGATATTCCAGATGAGCTAGCCCTACTTTTTCCTCTTTCAAAAGCCTATTAAGGGAATCCTGGGGAGTAATTGACATTTGGAAGTTCGAGAAGTTAGAAAAAGCTACCTAGGTGAAGACCCCAACAAGATCGGGAAAGAGGTTTATGCATCAAATGCCCGCTTGAACCATGATTCTAGATGTGATCTATGCCTGGGCAGTATCGTCTTTATAAGAAATTGTGAATCATCTTCGATTTCAACGATGAGACCTACATTGCTTTTTGAGAACAAGATGCAAGACCACACAGGCTTCTAAGTTCTGAGAGAAAAAGAATGCTTCAAATGGGCATCCGTAAGTAGTCTTGAATTGGGTAAACTTCCCACTTCTTGACAATACGCTGCTCTTCAGCAGGTTCCCTCTATGTGTCAAAATCTCTTACACAGTATTCCGATTTCTATACCATACTTCCAGAATTTGCTCTCTGGTATCTGGATGGGCTTTCCCAATATCATACTCACTGGTAGCATGCCGTCTGTTCAAGCTCCTAGTCCTCAGCCCTGACTTACGAGCATGTCTACAAAGCCTCCGAAAGATGAAAGGTTACTTGGGGACTGTGACATTCACATGTGGGAACAAAGAGGATTCATCGGGATGAAAAGGACGCCACGGCTGGGACGTCTGCCCCAACTACCATCAGTCTATGACATCACTTCTGGAGGTAAATTCAACTTTGTCTCCCATTTAGACAATCTTTCCTTCTCATCTTAATTTGTGGTCCATTCATAGTGAAGTTCAGCAATTTTATCCATGACCATCACATGCACTATATTTGGCCTCTGTACATCATGTCTAACGCCAGTCTCAACGGTAAGTACGATGACTGTTAGACCTCCAAACCCCACCCATACGTCTGTGAAGAGGCCTGGCACCAAAGGCGACAACTAATTACTATGCAGTGCTCCGCCAACCCCTCAAGCTCTTCTCAACACAGCCCATGACGGGCTTCCACCGCGACGGCTACTGCCGCACCAGCGCTCTGGACCGTGGGAACCACGCCCTGGCGGGCGTCGTCTCCGAGGACTTCCTCGACTACACAGCCCGCCAGGGCAACGACCTCCGCCCCGTGGGCCTCAGCGAGGGCTGCAAGTGGTGTCTGTGCACAGGCCGGTGGCTCCAGGCCCTGCGGGCCTTCGAGAGCGGCAGCATCCCAAGAAGCGCCGTCCCCAAGGTCGACCTCGAGGCCACGGAGGAGAGCGCGCTGAGGAGCGTCGACCTGGAGACCCTGAGGGCGTTTGCTGTTGAGGGGCAGGGGCGGCAGGGGCAGCAGGTTAATGGTGTGAACGGTGTGAACGGCGTCAATGGGGTCAATGGGCACTAGGAGCAAATCACTTGTACTTGATACATGTCGTTTCTTGCTAGGTTTACTCAGAGCCCTGGTCTGCAAGGCTTGTATACTATTTCCATCTTACCCATACTCTCGTATCGCTTTTCTCTATGCCCTCTTCACTGCTCTAAGGAACACAGTATCGGGTCGTCTCATCTGCAGTGTGATCTGGGTCTCGCTGTCCTCGATGACCGCGAGGCACCGCTTCCGCGCCTGTTCCTCCGTCTCTAAACCCTCTGGGACGACTTCTATTCTATAATCCCGCAGGGTACTCGAGATAACGGCCAACACCTCGACCTGAGAGAACTTCTTGCCCGGGCAGACGCGACCACCGGATGACCAGGGGAAGAACGTAATGCCCTTGCCATCGGGGGACGTCGTCTTTTCTCTGACCGAGGTGGGCAGGTCGAGGAGTACCTCGGAGGCGACGTCACCGGGTTGATCGATCCATCGCCCCGGCCTGAAGACCATGTGGTCCTCTCCCCAATGCTCGGGCATTGTGTGGGACGCGATCACGTTCGGCGCTACTGTCGTGCCTGGCGGAAGGAGAACGGACCTGCCGTCGATCAATAACTCCTGGCCATGAGGGCCGACGGTGGCCTTGTTGATACTCAATACTGGGGCGTAGAAACGAAGTGTCTCGAACTATAAAAGGGCAGTGAGTCAGCTTGAGATGTGCAGAGTGCGGTAGGTTGGTTGCCTGTGTCGAGAGGAAAACAAGCGGGAAATGACCTACCAAGAAAGCACGGCAGCGCTTCAAGTTGGGGAACACATCCTCGTAAGCCGTGTTCACCTGTCCGTCCGCAGATACCGTGTACACGGCATCGACCTCCTCGCGCACCCACTTCTGCCACTCCGGGAACGCGGCGAGCAGGTAGATGGCAAAGCTGAGCGTGTTGGCCGTGGTCTCGTGCCCGGCAAGGTTATAAGTGAACAGGTTGCCATAGAGCTCATCGTTGCTCAGGCTCGCCTTGACGCCACCACCACTGCCGCCCTTGCCGGCCTCCTCCTCCCGCCGCACCTCCTCGGACTTGAGCACCAGCGCGCTGAGGAACGTCGAGTCGTCCGTCCTCATGTCCCCGCTCGCAATGTCCGCCTTGCGCTGCCTCACCATCTCCTCCATATGCCTGCCAAAAACCCGGTGCGTCTCCACAAACCGCGACAGGTACCCGCTCGGGATGCACCACCCGGGGAGGCGGTACACCCACTTGGGCGTGACCACCAGCGTCCGGATGCTGCTGAGGAGGACGTGAAGGCTCTCGCGGTAGCTGCTCGAGGCCTGGACGTCGCCGCCGCCCTGGGTCCCATGCTTCTCGTTCTCTGATGCATCATGCGCCGCCGCCGCCGCCGGGCGGAAGTCCCACGACTCGCCCAGCGCGGCGGTCGCCAGGATGTTGAGCGACACGGCCACCGTGTCCACGGCGGTGGTGTTGAACCCCTCCGCCCCGCGCCCGCTCCAGCACGCCCCGGCCTGCGCGGCCTGCCGCAGCGCCTCGTCCCAGACGCGGCGGTTGTTGCGCTCGTTGAACGGCGAGGCCGTGACGCGGCGGTGGCGGCGCCACTCGGCGCCCGTCACGGACGAGATGTTGGGCCCGTAGATGTCGACGAGGTGCAGCACGTCGGCGGGCTTGTCGAAGTCGGCGCGCCTCCCAAACACCTGCGCGTTGACGGCCGGGTCGGCGCAGTGGAACTCGAGCTCGCGGGGCGTCACGTGCAGCCAGGACCTGCTGCCGAGCTCGGAGAAGAGGAGGTACTTGTCGTCGAAGAACCAGCTGAGCGTGTTATGGCGCGTCCAGGAGGTGAGCGGGGCGGGCAGGTTGCGCCTCATCCAGGGGGCGAGGCGCCGCTGGACCACGAGCCATAGCGGGTTGAGCTTGCTCACGGGGCTGATGACCAGCGGGAGGCCCGTCTTGCGGGCGGCGGCGTAGTTGGTTGCGAGGGAGAGGGCGGTGCTGCCGAGGAGGTAGGCCAAGAGCAGGGCGAGGGACCAGATGAACCACATTGTGAAGGCAGGCTATGTATGTATTTTGTTTAGTCACGAAGGATGGTAGTATTGCCTTACTAGTGGATAAGCGGGAAGTACTTAGCAGTGGACAATGATAGTGAGGACTTATAAACTTCACCTCCAAATGAAAGTGACAGTTGTGGAGGTGCATTAAGGAGTGTTCATCCCCGTGTTTCGGTATCGTATTCGTTCCGTTGGCCAATCGCATGGAATCGTGCATCTACATTGCGTTATGTCCATGCCATGAAGCGGACATAGCAGTACAGCTGGAGTCCGAATTCCGTTCATAATTATGATGCCAGCGGTCGTTTATAGAAAGATTACGGACATAGGCAAAGATCCTGGGTAGGGATCCTGAAATGACCAGTGCCAAGGAATGAGACCAATTCCCAAAGAATGACCACCATGTTCCAGGAGCAGCACGGCCTCGGGGATAGGAATCCGTCAGTGGCCCGGGGATGTTCAAGTAGAGAATAATGGGTTGTACATGGGGTTATGCATCACCAAAAGGCGTTATGCAATGCCAAAAGGCGGCGAGTCTCAAGGAACGGACATCTGCGCAGTGTAAGAGCGGATAGTCAGTGCCCAGGGGAGGCGCCCGTGCCCCTGTGTCTGCTGTACATACAGAGGAGGCGACACCGCAGAATAGGGCTGATTGCTTCTACTACTTCAAGACGATGACCGACGTCTATGGATGGGGGAAGCGGGCTTAACATGGCTGCGGTGCAAAAGAGGCAGCTTATGCGTGCTCCTTATTTCTCTCCTGCTTGGTACTGGACAAAGTCCGGATGTCCATCACTCATACAGGGATGCACTTGCAGAGTCGACCGCCACCGTGGCTGCCGTCGACACTTTGCTCATGAACAGAGCCCCACGTGCCCTGCCCCGTTTTCTGCTCGTCGCTTTTCCCTTGGTAACATGGTGGTGGCCAATACAATGTTTAGACGTAGACGTGGCCATTGCATAGGTAAAGTGACCGTGGTTACCTCAGTGAGGTGCGCAGGCCATGGCAGGATCCAGGAGGTTTCGTGGAACACTTTGCTGCTCTTAAGGGTTGTACTTAGGCTCAATGCGAGTCTATTCATGATTTCATCAATTAACACCTCTAACCCGTAGTGTTGTACAAGTCGGGCAAGTAAGTGCCCAAGCTGTTACCTCTGCTTCTTTTCGTTTTGTAGAGCACCGGTCCAACCTTCCCGTTTCCGACCACCGCCACGACCACCACGCCAGCGCCACACCCAACCGACCGAATCACTTGAACAGGCGCTGCAAGCTGACCTCCTTGCTGCCGTCGTGCTTGTTCAGGATCTTGGCCGTGGCCAGCTCGAAGTCCTCCTGCGTGACGTGAACCCTCCTCTCGCGCAGGGCGTACATGCCCGCCTCGGTGCACACGCCCTTGAGCTCGGCGCCGGAGCAGCCATTCATCTTCTCTGCGATCTTGGTGAGGTTGAGCCCGCGCGTTAGGTTCATCTTGCGCGAGTGGATGCGCAGGATGTCGGCGCGGGCCTCGACGCTCGGCGGGGGGAACTCGATCTTCCTGTCGATTCGCCCGGGCCGCAGCAAGGCGGGGTCGAGGATGTCGAGCCGGTTCGTCGCCATGATGACCTTGATGTTCTTGGTGGGCTCAAACCCGTCGAGCTGGTTGAGCAGCTCCAGCATCGTGCGCTGCACCTCCGAGTCGCCGCCGCTGGAGCCCTCGACACGCGAGCTGCCGATGCTGTCGATCTCGTCCATGAAGATGATGGACGGGGCGTGCTCCCTGGCCATGACGAACAGCTCGCGCACCATCCGTGAACCCTCGCCGATGTACTTTTGCACCAGCTCCGAGCCCGACACGCGGATGAACTTGCAGTCGGTGTGGTGGGCTACCGCTCTCGCCAGCAGGGTCTTGCCTGTTCCTGGTGGGCCGTAGAGCAGGACGCCCTTTGGTTGTGCGATGCCGAGTGACTCGAACAGCTCGGGGTGCTTGAGGCCGAGCTCGATGACCTCCTTGATCTCTTTGATTTGTTGGTCTAGGCCACCTATCATGTCGTAGGTCGAGTCGGGCACCTTTTCGACCATCATGAGGGAGACGAGGGGGTCCACGGAGGAGGGGAGGATCTTCTCAAGTTTGTATGAGTCGGACAGGAGGGTGACCCGCTTGCCGACTGTGAGCTTGGCGATATCGACGGAATCTGATACATCGACGACTGCAGCGGGTGTCAGCATGTTGATGAGGTCAAGACCATCGCCGCATCAATGGTTTTGTGTCGGCCGTTTGCGCCGTGACGGGACTAGATTATCAGGAAAACATACCGTATTTTCCCTCGGGGTGGACCTTAACCAGCACCTTCTTGGTGCTCATAACCTTGACGACCTCTCCGACGTAGGAACCCGGTTGCTGCAGCAGGCCCAACTCTTCCCGGAGAAGCCGCACTCTGGAGTTGTAGTCATTCCTCTGGGCCTCGAGGCGGCGCAGCACAGCTTGACCCTTGAGGATCTCGAGCTTCATCGCCTCGATCTTGTTGTGGTAGTAGTTGTCGAGCGCCATGGTGATGGAGGCTGCTCGGGGAGGAGCTTGGGCTGTGGTTGGGGCTGACGTCGAGGGGCAGGAGCTTGGAGGAGGCTCGTCGTCGTCCTCGGTGGTCGAGGGGTTTAGCTCGTCTGTGGGGGGTTCAGAGGCTGAGTGCTCGAGCTGCGCTGGTGATGACTTGTGTTGCTTGATGGATATGAAGATGTCGGTTGTCACGATGCGGCGCAAGCAGAAGGCGAACAGCTGCCACAGCCGTTGCCGCAGGCAGTCTCGGCCAACGCGTCGTCCATCACCGCTGGTGGCCCGTGCTTCCGGACCCATGTCGATTCCTTGCTGAGTGCTGCCGTCGAGTGCTGGCCAGACGGAGAGATTAGATAAGCATGAGAGACGTCATCTTGGACCGAGCTTCTACCAGCTCTGGTCAGCAAGACTGCGAGTTACTGCTTTGGTTCATTCTATATCCAGTCTGTATATATCGACACAGGGGTTTGTTGTTGTTGGGCCATGAACACAGGTTTCACGCAGCATATTGGAAGCTTATGTTCAGCCAGCCTCAGAGACATGCTATGTCTCGGTCTTTGGGGGGGTTTAAGGCCGTAGTGGGAGGGTAGCGTAATCGTTTGTGACCTGTGTGCTTCCCGAGGTCATCCGTCTGGACAGACTCACCCTCCTTCACAGGTGAAGCGTCACGCGGCGCTAGATTCCTGATGTTGAGACCAAAGTCTCGAGATCATCTGGCGCTTCCGGTCGAGCCGCACGACGCCGCTTGTGAGAAAAAGAAACTACCATAGCTTGCATGCGAACCCTTGGTTCAGGGCCAGTGTTCGTCCGAGATGCTGCCCTGTCCTGGTTGTTTTGGTCTGGTCGATGAGGGTAGCGAGGCATATCCCAGGTCCTCATGTTTCCGGGAGTACCTAGACTACCTTGGGTACTCTCTACTATCAAGTTCTCCTACACAGTAGAGTGCCTTAAACTCAATCGGAGCCCAATGCAAAGAGCAAGATGGCGGTGAAGCGCCACCACATATAATTGCTGGGCTGCACCATGGCACCCCGCTGAATTCTACTGAACGATGGTCCGATCTGATATCACGGCTGCAATCACAACTGCCGTGTCAGTTTCAGTGCAGCCGGCCAGTGAATCGGTCATGTAGGACATGTTGGCCTGGAGCAAGGAAGAGTAGCTGTGGTACTTTGCGGGAGTAAGGGGATAGCCCTGCATGTGAGGCTATCAGGGCACGTTAGGCGCTGTTCCTATCTACTGTACCGTGCAACAACATGAACGAGTCTCGAGACAGCGGTGACAAGTGGCAAGTTCTTAGTCTCGGTAAACCAGATGGCAACGGTCAAACCTGATACACCTAGCATGCAGCAACGCAACCACACCACTGGGGAGCCTCGCATATCAAGTCACATGGGTGGCAGAGAATTAGGAGGATGATCTGAGATGTGGACCCTTTGGGTTGCGTCCGACCCGCCAACTTTGACCTGCACAGGGTTGAGGCGGCTGCAAGGAATTTGGGGGAGGGCCCGATGATGATGGGTCCTGGATTCACGATGATGAGCACTGCCAATCTGGGGCGCCGAATGTGACCAGTGACCAGTGAACTGTGGCCAGTGGTATGTTGCGGGCCCAACTCGACTGAAATACTTTCTAGTAGCGTACTGTACTGTATGCAGCAGAAACAGTTGATCAGATACCTATCGGTTCGCAGCTCCCGCATGTGGCCCTGTGCCCCCACCGTCTGGTGTGGTGGGCTGAGTCGGGACGGATCTGTACCCCTCAACATGGCACTGCTCAAGGCCAATGCAATGCGACATCATCGGGCATGAGAGACCCTCTTCCCATGCTATGCCGTGCCATGCACCCACGGCTGCATCGGGTTGCGATTTACAACACAGACATATTCACCGTGGTCAGTCCGCAGCAGAAGAGATCGATGTCAACGTGCGGGAGGACGAGTTGTTTGGAAATCTGCATGTCAGAAGGCGGGCTGATGCCGCGGCGGGAAGATTGTAATTTCGTCAGCAATCCAACTGTTGCTACCCACCGTGTTGGTGCTGTTGCTATTTGAATCCGACTGATCAGCGTCATAGGCAGCCAAAATACCAAATGTACCCAAGGGGCTGGAATATTTGGTATACACTAGAAAATGTACGCTCAGTAGACAAATACAGAGGCATTAGCCACGGCCGAGGCCTGATCTGCTCGGCCCCGGTTTTCTCATTTCTTGGGGCTGTATGGAGTGGGCACAGAACAGTGGGCTGTGAGCAGTGGGTACATACCTAGGTAGGTAGCCCTGCGTTGCCTTCATCTGGCAGGCCCAGGCTTACAGGTCTGTCCCGCCTGTGGTGTTGGGGCACCCGTGCATTGCTCTGCAGCCCTGGACCCGGTACATGTGCCGCCCGCCCGCCTGTCCGCCCGCCTGCCCACCAGCCTAGCCAGGCCATCCAAGCGCCCAAATGGCCTGCTCAGAGCCGAGCAGCACGGACAAAGTGCCAGGGTGCCGGGGTGCTTGCTTGCTAATAATACTGGCGAGCTGGTGGAAGGATCAGCTTGCGGCTTGCGGTTGGTTGGCTGGGCACTGGGCCCTTCCTCCAAAGTCCCCAAGGCTTCTGTCCGATGTTGATCTTGCATCTGGTCCGAGTCAAGTCGAAATTCCAAGAAAGTCCTCACCTATGATGGCAGCTGCATGCACTGAGTGCGAACCCGTCTACTGACCGAAGTACATACCAGCCTGTTCCTCGGCCGTCAACCCTCGTCCCCTCGAATCCGTACCACGGTCGCGACGACTTCCTTTCCCTCTTCCCTGTTCTCTCCGAGCTTGTTGCCTTGATTCCTCCTATTATTCCTGCTCCTCCTTCTCGCCTGTCTTGGGTTTCACACAGGCACTGCCATGACTTCGACCTGCCTCTAAACTGGAGCTCTCCTCCCCGTCAGCTCGACCCACACCAGCTCTACACATGATCGGCCCTCTTCGAACTCCCCAGAATCACCACTACATGTAACGCTCCGGGACCCAATTTCGCCCATCTCTGTTTCGCCCCTGTTCCTTGTTTATCTTCTTTCTCGTACGTACTCGTAACTTGATACCCCTCTTATATCGAGCACGCACACCAGCCCAAAGCTCCAGCCGGCATATCGTGATCGTGCCCGACGCAGCGCGACCTGGTTCGCCTGGCCACAAGTCAAGCAGGCAGTGAGCACATCTCGCGCACTCACCCGACCTGTGTGTATGTGTATGTGATATAAGGTGCATTTTTGGGACGAGTTTGCCGGACCCTCGGAAGAGCAACTCCGTCAACATGGACCAGCCTCACCAAAATAAACCGGACGACGCCAGTGAGGCGTCGCGCCGCTCCTCAGTCGCGCCCTCGCCCACAGACGTCCGAAGTGCGAGCAGATACGAGTCCATCACCGGCCGAGATGACGACGGCTTCTCAGAGAGCTACCAGTCTACGGATACTGTGCGGAGGAGACCAGATGCTACGGCAGGATACGGTATGTGTGACCTGCCACTTCCCGTAATATCGCGCCTCTGTGCCCCTTGGATCTCCCTTTGCTGCATCGTCCAACTTCGCAGAGATCGCATGCCTCGCGCTCGTCCTACTTCAAAAGTCCCAGGCTAACCTGACTCGGCCGCGTCAACAGGCACCAGCAGCCCCTCTATTGGCACCGCATCCTCGTCGCAATATCTCGAGCCCACGATTTCCAACGAGCAACGACACCACCAGCGCATGGGAGCCTCCTCGTCACAACCGTCGCGCTCCCCTGTGCCGACCTCGGCCCTCGACCGCGGAAGGGCCAAGCCGCGCAAGCCACCACTGTCACGACGGGCTTCCTCCAATGCCCAAGCACCGCACCGTGGAGGCGTCTTCTCCGTGGACGATGCCCTCGACGAGATCGAGGCGGACCAGGTGAATGAGCTGCAGCAAAGCTACTCATCCGTGCGGAGAACACGAGCCGCGGCGCCAAAATTGAGCAGGATACAGTCGAGCCGGGACGCGGCCGGATCCAGCGAGGAGGTGCCACCGCCGAAGACCCCAGTAATTGTGGAGGAGCAAAACGATGAAGCCCCAGATGCAGAGGCCGGGGAAGGGAGCGTACAAGCAGGTGACGGGATAGACGAAGATACGCCTGTCGACGACGACGATGAAGACGACGGTGACATCAGCGACGCCGAGAGCTTCACGCTCAAAGACAGACAGGCGGCCATCAACGAGACGCATCCATTCGGTATCAGGCTGTGGAAACCTGCTCTCTACAAGAAGGACAGATCGGTCCAGAAGAATGCAGAGGTGGACATCCACAGCTCACCGGGCGGCAGGGTCAGCAGTTGGCTACTATTGTTTAACATTGTTTGGACTCTCTGTTTTGGCTGGTGGATGGCCCTGATCGCCTTCGCGGGCGCAGTCGTGTGTTTCCTCTTCGCCGCGGCTCCTAGCGCGCTTGAATATGGGCGTGTGCTATGGGGACTGGCAAGCTACCTCTTCTACCCCTTTGGCAAATTCATCCGACTTGAGCAGCAGGAGGCGTACATCGACGAGGACCAAGGCGAGGGCAGAAGCATCAGCGAGTATGAGCAGTGGCAGAGCGGCGATCTGGAATACGGAAGGCTGTTCTTTGGTCCCGACATGGGCACCCGTTCTATCGTCGGAAGATCACGAAGAAGTATCGATTCCGAGCCCAGCGAGACCGATAGCCTGCTGGGACGCGGTCGTGGTCACCACAGCCACAACAGCGACGACGATCTGCCCCGTATCAAGAGGCGGCTCTTTGGACGTGGCCAGTGGAACATTGGCCGGCTCATCTTCTTCATCTTCTTTTACGTCCTCATCACCCCGTCGCTGTTCATCGTGTCGGCGATATGTTGGTTCCTGGTCTTCTGGATCCCAATGGGCAAGGTCACAATGCTCCTCTTCGATCACCTGCGCCGGCACCCGTTGGCCTTGTCGTTCGAGTCTGACGTCTCTTACGCTCGCATCCCGGCGGCGCCTCACTCTTCCGTTATTGTCTGCACCTATCGGGCTGTCGGACTCAAGTACTGGAAGTACACGATTGATGGCACTAACATCTTCCTCATCAATCTCATGGCCGTTGTGCTATTCGTCATCCTCGATTGGGCGCTCCTGGAGGGCGTGTTCCAGGTTCACAACTTCATCACGTCCCCCGGCTTCCTCTTCGTTGCCGGTCTGTTGTCCATCATCCCTCTGGCGTACTTCATCGGTCAAGCTGTGGCTTCCATCTCGGCGCAGTCATCCATGGGCTTCGGTGCCGCCATCAATGCGTTCTTCTCTACTATCGTGGAAGTTTTCTTGTACTGTGTCGCGCTCAAGGACGGAAAGGGCGCGCTTGTGGAAGGCAGTATCGTTGGCTCTATCTTCGCCGGTATCTTGTTCCTCCCAGGGTTGTCCATGTGCTTCGGAGCCATCAAGCGCAAGACGCAGCGCTTTAACGCCCGCTCGGCCGGTGTGACATCGACGATGTTGCTGTTCGCAGTGATCGGCGCGTTTGGCCCCACCCTGTTCTATCAAATATACGGCTCCCATGAACTCAACTGTGTGGAGTGCGTAAGCAGTGGTCATTCCAAACACGGCATGGGAGCCAGGGATTGCCGCCGCTGCTACTTCAGCCAGACCCCCGCCCTAGACGAACGGTTCTATCTCGAGGCGGTCCGCCCATACTGCTACATAGCGGCCACACTGCTATTTTTGAGCTATATCATCGGCCTCTGGTTTACACTACGCACCCATGCCGCAGTCATCTGGAACAGTGAACAGGACGAGAAAAGGCACGAGGAACAGATGCACCACTCTGCAATGGGTGGCCGCTCAGCCCCTCGCAGCGGGTACCCATCCATTGGCGAGGCTAGTGGTGCAGACGTGCGCGACAGCCAGATTTACAAGCGAACTCTGGGCCAGACCCTTAGGCAGGTAGGTCTGCAGCCCAGCACTTCCAGTAACGGCGCTGCCATGACACCGCACATCCCGCCTCCAAGGTCCGACACTGTCAGCTCGTCGATGAACATCCCGGGGTTCTCTGAAGCCGAGAATAGTCAACTTGTGCAGCAGATCGCCGAGATTGCCAGCACGGCTGCTACCGCTGCCGCTAGAGACGCGCGGAGCGGCGTTGCTAAGAGCACCCCTGCGACGACGCCTCACCTGCCGCAGGGTCACTCTTCTGGGAGGGAAACGGCCATGAGCACGCATCGGCCGGCGCCCATCCGCACCGCGACATTCCCCGAGCATGACGACCCCGTCGGTGCCGAGGCCCACGTGGGTGGTCATGGAGGACACGATGCGCCAAATTGGAGCAGGACAAAGTCTGCGGTCATCCTGATGGGCGCGACTGTGCTGTATGCGATCATTGCGGAAATTCTTGTAGACACGGTGGATGTAGTCCTCGAGGGTTTTGCGATTGACGAGAAGTTCCTGGGTATTACGCTCTTCGCGTTGGTGCCGAATACCACAGAGTTCTTGGTAAGTCTAGATCTTGGCTTGTTTTTCTCCCCTTGTTTCTGGTGGACATTGTGATGAGCATTACGCGTTACTACCCAGCTCACTCAGACGCATACTTGCGGTTGCTGAGAACACGTTGAATTATCTACTTCTGATCTCCTTTCACCTTCTTTTCCTCAAACCCACACTTGAACCGAACCCCTCTTGCTCGGACCAGGCTGACTAACCACGGTCCAGAACGCCATATCCTTCGCCATGAACGGCAACATCGCTCTCTCGATGGAGATCGGCTCCGCGTACGCGCTGCAGGTGTGCCTCCTCCAGATCCCGGCGTTGGTGCTCTTCAGCGCCGTGTACACCATCACGCTGCCCAACGGCGAGGTGCCGCTCGACATGGCCAAGTATACGTTCAGCCTGCTGTTCCCGCAGTGGGACATGGTGACGGTGATCCTGTGCGTGTTCCTGCTGAGCTACATGTACGGCGAGGGCAAGAGCAACTACTTCAAGGGCTCCATCCTGCTGCTCAGCTACCTGGTCGTCGTCACGGGGTACTACTTCACGGGCTTCGGCGTCGGCATCGACTCCATGGGCGCCGGGAGCAGCAGGTTCGACGTGTGGGACGCCCAGGCTGGCGGGTGGTCGGCCCGGGACGCCGGCGCGGAGAGCCTCAAGACTGTTGGGAGGACCGCCTCGGGGGTGATGTACTGAAAATCTGGGGAGCCTTGAGTGTTGCAAGCCGGGATGGTATATTGTCTGTCTTTCCTTCCTGGTCTGGCGTGGCTTGGCCTGGTGTTATTGACCGTGATTTGTTGTTCAAGAAAGAGGGTACGGTGTAGCACTGGCCACGCGGGCTGGCTGGTGCAGGCTTTGTTGTTTGATGAGTTGTTTAATATTTTCCTGATTCTTTGTTGTTGTTGTTGCTCGAACTTTCCCCATCTGAGACCTCTCTTGACTTGGATGTAATTGCGTGCGTGCGTGCATGAGAGACGTGCCGTGCGTGATTAGATACCTCACATACGGCGGCGGCTTCTCCTGTCCTTTCTTGTTCATGACGGATGTAGTAGCATATTCGATATCCCATCTTCGCTTCACTTCTCTTTTAACCGTCTGCCTGCCTGCCTGCCTGTCCGCCTATGATGGCGCGGTTCCTCGGCCCTGATGGCTGGCTGGTTCAAAGACCATTTCCTGTGCCTGTGCCTATGTGTATATGACGCTGCGGTGGTAGCTGTCCGTGTGTGCACGAAGAGTCGGTCATTGTCTGTTTCTGCGTGAAGGTGTAGAGACACAGAGAGAGAGAGCTCTTGTGGGACGGATGGGAGTGCTGGTTGGTTGCTCTCTGTCATTCACCGTTATCCACCGCCCCCATCTGAATCCCCTGATTCCGCGCAATTCAGAGTCTTGAACGACTCACGTGGCTTTTTTGAGGCGTGCGGGAAACTCAACTCGCGGCGAGAGAATGATGGTGAACTCCGGGCCTACTCGACCGCCCAAAGCCTCGGTCTGCGCCCCCCCCCCCCCAACAATATTCCTCTTAGCCAGACACCTATTTCTCTCCATGTTTTGTAATCTCTCTTTCCGAACAAGACAAGGACATTTCTCAAGGCAACTGATACCCAGAGAGTGGCCCAGCCGGACGTATGTCACCCGCTGGACACTGGCTGGTAGTACCCACTAGCTGTAGTTCAAACCATCGCTCGAGGGAAACCGGTCCCTAAACGGTTCCAGGGCGGAGGCGTTCTCATACTCTCTCTCTTCACGCGGTCGCTTTCTCCTGGGAGGGGCGACTGGAGTTACGGTGGAGGTTTCGCTACCAGACTGGTCCTGAGTCTGGTCCTCAGTCAGGCTCGCAGTCAGGTCCTCCGTCAGTTCTCCAGAAGGACCCTCAGTCAAGCTTGCAGTCTGGTCCTCAATCTGGCTTGAAGTTTGGTCTCCAGAAGGATCCTCGCTCTGGTCCTCAATCTGGCTCCCAGTCTGGTCTTCAGAAGGATCTTCAGTCTGGTCTTCAGAAGGATCCTCAGTCTCGTCCTCAGAAGAATCCTCAGTCTCGTCTTCAGAAGGCTCCTTAGTCTGGACCTCTACTGGCGGCTTTCTCCTCGAAACCGGAGGCTTTGTCGAACGAATCGGCTTCCCGGCCCTAGCCCTCCTCGCGCATTCGCACGCCCCGCCGTCGTCCAGTTCAGCCAGCAGCCTGTTGGCGCGGCGCTGGAGCTTGGCGAGCGCGCCGCGCAGGCCCGCGCTGCTCCGGTCGCCGTTGTTGAACTCGGACCCCTCGTAGCACGGGTGCCTGTCGGTCGGGCAGTTGCACGGGTTGCAGTCGCAGCCGTTGTCGGCCGGGTCCTGCTGCGGCGGCTCGTTGTCGATGCAGAGGCACTCCGGGCCGCCCCCGACGAACTGCTGCAACTCTTCGAATGTCCGCTGTAGTTCCTCCAGCTGATTTCGGAGGTAGTCATTGGTGGGTATGGGGTAGTGTCGTGAGACATGTTCTATGGTGTCGGCCATTCTGGGCTACGGGCTGGCATGTGCTGGGTGCGGGCTGGAGGTTGAGGAGTAGGATGTTTTTGGATGCCGAATCCTGTGTGTAGTGGTTTGAACGTGAAGAAGTTGCCCTGCAGTATCTCGTGAGACTCTATGATTACCTGAAGTGCTCCTAAGCAAGGTTTGAGCCCACCTTTGTCGGAATGTTTAGGCAGAAGACCGGTTGCGGTCAAAGAGATCAATTGGGATGTAAAACAAAGAATGGACAGCTCTTGCATCCTGTCAACACAACTCCTTGTTCGGAATTAACCATGGCGTTGTTATCATTGCCGTAGGAGTTTGATCGCTTTTCAAGTAAGCTAAATTATGGTTCACAGAGTAAATATGGGAAAGTGTTGGACTGGGGACTGGGCAGACCACGACTGTTTGACGTTTTGGTCAGAGCTTTCGCACCAGAAACTAGTATCCAAGGTAACACAGTAAATTAAGTTCCGCCGAGGTGCGCACCCATACGGATTCAGTATACAGGTGACATATCAAGGGAAGGGAATCAGCAGTGGATCGCGATTGAAATAACTTGATGCTGATGCGGCTCGGATCCGAGACACCAATCCAGCCATAATTAGAGTTAGCATGCCGAATCGTGCTCCTCCGTCCAGTCAAGACCACGTTCGACTATTATCCCTCTCATCGGTACATCTATGTGGTGTCCGCCACCTATGATCGTCATCTTCCTTCCTTCATCGTGACCATCAAGCCGCTGAAAGGAATCATGGGTGTGAACTGATATGCTTGCAACGCCCTTGTTCCCTTTCCCCCAACTCTCTCCACCACTGCCCGCTTTCTTGGATTTGCTACTTCTTCCCTGAGGATCACCATAGCGTAACTGCCTGTAGACTGGTCCAAGATTTACAACACATGCACCAAAAATAGCAATGAATATCTCTGCTACAGTAGCAGCTGACGTTATGGTATACCGCACTGTCTTTATTAGCATAATCCAGACCATTGTCAGCGGAAACAGCGTACTTGTCATGTTACTCGTATAGTCGGCTGCGCTTGCCAGGGTGACGAGTGTCCCAAAACGTATTATGCTCGCCACAACAACCCTGAATAAAGTCAGCTTGGTATGACACAGATCACAACGGCTAAAGGGCACGCACAGGCTGCCGAAAAGGAAGATACTTATAATAGCGATTTTTCTGGATGTTGACATTCGCAGTCGGACAACTTCACGGATTGGCAGGCACAATGTCAAGATGTCGATGATCATGTTTGCAAACGAGCTCGAAGCAAAGTAGTAGGTGATGTTGACGGGACATTCGCCGTCGCCCGTTCCGGTCCAGGCAAAGGAAATTGGCCTGCATTCAACCCCGTTGATTATCTGTGATAAAAGCTGAGATCAAGATAAGACGGCAGCCAAAGGCAACGGAGATGCGCACCATGATAGCAATAAACCACCCAACGCAGCAGAAGCTGAGGAAGTACACCCCATTGCGAACAAGCGGCGTGGGAACTACTCGCCAGTAGAATATCAAGAGGCTCAACTTGATGGTCGGGGAGCTGAAGCCGTAGATGTACTGGCTGAAATACATCAACTGTGAGGATTCACTTTGTTAATTTATTTCCACCCTAGCCGCGAGAAATAATCTTTTGCAGACCGACCTTTAGATTGTAGGTGATAGCGGTAGGGTTTTCCATGAGCACAGTCGTTTGATCCGTGCCTGTACCGGCATATAAGACGTGTAAGAAGCAAATAACTAGTTGTCCATAATAGACGATTAAGCTTGCTAGGGCTAAGTAGTCATCGAAACCCAATTTAATTCTCATAAGGCGTCGGGCCCAAAGACGAAGAAACATTGCAACCGTTGCCAGGGTGGCAGTGACAACAGAGAGAGCTATCAAGGCCGCCCCATCTCTTGACGGCTTAATAATTGGCATACCCATGATGCTGGTATCGTGATGAATCAGAATCTAGGGCTCGGGAAAACACAAGGAGCATCGAAACCTCAAGAAGTGAAAGGATACCGGCGATTGTGTCATGAAACTGTCCAGTGCAACCCATTGTATGATAAATAAATAAGCCGTCTGCCTGGCTTGTACAATAGTTGGCAAAGGCTCGGACTTGAGCCTATAGAGTGACGACGAAGGAAGGTAATGTCAGTCTTCACTGCCTCAATACCAGCCACCCGGGAACTAGCAAAGCGGACCGCAAGTGAGAACGGTTAGAACGGACTGCGGGCTATACAGCCAGTTACTGGCAGTTTGGGGTCTGAAAAACCATTTCTGGATTGGGTGCATGCGAGAGAACCTCCCGCTTTGCCAATCTTGTCATCCGACAGCGCAGATAAGCCAGGCAGCACCCATTACTATTCTGTGGGTTAGCTGCAACATAGCCCTCCACATGCACGCCCAGCTTCCGTATAGAAAAGACGAAAATAGAACCCGATCGCTAGCTGTTCTTCTTTAGAGGTTAAGAGTCTGATAGAATGAATACCTCAAGGCAGCATGTGAGCAGAGCTTGGAATAATTGAACGGCTCTCCCCACCTGCAATTTGTCAATTTCACGCATCTTCAACATGTCAGGAGGAACACATGTTGCATGAGACCAGGATTGTCGAAGTTGGTCAACCAGTAGTGTGCGTACTTACTTAGCCGAGGAAAGTCAAGGATCTATTCGCCGCAATATGCTGGGTGAATATTCCATGCCCTTGCTTTGCTAGAAGCCGGCTTAGACGGCAGAAACGCCTCCAGCCATGTCAGCACCAAGCACTGCAGCCAACAAGGTTCCCCTCGAGGCCACACAAACCTCCTTCATGCGGGTGTTGGTGACTCTCGGCACTCCGATAAGCAGCAGACATATGATTCTCTAACCTAGAATGGAAGGTTGTCCCAAATCCTTCAACATTCAAAGCTCAGCTGGAGCAAAGAATCCCTGCAGCGTGAAACTGGCCTCTCATAATTTCAAATCGCCCGAAGAGCGTCAAAAATAATGCAACAGAGAGTGCGACTTAAGGATGAGGTCGAGAAGGTCTCTACTCGCATTTCTTTCGGCGCCGCTTCTGGCACGTTCCTCCAAATCATCTAAAGGACACGCAAGTCGACCAAATTATCGCCATGACTGAAGAGGTCCTCCAACCTATAGCAACACGATCACCATGGCTTCGAATGGGCCAACTGCTCAGATTGAGTCTAGTCTTGATCAGCCTCCCATATGTCGTTGTCAAGGCCTTTTTCTCTCGCCCTCATCCAGAATGGACCTTCAAGCAAACCTTGTGTGTTCGCAGTACTCGAGACTTCTTTGACATACTCGTCCGGGCTGGTCTCACTGAATCTCTCTCAATATATCCTGGGAAGAAGGGAGAAAGATTTCAAGTCATTGACCCAACAACATTCCCGAAAGCATTTTACAAAGGTCCCGCAACATCATTAGCCGTCACGCCAGAAAAGGTCGGCGGGACCTGGTATCCCAGGAAACCAGACAACCAGAAAGGCTTGATTATTCTTTGGAACCACGGCGGAGCCTTCATCATGGGCAATTCTGGGGAGCTCTTCTGCGGACTCGTTGCAAAAGCATTGCTTCTGCATACTGGAGCGGTAGCGGTTTTCTGTCCTGAATACCGTCTTTCTGGACACGGCAAGAACCCTTTCCCCGCCGCCTTGCAAGATATGATAACTGCATACTCTTATATTACGGAGACGCTGCAAATCCCAGCCACTTCCGTTGCAGTTGGAGGCGATAGTGCTGGCGGTAATCTTACCATTGCCTTTCTGCGCTATCTCGAAGAGCACAGTACCGGTATCAAGCCGCCTGTCTATGCCATTCTTTGTTCTCCGTGGGTAAACCCTCTGGAATCGCTCAGTCCCAATTGCGCCTATCGAGAACAGCAGACATGGGTAACTGATTACCTGGCGATGTCGTTTCTACAATTTGGTGCCAGCACTTATGCTCCAGCTGGTCCAAATGGCGATGCACCAGCCCAATACATCTCAGCTCTCGGTCATCCTTTTCGCACGAGCTTCCCTCTTTTCGCCTCTTTCGGCGAGTGCGAGATATTGGGACCCAGCATTATAGCCTGGGCCGAGGAAATGCGACTCGTGCATGGGAATGAGGTCCAGCTCTATTGCGAGAAAAACGCACCGCACGATACCGTGAGTGGGCCTTTCATCAATGGAAATCTTCTCTCTCAGATTTCATGAAAAGTCAAGAGCCAGCGGTAGAAGAGGTTCGGCGAGATTCTTTGAACTTCTTGTCGAAATATCCTAGCCGCTTCAGACACATCTGAGAAAACGCTCTTGATTCAGTAAAAGAAAATAAACACTAATACGGGATGGCTTTAGATCTCCTCAGGCCATATGATGGGCTGGGAAGAAAGCGCACAGGGGGTTGCTTTGGAAATCGGAATCTTCATCCGTGCTTATAGCGAGGGTGTACCGACATAATCTGAGATGTAAACTGGAGGCATGTATTCCATTCGCGCTGCAAAAGTTCAATGGAGTAGTGTCTGCTGTGGAACAGCCTATGTAGACGTACAGCCTGATAGAATCCTGCAGAGGACATTTCGCATCCCAACCCCCAACTCAAACCTCTCAGACGTCCATGAGTCTTTTGAGTACTCTGAACTGCTGTGCTGACGCACATATGCAAATGTTACAGAGCATTACGAAGTTTCTGATGGCAGTGAACGAGGACTTCAGGAGATTGAGGACTGCCTCCCATGTCAAGCGAGTGCATGTGCCAGGTGCTGTTAGTAGTGATTAGACATACCGGAAACATGATGTCACAATTGCTAAAGAAGTCGAATTGAAAGAAGCTGCGGTGTCCGTTTTCAGCCTTCAAGAGGCTCTCAGCGGAAGCTTTTCTCCAACATCACCCCAATGATGGATGTAACCCTTGTTCAAGCTAATGCAACTGTAATGAAGCTCCAAGATTTGGCCCTGCATGCAAGCGGGCATGAGAAACAGATTGGACCGGGTCCCATGCAAATCAAGGCGGGAGATTGGACCACGTGCCTGACAATCACAACCTCTCGTGTACAGCCAGAGACACGCTTCCCACGGACGGAAACGTCAAGAAGATAAGGCAGAAATACGCACCAAAAACACACGAGAGTTATATCATGGATCAAACAATCTTTTCCTGCCGGGTAACTTCTGTGGGTCTCTATTGTACAGCCCAGGCCCCCAACGCCGCAAATAACTCTTGGCCGGGATCAGCTTCCTTCCTCTATTCAGTTGGCAAAAAGCTTGACGATCAATCCTGTACAGGAGGTATCACACCGCCATGCCGAAGTTCCGTTACAGCTGTCAACAGCAGTGGCACTTCCTCTTCATTCCCCCTTTCGCCCTCGAACTCTTTCAAGTGATCACTGCCGATTCTCGTGCGTCCCAAAGTGGGTCACATGGTGCATCTCGGTCACGAAGGACACCCGGGAGGCAGGGTTACAACCCACGTTACATTGCTCAGATGATAGTTCCAACACCTGCGCGGGGCATAACCATCTAATCTATCCGCCCATTTGAGTGCATCTTTCTAAATGTCTCTGCCTCTTTACTTTTGACTGTGTTAATTTTCAAATTCACTATTGCAGCCAGGGCGGCATACGTAGTCTATGTATTTACTGGGGACATCATTTGCCCATTTATAGACATGCAGGCAACCACATTGTGACCCACCACCCCCTGTCACTGCCCAAAAAGTGAGCCAGTCACATTCATATGGGCTGCGCCGTCGTGGGGCTTTTTATGTCCATCTTGATGCTGTAGACTTTTCTCTCATCGAACGTTTCCAGTTGCTTAAGCCACAGCATGCAGTCCAAACTCTGCTGTGTTTCCACCACCATCCCAGCCATTCCTTCGCTCGACAAACAGCAGCCATGTCGCTCACATTCGCGTTCCGACTCATAACGCGTGCCTTCTTTTCGTCCACAGTTGCTGCTGTGGACGCTGTGGACGCTGTGGACTTGACCGGCTACGTGCTACCTAGCGTTTGTCCCCCGTCATGAATCCCAATATGCGAGCCCTTCCGATCGTGGACTAACGAGTGCAACAGACGGGCCAGGCAAACGGGGGCAACACATTTCCAGGAGTGAGCTGGCCGTTGGGAATAGTGAAGCTTGGACCGGACCTGTACGACGGGTCTGACGCTTACTCCGGCTATAGACCGGACGGAAACTTCACTGGATTTTCCATGCTGCACGAGAGCGGTACAGGCGGCGCACCGAAGTATGGAGTGGTTTCGCAGATGCCAGTACTGGGAAAGATCACCAATCCTCTGGCCGATCACAATGACACCAGAAGCGCCCCCGATGTAAGCGAAGTTGGGTTCTACAAGTCGTTCTTGGGGTCCGGGATCACAGTCGAGTTGGCGGGCACCGAGAGGGCCGGGTTCTACCAGTACACATTCCCGGATACCAACCAGACGAGAAACGTCATTGTCGACGTGAGCCATGTGCTGTCGAGCTACCGAGGCATGGGCCTCCAGCAGTCCTACCTGGGAGGCAACATCGAAGTGGTTGATGGTGATACCGACAAGGGCTACTACAAGGGCTACGGTTCATATGATAACGGCTGGAACCGAGCACCAAAGTGGACAGTCTATTTTTGCGGGCACTTCGACCGTGCTCCATCGACATACAAAACCTTTCTGGGCGCCGGCAACACCAACAGCTCGCTTGTTGGGTATCCCGCCGGCGACAGCGTCACCTCAACGTCGCGTCTTGGCGTCGTGTACACATTTGACGGTGCCACCAATGTGACTTCGAGGGTCGGGGTATCTTTCATTTCCACGGAACAAGCCTGCTCAAACCTCGACTCGCAGATTCCCGCCGGGACGACTCGGGAGGAGCTGACGGCACAGACTAAGGATGCGTGGAACAACCAAGTCCTGTCCAAGGTGACAACCTCGGACACCAGGAACCTGACTGACCTGCAGCTGCTCTACTCATCACTGTATCACATGAGTATAATCCCGACCAACAAGACAGGAGAGAATCCTTTGTGGGCATCCTCAGAGCCATACTACGACGACATTTTCACGTTATGGGACTTGGTGCGTCGTATATTGAGATGAGGTCTTCTTGGAGGTGAAGAACTAACCTTTATAGTTTCGATGTGGGACGGCTCTGTTCCACCTCATTCAACCCAAGGCATACGAGGAGTACATCCGCTCACTCATCGACGTCTGGAGGAACGAAGGTTTTATGCCGGATGCACGCTCATCCTTCTGGAATGGCGCGACTCAGGGCGGTTCAAACGCGGATAATGTACTTGCAGACGCGTACGTCAAGGGCGTGCGCGGCGGTGTCAACTGGGAGGATGGATATTCCGCCATGCTCACCGACGCAGAGGTCACGCCGCCCAACAACAACGATCCCCGCGACCCTACCGGGTCTACCAAGGAGGGCCGAGGAGCGCTTCCGGACTGGCTCGAGCATGGCTTCATCACGCCGTCCTTCGGTCGCTCTGTCAGTCGCGCGGTTGAATACTCCGTGAACGACTTTTCTGTCTATGCCGTCGGGGATGGCCTAGGCCACGCGGACGCGTCGACGTATTTGAACCGGAGCCGTAATTGGAGGAACCACTGGAATCCTGACGCCGAGTCGCTGGGCTTCTCTGGATTTGTTGTTCCACGGAACGTCAGCGGCTTCATTGAGCAGGATCCTCTCAGCTGTGGAGGGTGTTACTGGGCTGATTATTGTCAGTATATCAGGAAGCTGTTTGGAGAAGGGTGTGTTTCTTTCGCTAACAAGCTCACAGATTACGAAGCCCTGCCGTGGGAGTATTCTTGGAACGCCCAGCACGACATCGACACACTGATATCGTACTGTGGTGGAGAGGCAAACTTCGTAAAGCGTCTCGAGATGATGTTCACCCCAGGAGCCTACCCCTCGGGCTCCTTTGACCAGATGATCTTCAACCCCGGCAATGAGCCCTCGTTCACCACGCCGTACCTTTTCAACTTTGTCAACCGCCAGGATCTCACCGTCTACTACACGCGCAAGTTCGCGAAAGCTTACTATGCTCCTACCCCGACTGGGCTGCCGGGTAACTCGGACGCCGGCGCGATGGAAACCTGGGTGCTGTGGGTCATGCTGGGGCTGTATCCGATGACTGGCCAGACCACGTTTTTGATTGGAAGCCCCTGGTTCTCAGACCTGACAATCAACCTTGGCGAGGGCAAGAAGTTGGAAATAACGAATGTTGGGGGAAACGAGACGTCTTACTACGTCCAGAGCTTGAAGGTGAATGGGAAGACGTGGAACAAGTCATGGGTGACTTGGTCTGATATCTTTGAGAATGGGGGAACGATGGACTTTGTTCTGGGGCCTGACCCATCCAACTGGACAACTGGTCCACCGCCACCGAGCCCCGGTACAGAGGCTGCTGCTCAACGCAAGAGGTGAAACTGGGTTACGTGTGTTGTGGTGAGCTTCAAACAGCTCTAGAAGGCTCTCGTAAACAATGAAATGAGTCCACGGGCATCTGTCTGAGTCAACATTCTGAGTGCTATAGATGCTCATGAAATACTCGCCTCCCGCGCATCGTTGTGCTAAGAACGCGAGCCATAGACCTAGTCGCAGCCGTAGATAGAGCTCCAAGACCAGTTCGGGGCTAACTGTGGCAAGGCAGGGATGTCTTGTGTAAGGCTGGGCTGGATTAAAAGCTGTTCAATGAAACACCGAGAGCATAGTTCGCATTGCACAATGGTTCAATGCACAGGGCGCGTCTGGCATGGTAAGAAGCGATGGTAGGCAGGCGGCCTATCAAGTTTCCCCACAAAACATTTTCTCTACAACAATACAACCAAGGAATGTGCTCTGTTAAAAATCACCACGCACTTCGAAATCTTGCCTGGCCAGGGAAAAGCCTTGAATAGTCAGCTCTCGGTATCTACGAGCCTTCTGTTGGAAAGGTAGTCTAATTTCGGCTAAGTTCACCCGCTCTCTTTTGCGGCCCTCTTGTGGGATGAACCATGCATTTCGGAAGACACTTACACATGATATCACCTAGCCTTGACATGTCGCGCCGAGAAATTTTCACTCGCACTCTTTCACCGGTTCTCGAGTGCACACGTGCTCAAGCTTCCCCAATATTAGGTAACCTTGTGCTAGTAGTCTGAGTTCGGATTATGATGTACCTAGGTATGCATCTCATCGCCGCAAGTGCATAAGAGGCGACTTGGCAACTATGGTTGTGCAGCTGCCCGGACTCCCGAACTCGTAGCAGCTACCTTCACCATAGGCATTCGAGTACTTTCAATCTAAATGCTTGTGTCCAAGGCCGGTTACCTTTCGCTGTTTCTTCTAGGAGCCACTGTCAACTCTAGTCTCCTCGCTGCTGGCCACGCCACTGAGAAGTCACCGATCGTCTGGGAAGAGAAGACACATCTGTGCAAGAATCTACTCAGCCCAAGGAACAAAATCGTTGTACAAGTCACGAAGCTGGCCTGATACTTCGCTGGAGCTAGGATCTCCAATATTGTCTTGAGGAACGTCGTTGAGGAGCTTGTGAGCAACCACATCAGCACCAATGCCCACGCAACAGCCCTCAATATCATCACCGCCATCGAGCCCATCATCCACATCGCCCTCACGAAGGCATCAGTAAGCAGTGCCACGGGTTCCAAGACAACAGAGCTTGGGCCGGACGCCGGCCATGTCAAGATCAAGAGGGCTGCTGCCCTGGTATCAAATACTACTTATCTGTCCGATTGGGATATTAGCCTGCACGACACGCACGCCGATCGAAATAGCTGGGTCAATCGCACTATCATTGGCAGTGAACTACTTGATTGGATGGCTGGAAACCAGACGACTGACGTCGCCTGCATGATCTACGACGGTGGTGATGGGCTCGACGTGCCTGTCCTGGCATACGCCGCCGGCAATGATACCCTGAGCTTCCACATCCAGTATCACCCGCATCCAACCTCACCGCCCGAAGCTTAGACTACCACTCCCATGCCCTGCTTTTTGTGCCAAACGGAGATGGGATCAAGCTGAGCATGCAGAACGTCATCGACCGGAAGAGCGCCTCGGTTTCCAAGGCCGACGCGACTGGGATCTCCAAGGCCGTGGTGAACGTTTGGTTCTATAACAGGCAAGATGCCACGTATGTCGGATAAGAGGAAGTATTCACAGACAATGGATTCGGCGGCGAAGTGCTCTGCTATATGACTTGTTCGACACTTGGCCTTCTGCCTCAGGACACTGACATCCTAGATACCAGAAGCACAAGGTTCCGGCTTGGATAGCGACATAAATATGTGTTTGAGCAATGGTGGAGCATTAACGTTTCCAGGCATAACCATGCTCAATGTACCATCACACAGTTGCATGAATTGATAATGAGATGTGTAATATTGCGAACAGTTCTTGTGTCAAGGTACTACAAAATGTATCATCAACGCGCATCCTTGGATCGAAGTTGGTAGACAATCTGGCGGTACTTGATCCTGGCCCCGTACATGCTTCCACCCAAACCAATGACAAAGGTTCTGAAAGTCAAAAGCATCTGTAACCAATATATATCCCTGGGAAAGAAACAAATCAACGCCGCCCTGATCTCGATGTTCACGTACTCAGCACAAATCCCCGATATCCGCTCGTCCAATCTTTGTCAATCTTGTACAATAATAAGCGCCGTGTTCCGATTTCCTGCCTGACCTGAATCACGCTGAAATGCGTAAAGGAGACCTCGGGAATTTATTTGTCCTGCCTATGGGTTAGAATGTCCATCTCATTCATCAGTGTGCTTGCGACAGGACTCACGAGGCAGTTAGAGCAGCTGCAGTCCGAGCCACATGAGCACCCTTCTCCAGAAGATGAGCAGCCACAGTCCATTTCGATGGTGCAATGAGAACAGGTTTTCTCCGTGTTGATTTGTAAGTGTGGATAATAACAGAGATGCTGACTTTGTGAATAAGACCAGTTTGCTTGAGGAAATGGAAACACCTCTGCTAAGCAAGAATGGGCTGACCCCTATTTATAACATACTTGTGAGCCAAAGCTTACCTCAAGGTGCAGTGGGCATGCCAGATCGGAAAACGTCAGCTGTACGTCTGGAAATCGACGACAGTCTACCATTGGCTGCGTGGTATAGAGTTGGAGCTAGACCGTCGCGATGGTCAACGCGAGACGTCGCTGTTTCCTCCAAAGCCCCGCGGAGTCTGTGCGGATAACGTAGACACCGCAGTGTGCGAAGCGGGGGTGGATGGAAAAGGTTCCTCATGTCGAGCTTGTTGTTCCGACCTTCCCAGCACGTGAGCCAGAATCCGCTCTATTTACCGGCTCTCCTGCACAAGCGTGTTCCCGGTCTCAGCGTTCTGAAACTTCTCATGGTGAAAGTGCCCGACGGATGTTGGTTCCATCGGGGAGAATGCTGGATCCGAGTTGATTTCTGCCGAGAATTTCCCTGGAGCAAGCCATGGACTGAGGATATCTAAATTTCGATCTGCGTACCAAATCAGCCTTAGCAACTCAATCAAGACAATGGTCGATTTCATATTTGGGTGGACATAATAATGAAGAGTTTCTAACTGACCTACCCGGTATACACCCACCGTGAGTTCAGTACTGGGATGTGCAGCTCCCACATGGACTTTCGCAGTACGGCTTCCGACGAAGAGTTGTAAACGAAGTCTGAAGACATTTTTGGATTGAATAAGAGAATAACAAGGCTGGGGATTATATTGCATCGAATTAGAATGTGTCTGGCTCTTTCAAAACACATGTAGAACAGGCATGAATGCACTTGCAGCAGCACTTGCATCCCTCAAACCGCCTCGCAGGACTTCGGAGCGGCACGGCACTTCGCCTAGTCTCACTTAAGTCCGGGATGACTACGTCGAATTTATGGACATAATTAGTTGGTCTCACAAGAGCAATTTGAGCTGATTGGACTAACGGTCCTTAGTGCTTATGCTTGGTCATGTTGCGGAGACGACAAGAAGGCGACAGTACTCGCCAGCTCCGCCGTCCATGGATTATTGCAGTTCCCGGACCTGAACTACCGTTGGCCACCATTCAGCACACATCACGTAGAGCCGAATCCTCGGAACTTGGTGAAGGCCTCGAACCATCGGATAGCACCGAATTGAGGCAACCGAAATCTCTTTTGCCAGTCCGTGCACAACGCCGAACATGCCGACAGGAAGATGTCTCTGCGGCGAGATACAGATCGCCTACACGGGAAGTCCCGCATACACAGTATGTTGCCATGCGATCGATGAGCGGCCAGCTTCCGTCATGAGACGTTGTCTGTGACTAGATACTAATGTCTCCTAGGCGATTTGCTACTGCCATGATGATCGCAAGATCAACAATTTCACGGTGTTCCAGGTCCCAAAAAAGAACTTCTCCGTAACGCAAGGGGAACCAAAGATATATACAAAGACATCGGATCACGGTAACGTATGTATATTTAAATCTTTAGTTCGATTGCACCACGGGATCGCGCAGGTCGTTGACTCATTGGCAGGCAATCAACAACCACTTTTGCTCGACATGTGGCACAACTCTGTTCCGCACGGGGGGCGAGCCAGCGATGAAAGATAACGTGGGCCTCCGAGCGGGCGTGCTTGATGACCAGAGCATTCTGGACAAGCCACCCGGGATCGAGGTGTATGTTGAGAGGCGGCCGCGGGTAAGCAAGCCACTTCCTTGAGCTTTGTCCGTTCCCGCCGGCACGCGCACGAATCCGGTTTCTATGCCGGACCGCCCGCCGGATTCATCCCTTTTCCATGGTCAAGTGGACATGAGGTCTGTAAAATAATCCAGCTGACCTGCGAGTCTCTACTCTAGTGGCTCAAGCCGATTGAAGGCGCTATTCAACTGAACAGGAATTATGAGCTGATGTCCTACTGGAGTTTACGGGGAGTCTTGGTCGGAAAGGCCAAGCTTGCTCTGTTGAAAATTTGGCCCTTTTAGTTGGTCCAGCATGGTTACCTTAAGCCTTTTCCATATATACACCGAGGAAGAGTGCATGTCAAATCTAACATATCATGGTACAAGGAGTGATTCTGCAACAGTGCGAAGGCCAGAGGTATGCTGCATTGGCATGAGCTTTTTTGGTGTCTGTCGGAGCTTAGGAAATATCTCCACTGCAGACATATTCTCTACATACGCTTGACATTGCTTCGATATATGCCACGCAATTCCTCCCCTCTCGCTTTTTTTAAAAAAAAAAAAAAAAAACCGAGTCCCCTCAATTATGCAGAAAATTGTTCGGCTCAACGTTGATATCACCGTACCGGACTCAAGAAGCTGCACTGTCATTCACCCGGTCTGTTTAACATTTCCACGTTGAAGTACGGCACATGTATTTTTTCGTGGATAACCAATGGTTGGAGAGGGACCCCAGTATGTGAATGTAGTTTGCCACGGATGGCCGTTTCCCATACCATACCCATAGAGTCCAGGAGTGAATCTTTGAAATTTATAAGTCTGCATGATTAATTCAATCATATACTCTAAAAACGTCGAAACAGGAACTTCGCCAAAGCAGCATTGCATTACTATTGAAATTTTGCATCAAGCATTATAGGAACGGAAGTTCCGTGCATGATGAATTGACCGTTTGCAAGATTTTAACTCAAAGAATAATTGGCTTCTGATGCGGTCGATGTATTCTCTTTTCAAGGCCTTGACGAGTGATTACAGTTGAGATACACGCAGATGATTCAAAGAACCGACCGGAAATGGATTTTGAGCTGTTGGTAATTCCGTTCTCGTCATAACTTTCCTTTCTTTGATCGCAAAGCAGGCGTTCTGGTTTTGATGCGCCTCAATTGGAATTTTGTAACAAAGACCAGCATCACCAGGGGCGACCAATTGCCGCTTGGAATAGTTCTCTAAACAGTATAACTTGTCTGTATAGCTCGTACTCTGGAAACAAAAGTGTCCCGTGCCGTTCTCTTTTGTCTCCTCCATCTTGGTAGATGCTCGACCACTGAGGCCTGCCTGATCCCTCGACACTGCTTGACACACGAGAAGCTCGCCAATCTCTGTGTGATTACGACACATATCACGATGGCACCGAAGAAAACACCAAGCCGGGGAACAGGGGCGCTGGTGACACCACCCACCACCGGGTGGAGGCCGGGGACGTCCAGCAGGCCCCCGGCCATGCCTTCCACGATTACAACGCCCAACAGGCCGCCGCGGAACAATACAAACTCCGGGATCAGGAAGACACCTGCGGACAGGGGGTCGGGGTCACAACGGAGAACAGCGACACCGGCGCCGAGACGGCCTCGCGACCCCGATCTCACCACCATCCTCCAAGCGAATGACATCCCCGTGCATGTACCCAACGACCTGGAGTACGAGCGCGCGGTCGCGAGCTCAAACCTTCTCTACCGCTTTTCGAGGCCGACGTACGTGATTCAGCCGCGGACCAACGCTCACGTCATGACAGTCGTGAAGGAGGCGGTTCATCGGAAAATTCCCATCACGATCAAGAATGGTGGCCATTCGTACATTGGCTCTTCCTTCCCCAACGACGGCATAATGCTAGATCTTAAACATATGAATGAGGTCACCTTGGACAAGTACGTGTTTGAATTGCCATATAGTGGCTGTAAAAGCTAAGGGCTTCCTTTGGGGGCCTTCCTTGGATAAATCCCACGGGCCCTACCTTATTGTCCTCCCTTCTTTTCATACAGCTTGATCAATCCAATCAAATAAATACTAACGATATACAGGGCGGCAAGGGAAATGACGATCCAGGGAGGTGCTCTCTGGGGCAACGTATATAGAACCCTGGTCGATGAAGGGGAAGGGATCATGGTCAATGGTGGTCGTTGCCCTAGCGTCGGTGTGAGTGGATTCATATTGGGCGGAGGCATTGGGCCGTTTAGCAGGAGCTACGGTATGGCAGTCGACAACCTGATAGAGGTGTCCATTGTTACCGCGGATGGAGAACTGTATACTGTCCGAAGGGATGATGACCAAGACTCAGAGAATGGTAAGTACCTAAAAATGACTCCTCCATCCCCAAAAACGATTACGAAGGTTGCCTTGTGAGGAACACAAAGGCTGGACTGTCTATGTCCATGGCGACCTCTCACCCGATGCGCGAGTGGAGGTACAATTTCTGACGAGGTTTCAGGGCAGTTATTCTGGGCTTTATGCGGTGCTGGAGGTGGCAACTTCGGCGTGGTGGTTGAGATAAAGATCCTGACCCACAATTTGTCAAACGGAGGAAGAGAAATCGTCGCTGGGAGACACACGTGGTTTCCAACCATCGATCGAAGTGGGGAAAGTATCTTCAGACTCTTCACGAGCCGGCCGCGGCCTGAAGAGAGCACCGGCTTGCTCGCGACCATGAACCATTTTTATACAACTGCTTGGCCAAACCAGATGACGATTGACACGTCGTGGTTCTCTGACCTTGAAGTACAGAACGGAGATATTGGGGTCCGCTTCCTCGCCTATTTCGATGGCAACCAGGACGACTTCAGTAAACTGATACACAAAGGCGTCCTCAACGCCGAACTATCAAAGCAGCTCACGCGCCGATCCCTGCCCGAGCTGAGCTCTCGTTTCCTGCACGAGACCCTCTTCGCTCAGTGGGACGAGGAAACCAAAAGGTCAACCCCAGCCATCACCAGTTTCCGCATCTTCCACCCATTCTGTTTCACGAACTCCGGCACTGAAATCGTGAAGATTACTGCCATCATCAAAGAAGAGCTGGAGGCCTTCAAGCGGCTCTTCAGAGGGGAGGCCGCAGGCCTGTGCCAGGTCTCGTTCATCCACGCCGGAGGCGAGACAACGCAGAGGCCCAGCCACGCCACGGCCTTCCGCTGGCGTGACACAATCTTCCACACGTACGTCATGGTCCAGTGGAAGGAGAAGTGGCTGGAGAGGGACATGCGCGGGTTCGCCCGCAAGTTCAAGGACAGGCTGAGGCAGTTCTCCATCGCGGGCAAGGCCGCCTTCATCAACTTCCCCGACTCGAGCATGCCCGACACGGACCACCTGAAGGCGTACTACGGCAACAACCGCCAGAAGCTGCAGCAGGTCAAGCGCCTCTGGGACGCGCACAACTTCTGGAAGTGGGACCAGGGCATCGACCTGCCCGAGAGCGATAGCCAAGCGGCCCGCGACAGTGCGGACAACAACCTTGAGGTAAAGGAGGAGGAGCTGTCTGACGGGGAGGAAGACGCGCCGGACGAGCAGACAGACCTGGCAGCAACCATCCGTTGGGAGTCACGGGAATCTACGGCAGCTGCCCCGTTGTTGACACAACAGTTCGCAGCCCTCGGCATGTGGTCCAATATTGAGATCGAAGCTATGCCCCATGATTTGTTCCCAAATTGAAGCGGCTGAAACTTTAAATAGTGCAGAAATGCAGAGCGCAGGAATGATGCAAAGTGTAGACAGGGCCTAGCTTATAAGAAGAGTAATTGCAAGATGTTCAGACTTATCCTTTCATTCGTTCACACATCTATCTTGCCTACCTCTCTTCCTCCTGGGTGCAACACTCCTTCAATAAAATTTCGGAGTCAGCTTGAATGATTTCATTCCTTCCAATGAAACTATATCCTTAAGAGCACTCTCCTGGGCAACTGAAGCCCATTGCTAAGGCACCCTACTCGCTTCATTCCTCCGTAAGAAAGGGGAGCTTCGATGGCTCATATTTCACAACCTTCCTTTACCTTCAGTCTGTGCCTTGGGCACCTGTCCCGACATTTAGCTGTTCCCTGGTCAAAGAGAATCATGTAATGGTGACATTCTAGCGGATAAGTGCAATCAGAGTCCTCAGATACTCTTCCGGCGTTCATTAGGTCTCTACAGCAGTAGGCCGGTAATACTCGAGGCTTTGAGCTGAGCACTGTGTTTATCTGAAAGGACGAATAGTGATTCGATGCTTTAACAGATTCCTGTCGCTTGGTTCAACAATACTTGTGCTAGTGAAGAATCTCTATGAATTGTTGAAATGCAACCGAAAACCAACACTGTGGATTCGGTGTCACGAATCACGACTCCTCCGCAGCAGCCACCAAGATCTTGCCCAGCTCTTTCACCTTGTCAGGGACCAAGAACATGGCGCAGTGCCCGCAGTCCATGTAGACCTCTCCCAGCTCGCCCGCGAAGGCCTGGACGCCGCCCTCCCTGGCCTCCTCCTTCTGGGCGCGCTTCACCATGAACTCCACAAACGGCAGGGGAAGCGGCTTGTCTTTGGTGGCGTACACAGCAGTCGAGGGCATATACCTCCAGCCAGAGTTCTTGTGTGGTTCCAGGAACGTTGCGAGCGGGTGTGTGGAGGTTGCCTCCAACTGCTTTCGCTGCTCCTCTTCTGGGAGGCCGGCGTACATCCACTCCAGTGCGGTCTCGTTGCATTTGGTGTTTCCGGTCTTTGCAGCTGGATGTTAGCGATCAATTTCACAGAGACGCCCCGGAAACCCTGCCTTCTGTGACATAGGCTGCAACTCTTGGGCCCACTTTTCAATCACACAGCGATAAACCTTCCGCGAGCTTACCTCCATATTGATATCCATGTACTCGGGCACGAACCCAGGGATCACCGACGCCGGCGAACCCATCTGCTGGCCCTCGATAGGGACAAACGCAGCAACATACACCAGCCTCTTGATCCTTCCCTTTCCCTCCCCTGGACCACCACTACCCCCGAGCAACTCCTTAGCGATCCTCCCCGCGGCCTCGGACCCGGGCCCGCCGCCGTACGAGTGCATGAGCAGGACCACATCGTCACCGGCATCCAGGACCTTCCTCACGGCCGCCTCGACGGCGTCGATGTCGACGTCGATCGAGGTGGCTGGCGGGTCGGACCCCACCGACGGGGTTGTCACTGCCACCGACGGGTACCCGTGGTCCGACAGGTAAGCCCTGATCTGCGCGAAGTAGCCCGGGCGGTGCCACGCGCCTGGCACGAGGACGAATGTTGGCTTGGAGGACATGGCGAAAGCGTTTCCTTGCGGAGGCGCTCCTTGTTACTGCGAGGTGAGTTTCTTCTTCAGGAGGGCAACGCTGCGGTGCGGTGTGACTGAGCTGAGCTGAGCCGAACGCAAAAATATAGATGCGAGGGAGATTTATCGACGATGAAGGTGAGCAATGTCGGGTGTTGGCGGAGGTAGGTGAAAGTCCATGAGCATTCACCGCCTTGGCCGGCCGTCTCACAGAGAGTGAGCGGCCGCCAAGGGAATTATCCGGGGTGGAATCGTCGCAAGTAATCATGTTGGTGCTGTTGGGACGGTCTAGTGATCGCCATGCGCCAATCACCGCTATTTTCGCGCCCCCCTGGATGGAGCTGTAGGATGCGTTAGTGTTTACCGGAATCCATATCTCTCATGCGGGCTCGTGGCAAAGCCTGGGCATTGTTGGCTGGAATGCGGGCGCAGATTTTCTCACACGAGAACCTGCTAACCCCCTGCCTTGTCATCTTGTGGCGCGAGGCGCGAGGCGCGAGCCTTACGCCGGTGCCGCAATGCCGGGTTTGTGTTACTATAGGTATTGTACTCCTTTCACCAGATTTGTACAGAATAGTCTATCTTTACAGTCACATCATGATCTATCACCACTTTTTGAAAAAGAGAAACCGCCAAAACCCACGGAAGCAATCTCCAGCTCGAAGTCTCTTACTCCTGGAGCTCCGCTTCCGATGCTTCGCCTAACTTTTCTTTCTCCTGGTCCCTCTTTTCGATGGTAGTCTGCTTCTTCCACATCGCATGGTATCGGCCACCAAGGTCCAGCAGCTCATGGTGACTGCCGCTCTCGACGATCTTGCCCTTGTGGAGCACCACGATCTGGTCGGACGTAGTAATAGTGGAAAGACGGTGGCTGTAGTATATCAGCGACACATTCATATACAGTTGAAAAACAATAATCATCATAGGGAGTAGGTGTCTACTTACGCAATCGTAATGGTGGTCCGTCCGGCCGTGACACGTTCCAGGGCATCCTGGATCAGCCTCTCGGTGTGAGAGTCGAGAGATGCGGTGGCCTCGTCCAGGAGCAGGATACGGGCGTCTTTGAGGATCGCTCGTGCGATGGCAATCTGGGAAAGCCGACGTGTCAGTCGACATACCTCATGAATTATACTCGCAAAAGAAGCAAAGTGCGAGACTTACCCTCTGGCGTTCACCACCAGACAATTTCAACCCCCGCTCTCCAACCTTGGTCTCGTACTGATCCGGGAAGGCAAGGATGCGGTCGTGGATATTTGCCGCCTTGCACGCCTCGTAGACATCTGCCTGGGAGGCGTTGGGATTGGCGTACAGCAGGTTGTACATGATGGTGGCATTGAACAAGACCGTGTCCTGTGGCACGACACCAATGTTCCTTCGGAGGCTGTCGATCTTCAGGTCCCTGAGATCGTACCCGTCCACGGTGATCGAGCCGTCTTCAACATCATAGAAGCGGAAAAGCAGCTTGAGGCAGGTCGATTTTCCACTGCCCGACTCCCCAACGATGGCCGTCTTCGTGCCCGGTGCGACAGTGAAGCTGACGCCGTCGAGGGCTGGATCTTTGGTCTTGCCTTGATAGGAGAACTGGACGTTGTTGAAAGCTACTTCGCCTATTGCAGATGGAAGATTGATTGCGTCAGGCTTCTCCACGACGCCAGAAGTCTCTTTGAACTAGGAATTGTTAGCATTGGTCAAGAGCGTGTTTACAAAATGGTGACTTACGAGATCAAGCATCCTCTCTGCCTCAATCAGGTTGTTTTGGAGCATTGTGTAGTACGTGCCAAAGAAGTTGAGGGGCGCCTGAAGCTGTGTAAAGTAGAGGATGAGAGTGACGAATTCCGAGACCTTCTGTTCGCCGATAGAAATCTTGTATGCTGAGACACCAACAAGCAAGGCCGTCCCAAGAGAGAATATCGAGCTCTGGGTGAGGTTCAGCGCGTTCAGGGACCAAAGCACCAGACGTTCTGCTTTCTGGTAGACCATAACGTGGGTCCTGAATCGGTTCGTCTCCTGAACGACAGCACAGTTGTGCTGCACTGTTTCGAAAGCCATGATGGCATCCGTCTTAACAGCATCCATCTCTCTGCTCTTGGTGGCCATGTCTCGCCTTTGCCTTGCGCGATATTTCGCCATATATATGGTGAGAAATATGTACGACCACATGATGAAGAACACGATGATGGTGTAGAATGGATCGTACTTCACAAAGAAGAAAATACCAGCGACGAAAATGTCGAAGACCATGGGGAAGACCTGGAACAGGAAATTCTCGAGGAACGTGTTCATTGCAGCACCGCGACTGAGAGCGCTCGTCACCTCACCAGTCTTCTTGCTCAGGTGGAACTCCAGGGACAGGCCAAGGACATGCTCGAAGGCAGCACATGAGAGCCGCCGGTATAGAGATTGCGACACAGGTATCCAGAGGACAGAGCGGGCAGCACCAATGGCTCCCTGATTACCCTGAAGAGCCCTGTAGACGACGTAAAGGGCGATTTCCTTGTACGGAATGTGGCCATATCCGAGAGCATCGACAAGATAGCCAAGCTGAACGGGGACGAAAACGTTGATGACACGCTGGCAGACCAGGAGTATTATGCAGATGACCACGATGGCCTGGTAGATATGCGAGTCTTTCGGCCTATCGATCATTAGCACAGGGAGTGACAGGTGAAAATGGGGTGGTTGCGTACCACAAATACGGGAAGAGAACACGGAAGCCCGCGAAATAGTCCAGCCAGCCCGTCCCTTGAACGCCTGGAGGTTTGCCAGAAGCAGGCTTAATAGCAGGCATGTGCGGATGTGCACCGCCGTAGTCAGCCACCGGTCCCTGGCCATTTCCAAGGAGCGACTGTCGTTCTTCTGGTGCTGACTGCGACTCGGTGGGCCTCAGCTTGTACTGCCTGAGGGCCATGAGGCTGATCATGACCACAAGCACAACGAGCCTGGCCAAGCCGAGGCTGAGCAGGGTATCGACGACATCGCGTGAGAGCCCAATTGCAGGCTGCTGGGTCTTGAGGACGGCGGCGATGACGGCTTCCAGCAGCACCGCGGTGACCCAGGCGTGGCCGTTAGCAGCGACTGGTGACCACGGTCCCTCTGGATCGGGCAGCAGGCCGGCTAGAAAGTACAGCAGCACACCGACGTACGATGCCAGGTATGCGCTGTCGGGGAACGCAGCTTGTGGGCCGCCAGCATGGCCGGCGACAGCATCGCGCAACACTACCACGGTACTGGCCAGCTGTGTGGGAGTAAGGGCAAGGGTTAGTCTTGGTTCTACGGTTGTGTAGGTCTTCCATGAGCCAAGTAGGACCTACCAGTAACAGCGACAGCACAAGTTGGAAGCACCAGATCAGGCGGGCGTAGAAGCGTCGGGTGGCCTCGGCCTGCTTCTCGTCGGCCGAGGCGTCGCGGCTCGGTTTGCCATGCCGCTCCCGGTAGTACTGGACGGACTCCGACCCCAACAAGGTCGCGAACAGCCCGCAAGGGTAGAGGTAGAAGGCAACCTCAAGCCCCTGCTGAACTCCTCCGGCCATAGTTGATGTCTGCAAAGGATGTGACCGGATTGGTTTGTCGGTTCTTGATTGACGTTGTGGTCAAACCTTGAGCAGAGCTGTGCGCTGCGCGGCGCTGACCTGAGCTGACGTCGGCCGTCCAAACATCCGACTCTCCCGCGATGAGGTGCTCGACCGGGGCCGCACGACCCCCAGCTGCAGCTACCCCCATCCGCTTCCCCCACGTACTGTTTTGACATCTGCCCTAACCCTTTCCTGTCAAGCAGCATCGCGCCTGCATCCTGGCATTGTCAAGATCCCCCGCACCACGGGCGTACCATGGGGCATGGGGCATATCATTTCCGGTGATAGTTCATATCTCCTCCACTTGTGATGCATCCTAAGAATACCCGTCGGCAAAAACCCGGCGATGCGCTAATCATACGAGATGCTATAGTTGTAGCTGTAACGTTGCGCGCTCCTCGGTCGACTTCACGACGAACAGACCGTCAATAACAAAACCAGACGTCGGGTAAGGAGACTTGAAGGAAGCATGTAGACACACACGCACAATACTGCATGCACTCGACCGCACGCAGCACTCGTGATTCGTCCCACTCGTCGCCATGGGCTTTTCACGCGCTGCCCAGTTCCTATTCCTCGCTGCCCATCTTCTCCCGGCATCTCTGGCCCAGGACCAGCAGCAGGTCATCAACTACCCATACCCGGCGACAGAATGGATTGAAGGCAGTGGCGCCCACGGCACGAGCCTGGGCAAGGAGGCTTTCATCAGCGCTCTCGTCTCGAACATGACCATAGAGGATCTCGGTGAGACGTGACGAACCCGAACTCGACATACCGTCGCCGGAGTGAGACTCTTTGGCTTACGAAATGCAGTTTTGCAGCTGCATTTGACATTTGGCGGGGATATAGTCGGTGTCAACTCGGATAATGAGCTTTACGGTGCGTCTGATACCTCGTCCTTGGGCTTCCAAGCACTCGAAACGGTTTTGTGGCTGACTTTCGAAGCTAGATTATACAATGAGATTCAGCCCCGACTCACCAGTGGGCATTATCCATGACTGGTATAATATGTCCTACCGTTACGCAGGCGATGGATTGAGCGAGACACTGACCCCCTAAAAGGTATACTCTGAACACATCGCACTACAACGGAGTGCAGCAGCTCAACCTTCAAAAAGCTCGCCTCAAAGTGCCTTTAATGCACTTTGGCGAATGCCTCCATGGCGTCGGGTCGTTCAAGCAGTCAATGTTTCCCCAGAGCCTGGGACTCTCAGCAAGTTGGGACGTAGGCCTGGTTCACCGTGTAGGGCGCGCCATCGGCACCGAGGCAAGATCGATCGGCATCCACGCCTGCTTTTCCCCCGTACTCGACCTCGGGCTGGACCCGCGATGGGGCCGCATGCAAGAAGCATGGGGCGAGGACAAGGTCCTGACATCACACATGGGGGTAGCATACTCGTCCGGGCTGTCGAAGAACAGCTCCTGGTCCGACCCCGACGCCGTGGTGCCCGTCATGAAACACTTCGCGGCGCATGGATCCCCCCAGGCTGGTCACAATGCGGGCCCATTCATGGGGCATGGCAACCGCCAGGTCTTCCAGGACCTTCTGACCCCCTTCAGGGCCGCGGTCCAGCTTGGAGGTGTCCGAGGTGTGATGATGGCGTACAACGAGTTTGATGACATACCTGCTCATGTCAACCCCAAACTGTACGATGCCCTCAATGAGATGGGATTCAATGGCTTTGTCATAGCAGATGACACGGGGATGAACGACATTTATACTCAGCACGCGGTTGCCGACTCGCCAGCTGATGCCATTAGACAATGGTACAACGCTGGAGGCATGGTCCAGTTTTACGACTGGCCGCTGGAGCTCCTCTTAGGTGCGACAAAAGATCTTGTTGCCAACGGCTCACTGGAGCTTTCAACCCTCCAATCGCGGGTCCAATCTGTGCTGGGTGTCAAATGGGACCTCGGGCTCTTTGACGATCCTTTCGTCTCACCGGCCACTGACCCCGCTCAAATAGTGAACAGCAACAGGAACTTGACGCTGGAGGCTGCCCAGAAAAGCATCGTCCTGCTGGAAAATCGAAATTCAACGCTACCCCTAAGACCAAAAGAGCAGAGCATCACAAACATTGCCCTTGTTGGTCCTTTCTCTGACATCCTGAATTATGGCGACTATTCCGGTCAATGGGGAGAGTATCCAGCCAACAGCGCCGAAACAATTCGTCAGGCTATACTATCATACGGCAAAGACCCTGATGCTCCCTTCAATCTGGTCTCTAGCTGGGGTTCAAACACTTGGGAGTATAATGCACAACATGTTATCCCGCCATACCTTCTTTCAGCCCCCAACGGCACAGTTGGGGGCTTGAAAGCGACATACTTTGCAGATACCAACTTCAGTGAGCCGCTGGTCACCAAGTTGGAGAATCCTGCTCTTGACTGGGGACTTTACCCTCCTCCTGGTCTACCATCCAACAACTTCAGTGCTATCTGGGAGGGCACCCTGACATCACCAGTCGACGTTGATGCAGACGGATGGATCGGTGTTGCCGTCGGTGCGAATAGCACGTACAAGCTCTACGTTGATGGCGAGCTCGTCACCTCAGGGGGCTTCCCGCTGTCCGCTAAGAGCAACATACTGGGCAACATCCAGCAGTTCACTTACACCCAAGCAAACAGCACTCTGCCCCCCGACGGCTCAGTCCCGTTCACATTTCGAAAGGGGGAGACGTACGACATCCGCCTCGAGTTCCAGGCCTTCAACCTCTACAAGAAGATCGAAAACGTCGTCTCCCTGAACTCGCAGCTCCTGCTTTTCTGGAACCTGGTCAGCAGCGATCCCGCCGACGACGCCATCTCACAGGCTGTGTCAGTCGCCGATTCCGCAGACGTAATTATTCTTGCTGTGGGCGCGGCATGGAACAGCGACGGTGAGAGCGGTGACCGAGCCACCCTCGGACTCGCCCCGAGCCAGGACGCGCTGGCGAAGGCCATCTACGCCCTTGGCAAGCCAGTCGTTCTCGTCCTACAAGGCGGAAGACCGTTTGCAATCCCATACTATTATAACCAGAGCGCGGCAGTGTTGAGCACATGGTTCCCAGGCCAGAGCGGCGGGCAGGCCATCGCTGACGTGCTGTTTGGGAGGGTCAACCCGGGCGGCAGGCTTCCGGTCAGCGTGCCGAAGCATGTGGGCCAGGTTCCGATTAATTATAATTACAAGAGTCTCGGGCGCAAGATCAAATATCTTGACTTGGACTCCCAACCTGCTTATTCATTCGGTTATGGCCTGTCATATACGGATTTCCGGGTTCTTGGGTTTGAAGCCAGCAGTGCCCCGGCGGGGGCAGGGGACGACAAACCGTCGACTCAAAGCACATTCAAATCTGGAAATATCATCAACTTCTCAGTGAGCGTCAAGAACAACGGCACTGTCGATGGCAGCTATGTGGCGCAGGTATACGTCCTTGGGCGAACTTCGAGCATTGTGCAGCCGGTGAAACAGCTCGTGGCATTCCAAAGAGTATATCTAGGCGCGGGAGCAGAGACAACCGTGAACATGGATCTGGATGTTGATCGTTATCTAACCATCATCAACCGGTGGGATGAGTGGGAGCTGGAGAAAGGCGAGTACACTTTTGCTCTGCTTGAGCATGGTGGAGACGTGGCAGACACGGGCTTGAACGTCACGATGAGGAGCGTGTGAGAGACCAAATATGTGACGAAAGCTCCAACGTGAATAGGTAATATAATATGAACTGTTTACATTCTGCTCCCCCCGGATGGAATCCTTTTTGGGTTGATCAAGGTGATCAGCTCGTCCAGCCCGCGCCCGAAAGACGCCCACAGGCTTTCCAGCATCGACCAGATCGCCTGTGGAACAATGCAGAGCAGCTTTAACAGTGTGCGTATGCAGGAATTGGTGAAGCACGCCTTCAAAGCCCTCCCAGCCACCACCACCGACTGACACAAGAAAGCCCACACCGCTCGGGGAAGTCTGACAAAGAGCGCCTCCATCGCAACCAACAAGTCATGCCCGACATCCTTCAACTTGATATCCTTCAGACGGGTGACAACAGCAGCGAAGAAACTATGCAGAACCGAAACCAGCCGCCTGGCTGCGAAGGCAACAGCGCGGCCCACTCTCTTCACTCCGTTTACAAGCCCCTTCACCACGATACCACAAGCCCGCGGCACCACTTCAGAGATCCACACAATCACCCTCCAAAAGAGACGAGGCAGCCCCTTAACCCCCCTCCAGATACCCTTGGCCAAATCCACCAACCCCCCAGGGATCCCCCGAACGACCCGCACCAACCAAGGCCCAATACGGCGCCTGCGCCTCCAGACCCACCTCCCAACCTCCCACGGGATATCAACCAGCAACAGCCGCGGAAGGTCCCACGCAAAGAACCTCGCCATCTTCCCAGCACCGACTGCCGCCCGCCGTAGCGCGACGACCTCCCTGCTATGCCTCAGCCGCCGCCAGGCGCCCCCGCGGCGCGCGGGCAGGTACCGCACGACATCACGATGCCCGGCCTCGGCGGCGAGCCGCAGCGCCGTCTCCCCGCGGGGCCCGACGGCGGCGTCGTCGGCGCCAAACTCCCCGACCAGCATCCGCACGATGGCGAGCTGGCCCGTCGCGGCGGCGAGCATGAGCGGGGTGCGCTCGGCGGCAAAGAAGGCGCCGCCGCCTTGGTCCGGCCCCGCGGAATTGCCGACGAGGTCCGGGTCCGCGCCGAGGGTGAGCAGCGCCCGCGCCATCGGGGCGCTGCGGGCGCGGATGGATGCTAGGAGGGGGGTCTCGCCGTTTGCTTTGGGGCAGTCTGGGGAGATTAGGCCTTGGGTTATGAGGTGGGTGGCTGCGGCGGTGTTGCTGGAGGAGATGCTTGCGAAGAGGGCGGTGACTATGTCGGCTTGGAGGTCGTGCGCGTCGCTCCTGGCGGACTCCCATGACTCTCCCGTGCTCGAGAGGCTGAGACGGCGGTTGTTGAATAGCTCTGGTTTGCTGGGGTATTTCGTGACTGGCACGATTGGGTACTCTGGGTGGCTGATCTGGAATGATTCGAGGCGGGCGGAGAAGCTGTTCTCGTCGGTTTCTGTATATTTTGGGATTGGTGTTTCCTGCGTCTGGATGGCTTCAGACATCTTGTGCGCAGGGGACTATGTGTACGCACTATATCGCAATGGCAAAACGGTGCATTCAACAAAGGAAGGAAAGAAGCGAAGAATCGGGCAGGCAGCTTGCTTCCACAATATGAATTGTGTGCAAAATGGTGACTGGGGTGTAAATGGCTGCAGATGAGTAGTGTGTGTTGGTGCTACTCAGTGGCTGGCGGTATACACGATGATATCTCTGACCGAAATCCAAAGTCTTTGTTGGCTCGAGCCTGTCTATGAAGTGAGCCGCATCACTGGGCGAGAAGGCCTCAAGTTTCTACCTAGCCGTCATACTGATGGAAATAGCCCCATACGTCGCACAATGCAGCCCCTCGGAGGTGAGCCGGCTAGTTCCCTGGGCCTCTCGATATGCCCCCATTAGGCAACATCTATAAAGTACGCGAAGGATGACGGGCGGTCTAGAGGATTGGAATACAGAGTGTGGCTGTGCAACTAGTCGACCCAATGGGCCGGGACACTAAGCGTACTTTGCTGCGCCGCGTTGGGGCACGAAAGGGCTCGTTGGATGGGCCTGAAGTGGCGTCTAGAAGCTTTCCCTGGCTTTGTATTCGGCCACGAGATCGTGGCTCAGTACCAGGCCAATTCTGATGCCCCCGCCTGGGCAGTGAACCAGCTATTGGCGGCCAGCAGACAGCCCTGTTGTGACATCCGGGTCGAATAGCCACGCATTAGATTCCGCTCATGTGACCGCTAAGTAAAAATACATTGTGTCATGTTGCGTTGGGTCGATGTCTTGACACCAACGATAGACTATTTGTATGCCAACACCCACCGTCCCACTTACCAGCCTCAAAGCTGCCTGCTGTCTGCTCCGCAACCCTTGACCTCCAAGTGCACTGAAAAATAATGAGGCGGGCAGATCCACGCCATCGAATTTATTCTATCCAGTTGGCGCACTGTCTCAAGTGCAGTTCTTCATAGAATTTGATGCTGTCCTTCCCTGGATCCTGTCACATTCCATGATGCCAGCCTTGAGCTCTGGGGCCCTTGACTCATCTTTCGAAGTGTCATGTATCCCCTCTGCGATCAAATACGATGCCCTGCTTCAGTTTGTGGAGTTAAAACAACTAAAATCATTGGAATCAAACACCACAGCTGTAGACTGATAAGCCAGTATTTTTGGTCGTGGCAGTGAAGTTTTTGGCAGCTGACCTTCTAATGGATGCATCCAAAAGTAATGATGGGCTCTCCGTCTGTCATCCATCCTTAATTTGATTGTAGTCCAAATCTGCCGCCATAAACTTCTTAGACGGTGCAGTGATTCTGGATTTCTTTTTGTGTATCCAGACCTGGGCTAGTGGTTCACTTTGGTAGTCTAACAAAAATTGAGCAAGACGGAGCCATACCAGACTCATTGACTGCTAATCAGCACTCAGAGTATCAAGGCCGTCCCTCTGGAATCACTGAAGAGTGTAGACTTTGATCGTCCTCACGCCGAACCACGACTCCTGGAAATCTCCGGGGTTGGCCGCCACATATCTCGCACAGATATTGTAGCCCGTCTCCTCGGCACACGACTCCGTCCACTCACTCCCAGACCCGGCCGTGTCGCCACAGAGGTCAATGTTGAACACAATAGACTGGTTCTTGAAGGCCCGGTCAATATCACAGAACGAACCGCCCACAGACAGCCCAGGGAGACCCCACCCATCCGGATCAGGCGCCCCCTGCAGGACATCGAGCGGCGCCTGGCCCGGGTGCCACGTCCACATGCGGATGTATTCGGACGTCCACTCCATGGCGTAGACGCCGCCGCCGGGGGAGCCGTAGGGCCCCTCGTAGTCCCAGCTGGAGCAGCCGTCGTTGGTGCCGCTCGCGTAGACGTCGCAGCTCTCGGTGCGCTTGTAGTTGGACATGTCGAAGCTGTGGAAGCCGAGGGCGCTGCCCATGTCGAAGGTGCAGTTGCCCGTCGTCGCGTTGTGGTCCGTGTGCAGGGTCTGCCGGTTGAACTTGTACGCGTTCCACTGCTCGTAGATGTCGACTGGATAGCTCGGCGTGTCAGTTTCATTTTCCCACGCCAAACCACTCGATGATCGGACAAGTTGGGGCGCGGCACACTTACGTTCTCCGCTCTCTGGCCAGTTTGGTCCGTACATCCAACTATACCGAAGCTGTCAGTCTCAACATCCACTAATGGAGCCGGGAAACCACTGCCGCTTACTAGGCTGGCCACGTTCCGCACTGAGCCTTTGGCAGGTGCGAGAAGTCGGTAATGACCAGGCCGTGGTTGTATTTCGCGGTGCTCTCGATCCTGACACTTTTCCGACCGTAGCCCAGCGGGTCCTCGACCACCGTCTTGTAGTCAACCATGATGGCCGCCACGTCGCCCACCATCTGAACAAGGCCAATGCGCTCGGCCTCAGACCGGTTCTGATAGAGTACAAAGCCATGCGTCGGGTCTACATCGGTGTACTGGTCTGTGCCCGTGCGACTCTGAGCTCGAGTTAGAACCGCTGCAAGGTCTTGGTCTTGCGCGTGCTTACCTCGACGAAGGAGAATTTGTCGAAGAAGTTGGTGTAGTCGTACAGGTCCGACAGCTTGTACACACCAGGGACCCTGCTGGAGTTGGTGTCATTTCGCGCGAAGAGATCACCGCGTGGGAGAAGTGGCAGGTTATTGGTCGTGATGCCACCAACATGAGCGGGCACGTGGGCAATCGCGTCGCAGGAAGCAGCGAGGGCCACTACAACAAGAACAACAGACAGCAGCCGCATATTGAACGACGGTAAGACGCTGGTGAGTGGTGACTCTAGAAACAGAAGGAATGACAATTATGGCCTTGACATGTGCTTGCGTTGCACCTGAATTAAAATGCTTATGATGACCAGTTGTGCCCAGGTGGCGGTAGCCGACCATGCAATGCCGCAGCTGTCTTCGGAACCCTGCATTGGGAGATAAGCAGCGCCAGACAACTGCACCTCCAGGGGCGATGGTGGACATTAACAAAATGGGCAAATTAAGCCTTTCCCCTGTCTAGAAACCAATCATTCACCACTGCAACTTATTCCAGACTTTTCATGGTCAGAGTGTGATGTTGATCACAAAAGTCCGCATCAAGGGGGGGCCGTAGGTCCAATAAGGGAGAAGTCCTGCATAAGCTTTGGCTCGAAGTCTATTCCCTTTACCAGCTGGAGGGGTCGCTCTCTGCATGAACCCCCTCTATCCTTGATGCCGTCGGTAAGGGTTTAGTAATCATGACCTAGGTTAGGCCAGCATTATCCTCACGCTGTTGTGGTGCATTTGAGAGGGGTCCGCAGGCTTAAAACATCACTAGCAAATTCTCCAATAAGTAGAATTGGACTCTGTTAAGAGCAGTTTCTGGTAAGCTTTCCGATAAATTGCTTGGTTCACCAAGCGGAACTTTATTGTCAACTCTGTGAAAAGCAGGGGAATTTTCCCTGCGAAGTATGGTGCTAAGGGACTGTTGTGCGGCATCGACGTTCAGTAATACCAGAATAAAAATAGAGCTTTGCCTGCACGTGTATCTTTCCTGTGGGAATGATTTCTCAGGTCATTAATCATGGCAATTTGGCCCCGGCCCTCCTCCCAACTCAGTTTGAATAGCCATTTCCTCAGAAAGCATACCGAATCAAGCGTACAAATCTGGGTAAGCAGTCTTGATCATATCCGCTCCCTGTATTAACAATGTGTCAGCAGCTTTTACACAAATGATCGCATGAGGCATAAATACCTTTTCTCCTATCATGTACACAGAATTCTGAATACGGCAGTCCGGGATGACGGGGATCACCGAAGCATCAATGACACGGAGCTTGTCGACACCAAAGACCTTGAGCTTGCTGTCAACCACCCCCTGGCCGATGTCCTTGCTCAGCCGACACGTGCCACACGGGTGGAAGCCAGTCTGGAAGCGCTCCTTGATCATGGTGTTCAGGGCCTCGTCCGAGTTGCGAGGGATCGGGAAGGGGTAGTCCTCGCCGATGATGTCCCTCATCCCCTCACCGTTCATCAAGATGTCATCCACGAAGCGCAGCCCCTGGCGCAGCGCGATGATGTCCAGCTTGTCCTCGAGGAAGTTGAGGTTGATGCTGGGGTCCTCGAGCGGGTCCGCAGACTTCAGCGTGACGACGCCGCTCCTCGACAGCGGGCGGAGCAGGTCCACAATCACGGTGAGCCAGTCGCCCTCGGGCGGGCAGGGGATGTGCCACTGGAACGCGTCCGAGAACATGGGCACAAAGTCGATCTCGAAGTGCGGCTGCCCGCCCGGGCCGAACGGGTCCACGCCGCCGTTGGCCTGCTTGTAGGCGACGTACTCGGCGTCCTGCTCCAGCCACGCGTCTATGCGCGGGAGCCCCACGAGCTCGAGGAGCCCGCTGGTGTACGGGCCCTTGTTTGAGTTGTTGTACGCCGAGACTGCGGCGGCGTGTGCTGCGCCGGGGCGGTGGAGGTGGCCGTCTAGGCCGTAGCCGTCCTTCAGTCTGAAGACGTGGGGTATGATCGGGTGGTCGAGCAGGTTCTGTCCAACGTGCTCCGAGACCACCACTTGGCCTATGCCGAAGTCTTGCAGGGTCTTCTTTGGGCCGATGCCGGAGAGCATCAGCAGCTTGGGAGTTTCGAAGACTCCCGAAGAGACGATGACCTCGTAGGTCGCGTGGAACGAGTAGGTCTCGCCGTCAGGGCCCGTGACTTCGATGCCCTTCGCCTTGCCATTCTCGATTAGGATCTTCCTGGAGTTAGTCCTCGACAGAACAGCCACGTTGTCCTTGCCCTTCAGATACATCCAGCTCGATGAGCGCTTTCCATTGTAGATGGAGTTGGTGGACCTCCACAGCCCCCTCATGGTGCCGCCGTGAACATCATCGGTCAGCTCTTGGCCCTTGCTGACCCATGCGGTTTCCAGCGCGTCGCGGAAGGGCTTCAGCTCGGGAATGAGGTCCGAGTGCGAGACCGGGAGAGGCCCGTCCTGGCCAATGTACTGGAGCCTAGGGCTGTAGATTCCATGGTCATCGTGGTATTTCGCAGGCTGGACAATTTAGTAGATGTCTTCACGGAATGATCGACCAAGTCCTTACCTTGTAGAGGTACTCCTTGACGTTGTCCCAGGTCCACTCATCACCCCCAAACTCGCTCCAGTCATCAAAGGTTGCAGCGCTACCGGGGATCCAAGTGTAGTAGTTGAGACAGCTGCTGCCTCCCAGGACCTTGCCGCGAGTGTTGGGCTTCTCGATTCTGGTATATTCCGGCCGGTCGACCATAGTCGTCTTGTATTGCCAGTCGTACTTGCTTCCGCGAAGCTCAAAGGCTCGGGCAGGAGTGGTGATAGCATCGACGTCCTCCGGATTGCCTATGCCCGCCTCGATGACGAGGACGTTGACCTTGGGGTTCTCTGCGAGTCGACCGGCCACGACGCAGCCGGCTGTGCCACCTGTGACAGAAAATTAGTCAACATCAAAACCATATGTGCCTCCTATCACGTACCTCCGACGACTATGAAGTCGAAGTTCTTGGGCGCTTCAGTGATTATAGGCATGTTGGGCGCTGATCTAGTTGGGCGATCTGGTAGGCAAATAGCAAGTTGCGAATTAAGCGTTGCGATGGTGTTTAAGTATGATCTTGAGAAGCTGAGGACTCTGAGTGACTGCTGCTAGAATTGGGCATGATGGAAGACGGAGGCCCTTCTTATACGTATCGAGATTTTTGCAGACATCTTAGGCAGACCAATCTTTTCAACCTCGTACAGCGTCATTTTTGCTACTTGACGCCTCTTGCAGACGTGCATGCAGATTACTTGCGATGGCTAGGGCACATAGCCAGACGATCCAGCCAGAGCGTGTCCACCGGTGCATGTCGTGCCACGACACCGGCCTCGCGTCTCAGGCTTGTTCGCGACTGGGGCTAGATCGGACAGTCATGTTGGTGAGTAAGATCAAGCCTCTGGAGGTGGCCGCCACGTATGGAATCACAGACGTCTGTTGGGCAACCCTGCGGTGCTTCTCGAGAAGCGTGGACTCAGGGTACGGAATTGGCTCGGGGTTGGGGAGTTTGGCCGTGTTACCCGTTCTTCTGCCTACGTAGTGAGTAAGCGCCCCTGGACTGAGATGCTAAGCTTTCGCCATTGGCCTGCATAACACAACCTCCGAGAAGACCCACACGCCTGGCACAAACTCGGCATCCCAGACACATCCCTGGACGCTCGCGACATGTACGACAGAACGAGCGCCGAAATGCAGAGGCCTTTTTCCTACTACGTGTAACTTGCAAGACATTTGTTTTCACTTCAATGTTGCATTCTGAGACTGATCCACATATCTGGTCCTTTGGACTTTCGCGAAGGAAAATGTGATCAATCGTGTCTACTGCGCGCTGCTCACCCGCGCAGTAATCCGAGAACCCGGAGCAACTCCGAGAAGGTACATGACAACTGGTGTGGTTGAAGACAGCCACTCAATACACACCTTCTCAACAATAGGAAAAGGCAACAAACAGTGCATAGAAAGACACATGCAAAGTCGCACCATACGCAGTTCAAAATTTTAGCCAGGTTCAGAGCACAGCCAGATTTCGAGACCTACTGCGCTGGCTTCCTGTAAGTCAACATCGATGTGAGATGGATCCAAGTCATTTTTTGGCCCTCCAGTCCACTTGAGTGAGCTTCACAGCGTGTTGTGCGATCAGTCTTATGCATATGTGGTGTGATTGTTTAGGGTATCTTTATCCAAAGCTTCGCCATTAATAATTCCTCCCGTAGTGATTGAATAGCCCCAACACCGAAATAACCCTGCCGTCGGTCGCTCAACAACCGTCTCAGCAACTTAAAAACAATACAACAGATTTCTGACCATTGTTCAATTGACACTCAAAACCCCCTTGCAACATTATCTTCGAGTTCCAGCATACGGTTGTTGGTACGTGGCCTGACCAGCCTGAGCATAGAATTGTTGGTCGAAGGTGTCAAGCCGGTACCCCATCTCTTGACGTCGTTGGTCAGTCGACACTGGAGCGCTCTGATACTGCATTTCCGGAACAGATGTCGTGTCATAAATGAAGGTGCCAAGCATGCCGCCTCCTTGTGACTTCCTATATCCTGTCAATCTTCTGCCATTGCTTTATCGTAGAGTGGTGACGGGTCAGACATACTTGTGTGCAGAAGAACTGTAGGAGTTGTTCGATCCGTGGTGCTTTGATTGGTGTCCCATTATGATGGTAGGTTTGGAAAGACTTTATGATTGATGATGGATAGTTTTGTGACTGTAGCTTCTGCTCGTAATTCGTGGAGTCTGCGTGCAAGTGATGTTGCTGTGGGAAGCCAGCTGCTCCCCCCAACTCAAAGGCCAACAATATTGGAGCCGTATTTATACGGCGACTGTCACTCGTTGAAGCCATCGCCATGTTTAACGTCGCAAGAGAATATAAGAGTCCATGATTTGATACTATGTTGATGCTCCTTGAGTATGGCATGACTTCAAACAGCTCTGATTCGGGTTACTGTAGGCCAATCAGGAAGGGGGCTAGGGACGCAGGTGTGCATCCTTTACATGTCGCTTAACCTGTTTCAGCAATGTTCGTGTATCTAATCTACAATTGGAGAAGATCCCCAATGCTTTCTGTGAAAAAGAAAAACTGGACCGGAAAACCAGCATTGACAGGCGGTGTCAGGCGGTCTGCGTGAGCCTGCGCGATCTGCGATTGTGATCCCTTGAGTTCGCGCATTAGCTTCCAGCAATATCTACAGAGGAAGCCCACGATGTTATATGACTGCGTGGATTCCTCATTTGCCATATTTCAAGACCAGGAATTGGCCGGGACGCTTGAGGAGATGACAGCGTCTTATATATTTGTTCGGTGGTCGGGGTCTCCTGATGTCGGGGAGCCCCCAAGGCACTCGTATCGTGAGCTGACGAGGCTGGGGAGGGATTACGATCCCGATCACAGGCTAATTCACTATTGAATTCATTCAAGTCTGTCTGAAAAGCCATGCATGGTGCCTGGCCGTCAGCCCAGGCAACCTGGCTGTGTGCCTAAGTGTGGTGGGGCGGTTGCAGTAGGGTGCAGTAACACCATTTCGGCCTGGTGCTGACCGAAGGTTGTAGGGCTAATGCATGCCCAGCAGCTGAGCAAGTGTAAAAATGGACCTCAGCCCCCAAGTTTGAGCCCCGGACAGCGCAGGATTACGCCATGCGTTGGTGAGCCCAGGTTCGCATGGAATGAGGCTCTGCACGTGGAGGGTGCCCAGTTGTTGTCAGGTTTAGCCCGTGGGCACGTTAAGTACTAGGTTTCGGGGTTCTCCATTCTTAGATCTTCTCAGCATTTACGGGAATCCATCCCACTTATCACGCCAGGCACCCAATCTGTTTTCCATCGTGGCTTGTACGGGCGATTCGTAACTATACTTCGTTGCTCGAGCCGCGCGAACTTGTCTACGGGTCTGAAGGCTGGCCTCATCCGACCCAAAATATGGACAAAAAGGCCACGGGACCGTCTCTCCCCCAGGAGAAAAACGAGAAGTGGATGTCAATGCCCGCGTCATCTCCCAGGGATAATACACAGGAAGCCCAGGCTCAGACCCAGGACTCCTTTCAGCCTCCTGAATACTTCAATGGAGGCGAAAGGACCATATCGCCTCCACCTGTAACCCTTGAAAAAGACATGGATCCCTCACTATGTTCTCACCTCGAAAACTCTCAACTCGACAGTTCTCTTCCCGACACATCTGATGCATCAAGCACCAGCTTTCTCTCAAGATCCAGCACACTCAACTCATTCAGCACAGTACAAACTCAAGACTCCGATACTACACTCTTCAGCCAGAGCAGTCCATCCACAGATGATACAGTCTCTGTACCGAGGTCATTGACCTTCCCGGCTATGAGGCCTTATGCCGTCGATCGAAACTCATTGCCCAGAGCGAGCATTCGCGTGGTAGAGCACCCTACATCACCATATGAGAATCATACAGTCTTCCCAATTCCCACTGGTGTTCCTGTTCCAATGATCCAGTCTAGTTCTGGCCTTCGCAATACATATATTACGTGGCCAGTCAATCAGGGTCAAGGGACACCGATTCTCAACAGCCAAACACTACCGTCGCGCCACCTCACCTTTCCAATGGAAAGACCAACGAAGGTTGAGGACACGCCATCCTCCGTGTCTCAAAGAAACGAGGAAAGAAAAGTTCCAGATTCACCAGGTCTGGGTAACCCTCCCCCCCAGGATGTGGCTACTTCACGCGCAGCCGTCAACGCATTCAGACAGGAAATGCCCCCTGATGAGCCGGAGTTTCGCGCTTTGCAAATACAGACCGACATGTTTCTAAAGAGCAGGTTGACCGCATCGGAACAGTGGATGATTGGCTTCCTGGACTCCAAGCAGGCTGGTTTCCATTGCCAAGGTGTTCCCAACCCCTCGCTCCTGTCGCAGCGCCGCAAGGATCCATATCGGAATAGACCAACATCGAAGACACGCAAAGAACAGGAACGGGTAATGAATTTAGATTCTCAGCATTGCAATGTGGGTAGACAGCGACCCTGTAACCCGGATAGTACTATGCTCTCTGCAGCGGGCACAGTTGCCTCCTCGGAGGTTACGATGGAGCTCAAGGATTTCCGGGCAAATGAGCCCGGGGCACGAGCGGAAGAGATCCAAGAATCCCGCTCTCCAAGCCCAAGTCTTACGAATAAGCCGTGCGGTGAAGGCAAGCGGTATGTTCTGAGAACTCAGTCAAGTTATTCGAAGATGCTAACAGCATAAGGTATAGGGAATCGTCCTCTCAGGACTCTGATGACGACCCAGGCTTTCCGCATGATGATTGTAGTCCAGAAAATGAAGAAGACGAGGACTTTGCATATGATCAGTTGGTGGAAGGTATCACCAACCTTGTCCTGGAGTCATCGTGCGTTGGAAATGTTGAAGAGGGAGCCGTACCCGTGGAGCTCTACGTCCACAACTTCCTGGAACAAATCCTGAATCACCCGAAGCCTGCCACCAAAAGTCAAACTCTCTGTCTCCCTATCCGCAACCTTCCTATGCAGAATAATGAGGCCGCAAGCGATGCAGGTGAGCCAGGAATGCGTGGTCGTGGCCAGAATGGTAATGGTGGCAGTAGTAGCGGGAACAAAAGGAAGAGCAAGGAAGCGCCTGCCCATGGCCGTAACGGCGGTTACGGAGATGAAGATGGCCTTGATGACAGCTCAGAAGATTGGGGCAACAACCTCCAAGAAGACAAGAAGCAGAAGACAGGCCGAAACGGTGGCAAGCTAAGCTGCCCGTTTAGGAAGAGGAATCCCATCCGCTTCAACGTGCGCGATCACCCAGGTTGCGCCTTGAACAGTCATGCGGACCTCGCGTTGCTCAAGTAAGTACCTCAACCTGGACAAGTATCTGTCCCTGTTGTCAAAGCTCACAACTTGTAGGCGGCACATCAAAACTTCTCATCAGAAAAGAAGCGGTTCGACTTCCTGTGTCCGCTGCAAGGAAACATTCGCAGACCAAGCAGCCTTGAAACATCATCTCGTTCAGCCCGAAGGCTGTTCACTTCGCCCTACTACTGGGAACGAGGATCCCGAGGATGGCATCACCGAAGAAGTCGAACAGGCACTAAAAGAAAGAAGGAAAGTCAGCAATGTCGGCTCGTGGGAATCATTGTGGGAGCTTTTGTTCCCCCAGGACCCCTCTGAACGCATTCCAGATCCTTGTTCGTACATCGCACAGTCTGCTGTTGTTTGAGAGCACCGCCTTGCTGACCACGCATAGACCACGACCCCCCTGTTGAGCTCGACGAAGTACAAGAACACTGCTACGATAAAAGAACAGTCTGTGAATTCGTCCATCAACAAACCCTAGACGAAAGAAAGGGGATAACAGACCATGGTTTCCGGTACATCGTTGAAGCCCTCACGTACTGCCGCAATAAGGAGGACCACGAGCGTTCCGAGGGAAGACGAGAGCGTGACCTACAATTTCTGGACACGGTGCACCAGGAACTTGAAAACCGCCAGTACGGGCCTCAGGCCCAGCAAACTTATCCTGTGGCAGTGTGCAATCAGCCCCACAGCGTCGCACCAACCCACTGGGAGCATACTCTCAACAACCCCCTGCCGCCCGGGGATGACATTAATTTCTTCTCCGGCCCGCTCCCTCATTTCTTCATGCCAGAATATGGCAATGAATTCGGAGTTAATGCTTCCCAAGTTCCCGCTCCAGACCTGAATCCTTCGTCTGAAGATCCAGCGCGGCACGCGGCCCCACAACACGCGCCGACGGTCTTCCCGTATAAGGACATGCTCGCCCAAAACGACCGTCCGTGCCCGCCGGCGGAAGGGAGCGCTGGTCGTTCGAGCGGCCCGTCGTCCCAGAGCCACGACTCAGGCTACCAGACATCGCAGGAGCAGATCGCCGCGGCACTTCTTCACCAGCAGCAGCTTGCAGACGGTGTGAGGCCTGTCGACCCGAGCTGGGACAGTTTCACCACCATGGGCGACATACCTAGCCAGCATACCACCATCCCAAGCAAAGGGCCTTCTGACCTGTGCGGCGTCGGGACCGGTCCGCTCATGCCAGACGAGTGTGGAGATGCCGGCTCCAACAGTGAAGAGGGATTCAGCCCACTTTAATGACATCTAATGACTTTTCTTCTTCTCATGCGTTGGACACGGAGTCACGGATTTCCAGAATTGGAACCCGCGCTTGGCATTTGCTTTACTTGTGGCGGTGACTCAAACAGCGCTTTGTTGCCGACTTCTCGGACTATGGTTGTGGAAAAGCTTCCTTTAGCGCTTTCTTGATGGGATGCAATATACTCCCGACGTGTTTCTTAACATGTTTACCTGTTTTCATCATTTTTACGGGCTCGGGCTGCTCGGTCCTTGCGATGCCTAGATATCAAAATAGAGTATCTCACTCTTGGAGGTGATCGCAGCCGCATTGCAAATGTCATGCATTTTCCTCTTTAAACTCTGCCATGGGCAGAGCCAAGCACGCCTTTAAATTAGAACTGGCTCTATACATGCCATCTGCAAAAATCTTCCACCAATGATTCAGTGTAAATGTAGATAAAAATGAGAAGACATTCGTACATGCTGCCAAGCCGGATTTGATCGAAATACAGCTTACCTGCAGGACCCTTTTTGAAGAGCTTGGCGACCAAATTCACCTCACGCACAAGACTTGAAGTGCCACAGCGCTGGTAGCTACCAACTCTGATAGCAGTGATTCCGACATGAAGCCCCTAGAAAGTCGCGTTTGCATGTAGCCAGCCTGCGCTTGCGTATCATAGGGCTTGGCATCCGGACGCAGAGGTCAGAAAGAACACCAGTGATCAGTCGTGATCAGTCGACTGCAGAACATCCTATGTGCGATCGTGATCTTGGGCTTTCATACGAATACGCATGCCGTGATGAGCAGCGTCTACCGAACATCAGGTTCGCCCATTTCCAGTAACCCCGGAAGAGTCTGAGGAGGAGCACGGAGACAATTTCAAACAGCTTTCGACCAGGGGCGGGGAGCGTCTTATGCCCGGCTACTCGGATGCCTTCTAGCTCTGTGTTGGCCACGGGCGCTCGGCCGATGTGTCGGCTCCATGGTTGTATCCGAGATCTTCTCCGGGGTGACACACCAAGAACGACCTCTCCATGGGTAAAGCAGTTCGCTTCATTAGTGCATTCTGAGTTGAGAAGTCTCGCAGATATGGATCCACCTTCGCTCCAATTGCCTCGTTTTATTTGACAACGGCAGTCTATGGTACACCACTATAATTGGTACTAACTATAGATCCCAAAGAATCGCGGCATCGGAGATTTCCGTCAGCGGCAAGATAGCATCATGGCAAAATCCCATCATGGCAAGAACCAGTTGACGGAGGAATCGTCAATGGCCCCGTCCGGTCCAAGCAAAAGGGGACGATATCAGGCATTGGGGAACGGCACGACAGCCTGCAATGAGCCATTTAGATTTTCTGCAACGCGCGGCTCTCACCTTTGAGCGCAGACTCGAAAGAATGCAACATATCGACAACCCTACGATCCACGTCGAGGAAATGTATGTGCCCACATCATAAGAGCCGAAAGTTAGCTAGAGTGCTGGGCAAGGAAGATAGAGCCCGGCAGGCAGTCCCGTACCCAGGAGGCGACGCCAGTGGCTCGATCGTAGGCGCCTTTTTGCCAGGACACACTGGATGAATCTTGCGGGGGGGAGGTGGGCTCTGTGCCAATTTTTCATCAGTGCTCTCTGTCTCACGACGGAAGCTTGCGAACAGGCTGGGCGTCGGGAGTGTGGGAGACGAGCCGGGAGGCCGTGGGCGGTGGTGATGGTGGTGGTGATGGGTTCTGGAAGCAGTGCCGCCGGCTCCAGGCCCTCTGTCGATCAGCCCCGGGCGCGCTAGTTACCAGCGTGCTGGATGGGTGGAGGAGGGGGACGGACCCATTAGAGCGTCTGCTCACACCGCTTGATGAACGGCTCTCGATCCGGAGGGAGGGGGAACATGATGCGGAACGAGCCGAGGTTCGAGCGTTGGCTCAGATCGAAAAAGGCCCGGCAGATGTCCTTGGTGCAGAGCGGGTTCAGGCTCGCAAGGGAAACCGGGCCCGAGGGCTGCCCTTTGCGACCCATTAGGGTCAACCGCGGTGTTTCGAAGGCTGGTGATCACTCCCTGTTCCCTGTTTTCTGTGCATCTGTCGGCCGAGTCCCACCGATCGCGACTTCGCATTCGGCCAGGCCTCCGAGTTGCGTCTGGACCCCCCGGGGGAGGCTGGGGGAGCGCTCCGATGTTTGGAAACGTTCGTGTAAGATGATTGGCCGAACGCGGGGACAAGGCTGCCACGAGCCAACTCGATCGTGATCGATCGGATCCCGGAGTAAACTGCATACCAGTTGCTCAACCTTTGGCAGCAAAAGAATATACAAGGATATGCGGGATGATTCTGAAGAATGATTGTATGTTCAACGCCAAATGCAACAAGCAATGCGAATGCGAAATAGCCAAAGACATGACAAAAGCCCTAGCGCCGTCTAGGCATCGTTATGCAGGCCTGTCTAGCTTACTGCTCCACTGGGGCCCGCATCCTGTGCCAATGTCGTCCGATGTTTCCTCGCTGCCCTCCCCCCGGCCGCAACACCTGTGGCTTCATCTGATTATTTGGGGGTTGAGCTTATTTTGACAGCCACTACGTGTCATCACGATACGGTTCGGCTGTCAACGGTATCGTCTCTACCTGTGAAATGCAACGCGAAACTGACGAACTGTGGCCGAGGCGCTGATCAAACTCCTCTTGAGCCTCTGACGTTTCTGTTGATTTTGATGGCCTGCAGGGGAGCTGGTACGATAAGAATGAAGCTTTTTCTTTTGAGTTGTGTTTGTGGTGAGAGAGAAGTTGTGCCTTCCTATCGAGCACGATGGCCTGCACTTTGTGGTTCAGTTCCGCCTCGGGCCGAAATGTGAACCTGAGGGTCTGGATTGCGCTCTGACTTCGTTCGATGGTTTGGTTACCTAAACAAGTAGTATTTTGTGTCGATCATCCAATTTTCGAACCCTTTGATGGCAGACCATCGGTGCACAAACGTGTAATAACCAGCTGTAGTTGCGCCTGTGCGGACGTCTCTGATGCTCGAGTGAAAACACTTATCCCCACAAGTCGCATTTCATGTCACATCGGAAGATCGGGACATAAGCATGAGACTTCCCAAGCTCATAATGTCAAACCCGTAAAGCCCGTATGTGGAATATCACTCTGTTGTATACTTTACTTTTGCTTGATTTATGTTACATCTCTATACAGGTGGCCCTGGCCGTGTCCGATCTATGAAGGAGTGTCCCCACCGCTAGCCCGATTCGTAGCATCCATGATTACTGCCAAGTGATTGTTAAACGGTCCCGCGAGGTCTGGCCACGCCTCAATCAGCTCTGAGCAGAGTGCCAGAGGTACAATAGTAATAGGGTGAAGCTGGGGGGGTTGCCAAGTCAGCCTGCGCTCAGACGCAACGGTGGGGGCAAAAAAGGGAGGGGATTCAAACCTTTAAGCTGTTACATTGCGACAATCGCTCTATGCAGCTCAGCGCCTCCTGCGCAGCCAACGCCCCGCGCTGCATGCTCTCTACTATCGCATAATCGTACTCCTCCTTCCCGGTCGATGCCGTGCAGCTCAGAGTGGAGTGCAGATGGAGAATAACCGTCCGCCACATTATACCCATGAACGGGCCGAGTGATTCGGACTCATGCATGGGTGGTGAGTGTTGCCTCGTGTTGGCCAGGTTGAGGTTTTCTGCGAGCTGGGCGTTGATCTCGCGGTGGCGCTGCCAGATGCCGGCCGTGTTGTGGACGCCGAGCGCCTTGTCGATGATGGACTGGTGCCGGTGCGACACGGCCCTGCCGCAGATGGCGGCTAAATGAATGAAGTCGATGAATAATGAGTCGGGCGCGCCGACTGTCAGGGAATCGCCGTTGAGGTAGCCGGTGACCGTGGGAATCTCACTTTGAAATTCTGCATCGGGCGCGGGTAATGGCACGTAGATCTTTTTTTCCCGCCAAAAATGTTAGCCTCGAGTTGCAATGCATCAAAGGGGGTAGCATCGGGGGTCCGCCTTACCGGCTCGTTAAATGTGCATGGGGCGTCATTTCGTAGGCTGATGGTCCGATCGAGGCAGAATGCTACCCAAAATGTTCGTCTCCTCTCTTCGGCCTCGACCCAATCGGACATGGTCGACGGTGTAGAAAGCATATCGTAAAACCAGTTGAGCTGTATAAGTCTAAAAGCACGCCCCGCCCTCATCCACCCGCGCCTGAAGTCGACGGCCTTGAACTCATAACAGGCCAGCAGGAGCTGGGCCTGCACCTGCGCAAAGTCGTTGGGGCGCATCTGGCTCCACTCGTCCCCGGAGTCCCACGACTCGAGGTTCACGAGTGATTGAGACGCATATCTGTAAAGGTAGTCTGCCATGGTCTGATACTGGCCTGGTGATGCTGAGGCTGCCAGGGTCCACATGGCGAGCTGAAGACACTTCTGGGCCTCGCTTTTGTCCGGCTTCCGGCTCCACGCCATGTACCGCCGCTGATGGATGATGGGCATAAAGGTGTGGGTCCGATCCCAGTAAATCTGGTCGCTGGCAATGATTAGCAACGGTATTGCGCCGTGGGTGTCAAGTGTTCACGGGCTGGCACTTGAGGTTGGCGGGCTGCACGTAGTATGCCAGGTCAACACTCACAGGTCCTGCTGCATCAGGGGTGAGAGCCTGAATTCCGCCGGGCCCTCAGGGGAGCTCCAGGTACTTGACGCAGTTGACATCCTTCTCATGTTGTTGAGGTTCAGTGATGAGATCTGTTCCCCTGATGGGTGCATTCCATTCGGGAGCATTGTGTCAAAGCCAATGCCACCAAAGGCAGTGAGCGGAGGAGACATCAAGCTTGTGTCCATTGGCGGCGTCGGGGACATGGTGGTGCCACCGAGGCAGGGAAAGCCAAGTGACGGGTCCATTCCGCTAGAGATCTGGTTGGCCGATGTCATGTCCTGCAGAAAAACATTGTCGGGCTCGCTCCCGGGATGAGGAATCTTGAGCGAGTCGGCGCCGTGGAACAGGTATGGGTCGTAGCATGATGACGGGTCTTCATCCGGCGATGTGTTGCGGGCCGACTGCTGCGCCTGTTGTATGAGAGTGCCCTCTAGAGCGGCTGCAATCACAGGCATATCCAGTCAGCAGTGGCTTACTACGGTCCTCGACCGACGGCGGACTTACCTATTCGAGCTTTAAGGTCCTTGAGGTAACCCGGCTTTGGCCCGCGGGCCGCCCGAACAGTTGTTGTATGGCACGGCACGCCGGTCGACTGGCACGAGCCGCACTGGGGCTGTCGCCGGTCACATCTAAGTTTTCTACGCCGACATTCCTCGCAGGCTGCACCGGGCTTTTGTCGAGGTCTTGTCCGCTGGGTTGTGTGGGATGGGGAGCTGTCTCCCGCCTGCGTCTTTGTTGTCGCTGTCGCCGAAGGAGACATGGTGAACGTATATATGTATGGTCTGGGCCGAGGCTGAGGCAGTGCACGGAGAATCCACCAAAACCGGTAGCTGAGCAGCTGTTCCGTATGAAAATGTCCGCGTAAAGAAGATGATCAGGAAGGATCGCCGCACCACCATGACCTAGTTGGGAAGGGCGTGATGCCTTTATTGTATTCGGTCGCCGAAACCCAGGGTGTGCACAACTAGGTTGCAAACCCGCAGCTTCGCAATTGGATTCCGCTTGCAATGTGGTCCCCAGCTTACCTAGGGAAGCTATGAAACAAGATAGTACAGATGATAGTTCCCGTATTCCGCGGCCGGGCTGAGGATCTTTGACCGCAATGCTACATTGCTAGGACGGGGGCATATCGCCGTGTAACGGCAGTTGATGCTGTCTTGGCACGGGCGCCTGCAGCCTCCATGAGGCTGATGGGCTCCTCTTCCCACCTGTCCGACTGGTACGGAACTGAAGGGATCGAGCATGAAAGCTGATGCACAGAACCCACAGCAACATTGTCAATGGGAGCCTATGCTACGTCACGTTATCGTTTTCACATGAAACTCTCGTGCAGAGGCTCTGGTGGTCTTGATCGTGCGGGAGAAGCCACTTGATCCCTGCAGCCGAGGAAGACGTCCTGCGGGTCTGCCTCTAACTTCCCATTCCGCTTCGCTTCGGAGATCATGGGTGAGAGATCGATCTTCAACCAGAGATCGACGGCTAAGAGTCTGAGATTCGTTGCTTGCCTCAGGCCTTGGTAGTATTTGTCCTATCCATCTACATGCATTCGCCCTTGCAAGTAACAGTTGCCAAACCATCATGATGACTGACACAAGGGGCGTGGGCTCAGCTCAGGTGGGTCAACGTAAATTGCTTCTATTATGGTCTTCAGCATATTAACTGGCACCCTCGATGAGACCCCAACAGCATGCTGCCAAGTCAGAATATAGTGAACCCTATCTGCGGCTGTGGAGTGCTTGTCGCTTGCGCGACTGCCGCCCCTGAGCCGCGATGATAGTTTACAGTCACACGTGGCCGGGCTTTGAGTACCCAATCGGCGAACATGGCTTCCACCAGCTCCAGGATCAAAGACTGCTGGGCAGCCTCAGCCTGGATCGCATGAGCTCTGGTGGGCCGGGTACATAGGTAGGGCCAAGGCAAGGGTCCCGCTGGCCAGGCAAATACCCCGACGGCCTTAGGGTTTGTTCGGTAGCCGTCCTTCGCCCTAGAGTTGGAAGCGGAACATGGCACGATGCTGACGGAACCATGAGGCGTTTGGACTTGTTTGAAACATCCAGCGGAAAGTGGGCTAGCGCCAGATTTAGATTTGGGTTGCCAGAGGTGCGCGCCCTGCCGCCGCGGGCTCCCATGTCCCTGCCCACACCCTGAGGAGCGTGCTTGGCCCTAAAACCGCAGCTGTGTGCGCTCCAGCGGCAGAATCCAGCGACGGCTACGACGGCCATCGCTAGACCCCCAGTAGGTACCCTAGCCTAGTTTCCCTGTTCGTTAGCCGATGTTGTGTAGGCGCGCATGTAGCGGAACGTACCAGCCCAAGACATTTGCGATCGTACAGGCTTCCACCCGAAACCCTATCCGAGGTGATGCCCGACTCGCCAACCACACCCAGGCCCAGACTGTCCGGTCGTTCATGTACCTACCCCACGACAAGTGGAAACAGGATGGCCCGCCCTATGCAGTGAAATCTGGGCAGGACCCATACCACCGTAAAGTCTAATCTAGTAGTGAAGGAAGTTAATGCCCCCCCCTTCCTGCAGGTCGACGTGCAGCCTTGGAGGGTTCTGGTGCCCAGAGAAACCCGTTGGCTCGGTAATTAAACATGGTTGATCTTTGCCCTCTATTCTTGGAACCTGTTTCAAGTTGAAGGCTAAGGCGATTGCTCGGGTAGACGGTGGCTGGGAATGTTGTGCCTACTAGTAAGTGCTTGACATGGGAGTCTATTAAGTTGCACAAGGGGACACACACAACGGAGCCTCCGTAGAATGTTTAATTGCATAAAAGCTTGGTCAACATATTAAGAAGCAACTCTACGGCATTACTAGAATAAAAATCGCCGAAATTGACTGGCCTTGGGCCCATGCGCGTGACCTATGACAGCCTGCTTGATGGAGCAAGAGGAATTGTGACAGCTCCCAAACACGTTGCGCAGTGCAACGCTTGCCCTGCAAGGCTGTTGTGGGTGTTCGAGGAAGCGCGCGCGCCTCGGATCCGAGCGCCCCAATGCCGCCGGCCCAGCCTGCAGTACCTTGGTAGTTCGCATCCCAACACCAGCTGTCAGCAGGGCAGGGCAGATATTACTCAGGGATTGCGTGTTAGATCGCCCTCTGGATCGTTGATGCCACACCGAGACCCTGGCCAGCGCAAAGCTTATTCCCGATAGGCGAAAAGACGTTGCATTTGATCGTGCCGCGCTAACTGAGATGTACAATGCGACCTCGATGCTCACGTCGACAGAGCTTTATCTCCCCCAGTGGTGCGTGGTGCCAATGGTCGGCATCCCGCGAATTCCCCAATGCAGGTAGCCATACTACATTGTTTATAGTATTTAAGGTTCGTGCAAGATCGAGCGAGCCTCATCAGCATTGACAAACGGCCGCTGGAAATGTACCCGCTTATTAGGGGTCGTCTGATCTGCACTTGAACTCTGCGGCCGCACAGCCCTTCCCGGCAATATAAGCTTAAGTCACTGTAACACCTCACAGTGACCCCAATACGCCTCTCAGGGTGCCAGCGCCCACGTGACCTTGGACTTATGCTGCCGACTGCCGGATCATCCCAGGATATTTGTAGTCTCAAGAGCTGTTTCCGCCCATCGAGGCCGCGCAGCCGTAGGAAGGTGCGTAACTTTCCGCCCTGGGCCAGAGTGCCTCGGGAACCGGATATCATATGCCATGCCGCCAGTTCCAGCGTGGTGTGTAGGGATATGGGCTGATTATTAGACAGCAGTTCAACCAAATGCCAGATCTCAGGGCAGGGTGTCTTCCCCCTCCCCTCCCACTCGCATCGTCAACTAACGCATCCCCCCTAGGCATCCATGGCCAATCAGTGACATGATCTGCGACCCCTAGAATCTGGGCACCCTGATGGATCTCAGAATTTGTTCCACCCTTTAGCCGGACGACATGCGCATATCTTGGCAACCTAACATGGCCATGGTGCGATGACCAAGGAATGACAAGGAATGATGCTCGGAGATTTCCTCAGATTTGTCGATCATATCAATGTCGTATTACTTTCTCCGGTCTTGGAAAAAAAAAAGTCGAAATTGCGTGTTCGGCTCAAAGCTATGGGCAATCGTAGGCGGCGCCTATCTCCACGTAAGCCCGCTATCCGCTCATTTCCTGCCTCTTTGTTATCCAAGTTTGGGATGGACGGCAATCAGTATACTTTTTTGTAGCATTTACGATTAAACGAAACCGAGACAATTCGGTTTAGACTCCAAAGCGACTGATGTCTTGCCTTGGATGGAAGAAACCCCACAAGCGCGGAAGGATGTTTTCCCAGCGTCTTTTCTGCAACGGCGGATGTGCTTGACCTCTCATGTGCCGCGTTTCGCCAGATACATGCCCTTTTGTATCCTGCACTGTTGGGCTGAGACTTGACAGTGCAGATCTTTGACAGCCGTTGGACCCAATGCTACCCTGGGCCAAGGATGACCATCGGAATCATGTCCATTTCCAGCCATCCGTGTACCAAAGTCTTGCGAGAACGCCCGAGGTACGGACGCCTGGGTCGTCCCAACGCTGCGAGCCCTACCGCCCATTGGCCCTGCCGTCAGCCGCATCGCCCAACCCAGGCCACAGAACGCCCGGTGCTGAATCGTATCTTAGATCTCGCAGCTGGCCTGGGGAGGTCTGTGTAAGCCAAACGGCCTGATCTGAACCCTTGGCGCGAAAGGCTCCGTGGGTCTGGTCCGCTTTGTCAACTTTCAAACTTCGTCGAATATTCCGAGTGAGCCAAATGGCCTGAGACGGCGTCCGCAGTTTTCCGATCGCTCGATCTATCTGGGGGAATAATTCCTTCGCTCTTTGTTCGCTCCCCGTTGGACTGAGCTGTGTGTTCTTTGACACAGCACCGGCTACGAGAGCATCAGACAATGCGCTGGGCGCCCCCCGGTGTTATTGTTGCCCGCGGCATGAGCCGGACAAATAGATGTCAACATGGCACGGGGCAAACAACAAGACATCGTCGATCGATTGCTATTGCAAGAGAGAAAATCTGCCTTTCTATGGACCCACAATGCCCCCAATGCTGCACTCAGAAGAAATCACGATGCACTCTGGACGCCACCAAACACCAAAAACCATCGTGCCCTGAACTCCGAAACAACCATACCGCCAATTCCGCCCCGCCCCACGCCACACAGAACATATTCCACAGAAACTCCAGGTGAGAAGCTTACACCAGTGCCGACTTTCACAGTGGCGCCGCGCGCTCAGGTCCCATCCATCGTCAGCCCCCAACCCAGCGCCAAGATGGGAGGCGACGAGTCATGGCTCGCCGCGCTCCCGGACCAAAGGCCAGGCTGCCACCACCGTAGTGAATTCAACTCAACTCAGCTCACTCATCCACTGCAGCAAAGAGAAGAGTGAGTGCGCCTAAGCCTCGCTCCTTGGTGGCCACTTAACCCTCCTCTCGGCGCGCACGTACAGGTTCGTGGGGCGGATGAGCTGGAACATGGGGTCGTAGTCGATGGCGCCCTCGGTGGCCAGGCTGAAGTGGTACCGCCAGACGAGCTTGCACAGGAAGATGCGCACCTCCTGCAGGGCAAAGTTGAAGCCGATGCAGCCCCGGGGCCCCGTGGCGAAGGGGATGTAGCTGTTGTTGGGCTTGTTGCGCACGCGGTCCGAGTCCCAGCGGTCCGGGTCGAAGGCGGCCGGGTTGCCCCAGATGGCCGGGTTGTTGTGGATGTGGTGCAGGGCCGGGATCACGATGGCGTCCTTGGGGATCTTGTAGCCCCCCGGGAGCACGAGGTCGCACCTGGCCGTGCGGGCCGGCTGGTAGGACGGGTTGTGGCGCCGCTGCGTCTCCTTGATGAAGTGGTCGAGGAAGGGCAGCCTGGCCGTCAGGTCGGCCGTCACCTCGGTCTCGTCGGTGAAGCCGTTGTCGACGAGCTCCTGCAGCAGGCGCTCCTGCATGCCCGGGTAGTTGACCATGCCGTAGATGAGCCACGACAGCAGGGAGCTGGTCGTGGTGAAGCCGGCGCCCGTGGCGACCACCAGCGGCTCCAGCACGCGGTTGGTGGGGATCTTGTTGCCCTTGTTGTCGGTGGCGCGCAGCACGTAGTCGACCATGTTGTTCGCCTTGAGCGCCGCCTCCTGCAGCTCCAGGTCCTCGACGCCCCTCGACGCCCCCGCAATGACCTCCTCGATCATGACCCTCATGCGCTCCTTGGCATCATATAACCTCTTGGGGTCGCCAAATGGGAGGTGGGCGTACCAGCTGCCCATTGACGTGATCTTCTTGTTTAGCTCGAGAGATGTCGCCATGAGGATCACCATCTCGTGCGGTGGCGCGTCTACCGAGGAGAAGTGGTTGAAGTCCATGCCGAGGATGAGCTTGCCGACGGCCTGTGATCCCAGCTTCAGCATGTACGAGTACACGTTCCATGCCTCATCTCGATCAGCCAGCTCGTCGAAGACCTTGAACGCATCCTCGACGGTCTGGTTCATGGTTGGGGCGTAGTGGCGCACGGCCTTTGGCCCAAAGAATGGCGGGAGGAACTTGTGTGCGACTTTCCATTCCTCCGTGTCCGTGTCGCCCAGGAAGACACCTGCCTCATTGTTCTTGATGGGATACAAGGGGTGGCCCGGAATAATGTCTTTGGTGAAAAAGTCATTTTCTGAGAAGAAGATGCCTGCCAGGGTTGGGTCGTTTGTGAGATAAGTGGCGCTGCCCATGTTGTTGGTCTTGAAAAGGGGCCCATATTTCTCAAATAAACGTTGGTGGTTCCCCAGATGGTCGGGGTAAATCTCAAAGTAGTTGCCGACGTATGGCAGGCCTTTGGGTCCTTGAACCTCACGCACTCCACGTCCGTCAATAGTGATGGCGACCGGGCCCTGGGCATCTAGCACCTCTGCCACCGATGAGTAAGCCTCGCGGTCGTTCACAAATCCAATGCCTGGAGACGATAGTCAGTATTCAGCAGCCAGACAACAAATCACTGCGGGTGCAAGCATACCATTGGCTCCGACAATGGCAAAATTTGATGCAATTAATTGCCTGAGTTCGTCCTCGTCTATTGTTGATGGAACCTCGATCTCTCGTGCTGTGGAAACATCTTCGCCGAGCAGGTAGAACTGCTTGGTTGCAAAGTCGGGTCTCATCTTGACTGATAGCTGCGGTTGTCTGAATGGGAATCAAATCGAACTTGGATGAGGGCAGCCCAATTGTCTAAATGACTGAGAGGATATTATTTTGATGACCTGATACAATAATAGTACGCATATGCCAAGTGCTCAAGAACATTGGGAGCGACGATATATAAATGAGTCCAGGGTGGACGCGGTCGCTTCATTATCGGCGGTCAGGGGCTCCCTCCGTTGCCGAACCATGACAGCATTCCGGAATCCCCATAGCTGCAGGCATACGTATCTTTGGCGTGCAGAGCCGAAACCTGCCAGGCAAAAAGCCCGCGAGCGGCATTATTAATTCTAGAATGTCCACTTGCCGAGGCGTGCAGGGCCGGTACGGATCACTCCTCGCGAAAAGAAGCGAGTCGAGCCCTGCCAGGTGTCGCCGGTGTGGTGGACCCGGACAGGGCGAGATTCACGCAATGCGTGGACGTGCTGCTGAAAATATCCATTGAGAAATTTTCAGTGGAGACGGGCAAAGCTGCCTAGGTATCTTGGGGACCCTTGCAGGGTGCTAATCCAGCTGCCTCGGCTCGCCGGGGCTGGAGAGCAAAATGCTGCCCGAGTTCGCGAAGAACGTCACGCCACACGACTTATAACTTGGTGCGGTGAGCTCGCGTCATGACGCAGGACCGACGCGCAAGGTGCGAGGCCCGAATGGCACGTAGGCAATCCCGGCCAGTCAACTCATCGGGATTGGCAAGCCCTGGAACTGGTCCCTTTGGCAGCTCGTCTCGCGGCTCCGGATGCTTCCGGATCTGGCCGGCGCCTCGGCAGATCGATCTGTAGGGTTGCAATCAAGCTTACAGAGCCTCGGCGTTCCACTCTAAAATCGAAAGGTTCATCCCTGACTAGTTTTTGAGGGTCCGATAGGCGCAGTCCGGTTCAGGCAGGGAAAGGGGACCGCTTGCTGACCAGGTATTAGATATATTCAGCTTCCATTTATATACAGGCCCGCCGCCAGTACCCATCATAAAAACTGATAGAGTACTGTGGCTATCCCCTGTCTAGTGAATCATTTTTTTCCAAAGTCTCTCTCGTATCTCACTTTGGAACACTCTGCACGACATGTCTGTAGAAACAGAATACACGGCCAAGGAGGTCGCAGCCCATCGGGAGCGGGACGATGCCTGGATGGTGATTAATGGCGAGGGTGAGTAACTTCAAGGTGGATGGATGAAAACAGCCAGCTAACAAGCGACATCTAGTCTATGACCTCACAAAATATCTGGAAGAGCATCCGGGAGGCTCCGAAATTCTGATTGAAGCCGCCGGCACAGACGCAACTGAGGCATTCGACAATGCCGGCCACTCTGAAGACGCATTCGAGATCATGGCGGACTTCCGCGTCGGCAAGCTCAAGGGCGCCGGCAAGGCATCAGCACCCAAGCCCGTCCGTGTGACACTGCAGACACCGCCAGCATCAAAAAAGTCGGGCAGCAGCGCATCGGCAGCAGTCGGCGGCGCCGTCGTGTCCCTTGGTGCCCTGGCCGGTGCCACCCTGGGCCTGCGGAGGATGGACCTGTCAGCACTGTCGAATCTTCTCAAGCTCAGACAGATCGAGGGCCCAAGAAGCGGGGGCGGCCTTGGTTTCGTCGAAGGCTTCATCATCGCATCGGCGCTTGCGCTCGTCGCGGGGGGTGTCGCGGTCAGGAGGTTCTCCCAGCTGCTCGACATGGAGGCTGGCGCGCTCCACCACGCACCACACAAGAAGATCCCGAGGGTAGCAAAGGCGGACCCATTATCGCAGCGCGGCTTCCTGGACCCACAAACATACTACCCCCTGCCTCTGATCGAGAAGGAGCTCGTCACACCAAACGTCTACAGGCTTGTGTTTGAGCTGCCGACTCCCGACACCGTCCTGGGCCTGCCCATCGGCCAGCACGTGGCCATCAAGACAACAATAGACGGCGCGACCGTCCAGCGGTCCTACACGCCCGTGTCCAACAACTCAGACAAGGGCATCCTGGAGCTTGTCATCAAGGTGTACGACGACGGCCAGCTGACCGGGAAGTACCTGAAACACCTGTCCGTCGGGGACGAGGTCATGTTCCGCGGGCCCAAGGGCGCCATGCGGTACAAGAGGGGCCTGTGCAAGAAGATCGGCATGCTGGCAGGAGGCACCGGCATCACGCCCATGTACCAGCTGATCCGCGCCATCTGCGAGGACGAGAGGGACACCACCGAGGTCAGCCTGGTGTACGCCAACCGGACCGAGGACGACATCCTGCTGCGCAAGGACCTCGAGTCCTTTGCCAGGCGGTACCCCAAGAACTTCAAGATGTTCTACCTGCTCGACCAGCCCCCCGAGAACTGGGCGTACGGCACGGGGTACGTCACCAAGGACCTCATGGCCGAGAAGTTCCCTGACCCCAAGGAGGATGGCTCCAGGGTCATGCTCTGCGGGCCGCCTGGGATGGTCAACGCCGCGAAGAAGGGATTGGTGGAGTTAGGATACGAAAAGCCAGGGGCGTCGTCCAAGATCACGGACCAGGTCTTCTGCTTCTAGACTGGTGCAGCATGCAATTGAGCACCTGAGCATGAGGGCGTTGTCATTCGGCATAAGAGCATTTATTCTGTGGTGCAGCTGGGAGGACGGTTTGTTTTGGATTGGGGAAAACTAGAAGTATGATTGGGCGTCCTCGTATCTTCAAAGGGAGTGTTGCATTAGCTGGCGTCTAGAGGCGGGTTACAACTATTCGTAAAGTTAGACTAGTATTGGAGTTGTGTGATACATTACCCACCACCTATATTACTGGGAATCATATTCTCTAGCACTACACTCCCAGGATATCCAGGTACGCAACCATCGCCTGTCACGTCTACGGAGATAATTCCGAAAAGCATGAAGCCAGATCGGCCAAGCCTCCACCCCTCCCGCGGGATCGGGATCCAAATGGTGTGCGATGTGTTTGGGTGAACTTCGGCATCCTGGCCACACAGACGCTCGGGGACAAAGTTGGACGGGCGGATATCTCAGCGCATGCGCCGACAAGGACCTGTGCATGCAACACACACGATAGCTGGTCACCCCTGGAGTATATTGGCGACAAAAGTAGATGGGGGTGCATTGGGCCACACGCCGATACCACGTGGAAGCACATGCCGCGTTTTCCGACTCAGTGGTCTGCATGTCGATCATGCCGCAGGACATTTGGGGGCGCAGATTCGTATCCGGGACCAGTAAGACATCTCGCAACATAAACTTTAAGGGGCACACGCCTGGAGACTCTTTGCTTTTTGATCATTACTACAGTAGCGACAGACGCTGTAATATTCCGCAGATTACCCGTCGCTAGGCTTCCGACTACACCAAGCCTAAGAATAAGGTTATTTAACGTCATGTCTGTGCTAGCCCTACCGATAACAGTGACTATATTGAAGAGTCTCCTATAGAAGTAGGCCGTACCGCCAAGGTGCAGTACGAGACTGTCAACGGTAAGTTGTATGCAAATGCATTTTGGCGTGATTGGGCCGGCTATTACCACAACACAAAACAGTCACTGAAGTCTATATTCGCAGTATTATTTGTAAACCCGTGTAGCAAGATTGAGTCCACAACACTCAATGTCTCTTTCTTGAATCATGAGGTGACCTCTTCCAGCTGGCCCGAAACAATTCGAGGTATCATGGTGAGGCTCAGAACAAGATTCGGGAGGTATATGGTGCGATTGTAAGTACCCGGGACTTGCCCAGTCTTGGTTATTTGGGGTCAGATGAGGCTCTAAATCCCCGAAGCAAGGAGCCCCTGCGACTCACATGAGACAGTTCGTTACCCGACTAACAGCGCGTGCGAAGTACCTACCTAGGTAGGCAGACACCTGGTCAACACCATCCCCGAAGTCAGCAACAGGGACCCTGGGCGCCAACCCACGCATGCAAACTCTTTGGACAATTCACAAGTTGCTGGGGAAGGTTTGGACAAAGTTCGCGCGGTTGGCGCGTGTGTGTCAGCTTTACAAGATCACCTCTAGCAAAACACCCAACCAAGCAAATCGCCAAGGGCAGCACACAGACACAGACACAGACACACACACCCACATCCCGCAAACGGCGGCTGACAGCAGCGGGAAGGCTAATAAACCTGCTAAACTTTTGCCCAGAGCAGATCTCCCATCTGATACTTCCGAGGAATACGCGGGGCCTGTGGCAGCATACCACAAGCAATCCCGCCCCGGGGGTGCGTCTTCCGCCCGCCCATCCCCGGATCTGGACAGAAAACTGCGGAATTCCTCCGGGGAAAATGCGACTTTTGCCACCTGCTGCAGCACGCTTTGCGCCTTCCATTGTGCTGATTTTGGATCAACTTCGCCTGCGGCCTGATGCAGTGCTGAAACAGCTTGGTTCGCCACCCGAACGTCGGTTGGAGAAGGCCAAGATGGTACCGACTACATGATAGATATCGGGAATTTGAAGATGTATCTTGGCTGCAAGTTCCGAGGAGATGTTTATACCATCGCGTCTAAGGTTGCACGTCGTTTAGCTGTGTTGGGCTATTGCATATTTGAATATGCAGCCAACACAGTGTATAGCATCAATGGAGTTTAATATGTCTGACTCGTCTAATCATTCTGCGGGCATATGAAGGTGACACATTTTCGTCAACAGAGTCGTTGCCTGAATAGGTCTTGACGGACGAACTCACAACTAGGCACTAAGATGACCATTGAGAAAGTTGAGATTCAAAATAAATCTCATAGCGAAATACTGAGTCTATTCCAGCTGCCACTGAAGTTGTGGGTTAACCAAGTGACTCCACAGGATTAGCTCGCTCTGGCTGATTATCGCTTTTGAGTTCCGAGAGCGCGCCGGGGACAGACCTTTTGCATTCATAATACGGAGTGATTACAAGTCTGTACGTTTGTTTCGTTGAGGAACACATCCTTTGGTTGATGCTTGGTCTGATGTACCAGCAGTCTACCTTTACACATGTACCATGTGTTTGTGTATAGCATGAGCGGATATGGTCAAATTGATGCTCGTGTGCGATATCAGCAATACACACAACAAGAGCGAAGTTCGCTGGAGACGGCACGCAGTAATATTGTGCGATAACTATTCAGAGTCGTTAGACAGGGTTTACTTGGGTGAAGAGCAGACATTGTTCTGTGAACTCCGATCCATGGCTTCTTGTTCCGTTATAGCTTGTTCTCAAAAGTCGAGGCACATCTAGTTGTTGGGAGGTTGAATTCATCGGAGTATCTACCCCTCAAAATTACGCAGACGAGGCTTTCAAAACATATTCGTTGCCTAATCACCCCTCCGTCCTGAACAACGAACTCGTTCCGCACATGCAGTTGCATAGCCACAGCTGCAAGTGAAACAACCATGAGCGCATATTCCAAGATGCAAACCATGTCCAAGCCACCAGATACTCCTCTTTTACCTGTGGTGGGAATGTTATCTTGGCTTGAGTCACACTACGTGGCATCGCGTAAGGCCTCCTGGACCCACAGTACACGTATTGAACAGCTGCAGAAATATGCACCGCTGAGGCGTAGCCAGGCAGAATCACCAGCCATGCGGCTCAAAAAGTGGGCACCAACAGTTCGGCCTCACTTGTGGTCATCAAGTCGTTCGTCATTTATGAATTAGTATTGTCCAAAAACTAATGCAATAATTATTGATGGGTGCCCATACCTCTCTGGCCTCACTGATCATTTGACCGTATACCACAAACTGTTCGACCGCCAGTTCTACACTATCTCTGTCGGAGAACTCTCATCACAGCAGTCAGAATGCCTCAATTCAATCGGGAGGGGCTGTCGAAGGAGTCGACGACCCGATATCATCTTCCAGCCTGGTTTCTCGAGCGCAACGTCAAGAACTCTTCTGACCTTGAAAGCTCTGTCACCATCTGCCCATGTTTAGTTTGCGAAGCGTACAAGAAGCTCTTCGATGATGAGGACATTGAGGAGACAGAAGATGAGCCCTCTGGAACCGAATCTACCGCGGATGAACCCAAAGCAGAGGAAGAACCACACACCAGCTCTGAGAAGCACGACCACGATTGTGAAGACGCCATATCATACGCAAAATTCTGCGATCTACGCGACACGGTGGCCACGAGTATGCTCTGGCGACATATGCGTCCCCAAGATTCATCCGTTCTGCTCCGCCGCTGTGACGTGTCGGGGTGCGGTTCCTGCACGATGGAGCCGATGCTCATGAGCAATTTCGTCGACCAGGTGGCCAATTCACTGGGCATGGGAATGGTATCTCTGAGTTTCGAGGATCTCGAGGAATTAGGCAGTGATTTTCACGCCCAAGACAAGAGACGTGCGGTCACCAGGGATGAGAAAAAGGCGACAGAAAAGGGGTCCGGTGAGAAGCCGAAGGAGCCTTCCTCGACGACGGAAATCTCGGCTGGAGAAGGCACAACGAACGAGGCCAGTTCTGATAAGACCACGGAGAAAACCACCGAGGGATCATCCGGTGAAGCCACGACACCAAAAGAGCCAATCAAAGACGAATGGAAGCCAGATTGGACGGACGAAACGACATTCACGGATCATTTCTTCGCAGCAAGGTCTAAGAAATGGGAGGATCAATCAAACTTTTCATACTCAGTATGGCGAGACCGCACAAAGGAGTCATATGCCGCTATACTTGATGGCGCCTCAGTCAAATTGGGCCAGAAAAGCAGTTCACAGGACGAACCCCAAGCAGAAAATGCCGTGGCCTCTACTTCACGAGGCTTTCTGATCCACTTCATCGACTGTGACCACTCCGGGTCGAGTTTGGACTACCGATTTAAAAGGAGGATCCTCGTCAGGCTCGGGGAGCTCGTCCAGGAGAGGCGCGAAAAGGGGCAGGACGTGGTGCTGGTCATCTCGTCCAGGACGTTAGAGACAGGCGAGAAACTCTGCAACAAGGCCGGCGTGGCGACAGTCTCGGGCGTGACCCTTGAAATTGTCAACCCTTCAAAGAAGAATTCCGAGGACCGTGATCTTCGACGCAAGGGCACCATCAACACCCGGCGCCTCAGACGGATCATGGAGACTGGCATGGCCCAAACAGCCACTGCCCGTCCCGAAATTGAATGGATGCGGAGTGCTACTGATGACGACCTCACACGGTATGGGAAAGAACTGTGGTCTTCCGGTTATATTCACCACGCATCTGGGCAGATCCTAGCTAAAACGTGGATCATGAAGCGGCCTGTAATAACATCAAAGCATGTCGACTCTGTATTGAGAAGACTAGGTATGCTTGCAAGCCCTAAATCGGCCGAAAAGATCGACGAGAAGGAGAAGTCGGGAGAGACCGAGACGAAAAGTGACGAAGTAGTTGAGGAAACTGAACAGGATCCATTGGAAAACATCGCACTGGACGGCTACGAGGAAAAGTTCCGCGAATGTGTCATCAAATCAAGTACGTTAAAACCCAATCACCTTCCTTCCCATCCCCTCGCTAACCAGGCTATCTACACAGAGGACCTCAAAGTCTCATGGGACGACGTAATCCTCGACCAAGACACGAAAGAGGTGATACAAAACCTGGTCCCCTCCTCCAAGCTCGAAGTAGAAGCATCCTCCGAGTTTCTCCTGTCGCAACTTCGCATCCGCGGATGCCTGCTCTACGGCCCCCCAGGCACAGGAAAGACACACCTCTGCCGCGCCATCGCCTCCTCCTCGGGCTCCCGCATGCTCTCCATTGACAACGCAACGACCCAGTCAATGTGGGTCGGCGAGTCGGAGAAGGCCATCCACGCGGCATTCTCGCTGGCAGCCAAGCTGCACCCCTGCGTGCTCTTCATCGACGAGGCCGACGCCCTCTTCTACCGGCGCACCTCCAACAACACGAGCTGGGAGCGCTCGGCGACGACGCAGTTCCTCGTCGAGATGGAAGGGCTGGCGCAGAACCCCAACGCCCCGCTCGTCGTCGTCGCCACCAACCGGCCCTGGGACCTAGACGAGGCCTTCCTGCGCCGCCTGCCGCAGAAGTTCTGCATCGGGCTCCCGGACCGGGACTCACGCGCCGCCATCCTCCGCCTCTTCCTCAAGGACGGCGACCTCGACCCGGCCGTCGACGTCGACGGCATCGCGGACGCGACCAAGGGGTTCTCGGGCTCCGACCTCCGCAGCCTCTGCGCCGAGGCCGCGCTGGTCTGGAAGATCGAGCAGGTCAAGCTCGACGCGCTGTGCGGCGCCGTGTCGCCGGCGTTCGGCACCGCGCGCAGGGGGCCCAAGAGGCTGCGCCTCGACGTGGACCACTTCGCCGCGGCCTTTGAGAAGATGCAGCCCAACAGGGCCCGCGACACGGCCGACGAGCTGGAGCGCTTCGAGCGCCGGTACAACCCCACGCAGGGCAGCGGGCTCGGCCGGGGCAGCGGCGGCAAGAGGTACGTCTTTAACGACGCCAGCGGGAGGAACGAGGCCCTCAGCGTGCGCGAGCTGATCTCGCGGCCCGCGCCGCCCGAGGGGGCGTCGCCTGCCAACATGCAGCTTGTTGTCTGGCGCAGTGCGGAGGAGGTGTTGTTCCCGGGTAAGGTGGTCACCAAGGCGAGCGAGGCGCCGTCTCTATCTGTGGTCACTACTACTAGCACGAAAGAGCAGAGTAGTGAAGAGACAACGGCGGCCTGCGCTGAAGACGAGCGGTCCGGAGACCTGGAGAACGACTCGGCAGAGCCGAAGGCCCAAAGTGCGGAGGTGGTGCCCTGCTCTGAGTTCGACACCGAGAAGGCGCATTCGGTCCCGGATCATCAGGAAATTTGTATTCCAGATACGCCATCCACGGCTTGCGAGTCGATAAATGACAGAGGGGGGCCTGAGTCAACCAGCCTGGATGATCAGGATCTTTGTGCTCCAGATACGCCGTCCACAGCTTGTGAGGTGGCAAGCGAAAGAGAGGGAGCTGAGACAGCTGGCCCTGATCTATCAAGGCCGGGACTGTTGGGGCCTGAACTCCCAAAGATGAAAACGGGAGCGGATGTGGACTTGGTGCCCTTGCTTGTCACATTGGCAGCTGTCTTTTGGTACAGTTAGTCACACAGGGGGCCGAAACGTTCTCCTGACTGGTGGACACTGGAGCGCTGAAGAGATTTGGGCTGGGTGTACATTTCTTATTTACGAAGCCCTGGAGGCACGGTATAGCGGCGTTGAGGGCGCATCATTATTTGGATATATCGCATGACATAAAATAGCGTGGCAAGAGTCATTTCACAATGGTCAATGAAATCAGTTGATGGGTGTAAATGCTAGTGTCTCGCATTGGGCCTGTCTTGTCCCAAGTGTTGACCGTCATGCAAATGCAATACATGCTTCGCAATGATATATGCACTTTTAGGATACCTGAACCGAACACCGACCGTGTTATGAGTGACCAACCACACAAACTCAACCGGGGACTACCGCACAAACTGTAACAGGTAGCAGAGATAGTCCGTTTTGTCCAAGTCCCTATGCCCACAGCATTCCCATCCAGACCAGACCAGAGATGAAACCAGGTCGTTGACAGACCAGACCAGACCAGACCATTTTGCTTTTTTTGTTTCATTAATCATTCTCGTGAACCATCCCACCATTAGGAACACAGCGCAGGCGGTGTGAGATTAATCTACCACCCTTCCTGGCACAACTTGGAGAACGGCCATTCAGAGTCCCCCATTTCCACAAAGTCGATAGGCGAGGGAATCCTTGATTCGGCCGCGGTGATGTGTATTAAAGTAGCCCGCTGGTTCGCACGCTCGGTGCGCCAGGGTGTGTCTGGCTGCTGATGCAAGTGATGTTGTACACGGGATCGATGGCGGCGGCGGTCCGCTGTCTGAGAGCTTGAACCACGACCTAGCCCTCTTCTCCGCCGAAAGTAGCGCTGACGCGCCCCCTAGGACGACGCCTCGGGAGCGTCACGGCGGGGACCGCCACGATGACCGCCTCTGGGGCCACCACGTCCGCGGCCACGGAAGCCATCGCCACGGAAGCCACCTCCACGGCCACGGCCGCCTCGTCCTCCACGGTTTCCACCATCACGGTTTCCGCCACGACGCTGAACGGACTGGAAGCCGTCGTTGGGATCGGTAGGGGTCGAAGCCTATTCACACCTGTTAGTCATATTGTGCAACGGTGGTCTCAAAAGTCTTTACGTACCTCTGGCGTGGTCTCGGGGTGATCATCAGCCCATGATGCGGTGTTGGCGGCGGCAGGCGTGGCGGCGGCGACGTCAGGAACGGCGGGAGCACTGTCGGTCGGGGGAGTCTCAGGTGGTGTCGGGACCTTAACCCACTCCTGGGAACCCGCCAGGTCGTTACCTGTGTCCCATTGGTTCTCTCCGGCGGCATTAGCAGCAGCATCACCGACATCAGCATTCGGGATTGCGCTATCCGGGACAGCCTCGTCTGAGTGTCCGTTCGTGAAAGCATTGTCTGTGCCAGCATCGATCTCGGTCAGGCCAGCGTTGGCAACGGTCGGGTCGGTCTGCACAATTTCGGCGGCCTCGACGGGCTCAGTCTCGGTCTCGGCCTCGGCAGCCGTCTGGTAGAGGGGAGCCGAGTGGGCGGCAGCTGAAGCCTTGACAGTTGCGTCTGTGAATCGGTAATTAGAGAGCAGCCAGCAGCAGCCAAGAGGCAGGGGTGGAACTAACAAGTCGTTTGCAGAGTCTCGCCTCCAACGCCAGCAGTCTTGTCCTCGGTTCCTTCACACAGCCGCAACATGACATTGACAGCGGCCTCGTCACCGCCGTAAACACCGAGCAGGATGCCTTCCAGGGCTTGGTCCTCGTCCTCGGTTGACTCGGGGGCTTCCGCTCGTCGGTGGGCGGCGAGACGGAGGAACTGGGACAGCACCAAAAGACCGTCGTGCAGCGACTTCTTCGCATCCTCCTCAGCCTGTTTCTTGACCTCAGCAACAGCGTCGGCCTTGTCCTGCTCGTATGTCTTCTCGATGTCCGACTTGACAGAAGCAACCTGGGCACGGTACTCTCCATCGATCTTCTCGTACTGGGCTAGCTGCTCCTCCAGTCTTGCAACCTCTGCCTTGAGGGAGTTCAGGTTGTCGACTTGCTTCTTCTGGTCGGCATTGATGATCTTGAGCTCGACGAGCTCCTCGGGGGTTTTGCCTTTGGACTTGTGCTCGTCGACCAAAGCCTGAGTCTTGGACGCATTACCCTGAGCGGAGGCGTACATTAGAGTGTGCCAAGGGAAGTTGAGGGTGGAGGTTCAGTGCTTACAATCTTCTTGTTGGTGTTGCGGATGCCCCTAGAGCGTGTGATTTAGCTGCTGCCCCGCACATCGAGTCGCGACCGAAGGGTGGTTACTCACTTCTTCAGTTCCCGAATGTAGGCATTCTCGGAGATCTCGTTGTTACCGGAGACAGAGGCAGGCTGGTCGGGAGTAGCAGCAGGGGCGGGAGACTCGGTGCGTTCGGCGGCGGCGGCGAACTTGGCCTTCTTCTTCTTGGAGGACTTAGACTCGGATTGAGTGGGAGGGTTCTGGACAGATGCAGCGGCCATTGCGGAAGCGGGCGGGCAAGCTCGGTGACAGGTAGGCGGGCAGGTTTGTTTGGGGTTTGTCGAGACTCGAGGTGGGAGGTTCTACACAGGACACAATGTTGGTTGCCAGTAGGTAGGTCCAGTGATTCGATGCAGTCGGTTTGGATTGACAGGATCGCCTTACACACGGCGATGCTCAGGATGGGGTACGATGCAAGAGTGCGTCACAGAGATCTTGTCGAGATGGCTCGTACAAAAAGTTAGAATGGGTAGGAAGCTTCCTTAGGTACGAGTAAGAGTGGATGTTTGCGGGTAGTTTTGCAGGTTGTTGGTGTTGGTGGTTAAGCTGGGTTGAGGGAGCTGTCGAGGCTGCAGGTCAAGTGGAAATTTTGAAGTGGGCGTCCGACGTCGTTGGCCAGTGCCACCCTGGCCTGACTGAGCCCAAATGGATCCTTGACCGTGCTGGATTTGGCAATCATCTGGACAGTGACCGTTTGCAGTTTTTTTTTGCATGATGCCCGTTTCTGCAGCCCAGTCCTTTTCAATCATGGCTTAGGCCTTTCTACAAGCGGGGTTCATATTGAACTGCTGCATCGTATGTGAACTACCTAGGCATCTCAGACATGCACGAATGCTGCAGGAATCTATTCCGTCCCTGAGTAGCTCCCGCTGTGGACCCGGCGTTTCTTCCCACCCCTCACTCTTCACCCGGCCAACACCGTATCTCAGCCATCACCCATTCCATCCAAGGAATGGCTCTTAAGTCTCGACAGACGTTGACAGACGTTGGAGCCTCTTCATACGAAGTGTGGCCAAAAGAGTATCACCTGAAGTTCAGGGCGCGTCGTGCTGCCACTGTGACATGGTCGAGTACGGTCCGCGTATCTCAAGCTCGGCTCGGGGGCACGCGACCAGCAGCTTGGGTTGGCTCAGTGTGAAAATCGACATCTGCATCAATGCTTCTTCATCCCTTGAACTTTGCGAGCGTATTCTAGGTTTAAGAATAATGTCAGTAGCTTTCACTGGTGTGACCTGAGGCTATGATGGCTCCTCTTACCCCGGTGGTCTTCTTGACACTCCTGGCAGTTATGCCCCTCTCGCCCGCCTGCTTCGACTCGATTCCGGCCTCTTTCACTAGCCTGTCCATTGTTTTAGTCATTCGATTCGTGTAGAGGGATAGTGGGACATGTGTTTGCGCACGTCTGCATGAAGACGATGTAATCGAGGAACATCTGCGTTGCCAAATCACAATGTCAGCGCGGGCCGGCTTGTTGAAAACGCGTCGGGGGGGCCTTGGACGCCAAACTTACCGTCACGTCGGCATTGTTGCTGACTTTGCAGTTGGAGTGGGCCTTGACAATCTTCTTGACCGTCGCCCGTGGGTACATCTTCTGTCCTGGCGCCATCTCGTCGTCTTGCTGTGTTGTGGAGGGCAGGTTTAGGTAGAGCAGGTTGGCTTGGTGACAAGGGTGAGTCCGTCGCATGGATGCTGTTGCCGTATGCGGTCCGAGGTATGCTTGTTGACTTTCGGCTCCTTCCTCGCACACCTCTGCCAGCCCTCCAATCGGCAGCAACAATTCATTTTGGCGGACCCTGCCAATCACGCCCCGACGTCATACCGTTAGCGTGGACCGTGTCGAGGTCAAATTTACTGTCCTCTCACACCGTCCCCGCACATGGTGGCTCCAACAACTCCAACAAGAGCTCGGGGTCCAATTTAGAGAGCTTTTGACTTGGGAGCCAGAACCGCCGCCCCCGAGGAGCTTGTTTTCGCCGACTTTCGTTCACCAGCACCACGCCACGAAACCGTCAAGATGCAGAGACGAATGGTAAGACTCAGGCCAATTCTTTCATATCCATCCAGCTATAACTGACCGAGGTTCTGGCATGCAGCTCTCGAAAGAAGACGAGCAAGCCGTCGGCGACGAGGTCGAGGTCAGACGAGAAGACCAGGACAAGATCAACAAGTTCAGCCGCCTGCACCAGCGCGAGCTGAAATACGAGGAGGAGCTCAAGGTCAAAAGCGTGCGCGCTCTTCCCTAGCTCCTTAATACCTGGAAGAAGGGACGGAGGTGCTGACGGTGTGTGCAGAAAGAGAAAGAGGAGCTCGACGATATCACGATGGAGCTGGAGCTGGCCGACGAGGACGACAAGATACCGTCAGTACAAAATCACCGCACACGGCACTCTGTTCCGCTCCTGACCCGATCCTTACATGCAGGTACAAAATCGGCGACTCGTTCTTCCATGTCACAGTATCACAAGCACAAGGAATGCTCGAGGCATCCACGACTAGAATCGAGGAGGATGTGTCACAGCTGGAGGACAAGCTCAGCACGGCTCGCGAGGAGATGACACAGCTAAAGGTCGAGCTCTACGCACGCTTCGGAAGAAGCATCAACCTCGAGACATAATCAACGAGATGATACCCATTCCTGCCACCCTCGAGTGTTGGATGAAGCTGCCGGCAGTCAGCCTGGACCCTGAATACCGCCGTCTTCTATTGGACCGTACCAACGCGCCTTCTGAGGACGATGAGTTGTCGAACCCCCTATGCAGGGCTCCCAGAAATGTCATGCATAGTGTCGTCCCCGACAATATTTGTGTTGCCACAGACCCACCCCTTTAGGCACCTCGGGTCGCTTTCAGGCCCAGGAGCGCCGACATCGCTGGTAAGGGGACTCTCCGAGCATAAGGCGCATGTCAAAGAACACTAGAAACAGTTAATGCGTGCTGGGCGGATGACAGTCGCCGAGAATAACCGTCCAAACACAGACACACACATATGCACACACACACATTCACGCGCATATGCGCACACCCTTCTTCGACTTAGTCTACGAAATACAAATTAGCGGGCCAGTGTGACGGCAGACTGCCACTACTGCCACTACTGCAACAAGTGCCCGGTGGGCACGATTAGTCCGGACGATCGAGTGTTCCCCCAATCATCTTGTTTCTGTTTGGCTCTTTACCCACGGTAATAAACCACTTTTCTACTTATGCCCGGATTTACTACGGGTCGCGGCTCGCCTCTGAAATGCGAGGCGAGTCATCAGCCTCCGGTGGTAGGAACCACCTTGACGAGGACGGCAATCGGCAAGCACACTTAGTAAACTGCCGAATAGCCACCATCATGGACACCAAACACGACGTCCTTCCCCTATTACCAACGTTGTCTCCGAATCTTTTCACCGCCCATTTTTCAAAGTGTAGTTTGTTGTCTTCTGGCCCACAGGTTGGAATGGGTCCGGCATCACTATATCGGATTTTACTGAAGAATACTCAAAGAACTCGCATTTCATCTATGCCATCCCTCCTCCCGGGCACGATACACTGGCACGATGCATTGCAATGACGGCAACGAAGAGGACGGTCCCCAAGGCAGTCCACTCAGCCGTAAGTAATTATACCGTTGACGCTCGCATACTAGTCTTCTAGAAAAGCCCAAGTAACACATCGAAGAAGGTGAAAGCCGCTTGCAACGATTCGTCAGCCAGGCTGGGGACGAGGATGCGAGGTCTCGATACCGTGAAGAAGAGGCAGACAACAATGTTACCCGGCATAACCATGGGTCAATATCGTCCGGCAACGACGATCGGAGCATCATAGCGTTCGAACCCAACGACCGTGAGAATCCATATAACTGGTCTACGGCAAGCCGTCTATCCTCTCCGATCACCAAAGCACGTGGACTAACAGGCAGTGCAGAGGAAGAAGGCTTTTATCGTCTTCACAAGTATGGTGACAGTGGTCAACTCGACCATGGGCAGCGCTCTTCCCAGCAATGCCATTCCATATTTCACAAAGGAATGGGGAGTTACATCCCAGATACAAAGGACTTTGCCTATTGCAATATTCCTTGTTGGTATGTCTTGGGATTTTGATATGTATCCCGTGAGGACTGCTTGAATGCGGAGCTGACATAAAGTCTTTCACCAGGATATATCTTCGGTAAATAGAGTCCTTTCTTGAGAGCCTCCAATGATCGGCCCCTAATTATTACGAAATCTTCAGGTCCAATCGTCTGGGCGCCATTGTCTGAGCAGTTCGGACGGCGCTGGCTTATTGTCGGAACCTTTGTCATGTTCTGTATATGGACACTGGCTTGTGCCCTGGCCCCAAACTGGCCAGCCTTCCTCGTCTTCAGGTTACTGGTTGGCATATTCGCCAGTGCGCCTATTGCGCTGGTAGCAGGTGTTATGGCAGATGTCTACGGCGAGTATCGCACGCGAGGACGAGCCATGGCGTCCTTCTTTGCAGTAAGTTCGACTCCTTTGGTGATCCAACCACGTTGCCACTGCCTACTCGGCCTTCGCTGACTTAGTCAACACCGCAATCAGGCCACCGTCTTCGGCCCGCTCTTCGCCCCCATCATATCCGGCTTCTGCTCCCCGACCATCGGCTGGCGATGGACCTTCTGGATCGGCCTCATCTACGCGGGGCTGTCCATGGTCCTCGTGCTCCTCCTGCCCGAGACGTACGGCCCGATCCTCCTCGTCAAGCGGGCGCAGCGCATCCGCAGGCTCGACCCCAAGGCCAACGTCATCGCCCCGCACGAGCTCGAGGCGGCGGACCTGCGCCAGCTCGCAGTGCGCGTGCTCACCAGGCCGATGCGGATGCTCTTCTTCGAGCTCATCGTCTCCGCCACGTGCGTCTACCTCGCGCTGTGCTACGGCATCTTCTACATGACGTTCCAGGCGTACCCCATCATCTTCCAGGAGGTGTACGGCCTCTCGCCCGGTGTCGAGGGCCTGTGCTTCCTCCCCATCGGTGCTGGTGCGCTGTGCGCGCTGCCTGTGTTCTTCTCGTGGGACGCGTACCTGGAGAAGGCGCAGGCTGAGGGGAGGCCGTGGACGAAGAAGGAAGAGTATCGACGTGTCCCGCTGGCGTGCATTGGTGGACCGTTATTTGTCATCAGCTTGTTCTGGCTTGGGTGGACGAGCAGGGAAGGAATCCCTTTTTGGGTGCCCATGCTTGCTGGAATCCCGTTTGGCTGTGGTTTCCAGCTGATCTTCATGGCTCTGGTGTGTCCCCCCAGTCCAGTGTGGCAGACCTTAATGTCCTCGTGTTGCTGACCGTTGGCATTTGACACCAGTTGAACTACATAACCGACGCCTACGAGATCTTCGCCGCATCCGCCAACGCTGCCGCTTCGTGCACTCGATCAGTTCTCGGCACTGTCCTCCCATTCGCTTGCACGCCCATGTTCCGGCGGCTCGGTATCGCAGGCGCGTGTTCCCTCCTCGGCGGCCTAAGCTGTCTGGTCTCCATTATTCCTTTCATCTTCATATGGAAGGGTGAGAGGATTCGTGCCGGATCGAGATTCTGCATTGCGCTGAGGGAGCAGAGGGAGGAGATGGAAAGGCGTGTTGAAGAGCAGAGGTGTAAGGATGAGAGAGGAGGGTATGGGGACAGGAATGCTGTGGTTGAGCAGCAAAGGAAGGAGGAAGCATGAATGTCCAGCGTGCTGTATGCTTATATTGTGTCAATATGGTTGGCATGCTCGAGCGGTTGCCAGAATGCTGGAAGTCAACTATACTAGAGCTGCTTCGAAAGCGATTACATATTTAAGTACCTGTAGGCAATCTGCTCGAATACAGACCAATCATCCCTACCAAGAGTATATTACAACTGAGACGCAACAGATTGAACAGTCATGTGGAGTTCCACATCCCATCGCACACATTGAAAGACTGCTCCAACATGAATGATGGCTGCTCCCTAATGTATTGGCAAGAGCCTGGACTTGAACAAGATCTAACTTCCGTTGCAGGCAGTCATAACAACACCAATAACATCAAGAATTTCTAGTCTACCCAATCTCAAAACGAGGGTGAATCTTGCTGCCTAATATATAGTTTCCATTCCTAGTAGCAGTCATCGCCAGGGCATCCAATGCTGGTACCGTATCTACTCCCGCTCACGCCGGAGATTTCCAACACAGCTTGAACGACACCACCAAGTCCCTCGCCAGCAATGAACCCCGCGGCAACAGCATAGCAGTACATCCCATGACTCCACGGAGACTTCTTAGCCCAGATGTACGATGTCAAAGCCCCAATCAAAGTCGCGGTGGAGTAATGCGTCGCAGGGAGGACAAACGCCATACCAATAGGCACCCAGTTCGGCAGCCACTTTCGATATTTATACCATTTCCTGCCATCAGGTCGCGTATGATCGTCGACCAGGAACTGGTTCTTGAGGATGACTTGTACCACGGCCACGAACCCGGTGACACAGGCAAAGATAGCGGATGACCGAGGAATAGGCACATTGCGCATTGTTACCGCTTGAGCGACGGCAACCCACGCGGCAACCGAAGGCGCCGGGAACGCACACCTATCGGCGTCTTTCTGGATCACGCACGGGTATGCTTGGACAAATAGCATGAAGACGCCCGGTGCCAGGAACACTGACACTAATGCGCCGGCCGCCTGGGCCCAGAATTGGGGTTTCAGCGGTGTCTTCAGAAGGAACCCGGTGCGGTAGTTGCTGATGATCGTGTTGGACATGTCTGCCGCGCCTGCGGCCATCGCACCGGCGATGATGTTGGCGGATAGGGCCTTCTCGGGTGGCAGGCCCTGGGCCGAGGTGACGCCGCCGAAGACTAGTTGGGAAGCTTTGGCGGCAGCCGTCGTGGGATTGATGTCTGTCACCCCATTGCTGTGGATACAAAGACAAGAGAATATGATGCCTAGTATGGAGGACAAGATCGCGAGGCCTGCTAATTTCAGTCCACTTCCAGAGACGGGGAATATACAGGAGCGACTTACCCCAGCCAATGCCAAATTGAACTTCAAAAATCACACAGCTTAGGATTAGAACCACGAGACATCCTGTGCCCCAAACCCAGGCGCTCGTCTGCTCTTCGGGCTCAGAATAACTGGGCTCGCCTTCAACGCTCGTGACCGAGAATATGGCAGCTTGTCCACAATGTGAATTGAGACGTTTCTCCCAGGATACCTGCACCGTTTGACCAGCCACCTTCAAATTCGCCCAGATATAGAGCATACCGATCCAGATGACTCTCCAGTGACTGAGCATCTCAGCAAAAGAGTAGCAGATCATGATCATCACACCGGGCCAGAGAAGCCAGTACCGCGGGCTAGGAATGTTTCCGGGCTGGTCCATGCCACTGAGCGACAAGAAGGACACCATGTCTCCCCACCTCTCGTCCCCGGGATTCGTCGCTCGTCCCTCGCACACCCCATAACGAATTGTTAGAGGTCCAATAACCCCCCATGCGAGAACTGAGCCGAGAAAGTAGGAGATGCCGACGTTGAGGCCCACTAGGAGCCCGGATCCGATGAAAGCTGGTGTCCATTCAATGTACCAGCCCCAGTTCTCAATATTGATGGCCCAGTTATTGTAATTTCCCCAGATATAAAACCTTTACAGTCATCAGAACGATATAATGTGCCAGTGCTGGTCTTTCAGGATCAATCTTACCAAGTAAATATGTGCCAATCCCATAGCAGTCCAATCGCGTAGTCGGAAGCCACACGGAGCGAGAAGGCACCCGTGAACGAGTATGCCAGTCCCTTGAGCTTTCGACTGGCATCAGCTGCACCTGTCCCCAGCCCATGCATAGACCGGATAGTGAAGGCCACTGCCGTTGCTGCAAAGGCCATGAAAGGTCAGCGATGCAGGCTGAGGTATTAAGTACTTCGGTGAGTAACATTTACAAACGATTTCAAAATTACTGACCACTTGGAAACACCAGATTCAATTCTTTCGCAACATGAACAATAAAGAACTTCCTAAACGGCACCGCCCAACACAGCCCAAACATCGCACACACCAGAGTCAACAACGTCAACTTGCCAAAGTCCCGAAGCACGGGATTCGCCCCTCCGGATCCGACAGCAGCGACAGGCGGTACATGGCCGGCACAGCAGCGACGAAGAACCCGCTCAGCCCGTCGGCGCCCGAGGCGGTCGCCTGGATCATGTTGTTCTCTGAGGGGCCGAAGACACCTCTGTTCCCGAGGACGGGTACGTGGCCGAGGGTCTGCGACAGGAAGCGTGCGACGCCGAACCCGAAGATGGCGCCGAACATGTTGGCTGAGAAGACGAAGCCCGTCTTGAGGCCGAGGTAGACGTTGGAGGCGCTGACGAGGGACCCGAAGACGAGGCCCAGGACGACGCTGCGGATGGTGAGGGGGTTGAGCTCTTTCTCGACGGTGCTGCTCTCGAGTGGCGGGAGCGGTTTGAAGAGATCCATGATTTCCTTGCTATCGTCTTCGCTGGTGCGGCCTTCCTGCGATTGCAGTTTATCCTCAAAAGCGGTAGCTTACAGTCCCACATCAGTCTCTGTCGCCGACATCTTTACAAGAGGTGATTAAGGAGTTTTAAAGTTTCCGCAGCCTGCGTCTCTTGAACCACCTGGGCAGTTTTGAGTTTACCATGTTACTTTGGGCAGAAAGATACCGTGGAGGAAGAGACCCTATTCGCTGCTTCAGTGCCGGGACCGATGTGGTGCTCCGCTTGGCTGCAAACCAAGATGGTCTGCACGATCGGCGTCCTGCTACAGGTGTTAATCCTGAGAATTCATGGGTATCCAGGTACCGAGCAATCAAATCAGGGACCGAGGGTTTCTTCGTCTTAATCATGTGCACTTCCGACATCAACTCATGGCAAGTGCTAAGTGATTGTGGACCGGCGTCAATGGGAGATAGTTATTCTCTCCTAATTGGAGAGGTCGAGCCACACCTGGATACCTAGATATTTTCCGAGCGCTAATAACAGCAGGAGAAGTGTGAAACAACGTCTTCAACTTTTGTGAGCTGGTCAAGCGGGCAAATCAGTGTGTTCTACCTTCGACAGTGCCTTCTATGCCGTCCAGATCGCTGTAGAGTCTCCACTGGTAATCCAAACTAGGGTCATTAAATCTCGCCTTGATGTCCAATGTTTCGATGGCCTTGATATCCTCTGCCTCCAGTTCGAAGTCTGCCTCGACGTTTTCTTGTATCTGCCAGTCGATGGTACTCTTAGGAATGACTGATCGTCCGTTGTTGACGCCCCAAGCCAAGACAATCTGAACAGCGCTTTTGCCGTACTTGCGACCAAGGTCCTTCAACAGCGGCTGATCGATCACTCTCATCATATGTGATATCTCCTTGCTCCACCCTGTGCTCCGATAGAAGTCGTTCATGTTTCCAAGTGGGCTGAACTGGACTACATGGATTCCCTTGGATCGAAGCCACTGGTTGAAAGACTTCTGCTGCAAGTAAGGATGCACTTCCATTTGGTGAACAGCGGGTACCTTGTGGCCAAATTAGCTGGTCAATTCACCCAATTGGACTCTAGCCTTTCCTGTTAGCAAGTTGGACTCACCGTTGAACTCTCCTGTATCAATGTTTCCAATTCACCCTTGCTAAAGTTGGATACCCCAATCGCCTTTACTTTCCCTGTCTCGACAAGCTTCTCCATTGCCTTCCAAGTGTCGACAAATGTCGTCTGTCCCAAAACCATTTTCCCATTGCTATCTCGAGGGAAGCGGTCTTCACCTCTAGCAAAAGTGCAAGGGTAATGCATCATCAACAGGTCGACATACGGAGTATCAAGGTCTGCGAGAGATTCGTCCAGCGCTTTCTCAACGTCGTCGGGGTGGTAGTTGTTGCACCATAGCTTTGTGCCGAGAAAGATCTCCTCGCGGGGGATACCGCTCCTCTTGATACCTAGGCCAACCTGCTTTTCGACATCATAGACTCTTGCCGTGTCAATGAGGCGCAGTCCCGCCTTTAGAGCCCTGGACACCGCGTCTTCCTGAGCATCTGGGTCCTGGAAAGTCCCGAATCCGATGGCAGGGATGCTGGCACCTGTGTTGAGCTGGTGACGGTTTTGGCGCGTGGCGATCCCTCGCTGCTGGGGCCGGCCGCAACGTCCGAGTGTGTGAGAGCTTCTCTGGGCTAGCTGCACCAAGGCTGCAGTGGTAGTACGGAGAGTAGACCGTGGCATAGCCATTATGACGGAGCGTGACAGGTTCTTGGGGGCACTCGCTCTTAGCTAAAACAAAAATAAAAGCATACGTCGGACCGGTGGTAATGGGCATTACTTATGGTGAGACAGTATGTCGGTAAGAGGGCAGATGCGGAAGTAGGACCCCGCTTGCCCTCGAGGCGAGGGTCACCTGTGCACCCGCTGATCATACAATTACTTACCTCTTCCCAAGCCACCCGCCCCACCTTCCATCCCTCATAACTGGACATGAATTGTGCAAAGTTCTCTTGGAGACGGAAGCAATAAACAAAAACATGGGAGTAGAAGGGGCAAATTATAGGTTGAAACAATGCAAAGTCAAGACTTAGTTGTCAGTGACTTTATTCTTCAGCTACCTAGGTAAATCAGACGACGTATTGCGAGTGTACATAGGCGCATGAGGCGGTTCAGATGGGTAGGCTAATTGAGAGCACGATTGAATTTGCAGTAGCAGTAAAGACATATGGAACAGTAATAGCTTTGGGATAGTCAGACTCTCTTCCGATTAAACTCAGGTATTCAGTTGTAAGACACATTAAGGATTTTGCGTTGTTCGCGATCTAATGGATTTGATAAGCTTAAATTCCAATAATCAGTACCTAGTTAAAGTTTGGCAATCTATTCTGGGACATAAAAGCAAAGACAACAAAGTTCAACCTCAAACTCTCTAGCATCTCCTAATCCAGGACAATAATCCCTGTCGCCGGCTTCAAAGAGACTACTTACAAAGGTGAACACACCTGTTCATGGTCTTCAGCACGAGCTTGCTATTTGCAATAGCCTCTTCCTCGGAAGACCTAGGCTCATCGACAGGTGGCCGCGCCTTAAGCAATTCCAGAAGGTCTCGGATATGCTCTTGCAAAATACCCATCTTCTTGATGCGAATGACGGTGGCTTCCTTCAACCAAATTGGTGACTGAACCGAGTCCATCTCGACCTGGATGGTGGAGAAAGAGGCCTCGATGAACCGTAGCTGCACTCTGGCCCTGGCGGCCTGGCGCTCGACAGCGTCGAACTTTCTCAGAGACCGGATGATTTCGAGGACCGTATAAAGAGCGTCCTTGAGGCTGAATGACAATCCATGGAGGTTGTTCTTAGCGGTTCGGAATCTCAACCAAGCCTCTTCTTCAACCGAGACCTCATCGTCTTTTTCGTGGCGTGGCACCTCGGAGGGCTCATCAGGCTGATTTGCACCTCTGTTTTCAGAGTCATCTGAGTCTGAGTCGGTTTTCCACTGCTTTGGATGTTCACGGTTGGCACGCCGGGCCCGCTGACGTTCGCGAGCGTCTCGTTCGCCTTTGTCAGCGTAAAACCGAGGGTTCCCAGGAAATTGGGGTTTCCGCGGCTCAAAAGCATCATCGTCGTCATTGTCCCGGCTGGACCAAGGATCTTCACGATTGAAATGGCTCTGCGCTGTCGGCCGTTGCATTCTACGTGCCCGTGAGGAGTCATATTGATTTCTCGACTCTTCATTCTTAAGCACATTGTATGCGGCAGAAATGAGCACGAATTCCTTATGGGCCTCGTCGAACTCCGACTTATCATGCCGGTCTGGGTGATGCGCCATCGATAACTTGAAGAAGGCCTTTCGAATTGCTCCAGAAGTGGAATCGGCTGGGACGCCCAGCACGGTGTAGTAGTCTGGCTTCTGAGCAGACATCTCGTAAATTTTTATTTTTTTTTCAAGTCTTGTTTGTTGTTTCTCGGGTGTATTTGCGATGTCTCAACCAGAATGCTTGGTGTTTGCGAGTGTGGAATAGGATTTGGACCAAGTTCTGGCAGAATCCACGGCCCTATATATACTGGAAAAGCTACACACTAGAATATTGTCACACAACTACTGAGATAATCGAAAAAGGCGTTTGTCCGGACAACGCATTGTAAGGGTTGGTCAACTCGTCTGTGTCTCTGAAATTTTACTTTGGCTGAAGACAAAGCCATTGTCTTCCCCTGGAAATAACAACACCAAGAGAAAGAAACAGTGACAATGCGATTGTGTTTATAGACTGGACGATATGATATGGCCAAACGTATTCTGGCTGCATCATCATTCCCTGCGAAGTTTCGCAAGATAACTAGCCAAAGCTGGCAGCACTTCACACGTTGGGGTAAGGGAGTAAGGGGGTAATGAAGGCGTTTATGTAGACGTGCAGAGACTCGAGTGAAGACAAAGCATTCTATGTCTCTAAATAGTTCTCGGGACAAAGCTTAATTGTGCCATAAGAATCCTGTTTTGTTCACCTTCCAGCGAAATTCCTGTGAAGCACGTGACGAATTATTTGATAGAACATTAGCATCCCTGGTCCTCGCAGATCAACATTCGGTCAGAGTCTTGCATCAGCTGCAGCTGATTATCCAGGACTGACATCTACAGACCTGGAGTTCAGCCGAGATCCGCTGAGGGTTGTCGCTGACGGTTTTGTGTGGTGCGATAAGCCAACACAGCTCGGGTGCTACCATCCCCAGATGAGTGCGGGGCAATGAGGCGACATCTTCGCCATCCGGCAAGAGCACCAAACTAATTTCATTCAGTTCGAAAGTCTTGAAGGCGTCCACGAAACCCTTCTCAGATCCTACTCGAGCTCTCAGCTAGTACTGAACACCATGTCTCAGACGATCCTCACCTCCGAATCTGCGACGACGCCACGGACGGTCACGTTGCATAACGGACAAGTCCTGACCTTCAACTCCAACATCTCTACCAACATAGAGAAAATACCCGTCATAGATGCTAGCAGAATCTGGTGCGAACGCTTGGAGGACCGTCAAGCCATCGCCGAGGAAATACGAGAGGCCGCGCGGATGATCGGTTTCTTCTACCTCGTCAATCATGTAAGAACCATTGGGCCAAAGCTCGAGGTGGGACACAAAATGTGGCTGATAACGAGAAGGGCATAGATGAGAAATATTCCGAAGGCTGCTTTGAGCAAGCGAAACGCTTCTTCGCTCTCCCTGAAGAGAAGAAGATGGAGGTCTGGACCGGGCAACTTCCGGCCGAGTACGCGGGCTACCACCCAATGGCGGCGTACAACAGAAACGGGTGGAGGTATCACGGTAAGTGCACAGATTTATGACTCAATCTTGTCGGTATAAAGCTCACAGCAAGTCTCTTACGAGTAAGATCTCAATGAGGCCTTCAACTGGCCGTACAATCCCCAGCAAGACCCCGAAGTCATAGACGGCAGCCACGAACCTTCACCGAGTCTCTGGCCCTCGGAATTACCAGGCTTCCGTGAAGGCCTATATGCTTACCAACTGCAACTCCTTCGCCTATCGCGGCAGCTGACCCGAATATTTGCCCTTGCTCTCCACCTACCCGAGGACTACTTCGACGAGTACATCAAGCGGCCGGAGGCAGGAATGCGAATCCTGCATTACCCGGAGCAAGAAAACCGTATCGACGACCAAAACGGCATCGGTGCTCATACGGATGTTGAGTGCTTCACCATCGTGAACCAGGACTCAGCCGGTGGCCTCGAGGTGCTAAGCAAGTCGGGCAACTGGGTGAGGGCTGACCCAGTCCCCGGCACCTTCGTGGTCAATATTGCAGACTGCTTCATGAGACAGACCAACGACTTCTTTGTCTCCACAGTCCACCGTGTGATCAACAAGAGCGGCAAGGAGAGGTACTCGGCGGCTTTTTTCTTCGGCTTTGACAAGAACAAGCCGCTTGAGCCAGTGCCCACTTGCATCAGCGAGGACAATCCTATGAAGTATCCAATTATGACTGGAGGTGAATACAATCGATTCAGGGTATCAAAGGTCAAGGGCTCGTAAGCCTCGAATGATAAGGATGGATATATTGGGTAACAGTGGAGGCTAAGAGCGGAGGGTGTTGCAGATCATCTCATGACGCACATATGAACTCATCCAGCGCAACGTGTCAAATGAACGTTGATGAAGCAGTTCCTCGAAAGGAAAATGTCATTCTTTACATTCAGAAATAACATCTTACCATCGAAATTCTGATAACGAAGATTTTCAGAAAAGCACCATCAGACAACACGACTGGCGGTGCACCTAGCGACCAGGGAATAGAAAAAGATGTCTTCGGACTCAAACCAGCATGGTCAAGCGCAGTACGTAGCATCGAAACCTGGACCCGATTTCCTTGATCTAACTAGAGCTAGGAATTTGATCGATGAGGCCAAGTTGAGACAGGAGCCAACGGACCGTGACATCGGCGCCAACAAGGAGGCTGCAGATCCCAGAGGCATGCTGCAAGAGCAAGGCGGCACGAAGGCAAAAAGCCAAGCAAGGAACGACCAGGGTTTCAAGGTCGGCGACGAGGGGGACCTGCATGATTTGGCGGCAGGTAAACAGCCTTGAGTGACCTCTCAATGGCGATAGTCGGCGAGGGAATGTGTTGAGTCAAGACGTTCCAATGACTGGCTTGGAAGTTATCAAAGGGATATGTCCGAGGTCTTCGGCCCAGGTGATGTCGCGGAAGCAGAGTTCCTCAATGTGTTGAGCTTCAGAAAGAAAGCATGAATCGGCGCGGTCCGGATTACTATGAAATGACATATTCAACTGCCAGTGCTGGTCAAAGTCTGTGTCATCAGCAGCAAAGGCAATGATCATGTAGCAACGATCTTCTGAGATGCTCCGCCTGTATGGTAGGCTCCACCAAGCTCCATAACATTAATTCGTCACAGAAAAGGCTACCCGTTACATAGTTTAGGATGTACTTGTGATCTTATCCAATATAGTCGAAGTGTGGTTTCAGCCTTTTAACTTGACCTATATGCATGCGCATCTGTGTTACAATAGCCCACTACTTAATCAATATCATTTCCAGCGTCGAGGAATTGAAATAGAGCAAACCCCACAGTCCAACGAATGCTTGAGAGTAGTAATTATTCTGGATTGATCCAGCTGCCAAAAGAATATCTCAAGATACTTCAGCCAAATGCCCTAGCCAACGGTCTTGCGCTCGGAATTGAGGGATGACGGAGAAATCTGTCGATCCAATCCTTATCATCTTTGGTGAACTCCTGTTTTTCGCTCACCCGAGGTGGGCGCAAGTTGTTCAAGGTATCTCGCAGGTGTTGAAGTGACGGCCGGTCGATGGGCTTGACCGCCAGGCACGAGGCCACCAGCTCGCATAACTCCTGCCCGTAGAGCGTCACGTACGTGTTGTCCATGATCTTGTCCCCATAGGTCCAAACATTCTGGATCGCTGGCTCCTGCACTGCCATCGGGGGGAGAATAGGGTACCTGCATGTCATGCAGCACCACATGACCTGAGGAGCAACCACGGTTAGTCGATACCTCATCTTTTTTGGAGCTCTTACCCATAAGCATAGCGTACCATTCCGATCTGCCAGATGTTTGAGTGTTCACCATAATTTCCAGCCACAGTGTTGAGGTCACCGATTATGCTTATAGGGGGCGGGGCACCCGGTACGTTCCAGTTCTGGGAGAATGGATCTAGCCCGAATCCCACCTTGTCCCAGTCTGATGTGAATTGCTCCTACATCCCAGGCGAGATATAGTCAGTTTTATGGTCATATATAAGCCGAGAATTCGATAGTTTGCTTTGCAAACGGTGCTCCAGCTTACCGGTAAATGAAACCCGTCCTTGCCGATTTCCCGACTTTGCCAAATGGACGATGCCTGGGCAAAAGTATACGGAGGGCCTCGACCAACAGCAGTGTTCCGGGTCTCACTCGGTGTGTATGCTAGGCCGAAGTCTGCTATCTAATTATCCAATCAGCCATAATTTGTTACGCAACGGGGTAGCTTTGCGAGGAAGAACCTCCATTCTCGCCCCTCTAACGGTTTCAATGCCATTAATAAAGGATGGAGAAAAGTGGAAGAAGAGCAAAGAGAACGACAAGACAGAATTATACCTTGAAAACGGGCAATGTCCGATGGTCCGCGTCAGTGTCATAAATGAAGACGTTTTGTGGGTCGATGTCAAAATGAACCAGATCGTAGCAATTCACATGTGGACCTGGGGTTGGAACTTCCTCCTCTAGCCACCCGCCGAATTCGCCATACTCGGTATCTTGGTTTGGCGGTGATTGCTTTATTGGCGGATAAGTCATTGACATGGACGCGGTAACAACTAGGACCTGTTGCGTCAATAATCCACTCGCAGGCAATGATTGTGCGAGAGACGTATGAAAGAGAGAGAGAGAGAGAGAGAGAGAGAGAGAGAGAGAGAGAGAGAGAGAGAGAGAGAGAGCAGCAAACAATAATGAGCAAAATGAGAGCCAGGACTCACGGCAGTCGAATATCTGCCAGATGACAACTACAGGGGTTCTTTCCTTATCATCCTCTACCCTATACGGACTCGTCATGGCCGCGGCACGGCGCGTACTCTGAGCACGAGCTCTGTCCCGAAAAATGTAGCGACCGATTTTATCAAGTAGCGAGTGTAAATCGCCTCTCCTCGCAAATTCTGTAATAAGTGTTCCCGGATCATTGTCCACTACAGCAATGGGAGTCAGCTATCAAAGAGTAGGGAATAGATTTTATTCGAAGAAGGAGAGGAAGACGCCACAGCGTGCGAAAGGCCTGTCTCAGAATCTACCGCCTGGCAGGCCCTTGAGCCAAAGGCTGCGGATAGGGTTTATTTATTCTTAAGCGGTTAAGATTGTATTCAGAAACTGCATACTAGGAGGTCCTATCACGAGATCGAAGAAGTCTCGAAGAAGGAAGCGCTGTACGATGTGTTTCGCTCGGGCTAGCATCTACATAGGCAATCAGCAAAGGCGATCCATGAAACAAAGACCTGCAAATATGCCATCCGATGGTATGACGTACCCGAGTTATTCTTTTCTCCCTGTCCAGTGCTTGCTGACGGGCATTGTTGTTAGGATTGGCCGAATCAGGTATCGCACTTTTGATAACTGATCTCCCAATTCTTGTACCATTCCTCCACTCCCACAAGGTAGCAATTCCCTGTCCTGTATGTGCGTCTCAGCAACTCTTCCACTAAATTCGAGCCTAAACCAGTAATAGTGTTCGGATTGGCTAGTGCATCTTGAAGTAACAAGCGGGTGCACATGCATCCATTTTCCAATCAACGCAATGCACACGTACCGCCAATACCGAGGGTTTTGAGGACTAAAAAAGATAAGCTTAATTCTACAGTGTTGAAGGAGAAGAATTGTGTATGCCGGGGATTTTTACTGACATCTAGGTCGATTCCCCCATGTTGTTCTGAGCGTTCCAAAATCGGCCAGAGCCTGAGCCATATCATTGGCATTCCTTCTTGCCGCGGCTTGTCGAACATTGAATACTGGAGGATCGGTTCTATCGAACTGTTTGGCAGTGAGAAGGTTGTCTCTTCGGGCTTGTAATACCTGGTTTTGTGCTCCATCGTATGCGCTGCTGATGATCAAGTTATTTTGTGGTAAGGCGCGACTGTTGATTACTATTACTGTGGCTGGATCATTTGCGTCGAAATACCGACCTTGTCTGTAGTAATCGAATCGTGTACCAATCGTTCGCTGCTGCCCAGCAAAAATGGCCAACATGTTGTTTGTAAAAGCGAAAAACCCAGCGACGTGTCCGCAATGGATTCAGATTAGATGTAGATCTTGTTCAACAAGAGACAGTCATGGCCATATTCCTTTTGATAAATATGTGTCTGCCATGGTGGATGACTGTGGACGTCATATCAGTAAAGATGCAGACAAAGGGAGCCGTGTTGTCAATTCCTGGTCCGTCGCCGCAAACGTTTGCTGTTTTTTATGGTGCTGCCGATCCAAATTTTCAAAGCACACAGCAACAACACATTCATTAACAAAACAGGCCTATGTTTCACTAGTGACAGTGTGCTGAACACCTAGAGACGTACATATGTGGAACCAATGGCACTCTATATATACCCATGTTCCTACCTGAATATTCATCCCTTGCCTAGAGCTGCCCTTGAATCTGGAATAGTTGTGAAGTCAGAGTCTGACTGCGCTGAAAGTGAAGTGGGGTGTGCCTAAAATGAGCTTCATTGGGCGTGGCTAGGTTTGGTTAAACTTGCCTTATTCACATATAGATACCCGGTATCAGGATATGCTGGCAGCTTGGTTCTGGGCCAGGGTTGAATCAGCCTACATTGTGGTGACTAGCAGCCTGGCTGCTGGTACAGACCAAGTGGTGTAAGGGTACCTTAGGCCAGTTGATGCGGCCGGTTCTGAGTGAATTTCTCTTCAGAGGCCTACTTATCAGAAAATGTACCTAAAACTTGCATACAGCTCTTAATGATGTAATTAGTAACTCTTTGCTTATATTTCAAAGTATTACAAGCTAGTAAAAAACCTAGCCCCATATATCTCCTTGTAGTGTGAGAGGGGGCTGGATTAATAGGTAGGGCCGCCGCTATTAGCATTATTCTTAAGATATCATAGGCTAAAAGCCCTAAACTTACAAGGATGCATTTAGAGGTATTTAAGGCTTGCTTATAGGGTAGGCTTAAGTTTATATTTATATAAGTTGCTTTCCTTTATATTATAATTCTTTTAAAATTAACTTAAGTAAATATAAATAATATTTCTTAAATTTAAATTACTTAATTAATAGCTAAACTTTATTAATATAATTATAAGAATTATAAAGGAGGGGTAAATAGGATTTAATTTAAAAAAATTATATATGAAATCTAAGATTTAATCCCTTATTACTTCTTAATATACTAATAATAAATATTTAAATATATTTATTTAAGGTAATTTTATTAAATTTAAAAAATAATTTAAATTAAAATAATTAATTTTTAATTATTAAGTAGCTATTTTAAATACTTTTAATTATAAATTAATTTTATTATAACTTAAAGTTTTAAGACTTATATATAATATAGCAAAAAATAATCCTTTTAAGGCTTTATAAAAAAGCTTAATATTAATTTAATAATAAACTTAAATAAGAGCGTTTTAAATATTATTTTTATTAATAATATAATAAAGTTTAAATATTAAGGGGCTAGTTTTATATATTAATTATAATTAAATCTTCTTAGCAGCTTAAGTATAAGCCCTCTTAATACTAATTATATTATTATGCTTATATTACTAGATATTAATATAAGTAATATACATAGCATTAACCCTATTTAATAAAGTAAGGTGCCATCTTAGGATTAGGAGCTGGTAATAAAGGGGTTTATATAAGGGGTATTATTATATCAGGCATGCTATGTTTAGAGAGCAAGTGGAAGGGGGAGAGAAAGGGAGCAATTTGGAAGCACAAAAACGACAGAATAGTCTTGATTGATGCTAGTCAGGGCCAGTCTCTGGAGACTTATTAGCGATGTGCTTACAATTGAACTTGCTCACAATTGAACTGCGGAGCATCAAGCGGCACTTTATCTGCAATAGCCGCGTCACCCGCCAGGACTGCGTCACTGCCCGCAGGATCAATAAGGATGGTCCAAATTTCAAGCCCCTCGTGGCTAGTGGATAACCCAGCAGCGCCAAGGACGTGGAGGCTACTGAGACGGCCTCGCCCGCTGCCTCGTAACACAGGCAGAGTAGCTTACGGGCTTGGATGCCCCCAGCCCATTGCAAAATTGCGTGTAGTAGTGCACCTTAGAGCGACAGATGGTGGTGGATTGAATGGCTATTCGGACCTCGTCGCAGTCGAGAGGCGTGAGATCCGTTCATTTGGCCTATACAGATTTTACTATGCTCATGAGAGCAACCCTGATGGCTCGTCCGCCTTAAGCGCTATAAAAGGGTCCGCCTACGCAAGATTTTATGTCAACCTTGCGGACGGAGCTTCACATGGACCGTGGCAGTAGACGTTTGTCACAGGAGTCGGATACCAAAGGTTCTAGGTCCTCATAGTAACCAAAGACAAAGTTGTAGCAAGCTCTGCGTGAAGATCTATAACAAAGCCCTTGAAATTAGCTTCACGCCTCAGTGCAATTTGGCTCACTGCTACCACAGATCACTTCGAAGCTTCCACCAGTTTTCCCGTGGCAAGAAGTTTCTTGCCTTCAGCGAGAGGTAGCGCGCAGCTTGGCGGCCGCTGCCACGTCAGGAAATTGGCGCCGTGCCGGACCATATCGCGTCTATACTGATAGTGTATCCTCCGCATCGCCCCGAAGAATATTACCTCGGGCAGCTCAGGGAGTGGTGGCCAGTCGAACGCACCGGGGGCCTGCTTCCAGAGTGACAGCGTCTGTTGCTGCTGCTTTTCGTCCTGTGCCCCGTCACCCGACCTAGCCCGTCGCGTTGTCATCCACTCATCAAGTTGTCGCCTGTAATCGGCCACGGGAGCGTCAAGGACAACTTCCTCGTGCTTCTCCCAAGCTGGAGTGTCGAGTACCATGGCTATATCCAGCTCATGGGGGTCGTTCTCATCCCTTAGGTGCGTGTCCCGGGTAATGATCTCGTAAAGCGTAAAAGCGGTGAATTTGACGTCATCCCGATCCGGGTCATAGTCTTGTCTTTCAGGATGCTCTTCTTCCCAGTCCAGCCTGGCTGCGAGATTAAAGTCGAATATGATAATGTTGTCCGTTCTTGGGTCGATGAGGAGGTTGTATGGCGTGATGTCGCCATGGCAGATTCCCAGCTCAAGGTTAAGGTAATCGATAGTTGAGGTGAGCTGTCTAAGGTGCTTGAGCTTGAAAGGTCTTGAGATATTGTCCTCAATTGTGCCACCCGGCACGAAGGGGGTTGTGAAGCCCACCACTTTGTCGTTGTCTTGGCCCTCAACACGGTCGATAACAAGACCATGAAAGGGAATGATGTTGGGGTGCCTAGGTATGCGAGAGAGACAATTCGCCTCATCCCATATCGCTTCCATGTTGCCCTCGTTGAAATAATATTTAAACGCAACCTGCTGCGGTGGCGAGCCAGTTGTAGAGGTGTGCTCACACAGGTCAACCTGAACGCCCATGCGACTGACCTCAATCAGCTCATCACGTCTGATATGTTGTACTTGGGTCGTATAATCTAATGGAGAGGGATAGAATGGAATCCTGGTAGGGTCAACAATTGGATCAGTTGTGGTTTTCAGTAGCTCGCCGTCCTCGCCGACCTCGATCTGTGTGACGTCCGAGGAAATGTCGTCAATATGCTCGGCGAGTGCATGAAGAAAGAAGTCTTCATCTTCCTCTTTCCATGGCGTGGCAACGGCAATGAAACGCCGTTGGTCCCAGTCAATGATGATCTTTTCTGTGCCGGTCTCATGCCAGCCCGCAGCATGCGTCATACTGAAGCGCTGGTCTGGTGTGCAGTTATCGAAATGGCCCATGGTCGGTTAACGGAAATCAAACCGAAAATAACAGAAAAGGTAAGGAAGGACACGAGTAGTATTGGGACTGTCGTGTGTTTGGCAGTTGAAGTTGGGAAGAAAGATGCGCAGAGGTTGGCAGAGCTTAAGTATTCTTGATCCTTCCCGTTTGTTCAATTCTCATTGCGGCTGGGGTGGGTCAAAGTGGAGATCGCTGTCCAATCAGGTCACGTGGTGCTTAGGGTAGCATGGGCAAAAGACGACAATATCCTCCTGCGACCTAATCACATAACGGAACTGAGAAAGACTGCTGGGCGGTCTAATTGCAATGGACAATTTGGTCTTCAAGTCCGATGTGTCATTTTTGGTTCTCTATATATAGGAGGATACCCACTCGACCTTGGCTTCATTGGGGGCGAGCGGGTACGTGTTGGTGGTTGACTCTAGCACCAACCGACAGTCACAGCCCGTCCAACAACTCCCCACTGGCCCACTCAGTACTTAATTAACTAAGAAAGTTGATAATGAATCGGAGTACTCGGTTTCTTTCCAATCTAAAAACAGCTCTATATACTGGGCCTTCCAGATCTTCCAGGCCGCTCACGCCTTCTGGCCGCAGGACCTCTTCAGCTTTTTGGACCATCCGACAGGTCTGGCTGCCAAGTCTTCTGAGTTTCTTTTCTTAGTTCTTGAGGCGGAGCTTTCAAGTCTCCTCCACACGTCTCCATCGTACCTAGGTCTTCGGTGGGGACAGCCGTCACGATGGCTTCAATGTTGTCAAAATTATCACTTCGACCACACTCGGCCAGGCCAGAGGATTCGGTCTCACGCCAGCCGGCCTTCATTTCTCTTCATACTTGGCCACATCACCAGAAGTTAGTGGAGAACAAGGACGGAGTCTGTACAATGTGCAATTGTCATGATAGGTATAAAAGGCCACACCGTACCATCCTGCAGATGAAGTGAATGGTGCTTAGACAATAAACTTCTCTACTTCCTCCATATTCATCCCTATAAACATCCACTTGAAGCAAAACATTTAAAAATCCACTTGTCATCACCTTTGTCTTCTTTCCAGCCCTCCAAGAGCCATGTCGCGACCCAACCCCGAGCAAGTATTCCAGACCTGGATGAGCCAAAGATTCGAAAATTGTGGCAAGTATCCTGACAAAAGTGAGCTAATCCTGTTTATCACTATCATTTGACCATCCTTACGACCACTCCATATCTTAACACTCCGGAAGTAAGCTAAGTTGTCTGATAAACGCGCAGAGGGCTACTCCATCATTGGCCCCCAGAGCCACGAATACAATTGCTTCGCCCATGCCGTTCGCCAGGATAAAGTTCGCCTCACACCCATGAGTCTCCCCGATCTAGTTACGATGTACGAATCCTACGGTTACTATCAGGTTGATGTAACTGGCGACCTTCTCGCCGACGACGCCGAGGCCTACGCAAAGCAGACCGAGCCTAGGATCCCTCTCCATGCCCACCGGTTCAAGGGCCCCGCTCAGAACAACAGAAACGTATTGGAATGCTCTTCCAAAATGGGCGATGATTACCTCATCGTCCACCCTCGTGACTTGCTTCAATGCAAGCGAGCCACGTCCGCCAATGCCGGATGGGAGTACGGTCTCGTGTACTACAGGTTTCGCTTCGATGCGGTCAGATACAAAAAAGACCAAGATTCCAGTAAGTTCCAACTTTTTTCGAAAGCTTTTGAATGCTATCTGGCCTTTTCCAGCAAGGCCGATGGGATCTCAATCACATGATATAAATCCGATGGGGATCTCTTTCTCATTTTCCCCTCCTTTTTGATATTACTACAGCGATATGATGACTAATGCATCCATCATGGCAAACAGCGTTCAAGACCAGATCAGGACGCACAGTCAAGAAATCTGAAACAACTTTGACCAAGTCCTTGCAAAGGATTCGGAAGACAGACGCCATGCTCACCAAGTCCCATCGCATCACTAAGAAGCCAAGACCTGCTCAGGCTGGTCCTAGCAAGAAGAAATGAACTGGTTTTGATAGATTACAGTAGTGCAGCGCTGGTGGGCGATCGATATAGAGTCCAGTAGGATGGGAGGAATTTGTTTAGGGTAAATGGACCTTATGTATCTGGAAAATGGAGCAGCGTTTGACGGGCTGGTCCCTGGTGGATTTTCTGTTTGAAATTCCATAAATATAACCTGTTACCAATCCTGGGTGAGGCTTCATACATGCGAGTTTGTGAATAAGTCCGCAGAGACCACATCAAGGTCCAATATCGTACATGTGGTGACGACCCTCACCATAAAGGAATGAGCCTTGGAACACCAGTGCGCAGAGTGGTAATACTGAGCGTGGTGCAGCCACTTAAATCCCGAATTTGTTATCCTCAACCTATCCAGAGCTCATCTACAAGCCACACCACATAATTACATTACCCCTTAAAGTCAGATAAGTAGAAGAGGTTACCCTCTAGCAAGCTCCCCATCTATTTTATATTATTAATATAAGCTAATTATATATTAATATCCTTATTTAACTTTAAATAAAAGCTTTTTTAAAATAATGGAATTATTAATGCCCTTTTAATATTATTAAAATCCGTATTTTCTACCCTTATTAAAGAACTCCTTAATAATTTTATATAGCTTTATAATTTTATAAATTAAAAATATTTAATAAGGATAAATAATAAGGCTTAATAAAGAATAAATATAATTATTAAAATATAAATAATATATAGGATAAAAAGGATAAGAATAAAAGGAAAGAAAAGGAGAATAAGAAGAAGAGGGAGTAGGGAAAGCGATTATATTCACGACCTTAAGTGCTAAACTTTGGCAGCTAGGTAGTAAAGCAGCTAGCAACTAGGTTAAAGGCTATTAGGAAGTAGGCTATCTTACCCCACCTATGCGCGGTTATTATACTAGCTATATAATAATAGTTACGTAAAGTTAAATAATTTCTGAGAGGGAATGACTAGACCTTAATATCTATAGGGCTAGAGGGGTGGCTAAAAGGATTTATGTACTAAATATCACGGAGTGTTACTGAGTAATGGTGAGGCGTGGGCGAATTAGAGGCGGGTGGCTAATTAACTCGTCTGGGACGAGGCAGGCGGAAATCGACGCAAGACTACCTAGGTAGGTACAAGAACATACACAAGGATTTGAATTTAGAATCAAGTCTAGTCTGTAGAGCTAGCCGATTCTCTTAAATCGGCCCTGTGCTGAGCGAAGTCTAGCATGGTCTTGATTGATGGAGGGTATTCTGCTTATCTGATAATACAGACAGTCTTAAGCGGCACTGAGTGCACCAATATTCTTGATATCTGGAAAGCTGAACAGGTGTAGGGAGCGAACGAAAACCGACACGACATCGTTTGAGAGACACCACCTCGACCAGAAATCAATCCGCCTTGGCACGTCCATTCGCATGGCCATTTGTATGCCCGTTCATGCGACCATTCACCTTATTACCCTTCACCCTCCCGTTCACCACTCCGTTCGCGCTTCCATTCGCATGCCCGTTCCCGGAATCCGCAGTAAACTCCAACCCTTTCGTAATAGACCCGATCGAGCCAAACTTGGCAAGCAAGGACTCGGGGATATACCCCTTGCGCTCGTTCCAGGGGTCCACCTCGGCCTTCCTCGGCAGCTTGTCCTGGGCGACCATGAAGTAGGTGGACTTCATGCTGATGATCGGCTCGGCCTTCATCGCCTCCCTGTTCTGGACGACAGGCTGGACCGCGGCCGCGCCGATCCTCCTCATGTAGTGGATGACGCGCATCAGCAGCCGCAGGCACGCGTCGCTGCCCAGCGTCCAGCTCATGTCCGTGTACCCGATGACCATGGCCAGGTTGGGCACGCCCTCGAGCATGAAGTTGCGCCAGGCGAACCGGTCCGAGATGTTGAAGCGCTGCCCGTCGACGGTGCAGTCCACTCCGCCGAGGATGAGGATCCGGAGGCCCGTCGCCGTCACGATGATGTCGGCGTCGATGGTCTTGCCTGACTTGGTCTCTATGCCGGACTCGGTGACGGTGTCGATGTGGTCCGTTACTACTTCGCAGTTGCCGCCCCGCAGTGCGTCGTAGAAGTCGCCGTCCGGGCAGACGCACAGTCGCTGGGTCCATGGGGTGTATCGAGGGGTGAAGTGCGGGTCGACGGGGATGCCTGAGCCCTTGAGCTCTCTGGCCATCGCTCTTATGAGCATCCTCCGTGCGAACTGGGGAAAGGTGAAGCAGAAGGATTTGACGGTTGTCTGGAAGATGACATCCTTCCAGAAGTTGATGGTGTCGGCCACCCTTTTTGGTAGGAACTTGCGTAAAGCGAAGATGTGTCCGGGGGCCGCTGGCAAAGGCATGACGTAGCTCGGGCTTCGCTGGAGCATTGTGACTTTCGCTGCTGTCTTTGCGAGGACAGGCAGGATAGTCACTGTGGTTGCACCGGAGCCGATGATCACCACTCGCTTCCCTGAATAGTCGAGGTCTTCGGGCCAGAACTGCGGGTGGACAACGGTGCCTTTGAAGTTCGATAAACCAGGAATTTCAGCCTTCAATGGTGTCTTGTAGTCATAGTAGCCGCTGCATGCGAGGATAAATTGGCATCTGAGGCTCCTCTTCTCCTCGCCGTCGTTTACTTGGGCTTCCACGGTCCATCTGCTCTCGGCTGACGACCAGTGAGCGCCGACGACCCTGTGCTTGAACTGGATGTGCTTGTCGATGCCCGCATGCTCAACCGACTCCTGGAGGTACTTTTGAATCGTAGCACCGTCTGCTATCTCCTTTTCCTCGCTCCATGGCCGCCACCTGAAGCCAAACCCCGTGAGGTAAGAATCCGACCGAAGGCCAGGGTACTTGAAGAAATCCCAAGTGCCGCCGATTGTGTCTCGAGCCTCAAGTACGGTGTACCTGGCATTGGGGAACTCCGTCTGCACCTTGTGGGCTGCGTTTATGCCTGATGCACCGGCTCCGATTATGATGAAGTCGTATTCCTCCATCGCTGGCTTTTCTAACTCCTCAGCGCGATCGAAGATATTGGAGTAGTACTTAGGAAGTGGAGTGGGACAATGATGGGTTTTAGGTGTGGATACTTTGAAAGTGGGCTCCCGTAGATATTTGGTTGACGTCAATACGTAATGAACCACCCAGGTACAAATCTCACATGAATGCCGGCCATTCGTTTCACTTGCCCAACTTAGGCCACATGGGAGAAACTGGGGGAGACATGCGACGGTCCTCGGTTACATTCCGGGCCTATGGGGTGTTGGGATGTATCCTGAAGGGAAATATGAAGCGATTCGTCCAGCCCCAATGCGATTGGGTGCCAACGGAGTCAACTTGGGATGACTGAGATCGTATGGTACATGATCACGCATTCGTATTGGGGGTCGAGACAGGCCTTGGCAGCTCCAGACGCTTCATGCCGAGGCTTTCCCAGTTGTTCTTGTGACATTCGACAAACCCGGCAGCACTAGTGGCTTCCCAACACGGGTACTCCCTGCAATGCGCGATCTAGAGGTTCTCGAAACACACAGATCGAACGTCTCCGTTGGGGTGTTGTTTCTCCGCCCAATTCGACACATCTGTCCCTGCTCTTCGGGCCACTGGTAGACAGTAAATAGTTCTGCCACTGCCTAATAGTACTAAGTAATTGGTTATCACAGTACTTTGCATGGCTCTCTACCGAGGACAGATTTCAACTTGATTAATTTGTCTCTAAGTCAGGGGGTGCACATATGGTCCGCCCCCCCCCCCCCCATATGGTCCGCCCCCCCCATATGGACCACTTTTTATACCAAAAAGCTTAATTTTAATTAATTATAGGAAATTATTAAAATAAAGTAATTATATTAAGATTTTGTTTAATTTTTATTATATATATAATAATATTGAATATAAATTTATTTTATTTTGAATATTATAGAATAAATATAAATAAAGAATAGTATGAAAAAAGAAATATTTTTCTTACGAAATCCCTGACTCAGGAGGACTTTTATAATCTTTTACTTTTAACTTATTAACTTTTATTTATTTAATAATATTAAAAATAAAATAGAATTATATTTAATATTATTATATATATAATAAAAATTAAATAAAATTTTAATATAGTTACTTTATTTTCAATATTTTCCTATAATTAGTTATTATAGGGCTGAAATTGAGCTTTTTGGTGTAAAAAGTGGTCTACATAGGGGGGCGGACCATATGTGCACCCCCTGACTTATGTGGGCTTGGTTATATTCACCTGGATAGAGAATATGTCAGAAGTGAGAACATACTAAATCGATTTACCAGAGAAGAGAGTCTCATATTTACCTTTGTCTACCTAAGCATCACATATGTCTACCTACGTAACCATACCTAGGAATGGAAGTATTGGTATCAGCCTGATCGTGTGGACACCGCTGTGACCAAACTCTAACAGCTCTACATGCCTTGACTTCCATGCGAGGTTCATCCAATTTCCAGAGTGGTGGCCGCCTTTCACACCATTAGTGAGCTTTGTCGGCAGATAGTGACATGCCGTCCTTGTGCATCTGCACGAGGTATTCGGCACTCGTGGCGATGAATCTGAGATATGGGTTCTAATTTCCGGCGGCTAGCAAACATGCAAAGACATTTTTCCTGCATCACATCGGACTTACACTAGAGCTGAGCGTTTTGGACCTGTACACGGGGTGGAATTGCAGGCTCTCCCTATGTGTGGTCCTTAGTCTCATCAATTTCACAGTATTTCTATATGCTGTCCCATACTTTCCGACGAAGCGCATCCCTACCGCCTCAAACTTGTCGATACACACAGGGTTGATTCCATACCGGCAGCCATTGCCAGTGTGTTCATAGATCTCCGGGTGCTGTGTAGATCGCTACCTGGCTCGCCTTCGATGGCTATTGGCGCAAATTTACTTATCACAATATTACGAGTTGGTCTGTCCCGCAGCCCTTACGGATTTCCTTCTCAGTAGATCACAGCTCTATCTTTGTGATGTCCTTGACACCAAACGGATCGGTAGAGTGATTGGTATTCGGACCCGGCTTCGGCAAGGTGTTCCCATGGCTTTGTGAAACCTCGGCAATTATGAATGTGCTTGATACTGCATGATGGCAAGGGAAAGTGTCTTCTAAGTCACATGCAAGGCCACGTCACACCTTAGCCGTTGTGCCCTCCTGACAGGAGCCTATCCTCGGGATCATTTGCCCAGCAGCAGGGATGCATGCTGCTGAGTGCATCACCAGGGAACATGTCCTCAAGGCAAATACTTAAAGTAATAATGTGTGGACTAGTTGTACCGGAGGTTCGGGAAGATATTGAACGGCTACGGAATGAAAATTTCGCTCCGAGTCTTTTGGTTACTTTGTTATGTGCTGATTTGCACCCAAAATCTGTCAACCGGCTCCTCAGCAGGCAACTACCTTTTCTGTATGAGCTTCTGCTACCTTGTGATCAAGCAAGTGACGCTATTCTACACGAGATATGCTGCTGGTGTTCCTATTCTTCTGGTATCAAGGGACGACAACATTTGATTATGGAAAGGTTAATTGGCAAGACTTTGGAAATTTACTTGATCACTTGTCTCCCAGCCTTGCATTCCTCCTACCTTTCGTCATCCATGGAGGACCAAACACTACAGGAAAATGAGCTCATGGACATGTCCACCATATGATATTTCCTTTTCACTGAGAGATTTCTAGAAAGTGGCAGCCTTCACTGGTGTTCTACTGTGCAAGGACCTCGAAAAGCTCATATACTCTGGGCTTACTGATTCCCATTATTCCCACATGCAATATTACAACCTGCCATCTCAAGACTTCGGGCCCACTCTAATACCTGCATGTAAAGAATTCCTATTTTGGTGTCAGTTGGTTGTCGTAGAGCTATTGCTCATTTATGGATTGTCCTACCACACAACCGCGGATGACTCCGTGACCACCGATTGAGAGTCGCCAAATCTGAGCAACGTGGCTCCAGGACCTCATTCTTCGCTGCCATTCTTTTCCAACCTGCACTGCTTACTGCACCCAAGAGATCTCACAAAGTTGACGACTTAGAGAAGGGTTCGACAGAGGTTTATTTTATTTCTATCTACAAAAGAGCCCGCTTAGTGACTCCTGGGAGCTGTGGCGAATGGACTGGATGACCGCCCTGATGAACGGAACGGTGTCGTGAAAGTTGAGCTGTATGTACAAGAATGAAAACCAACCACTGGTCTCTTACACGAGCAGAGCTTATTCATGGCCATACTAAATTTTTTGATAGGTGGTATTGAGACGAATGAGGCTAGAAAGGTACCGCAATCTCAAAGTGCCCGGATAGGATGCGACGCATCCCGCGGCAGACCTTGCCGCTGATGGGCTGGACCGCAGACATCACACCCTGTCCAGCGACAAGAGTCGCCACCAAAGTGAAGATAAAATCGTAAACGACAGCATGGTGGTGACGGATTACACGAGTAAAACATGTGGTGTTCAGTCCGATGGTGCCGAAGGTAGGAGGCACCACATCTCGCGGGCGCGCTCGCCTCCGGAGATATGGCAGACGTGACACCCTGTCCGGCGACAAGTGTCGCCGTCAAGGCGAAGACGAGGGCGGCGAACGACAGTATGGTGGTGACACTGGTGGAGATAAGTGTGTGGTGTCAAGTGCTGATGGCGCTGGTTGAGAGACAGCTGAAACGAAGGAATGGTGCTTCTGGTGACATCAAAAGAGCAGAGAGGAAGAAAAATGCGATGGTTGTTGAGGTGGAAGTGAAGAACGAAAAGGCTGGTGACAACTGGCAAGAGGCAGCAGCCCCTTTCCATGCCTGCGCATACGCAGGAAATCGAAGCGACGAGCCGAGCTGTCGAAGGTCAAATCTGTGAGACAAATCAAGACGACATCTCTTTTGAAAACCACCCTCCGCGCAGCGCAGTGCGGAGATCAGCAACTCCATGTCTCGGCCACTCTATCTGAGCCTGCTGCTCTTGAATGACAGCAGTGACGGTCTGAAGTCATCATATCTGTAAAACTGATTGAGCTGGTGGCTTCTTATTCCAGGCGGCCCGCAGCTTGAAGTCCAGCAGCAGCGTCTCGGCGAGCCGCCGGTCCTCCAGGGGATGGCTCAGCTGCTTTCTGGCTGTAGGGTGGCCGCGCGGTGTTGTCGAACTCGATTTCTCGGACCAGGTTTAGACAAAACGCCATTCCCTCACATGCATAGTCGCTCTCCAGGAGAATGGGTATCGTTTCAACAGTACGAGTCCAAAACCGTGCCGCACACCCTTTGGGAGGGGGGTGGTGGTGAGTTACGGGTGCAGTACTTCAATATAGAGGGGAAATGGATGCACCCACGCCTCTGCGTGTGGTGTGGTCCTCATATGGTGCCCTTCCTGGATTCCAACAGCAGTGCGTGGACACTGCTCGAGTGGTGCGTTGTCGCCAAGCCAGGTTGTAGGTGACTGCGAGTGACGTGGAGCTTCTTCCAGCAGGCCTCGAACTCCTGCTCTTCGCTGAGGCCGGGCCGGGCCGGGAGCTGTTGATAGGCTGTGCAAGGACAAAGCTAGCACGGTGCGAGTATGGAACGTAGAAGTCCATCACGACCCTTTGCCAGGTGACATGAGGGCCACGGCGCGAATACGGTACGTAGAACGCCATGGTGATATTTTGCCGCTTGGCTTGAGGAACAAGACAAAGAAATGGAGGCAAGAAGCGCTCAAATAAGGTGATGGGCTGAGCGAGAGAGGGGCCCATCCCTCCACACCCATTTCGGTCGGAGTGCGACATCTGCAAAGATTGTCGTGCGTCGACCACAGAAGGCACGCACACGCATTCCGCACGCAGAGAAACCTGCGGCTGTTTGCTGAATCGTTTTAGATCAGCAGAAGGCAAGAGTGGGAGCATGAACAAGGGCTCGAAATTAATGATGGTGGCGTCTCAGGAGCTCATCATGGGCAGAGGCGAGCTCGCTTATGCTCAGTCCGCTTCACCACAGCAACCTGAAGACCTCACAGTGGCCTACGGCCTGTTTCTTCGAGTAGTCGACGCGAAGATAATGGTGTGGGGAGGGATAGTATTCGCTGTGTTGCCGTTGGTGAGATGTCCGCCTTCCTGCGGGTGACGGCTCGGACCTCGTCACCCATCAAAGGTCCTTGTCGCGTGCCCAGCCGGAGCTCAGGTGGGCTCATTTGCAGACAACGGCAATGGCCATGCAAGCCAGTGTCAGATAGTGAGATATGGGCAGGGACGGGTGCGAACAAATGGTAGGTTCTCCCAGGGAGCACTTGAAGAGTCCGCGTAAATCAAGATACTCAAGACACGCCTAGGCGTGAGTGCATCAAGAGTGACAAAGAGGTCCTGGATGTGGCGGCCATTTCCGGTATGCGGGCTCCATGACCGGCAGGTGGTGGTCTTCTTGATGGAGTTGACGATGGCCTCGAGGTCGAGAGGCTTGATGGAGCCCAGAATCAGGCCAGTGCATCTAGTGAGAGTAAAGGCCCTTCAACAGGGGCACCGAGTTGCCCGTCTGTGTTGGAGCCTGTTCAGGGTCCGAGGCCGAACGTCACCAGGTGCATTTCGCATCTCAGCTAAAGCTGTATTCTCTGGTGTGCCGAATTCGCCAGGAGAAAGAAATCTTTCTCAACTAGAGGTACCTTGTCGTTACAGACTCTGGCACTCTTGCCAGGTCTCCTGTGGTAAAGCCCAAACAGACAAGCTCCTAGGGCCACCAAGAGATTCCGAGATAGTGTTATTGCATAATGCTCTATTGCACCAAAGCTTGAGATACTTATTCTCACGTAATTCGCAAACGATTCATGGTAAATTCGCAGTGCCATGACCGTCTTGTCTTTTCCCTTGGCCGACCAGACCCCCAATGGAAGTGCGGCGAGCATGGTCGGTTCAATGCGATGATGACTGGGGCTAACAATGCTTTAAACTGAAGTGAATGACATTGGGTCCTTGCTCAGCATCAAAGCAGTGTTCTGTTGCCGTGTATTCAAGGAGGGGGCCGCCCAGGCGGACCGGCACCTCGTAGTCGAAGTATTGGGGGAAGGGTCAAAATTGCACCATCCACTACTGGTGCAGCAAGACAGGTTGTCCCTCCAGAATCATGTAATTGAGCCAGCTTGGCTCAAATGCAATCAACTAGGTCATGCCAGGATGGTGTCCGGGAGCCATTGTGTTGTTGTTGTTGTTGAGGCTGCTGTGGTAGTGGTGGTGATGGACAGGAAGAGCGGATGGTGGTGAGAAAGGGCCGAGACAAGTCAGCAATATCAACATGAAGGATTGTCATCTTCCAGCTGCAGAGCTTGTTTTTTGGATGCAATGTAACAGTGGTTACTTGCGCGTGAATAGGATGCTTGTCTCAGGCTACTCAAGGGGTGAAGTCAGGAGACTGCAGACAGCCGCAGCAAACACAAACCAAGCATCGTGAATGGTGCATGGGTTTTTCTTGGTTTCGGGGATGTCTGAGGTCATGAATCCCGTACAGGTGGTAGGCCCAACAATCCAGGTGACCTCATCAGTCCACGTAGGGGTGGGAATTGCGTCCTCCCACCACCGCTGCCTTTGGCCATCTTTGACAGCGATTGAAATGTGAAAGCTCTGCTGGATCAGAGACTGTTGAAGAAGTCGTCAAAGCAGCCCACTATGGAAGGAGGCACTACTTTTTGAAGTCGACTTTGGGGAAGCCTCCCACTGGCTAAGGAGGCATCGACTCAACCTGGTGTCAATCTGGGAGTATGTCCTGCCCAACCAGCCTCGTCACTCGCGGTAGCCAGCATGTCGCCCTTCTCGCTGAAGGCCATAGCCTTCAGCGCGGTGGAATGTGCGGGAATTATGCTCACGTTGTCAGTGGCCAGCTCGGCCAGCTGAACGTGTCCGGCTGCGGGTCCCGGGCGATGTGCTTTGAGGACATACAGATCAAGGCGGAAGGAAGTTGTCAGCAGTCTCTCAGACTGCCAAGCCGTCTTCGAGCTGGGCGATATTGGACACGGGCTCGGGCTCGGGCTCGGGTTCCGCCACCACTGCCAGCTCTGGCAGAGGATTTGTTTCGCCTCTGGCCAGTCATTTTGTGAACTCGTGTAGCCCTCACACAAGTCAAGGAGAAGAATTACACTCCTGCTAACCATCAAAGTGGTGAGGATCTATCTCTGATCCAGAAATCGGGGTGTACATGAGCTTCTTGTTGAACATCCGATCGAGGTTGCAGATGTTGACGAATCTGGTGTATAAAAAGGGTCGGGCAGAGACTTTCTGACTAGACGTGATCCTGTCGACACCATTTGGGTTGAGGTGGCCAACCTCGCCTTCGGCCAAGGCAATGCTGCTATAGCCAAGACTCATTCGTAGGCTTGAAATGTTACGACCAGAGGAAGCACACCTGCGATTGCGTTGGTATCATGCCGTGGCTTACTCTCCTGAGAAGGCGCACTGCCTGCCATGATTGAAGGCAGCTTTGAAAGCAAGGACACATTGCTTGCCGTACTTGACGGCCGCCTTGACGGCGAGAACGTCTATGCCCACAACACTATCCCAGGGGCACACCCCGTATGCAGCGAAGGTGATCAGATGTAACAGCACACTTGTCCAGCCAACAAGATATATCATAATCTTTGATAGGAAAACGGCGTCGGAGACTGAAACGCCAGAAAGTGCTTTCCCGTTCATTCCCTCACATTTTGTGATCAACGAACAGCACTAAACTGTGTGAGTGGTGGGATTGGCATTGGGCCATCTTGGGGAGGGAGGAGGTGTCCTGGTCAGGATTCGGTGCCTAATTGAACACAAGGTACGAGCGCAAGGCTCGTGTGCAGGACGTAGCTTCTCAGGGGGAAATCACTCGTGGTCTGCCATCTTGAATGTTGGTCTGCCATCTTGAATGTTGGTCTGCCATCTTGAATGTTGGTCTGCCATCTTGAATGTTGATGGTCGTTGGTCAAGGAAGAAGGCAGGGCGAAGTTCAACTTGGAGAAGTCGCCCATGGACACTTTTGTCAGTCCATGGCCACGGGACAGTCTTTGGTTGAGAGAGGAGCTATCCCGAGTGACTCAAAGTGAGCAAGCTACGGTCAGCCTTTCACCAGCTGTTTCCCATCAGGTAGCAGATGGGGAGATTCGACGATGTTGAACGGGTCGACTCCTCGGGTTCGGCGTTGCAAATAGTAGATGATCTCTCGAAATCCATGGAGCAGCCTGGAAGGCACTCGCTCACCCTCAGGTTTTGCTCTGGCTCTTTTCCTGGACCTGGCTTTTTCTCTGCTCTAAGCGTTCGCTCAATGGATGACACGACCCGGGATCGAACTGTAGGATGTCTCAGGTACAGGCGGCTACATGCATACTCAGAGAAATAGACACCGGGCTCATAACCTGTTGCACTTTAGAGGAAAATGGATGCACCCACACCCTCTGTGTGTGGTTTGGCCCTCATATGTGCCCTTCCTGGATTCAACAAGCGCAATTTCAACTTCGGCATGTGTTGAGCTCATGCCCCGTCGAAGGTAAGAAGGTGCTGGGTTTGAACTTTCGAAAAGGAGGTTGGCTGGTCGGTTTTTTTTCACGGCACTCAGAAGGACTGACAACTTCTTGCAGTTGGCATTATTCTCCAAGGAAGTTCCTTGTCGTCGCTGGTATCGAGCTCGCCCCGCCTCTTTCCACCGGCCTTGTTGCAGGCCAGAGTCTTGCCGTTGACCTTGTGCTCGCCCGCCTCTTGCCCTTGGCCTCGTCCTCAATCGCCCACCGCATTCCTCAGCCAACTTCCCATGATTCGGGAACCGCTGGTCCAAGGAAGGAACATTCCTTGCCTTTTTGAGATTGGGAAGGAGCAAGTCCACACTCCCGCTCCTCTGGGCTGTGATTCTGGCCTCATGGTCAGAAGTTGACTGAGGCGCAACTTCCTTTGTTGAGATTGGGAAGGAGCAAGTCAGCTCTCCCCTGGGGCTGATCCTCTGGTCCCTTATCAAGGGGCATGTTGGGTAATGCTTGCTTCTCCATTGCAATCCGCAAGTTATCTCAGAGTCCACCCTCAGCTCAGTCTGCGCCTCCGTTCTCATGGTCAGAAGGCGGCTCCGGGCGTAGCTTCCCTTGGTGATGTTGGGAAGGGGCAAGTCAACCCTTTCCTCCCCTCATGCTTGCAGCTTTGATATCGAATCAGAGAATGTGTTGGGTGAAATCTACTTCTCCATTGTGATTTCTACTCTTCTGATCCCGTACAGAGGGCGCTTCAGGAGAAACTAGTCATGTCGAGATTGGGAAGGTGCAAGTCAGCCCTCCCCTGGGGCGGACCCTCTGGTCGCACATCAGAGGGCATGTTGGGTGTTTGCTTCTCCATCACGATTGTAAGGATACCTCATATCGTAAGTGAGATGTGTGAGAGTGCAAGTTTTGGAATTGCAGGGGATTGAGTCGCGCGGAAGATGCAGATGGTTGGACAGTGTGCAATGTTAAGCTGTAGGTTGGGGCGGCAGAAGCCCATTCCCCCTACCCTCTCCCCCAGGTTGAGTTGTGAGGTGGGCACAGTTGGTTGCCTCAGACTTCAAGTTCCAGGTGGAGGGATCCTCTGATCCCATGGGCTGACCCTCTGGTGCTATATCAGGGGGCACGTTGGATCCTGCTTGCTTCTCCATCACGATTGTGAAGATACCTCAAATCGTAGGTGAGATGTGCGATGGTGCAAGTTCTGGAATTGCAGGGGATTGGGTTGCGAGACGGGTGCAGTTGGTCGCCTCAGGCCGTAGGAGGGGGGGGATCCTCTGATCCCTTGTCAGAGGGCATTTTGGGTGTTTGCTTCTCCATCACGATCGTGAGGATACCTCAGATCGTAGGTGGGATGTGCAAGTTTTGGAAGTGCGAGGGGATGAATTCTCTGCATGGGCATTATGTCAGTATTCTGATCCAGTGTGATATCAGGTATTCCATGTTGTAACTCACATTTTGGAACCAAGCAGCGGTGTGGTTGCGGGAGAAATAGCCCGGACACCATTTTCTCCTCGCATCTAGTCCGTCCTCCGCCTGTCCGCCTGAGCCTCCACAAGGCCGTCACCTCCTCGTGCCCCCTCGTCGCCGCTCCAATAGCCTTGTCTTGTCGCCTTTGGACCTGCCGAAAGCATCGGCCGTGATAGGTGCCAGCCTGTCTTGCGTGAGTGAAATTAGGCCGTGTCAAGAAAGCAGAAACCCATGCTGATCTGTCTAAAGGGTGGTCGCCTAACGGTACTGGAAAGGCACCATCGGGTCCCAAGTCGAATCCGTCATGCTGGGCTCATCGGCCGCCGTTCCGCGGACGTCCCAGTAGATTTTGATGGCCGCGTCGAGCAGCTGCTGCGCCTCCAGCTCCTTGGACTCGTCTCCGGTCGCCAGGAGCGCCCGGCCGCCCTTCCACAGCGCACGCGCCTTCTGCCAGAGGATATCAGAGCCGTCGTGGTCGGTGAACGACCGCTTGCGGTAGGCCCCTCTGGGCCTGGTTGTTGTTGTTGCTCCTGGCGGTGGTGCTGGCGGCGGCTACAGAAGCATCAGCAGTAGGAGGAGGAGGAGGCTGGAGACGAGGGTCGATGGCCTCGTCGCGCACGGCTGTAACCCGGCCGGCCCGGACAGTTCAGGTCGTCGAGCTGCGTCGAGGGTGGCCGGCCTGGGGCCTTCTCCCATCAGCAAAGCTCGGTACCCATGTCGGGCTTGCGGCGGAGGCTGGTTGCGGGCTCATTCTTGGTATTGGGCGTGAACACGCGCACCACTATGAAACAGGTCTTGAGAGCCTTCAAAGCTTGGATGATTTCGCCGCCCTGGTGTGCTGGGCCAGGAGGCCCGCGTTCGGGTGTGTGATGACCTCCTGCTGGTACCGCACCGACCAGCCGGCCATCTCCGCCATGTAGTCGTTCATCATCTTCCTGACGCAGCCCTCGATCCGCCTTATCATGAAGCGGTCACAAAGCACGGCGCAGTTCAGGAAGTCCAATGGCGTCCGGAATATCGGTTCGATGTTGTGGTGAGCCACCGGGTGGCCCGGGGAGATGACCATGTATAGTCGCTCGAAGCTGACTATGTCGACGTCGTTTAGCTTGAGGTGGCTAACCTCGCCTTCGGCCATGGCCATGCCGGGTAGCCCGTCGTCGATAGGCACCCTTCAACGAAGGCGACATGCATTGCCTCTCCTGTAAGGCGGAATCCGCGTTAGTTATCTTGATCCTTTTTGCCAGTATATTGAGGCGATTGACTTACGTTCCCAAGCTTCTCCGCAGGGAATCGGTCTGCCATCTTGACGCTGGCTGGAGCTGGAGCTGGAGATGCTCCAGGGCTGCCTCTGCAGCTGATGTGCCAGTGCTGGTGATAACGGGTGTGATGCTCGTGCTTGAACCCCCAAGGCAGCACACCAGGAGGGTCTTTGCGGCCATACAGGCCTTGCGGTGCCTGATTCTGCCTATTTCAGCTCGGAATATAGGTGCTGGTGTAAGCGTCGGCGCTGATGTATGTGCTGGGCTTGAGGTCCTCTGGGTTGAACTTCAGGACCGTCGTCTGGCCCTCTGGCCCAGAGATATCGTCTCCTGACGGCACATACCCTGTGGTATCGTGATGGATGGTCCAGAAAGACACCATGGTTGTCCGGATGCTCGTGGGGAAAGTCGTCCTCGTCTCCGCGCTCGAGACCGTTCCCCAGCTCTACCAGCTCGTCAACGGCGCCTCTCCTCCCCAGTGGCGCTAGGACCCGGGACGGGAGGCTCTCATCGCAGCTCATGATCAGGAGCCATGTTGTGGGCCGCCCAAGGGCCAGCCATGTCTGCCTCAGCCTCTGTAAACAGTGGCCCAATGGGATAGGCATGTTCCCAGGGGTTGAACGCCTCTGCGTTCGGGTCCAACGTCGCGAAGAGGACGATTCTGGTTCCGCCCATGTTGGCCGAAGAGCGCTTGTCCGTGGGCTTCTTGGTGGTCTTCATGCCGAAAGCATCCCTCTGGATGCGATCCATGGCTGAGTGCAGGTGGACCATCAGGAAACTTGTCCAAGAACAGCGGCTCATCTTTCAAGTGCCACGGCTTTTCACTCGCAGCATCTGGAATGAATTTGGGCTGCCATTGTCATATTGCTGTGCCAAGAGAGCTGATTATCGAGTCGATCCGAGAAGTATCATCCTCTGATGATGTATGTGTTGAAGAATCTTGACTAGCTCTTTCACACTGGCGATGATCATGGAAGAAAGCATCCATGGAGCACAAGTGCCGTTGGCGGTGGTATCTGCGCTGCTGCTCTCCTCGCGGCGGGTGCTGCCATCGAGTGTTTTGAAGGCCGCCACTCACGCGCCATGGCCTTGTGTTGCAGAAGGAGTCGAGTGTTGTTTGTTGAATGGGGCTGATCTTGAAGAGAAGGACCACAGACTGAGAAGGAATGCCGCAATGAGAGAGTGAGGCCTTGAAGAGAGTGGAGGATTCTGAGTGAATTAAGAGGACTGTTGAGAAGTGTTGTGTTGGAAGATATAATCGAGGAGGAGGTTGACGATTTGAGCAAGAGAGAGGAGGGTATTTATATTTGTGAGATGTGTGAGATTTGAGAATGGATTGAGGGAAAGATTGAGGAAGAAGGGAAGGGGGAGGGAGGGTTTAAATAGTTTAGAGGTCCAAGAATCTGTCTGCAGAAATCTACTGAGATACTTCGTCCCAAGTGTTAACAGGTAGTTTGGTGATTCCGCCAATAATATGTGGTCTTCTAGATATATCTTCATAGACTTCTCTGATTGTGTCCAATTAGAGCACGTCATGGCATACATGCGATGAATTATCAGTCGGTTGCGCCAATGGTATATGAGTTATAATGATTCTTTCAATGTGTACCTACTACCATTGGCCCGGCCGGCTGATGTTCGTCCGGTATATTGACAACGTGTTCCAATTGGCCTCAACTCAAAGCAGTCTTTGAAAGGTATTTGGACACGGGACGATTTCCAGGTGGAGTTGATCACTTTGCAGGACCTGAGGAGCTTCCTAGCGTTCTAGAACCTTCGGGCAAGCTTGACTGCATTCCCTATGTATTGCAGGCACGCGCCGGGGATTTTGCTTGAATTTGGGGACATTCAGAGGTTGACTATGGAAAGGGCTGGGTTTACGAAGTGTGCCGCATAAGGCGAGCTGTTTTATGTAAGGTTGCTGCTTGTTTGATATGTTGTCCCAGGGGAGTTAGCTCGAAGTTTCTGCATGACTCTGGCGATATCCCTCCCTTGTAGCCTGTGAATGATTTGGGGCGCTGTGCTATGTTGGCAGACATGAGCAGAATCGTGAACTCTTCCATTCTGGAGGTCTTGAAACAGGCGGCCGCGAGGTGAGAATGTGAACCAGCAGCTTGCTTGCGGCACAAAGAGGCGGTGTCCCTAGTCTGTTTGGGAGATGTCGACATCCAGAAGGATCACCCGAGTCCCTTCTGAAGCCAATCACCGATAAACTCGACAACAGCCAGAGAGGTATCAGGCATTGAGCTGAGCAAAACTAAGCCACTTTTCATAGGCAGGGAACTCGTAAGCTGACGAGGTTTGTGGCGGGGCCTTGGCTTGTGTCCGGTTCGACAGTCGGCTTAGGGCGGCCGCCGAGCTGAGTGAACCAACCTCCAAATGCTAAGCAATCTGACTTCTGACAGCCAAAGGCGAAAATCGTGTGCATTAGAGGCTATGGAATCCAGTTGGTTCTAAGCGGGCTGTACTTGAGCTTTGAGAGGCTGTGCAGCTCACGTCTGCACCCTGTTGGTGATGTGGTGGAAATTGCAGGGCACATGTTGGTGACAGCGCCATGGGTGCGCGTACCTCAGCACTGATTACTCTAGCGCTGATCAGCTGGCATATTTACCTGTGAGTCCTCACGAGATCAAATACCAGGCCCTTCTCCGTCTTCCAAGATTGGCGAAAGAACACTCCCTATTTTGTTCCTGTCTGTTCGACTGCCAATTTCCTTTCGCTCACTTTCTCGTCATTGTGTACCGTCGCTAGCGCCATTCAAAGTCAACATGTTTTCCAAGTCTCTGATCACTCTCTCCAGCCTGTTGGCAGCTGCGTCAGGTAAGTGCTACAGAGTCACCACAAGACGGGACTGAGGTGCCCCGCTAACAGAAAGCCTGCTCCAGCTATCACAATCACGGAGCCCCAGCAGGGCGCCAAGCTCGACTTCAGCGGCAGCAACACCATCTCCTGGACCTCAGTGGAAACCGACCCTGTCTCCTTCGAGATCGTCCTCGTGTCACCAAATAACTCCACAATCGCTCAGTCCGTCATTACAGACTCCGTCAACACGTCGGAGAACAAGTATACCTTCTCCAACTTTGTCGCTGCTGTCGGCGATAACTACCAAATCAACTTCATCGGCAATGTCGGCACCAACAAGGGCATCATCAGCCAGTCCCAGTCGTTCGCTGTGACCAAATCTGGCGTCGAGTCAACTACTACATCTGCGGCTGGCTCAACTGCTACCGGCACCGGCGCCGCAGCGAGCGCTTCCTCTTCTGACACAAGCGCGGCGAGCACTTTCGGAGTGACCTTTGGGATTGCTGGACCCTTTGTTGCTGCCCTGGGCCTCCTCCTGTAGACACAATTCTGTTTTGAACTGGGGAAAGTATGAAGATAGACCTTCGTTTGTAATGAGCTGCATTTTAATACAAAGCATCGTTTGTAAACAAGACTCATTTCAAGGACTCCATCATGTGCGGTGTGTTCTTTGCCGCTTTGCGTGTCACACTCATTTTTCAGTCTCATGCATGGCCCAACAATGGCGTTGAGAGGAGTGTTATCTCTGTCCAACTCATAAGGCTTCGTATAATTCTGTTCTTGCAATGTCGTTTGGGTGTGTGTAAGGTCATGCTGCCGGACGCTCACGGCGCTTCTTCTCTCCAAACTGAGGGCGATGGACTGCCAACGATTAGAAGGCAGGATTTCAATGTTGGCCCACATGCATCCGAGTTTACAGGATTGTATCAGCATCCAACAGACACCACATCAGCACGTCATCATGACTGACTCATCTTCAACGTCGACAAATAAAGTCCCAGTACGTTGATGTAATCAGGACGATCATCTCGAGGCACTTATTTGAACCAGGATGTGTAAGGATATTGCCAAGCATGTTTTACTTTCAATCCAACTTCCACCATTGAGCGAAGAGCCAAAAAGAGACACATCGGTGGGCCAATTCACCATTTGAGCGATGCAGAACATATCTAATGTGAACCCGACATAGGGAACACTCCCGCCTCACAAAATGAGCAGTGATACCGAGCCAGTTATCCATACCGTTGGCTCAGTCGACAGCCACGACGAAACAAGTCTCAGCGACGAGATACCTGGGTCCGCGGCTAATGTCCCGGCCAGAGTGCCGGACAGCCAGTTGAACAACACCGAACACAGAAAGGAAGAAACCCGCGGCAACACTGGAACAGCAGCCACGGCGCAGCACGTTGCTAGCAGGCCTCATACTCCGAGTGAGCCCGGTGTGGTCGGAGAGATCCGGACGGTCGGCAGTGCGGATCCGGACGGTGGAGATGCTGCGGCGAGTAACCGGATAGAATCTAAGCAAGACCAGTAATGATGACAACAAAGAATCTCTCTGAGCTTCAAATTTGATCAACACAGAGATTCGAACCTAGCGATGACTGCAAAATGTATTCTTGCTTGAGCTCACCGTCGTGGCATACGATATCACCCTAGCGTAGACCGTAATCAAAGCGTTTACGTGGCTAGCATCGTCCTTCCTCGGCCACAGAATTCGAACCATCATCTTTTTCGTCTCTCACTGGTGCCTGTTGGGGTTACCAGGCACCATGACAGGCACGGATTTCTCCCAGTCGCTGAACCACGTTCTTCCTTCCCACACATCCTCGACTGGCTTCCTACTTGCAGATATTCTTGCAGCCACCTCCTCATTCTTCTTCCAAACCCTGCACATAGCACCCTTGTTAGCAAACGGATCAGGGAGTACGGGAACGTAGCGCCGTCAGACTCACCTCAGGATATTCTCGCCCACCAACTTCCTGGTCTGCTCATCCGTAGCACCCCTCCTCATCACAGCCTGGATGAGAGCAGGGTAGTCAGCGACAGAGTTGACACCATCCGCGACATCCGTAAGCCCAACTCCATCAAAATCACCCCCGATGCCGACGTGGTCCCAGCCGGCAACCTCGGCAACATGCACAATGTGATCGACCACCGTCTCAATGTTCGCAGCCGCGGGGTTCTCCTTGTCAAGGAACTGCCGCACAAACATAATCATCAGCACGCCCCCGTTCTCCTTCAGCCTCACCAGCACGTCATCAGGCGCGTTGCGGTAGGTCTTGGAAAGCTCGTAGCACGTGCTATGGCTGAAGATAACCGGCGCCTCCGTAACATCCAGCACGTCCCGCATGGTCTGATGCGACACGTGCGCCAGGTCCACCATCAAGCCCAACCGATTCATCTCCGCAACAGCCGCCCGTCCAAACGCGCTCAGCCCAGCATCCTTCCCCGTAGCGGTAACCGTCGACGCCGCAGTTGCAAAGGGATTATCACAATTATGCGTAAGCGTGACATACCGCACGCCGAGGCCATGCAGCTGCCGGAGGACGGCGATCGACGCGCCCGCCTGGTGCAGGCCCTCCGCGCCGATCATGGAGGGGACCCTGCCCGCGCGGAAGGCGGGCACGACGCACGCGGGCGTGTCGCAGAACTCGAGCTCCGGCGTCGCGGCGATGAAGCGCCGGGCGACGTCGATCTGCTCGAGCGTGTCGCGGACGGCGTGGGTTGGGCCGTTGGGGTGCGCGAGCTTGGAGTCGCACTCGATGAAGACGGACCAGAACTGGCCGCCTAGGCGGCCCTCCTTCATGCGGGCCAGGTCTGTGTGGCTGGCCAGGCCTGTGGGATCATTTGTTAGTGCACGAGAAATATGGGAGGGACTGAGGTTGATGGGCACGTCACTCACTCTCGCGGAAGGGGAAGGACGTGTTGTCGTAGATCTGGTTGTGCAGCTCCAGCCGGAGCAGGAATGGGAGGTCGTTGTGGCCATCGATCAGGGGCGTCGTCCGCAGCACCATCTCCGTCCTTGCTGCATAGTCATCCTGGCTGATCTGGGCGGTTGCATTTTGGCCGTATGCATAGAAGGCCGCCAGGCCGGCGGCAGCCAGGCCGACGAGACTGGGAACGGCCCAGCTGCGGGGCTTTGTCGGTGTCTTTTGCTTGTTGCTGGTGTCACCCATCATCAATGACTTTGAAAAGGTACTGCAGTTGGCGGGACAGCACGCAGCCCGCAATAAACTGATTTAAGATAGTCGTAATTTCCCCTGCTAGAGGATGTGGTCGGTCATCCGAGTTTTGCAGCCCGCAGAGTTTGTGCGGCGAGCAGCAAACGGGCCCGTCATCGGGGGGTCTTGGCCCGGAGTCTGGTACGATCCCGAGCTTCATCCATGCCTATCTTTCGCTTCCAACTACTGTCAGTTCATGGGAGTGGAAGCATCTCGATTATTCACGCTAAAAAAAGCCCTTCTATCTCTTACTACAGTTATAGCTTCTCAATAGACAGTCTCAGGAAACCTTTGATCGAGCCTTAGCCGGTGCCCTTTCGTGATATCAGAGTTCATGGCTGAATCACGCAATTGATCCTATCCCTGAGATCTCACCGGTGTCAAATACACATTGAGCGGTAGCTTTGTCCACAGGAAGAAGACCTTCTGATTAAACCAATCGATCTCAGGATCCACCAACTCAATATCAAAGTTGAACAGCAGACGAGCCAGTATCGTCCGCATCTCGGCGTAGGCCAAACTAACCCAGAAATTCAGCAACCATACTCACAAACACACAATCAAGCTGGGGGGAAATGGTAGTAACGAAAAACTCACTTCTTTCCGACACAGTCCCTCGGGCCCACGCTGAAGGGCTGCACCGCGTCCAGCTTGTCACCCGGGAACTCGTCCGGCGCGAGGAACCGCTCCGGCTTGAAGCCGAACGGGTCGCTGAAGTTGCGCTCCGTGTGGTTCATCAGCCACTGCGCCACGCCCACGACGGTGCCCTCGGGCACGAAGTGGCCGGCGATGTTTGCGCCGCCCTTGGGCACGACTCGGGGCATTGGGCCTGCTACCGGCGGGTAGTAGCGGAGGGCCTCCCGGAGGCAAGCGAGCACTATGAAAAAAAGTGTCAGTGGTCGATGAGTCGTGATGCGTAGTTTCGAGGGGTGCGAGAGTAAGTTCGTTATCTGTTGGTCACGATGTTGCGAGGGGGAACAGGGTCGGTGGGAACCTACTGTAAGGAAGATTCTGAACAGACGAAAATGTGATGTCGTGTTCTGACTGGAAGGAAGATCGGATCTCCTCCGTGACCCTGCGCAAGCACCGCGGGTTCCTGAGAAGCAGGTACGTGACGCCAGACAGGAGGGTCGCCGTCGTCTCCGACCCCGCGACGACAAGCAGCCCCGCGTTGGCCCGCAGGCGGTCGAAGGGCATGTTCCAGTCCTCCTGCTTGCGCAGCAGGCTCCCGATGAGGTCGGGCCGCTCGACGTTGAGGCCCATCCTCCTCTTGAGCGCCTCGGCCGTCGTCCTCTGGTGCGCCCTGCGGAAGCTCGAGTTGCGCCCGACGAAATACGAGAGCACCGACCCCAGGCCCAGCAATTTGAACGCCGTCCCCATCGCCTGCCTTGCTAGTCCTCGCTCCATAAGCCTGACCATCTCGCTCTCCTTGCCGTTCTCGAGGCTGCCAAAGGGCTCGCCGAATGCCATGTCGCCGATGACGTCAAAGGTCGTGTAGTTGTACCACTTGCGGAGGTCGAAGGCCGTTTTGGAGCGTGTTAGCTCATCCTTCTCATTCGAGGTCTCGGGAGCAGGGATGCATCGTTCGCGAAGACGTTGGATCAGAAGATCAACGTATCCCTTCACAATCGGCTCCTGGTCCCGGAGGATCTTGTCGCTGAAGCCGTGATTGAGCTGTCGCCGGATGAGAGTGTGGTTATCACGAGACTCCCCCAACAGGGAGGGGGTGATGCCTGGTGTCTGGTAGAAGATTTCGAACTTTCCTAGTTCCTCCCCCTTGACGAGTGCCCCGTTGTGGTGCGAGTAGATGTCCTTCCAGGCATCCGGGGTAGTAAACAACAGCTCGCCGGGCCTGATGCGGACGACGGGGCCGTATTTTTCCACCACGGGGAGGAGCTCTCTGGTCCATTTGCCCCGCAGCATGGACATGACATTCGGGAGGCCGGAGGCACGGTTCGCAAGGGGGCCGGGGAAGTCCCGGAGCGGATGCAGGAAGACGTTGTAGAAGCATCGCAGAATATTGAATATCAGCAGCTGGAGGGTGCCGCAGTGTGATGTCAGTCTGGGTAGGACGAAGAGGAGACAGGAGGATGGCACTCCATACCGCTGCCAACGCCCAGATTGTTGCGCCTGTCGCGTGTGTGGGTATCCTATCCATTTTGAGGAAATACTAACAGCCAGAACTACGGTCTGAAGTGGAGCTCGGCGATAGAGTTGTCAACAAGAGATGAACTGCAGTCCGGCACACTGCCCTGCAGGTCGTGCGTCGTTGCGGGATGTCTTCTGTGAGCCTCTTCGTTGTTTCTCGGCACACAGCTCTCTTTCTCTGCTCAGTGTGCCAAGCTGCTGTCAAGGAGCTGTCAAGAAGACTGCAGAGTGTCCCCTCGCCGTGGCCAACATGGACATAGATGCTAAGCTTATAAGATGAAGGTCTTTGAGGGAGGCGAACGGAGGAATGGAGTTGCCGAAATCCAGACGATGCACCCAATTCCAAAACCCCAGGTGCTGCAGTGAAACACTGTCTAGCGGGGGATTCGCCGTGAAGCTCGCCGCAGCACACCGTCGGTGCCGCGTTCGGCAGCGGGGGAATGGGATCGTTAGGCAGCGAGACGCCCGCTAGCCGTTGGGGTGGCTTTGCACTGAGAGAAACACACGCGGCACGGAACAAGAAACAAGATTGCATTCGCGTGTGGGATCGACCGACTGCAGGAGGATGAACAACCCCTGGCATGACCCAACGGGCTTCGGCGTTTTGTCAAAATGTCCGTCTGTAAACCTATGCCTGCTGTCACATTCATAATGCAAATGATCTTAGCGGCGACCCATATTGTAAGGGTCGGCATCTTCCCAACACTGACAGCTCATTTCTGGGATTCTGGTAGGTCTCGAGCAGTTCCACTTTGTGTGCTTGGTTTGGGGGGGGGGGCTCCGTCCACGTACAGTAGCAACCACAACAGGATTAGGACTCAAAAGGAAGTGCTTTATCGGACGAGTACTTAGATTCCTGCCTGATCAGGGTTAAAAGACTTTGAATTGCCCGAAGGCCCCTCGGTGGAAAGCGTGGTAGAGTGCCTGTTTTTGGGTCACTTGAGCACCTCACGAAGTCAGTTTCTAATCTGCGATAGCAGAACCTTTCAGATTCGAGTTTTCGACACACCCAAGTAGTTTTTTTTTTTTTTTTTAAAAAAAAAAAAACTATCCGACTGCCTCTCATGCCTCAAGAAGTACCCCTTCCACCTCAAGGTAACCTAAACCTTGCTATACGATTTGTAAGCGTGATCAACGGCAAATTCCAATGGCCTGCAGACCCCAATACAAGGTGTTGATCAAGATGCTGATAGGAGCAAATATAAGCAGCGGAATGACAGTGTATGTGAAGAAGAAAACACCACCGCCGGTCCTTTTCACCAACTTTCCCAGCTCGCCGTCCTCCCTCATCAACCCGGCCGCCTCCCGCGCAGTCTCGTCGGTGGCCCAGGGCCCCACAAGGCGGAACTTGCTTGGGAAGTTCGGACCCATAGCCCACGTGAAGAAGACCTCTTTTCCAAAGTCCCTCAGCACGTGTGTCCAGGTAGGTGCGGACCCCATGTCGAGCGCCAGCTGGTACACGTAGCTCTCCTGGTCGACGCCGCGCTTCGTGGCGGCGAAGTCGTGGTCCTTGTCGCGGCTCTTGAGCTTGTAGTCCATCTCGTATCCCTCCACCGCGTTGTGGGAGCGGCGGGGGGGTTTGAAGCTGGGTGAGAAATGTGGGCGGAACTTGGGGCTGGTGATGAGGTGGTACACCCAGTGCTGGGCTTGGAGCTCTGCAACGGGTGGGATGGCGCCTGGGGAAGTCAGTACTCGGCAAGGGTGAGGCTTTTCGTGAGGGAACGGATGACTTACCAAAAGCTGGTCGGATGAATCCAATGTAGGCGACACCATCTTCGATGTTCCGGAAGATTCCCCTGGTCACAGAGGCATTCAGCGACGGGTAGACGTCTCCCTTGGGAACGAAAGGGAACGACTGCTTATACCCAGTCGCAAAAATGACAACATCAGGCCGTATACCCTTCTCCTTCCTCATAACCCTCGACTCAGGCCGGTCATTCTCCTCAAAATGAACAACCCCCTCCTCATCAACATGAGTCGGCCACGGCGCCAGGTCAATCTTCCTCCCGCCGGTGGGCCTCAGCTCCACATTAATGAGCCATGTCCGCCACCGGTTCAGCCTCGACTGGCTCCGGTACTGCTCCGAGATATAAGGCAGCGCCCGGTCGCTCTTGCAGATGAGCAGCGAGTCGGTGTGCAGCCTCTTCGGGCTCACGCCGCCGGCCCACTGGTCGAACCCGGCGGTCGTCCCGGAGATCGCCCACGCCATGTTCGTCACGAAGGCGTCGTACACGGCCCACAGCCAGGGTCCGCGCTGGATCACTCCGGGCACGTACGCCGTGTCGAACAGGGACGCTGTCGCGCAGTCGAGCGGCTTGTTCGGGTTGTTTGGGTCGGGCCCGCCGCTGCGGCCACCTGCGCGGATGGGCTCGGGGACGATCTTGGGCGAGGAGATGAAGCCGTCGCGGTGGCACAGGATGACGCGCTTGGTCTGGGATGTGATGGCCAGGTGTGCGATGTCCATGGCTGTCTCGCCCACGCCTAGGATCAGGATGGTCTTGTCTGTGCCGAATTGGGAGCGGGACTTGAAGTCGGCGGCGTGGAGGAGTTCGATACTGGGGTGGATGGATGCGCCTGAATTTTGGTCTGAGCTACGGTGATCTCCATTTTTATGGACTGTGGGCAGAGGTGTGTTGAGTCCGGGAATGGCTGGCTTGAAAGGATCTTGGTTCAGGCCACTGCAGATGGCGATGGCGTGGTATCGGCGCTTTACGACCCGGCCTTGGGCATCTCGTATGGTGAGAATGTGTTGAGATCGGTGTTCCGGGTCCGGTGTGATGGACTTGACCTCGTTCGAAAGATGAATCCGATTCCAGAGGGTGAACCTTGTCGCATAGTCTTTCAGGTATTCGACGTATCTTTTGGGTGTCAGGAAATCTTTCTCGCCTTCCGGGACCCGGAAATCGGAGAAGGCTGTGAGATATTTCGAAGAAACAAGCTGCAGAGCCACGTTAGGTCCGGCGACTTACAGCGACAGGTATGGCACAAACTCACCTCGGCGTCCTCGTAGACTCCATAACTGAAGACTCCGCCGATATCTCCCTCTTTCTCAAACAGTTCCGCCTCAATTTCCACGCCTGGGAAGAACTTGTGCGCCTCCAAGAGATACTTCAGGGTCACGAGACCGGATGGCCCGCATCCGATGACTGCGACATTCAATACCATTTCGAATATGACAGCAGACCTTGAAAGCAATCGAGTAGTAGAGATTGAGATGGACAAGGGTGCAGAAAAAGTGCCGAATGCTGTGCTGTATCCGAGCTCGCCGTCTGTGGTGCGTAGGATCACGGGGTGTGTCTGAGACACAGGGCGTTCCCTCCGCGTCTTGGGAAATTGTGGCAAGATCCTGAGCAGGTGGACTCAATTGGCAGTTGTTGGATGATTTCTACCGTTTTTCCTGTCACGAAGCTTGCCCGTGTGGTTCCCTAGGAAAGTTTGACACGACCAGGGGCTCAGCTAGAGGACTTGGTCTGTCATGCCTCAGAACGGTGCTATTTGAAGGGGAGAAAGAAGCAAAAGTGAGGCCTGAGCCACTAATCACACTTTTTCCTCGTGAATGAAAGAGGTAAATTCAGGGTGGATGAATTTAGAGTTCTCCTGAGATTTTGGTACAGGGATTTAGAGTCAAGTCCGTAGGCTGACTGCAGAGTATATAGCATTGCAGAGGATATAATTACGATGGGCCATCCTATCAAATGATGCGCTTGTCGAGTGCCTTTCCTCTCTAGGCCAAGACTGCAAAGCTGAAAGCAAACATTGGCCGCTGAGCTTAAGTCCCTACGTTTATGCTAGAATTCTGTCACTTAGGCTGTAATTAGTGAAGCTCCTCGGCAGCCAAGTGGCTGTGACAAACACAGCGGCCCACTATCATTCCTTCGGGAGGAGAGAAGGTGTTACTTCCAGGGCAATTGGAGCTTGCATGTGGGCCGGAGTCTCCCAGCTACCCTTAAATGGCATAACTCCATATGTGTGTCATCAAATAGCCTGATCTTGGCTGCATGCTTTTTGCCCCCCTCCCATACCATTGCTACCTGCGAATAGAACATATTGAGTCACCTGATTTCATCTGTTTCCACTAACTGAATATGTGAAGAGTTAGACTTAGTGGGGAAGGAGAGGGAATTCTGTCCTGGATCAATCAGTGTACACGATCTCCGTTGCACCATTCTTCCCCATTTACAGTACACCCTAGCTATTGATTGACAGCGGGCATATGCAAGTTGACTCCAAAGTCGAGACCTGAAAGCAGTGTAACACCAGGAGATAACTAATCAGATATTTACACTTCAGCATTCATGTGACACGGCACATAATAGATCTGCATCCAGCAGGTGTGGTGAGACAAAATCTTGTCAGCTTGTGACCAAAAGTTGCCGTTCCCCCCAAACCCGATCCCCTCACTATTCTCAGACGTCTCAGCGTCTCTTTTCGCATCCTGCTTTCTCGTCGTTCCTCGACAGTCCCATCTCTTGTTTATTGTCCGCTGTTCTCAACTCTTCTTCCCAAAAGAATATCCGTCGTATCTGTACGAGACATCGAGTCGTCATACAGCAACTACCATTATCAGACCTCTCTCAATCCTCCGTCATCAAGGGATAGCATGAGCTCTTCAACCTCTGAATTCCCCCCTGTCGCGAAATTGTGTTCCAATTGTCAGAAGGCACAGTTCCAGGACGATGTCCCACAGCTCTTTCAGGCTGGGTCACATCTGGAATTTGACCAAGAACACGAGCCTCCGCCCAGATACCGTGAGGAAAAATACCATGGCAAGTGGGCTGTCATTCCCACGGAATTCAAATTCGTGGACTGGTTTCCAGAACTACCCAAGCTCGTGAAATCAGGTCAGGATGGGTGCGAGTTCTGTTGTTTTCTACATGAAGCAATAACATTCGCAGCCTCGGAGAGGGGGGATATCAGCACATCCGGTCACATCTTTCTGACCATATCATATCTGTGGGGACCTTTTCAAGGTGAAGGTCTTTCAATGGGCGAAAGTCCCTGCAACTGGTCCATTGGCCTCAATGCGATGGGGATCACGTTTGAAATATCGTGTGATAAGATTAATTCTAGTTCTATCTTCACGGTAGACTGTAGCATACAATCTCTGAGCGGTAAGTATTCACGCGGTTTGGCTCAGCATGCGTGCATGCACTTAAGTATTTGCATTTGCTAACTGCTCACAATCGCCTCAAAAGATTCGGATGTAATTTCACAATGGCTGGGATTGGACAGCCACGCCTATCCTCCGTCATACAGCGATTCAGACAGTATCCGTTGGATGAACCAAAGGCTTGAGCTATGCCAGGAAGAGCATGGCCATGACGTGTTTGATGAGTCTTATATTCCTGAAAGACTCATTAATGTGAGCTGCGAAACTCCCCGCCTCATGGCGCGAAAAGACGTTCTGCAAACAGGTCGGGCCTGTGACTTCAAGTACGCTGCTCTAAGCTACTGCTGGGGCTCAGGAGAGAGTCAGGCCAAAACAACTGCCGCAACATTATATGATCGACAGGCAGGTATCGATGAGACTGAGATGCCTCCAGTACTCCGAGATGCCATCCGAATCCTTCGGGCCCTGAGTATCCCTTTCCTGTGGATAGATGCACTCTGCATTCTGCAGGACGACCAATCCGACTGGGAACAACAGTGCGGTGAAATGCACAAAATCTATGGTTCTGCCAAAGTCACCCTCTGTGTCGCAAATACTCGCTCATGCAATGAAGGCTTTTTGCACCAAACGAGTCCATGTGTTCAACTCCCCTTTCGGTCACTCCGAGCGCCCGATATAGCAGGCTCTTTTCTGGTTCACTACACTGATCACCAATCGGGTGACCTCTACCAAATACGGCCTCCTAAATTTCAGTCTTGGGAGATTCTTCACGTTGACACTAGAAACAGTCGGTGGCAAGAAAGGGGCTGGATATTTCAAGAGGATAAATTGTCTACTCGAAAACTGGTGTTCGGGCGTTGCAACCTTTACTTTAAGTGTGACGACGTTGAGCATGCACGCGGAAAAGGCTACTCATCAGGTGCGAATGGACCCCTTATCGGCAAATCTCTCGCAACGAAAGACTCCAAGTTTATATATGAAGATTGGGACCATCGTCTGCTTTTGCATTATAGCAGGTACGACACTAGCGCCTTCAGCTACGCCGCAGACGTCTTACCAGCCCTTTCAGGTCTCGCCAGACTTTTCGGGGACCGGCTCAAGGATTTCTATTACGCAGGACACTGGGAACGAGACCTGTACCGAAGCCTTTCATGGAAGGGTGCCACATATCAAAGTCTGCCCGTGCAACCCCCGGAAATTATAATTCCGTCCTGGAGCAGGTTAGCAAAAGGGTACACAGAGACTTATGCGTATGATTATTGTAGATATGAGCTTGATTTTCGTTCGGAGATCAATGTCCCCAAAGCGAGGATTGTAACGGTTGGCGACAATTCATATGGTCCACTGAAAGACTGCCGTCTTTGGATACGAGGCTACACGCTTGATATGAGTCGCAGAGAACTGCAGGTTTCGGGGCAGCCGAAGCTGGGAAGTTTTCAGGGCCAATGGCATATGGTGGTGTATGGATGCTGTTTTGGGCATTTGAAATTCGACTGGCAAGCCGGACTTGACGATCCATCAAAGTCCTTTCCATTTAGTGAGGACGTCGGAACGCTCAAATTACTGCTCCTTGGCAGCTTCGAACAATACATTTCCAAAGGAGTCCCCGGGAGCAAAGGCAGCGAAAGATTCGGCATCCACAACGACCAGGACTCAGCTCCGAAGGAGAGAAGCGGCGAACAATCCGAAATTCTGGATCATAGTGAGGAGAGCTGTGAGGAAATCTACAGTCAAGAGCAGACAAGCGATCAGGAGACATCAACATTGAGTGATGATGACAGTGGATATCGTCATTTCCAAGTACCTATTAGGCGAGGATATGGTCTCATTATCTCTCCCACTGGAAACGACGGCGAGTTCCGTCGTGTGGGTGTTATCTTGTCAAGGAGGGGCTCAGATAAATGTGCACCCCACAGCGACGGTGATCTCAAGGCATTACAAAGCCTTGCACAGATGGAGACGGTCCAGTTAGTCTAGTAAAATCTATTGATTTTGCAACATTTACTTTTGGCTATAACCTCCCCCACGAGGATGATGTTTATTACACCAAAGCCTGAACACGAATTTCCGACGGAATTCCTGTTGTATGAGCAAGGACGAGTGACACCAATTTTGTTTAGCCCTCAGGGAAGGCTTGATAAGGAGCACAAGTAGGAACATGTTCCTGATCTTTCCGAAACACACTCTCAAGCGATACTCTGAGTGTCGGGGCAGATTTGGAGCGCTTCCGTGCTACAAAATGCGCTCAACATCAAAAGATGTCCACTCTACTTTCCATCGAGCCGGAAAACCTTCCAGGAGATCGTCACATTCCATCCACTGCTATACGTAAGCAGGCGTTACAGCCTCGCCTCTTTGTCATGATTCCAACCGGGCATCTCACTCAGATCCTTGGCCGGCGCCGCACGCGTTGACTTTCTCGCGTCGCCGGAGCCGGGCCTCCACCGCCACGCATCAGTGAGGTCCTGTGCCAAGGTCCCCTCGATGAGCTCCACAACGTGCTTGCCGATGTTGGGCAATAATTTGAAGGAGTGTCTAGATGAGGTGTCAGTAATAGTGATAAATCCCAGGCGGCTGGCTGGAGTAGAACCAACCCGCTGTCTCCCGTCGCCAGGATAAAATTCTTCCACCTCGGGTGCTCGCAGATGAGTAACGACGAGTCCGCGGTATCGGTACACCAGCACATGGAGCGGTTAAAGAGCTCCTTCTGTGTGAAGCGCGGCAGATATGTTGCTATGGCCTTGCGGATGGTGGTCTCGGAAGCGTCAGGGTAGGTGTCGGTGGGGTGCTTGGCGTGTGAACGAGGCACTGATACTGGCTTTGGCTTGTCCGCACCGTATGGCTGGTGTTGTTTGTACCGGGTGAAACCTGGGAACTCATCGCAGACCTTGATGACGCCGTGCTCGTTGGGTTCAAAGAAGAAGCCGATGTCGCCGTGGTAGACTACGGGAATGCCCTTGTATTCGGCGGCTTCTTGGGGCGTCAATTGCATATGTGCATATACCCAGGCCTTCGAATGTCAGCATCGAAATGGGACATTCTGGTTCCAAATGCTCACCTTTGAGCAGCATTGTTCCTCCAGGTCCACCAATTTCGGGCTCCATGCTCCAGCAGCGAGGACAATCTTGTCTGCGTAATACTTTGTGCCATCTTCTGTCTCTACACCGATACACGTTGTACCATCATTTTCGAAGAGCGGACGTTTGAAGGAGCCGGCACTATATCAGGATGCAAAGGTCAGCTGCTCATCTGCTCATTGATCGAGTCAATGTGCTTACCCGCCAAACCCAAACTTTACGCCCTGTTTCTGACAAAACTCCCCAATTGCGTTTATTGCTTTTGCTGCCGCAAGCCAGCCTCCATCCTGGCTGTAGATTGCATTCCAGCCCTAATTTTATTCAGTTCCCAGCAATCATAGTAGTCTTTCTGATAGCATGTATCTCACCTTGATGTTCTCCCTGGGAAGAAGTGGTACCTTGGCTAGGATCTTGTCTTCGCTGTCAAGCCATTCGTGTGTGTCCCCGACTCCTGCATCAATCAGAGTTTGATATTCCCTTCTCAAGCCAGCGATGCCTTTCTCCGACACCTCACAGTCCAGCTACGGAATTATGATAAGTTAGTCTGTGCATGAGATCCGGGGACGGCGGACACAGTCTTAACATACCCTGCCCGTGTTGTGGAAGAATGGCTTGAACAGCTCATCATTCCTCCACATGTCTCGCGCCTCCAGACTCAGTCGCAAAGTAGCCTTGTCTCGCACCCGGATACCCATGATCTTGTTGAGGTCATTTCCGGCAGACTGAGCAGAAGGGAAATGATAGGTGTCAAGAACAGTGATATTCGACGGCGTGTATCCAGATCGAAGGAGGTGCAAGGCCGTTGAGGACCCGATCGTCCCGCCACCTCCAACGACGATGACCTTTGTGGTTTTCCGGGAGTCCGCCATGGCATGAAAAACTCACTTGGGTCACTCTCTTTCCCGGGCCGCATCTATTGAGAATTCCTGGGCGAATTTAAATTTCACTACGAGGATCGCGACGTTGGGCGCACTCACGTGTTCGGTGGATCGGCAGCGTCGACATGGATGTCCCCTGGCATCCGGCTCGACCAATCGCTTCGACCTTCCTCATGTCCAACTCCGCCATGCGTGGGTTAACAACCGTCGGCCCGGACCGGAGATATCCCCGCCAAGAGTGCAAAAATACGGGGGCAATCCGACCTCTTATCAACATCAACGACATGTGTGAACTGCCTGCAATTCGCCAGAACCTTGCCGGATCGCTAGGATGCTAGACACGATACAGTGGATGGTAATAGCCATGACATTGTCGTCCATTTTGAAATCGGAGCTTGACTGCGCAGGTTGCGGTCAAGCCGCTTCGCATCCCTAGCCCATCGCGTCTGGAGCGCGCACGTCACTTTCCAGCCATCACGAATCATGACTTCAGTCGGGGAAATTACCCCATATTGTGTGTTTGGGGAACGCACATGGTCTATGATCTCCAGGCCCACAGATAAGCAACACCATCCCAGTCATCCCCAAGAGGAGAAGCTTGTTCGCATGGCTATATGTATGAAGACCCGGCTCCTCGAGACAGTTTACAAATAGTCGTATGAGCACAGCGCAGTCTCGTCCGACTTTGTTTGCTCTGTCACTTTCAGAACCACAAGCCCCCACCTCAGCATCGTCAGAGACCAACATGAAAGTCGACAACATACCCGCTCCCGGTGGGGTTGGGGCCACTGGAGAGAAGGCCCCATCCCTAGATGTCATGGATAGCACCGCCGATGCGCATCCGGAGTTGGTCGACATGGACGCGTACAGACGGGATGTGCCACTATGGAAGAGGATCTGGCAACATAGTCTGACGCAGATGATGCTGCTAAGCGTCCAGGCATTTTGTGGGCCAGCTATGGACGACGCAATTGCTGGTAAGTACCCGGGAAATCTTTGTACTGTTTGCACTGAATGCTGACGTTGCTGCAGGCCTCGGCGGTGGTGGTCTGGCCACACCGCAAACATCGAATACTGCGTACGTGCCCTCCCGAATTTCGTCACAAGTCAAGGCGTGTGCTGACAGGCCTCTTCCACTCACAGCACCGCGATCAACTATACCATGCTGGCCATCGTCTGCGCGTTCGGCGGGCCGCTGGTAAATAAGCTAGGCGTCAAGTGGTCATTGGTTATCGGTGCCGCAACATTCCCCATCCGCGGTGCATCATACTATACCAACAGTAAATATGGAAACCAATGGGTAAGTTTAGACAACTGTCATTTTGCCGAAGCTAAGTGTCTGGTCTCTGACGATGGTTACACTAGTTTCTTATTCTTGCCAGCTTTCTCAATGGCGCAGGTACTGGTTTCTGGTACGTTGCGGAAGCTGGTTCCATCCTCTCCCTCGCGCCATCAGGGGTGAGAGGCAGGTACTTGGCTCTTTGGATTGTATCCCGCAACCTCGGGCAGCTTGTTGGCGGTGGAATCAAGTGAGTCTGGAGAAAATAAACTGCAGCTCTGCGATGCGAGCCCCTCTGCTGACAGTATACTTCTCTCAAGCCTGGCAAAGAATCATGTCAAGGGTGTGGAAGGAGGTGTCACCCCTGATACTTACCTCGCTTTTGTCATCATCGAGTGTTTGGCGTAAGGACGAATCTCCCACAATAACTACTTTGATCGAATCCATCGCTCATACGGATATCTGCAGACTACCCTTTGCGTTCCTTATATCCCCTCTTGAAAGGGTCGTCAGGTCAGACGGCACCAGGATTGTTGTTTCCGAATCTCTCGGCACCAAACAAGAGTTGAAGCAGATAAGAATAACAGCAACTTCAAAGCTGATTCTATTATCTTGCATCTGGGCATTCTGGTCATTCTTTTACAGGTAAGTCGTGTTGTCTCCCAAAGGCCACAAGACACCTCAACTAATCGATGTTGCAGTGGGACATGGTCTACGTATCTGGCCACCTATTTCAGCGTCCGAGCTCGAGCACTCTCATCACTAATATCACCATTCTTCTGCATGTAAGCATATAATTCTTTGCTCTTCGTTCTCCTCAATATTGGCGAGCATATCAGGCACCATTAATGCTGATATGCAATCCTACAAGTGTGGGCTGCTTTGGACTAGGCTTCATCCTTGACATAAAAGGACTAAGTCAGCGACGGAGAGCCCAGATTGGTCTTTACACAGTTGTTCTGCTCAACATGGGCGTCTACATATGGTCCATCGTGATGCAGGTACGATTCGACAAGCACAACCCTGGGGCAATCGACTGGGAAGAACCGCTCTATCCCTCCGCATTTCTGCCGTACTTTTTCGTGCAGACCACCGGCCCGCTCTCGCAATCGTACATGTACTGGCTGATCTCCTCATTTGCTACTGATGCACAATGTGAGTCTCGTCCCCCTGGCTGGTGCAATCTATAACGGAAAGGCTCTGACACGAAGCAAAGCCAATGTTCGCAATGGAGCCGCATTCAGGTGCGTGGAAGCAGTGGGCCAAGCAGTGTCCTACGGCCTGAACACGAATGCGAACTTGAGTACTCTCGTTGGATTGTAAGTCAAACAACTCCCCATGGAAACTCTTACGACTACTGTATTCTGACAGGCTTTATTCAAGCTGCGTCACTTTTGGCCTCATGGCTGCAGCCCTTGGCCCGATGATTGTCCTCACCAATGATGTCCCGGATCGCATCCCGGCCGACGTGCTCGCCGAGGAGCAACAAGCTGCGATCGAAGGCAAGAAAGTGGATCCCCATACACTTCCCAGCGTTTGAAACATATTTTAGCATCTATTTTCGCGGTGACAAAGAGTATGAACGGAAACTTGTTGAAGAGGTCGAACAACAGCAAAACAAGCTACAACAAGAGACCAGAACAGACTTGCGCTCAGACTTAGTCCAGTATATACTCTATAGCAGTAAATAATCATCACGAGCCATCTCTAATATGTGGGCACATTCGTCATCAAGAATCATGAACATGTCAGCTATGTTCCACCGCCGCACCAGCCGTTAAAAGAGTACCACTGCCCTAGGACTTTTCCATCCTATAGTTTGATCCAGTTCAACTTCCAGCTTTAGAACGTAAATTAAACTCCCAGCTACTTTTGATTTATGTGTAGTTCTCATCAGCTGGCTACTAGCTACTGTTGCCAGTAATCGATGTTCATTAATACCATTTTCTCCCTGTCACCTGTCCAGCCTCCAGCAATAACCGGACAGATCATAACATTCCTGGGCTCGATATCGCTCGGGGACTGTCCGAGTCATTCTATTTAACAGGCCCCGCAAGTCTCAGCACTAGTGATCCTGAGCTGAAGGGCGCTCCACAGTACTAAGCCCCAGCTGACAAGACATAAGCGAGTAGGCAAATGCGTATAAGCCGTAGGATTTTCTACAGGCGTATACCAGGTTAATATTAGAAAGGATCATCGTTCAATATCGGCAAAGATCTTCGTTCATTTAGTATATAATAGATACACTGAAACAGCTCATCGAACACAAATCACTTCCACGTCACTCCCAGCAAACTTTACTTCTTCGCCTTCCCTTCCTCAAGATTTCAAGAACAAAGCCACAAGGCGCCTGACAACACTATGCGTTTCTCTGCCATTTCTCTTCTATGTCTCGCTGCAGTTGCAGTGGATGCGGCTGCAGTGGAGAAGAGAGCTTGTGTTGAGCATGTTGGCAATTCTTGGGGCTGCGATCCCCCAGCTGGTCAACCGCAAAACTGGAACTATTGCCAAGTTTACGATCCCAACTACCCGGTAAATAGCAGCCCTTGTTCTTCCAAAACCATGTTTTCATCTTTGGTTTCGTTAGCTAACTATTGTCCTTGTGAAAAGCTTTGCACTGCGTACAACGATGGTGGTTTGACTTCAGCTAGATGCTGCAACATGTGAGGGGGCTCTTAGCTCTTGCGGCGGTCGGGATAGTGAGAAGGGAAGAGAAGGGGGTTGCGAGACTTTGGTTGATGTACCACTGCCGTATGGGTGGAGGATCGACATGGACCTCTTCCAGCTCGGTCACCCACGAGGCACTGGCAGTGTTGGCCATGGGATCGACTTGGTTGTGGTCATTCACATCTTCGAGGCTGAAACCGACAGATGGGTTGTGACGGGGATAAGTTCGGGCTGTGGTGGCCAAGGCCTGTCCAGTGTCAGTGGATGATCACGCTTGGCATTAATTCGTGAAGCAACATTAACAAGCTGCAATTAAAAGCTAATTAATTCTCTCAAAAAGCACATTCTAGTGTTCTTTTATTATCCCTAAATAATTTTCACATCAATTGAAGTCTCGAAGCTCTGGTGGCTAACTCGACTTGAAATACTTTGAATGAAAAGTTCCCGTGGCTGTCCAGATATTTCTCGCTGCAGTCGCAGGTGTCAGCCTCTTCACCGCAACATTCAGAAGCATCGCAGATACGAGCCCCCGTGTAGAAAACCAACAGCCTACGTTCGACCCGGAATCGAGTAATACAGAGGACGATTTATACTAAACAAAATCGCCACCCTATCATCGTGCCGACTTGCTAATAAAAGAGAGTCCTTTCATTAACACGCATGTGAATCTTCCTGAAATTACTTGGTCCCTTGAGCACATTAACGAACCCTCATCAGTATAGCGATAAAACCGCGAAATTGAACTCACCTTCAAACCATCAAATACTCTCTATCCTGCCCAATCTTTCAACTTGCACCAACCACATCAACGTTCCCTGCTTTCGACAAGGTCACCTCGGAGCAGCATTCTGAACCGTCTGGGCGCCATATTCGGACTTCCTGGGCATTAACGTCGGTCTCGATTACAGCATTCCCAAAAACAGCCTCCACAACGCCCTAGACGCTCTTAGTCTCATCAGCCAGATGATAGCCACGCTGGTTAAGACTAGGCTCTCTGTATTCAAGATAGGTGAACCCATCGTTGGCTTCAACAGAAACTATATAAGAAGCCTGCAAATCACTGTGAGGTCCTGGTTCATTTCATTTCTGCATAAGACAGCCTTCCCTGTCCTGATATTTGATGCGTGGAGCGGAAAGATGCGACACAATATGGCAAGAGGCGACGGCCGATCAATTATTTCAAATGAATTTACGAAACTAAAACAGAAATCTCGTTCGAGAGCGGTCTGGCTGTGGGATATTCGGCCGCAACACTTGGCCCGGGAGCCGATGCAAGAGCTTGCTGCATGTTTTCAGCTCGCGATCGACCGAGGCGCAGGGCTGGGTTGCAGTGCGACCTACCCAAGAATACGCGTTGCCTTTTGCAGTCCTCGAGACGAGAGCCGGTCAGGTCAATCACGCGGGGTCACTTGTTTCACAACTGTATGCACGATGCGGCTCGACAAATCTGTCGGGTTCAGGAAACATAAGACAAATGCTCCGGACTTCCGCCATATCTGCAGACGAACGGGACAATTTCTTTGCGACCGCATGCATCATATTTGACCCGAAAGTCACCGGTGTGGCTATCCTCCCAGCCCTAATCGGCGATTCGATGATTTTCTCGGGGTGTACAAGCGGACTAGAGCGGCCGATGATTTGAGTGAGGCGCAGATGGGATCTTGGTCATTGAGTAGAGGTGCTGGAGACATTTTCACAATTCTCTTGTGATCTATCATTTTCTCTAGACAACGTAGCAGACGCCTCATCGTCGAGATCTGGTCATTCCGTCGAAAGGCGTTACCTAATGGCACAACATAGACCTACTCACATGCTTCGACTTGGGTTTCCATGTTGATGAGGTTCACTGATCCCCCCGTCGGTGAAGGGCATATCCTGGCATGTCTGTGCTATTTGAGCCATCATTTCCGGTGGCGGTCCCGAGAAAATCGCGGGATGATCTTGATGGCTGAGAGAAGCCAAACTCGAACTTTGGCGATCGAATTCTGTCGGGTGAAAGTCTTGTTTTTTCCTGGGGTTCCATTTTAGGGCACACAATACAAATGTTCTACTACGTTGAATCGAAGTCCGCAAAGAGAATCAAGTAGCTTATTATAATAGAGTGTAGATGTAGGCCATATCTGTTTAACAGTATACTGGCGGCTGGTACTGCACTAGATTTCACAAATCTAATACAAGTCTGGTAATTCACAGATTTGGGGGGGGGGGGGGAGAAAAAGGGAACAGACAAAATGGTTAGAACATTGGCTGCATATCAACATAATCCTACATCAAACTCCCACACTAATGCAATCTTGAATGTTGACCAAATCGTTGCCTCCCCGAGCATGCCCCCTCCCCCGGCCCCACAACCTTCGGGATGTTGATTGCACTCTGGACATCCAGCCAAGATTGTGGTGCTCATAGAAGTATAAAAGGCAGAGACTCACTCTATTTCAGTCAAACTCTTGAGCACTCTCCAGACATCAACAACCAAGCTTGCCAACATTATTATTGCCTGAAACTGTCCCCATTCATTGCCCACCCTACTGTGTTATCAATCACACTTTGAAAAATACAACACCGAGACAATGGCCCCTCCAGTCGACCCCACCACCGTCATCTTCTACACCAAGAAGGACTTCGGCGGCGACGCCTACCCCTACAAGGTCGGCGAGGACGTGGCGCTGCCCGCCGGGCTCAACGACAAGTTCCTCTCCGTCAACGTCGGCATCGCGGCCAAGGTGCTCGCCTGGCGGGACTACGGCAAGAAGGGCCCCCACCGGGAGTGGACGGGCGCCAACCCGGACATCAGCGACATCGAGGGCCTCTCGTGCTTCATGGTCATCGAAGGGGACACGCACGTCATCGCATTCCTGTTCAAGGACGCCACGGGCGGCGCGGACGGGCAGTACTCGCTCGAGGTCAAGGCTAAGGACGTCGGCGATGTTACCATGCCCTCCAACGATGGGGATCAGTACCACGTTGTGGGCCTCATGCCTTCTGGTGGAGAGGCTGTGACCACGGCGATTTATGTCCGTGATGTGAATTCTGGCGTGTATATCGCTAATGGCTCGGTGTACTTCGAGTGGAACTCGAAGACTAATCGTAAGTATTCAGGGATCCGTCCCCCCGACAGAGATTGTTTGGTAGTTCGCATCAAGGCTGACGTCTTCCCACTAACAGAGGTGGATATCGTTGAGGATGATAACTGGCCCAAACAGCTCAAGAAGGAACGGTCGGGCCCCAGCGAGTTCATCGTAACTCTTATTGACAACAAACCCAGCGAGTGAGCTGCGGCAGCATATACTGGCATATGTGCGGGACTGTTGTGGGCTTTGAGACCGACCTTCGTTTGACATCTCTCGTGGAAAGATTGAACCAAATTCAGTGTTGTGGATGGACATCTGGAGGAAAAGCTGTAGGGGCCCAATGCGTAGTTGTAGCACCACTGTCTCTACCGAGGCGCACGTATCTAGTTGAGCGCCTCGTCACCCTGCTGCAATCTGAAGCGAGTTTTATCCCCGAAGCTAGTTACATGTGCGAGTGATGTTTCTGTTTGTCCACAGTACAGTGGCATATTATAGTGTTCTCGTTCGACGAAGGATTGATCCCATTCCAGAGGAAAATTGTTCTTCTCATCGACTTGTCCTCGTCCGCTACTTAAGTAGCGCTCAACTGAAATCCACGGGCACACGGTGTCTGGTCCGAAGGGCTGTGGTGCGACTTTCGCACGCCACGGCTTGCCGTCGAAGTGATATATATGTATATATAAATATGTATATAGTACGGGAATGAAGAGAAATATTTAATCCGATGGAAACTGGTACAAATTGAGACGACCCTCGGCTTGAAACCTACAAGCGACGTTTCGTTCTCACGAGCACAATCAATTACAAAACATGCCCTCAGCCTCCGTACACTCACACCCACGCGAACAACTCGTCGGCAGCGGCGGACTTCACACGGTGACCAGCGTCCCGCTCGTGGATTACTGCGTCCCACTCGTGGCTATCGGCGCCGCACTCGAGGTTATCGGCGCACCACTCGTGGTGATAGGCGCCCCGCTCGTGGTTATCGGCGTCCCAACAGACGTCTCGCCATCGGGAGAAAGAAGGTCCCCTTCATAGCCATAGTCTCCGTCAATCGGGGCCGCGGTCTCGGTCGGCTGCTCATATACATCCACCGCGGTATCGACCTCGGTGGTGACCGTAGCCGTGGGGCCACCAGTGTCGGTGAGGTGCTCGTGGGAAATGTTAAAAAACGTGGGAAACGGCGCTGCTGCGGCGCTGATGACGTTGCTGCTGTCTGCTGCGACGGCGGCCTCGGCGGCCGCGGCGAGTTTGAGCTCGTCGCGCGGGATCCCGGCGTAGGGGTCTATACTCCTCTTGGACGGGCTGTTAATGCCGTTGTTGAGGAACGCATTGGTGGTCTGATTTCCCGCGCCAGTAGGGAAGCCCCCGATGATGTTGCTAAGCTGATTCGACCGGAGGCGCTTCCAGACTTCAGGCACGTCGTCCCAGAGGCCCTCGAAGGAGACGAAGTTGGCCATGACGCCTGCGACCAAGGGGGAGGCCATGCTCGTGCCGGACTTTGTGGTTACGTAGTTGTCTGCTTCGTGGGACGCTGCAGTGATGTTGCTGCCCGGGGCGATGATGAATACGTTGGGGCCGTAGTTTGAGAACCAGGACTTTTGGTATGTTTCGTTGGAGGAGGCGACGCAGACGGTTGATCCGGTGTATCTAGATCTTGTTAGTATTTATACATGTACTTGTTGATGGTTTGATCACTCACTTGCAAGGTGCCTGGTCGGTCAATATGTTCTTGTTTCCTGCTGAGGTAGAGATGGGAATGCCGGCCAGGAAAGCTGCCACGGTAGCAGCCCTTAGGACGGGCGTGTCGCGAGTTCTAAGGGACATGTTTATCACAGACCCACGCCACCCGGAAGGCTTTTTGGAGACATTCAGTGTCAGTTTACTCCCTTGATATATTGCGATGCCAGTCTTGGAACTCACCTTGCGACCACGCTTCGACATGTGCTCCACGGTAACATCACTCAAAGCTATCACGGCTTGTCAATGAACGGATCGCGATTGGAGGCTTGCGGTCAAACTCGCCTTGTGCTATACCGCCGTTCGTAGGCCGCTGCCCAGGTGAATTCCGGTCGGTCACGTTTGGCGCAAGGACTTTGACGTTGATGATGTTCGCGTGAGGAGCCGCTCCGGACCATGCCCCAGCTGCAATTCCTGCGACGTGAGTGCCGTGGCCATGCAGATCTTCCTACAAAACGGTCAGGTCTCTTTCGAGCATGGTCATTTGACATCCGCGCGGCGGTAAAAGGGAGCTAGGCGTTACCATGGTCTCGTTAACATATTTGGAAAATGTCATTCCCTGAAAGTTGGACGCCCGTGAAGGACCGCGTCCTGCCCAGTCCAAGAAATCCACGTGCGAGGTTCTGACACCAGTGTCAAAAATGTAGATATCTACACCATCCCCAGCGTTATCAAGAAGTTCCTAGACCTTTCCGTTAGCTCCATCGGTCATCGTGGCAGTGACTTGAAAGCTTCGCACATAATCTCCCTTAGGAGGAAGCGGAGCATCCAGCTTCTTCCCGGCCGAGATCATAACACTCCACCAATGATAACCAGTGTGCACAGTCTGTGCCCATCTCCGTGACAGCTTTGGCGGCTGGGAATCCGGGATTGGCACAGTCTCGCCCTGTTCATGTTCAAGTATCGGCTCGCCATAGCTGTCATGCTCGACACTCTCAACACCAGGGTCGTACCGCACAAGCTCGTGCAGGGTGTAGTCGTCAAGTCGTGCGCGATAACCATTGAGCGTTTCGATGGGCCAGAACATGTGGGCGTCGCGGGACAAGTCCCTGCCTATGCGAGCAAAGTGGCTGTCGATGGTGTGGCCATCGCGAAGTCTGACTATGTACTCATTTTCCTGTCGGCAGTGATATATCAGCATTATTCAGACTTGGCATGATCTAGCATGACTGATGGTGAAAATAGGTCATGTACGAACCACAAGATCACTTTCTGGCTGATGATACGGTGCCGGATCCTTCGCCCTCGGCGTCACTAATGCTGTGACTTGCAGGGCAGCGACCAAGAACAGCGTTATCTGCAGCCACATCTCGATGAGGCGAGTCACAGATCTGGAGATGATATTTAAGAAGTAACAGATGTAAAGACAGTGCGGCTTGATTATCGAAGAGTAGATATCTGAGTTATTCGATGGTGGGAAATTGAAGACAAGAGAAAGTGAGAATATGCCATGGCTTTTATATACAATTTGAGCATGTCAATTTCAGGAGTATTCCACGCCCATCGTCTGGCTTCAGATGAGTACTGAAGCCGTTCAATCCACCCACACAGCCTTGAAGCCGCCCTGTGTGTAATGGGAAAAATGCACCAACGAAGTAAGATGGTAAGCCATTCAGGAACAATGCTACACCAGCATGCAGCTCAGCTTTCAGACCAGGTAGGTCAGCTTCAGGCACGGGGCCCTGGAAGTTAATTACATGTTCAAGTCGTCGCAGGCAGTCGCTGAGACGCAATTGGTTGCCTCGCAAAATACATACCAGGTGTTGTTATCACTTGACGTTTAGCAGCCAGGCACTAGGTCAGCCTCCTCCAATTAATTTGGGGTGAGAGGTGTGGGTTAGATTGACTAATCTTAATAAGAATGCTTGTTTTCAATTAAGAGTTTCCAGGCAACCAAGCATTAGCGCGCTTATTAAATGCTGCTGATCTGAATAAGCCCTATAAAGTGCGAGAAGGATCCAAAATCACCTCACCACTGGGGAAATTGAGCTCGGTCCGACTTACCACTTGACACTTCCCATTTCCCAATACTCACTGCAATTTCCTCATCTAACGATGTTCTGGCAAACCCTTTTTATCTCTATCCCCGTCTTATTTACAGTCTATCTGTTCAAGATGTCCTCAGTCAACAACGACCAAGCTTTCCTAGCTACAAGCCGCCAGGAATACCAGGCACCTCTGAAAGATTGCGACCATAACGACGACGTCCCCATAGTACCTGATTCTTACATCATCTACCTTGCCCCAGGGCACTCCCTTGCCGCCCACTCGTCAGCTATCAGGCAAGACACAAAACCATTTGTACACCACATTTACGATTTATACACGGAGAAGATTGTCTACGTAGGACGCCCTGTTGATAAACAGCTATTGGAGAAGATCAGGAGCGACCAGGGTGTGGAGTTAGTAGAGTGTGAAGCACAAGCTGTTCCCGACGAGAGCGGTCTTGAGTGAGGCTGGTTGGTGAGCGCGGTTGTGTTCGTCGGGTTTAGGCGCAGAGAGTAGTAATTGTCAGAGACATTAAGATCCATTGCTTGACATCTTTCGACGTATATATCCCATAGAATTCGCGCTGTCGGATTTCTAATTTGGGTCATTTGTTATTCTTGGCAGTAATTAACGATCTCCCAGCACCACAATGGGTCCCAATTACATCTCCTGGAGGCTGACGATTGGGATCAGATACAGAAGGTACCTGCATGTTGACATTCCGCCCCCTTGGAGGGGAGGTTACTGAAACAAGCAACAATTTTCTGTGATGTTGCTTGCATTTATAGAATCTAAATATGTCCATGTTCTCTGAAGACAGAAGGAGCGGAGAAGGAAGGAAGCCTAAAACTCCATGCAGGAAGAATAGAAACCCTGCGTGTAACAAGAGAGGCAATATAAAACCCAACCAGGTAGCAGTGAAATAAAATATCCTCACTCGGAGGGTGCAGAGCCTTGCTATCGAGGCATTTAAAATAACTTGATGGTTTCTGACCCAAAGGGTGCATCAAAAAGTACATAAAAGAAACAAAACAAAACATACAACACCGGGTATTCGCTGGTCGTCACCGACCCAACTACTAATCCAGCCGTTACCAGCTTGTCTATGGGAGAGCGGACGGGATCCCGAATTTTCTGGTACGTATGGTCGTATGTGCTTGAATGAGGTCATTGTTGATATATATACCATGAGCAAAACTTCGCGTGGAACCCCAAGACAAATTTCCAGGCAAGGCTTCCGCCAATCATTCCCCCACTACCAAAGGGCTCAACAGAACTCTGAGGTTGGCAATCACGATCAAAGTAGAACTGGTTTGACTTACGTATACTGTAGTAATGGATTGAGAAGACTACGGAAAAAGAAAAAGACATACGTCTGCAGTACGTATCCTCCATTCACTGAACCCCCCCCCCCCTTCACCGCCACAACCTCTGTCACGTCTGTGGAATTGACACTAATCAAGCTGTGTCCCTACTATTCCGGAACTTGCGCCATGACTTGGAGGTGTATAATGAGCAGGAGACCAAGACGCAAGACACCGCTCAGCGAGCATCTTCTATGCTTTAGACCCGAGCGAATTACGAGGTGTTAGGTGCACCTTCAGTGCGGGCTTTTCCCACACGACCCAAGCCTCTTGCCCATCGGTCCACTTCCGACTCTCGTCAGCTAGTCTCATCTCGAAATTCCAGATAATCCTGGCTAGGATGATCCTCATCTCAGTATATGCGAGACTAGTGAGGCAAATCTCTATTAGTGAAGGTCCCGGCTGTTGCCTGTTTGTGATAACGTTGACGAGATCTCAGGATACGGGTTTCGACTTACTTCATTCCTATGCAGTTTCTGGGCCCAAATCCAAACGGCTTTCTGCCTTCCCTTTGATCATTTGCGAAGCGAGGATCGCCCAACCAGCGCTCTGGGATGAACGAGTCGGGCAGGACGAAGTTCTGAGAACTGTGATACATTGCCCACTGGGGTATCCCGACGACAGTCTGTGTAAGTGGTTAGTGACTATCTTGCAGTTTCTATCTTCCATGGTTTTGTAGCGTGAAAGAAACTTACACCTTCCGGTAGGAAATACCCGCAGAAGGTGTCGCCTCCTTTGTGGACTACGCGCGGCGTAGTGTGAGGAAGAGGCGGGTTTAGTCGAAGGGTTTCATCCAGAACGGCTAGCATGTATGGGAGATTTTGGACGGTGTTGACGTTGATTTCCTCCTCTGTCCGGAAGGTAGATAAGACTTCGTGGGTGAGCTTGGATAAAGCCTCTGGATGAGACGTCAAAAAGTACGTGGCTGCTGACAGTGCGGTCGAGGACGTCTCGGAGCCGCCGAGCATGAGCAAGAAGGCGTTGCTGACCATTTCATGCTTTTGTATTTCCTGGTTGAAGAAGGCAGTCAGTAAACTACCAATGCTGATAGTGACCCCAAACCATGAAGTCACGACTTACCCTGCTCCCTTTTTGGCGGATCATCGCTTCCATGAAATCTGGGCGCGAATCGTCCAACGCAATCCTCTTTTCCACATTCGCCGCGGCCAGTGCAAAATTCTCTTGCTCCAGCCGAGTCAATTCCTTCGGTATCAAAGCTTTAAGTAAAGCAGTGAAGGGTGGGAAGCGTTTAGCGAGTCCGAGAAACATCTGGAACTTGACCGTGTGGCCCAGGGCCACTATCCATGGGTGATCTTGCTCTTTCTCAAGACATCCCAGTGGCTCGCCCCAAGATAAGTCACTGATGATATCAAATGTAACGCGGTTGTACCATGACACCATGTCTACAGGGCGAGCGCCCCCTTCGCAACGCTCGCGCAGTCTTTGGAGGAGAAGGTTGACGTGGGTGGAGATGAGAGGCTGCTGATCCATCACAGCCTGCATAGAGAAGCCGTGAGAGAGGACTCGGCGCATCCGGCTGTGGTCCTCAAGATTTGCACCGAAGAGGTTGTGCTCATTGCCGAGAGTGGCCAGTGGCTCCTTCATGTTCTCGAGTCTGCCTCCGCTGCGATGGCCGTTCCTGTCTTTCCATGCTTCGGGAAGGATGAACGAGAGCTCGTTGTCGGCGATTCTGACAATGGGCCCGTATTTGTTGTGCAGGTCCAGGAGATTTTTGTGCGGCTTTCCGCCGATCTGGGCGAGAGTGTAGGGGATGCGGCTTGCAGCCCATGTTTTGGGTCCGGGGAAATTTCGCAGAGGATGGAAGAAGACGTTATAAAGGGCTTTTCCCAAGACGTAGCAGAGACACTAGTACGGAGCCATTTATGTAAGTAGGCATTGAACATGATATTGAAAAAGGAAGAGTCAGAGGCCGATGCATACCAAAGAAACAACGATGGCGAGGGCTGGGAGAAGCTGGACTGCCTGTTGGAGAAGGACTCCAGTTGTGGAGGCCATGTTGGGAGACGTGTATGACAGAATGTGGCGGCTCCTACGCAAGGCGTTTGCAAAGTAGAAGATGGTGAGATAATTGTGAGTGTTCCTGATGGCACGATTCCGAGCGCGATGTACCGAATAGAGCAACTTGACTGGTTTCTAATGCTGGTGACAAAAGAGTGTGGGAAACTCTCACTTAAATAAAGCAAGCAGCACAATAGTGGAGCATACCATTGGTGACACCTGATTTCCAGTTGCCGCTTCTGACTGTAAGTCGGTGCTCATTAGCTCGGTGCTCGATGGAGTACACCTCATGTTGCAGCTGTTCTCGGGCTGGAGCACTTGTCCGGATGCCGAAGACGATATTGCTCGAAGGTATGGAAGTTCGCGTCGCGCTTAACGCCAAGACGAGAGACGATCCCCCTCGCTGGCATTGCCTGAAGTTTCGATGACGTTGCATTATGTGGTTTCAGTGTACGGTTTATTCTGGGGCTCCCGTAAGTCCAAGTTCTCCTCCTGCCCTGGCTCGTATTATATACAAGTGCGGGACGTGTGGGTATATTGCGGCGGACACGGTTGAATCTTTATCATCGGTCAAGGGTGTGAAAAGGAGTACGATTGCAACGCTGCTGGTTGGTCAAGCGAACTTTATTAGGTGGAATCGGTGCGGATGAGTGGGGCTGGACTCCAATTCGATTCAACAGGTTAAGGACGAAATCCCCACGACTTTTTGCTGCTTGGGTTTCTCCTTCGTCTTCTCTTTCTTCATCCCAGCATCCACTGTATCGCAGCATCCGGGTAATGCTACGTGGTTGATGTCATTGATGAAGAAATGGGGACCTGAGAGTTTCACTATATCTCCTTTCTTCCCTCAACTACATTTAATCCAGAGTCCTCCTGTTCTATATCACCCCCACAAGTTCCTCGCCGACATGTCGGTCGCAATGGCATTGCAATAATAGGACAAAATCGGCAACAGAATTGCTTCGCATAGTCAGGATATCACAGCAATGTGTAACAGACACGGAGTATTTCCACTGCAGCCATGCCCACTCAATGGGCCGACCCTGAGGCCGGGCTTGTTGTTTCTGGGAACAGGAATGTCTAATCACCTCCATCGGCATTCATTGAAATTCAAGGAGACACAGGCTTGACCAGCGACGGAGTAGATTGGGACTTATACTACTGATTGGGCCCGTGGGACGATGTATTTTTGGATTGACCTAAGAGCCTCGAGCTGTATTGTTCTCGAGAGACATTGTCATCCTTCTATCTCAGTGTATAATATAACGTTTGAGCTGTCTGCTGTTGGAATTGAGATCCTCCATAGCCTTTCCGTGCATGTAACCATCCACATAAATATCGCCAACAAATCGATACTCTCCGCGGTTGCCCTCTGGTCGAAGCAGTACAGGTGTCGAGCACCCCAGCGGAACCACCACCTCGTCGTTGGGGTGCATAAAGCCAGTCCCAAGGCCCATCCGCCCCTCACTTGTCAAGCAGAAGCAGCGTCCCATCATGCGCGATCCGAAGTGGTCTTGAAGGAACCCCCGGTTTGCTTCCGGTCTCAAACCTACATCCAATCCCGCGTAATGCGCGAGCTGATCATCTATGGCCAGGCAGGGCAGCCGCTCCTGTATCAGGTACGCAAAAACGTGAAAACATGCCTCCATCCATGCTCGCCGGCCCCTATCCTTCCACTCGGGTGGAATTTGACGAAAACATATCGTTTCGCAGAAGTCTTCTTGGATGGTGAGAGTGAGTTCACCTTTGTCCGCCTTTGGATCCAAGTCATGGATGAGTAGCGCCCTCCAGTTCAAGAAAGCCATTAGGTAGTCCCCTAGAGTGCAAAGTGTTCCCACAGTGATGCCGTGCCAAGATATGGATCCCAGTGGTATAGCGGAGATCTGAAGTTGATTTCGCCATTCACCCAGAAACTTATAATTCGCTTTGGCATCTCGAGATGCTGCAAAATCTGTGCCAGGAGATAACGAAATAGCGCTTGTAGCTGGTATATGTGACCAGTCCGGTACCCAAGTCGGCAGGTTGGCTGAGGATGTGTGGACAGGGAAGTGAATAGCTTCACATATAACATCTAGATGTTCTGTCGTTGTCAGGAGAAAGTCGACGACATCAGTAAACACTTCCCTGACAGATTTTCCATAGTCGATCGCGAACTCCTCACGGACTTCTTTACCGAGAATGCCGAGTATGCCGAAGACCTTATCCTTGGGATCGGAAGATAACTTCCACCTGCACGCGCGCAGAACTTCTAGAAGCGCCTCATCCCCGAGGCTAACCAGTGAATCGAGTTCTGGCAGGCTACCTGGGCCTGAATACGCCAGGATCTGGGAGTAGGAGTACTGCTTCCGTGGCACAATACTGTGATTCCTTGGGAGAAAATCTTCCAGATCTCTCTTGTACTGTTGAAAGACGCGTGACGCTGTCTGGTAAACAGCCCATGGAAGTGGTTGTGAGGAACCGCAGTATACGTAAATGGAAGCCGCGTTGAATATTTCCTGGACAATCCACAGCCTATTCCAGTACTCTCGTTCGAATAGAGCAGCCAAAGCAGGGAGGCTCTGGTCTTGCGCTCTAGAGGAGAAAATACTCTTGACTTGGCTGCAACCGACATCAGTCTGAGCCGCGGTGGCCACATCTTGCAGAAGTACGGTAGCGAGGTCGCTATCATCCCCTTCAGGACCTAGCCAGATAGCAACATACTGGGCTTTCTTATATATATTCGCCATGAGTGAAAGTTGCTGGTTCTTCTCGTCCCGATTTTGTTGGTCGATCGATAAAGCGTCAGCCCAGACCAGCACATCCTCGCCCTTTTTCCGCAGCGCCTTCAGCGCGTAATATAAGTTCTTGGAGATGGGGACCTCGACGAACACCGCAAAGTGCTCGTCTCTGATCTTGATTTTGGTCACGTCTGACGGATCCCCCCAGGCGTATGATATAGCTGTGTAATCGGGAGGGTTCCCGAAAGGCCTATGTAGGATCTCGCACTTAACCTGAGAGCTACGCGCGGCGAGGACCCTCACAAGCCTGAGTTCCTCAGCTTCAAGCGGTGTATAGCGATAGACTTTGTCCCCCAAGACTCCCGAGGAGCTGGAGGACAACAGCCGTCGGGATGCGTCGTCCGATGCGAACCGATGTAAACCAGTGATGGAATTTGACGCAGGCGTTGATGTACCACTTCGTCCACTTTCAGTCGCTCCATAGGTACCAGTTTCCACTCCAGTAGCAGATAGAAATGTGCTTGGACCCACCATGGCTGGCTGTGGTCCCACAAATTCTGTCATCATGGGGGTTGAAGCTACACGGCCTCTAACTAGCGCATCTGTCCCACCCATATCGTCACTCTGACCTGGTGGAACCAGGTAAATTTCTGGTGCCCGGAGTTGTTGAGGCGGATTGCCTTGTTGCTCGTTCTTGTGCGTAGACCTTCGTCGACGGGTAGTTCTTCGTCGATTGATCAGAGGAGGCGGCGACGGCATTCGAGAGTTGCTCTCTCCTCTCGCCCTTTTACTTTCCCTTTTCCTCTTGATAGGAGGAGCCAGTGATGGCTCTCGAGCGTAGCTTTCTCCGTATATGATCTGAATTGTACTCCTAGCCTCGGAAGGGGCTCCTGTAAGCCCCTCTCCCAGCCTGTCCTCCATCTGTGTAGCCCTGATCCTGCGTCTATCGTCATCCGAATGGTAAGCTCGTGGTGGTCCGGGCCTTTCCAGAAAGCCGTCTTCCCGGCGGTCTCTGTGATCTGCAATGATTTTATGGGTTCGAATAGGCGCGTTTGGATAGCAAAGACGCAGGTTGTACTATGGATCCGCAGGAAAGAGATTTTGATTAGAGTCCAGAGGGGCTGACTGAGCGGGGAAGTCACAGAGCCGCATGAACATAATTGCTTTGTAATGGTGAGCTGGCATTGACAGCTGTGTAAGCCACCAAGTTTTCACAGAGCTGAGTGCCCCCTGCATGTAAGATAGCCTAAGCCTTTCTGAGAAGGTGATGCCGATATGGGTCTTGCACTCGTTCCATTTGAAAGCATGATTTCGAACCTCGAATTCAAACAGAAAAAGAAGAACAGCCAGCGTGTGAGTCATATATTCAATCCACTGGTATTTTTCAAATTCAGTAGTACCCATTCAGAATACCATAATTGTTATCCCATTCTTATAGAATGGTCTTTATCAAGAGGAATTTAGGGGACGTAGAACGTGAGTCTAACTAACGTTAGGGACTACACTGAGAAGAACAGGCGCAGCGCAGGCCACAGTGTAGTTTGTGGTTGGCGTGCCAGTGAAGACACCAAGTAGCCCTGAGTATGGAGTGCAGTGATAGTTTCTCATTATAGGGTAACTTTGGGTTGAGTTCACTGTGATGGATAAATACGAGTTTTATGGTAAATGTGCTGGGAAAGTCTTCATTAAAGACATGCTTGGTTGGCAAATTGGTCCTGGGTGATGAAGTAAAGTGATATGTAGAAAAGTAAGGGTTGTCAAAGGTTGATTCAGGGCCACAATACTAAAGTCTCTCTCATTTGTGTTGTCAAGTTACCCATGCAGGTGATGTTCTGTTGATGTGAGAGGGACTCAGCAGCACTGTCTGTATGAGGGGAATAATCAACAAATAAGACCAGCTTCCAAGTCTTCTAGAGCAAATGCAAGTCCTTCCTTGGTGGCCAACTTCCAGGATGCAATTACCATATGCACTATAGATAAAGTTAATAGATTTCGGTCCTCCTGCATCTTGACCAGGCTTGAACCAATTTTAAACATTACTCTGGTTCAATGCCCGACTTGAGGTCTTAAAGCAAAGTGGAAATCTAATCCACGGACTGGCTGGCAACATGCCAGTGCCTGGCTTTCAGTATGACCTACGAATTTATGCCCACTATGACTGAGACCTCGTGCACTTGACCCTTCAAACCAGGCATGTCATTTACAGCACACACATCATCCAAAAGGCTTGAATTAACACCATAATGTATATTGATGTACAAGGTGGGATGTGCCGGTGAGAATAGGAATTTTGAGAAAAGTGGCCCGTCCAAGCCTCTTCCAGCGTATCTTGGGTGAAAATCTTCTACTTCGTCTCTCGTCATCTGAAAACTCTCAGATGCCCGGTTTCTCGCAGGTCTCGCGCACCTTGGTGGAAATCCTGTCATCTCTCCGTCCATGGTAGCTGTGGCTGTGTGCTCGGATTGCAGCTCATCGTTTGACAGCGAGAGCTTTGTCATTTCACCTCGAGTTCCAGTACCACCGTTGGAACATATCTGAAAACTGCTTTTCCCTTGGCCATTGAATTATGCACCGTCTCACTCTGGTGATACTGCAACCTCGACAGCTGTTGCATCCGTTGTTGACTTCGCCTTTGATTCGATCGTGCACTTGTCATTCGTGTTTGCTCGCTAAATTCGTCCCGGATCGGCACTTTTGTGACACGAAGGTCCGGCAGAGATACGTTTGTCAAAGGAGGGAGTGGTTGCTAATCCCCAACAATCCGAGCACCAATGTCTGAGGTCAGCTCAATTGGGACCATCCGAGTCCCTCCAGATGCCGATTTCATTGATAGCAGTGCTACAGGACCGCAGCAAAGCACCTTACCTCAGGACCGCGTCCTAGTTTCATACCTACCAGTTCTCTTCTCTTTTTCACTCCTCTGCGAAGTCATAGGATTTCCAGTCAACAGAAGATTCTAAACCGTCAAGACCATTTCAGGATAAGCAGATCCTTTCCTTGTTCACCCACTCCATCTCGTGTGAAAAACCAGTGCCTATTTGCCCAGTATGGATGGCGTCACCAACATCGACGACGGCCCGAAAGGCTCCTGGAAATCTCGCAACTGCCTCAGCTTTGGCGAGTACACGAGGTCATGGTCTTTCAATGGCACCTGGCGGACCATCATTCGCCGTTTCTGCATGTGGGCCATCATCATCCTACGCACGGTCATGAACATCCTGTCCATCTCATTCAACACTCTCGGAAGCAAGATCGTGAGCATGGTATGCGGCATCCTCATCGGGATACTCTCCTTCATATTTGTCTTCTGGTGCCTCACGATGATCGACCGCGCTCATGGTCGTCGTGCTTGCTGGTTCTGTGGGTTTCTTGTTGTAAGCTTGCTCCTGAATGTCAAATATTTGGTGATGAATTGCTAATTTTCTGTACCTCCGTTAGGGACGAACCCATCTAGATATCTTCACCGGTATCATCACCCTTCTTCATGTCGGTCTTCTGGCATCTTTCTGGCCAATTATCGTCCATTCCGCTGCCGGTTTCAATATTATATGGTTTTCACTCTGGATTTTGATTGGGGTATACGGATTCCTCTGCACGAAGCCACCTGTCTCCGTCTAGTGGTAATTTGAGAGAGAAACAAGACAATGTCTGAGCTTACCAGTCTTGAGGTGGTTTGGAAGGGTGGACGTGAAGGGACACAGATTGATGGAACCTGGCTGTTCAGAATCATCTTGAAGGAATCTTTTACTTGTTATTCGTGGTCTTTTTCTCGAGACCTGCATTATGGAGAACATCCCAAGCGGCCTCTTAATATCCAAATAGCCAATGCGCCGTCATTGCCACCATCTCAAAGCACCTATTTCTTGGATACTCCACGTCACCGGCCTTTTACTTGAGTAGCTAACTATTCGTATCCGAAGTAATTATCGTAGAGCTTGCATCGCAGGAATTGACGCAACAGACACGCTCAGCGTGCATCGGCATGCTTCGCTGGACGGCCCCGACGTACAAGTTTCTCGGCTAGCTCTTGGACATATCCATGGAGAGCAACGACAGTTCCCTAGCCACATGCCATCGCATGCCTAATCTATGGAATCGATGGTTGTGCTAGGTGCTGCTCATGTATCAAGAACGATACCCGTTCCCCGAAGCACCTCTAATTCCTCCCTGGATACCTTATTCTCGACCTCGACCTCGTCCATACGCACCCACCAGTACGATCGGAAGAAATCGCCCAGCGGCAACCCAGATTCCTCGTATTTGGCATCGAACTCTTGCACGAGTGCCTCCAGTAGCTTGGCCAAATATCGATCCTCCTCTTGGATCTCAGCTACATCGTCAGGGTCCATGATCTCAACTAACTTGTACTCTCCTCTCAGGATCGCCATTGCCACCCCATTATCGGGACAGTCGTACTTTTCACTGTTTTCAACGAACCTACAGCACGTATGGCTCATCCCCAGCCGCTCGAACGTGCTGACGCGAAAGAGACTCGAGGCGAATTGTCGAGCTCCTGGATGGCCGGACAGTCGTCTCGTCAAAAGGTCCATGATCATACGTACCGACTGCTCACCAAGAGGCGGCTGTTCATGGGGTGCGTCCCCGCCGCGGATACTGCCCCACAGCTCCCGCGAGAAGACCGATGCCGCGCTGCATTCGTCCTGTGTACAAAGACATGAGCACGAGTCCGTCGCTGGCGATGTCAGTATCTCTGATAGAAGTGCTGTGCACCGGTCGCCCGAAAGAGCCAACGGCCAGCGCAAGCACCGCCCGAGCTCGCTAGCAACGCGATGGGCAAGGCGGGGTCCTTGAGGCATCTCTTCACACCCTGGTCCCAGGATGAGACTGCTTGCCGGTAGTGGAGTCGCCAGGTCTTCTCCGTGGGAAAGGAACCAGTCGGCGAGATCAAGCGCACCTGGGTCAAAGCCAAGTAGGTTTGCGGCTTGATGTCGGCGGCTCAGGGCGACGAGGTCGACTGCCATCAAGGGGGTGAATCCCAAGAATTCAATGGCTGTGTGGTGGAATCCAGAATTGAATAGCGACTCGGCCATCTCGACGTTCATGTGCGCGCTGTGATAGACTGACCCCGGCTGAACATTGCGGAACCTCTTAGGCACATTTACCCCCCTGGCGAGAAGTGTGTGTACCAGGTCGAACGCGTCTTCCTGAAGTAGCACCCCTTCAGTGTCAAGGTCCCCGAGTTCGGGTCTTTGGTGGATACTCTCGGTTGCGAAGTTCAACAGTTCCCGTCGATGTTCGGCCAGGAAATGGGTCAGTACAGGAATAATGGCCCAATTCTCCCTACCCTGTTCCCATTTCTCGATGTTGTGCATATTTTCAAGATCCATCTCAGCAGAAGAACCCAGAAGCATCTTTACACAATCAGGTTCGTTCATCTTGAGAGCGTAGTCCAGAGCCGTGGAGCCGTTGTCGTCCTCGGCGTCGATTATGTTGGAGACGGTCTCCCCTCCAAGATGCAAGAGCAACTCCATGCCGCGCGGCCAGGATGTTGCAACGTGCAAAGGAGTCTCGCCGATTTTCCCTCTTGTCAAGAAATGTCTCTTGGCGTCACCGCGCCTCAGAATTTCGAGCACCTCCGTCTCCTTCCTCTCTATCAAGGCACGAGGTAGTTCCTCCTGATCCATTGCTAACGTGGGGTCAACATGGCATCTTTTGGACTCTGTAACTTATAGATGACTCACTTCCTTGCTCTTCAAACATTTCGTCCCCAAGAATTGCCAGCACTGAGGGGCCGAGTGTTTGCAACGGCATGATGTCCAGTAGTTCGACACCAAGATCCAAAAGACTTTTTGCTAGTCCCGTGGCGACCGTGAGGCCCGTGAAGCTGGACCTTTTGATATCCACCAGGGTCTGCATAACGATAGAGATTGGAGTTCTGCGCCATTAGTTTAGTATTCGTGTCACAGCATCAACAGGCAAGGAGTAATTTAATGCAAAGCCGGCATGACCTACTCATCTGAACGACTAGCATCTTTCAATGGAACGCCAAAGTTCACTAATGTTTGAAGAAATTGTGAATATATCTCCTTCATTTCGTCGGCGAGAGGGAACCAGATTGCGTTGCATGCTACCTGTCAAGGTGTCAGCTCGCACTGCGCCCTCGAGTCCTTTCGTGGCAATGTCGCTTACATGGAGTAAATTATTCCCTGTAGTTGTCTCGATGTCCGTGGGCCAGGCACGCCCTTCCATGAATAAACGCTGAAGACCAGCGAGGCACGACTGAAGACCTTGTCGAAGTGCCTGTGCTGTTTTATAACGAGCCATGTTGAATGTCGTATCGTCGATCAGGTCGAAGGCTGGCGAGCCTTCAGGAACGGTCGCCCGGATGGTAAAATTGTTCTGTATGTGCAGACTTCGTAGGAATGCGTACTGAGAGTATTCGACCGCGACTTGGAACTGGAAAAAGTAGTTGAAGAGCTTCACCTTCCCGACCAGGGCCCTGCGTTGTCTATGCCTGAGTGACAGGTAGCAAGAAGTTGCATGAGTGATCGGGTAAGCAGGTGAGATGGAGCCTGCACAATGGCACTTGAGTTCCCACAAGGAACTTTTGGTCGAGGAGCATTCTCCTGTTCCAGGAACTCTCTGCGTATAACTGGGCGGTTCAGGCTCGTTGTCCGTGGCTTTTCCTACCGAAGTGGGCTCATGGTCCTCGGAGGTTGTACAAGTGTTGCTTTCTAGGGCTTTCAAGTTGTTGGATGTAACTTGGACTTGCATTGTTTGGGAAGACGATTTTATCATCAACTCCAGACTGTCAAGCCGGGCGTGCAGCGATTCTTGACCTTTCGCAACACCGCCCTCAACTGCCTGTGACATATCAGGCACCAGGGCGGCTATCAGGGCCTTGACATCTTGGCTCTCAGAGGTGACAATCGAGGAAAGACTCAAGGACTCTGATAGCGTCTCTTGCCGCAATCTCTTCACGGAATCGCTAACGTACGAGGTCAGGTAAGTACAATTCAACTCTTCTGGCCTCAGCATAGCACTTACTAATTCAATAGTCCGATCTGGCAAGAAAGAGTAAAGTGTAACTCGTGAATCTGCCGCCTGAAGAACTCGAATTTGTCCTTCTGCAACGGGTAGGTCGCCCTTCGAATGAGGCTACTGCTGCGGGACGCCTGGCTCGAGCCTTTCGATGATGGTGGTGAATACTTGTCGCTGAGTTGGCCCAACTCAATGAGACAATTTGTGCAAGCCGCTATACAATCGTCCATTGACGCCTTGAGACTTGGTGATTCTGATGGAAGCCCAACTCCGTGCTGCTGGCCTTCAAGGACCTTGAGGTGTCCTTTCAGTCGCTCGGCGTTTCCTTGAAGTGAGGCAAGATCATCCTCCCGCGACCGATAGTTTCGGCAGTAAGTGATGAGCCCATTGCAGATAGTGATACCTGTAGAGACTAGGCCGGCAGCCCCGGTGACGATAGAAAATGGATCCATCGTACAAGTGGACGATGATCCCAGGACGCAATAGAAAACGAGGCGTTGAAGTCGTGAAGATGTCAGACGCTGGCCTTGGGAAGAAGCCTCAGAGGACCATGTTACATAGGCGCCTGAGGCCTCACCAGGACTTTGCAACTTGATGCCTGCACGTCTTGCATATTTGGGTTACACCACATACACAGCCAGGCCGCCTAAGCGACCCAGGACCTTCTAAGCGAAACAGACAGCGCTTAAAGTGGGGGCCGGAACGATCAATCATTTTCATCAGGACCCAAGATATGTTGATTCCATTTTATCGAAATGTCGAATGACAAGATAGATTGCTGCTTGATTCCTCCGACCAAAAAATGCAGTGTGTATATATCCTTTAAGACGCCAGACACCGAAACAAACATATAGACTTGCGAACATATACATCGAACCAGCACGCGCTAGTGCACCATCGACTTCCCAATCTCACTGGCCCACCCCTCAGCCCTTTCGAACCCGCCCGAGTGCGTCGAGTAGTGAAACAGCGCCTCTCGCACCTCATCAAGCGAAGTCACCACGAACGGGCCGTACTGCACAACAGGCTGGTCCAGCACCTTGCCCGCGACAAGGACGAACCGCGCGTCCTCCTCGCTCCCCTCCTCATTCTCAGCAACAATCGTGCCCCCCTCCAGCTCAAACACAACATTATGATACTGCGGCACAGGCCTCTTCTCCGCCCCAAAAAGCGCCGTGCCCTCAAGCGTATACAAAAACGCATTAAACCCCTCCGGAACAGGCTGCTCGACCCTCCCGCCCGGCTTAACCGTGACATCCAGCAGCCACACAGGCGTGTACGCCAGGTCCTTCACGGAATCGACCCCGTGGCTCTGGCCCGAGATGACCTTCACGCGGACTTTCCCGTCGTCCGACTCGGCGGCGGGGACCTCCTCGGCGCGCAGGTCGCGGTACCGCGGCTCGCACGACTTGAGCTCCCGGGGCAGGTCCACCCACAGCTGCAGGCCCGTGTTGGCGCTGCCGTCGGCGTTCTGCGCGGGCATCTCGCTGTGCACGATCCCGCGGCCCGCCGTCATGAACTGCAGGTCGCCCGCGTGGATGGTGCCCTTGTTGCCCGCGAAGTCCTCGTGGTCGAAGGCGCCTGAGAGCATGTATGTGATTGTCTATTTTCCCCAGTAGATCGTTAGCGTTATTCTAGAAAATTTCGCAGTATTCGGGACAAGGGATGGGACGAAAATGTCTGCAGGTAGGAATTGGGATGAGAACATCGGGCGAGAGAAGGCAGAACATACCTCTTGGCCCCGGTGCGGGTGGTCAGGGAATCCCGCGCCCGGCTTCACGGAGAAGTGGTCCAGCATCAGGAAGGGCGAGAAGTTCTTGAGCTGAGGCGTGCCGATGGACCTCCTGACGCGCGCGCCGGCGCCCTCTGCCTGCTCGACGGCCAGGAAGGCCTTGCGGATCGCGCGCGGGGCGCTCGCGTTCGCCGCTGGCGCCGGCTGCTCTTGAGGGTTCAAGGAGTCTGTCATGGCGGCGCTGTCGATGCTGCTGCTACTGATGTTGCTGGTAAAGATGATGATGTTGTTGTACAAGGCGGAGGCTGTCTCGAGGATGTGCTCCTTAAACAATACTGCCGACAAGATTCCAACTGTGATGGAGAGCAGGATCGCGAAGAGCTTCATCAGGGGGAGGGCGGGCTGCGATCAGTTTATATATACACCTAGGTAGCAAGACCAGTTGAATAGACCAAGATGACTATTCAGGATGGTAAAGGGAAGAAGAATCCCCAAGAACATTCCCGCCTCCATCATCGCGGGCGCCAGCTACTTGTGTCCCCCGCCGCCGGGATTGCGAGCCAGAGACGTCAGTCGTTGAATGATTAATTCGCCCCGCTAGGGCTCCTTAGTAAACGGCGCGTCAGCAGCGAACGGCTAAAACCCGGCTGGCTGGCTGAAGTGCTGTGGAGGTACCTCGGGAAGGGGCCCCAGGCTCTGGCACAGCAGGGCGAAAGAAGAAAGGCTCGGCCCCATCTTAGCGTGTGATTTCTAAATGCTGAGCAAGGATAGCGTCAGGGGTTTGTCAGGCCATTGCCCAATCACGGCGTCGTCGCGACTCCGACGTGCAGGCTTTCGCCCGGCGCCCGGCAGTGGGCTGCATGTCCCGTCGATGGCATTCTGTAGCGTATATCCGTCGCCCAGATCCGAGTCCGTTCTCGCTTGATAATCTCGCGTCTTGAAATCCATGTCCCAAGACAAATGTATACTCATCATATCATAAGATTTATTGCATCAGGCGATCGTTCCAGATCAGACTTGATTGTCCCCTCGGTCGGCGGGAACTGCCGCTTGAAGCCAACCTTAATCCCTTCGAGGCAGGCTAACGCGATGTCATATATACAGGCCTCACAGCTTTAAAGTCCCCCCTTGCCCTTGCTCCCTCCACAGCGATAAAGTTCGCTCCTGCGGTACTTACCGTTACGGACTGAGGAACCGAAATCTGGGGATAAACGGAGTGGTAGAGCCGTGCGAACTGCCCAGTACCGTCCTTGGGGGCCGTGGTTCCCGTCCAAAGTGCCGATCTCATCTTCCGACACATGAGACACATGCGCTTACGAGACGCGTTTTCACTGCTCAACCGCCGACTCAAAAATGCATCTCACAGTGGCACAGGCAACTCTTGGGATTAATAATCTGTGATTCATATAGCATCCGAATGTATGCAGTCAAATACACGGAGAGAGGACCGCAAAGTGAAGCTGTGTGTGCAGTGGTAGGGGGGTTTGTATGGAGGTATCAATAAGAAAGGTTAGGGAGAGTAGAAGGGAATACCACCAAGCCGTACGTATACGTGCGGGGAGGGAGGAAGAAACAGAACACAAGCACACACCACCACCGCACTCAAAAATCTGCGAGAAGCTCTTCTCTCCCAGCACTGAAATCCTACACACAATACCGACGTCCGGGTCCAGGCAAGCAAAAACATGTCCTGTCCAAGCCAGTTGTCACCGCCGTTTTTTGAAATTTCGCCCTCTCTGGCATGCAAAGGGAGTGCGAGAAGGGCGTGAAAGAACCAGAAAATTTATCGTTCCTCCTGCAAATAACCCTCCAGGTCCGCTCAAAATGCTCAACGTTGCCACGAAGTAAAAAAGAGAAGACATTGCAGAAAAAGATTCAGGGAAAAGAAACAAAAAAATCAGGTGGGAATCTGAGACGTTTCGAGATATAAAGTTCCACAACGCCTCATTACGTAGCAGCTTCAAAGTCTTTCCAGAAGCTCATCCCCGTGGTATAATGATCAGTGTTCTCAAAAAAGAAAATATTTTGACGCCAACGGTTGGCCATGCGTGCATGGGGGAATTGATGTCTCCGCTGCGTTTCGCTCTTTATCTCCAAAGCTTGTGGAGATTCTGGTCGTAGCCCGCCAGTAGCTCAATGGACCGCCTCTTCTTGAAATCAGCATCGCGCTTCTTTTTTCGTTGCGCCGCTTCCTCCTCTTTTCTCCTCGCCTGTTGCTCTGCCCAATCGCAGGCTGCTTGCATTTCCATGGATCGTCGCTTCTTGAAGTCAGGGTCTCCTCGTTTACCGGGGGGGCCCTGCTTCACTGCGATTCACCGAGGACCACCTAATGCACTTATTCGAGCGCCAGAGGGGCGGTGGATGAGGGACTCGGCGTGCTTGCCAACGATGGGCTCCTGCTGAGGCATATCGTTGTCACTGCGCTCCGTGTAGTCCTCTTCGTCGTCCTCGACGATCTTGGTGGGGATCTCGTGGCCGATGCTGTACTGCTGCGACGACCTCTCGGGGGTCGTCATCGTGGACGCAATGGACATGCTCGTCGAACTGCGGTTGGGGATCAAGTCAGGAGTGGGCGGGATGCTCGATGTGCGTCCCGACGGGTTGAGGTGGCTATCCTCGCCCATATCAGACGCGGCAGTTGAGCGGCCATCCTCGCTGTAGCGACCGGAGAGGTTGCTGCTTCGGCGCCGGTTGGCCGTAGGCGTATCAATCTCCGCATCATGGGCAAGTTCGAGACCCTCCACGGCAGCCTGGCACTGCTCCGCAATGTTGCGGATGATGTGAGAAATAGCGTCCGTCTTATCCTTAAGATGACGGTCGGCCACGTCAAAGAAGCTCGAGGTCGAGAATCGCTTGCTGTTACGAGCGGCCTTGATGAGACGCTCCTTGTCAACCGAGGACATGCCGCCATCCTCCTCTGTAGCCGCAACGAAACCGTTTGCGATCTCTTCCTCCAAATCGACGGGGTGGGTCAGAGACTGGACCAGGTGCTCCATGTGGTGGCTTTGTCCGCCGATGAGGCTGCGCAGGTGCAGCACGACGCGACGGGCCTCGTCACGCTGGCGCATGATAGTTACGTTCGTGTGTTGCATAGCAGCAAGCTCCTTCTTGTTCCTCTTGCGCTCGCGCTCAAGCTCCTCAGCAATCTCCTGCTGGAGAACAAGAGCCTCAAGGGCGTCATCACGCTGCTTCTCCGTTCCAGTGAGGCGAACGGACATGCGTGCGGAGTCATCCTTCTGCTGGTCAATGAGACTGCCCAAGCGACGGTTCTCCCTCTTGTGGCCCTCAATCTTGACCTTGAGGTCTTGGGTCTCCTTCGTAAGGGTTTCGGCAAAGGCCTGGAATTTGAGGAACTGGAATGAGTTAGCATTGCTTGTGATGTCTTCAATTGCGGCTCGACCAAACATACCTGCTGCTTCCAGCTCTCCAACTCCTCGTTGAGGTAGTTGTTGCGCTTCGTGACCTTCGCGAGCTCGGTGTCCATACGGCCCTTCAGGTTGATAAAGTCCTGCCAAGCCTCCTGGGCATCACGAGAGTACTGGTTCCTCTCGCGGACGATCTCGTTGAGGTGCCTCATAGAGACCTTTGTCATCAAAGGCTTCTTGACAGAACCACCGAAAACCGCCTTGATGCCACTGTTGCGGCCCATCTTCTCACAAACGTGATCCATCACAGCCATGATGGAGTCCTGGTTCCACCATTCGGGGTCCTGGATTGACTCGACCTCGCCGCGCATGACAATGATTTGACCAGCAGGCACAAGCTTGCCACCACCGTACGCGGAGCGCAGGTGTTGCGGAACGCCTGACGGGGTGACGTCCCCGTTCAGAGCCTGAGTCAGGCGCGTGACAAACTTGTTGCGCTGCCCGGGGTTCAGGGCGGTGGGCGGGTCCGAGGTCAGTACGAAGTTGCGGTCCAGATCGACCACGAGAGCATCGTTCGGCGCAGTGAAGAGTGACCGGCATTCGGCGGTAACACCCAAAATGTATGGGCCGGGTTCTTGGACGAGCTCCTTGGCATGGCGAGCATGGACAACCGGCACGTACAGCCCACTCCACTCGTACACACGGACGCAGTATCGAATCGTCTCGGCGGCGACGGTTAGTATAGCCGGGTAGTGACTAACGAAGATAATGCGGCGAGTCGGTGAGATGGCTGCCTCGATCACTCCCACGATGTTAGGGATAGACAGGCAAGCAAACAGCGGCCACATGGCAAAGTTCTGGAAGCCGGTTGGGGACGAGGGGAACTGATAGCACAGAGCGTAGTCCTTCATGTCGATCCGGACAAGGTCATTGAGGCGAGGAGCGGGGAAGCTCAGGATCCTCGAGACCTCCTCAGCATGGAACAGGTTGGTAGCCTTGTTCCAGTGAATCCACATGCCGCGGAGGTAGTCACCCAGCAAGTTGTAGAGTGGGTACCTGGAGAGGAAGGACAAGCAGTACGGAATCCAGTATGTCTCATCGGTGTTATCATAGAAGTCGGGCTCCGTCCTCTTCCTCAGATCGCGGATGGTTTCGGCGCGCTTCTCGTCAGCTCGTGACCAAACCCTAAGGCAGATGCCATAGAGGGTGTGTGAGGAGTCCTGCTGGAGGACAAAGGCGTGGTGTACACAGTGAGGTTGGCTACGGCCTGTGCAGATCTCGACATCGTGGGGGAAACAGGCCTAGATAAGGTTAGCGCAACGTTCGTTCTTCGCTGTCTCTGGACGAGGATGACCTACTCTCATGGCAGCATGCAAAGAACGAGCAATGTCGTTGTCCTGCTCCAACCTCGGGCTACTGCCGAGGATCTCCGGCAGCCAAAACTGTCCGACAGCGCCCTTCATGTGTCCAATCTTGCCCTGAGCTGGGGCCGGGGCCTTGACCCACTGGGAAGGCTCCCGGCCAACACCACAGACCATGTAGGCATGTGTAAGTGTCTTGGGCGTCCGTTGCTGGGATTTGGCGTTGAGGGTCGAGGGGATGGGCTGTGTGATTCTCGAATGCAGCGACGATGTCCGGCTGGGGATGATTAGGTTATTGTCACCCTGGTCGCGAGTCGTAGGGCGGGCATCGCGATCGCTCGTCCGAGGACGGGTGAAGGAGGTGTGTGCGGTGAGCGAAGGGGCCATGTTCGCGTATGTGACCAACGGTCGGGTTCCGAATTAAGAGGGGTGTGAGGAGCTTCGAAAGCTTGCTGTGAGGAGCAGTCGTCCAGCTGATGGCCCAATTGTCCAAGGTGGGCCTCTGTCAGTGACGCGGAGGAAGCGATGGTTCAGAATCAAGGTCGGTCGGATTATCCAAAGGGTTAGAGAATGTTTGCAGAGGGCGTTGTCCAAGCGGTGGCGGCAGTGAGCTATGAGCTGGGTATCGGAGTCAAGAAGGAGCGGCTGTAGTGAGGACAGAGACGTAAGGATTTCCGAGTGCTGATCGAATGGATGCAATGCTGGGTAGACCAGGTCCCGTCCGAGACACTGGAATAAGAAAGAAAAGAGCCAGGTTCCAGAATTTTGATTTCGATTCCACGTTGATCCCCCCAATTTGCGAGAGCCCGTGTTTGTTCAGATGGGTCCTCGCCGCTGACACTTGCAAGCAGGTGCAGATGGGATGGAGATGGGGGACGAAGCAGAGCAACAAAACAAAAAAAGGGGGGCCTGAGGGTAAAGAAGAAGGGGGCGAAGAGGCGCAGGCGGCCAGATTGGTGAGTGAGGTCGGGAGGTAAACGGAGGGAGGGTGGTAAATAGGAGGGAATCACACACAAAGGTGAAGCGACGGTGGGACCCCGGTCGACATGGGGGGGGACAAGAAAGTGGGAGGGCAGAGCAAGAGCTCCAAGCTCAGAAATCAGCACAGCAGACCACAGCACAACAGGAGTGCGCCGTTTCCTGCCCCGGTCGCGACCGTGAATCAATTACAGGGGCCCCACGTCCTCAGGCTGGTCTGGGACAGGAAACCGTTGGCAAAGCTGTGGTACCTACCAAGGTTGGAAGCAGGGAGTACGGATACGGATGAGGGCACAGGCACCTCAATTTGCGCACTGTGGGTCCCTAAGAAACGGAGGCTGCAGAGTGCAGAGTGCAGTGCGCAGACTCCACCCCGCTCTCGTTGCCGGCAGAGCACACGCAGTAGGTTGGTCGCAGTCGTAGAGTGAAAATGGAGAGGTCCTGTAGGTGCTGAACTGTTCCTGCAGGACAGAGCCAATGTCATACAGCGATCCGTCTTGGAACTGTGGGTCTCTCGATCGAAAGACGAATACAACAGTGTCATGCGGAACGGTCCTGGCGGTACGGGAGCTTGAGGGCAATCGTGCGCATGCTGCAATGTATCACAATATGATCCGACTTATTATGCAGCTAGGTGCTGCTGTCCACAAGTCACAGTGGCCTCTTGACGCTTTGTCAGTGAGGTGCAGACAGACTGCAGGCCTTTGGAATGCAGACTGCAGACTGAATTCTCGTCAACCAGGCATTCCGCCACCTAGTTGATTCAGAGGGTGTGATGGGGCGAGCACACAGGCCAGAACGGAGTTCGCAGCGTGCATCCGCGAGGTCGCCTGAGGGGCCTGAGGGGCTCGTGCCATTTATTCGCGATGTCGCCCTTGCTGGGGCCAAACTTGCTCGCTGCTCCCGATCCAAGTACATACAGTACATGCACATGTGCATATGCGAGCCAAGGTTGGTTTCCATCACAGACTCGGAACATCTAGGCGCCTGGTCTGTGTTCCTATCTGCACCGGCATATCTATTCAAAACCTTGGATTGTTGCTGCCAGGTCTACTTCCAGCACGATGTGAGACGTCGAAGATGAACGGGGAGGGGAGATGCACAGAGACGGTGGGAGAAACCCTCATTAACACTGTGTGCTGTCTGCCGTCCAGGGTCCTGCGAGCGGGCCCTGCTTCTTTCCCCTGGATCGTTGCTGCAGGCCCTGGAGATGGAATCCACTCTGGGCCTAGGCGTGGCAGCCATGCAAGGGGCTCCATGTCGATTCTTTCCCAATCGCAGCTGCTTCAATTTTGCGCAATCAGGTACGTGCCCACGCTCTCCACTTGCACCTCGATGCAGTGCAGGACGGTACAGTGGGAAGTGCGATGTGCGATGTGCGAATCCCCACCTGGCTTGAAGTGACCGACTGATCCACTCTCAACAAGAGAAGCACATCATCACGAGATATCCAGACTCTTATACCTAGGTAGTTGATACAGTAGCAACACAGCTGTCTTCACGCCCGGTTAGCGAGACCGTGTTGTGGAGGATCTGCCGCGAGCACCTTGACTCCCGTTGACAGGATCAACTCTAACTCTAACGGCACAGCAAGGGGCCCATCGGCATCGTACAGTGGCAGTCTCGACCTTCAAGTTGTCCGTCAGTCCATCACAGGTGATCGCTGTCTGTTGCCACCGCCGCCGATGCTATTATCACCACCACGGCAGCTTAGCTCGCCATCGCGTCCAGACACTATCTACAAAGGAACCATTCAAGAGCGACAGTCGCTGAGCTGGATCACGTTGAAACACTCAACTAGTCGAAACATGTCCGAGCACTAATCCTCCGTTGATCCTGACACGCCACGAGCAAGCCGTAACGGCGGAGGCGTCCCCCAACACCTCATTAGTGTACCACACTCGGCTTCTAGCTGGCTTGCTGGCTGACTGGCAGACTGGCTGGCTGGTTGGTTGACTAGCATAGGCAGGACTACTGAGGGCATGGGGAAGGTGGTCTAGAGCTAACTGTTCGTCTCATGGACTGCAGTGCGGCTTAAACCGACCCTGATCAATGCTGGCCTGGCCCACGTTGCTAACACTTGTTGAGTCGCACGGCTATCGTCTGGTCTCTTCCTGCCAGTGCCTCTGGAAGCACAAGCTCCATCGCCCGTGACGCTGCCGCTGGCCTGAGCTCCCAGGTATCACGGCAATTCAGGGAAACAACGTGGCTGGCAAGCACAATCTGCCCTCGACTGCGTGGTCGAACGTCCCCTCGCCTGCAGCGCCTTGGGCAACGTGACGCGTTTCGAGGCAGGGAAGCCCTGATGGTAGGACGGTGATACCCTGCCCTTTCGAACCTCAGCCGCTCGTCCCAACTCACACGGGGCGATCTAGGTTCCTCGGACTCCTCACAGTGGCGATGCTCATGCACGGCAGCACGTCAGCACATCAGCACGTCTGCTGCTGCTGCTGCCTCCGCTGGGAGAGCAGAGAGGGCGCTCGGGAGCCGTGATAGTCCACTTGCCCAAACAAGTATCTAGCGGCCGTGTTATCGCCGCTGCGCTGTCTCCACGGCGGCGTCATTCGCTGCTGGGCCTGCCGAGGCGTTGCGCTCTGACCTCCCGCCATGATCCAGCTGCAATCTGCTTCGGCCGCTGGCTTCTTTCGAGCAGTGATCAGTCCTGTGGCGGCAGTGTTCGTAATCCGACCCATTTCCTGCGAGTGCACACATCCCCGACGATTGGTGGTGCTTTGCTTTTCGCGGCCGCTGAAGAATTGCGCTCATCTAACTCCATTCTGCAACACCTTTCTTTTGCAAGGAGACCCCAGAATATCAATCCAGTCGTTCCGCTCTGCTCCAGGCGGCCTTCGACCTCGGCTCGTGGCACCCCTTCTACAGTACGCCCAAAACTAGCAAAGCCTAGAAACAGATCATCAATGGGCGTTCACGTTACGTACGGCCCGGCTGGTCTTGAACACATCGCCAGTCGATCGTGTGGGGAGGCTCGAGTGCAGACGCGTCGATCAGGTTCGTCAGGAACCCCCGCACATGCATGCAGACAATGCTCAAAATAGCGATGCATTGACAAATCAATGTGATGGTATGAAAGGAGTGAAAGGGTCAATTGCAAGAAACCAGTCCGAGCGCGAGGGTGTCATCGCCTCAAACTCGCTGAGATCAAGACATCGGATGAGGCAGGGAGATGCTGTCCCGCGGTCACAACAACGCTGTGCCGTGCAGCATCCTGATCTACGGACCGCTCGGCCGGAGAATTGTCTGCAACAAATCAATCGAAGGGGCATCCAACGAGACGTTCGAGAAAAACAACCCGAGCCCCCCGCGCATTGCAGAGCATTCGCCGCGATGACTCGAAAAGGAGCTTCACCGTCACATATCACACGTTGACTGTGACGGTAGTTCGTATCAGCAATCTATACCAAGCCTGCTATAGGTGTATCCTGCCAGGTAAAACTGCCCAGACTTTCCACCGAGAAGTCCCCCGAGTGCCTCCTGTTCACCGAAGCTCAAGTCCAATGCAGCTCTCTCACCACTGATATCAGGCCTGTGTCGGCCAATCCAAGCTACAGGGCAGCCGCGGCTATGGGCTCTTATCAATTGCTCCCAGAGGGACGGGATGGGGTTCGGGAAATTGGACTGAGGCCCTTCCGAATTTCCTCAAGAGGTGTCTCACGCATCATGCACTGTAGATCCACCACGAACCCACTGTGAGCTCGCTACCAGATCCGCCGGTTGCCAAAATTCAGATGGAATGCCACGGCACAGCAGCAGCCCTTTGCACGCGGGCGCCGGGCAGCCCGCGCTGCCGACTTGGAAAAGCAGGTCGCTGTCCCGACCGATCCTTCCGAAGTAGTAATGGAGATTTTGACAGCACCATGCCGAGTGAAAGTCTGCAAATACCAAAGTCCAAGCTCCACTGCTGTCAAACAGGGCGGTCCCGCATGGCTTCAGTTCCTGGGGACTGCCTACCCGTCTGTCAACCAAGACTGCCAGTTCGGCGCACTGGCCCCTGAGGCAAGCAGCAACAGGATAGAAATGCCGCTTTCACCAAATCAGTGCTTCGGATCGCCTTTTCTCACGGTTCCACAGACCACGTTTTCCAGTCAAGCACAGTCAATGGTATTCTCGTCATTCCTCATCATCGATTCACCTTTCTGGTCAAATAGCCGAGACCACGAAGGAATGGGTGCGGGTACTCGTGCCCCTTCGCGTGCCACGGCTTGCATGCCACGGCTTGACACAGCACATGACCCACAGTACAGAACGGTAGATATCCACCTTCAAATACCCCGGCGAAAGCAATCACCAGCAAAACTGCCCAACCCATCGCCTTCGAGGTATCCATAGCAGCAAGGTTTACGTCTACTTGTGTTTCAAACAAACACAGTCGAGAGAGTATTTATCCGACCTGTCGGCCATCCCTCCTCGAGAATCCGCGAGGCCATGCTTGAGTTGGGGAAAGGAGTCTCGACGGAGCGGCACAGCTTCTCGAAGGATCTCAGACATCAAACGATAGTCTAAGAAAACTCAACCCGAATCTACGGTTCCGCTTAGGCCTAGGCAGGCTTCTTGCCCCTCCAAGGTTTGCGCTATTGACGCTATCATCAATGAGGGAGGGCCCTCGTTGCAGCATGCTTGTGTTTCCCGTTAGCTCACTGCTTGGAAAGTAAAACGGCCAGAGCAAAACGGACCAAACGCGGCGAGCGACGAGCAAGGGGAGACCGACACACAGACCCCCATCCATCACACAATACGCAGTCAGGAGGAGAAAGAAAAACGGACATGTTTCCCCAATCTGCAGAGGGGATGCGACAGGCGGAAATTAGTCCCCTGCCCCCTGCCTGCTCGATGCCCCCCTGCCTTGTCTTCCGGCAACTTTCCGATTAGCTTTCCGTTCCTCAAAGGGGCAGTCCCCTACCACGGGATGCAGCGCCTTGGGGAAAACATGGCTGCTGATGACGCGGTTGGCTCTGGAGAAATCTGTCCAGTCACGTGGCAGTCGGTGCTGGCTGGCACGGGCCTTTCCAATACCACCTCGCGCAAATGCCATGCCTGCCGGTCGATCGTGAGGCTCTCAGATATGCGTGCAGTATATCGAAAGGACTTGAGGCGTCTGATTCCTAACTCATGTCGTTCTTGCTAGCTAAAAACAGGTTCTCAATAGCCCGAGATCCACGGCCGGGCCAAGCATGGTGCCCGGGAAATCGGTGGGGCCCTTCCACTATATTCCCCGAGAGCAACACGAGGGAGGCGTCCACTTAGTCGAAGTCCTCGGCAGAACATTTAGTTATGTCGAGTCGACCCGAGGCCTGACAAAGTTTCTGCGGGCTGCACGTCGAGAATGGGGTCGCCGCGTGGTTCAGCACAGGCGTAAACAAGGTTGTCGTTGTGGGATGCCTCACAGAGCCGCCACCCACAGCCAACCTCCTCCCCCCACCCCCCACCAACAGAGAGATGGGAAAAAGTCACTGGCGCGGGTGCCTGCGATGGAGCTCCAGCGAGTCGCCCAGCAGCCCTGAATTTTGGCGGCCCCGTTCCAACGGAGGCTGGGAGTCGTATATCTGAACCCAGGGCACGCGATTAAGGTTGGTGGGACGGTCCTCGCCTCCACCTGTCAAGATTTGCTCAGCGCGCTCACACCGCAACCTGCCAGCTGCGGTCGGATGCTGCCTGGGGCTTGCCTCGGCCGTCAGAGGGTGTTTTTTTTTGGTAAAAGTGTGGAAGCGGGCTTCGGGGCTGTCGGTCGAGGCACGGCCTGCTCAGCCCCCAAAAGATGCGCGGACGATGGGGCCTTGGGTCATCGGCCAACGAAGCAGTTCCTTGTTTGGATGAGAGCCTGCCCACGCAGTGGGCAAAAGGCGAGCACGTCAACGCATGTCCACTCTGTCTTTTGCGGTCCGTCCCGCTGGACTGATGTCGTGCAGGTGTGTGATGGCTCACATTCTTTTCGCGTGGGCGGGCGCCAGAAGGTCCCACTTTCGCCCACGGGTTCCTCTGTGGCATTGCGCGGTGAGGATAGTCGCCGTACCGTGTGGGTGTTTACTAGGCACGTGCATTCACTCATCCAGTGGATGGTTGAGCTCACGCATGCCCTTGAGACTCTGTCAATTTGGCGTCGAGCCGCAATCACCTGGGCTGATGTGTGTGCGACAGGCTCGTACAAGTGTACACCGATGTTTTTTCGGTTCATCGTCGCCTATGCGCTCCATAAGCTGTGGCTTTTCTCTTCTGGAAGTGGACAACAAACTTGGCCCTCGACCCGGCATCTTCTTACGTGTGCTCCGGCATTGACTGAAGGAGTTGAGGCGCTCCTACGGACCGACCAAGCGGGAGGGTTAACCCAAGGAGTTGGGGTCGACCATTGTCAGGGCGTAAAGACGCCACGAGAAACTCGGAGGGTTGTTTCCGGAGCGGACACCTCCTGGCAAGTCTTCCATTCGCGCTGTTCTCTGGCTACGACCTTTGCACGATCTCACGACACGTTCACATACCAGCGGACCAAGGCAATTCGAGCAGTTGTCTGGGGGGGGGATCGCTTCATGTCGTTCTGCTGTGTCAAACTCGCGCGGTGACCGGGCCCATATCTTAACAATGGTGGCTTATTCATCCAGACACAGAATTTCCTTCGCTTCGTTCGGTCCAAGACCGAGATAATTGGCCACTTCTCCGGGACAGGACTCAAGCAGCTTTCCCGTTCCATGCGACTTGTTGTTAAGTGTGGCACGTGGAAGCCGACGGGTACAGCGATGCTCCGTCCCCAGGCCTGTCCCTGCCCTTTCTCTCCCCCCCCCCCTCCCTCCTTACCTTTTCCTGGTCCGTACTGAGCAAGCACAAACCCATTAGATTCAGCGGGACGTTAGGGCCCATGCGTATAGACTCAAGAGGAGCATAGGAGACGAGAAGCACTGGGGTCATCTTCCGCCTCGTGGATGGGACCTGGCTGGTCGGACCACGAGCGCTCATCCTACAAGGGTCACCCGCACAGGTCCAAATGCTCGCTCATTGATAATCGATTCTCATTCGTCGACAGCCGCGAGATCCAGCAGAAGGAGGGAAAAAGTTGAACCCCTGTGTCGGAGTCGAGCCGCTGCATCGTTTTGGAATTGAGCGCATCTTAGGCAGACCTGGATCTTGCTTGGCAGCGGGCGGGAGATCTCCTGGAGAGAGAGATATATGTCAGGGATCGGCAGTGCAGTAAGAAAGAAGCAACGCGAAAATGGCTGGGGTGAAGAGATTTGAATGATAATTAAGGGAGGGAGAAGATGTATGCTTTGATGGTGAACCTGGCACCTTTACAAGGAGTTAAGAGCACATCAGATGTTATATGTAGACACAAGCCCACCTACTCTACGTACATGAAACTGAATATTCAAGGAGAATACTACGACTGCAGACAATATACGAGGTAATAATCGTGCGCGGACGAAAAAGGGAAGGAGGGGTGGTGGTTCTGAGACAGTAATTAACATGCTGTTCCAGCCACTGTCCAAGCATCTACCCGGAGACATTCCGCTGCTTCCCTCCGGCCAAAGCAGTTCCATGCATAAGAGGCGGGGAGGACACAGGTAAGAACAACCAGAACAGAAAGCCCTCGACCGTCTGTCTACAGATCACACGTTCCACCCAACTTCCCACCCACCCACCATCACGACCACCACGACCACCACGACCACCACGACCACCACGACCACCACGACCACCACGACCACCACGACCACCATGACCGTCTTCTTCAGCCCAATAGATTCACTACCCATACGTACGCCCAGCAAACACCTTCTCACGCACACGAAGCACACAGAAACACAAGACAGAGGCAGTCTTCTACGCGGTCCCGAACCTGGAGCCGGCGAAGCACAGCCAACGGCCCAACCCTTCCTTCGGGCAGCTTAGGCGTTGCCGTCAAATCTCTCTCCTTCCCTAACCCAGACCCATGAAACGAAAGAGAAGACGCATCACCGTTCAGCCGGCCACTCTGCGAAAGCACATGCAACGGAGGCATATTGGCTCACGCTCATCGCCCAACCTCGGCTGGCACGAACCCAACACCGTCATCGGGTTCCAGGCCGGAAGTGAGGCATGTCTCTTGTCCGCTCCCAGACCATTGACCTGTATGTATTGGCACAGTAATATCATGCCACGCCAATGACAGAGGCGAACGTGATGAGCAATAGAAACATGATTCTAGAAGGCCAGCAGCCAAGACTAGGCTGTCATGCCGGAAGAACATAGGAAGTGCAGAACAGATCACGCACATAAGGGCCAAAAACTTGACGAGATCACAGGTCCTGGCACGGCGTTTTCACCAAATGAGAAATCTATTAACTATTTTGTCCCTCTGAACACCCGACAGAACTTCGTTTCTCCATTACGGCCACAGACAACGCCACCGGCAACGGTAGCAACAACAATAACAGCCTTAGTCGTCAATAAAGTCTTGGAGATGCGGACTGGATGATATCCAGCCTTGCTCAGGAGCACGATGACATCGAGCGAACCAGATTCCAGTTCATCCTGCAAAAGGCCATGTACAGACATGAAACGACAGTTGTGGTCTCGTGAGTAATAGAACAGTGAGAAATGTGAAAAAAACGAGACAGCACGATGGCGAGCGCATGAAACAGGGATATCTTGGTGCCTTTGCCCCCAGCTCAACCAGACCCCAGCGGTCTGATGGTCTCTTCTTCGGAGCTCGACGTCATCTTCAGCTTCGATGGTGTCTTCTTCTTCTTTGAAGTGGTCTTCCTCGCCGATGCGGTGGAGTGGCGTGGCCACGCTGGGACCAGAGGGTCCGAGGGAGGAGGGTGATCGTATGTACGGTTTGGGTCAGTAACAATTTCTCCGTTGCGCACGAGCGAATAACGGCTGCTGGAGGCTGTGGGGTCGGCCACAAATCCCTCCTAATTGTTGTTGACCTTGTTGTCCACAGCATTGTGGGCCTCCTCCTTCTTCGTGTGGAGGAAGTCACCAATGAATCTGACAGTCTCGCCGGTGAGGACGAGGGCAGTAGCGATGGCAGCCTTGCCGGTGGAGATCAAGGCGAAGCCGGACTCATTGCCGCCGTTGGCCTTCTTGTACTCGCTGGAGTAGGTGCTGAAGACATGGTCGCGGCCCTCGATGCCCTTGTGGTATGGGAACAGGACAAGGCCCTTGGCATCGGTGTACAGCTCGTTGGTGGGCTTCTTGACGACAGGGAAACGCTCATCGACTTTGGACAATGCCTTGTCGCCGAGGTCGTCTGCCTTCTTGACATAGGGCTGGACATATTGGTAGGGGCCGTTGAAGTAGGGTACAATGGGGGCGGCAAAGGTCTGGTAGGCCGAGTCGCCGAGCTGGATGGACTTCGCGCCGTAAGGGTTCGACTTGAACGTCTCGATGCCATCATGGACAATGTGGTAATTGTACAGGTGCTTTGTTAAATTAGCTTTGGCTCTGAGAACGTAAGACTGGTGTAAGAAGGCAGGCTTTGTGGCAGAGGGGCTCAGCGCAACCGGCTCGCGGAACTGGGTCCCGGAGCTGGTGCGCGGTGCGGCCTCACGATAGAGCGCCGTGGACGTGGAAGGAAAGAAGAGGGCATTTACCTTCAGGAATGAAGACCGTGGTACATCACCGTTGACTTGAGGTGCCGACATTGTGGGACGTAAGCGTGACAGACGTGACGACAGTGGCGTGGACTGGCTTGGGAGATGAGGTAGCAAGGGACGAGATCTGACTCGGATATGGAAGGCCGATTGAGATCTGACAAGCTGATGAGGGCGTCTGCGTGTGGGTGTGCGTCTCAAAGCCACAGGGCGGATGGTGTGAAGCTTGTTCTAAGTTCTGACTCGTGATGCGATGATGAGGTGGAGAGGAAGTGGTGAAGGTAAGAGAGGGGGGCAGAGGTTGAGGGCAAAGCGCGTGCGTGTGAGCAAAGGGGTTGCGTTGGTATGGGAGACTGGGACCGGAACACGAAAGCAGGAGGGGGGGGGAAGAAAAAGGGAACTCTTGGGAAGGAGGCGGGTGGTGGAATGGAAGCTAAAAAGAAGGAAGGCGTTTCTTCCTGGCCCCAGTGCTGCCAGAGGATTGTTGTGCGGTTATCGAGTGGACTGACGCCACGCGCAGTGGTCGCAACATCAATGGGAGACTGGAAAAAAGGTGGGCAGTGGGGGGGAGTGGGCCTTGCTGGCTGTCAGATAAGGAAAGCACGCTGCTGGCATGTGAGAGAGGGCAGGAGAGGTATTCGCCGGTACCTACCCAAGTCTTATGTAACGGCGTACCTGCTTTGTACTCTTTGACACCACCGCCTTAGAAGGGAGGAAAAGGCAGGCTGCTGGAATGGGACAGAACCGGACAGAACGTAATTGGGGAGCGACTTCTCTGCACTGGACTCTCCGGCTCGCACCTGCCTACTGTCCTATCATCTACTCTTCTCGCTACTACTGCAGCACTATTACCAGAAATGTCCGTCGGTCGAAAGCATCTGTATGCTGCCAGAGCCTCTATCACATCCAGAGAGGTACATGAGCATACATCCAGAGCGCTTGGCGGGGCTTGCCGTTGCGCTGTGCGAAGAAAGCTGCCAGGCCGGGCCCCCCTTGCCCTCAAGAACCCTGTTCTGATGCCTGTCCAAAGCATGTGAAAGGTGGCTCAAGCTGCCTCGAGCTTGCTCGCCTCCACCACCAAAAGCAGCCCTCCTCCTGCTGCTTCTCGCCAAATCCCCTCTTCAAACGCCGACAGGCGCCCAATCACGGTCCTGGTAACCTTCCTTGTGCTCGCATGGCATCGCCCTGCATCAAAATCTGCACCTCTGATACGGGCGACAAACAGACTTTGGTAGCAATTGGCTTCAACAGATCCAAACCATCATTCGAATTGGCTGCGCTGGGTCGCTCTTCCCTGCCCACTTTTATTGCCTGACATCCGTCTTCTTGATGCCGGGGAACCCGTCGACATCCTCCTTGATCTCACCTCTGGAGTATCTCTGTCCGTCGTACAGCAACTTCTAATAGACGGAGCGACACGGCATGCTGTGTCACCCAAATGCGGGAGCAATTGTTCCTCCTCGCCCTGCCCTGCTCCGCCGTGGCTCGCGAGGTTGGGACAATGGAGCATCAATCACCCGAGCGAGGAAGAAGACGACAAAAAGTCATCCAAAGTCTCTGACAAACTCAATCGGCGCCACCCCACACTCAAGGATCAGGGAGTTCAACCTCGGAAGGTGACCCTGTATAACTCTGACGGCTGCATTTGCTCACCTCCCCGGGTCCGAGGTACCCGATGCCATCAACATCATCACGACAGCCTCTAGTCCAGGCCAGGCTGGACCAGCCCGGCAGAAAGCACATGTCAAATAAATGAAGTCGTCCTGTCACGACGGCTTCACCAACCCACACCACGCCAACATCACGCCACATGTTGCAGCCGAGAGACTCCTCAATGGCTACCCACCTCGCTCGTCACGGGCTCCGACGGGGCAATTTCATGGGATTGCCAAAAGCGGGTTGATCCGCCCAAATTGCCTTATGACAGGGCTGTCAACTGGCAGGTTCATCTGCATGTGACGCAGCACGAGGTGGCTGGCTGGCTGGCTGGCTGGCTGGCTGGCTCAAATGCCGCGCTCTTCGGTGCCCGCACAATGAGACAAGCATCGTGGAATGAACTGCTCGACATGCAGACCATCCTACATCACATGGAGTCCTGATGACTTGCGTGCGCCTTGATATCATGCCTCAGGTTCCGCATAACGGGCCACGCCACCGATCAATGTAGGCTTGTGACATGGGTACGCTGTCGACCTACTGTACTGCCCCACACTTCAACCCGAGCTGACGGAACAGGGGCATAAATCAGATTGCTTTGGCAGTTTGGTAGGCCTTTCACATGCGCGAGCGCCACCCTTGGGCTTGACCCCCGGTGTTGTTTACGAGAGAAAAGAAAGCCTCCCAACAAGCACGCCTATGGCCATTCATTGGGCTCAAACCAAGATGGTGACATCGTCGCCACCTCATGTCTTGATATAGTGGCCGTCATGCCCTCTCCTCGGGCCAACCACCTCTTCCATTCCTACCCTGTCCAGCCCAAAACAACGCCCAAACCACATACAGAGGCGAGCTGTTGATGGGTTCGTCATCCGATGCGACATCAACGCCCCTGTTCACTGTTCTAGTCCTCCGGGGCCCCAACCCGCACGACTACTTATCTTGATCCTTGGAGTACCACTTGCATCCGTGTGGCAGATCCTTGGTGCAGTCAGATGCGATCGGATTAGCAAAGACTAGATTTGAGCGACAAATTCCCCCATTCGTGCCACACCATTGCTCTCGACCGGCCCGAGCAGCTCACCGGCCCTGTTCGAAGAGCCGCTTGTGCAGCAAACGCCGCCAACAAATTGGCAATACAGGGGGCCCCACGCAAAGCAGCACATCTGTTGGAGCACGGCGCCGTACAAAAAGAACCAAGGGTCCCGAAATTTGTCTCAACCTTGACGTAAGTACGGCTGTTGATGCCCCTGTACCCTCCATCATCATCCTCGCGGGAGCTTTCGGCCTGGGGTTGACGCATGAAATGGCGAACGAGTCCCTCAACAAATCCAGACGGCAGAAATGCAGAAACTTCAAGGAGCAATTCATTCTAGTTCCCCTGAGCTGATAATCGATGAGGCCTCGGGGCAGCGAGTCTTTTCTTTTCCGTTGAGGTAAGGCCGCGCAGCAAAAAAAGCAAAGGCAAGCCCCGCCGACCACAGCTGAAGCGCCAGCAATGTGGCTAAAACCACCATTCTGAGGTGGCGAGGCATATGGCTGTCAGTCTGCCAACTTGTCTCGAAATTTCTATTCTTGTCAGAAATTATACGGTTTGCATTTGGAGCAAGCGGCCGATTGGATTCAGACGGTCAGCACCCTAGGCGGTCCAATTCGACCCAGTCCAAAGTTTCAAGACGCATCAGCCATCGACCCATCCAAGTACCTGGGACTCCTGCCCTTGGAGCGGACATATGGACGCGCACGACACAAGGTTGTGTGTGACGACATTTATTACTCTATGTTGGTAGGCTGAAGCGGACATGCGGTGCACCAGGCTTGTGAACAATGCACGGGAGAAGAAGTCAGGCCGCATACCGTCCAACACATTGGGTCCCAAACTTGCTATATCCGCCCCCCAGGAAGACACTGTGCTCTGTGTAGTCAACAAGCCACAGGACCCGGCAACATGCAAGCAGCCTCTTCTCCTCCGTCGGTGTGGCTTTTGTTCCATGTGTGGGGGCTTGGCTTCGTCGAGTAGCAGGGCCATGTGACGTTGAGCAGCATGCGCCTAGGGCGCTGTCACCAGGACGGCGCATATCTTGTGCGCCCCTGGTATGACGGGGACATGATTCTCGTGGCCTTGACTGGGCAGTGTTGGGCGTGGTCTCAGAACTTTTGAGCGCTTCGGAGAGTTGTGTACGCATATAACTCAGCATATTCCGCTCGTTGCTTTTCCTGTTCAAGCGAATAGGTTCACGACGAGAGCAGAACTGTATTTGCAGAGGCTGTGCGAGGGCTACGTTTCAAGTGCCGTTGAACAGCTGAGTAACGAAGAAATGGAACTCGTCTTCTGCGGTGAGGGCAGCATACACCGAATTTTCTCGGTTTCAATCGAGACACCCGTGCTCAATTCAACAGAGTGAAGAACATAGTTTCGGCTCGGACTGTGGTGATGCAGACCTGGATACCTGTCTCACTGGTTTTATTGTATGGGGTTGTGATCTGCATGGCTTGTGATGATACTTGGGATCTGCTCCAGTGAGCATCTCTCCGCTTATCCTGTGCATCCTGCTTGTGTGACGAAAGAGAACGATGATCCGGGGACAAGCGGTCGAATTGCCGAGGAGATCGCGATATCTGCATTCATGTGTCGGTGAGAGGCATATTATGAGGGTTGCACGTGAGTTTTCACAATGTGTCCTTCGGGGAGAGAGAACCATCCTATGCACAGAAACCATCGAGTCCATGTCCCGGGCCATGTTACAGTCAGCCTGGGCACTGCTGTGTGACCTACATGTGATGCCCATGGGCACATGCAACGGCGTTCTCAGTAACCGTGCTTGGAGCGCCCGGCCCAGTCTCACTCCCCAGCCTCAAGGGCAGTCAAACGAAACAATCGGTATAGAAATGGTGAAAGTGGACGCAGAAATTACCGGACAATGCCATCACAATGAAAAGATCCAGCTCACAGAATACATCCCCGGCGCCGTTCACGACCGATGCGGGGAGTCCTCTGGTCCTGGCTCGTCAGGCGCGCCCTTTGGTCGGGGGTGTGCTGAGGCCATAATTTCCGAGGTCTAGTGTCTTGTAGGCTATTCTCAATCTACGCCGAGTACGACCCTGTGTTGGCGTCGAGGACAGTTGTGAACAAGTTCTTTGGGGTACTCGTAGAACCTGGTCAGAGTTAGGTACGGAATTCAAGGCCACCGTCTTTAGCACCGCCAGAGCGTCATTCGTAACCCCAGTTTGAGTTCACTCAGACTGAATGCTTTCGAGTCCCAGCGAAGTAATAATGACTGCAAAACTGTATCGACAGTGGCCTGAAAGCCCATGTTCAGTTGACGAGAAAGAGTGAAGACAGGCCCGATTCCCATGTGTCAGGCACCGTCCTCCAGCAGCTTATCGTTATCAACCATGCCTTATCGATAACACCCATAATTTATTTGACTTCCCCAGTGAGAAGTCCAACGAAGAACAAAACCTGACATTAACGTCACAGCATTGACATACTCTTTGGCATTGTTTTCTTTTGATTATTTCGTACAATTGGTTCCTTCTAATACTGACAAGCAGTAATTACTACAACCCCCAAGCACCCGAGGTGTACCACAACCCACGCGCCGGCCAAGATGGCTGACCCGCTGCTCAACACGCTGTGCAGCATCTGCCACATCAGCACGCCCAAATACACCTGCCCGGGCTGCAACTCGCACACGTGCTCCCTGGCATGCAACAAGAAGCACAAGTCATGGGCGAACTGCTCGGGCAAGCGCGACCCCACCGCCTACATGCCCGCCTCCAAGCTCAAGACCCCGGCCGGCGTCGACCACGACTACAACTTCCTGTCCTCGATCGAGCGCGAGCGCGAGCGCAACCAGCGCGAGATCGTCGACGAGCGCAGGCTCTTCTCCGAGAAGGAGCTCGGGCAGCTCGACGACCCCTACAGCTTCCGCAAGCAGTGGTTCGGCGAGAACGTCCGCTTCCACCCCGTCGGCGCCGCGCCTAGGCAGTTCGGCTCCGACGGCGAGGACAGCGATGGCGCGGGCGAGGGCGGGAGCAACAACAGGAAACACATACCCGCCAAGGCGAGCCAGCTGACGCGCACCCTCCGCCAGCGCCTCGCCCTCGAGGGCGTGGAGGTCGTGCAGATGCCGGTCGGGATGACGAGGCAGAGGGAGAACACGACGAGCTGGAACAGGAAGTCGAGGCGGATCAACTGGTGCGTCGAGTGGATCGTGTACGACGGCGGTGGGGAGGCCGGGGAGGAGCTCAAGAAATACACGAGGATACGGCACAAGGCGCTCGAGACGACGCCGTTGTACATGGCGCTGGGGAACTCGATGGCATGGTACAAGAAAGGCCATCAGGCGGACGAGGACGCGTCGGACGACGAGGAAATCGAGCTGGCTCAGGCCGGGCGCCGCAACAAGGTCCTGATCCGCGAGGTCAAGGAGGACAGGCGGCGGCGGGGCGGTGGCGCGATGCAGGACGGCGAAACGACGGCATGGCCCACGAAGGCGCAATACCCGACCCAGAACCCCTTCACGGGCGCCTGGGCCAGCGACGCGGGCGCGACCACAACGTCGTGGCAGGCGGATGAGGAGGTCGAGGCGCGCAGGCGGCACAGGTTCTACCTGCTGAGGCCGCTGACCGTCGCGGGCAAGCCGAGGGAGCTCATCCCCGTCGAGGCCAACGACGGCATGGGGGCCGCGCTGCGCGGGCGCACCGTCCTCGAGTTCCCTACCATCTACGTCCTGCCGCCGGCCTCGGACTCATCCTCGACAGTCGAGCAGGCACCGGAATCATCATCACCACCGCTGCCCGAGGGCCACATCCTCGGCTCGACGGAGCGCCGCGCGACCGGCAAGCGGCAATCCACAGCGGCGAAGCGGAAGGCCGGACCCAAGGACGACAACGTGCGCCAGCAGTCCCACAAGCGCCAGGCCGTCGGCGAGGCCGGGATACCCATGAGGCCAACGGCAGCAGGCGGTGGTGGTGCCCAGCGCGGTCGGGGCGGTGCTGCTGCTGCTCGCGGGCGAGGCAAGGGCTGTGGTGGCCGGGTACAGTCGGCGAGGCAGCAGCGGGGCGGCGACCAGGATGCCGAGGAGGGCGAGGTGAACAGCGACGGCGACGAGGTGATGATGGCCCGCCCTCGGCCGTCAACGAACTCAGCTGCGGCAGGACGCGCGGACACTAGTAGTAGCGACCCGGACAGCTCGAGCGACGAAACCGAGAACGTGGACGGACGAGACAGCTTCTGGGCATCTTCCCGGCCGCCGCAAGGGGCTGGGGTGGACGACGATGAAGACGACGGGGACGATGGTCCACCTGAGGAAGAAGTCACGGCTGCACCAACGCCGGGACCGACGAACGGCACCAAGAAGCCGGGGACGGGCTTGGTGGACTATGGCTCGGACAGCGAGGACGGGTCCGAGGACGACGACGGCGACGGGGACGTCGACCTCACGGCGCTGCAGCCCGAGAACCCGGAGCTGGTGGCCGGGGCTATCCAGGAGATCGTCGGGCTGCTTTCGTGAGAAGATGGATGGATGGGGATATCCTACCAGCACAGGGGTGGTAGTGTGTGGGCCGTCCAGCGGCTGTTGTGTCTAATACCCAACCCCCTCAGAGTACATCAAATACATGCTACAGCCAATGGCTAAAATTAATACTCGTGCCCTCTCACTAGTTAATCAACGCTCGGCAGACCTTCTGATCCCTCCCGCCACAGTGTCTAACGAAGCAACGATACCTGGTGTCATTCCTGGAACGCTCCCGTTTGTCGCGGCCGTCATCTTGATGAATCTGACTGCGGTTTCCCGTTCAACCACTCGGTTGGTTCGTAGCCAGATGGGGCCCCCTTCCAAACCAAGAGCTCTGTTCTTCACATGACCAAGAAAGACTCGAGGTCGTGAGGGTGGATACAGTTGAAAGTCCAAGACGTACTTCACCATACTTTCCAGTCCACAACCAGCTCCGATCCATAATCGATGGTAACACACACACACACACCTACACACACACACACACACACGTGTCGCATGGAGCACATGCACACATCACGGCGAAATCATTCTCGACAAGCAGCAAGATGAGGCTGGAACGGATTTTGTCATTGAGATGACCCACCCCTTGAAGGTTGGAGTTCATCCTTGCCGCACTGGCCCAGACCACACAACAAAGGTGGCCCAGTGCAAACCGGCGAGAACACAGAAGAGTATCTAGCTTTGTCCAGCCTCAAAAAAGAGAGAAAAAAGTTCGCTCGAGTAGTCCAATCCGAGCAGTTCTTTCTCAGCATTATCTTTTTTGACTGATCATCATTCGATGAGATGTGCTTGGGTTTGAGTTTCCTGTCCACCGCTTTGCCTCACCCCAGACATACCATGATGGGCTTGTAGGTAACTGTGGACAAAACCACGCAGATCGAGATCCAATCTCACCCTTGACCATTTTTTTCTTCTTTCACCTCCTCTCTTCTTCATGTAAGATGCTGTCTGACCGTGGAACAGCCGCTTTTGCTTTCTTTCCCTTCCGTTCACTCATTTCAATGCCAATGAAATACCTCCCCTTGCATGCTGTGTCAAATAAAAGCAAAAATAAGGTTCCTTCCGTTCAGACGCCTAGTCAGCCCTTTGCCCCTGCCCTACGCCAGTGCCACTGCACGCTTCAAGATTCCGTCCTCGTCGGTATAAAACAGTCGCATGCTAAAGAAAAAGGGGAAGAGCCTCCGAGTCTGGTTGCCCCGTCGTCGCAACTGCTTGGGCAGAAAGTGAGGTTCGTAGCAGGCGGCTGTGATTCGTGGTAGTGGTACAATGGTCTGATTGACCATGGGAGAAAGACACTTTAGTGCCGTGAAATGATGCAGACGGGACAAGGCCCGAGTCGTGTTAGACCGGAAAACGTATCGTCATTATGCTCTCCGCTGGGGATGAGTCCTCCTGCAGTATGATGCAGTGAATTATTGGTGTCGGGAGAGGTGTTCCCCTTACTGGGGAACGGTCTGCGCGTCGTTTCGAGGACCTCGGTAGCCTCCGCGGCCACGACCGCCGTAGCCACGGCCGCGGCCTCCACGGCCGCGACCACGTCCCCGATACCCTCGGTAGCCACCGTCAACACTGCCTTGGCCAAAGGTCTCCATGTTGCGGTGCTGCTCCTCGGCTCGCCATTCCCGACCACCGGGCCTCTGGCCGTTGTTTGCCTTGCGGTCCTTGGCTTCGCTAGAGATGTTGTCGAAGAAAGACTTCGCCTTATCGTAGACTTCTTTGGGCTCGGCTGCAGCGCTGGCCTGGCCGTCGGCTGCAGCATCGACCGGGGTCTCAGTTATTGGCGAGCCCGCTATCCTCTCCTTGACAACATCCTCCTTGTTGAACTTTGCGTTCGCCATCGCGAAATCGAAGTCGGAGTCTGGTACCTCGACCTTGGTATGACGAGCTCCACCACGGCCACGGCCACGGCCGTTCTGGACGCCTGATCGTCCAGAGCTGACTCTCATCTCGTTGACCTTGTTGGTCAGGTTGTCCACACCGTTACCATTCGCTGGAAAAGCCGCAGGGCCGGCGGATCCACCTGGCTGCTCGAGCTTAGCCATAGCAACAGCTACCGCAGCCCTCGCTGCTTCCGTCGCATCCCTAAGAGCAGCAGCCGAGGAGGCAGGGTTTGTGGACGTGTTGTTCACGTTGGCACTGGCGGCGACCGTCGACTGCGTTGACCTAGCTGTCAAGGCAGCGGGAAGAGGCACCGCTGGGGTGATCTTGGTCAAGCCCTTGGGGCCAGTGGGAATCTGCTTGCCTGGAGCTGATGGGGCTCCAGGCTTCTGGTTTTCCAGCAGGGCAGCCGTGACCTTGACCTCCTCTGCGGACGGCTTAGACGCCACCGGAGGCGTGGGCGCTGGGGCTGCGGACGATGGTTGGACTCGAGAATCCGAGGGCATCTCAACAGGAGCTGGACCAGGACCCCTGGACAAGTCTGCGGCTCCACCAATGGGTGTTGGCTTGTTGTCCGCTTGAGATGGCATGGCGTTGGGAGACATTCCTGGTGTCTGTCGCTGCTGCTGCTGTCCTTGCTGCTGCATGCCGGGAGGACCAGGCGGGCCACCAGGCGGGCCAGGAGGGAAGGGGTAGTTGTTCCAGGGACCCGGCCCGTTGGGCGGGAAAGCCTGCCCAGGCGGAAACCATCCCTGAGGCGGGTATCCCATGCCAAATCCACCAGGTCCAGGAGGTCCAGGCCCAGGTCGCCCCCAGCCTTGTGGGGGAGGGTAAGGAGGGAACATGTTGGGGTTTTGGAATCCAGGTGCGCCAGGCGGGCCGGGAGGACCGTTGGGGCCAGGAGGTTGGTTGGCTCCAGGAGCCCGTCCTGGATGAGCGCGAGCCTAGGAGTGGAAGCATTAGCTTGGGGCTCCCCCGAGGTAGCGGTGGTAACAGTAGTGTGTGAGGACAGCTTGATCAGAAGGAAGGCAACGGAAATATCAACATGGGGTTGTTTGCGCAATTCAGACAAGAAATAAACTTTACATCCGAAATATTTCATCATGCTGAGGGGAGGATAGTCGATGCGACTGGAAAACGGGGAAGAAACTCACACCACCGACAATGGCTGGGTCATTGGGCATAGGAGGCTGGTTCTCCTTGGGCGCAGCTGGACCCTCCTCAATGCGCAGATCCTTCACATCGCTACCTCGAAAGACGATGAAGTCGTAGACCTGGTCGGACGCAGAGACCTCCTCGGAGGGGTCACCCTTTCGGCCCTCAGAGCCATGTGATCTGACGTTCTCTAGGGAGACAGTGGACTCGTTCGAGTTGATTTCGTAGAGGGTGCCGACATAGCTGTGGGGTATGTCAGTCAGCCGACACTGGAGCTCAACGTGTCAACAGCGCAGGCTGCAGAGGCAGGATCTCGTACCGAATGTCGCTTTTGGATATGAGGGATATGCGAGCTCTGTAGCGATGATGGTTAGTAGCTGCAAGGCAGACAGGGCATGGTTCTCGCGACGGAGCTTGAGGCGGAGGCGGAGGCAGCAGAGGACACGAACCCAAGGAAGTCAGACATGGCGGCGGGGAGCCTGGACCTGGATCATCCAGATCGAGCAAAGTGGAATTGATTAATGCAGGAAAGTAAAGTTGAAAAGATGATCTTCATCAGCAATTGCTTGAGGGATCGCGGAGTGTACAAGAGGGGAAGAAGGGGAGTGTGTTTGAGGCTGTGGTTGATGGGCTTCGTGGAGGAAGGTGGAAAGGATTAGGAGCGGACGAGTTTGGTGGGTGGCTGGCGGGACGTTGTGAAAATAGAGTCTTTCAGCAGGCCCAAGCGAGGAGAGGGACAGCTGGGAAGGAGCTTGACCTAAAAGACGCTAGTCCATATTAGGCTAGCACATGAAGCCACAGCCACCAGCCACAGCAGGTTCTCCTTCAACATCTCCTTGAGCTTCAAGCTTCACTTCTCTTCCTGTTTGCTTTCTATTCTTCCACATAAAGCCATTACATACCGACTTGGCTCACAAGCTCTAAAGTGAAAGATGCTGATGTGAAAATTCTACCTTTTTTCTGGGAGAATGTGTTGATTTGGCACTGGTACCAGCAAGTACCGAGGTATCTATGCGTGGTGCAAGGCAGTGGAGGTGCCAGCATTGTCAATGTCCATTTCTGAACAGCTCATTCATACTGTAAAAGCTTAGATATCTCTCTGGTTCTCCAAAATCCTGGCCTATCATGGTTCCTATCACATAGAAGAGGGTCGTTGTGCTCGATAGAATGACCCAGGATGAGCTCTTGCCACCGGATCAGAGAAGACTTTGGGATATCGCTTGACTCTTGGTTTCTGGTCTTGGGAACCTCTGGCCACGAAGTAAAGAGCATTGCCAGGAATCATGGGAGCCCGTGATGTGAATTGTAAATGTGAAGTGAATACAGGTGCACACAGTGGACATCTAAATGCAGGTGCATGGGTCTGCATGGTCTGTGCACCAACCTCATGCCCTCCCCTCACCCAACAGCCTCTCCTACTTCAACTACATGATACCACTTCTCAGGACGTCATCGTCGCCTACTGCAGCCGTCACAAACTGAATGAGGCGTTCAATCTACACTGCCGGTCGAAACGTGGCCCATAGGCTACCGTCATGGTGGAATCCTTCCCAGCCCTGCACGCGCTGGCCTGTGCTCAGGTTCAACACGTCCCTGATTCGGGCCCAGCATGATGCTCCTCACTCTCAAGAAGCACGATCGACGTCACGTCCTCAGGCAGATGTCCAACAGCCATTACCCATTGAAAAGAAGCCCCAATCCGCGTTGCGGGATACAAAAGTCAATACCGATGACAGTCCTGCTGGCCCTGCTCAGGGAGTGTCAGTGCAGGGCTCCCAAACTCCCACAACCGACACAAGGGACGCGTCCCAGCCATGCCCGCCGTTTACCTGCGAAGAATGCGGTTCAAATTTCCAAACCCAACAGGGTCTCCGTGATCATCAGTTGATCAACAAATCTCAGCAAGGCCTCAGGGGCCAAGCAGGAGGATGTAAGCACAGGCTATCTGTTGCCGGATTGAAGGTTGGTAGCAACGTCTCCAAACCCCGGGATGTTGTATCTTTGACTACCTCCATGTTATGGAATGCGCTGTATTCACTGACTCACTCGGGTGACGTTATAGGTCAATCCACGTGTCTTGAAACATCAGGATCCTCGTGACCTGAGATTGACTGTCGGACTTGGTGAAAAGATCTTAGAAATATCCAGCCGGGATTTGGAACCTTCACCGGTTGCCGTCTCGCAGGACTCAGGATACCAGGTCGTCAGCACCTTCGATAACAAACCCGGAGAGGCGTCTCGCATTTCTGTACTAGGTCAGTGACATGTCACATGTTGGTCAAACCTAAGTCATCCGGCCTCTGCTCTCTCTCTCTTTCTGCGTATGTGTGTGCAGCGTCAGAACTGATTAGGATTCCCTCCCTGATAGGTTCCCTTCCCTTCTGGAAGGATCCGAAACTACCCATCCGTCTCCCTCAAGAGGGTCTCAACAAGACCAAGCCTCAAGACCACCATTCAAACGCATTAAGCATGCTTATGCTTTCTGCGCAGACGTCGACTGAGTTCCGGTACGATCAAGTCGATATCGTCACCCATGCTTCACTGCTTAGCATGCTTGTGAGATTTTGCGAGGGTCCACATATGCGTACTCTCAGATTGTCCCTAAAAATGATCCAAGGCTCTCTTTTTCTGGCCTATGATCCGATTCGAACGCCGTCGGGTCACGTTGAACGTGAGACTCTGCGGTCCGCTGTCAGGGAGTGTTGTACCGAAATGCCCCCAGATCTCAAACACAGCACTCACTGTCGCAGCGTGCAGTATAGCTTCGGGCATCTCAACTGTGTGGTTCAGAGCACGGTTGATGCTCTGTGCAGTACATTTCCCGGAGAGCTTCAACCGTCGTCGTCACCAAGCCCGGAGGGGTCAGTGGTGGGCCAGGGATACCATCCCCAGGGTGAGGCTGCTGTGATACAGGTCCTCCGCGGTGGGCGCCAACCGACGGGCCTCCCCATTGACAGTCTCTGGTTCAGTCGAACTCCGCTGCTCTTGAGAGCTACCCTAGGCAAAAAGAGCACAAAGGGCACAAAGGGCACCATCACCAAAGTGACCAAGATCGACGCCTCCGCAGCAGGCAGGAAATGGGAGAAAGATGAGTCGCATCAAGTTGCGCTTCGGAAGCTAGCCACGTTACTGTCCGATCTGAAGAGAGCTGTCAAGCTTGCCGCCCCCAACGGGCAAGGATGCTTCGGCTTGATAGAACGAGACGTCGACCCGCCCACAATACAGGTGTTTCTTTCTGAGGACAAATCGGAGGTGGGACCGGAGGACATCAGCAGCAATCCATGGGTCGGGAAGACAGATCATGGGCCAGACGAGGCATCGAACAGTGTAGGCCGCGACTCGGCCAGCGAAACAGAACCACATCAAGACAAAACGTCAAGCAACAGCCACAATCAGATGACGCAATGATCCGTCTTGATGGGAATCAGCAGCAGCCCAAATTACAGCAGTCGAGGCAGCAGCCACCCGACCCACGATGGCCGACGCCGCAATGGAGAAGAAATAGTAACGAAACACCAAACGGAAAACGAAGAGAACAGAAGATGCGTGGGAAAGAAAGAAGGCCAAAAAATTGAGGAGGAGACTCAAGACAACAGCCGCGATACCGACCACCACCATACACCAGAGGCGCCCAATCACTATCTTTGCGAGGACTTGCATACATGTACGGTATTCACCCACAGGTGGTACCGCATAGACTTACAGGATTTACTGCCTCTCGATTGGATCCCAAGCCAGGCAATCCCTGGTGTGCGTGATGGTTGGCCGGCGTGGCACTTTTTGTCTTTGAAGTCGGCCGCTTCGGCCATGGCGCCACCTCGTTTGTTGAAAACGCGGTATCGCGGGGTTTGAAGTGTTTGTAGGCGGCTAGATTGGGCACGAGAGGGGTGGTGATATGGTGAGAGTGGTTGTGGTGTTGTTCGTGGGTGGTGTGGTTGCTGAGGGGGGGCTGGGGGGGGTGGGGTGTTTGATGCCAGAGACGATATCACCAGATGTGGTCTGAACCATCCCTCCCCCACCACCCCCACTACAGGGAAGAGATGATTTGCTTCAAAGGCGACAGATCTTTGGTGTGGCAGGTGGCTGGGTTCAACTCGTTGGTTTAACTTTTTGAGTTTGACCTTTTGGGTACAGAAGTCACGGGCAACCCACGGAATGTCGTGATGGTGAGAAAGGATGTTCCTACGACCTCGTCTTTGACGAGGCTCAAACGTTCGGGGCTGGCGGCCGAGGTGCCAATAGCCAGTCCATCATGGACGACGGGACTCCTACGAGACTCCTACGAGACTGATATCCTGGATTCACGGATGCTGCTTAATATGCAGGGCGGCTCTATGTCCCAGCGATGGATGGATAAGATATGCTCGGTGGCAAGCTTTCAAGTTTGAAGGGCAGTCAGTTCCCCAGAGACGGGTCATCGGCCGTGCCAAGATCTGGGGATTGCGTACGGTTCGAGGAATGGAAAAGGAGGGTGGACGCTAGAGCGAGGGCATTGAGTGCCAAGACCACGATGCACAACGGCCAGCGCATTGGCCATGCTGTTACAGGACGGCCTCGGGCGTGCATTGACCTACCGCAGGTAGGTACTTGGGTAGGTAGCAGGTTGCCTGCTGTCAGGTGAGTTGTGCCTTGGGCGAGTTAGTTGTTAGCCAGGGGCAAAGACCCCAAGGTCTGGGCGGGATCGCTAGGTTGATCAGAGGAAACCCCAGATCTTCGCGCTCCCGGATGGTTCACCGGGGCGTTGCTTGTCTCTTCTGTATGCCTGCTAGGCCTAAAAGGAAGACACGTATCTGTAAGCTTGGTGAGGAGGAGACACGAGTACGACCACACGCTTTCACCCCTCAATAGTAAGGCATGTTGAATGCGGCCAGTATGGTAGGGATGCCAAGCAAGCCAATTCATCCCACCACACACCCGCCCCGGAGTACGGCCCCAGACGGCTGCTGCTGCCGGTTTGCCAAACGGGAGCACGGGAACTTACTTGCCCCCGTCCTGACTCGTCGGCCGTTTCTTGTATGAACATGATTTTGTTTCAGGTCCTGGGTATAACAGATATGCCTGCTATTGGCCTTGTTGCTCGCGTCTTTCTCTTCACCTGTTCCCAGAGCGTTGGCTCATGTGCGCGACTTGTCACTAAAAATTGGCGGGGGAGAATATGAGCGTCTGCCCAGCTACATAGCACCGTAGAATGGCTCCCGCGATCGGCGACTGTCGGTGAAGGTGGAGGTATGCCAGTTACGTGAGATAAGATGAGATGAAATATATTCGCGGCGAAGAAAAGAACCAAAGAATAAGCAAGTCCCGAAAATGAAGGGGAGACGGACATCTTTTCTCGGCTCAGACGGATGGGGCGTCGACAGTGTCCGGGATTCTGGTTCGAGGAGGGGAGAACCTTGCCAATCGGAGTCATTCAAGTTGAGCCAGGTGTCAGAGCCGTGCAGGTCTGTCTTTCAATTTTCGACAGCAGTGAGCACACGCCATGAAAGATAATCGAAGAGACAGATGGGAATGCAACCAGGGTCCAGATTTAAATTAGACCGAAGGTAGCACTGAGCTTACACTAGAACGAACAGGTGCAGCTAACAGTAGACAGCCAGGAGCTAGCGGCGGTGTCTAGGACAGGACAGGGCTAACTGCTGTAGACGTCAGGGACATGGGGCTCCAGCTCCTAGTTGTGGCCCCTTTTTCCAGCTCACACCACAAGTGCGTGTGTATGTGTAAGTGTGTCTCAAGGGAGAGCAAGCAAGCAAGCAACGTGTGAGCCAATCTCGCCGTCCCCCCCGCCTTGAATCATACATTTGTGGGTAACGCCATCGATGCGCTGAGTAACGATTCTCGCGCACGTGGTCGCAAGTTGCTGCCTTGGTGGGTGCTTATGCCAAGGATTACGAGCTTCTTTTTCGCCTCATCAAGCAAATGCGAGCCAGGCCGGTCCCAAGGGGGAAGGGAGGGTAGGCGGGCCTAAATGCTATTTGTGCGCCAGTGAGGATTTCACCCCGTAAATGGCTGCACTAAGTGTGGCAGCTGTCTCCATTAGCCTGCCCACTGCCAGGCACTGCGAGGCACTACCATCTGGCACCCTCGGATCCTGGAAATCCTCCCGGGCATTAAAGGCAAGCAGCCGTGCACGGTTTGATTGGGCTGATAAATTAAAATTATACCTGGAGCACTCCGAAGGCTTGGGGCCATCTCATGCAAAACCTAATACAGTGGGTAAGCCCAAAGCGCCCCTGGCGGGATCTTGGGGCCTGGGATTGCGATTGAAGATGCGATTTCCGAGGGGGTGACAGCTGAAAGTTTAAAGTCACACACGGAGACACGAACACGGCGGCGTTTTTTTTCTTGTCTTACCTGGCCAGATATAATCACCCGACGAGCCCCGAATTTTAATTCCCTTGTTGTTTGGCCCCCGAGTCGGCTGCTTCTTTCAGCTGAACCGGCACTTGTGTTCCAACGTTGCTTTTCTCCCTTGCCTTCCTTTCCCACCCCGAACTTCCTAGAGACTAAAACACTTGTCCGTCTCTTCTAAGTGTGCCTCGAAATGTGACCAGCGGCACTGGGTCGACTTCCGTTTTCGTCCAAATTATCGTCGCGCATCGAGCTACAGCCATCACTTGAGCCAAGTCTGGTGCTTTCTTACCTGTGCACTTGGCGCGCGGGCCACATCTTTTTTCTCGTCGCCCCGCGCCCTTCTACCTCACCCTCCCTTTCCACTTCGACTTCGACTTAGAAAGGGAGCGCCGGCCATGGCCGTGATAAACCAATCTTGGATGCCGCAGAGGAGGTTAGGCGTGTGGATCGTGTCACTCATTCTCATAGCGACGGCATACTACGCGATATGGACCGACACAATCTCGGTAGACCGGTTCCGAGCCCAGGGCCTGTCCTCGGCCTCCTCCTGCCAATGCCCCGGGCTACGGCCGGAAGATGCGGCCGTGTTACAGGCGGCAAACAACAACCACAACAGCAGCAGGAGCACTGAGACCGTCACGCACGTCACGCACGTCACTCGCACCCACGACGCCGCGAAGGCCGCCGCCACCAACGCCGACGAGTCGGACCTGAGGGCCGAGCTGCCCGATCACCCACCCGATCCCGAGTCCGACCAAGAGCAACAGCAACAACAACAACAACAACCACCACGACCACCACCGCCCGCCCACGCCACCTCGGCAGCCGCCCCCGCAGGATCCAAGGCCCCGATCCCGTTCAGGCCGCACCGCGACCCGGAGTTCTTCACGGACCTGCCCAAGGAGTACGAGCTGACGAGCGAGGATGACGACCTGTGCACGCTCTTCTACACGGACGACTACGTCTACGGCATCGCCAACAGCTCCACACAGCTGTGCAGCGAGGGCTCGTCCGTGACCGGCTTCGAGGTGCCCACCAACCCGCACCACCACAAGCTCAACGGCGCGACGCCCGTCTACCTGATGCAGGGCGTGCGCTGGGACCCGGAGCGGCGGCGCTTCGACGCCCAGTGCGGCGAGCTCACCGCCGACAAGGCCCTCGTCTACGGGCAGCCTCTCCCGGGGCTCAGCTACGGCGCCGCCCGCTCGACCGCCTGCGACAGGCACACGCACGGCCGCCAGCTCGTCATCTACCCGGCCCTCAAGGAGACGTACGACAACGTGTGGCACAAGCTCATGGAGCTGTGGCAGAACAAGCTCTCGTACGACGCCGCGCGCATCGCCGTGAACCCGGCCACGGGCGCCCCCTTCCTGACCGAGGAGCAGGTCGCGGGCGCGCGCGTCGTGTTTCCCGACGACCACGAGGGCCCCTGGGACGACGCGTGGGAGATCCTCACCGGCAGGCCGCCCATCCGCTACAGCGAGCTCCCCGCCGAGGGGTGCTACGACGTCGTGGTCGGCACGGTGGGGTGGGGCGGCCCTTTCTGGACGGCGCTGCTCAAGACGACGTACGAGACGTGCCGGCGCGAGACGCTGCTCACCTCCTTCACGCGCTGGGTGCTGGGCTTCTACGGCATCGGCGAGCGGCCCCCCTCCGACGTGCGCGAGAAGCCGACCATCACGGTCGTGCAGCGCGGGTCGACGCGCAAGTTCCGCGACTTTGGCGCGCTCATGGAAAAGATGCACGAGCAGCACCCGGGGTACGCCATCAACGTCGTCGACCTCGCGCTCATGGGCAAGAAGGAGCAGATCGCGCTGCTGCAGTCGACGGACGTGCTGGTGGGCCACCACGGGGCGGGGATGAGCTACGTCATGTTCATGCGGCCCGACTCGGCCGTCGTCGAGATCCTGCCGCCCTTCTTCCTGTCGCGCGGGTTCCGCTGGGTCGCGCGCATGAGGGGGCTGGTGCACTTCATCGGCAAGGCCATGTGGAAGGAGGAGTACATGCAGGCCGTCGAGGGCGTGCCCATCCCCGAGGGGTGGAAGCCTACCGTCCAGGGCGACGGCGATGCTAATGAGTGGCAGACCGAGGAGTGGATCTGGATCACGCACGAGGAGGTCCTCGGCCTGGTCGACGCGGCGGTCAAGAGTCAGTTGCACGCCGTTGGGGATCACATGTGAGGGATGCAATGTGGTCTTTTAGTTTCTTGTGTAGATAAAATCACGGTTAGAATTTTGTATATACCCCAGGTTACTCAATACCATTTTTCAGATTCTTGAACAGAACACGCCTGCCTCACCAACCCCGTGGTACAGGGGCCGGAGCAGCCTGGCTCAGGCGGGGCTGTGAGAGGTGTTTTACTGAGGCCGAAGTATATGTCTGCAGAGCTGGGTAAGTAGCCCAGCGTGACGAAGGCCGTGTGCCATGTGCATGCACTCAGGAGCGACTATGCAGCGTACGATTGGGAATCATCAATTCCAACGCCGGATGTGACGTACTTGCTGTACGGTCGTATCAAAATTTGAAGAGCCTCTACGACCTAGCTTTAGCGGTGATGCACGACATCTGGGTGCTACCCTAGATACCTGGTCTATACCAAAGCGTAATTATGACCATGGAACATCGCAAGCCAACATGTAAAATGAGACAGATCATATATACTACAACTGATCTGCAAAGAAAAAGAGTAGTGACACAATATTTCCATATTCATCAGCGTGCACGCTCCTAAGTGCCGCCTGTTATGCCGCCCAAGTCGCTGATATCACATGTGAAGACAAGGGGCCAGATAAGGCTCCCACCCTTTGGTTCAAAGTGGCATGCATTCCATCTCCTTATTGCGCCGGCATTTGACCCTCGGTATAAGGCGTACCATGCTCCCAAAGTAGCTTTTTGCGTTCCAGGGCATGACATAACTGTAATTCGAGGGGGAATCTGGTTGGTCATTGTGGCATTGCTTGCTCCAGTCTGGTTGACCATTCTCTCAGAATCCAGAGCAATTACAAAGTGCGCATGGTCTACATGTAGTGGGATTCCAGGAGAGGGAAGAGAACATTGAATATATTGACCATGGCGGAATAGATGATGGTCTAGCACCGTAGAAGACACCGATGTTACATACCGGGGGTTCAAAAAGATAGAGCTACAAAGATGGTGTCTAGGTGAATCAGCTAGGCATAATGACTGCCCAAAGCCCGTGAAGCCCTCTTGTCAGCAAATTTGTTGTCTTGGTCACTCTTAGCCTTGTTTCTAGATGGACCAAAATTGAGTCTGCGAGATAATTTTGTCACACTGCCCTCTTGATCTTCATCCCGTCAAAGAAAACACGCCAACACAAGGCCAACGGCATGCAATTGCAGCGTCGACCGTGCCGCTCACCCAACGACATGAAGACCTCGTTCACTCATCATTCTTCGCAAGTCAGTCAGACAGACCTACCTCTGGCATTTTCAAAACCTATAAATACCTCTTGAACCTGAGCCCAGGAGCCCAATTATGATTTCCACACCCCACAGACAGACAGACAGACAGACAGACAGCTCATCTCATACCCAACAGCAAGAAGCGTCAATACCAAGATAAAGCAGCAAATCTTCACCAAAGATCCAGCAACACAAGGGAAATCAGAACTCAGAAATCACAAGTCCCAACCACAACACACGTCTCTGCATCTACAACGTTACCCAGAATCCACAACCAGCAACCAAACAATGTCTGGCCCGCCTCCTCTAGGCAACGACCCAACGGCAGATTGCGTGTGCCGGAAGAGGCCTTGCCGATGTGGCAGGTCTATCCCGGATCCCACACCTCCTGGAGGCCCCGGATTTCTAAATGTGGGCCGGGGAACTAGACCTCCCAACCCGCAGCCGCCACAGCCGCCACAGCCTCCGCGTCGTTAAGGGGCGGCACCTGGGATCGGATTTCGAAAACGGAGGTGACGTTCAGTTGGTGCGAGCGGTCTGAATATCTTTGCACGACTGGTGGGTCGAAGTCCTAAGCGAAGGGGTGAGCCTGGGAATTTGGGTTTGGGATTTACGGGGGTGATTGCTTAGCTCGTAGCGGAGTTCATGGCGGCTTGCTGTTGAGCTTAGAGCAATACTACTACACTCTGACCTCTGCGTGAACGTCTCATTGCCATATGACATGGGTACTGTGGAACTGATTGTGATCAGCTGTTTAGTAAAAGTAGACTGTTGTGGTAATAAGTGAGAGGATTGAGTGATCTGTATCGGAAGAAGCTTATTTATGTGACTGACTTGCGATAAAAGCATCTGAGATGCATATTCCGGATTGGGGGTGACCTTGATATTTGACTGCTAATAACTGATCTCAATACTACGTAGTGTCTCCATCCAAATATCGTGTTGTTGAAAGTTCTCTCCTAGTACGGAGAATCACAGACATGATGGCATGAATTTGTGTGGCGATTGTCAGCCTATTTGTACTTTCTTAGATAACGGTCCTAGCCCAGCATAATTCATCAGTTCCTGGTTGGGTCTGTATAGTCATAAGTTCCTGGACACAAGTATATCAGAACCAGATGTATTTGCTGGAAAGGATCTATATAGAACTGTACGCTAAACTTGGCCGACCAAGCGGAAACCCTCTTTGGTGTCCTCAAGACGCACCGTCGCTCTACCAGCAGCCGCCTTCATCTCATCCAGGCTCGCCACTGGTCCATCAGATTTTCTCGTCTCTTGATCAAGGCCACTAAACAGAACCGCGAATATGGAGCTCTTCCAAACCCGGGCCTGCTTTGAACTTGTCCTGATGATGGTAAGGACCAGGAAAACAATTGTAAGAAGCAGCAGCCCAGCCGGGAGGGCAAGCCACTCCCAGTTCACGCCCACACAAGTCTGCGTCCCCCAGACGGTCCCATTCGCCGGGCCCATGTTGACGCTAATCCCATCGCCCTGCCGCAAGCGTGCAGTAACTGAGCGCGTCATCCCATCCATGGTGGCTTGAACCGTGTCCAGCGTCGGGGTACCGTTGTTCCAGAGTTTGACAGACCAGGGGTTTCCCTTCGCTTGTTCGATCCCCCAGTCGTAGGACAGGGTCCCAGTACCCAGAAGACTGGAGATAGCTTCGGACAGACTTGCCGCGATATCGAGGGGAAGAGAGTATACACAGTCCTGAGGCCACCATGTGATGTTGTAGTAATGGAGATCCGATGGAGGTACGCTCGTTGCAATGTCTGGCCCATCACCACGGATGGTGGAGGACATCACCAGAGGGAGGTTATTTTCGTCCGAGGGGCTTAGATTGCTGGTACATTCGTGCCATTTGCCTTCCCTGATGGTCCTGTTGACAATCAACAGGGCGGAAGTAACACCTGCATCGTTCAGTGGCCAGACGTCCATGCGTTGACTGTCCAAGACTTGCTCGAGTAACACCCCGTTCGTGATATTGGCGCTGTAGGTGTTTACGGTTGGATAGAAATCGCACTCGAATGCGTGCGTGTCCTGCGGCTCCCCTCGATATCCCCAACGGCTCGACATCGTTAGGTATGCAACCTGCCTCAGAAAATGCGAGGGGCGGTCAGTGGGAGCTCGGGACCCTGACTGCATCACACTGGATGAATAGTTGTTCAACTGCAACCAATAACCCGGCAGTGTGGCATTGATCGTCGTCATCTTAGGATGTGTCTCTTGGCCAAAAACAGAATCGGTGAAATTTCTGCTTCCCACGGAGAAAGCGACATCACTTCCAACATCGGTACATCGACTTTCCAATGCGAGAGAAAGAAAAGTAGCTCCGTCGTCGGTTGACCGGAAGGTGCAATTGCCAGTTCTACATTCGAATTTGAGACCTGCAGAAGTATTCGCAAGTGAGTCAAGCAGTCCGATATACATGGCCGACTGCATTTGCGGGTCCAACTGGGGGTCTCCCCCGGTTACCAAGAAGCCAGCGGTGTAATTGTTTGAGAAAGGCACTGTCGCACGTTCGCCTTCGACCACCTTTGAGCAGCTGTAGAATTGGACTACCTGTTGAGTGAAGGGATCAACTGCCATTGCCAATATTGTGAGAATAGCACCAATAACTGCCAGGTCCCGGCTTTTCAGCACAAAGAGCAGGAGCATGGAACCCCATGGGCCTGAATATACGCATGTGAGCGGAATTCTCTCGGAAACATGAATGAATGTAGAGAGTTGGCGGGCGATAGAAAAGAAGACACGATAACCTACCTCGGCTAGCCAAATCCCACTGCTCCATATGTCTGAGCGACCGTGACTTCTGGTACCATAGCCACTTCAACTGGCCAATGCCTTCAGCGATCGGCATCATCAGACACGCCTTGAATACAGCGGTGAATACGGCAATGAGGGCGTTTATCGTGATTGCCGATGGCCACTTGGGTAGGGGACGGTCCCTATGAAGGACCAGTGTGATCACAATGGCCACGAGAGCGAGTGCAGCGGCTGCTATGCTCAATATCTCCCACAGCCATAGTCGACGGACGCAGTTGTCACTCCGGAAGTGAGATTCATCGTCCTGGTGGCGCACGCCCAAATGTGGTTGCAGTTGGCGATCGATGGGTGTGTAGGCCGGGGCAGCCTCCCCTCGTTCTTCAGAATCTCTATTGGAGTATGAAGTAGAAGCCAGTGTTGATAAAGGCGAGACAGACCCGTCATGTGGGTTGCTGGGAAGCTGCATATTTTCGGCGAAAATTCGTGGCGGAAGAGCACTGAGGGATTGAGGCTCATCTGAGTGTAGAGGACTGCTCTCGTCCATCGCGTCTCCCGGTATGCGTGTGCGTAAAACGAGGATGAACGGAAGTTGCCAAGTTCTCAGTTCCAAGGTTGCACCCGGTTCACAATCAATCTTTATATATCTGCAACGACACCCAGGCATTCTGCAGGCTGTGCACTCAGCTATCAGCTTGTTGAGTACAGCCTCCTGTTGTAACAGTGGTCCACTGGGCTGACTGGCTATTTCATGGGGCTGGGTGAGTTGGGGTCGCATGAGTGATCAATTCTCAGTATTGGCATGCAGGTCTCCTTGTTGTTTACTCTATGAGTGGTGCCCCCTTTTGTGTACCGGTGCTGCAATGTAAGCAATATTTGGGGGCCAGAAAACGAGAAGATGTCTTGGAAATGCACGCCGCAAATAGAAGCCATAGCCAGAGTAAAATACGTCCACAGATAGTTCAAGACAAATGCACTGAATTTGTGGTGAGCTGGGTAGAATGTGTCTTGCGCAAGTGCGACTGAATGAAGGAACAGCACAAATGGCCTGCATTCTAAGCTGTAAATACTCTTTGGAGTGGTCTCAAACGCCGTTCTGTAGTGAGAGAGCGTCCCAGTCAAAAGCCAAAGGAGTCACGAGAAATCGGCCACTCTCTGAGCCCGCTGCCCCTTTCACCTATCGTACTATATCCATACTTTGGTTCCTGTCCGGCTTTGGTGTTTGATACAAGCGACCTGGTCATTCAACCTATTAAGTCTGAAAGTCCTGCCAGCATGAGCCTTCCTAACTTCCCTACATAGGAATGAGATCTCTGTCTCTGAATACAAGAAGCTGGAAGTGCCACATAACAGGTAAGAATACGGAGATTCGCACCCGCGAAAAACTGGGTTGGCACTGATACATCACTCGCACCATAGCTGCAGTAAATTCAAGCGTATTACACAGGCCTAGTTTGCATACCCACAGTCAACTCCCACAGCCACAACACCCACATACCTAATACCCACACACCCAACATCTCTACACTTAACACCCAACACCCATACACCCAACACCCATACACCCAACACCCAACACCCATACACCCATTACCCATACACCCAACGCCCATACGCCCACCCATATACTCAGTACTCATGTACTTTTTACTGTAAAAGCGTGATCGTACCGGCGATTACTGACTGAAAAGAACCCAAGCGAAGCAGCAGGACAAGGGTGAGGCCTGTGTCAGCGGCTCGCTCCTCTCCCGAGTTCGATGGCAGCTATACCTTGGTATATTACGTGCGGATGCGTGCTAAATACCATCGAGGATTCCGCTGGGAACATGGATCTCTCACCCGGATGACGTCTTGTGTGAGAAGAGTGGCATGGCTAGCAATAAGTGCCCCGCCCAAGAGGTGTGAGTAAGTTAGACCGGATTAGAGAATGGTATTCATTAACGAATGTCCTGGTATCATTAGACCTAGAGGTATCGAGCACCCAAAGCAAAACCTAAACAAAACGACCAAAAGGGGTATCCTGTGTCAAAAAGCGCAGCCGTTCTCCATCCCCCGTGGTATCATCGTTCAACAGGGTATCCGAGTTTGGCAATCTCCTTGAGTGTCCCCCTCAAATGTTCCGTGTCATCCCTTCTTCCCATTCAATCTCGACGGATTATATCGTACACTCATAAGCTACGTAGACTCAGGTAGACCAGGCTTCAAACAGGCAGGCTCAAGTTAGCATGGCTGGAACTCAAATGTTCTCAATCACACGAGCGTTCATGGCCTGTTGAAAAGAAGGGTCCCCACCTCCAAAGTCCGAGAAGGTATTCTTGCCGCTACTCTCGCCCTGTTCGCCCGCAAGGGCCTTGGGGTCGCTGGCGGCGGTGAGTGCCGTCGTGGCAGAGGATTGGGCTCCTGGCATGAAGATTACTTTAGAATTTGCACTCTTGGCCATAGCTTGCATAGCCTCCAGGTATCGGATCTGCATGGCGGGTGCGGAAGACAGGATATCGGCGGCTTGACGCATGAGCTTGGCGCTTTCGACCTGTGTTGAAGGAAAGAAGAGTCGTTAGTTACAATTCGCAAAGGCTACTGTCCAACACCAGAGTGTGGTGAGACAGCCTCGGGTAGGGAGTTGGACAAACCTCAGCCTTGGCAGCGATGATCTTGCTTTCACCAATACGCTTGCTCTGGGCGGCCATGGACAGCGACTCCTGCAGCTCTTGGCTGAAGACGATGTCCTTGATGAGCATCGACTCCACCTGAACACCCCAGCCAGCTGCGACATCCTCGATGATCTCGCCGATGCTCTGGGCGATCTCCTCACGACGCTCAATGACGTCCTGCAGAACACGGGCGCCGACGACGTGGCGCAGGGTGGTCTGGGTACGCTCGATCAGGGCCTGTCGGACATTGGTGATTCCAAAGGCAGCCTTGTGTGGGCTGACGATGTGGTAGTAGATGACACTGGTGAGGTGGAGGTTGACGTTGTCCTTGGTCATGCACACTTGCTTGGGGACCTCGACGATCTGGATCTTGACGTCGACTTGGATGAGTCGCTCGGACAGGGGATTGATCTTAACCAGGCCAGGGTCGACTGCCTTGTAGAATTTTCCGAACTTGGTGACCAGGCCGACATTACCCTGGCTGACGTTCTTATACGGGTTGGGGCAGCAGATGCAGCATGGGATCGCGCCCAGGGTTCCCATGCAGGAGCCGAGGGTGTTGACTATCAGTGACAGACGGTTGTCAGCACCGGCTGCGGTGGTAAAGACGGCTTGTGGAATTGGGAGGTAGCTGACTTACTCATGCTTCCATACCAGCCTTTGGCATCGGCGTCATTTCCGACGATGCTGGCATAGCTCTTCTGCAGGTCCTCCTGGCGGGGCGGCTGGACGACCATGGGCCCTTGGGGGCGGAAGCCGGTAGCGCCCACGCCATTGGTATCGGCGGCCTTGGACGAGCCGGGAGTGGATGGGGCGTTCATGATGTCTGAATGGTGCTCCGGGAGCCTTAAAAGGTATTCAGTAGACAATGCTGGCTTGGTCCGACGTCGTCGTTGATGGCGACTGGGAAAATGTGCTGGCTGGTGGAGGTTGTTAGTATTTGGTCTTGCAGGTTGGCTGAGTAACGAGTCGCATGTCAAGTCTCGCTGGAGGCGGGGTGGGCAGCGAAGTGTGACGACAGAACAAGTCGACTATTGAACGGTTGCTTTTCTGGGTGTCTTACATTCAGCGGAGGTGGCCCTCGTATTTATCTGGAGACCAAGTTGTCTAGTGTGTGGGTAATTGACTCCTGGAAGCTGGTTCTCCAGTAGTCTGGGAGTGGGTGTGGATGCGAGGGTGGGTAATTGGACGGGACGAGATGGGGTGATCGATCTCAGTGACGGATGGTAGTGAGGGGGGCGTCGCAAGCAGATAAAAAGAGGATGTGAGGGAATATTTATCTTTCCAGCACTGGTCCAGGAAGAGGAAGGTGGCACACCAGCATACTTGGGCGATCTCTTGGTGTGGGCGGAGATGCACCAGAGGCAAGAGCAGACGGCACCTCTCCGTATTGTTCCTTCGCGAGCTTACGGTAGTCGGAAAGCGGCAAGCAGGTAAGATGGATGGATGGAATGAGTGCGGCGAGGCAGACAGGCGGTTTTTGGCCGTGCTGGAAATGGAGATGGATGAGCAAGTGACCCGTGGGACCCAAGACCCAAGGGACCTACTGTGTAAGCTCTGAGCCAGCTCAACCCTGCTGCCATGCTGGTACAGCATTGGTGGGTGCTGGGGAATGGTGGTGCAACACAGAAGCGATACCTAGGTACTTGGAGCTTGTGTGGGCCCATTCCCCAGTGTTAGGAACTGCCAAGCGCGGGCTGTGGAGTGCCTAACAACGGGCCATGCGGGGCCCAGCCGCAGCTTCCCAAAGTTCGTTGAAAGGTGGGCCCATGCCCTGGGAAGGAGCAGGGAGCAGGGATTTGGTTGACATCACCGGCTGGTACGTCTCCCCTCCTCCGTCCCCTTCCCACACCACTCGATTGCGGGACTCCTTCAAACACTCAGAGCGCACATCCGAAACACATCATCTCAACCGTCACATTGCTATCGTGGTCGACGTCGCTGTCATTTGTGGGGGAGATAGAGTGTATCTCTGGATATGCTCAACGCTACTATCACCATTAATCCACCAACACGAACACCCAGCGTCTCCAACCTCCGTCTCCGTTTCAGCCAGCTGCTCGCGTCTGAGCTTCAATACGTATCGCGGTGTGTGTTCAGTCTGACCTGAGTTCAACAGCGTGTCACCAGACGTTCTAGTCTCTGCCGGCAAACATCCCTTCAGCCTCGCTTCCCCTCTCTGTCCTTCGTGCCGCCAAGTCTTGTGCCGCCGTCGCCTGCCAATCCTCGTCGTGCTGTCATGACTTTTTGCGCCACGCCCCTCGGCCCTTAACAGCTCCCCAATCGGGACCTCCAAGCTGGTAGTAGTGTGCCACCAGGACTTTTCACACGGCCGACCTCCCTCAAAGCGCCCCGTGTGCCGAGTTCCGTGGCATCCTGGCATCCTGACCAGCTCGAATCATAGATCCGCCTCGAACCGCGTCTCTAGTGTTCCGGGCCCGGCTGGACGTGATGAACAACCGATGATGAAACCCAAGACTGTCAAGACTTGGCTTTTCTCGACGCACCATTCTGACAGTTGTTGCATGGGCCACCCCCGGAACTCGTAGGTCCCTTCAAACATTCGAGCTTGCTGCCACCAATCGAGATGCGCACCTTTCTCCGCAGATTTGGAGATGGAGACAACAGTCCAGACGTTGACAGGGATCTGAGCAATATTCAAGCTTCAACGATATCTTTTCGCACACTCACTCGGGCGACTGCCGCGATTCCACCTCGCCTGAAGGACAGACCGACAAGCCGCAGACGAGCACCATTCTTTCCAGTCACCTGTGCTCATTTCGAATGAAGACTCCAGTTTGGGCTAGCCTCCTGCACGGGGAGTGCGGCAGGCCTGTGCTGCGTATGCAATGGAAGGTTTCGGTCCGGGGAAGCTGTCTTCCTCGGAGACCTGGCCAACCCTGTTCGCCAATTGAGAGACAGCATATTTCTCGAGAGCGGTTCAAATCATTCCGCCATGACAATTACGCCCGACTTGTTAGCAGATCGCTTCCGCGAACTATGGACGGCGCACTCCTTAGTCTGCCAGCGTGACCCCTGCACTGCCTCACTTCGTCACTGCCCCAACCCACGCCAAGAGCCGTCGACAACTGCCTGCCAGAGTTTCCTGCAAGATGCAATGGAATGACCACCACAGAGAGAAATGGCTCTTCTTCCATCGTCGAGTGGCCGTCGAAACCATGTCCCTGAATTTGTCAGTCCTTGCCCGGCTGGTCTTTGCCACGCGACCGGCCTGCACTGCCATCATGCATTAAGGCCGCATGTGGAACTTTTCTAGAATCCTTCCATCCACCCTGGCCCACCCCAGGCAACCACATCTGGTACTTACACACAGCCATGATGCCGATCTGCTCGCCGCCTATCACTCCCATAGATGGTATCAAGCTTCAAAGAGCGAGATGACCGGGAAATATATCGCTCACTAGTTTACCCAGTCCGGCCAAACAACAGCGGCTCGTATACGGACCCGTGGGGACTTGATGACATCTTCGTTAGATTATACCGGTTTCGACAGCACAAGCCTCCGAAGGCTTACTCGTGGAAGCAAAATAACCTCTGGCAACCTCTGCCACAGCCACGATGTCCTCTTCGCATCTTGCTGCCCAATGAAGATTTTGTTTCGCCCGGTATGTGCGTCTTGGTGGTTTGGTCTTTGTTCTCACGACAAAGGAAAGTTGGATAGACAAGCCAATGCTCGGGGTAATGATTTCAGTTGTGGGTCCATGTTGGTGAGCGTCAGCAAGGCGCAGTGATATATCGCTCGGACTTGGAGCTGATCCTTATGACCAACGGTTTCAAGGGCTCAGCGAGGCTGTTCTTAATCCCTCGAAACCAGGATCGGGCTGTCCACCAACAGATCTGTAAAGTGCCAACGCCTAATGCGCCGGATTTCCAACTCACATCGGGCAAAATTGCGCCAGCCCATTCCTTTGAATCCACTCAACGGTATGTACACCTGCAAACTGACTTCCTTAGCACATCAAGTGCCAGTCACTACCCCAGTCCAGATCGTACTATTGCAACCTCGCCAATTTTCGGGCAGAGTAGCGTGCCCTGCTTACTCAAAGCAACCATTCTCAGAGCCGTGGGACTAACCCAGTCCTTTGGTAGGAAGAAGTGACGCTTATGTTTGCTGTACACAAGCTCCATTTCCCAGGTGCAAACCCAGAATTGATGGTCAAGAAAAACCACGCGGTCTTGGAAACACCCTATGAGTTGTCTCACCTGCTTGGAAAGTCCTTTGATGTTCTGACGTATCCTCGTCGAGGCTTCTGAGCCTGTGGTGGTGTCCAGCTTGCTAAGGTCCAGAAGATCGAGACTTCTCTGCCGCTGATAGGCGTGTCCATCACTGTCCACGACGTCCATGACAAGCCATTGATCCCTGATTTGTATTGCTTGCTCGATGGTCTTCGAAGTACGACTCGTATCATCCTCTTTTCCGATGGCACTGTTGGCTGTATTGCGCAGTTCGAGATCTTTCCACGTGTACTGCTCTTCTGTATATGCATCGATGCGAACCAGGGCTGAATTGTTTGTGGGGTGCGTAAGCCAACTCCCTCCACTCTGGAGCCCGTGTGCACGGCAAATTTCCTTCTTCTTCTTCATACTAAGAACAGAAACGTACGAAGAGCTGACAACAAGGAGGTAGTCATCGCGAGAGCTGAAAAGGACCTGGGTCACTGCTGCATTATCGTCGGTCCGAATGTCGCACACAGGAAAGACTGCCCAACGGTCCTTCTCTGGGGTCGGTGGCTCAAGACGCTTGACGATGACTTTGCCCGAGTCATCGACAGACGCAAGATATTTCTCTGACGAGGACCAAGCAAGCTTGATAACCGATACCGAAGACGAATGGCTCGTCACTTTGCGGACCTTGCGGCCATTGGACACGGCATGGATCGTGACTGAGCCGTCTTCTTTCCCGACGCAGTAGAAGCGATCTGAAGAGCCACACGCAAGCGACGTAATAGGCACCTGAGAGTTGTCATCGCTTGCGAGGACCGGCTCGGACGTGATGGTCTCGTAAGTGCTGGACATGTCGTCTCGATCGATGTTGTCCGCCCGTACCAGGGCGTCGGGCTCCCAGACGTTGCAGAATGAGCCGCGGAGGTCATAGAAGCGAGTGCTATCCGGTGAGAAGGCCAGGTCGGTCACCAGCTCGTCATATCGCATACGGTACATCAGTGTGTACCCCGGGATGATCCAGATACTGATTGTTCCGTTCACGTCGCTGGAGAGAAGGAAGTTTCCATCCTGGCTCAGGCTTATGGCTCTTGCTGCGGTGTGGTCGTAGACCAGCTGCTCATCGTCTGCCACGTTCCATTCCACTATCTTGGTGTCCTCGTATAGTATGAGGAGGTGGTCAGTCACTGGGTGCCATAGCGCCATCTCCGGTGCGTTCCAGGCATTCCCTTCGGCCGCTGAGCGGAGCCTGTCCTCGGCGAGGATACAGCGCCTCGGAGGAGTATAGGCGAGAGAGGACTTCTTGGTGTCCCATACCACGACCGGCCTTCCCCGGAATACAATCGCAACCCGCGAGCGGTCGTTACTGAAGGCTACCCATCGAGCACAGCTGAAGTCATGGGAGTCTTCTTCTTTCGCAATGAAGCGCCACTTCTGCTCGCTGGTCTTGAGATCAAAACACTGGACCTCACAGTCATCGTAGGCCAGCAGGATCTCATTATCGTCAGCACCAAACGCCAGATCCCTCGTGTGGTGATGGCGGTCCTTGGGCAGAGTGTACAGCTGAGACCCTGTTGTGACATCCCACACTTTGGTCGATTTGAAGCCAGCGCTTGCGATGAGGTTGGACGTCCTGCTTGCAGCTATGCGGGTCACATACTCGCCATGGCTGATCCTCCTCGCTTCCTCACAGGTCTCAGCCCGCCACACAATCATTTCGCCCCCACTGGCTAGAAGTGTGATGAAAAATGTATCTTTGCACAGGATCTGGGCTGCCATACGCTCGTCCCCCAAGTTGAGTCGAGCCAGACAATCATCCCAGCCTTGTGAAGAGATCCCTCTGACCGAGAGACCCGATTGACTGACTGTTTGAAAAGTCCTCGAGATGATGGAATCTTTTGGGCAGAACGGCACAATGAGCTTGTATACTGACGTTGGGTTCTCGGCAATGTTCGCACCGAATCGGCCGACAACTCGGATAACATCGTTTGCCCATTGCCGCAACTCGTCGTCGCGAGCGCCCACAAAGCTCATAGGCGGCCCCTTCGAGGATTTCATGCTTCTCTTCTTGGCGTAGGTCTTGAGATCCTGCGCAGCACGCGTCAAGATGCGGAGGTCTTGCATCAGTGCTACCCCGTGGATCCACAGGAGGCAGTGCTCCTCCATGAAGCCCAGAACCTGGTCCAGGAACTCGGTCGAGTCGGCGGAGGCGTGGCTTACATGATATGTCCAATGGCTCAGGGCGTAGAAGAGGAAGGGGTGCTCGTCAAAGACGGCGTTCCTCGAAGACGTGGGTTTCGAATGTGTGAGTGCCCTCGTCGAGGAAAAGACACGACGCCACTTTACCGAGTCGGATAGGAACTCTACACATACTGAAGCTGCGTGCTCGTGGCCGCCGTGCTCCGAAATCGCCAGTGGCAGGCCGCTGTTCCTGCGGAGCAGGAATTGTCGAGCCGTGTGATGGATGAGCGTCACCCTGGACTTGTTGACCGTGATGAAGTGGCCGCAAATCTCTTCAGCCATCCGGCTAAGGTTAACAAAGCCCTGAAACTCTGGTTCCAAGGCCACGCGCAACTCTGAAATATCCAGAGGAACGAATGAGCATGTCGCCCAAGTCAGAATCCGTGTGGCCATGGTGGTGGTCTTCTCAGGTTGTTGGCACACAACGTCGATCATCCTCTGGTAGAGCGGCTCCATACCCGCAGGTAACTCGTTGAGGGCATTTCTGATGTCGTCCCTGGTGTACCAGTTGTCTCTGATCCTGTCCAGCGCGAGTTTCACCCAGAGGAATGAGCCTGATGCTTTTGACATGATATCACTCACCACTTCCTCCTGAGACTCATCACCAGGGAGGATCTTGGCTATCGAGGCGCGCACGTAGTCTTTGATGTCCTCAATGGTGTCGCCGGCGGAGATCCGCTCTTGGGTAATGGTAGGAAGCAGATCGCCGACATCCTTGGTGAGGTCCTTCGTGGGGCGGCTGATGAGAAGGACATTGATCCGGGTCGCAGATCTGACTTTTGATATTAATTTCAACAGTTCCAAGGACGACTCCGCCTCGTCGAGGCCGTCCAGAACCCAAAAGAGTGGAGCCTCTGACGGCATCCTAAAAAGAATCCCTTCAAAGATCTTCTCCCAGATCACGGAGGCTTTCTGTTGATCAAAAAGTATCCCGGTGGCTTCACTAAGCTCGAAAAGCCTTGTCATGTAAGCCTCGGATGACAATGCAAACTGGAACGCCAGGTTTCGAAGGACATAGGCAAGCGATCTTTTCGTCTGGTGGCCGGCGAGGAAGAAGTGATACTGACATGTGCCTAAGTAGGCTTGGTTCCTCAAGTGCTGGATCACGAAGCTTGCCAAGGTTGACTTTCCGGAACCAGGGTTGCCTGTGATCCACAGTAGGCCTGAGGATTTGGGGCTGTTGGCCGCCCAGTCTTGAAACCCTGTCCTCCTCAGCAACCACTGGCATGAGCCCGGAAGAAGTCTTTCGGTGAAAAGCTCCAGGTCTTCGTCGTAATGATCTATTATCCCCAGGATGCTTCTGAGTCGGTCGAACGGAGAGTCTTCGATCTTCGCAGGTGAGGAAGAAGGCACAGGCAGTGAGTCGCGGTGTGGCAGTGAATCACGGTGTGGCAGTGGCGATTTTGTAGGCATTATTTGACCTACAACCCTCATAAGTACATACTAGGAATGACATGAGAGGAGGGCCATACCAAATGATGGTGTATGTTGTCCAACAAGTTGCTTCATGAGCCACCGCAGCACGTTTGTAACATTTGTGAAATTCGAGTCGAGGGGGTCTTTAAACTTGGCCATTCCATGATGGTCAGCTATGAGGGAGCTTGACGTTTCCCCTGGGTATTCCAAGAGCGCAGAGTCTCTTTCCACAATCTGATGCTCCCGTTAGCAAACAGACTTGACCGATAAGGTGGCAGCGTTGGCTCACCAATCTTTTGATGCCCCCGCCGATCGGTGTCTTTATGGTCTCGTAGAAAGAAACCAGTTCCAGGTTTGAGCACATGTTGCGGAACTGTTCATTAATATCTTGTAATGCCCCAGAGTTCTTTTCCAGCTCCGCGACGAATGCTCTCGCGTTTCCTCCTGGAGTTACCTTCAGGATGTTATTGAGCGTCTGTGCCAGCTGGGAGCCTTTGTGAGGCGTGGCCAGGAACACCATGGCTGAAACACGCGAGATCATTTCATTATATTGGGGGTCAGTCTTCCCGATGATGTATGCCTATTTCATCCAATCAGTTCCCACTGCTTGATCGTTGGCGATATTATATCGCACCTTCTTTGCAACCAGTCCACCCATGCTGTGGACAACAAAGACGATTGGGAGCTAGAGTGATAACATTAGTCAGTCTAGCATATTACGGAGCCACCGAGATTCGTAGGTTTCGTTTACCTTTCCAACGGGAAGTCTATTGGAAGGGTCTTGCCCTGAATATGTCTTCATTCTAAAAAGGAGATCTTTAGAAAAGTCAAGAATGTTCAGTGTGGTATAGGGTCCGGTTAGGCTCGCATCGTAGCCGTAGGTAAATATCCGCGACCTTGACAGCTCGGCATCGCTCGCAAGCCACGGCAGCCAGAAGTTGGATGGGTCCCGTTCCCATGACCACGTCCCAATAGAGGTACCACCGAGGCCATGCACAAATATTAGGTCCACCAGGGGCTCCGGGAAAGCGTGGATCAGGGTGAGGCCAAGGGGGTTGGAGGTGGAAGAACTCGAGGGAGAAGCGCCATTGCCCACAGATAGAGGTTTGAAAAGGCTTTGGTCCTCAAAGGTGGTGTTTCGACTTATCGTGTCGTAGTGCGGTGGGCCTGTTGGAGTGTAGCGGATAGCTGGTTCTGAGAGGTGTCTTTTCCAGTCGCCTACGGGCTGCGATAGAGACGCTGCATCTGGCTCGAGGGTTGAGTCTCCTATGCCCTCATGGTCATATGGAAGATCCAAGTCCTTGTCTGAGCGTCGAGACACCAACTTGTCCACGTTCTTCCGAAGCTGAAGGGCGATATGTACGTTAATGATGAGTCTCGATAGAATGTGCATGAGGGTAGACTTTGGGGTACATGGAGTCACGAACCCGATCCATTGGAAAATCATCTATTGACCAATGTCCATGTATAATGCGTTGAAGATTTTGATCTTGACGAGCTGCGAGGGCTCAGAGTAGCCCACATGGACGCTTCGCAATGCGCCTGGTGAGTGTGCGATGAGCAAGCTTCCCCGGGATTCACCTTGGAAGACAATACCGGAGCGTCGGGAAGAAAGCCAGATCAGAAATGCGAACAACCTGCCGAGGTGGGCAAGGTTTGTACGCCCCTGGTCAGTTATGGAAGCAGGGGGTTACTGTGGTGTCCCCTGGAAATAAAATCCCCCTAGCAAGTCACTCGGGCCTTATATTGTTAATTACTACCCAATTTATATATGATTTTACAATGAATTATCCGGTTAGCCTAATAGGGTAATTAATATATACTTAATATAATACTTAATATAATACTTTAATATTTATATATAATTGCCCTTTAAAATTATTAATTTATATATTAAAGCGATTTATTATTTTATATTATTTTATATTACTTCTAGGGTAAATAATGCCTTAAAAGACCCTCCTTATTATTATTATCGCTATTTATTATTTAATATATTATCTTTTAATTATAATTATATTTTTATAGCATTTAGATATATTAATAAAAAGGTTTTTAATAAGGATTTTATTAATTTATTTTTAGATTTCTTATATTTATTGCTATAATTAATTATATAATAATTTCTTAATATACCTATATTAATCTTTAATATAATTTTTTATATAATATTAAATTATTTTAATAAAATTAAAGTTAGAGCTAAAGGCTAGCTATTATATTATAATTACTCTTTATTTATAAAAGTCTTTATAAATACTTATTATTATATAAGTATTAATATTATTATATATAAAAATAAGTTTTATTTATTTTTATTATTAATATATTATAATTTAGTTATTAATAAAGAGGATTATATAAATATAATATATTTCTTTTATAATTATATCTTATTTTTTTTTAAAAAGAAGTAAAGATCCTTTTAATAATTAGATATATTAAAAAAGTAGCCTTAAAATATCTAATTACCCTTTTATTAATATTTCTTAATAATATAATTAAGTAGCTAAATCTTATTATTTTTATAAATAATATATTATTTATAATAAAAGCCTTTAATTATTTATATTTTATTAATTTAAAGAACTTTTATTTATTATTTAATAATTTAATTTTTATAATCTTTAGCTTATTAAAGGTATACTTAATAGGTCTTCTTAATAATAAATAGCTTTTAATAAGTAATATAACGTTTATAATTTAAATAATAAAGCATTAATTATATATAATAATAATTAATTTAAATATTTAAAATTATAATTAAAAGAAAGGTAATTTTAATTTATAAAGCTTAATAATTAATCTTTAAGTTAATAATATATATAAAAAGCTTATTAATTTACTTATTAAAAAGTAAAAAGGGCTTATTATACTCTTTAAAGTAAATATTATTATCTTTTATTTAAAGGGTATAATAAATTTAAGAAAGTATAAATTATTTTTTATAATAATAATAAATTTTAGTTTATAATAGTTTTTTATTAATAATAAGGGTATAAATATACTTTTTATTTTTAGAAGTTAATTAATATATAAAAATATTTTTTAAATAAGCTATTTTAAAGGTAAGAAGGTTAGTAATAGAGGTAAGTTAGCTTTTTTTTTTAAATATTGATAAGAAGTTTTTTTTGCTTTAAGGGTGAAGAATTAAGTTTGCGTTATATTAAAATTAATATGGGGTTGGGAATAGGGGCCTTAGAGGTATAAATTAGGGGGGTAATAATTACGCCGGGTACTATAGTATATGCCACCCCCGGAGCCTTACTGTCCTTTCACTTAAGTGTCACCTTCCTGCTGCTTCACCTGTTGCCCCCCACGGGAATCCTCTCGGGCGTAGGAGCGCTGAACCTAATGTGCTATATGGTGTTGGCCTTGTGCGACCAATAACGATCAGCACTACTGCAGCCATCGTCGCACTCCTGACCGTTTAGCGCGGCGGATTGCATCGAGGCTTGGTGCTTCCCCAAACCAGTGGTTTACCAGAGTTCGCGTGACATTGTGATGCAAGCAAAGAGCTGCATTTGTCACGTCTGTGCCGCTCTCCCACAGCAGGTCGGTCAACGACTCTGAAGTACCGGTACATGTCCTCTACATCATCACGGATGGATGGATATCCCGCGGGATAACAACGTTTCTCTTATAGGTAGCGGAAACATCGAGAGCTTGACTGTGACAAGTTTGGAGCCGCTTTGAAACGCAGGTGTTGCTCGAGGCATATCGACCGACTGATCGCCTTCAACCGCGGCATCATACTCGGCGCTTGACGGTATGGCAGCCACCGAAACACTCCTTCTGGGCCGCGCGAGACGCGTCGCGGCCAAATTCGACTTGGAGGATGATGAAATTAGAAGGTGCGCCACCGAATTCATCAGAGAGCTGAGTAGGTTTATTGCACATTGAGTCTGCCTGGCGTTGTTGGGGCTGACACCTACTTGATAGGACTCGGTTTGCAGCAGAAGACCCCGTCCATGTGCCAGATCCCGACCTATGTTACTCAAATCGCGCAAGGGAGTGAGAAGGTGGGTAGAAGCCGCCGTGTTCTCTCAGTGCTTTGCCAAACTCACCATCTCCCATAGGGTCTGTCCCTCGGGGTCGATCTGGGGGGCACCAACCTGAGGGTGTGCTCTGTCCATCTCCACGGAGACGCGACCACTACTGTCCTCCAGTCACAGCTCCCCGTTCCTGCCGAAGTGATGATTGCCGAGACGGCTCAAGAGCTATTTTTGTTCATTGCAAAGCGGATAGAGGATTTCTTGAAGACCTATCACCAGTCTGCTCTGGAGCTTTCTGAGAAGGATTCTGCTCATCCTTTCTTCTCCCTGGGCTTTACTTTCTCCTTCCCAGCCTACCAGACCGCAGTCAACGCTGGGATCTTACTGAGGTGGACAAAGGGGTTTGATATCCCTGGTGTCGTCAACCAGGATGTCTGTGTCCTGCTCCAAACGGAGATTGATCGCCTGGGACTCCCGGTTAAGGTGACAGCACTGGTAAACGACGCGATGGGGACGATCATGTCTCGAGCTTACTCGCTACCCATATCTCATGAGCGCCCAGCAGTTGGCGCCATATTCGGCACTGGGACCAATGGAGTGTACATGGAGCAGTTACAGGCAGTCTCCAAACACCTTGATGGTGCATACGATTCTTCAAGTGGCAGGATGTTCATGAGCACGGAATGGGGCTCGTTTGACAACAAACTCTCCGTTCTGCCGGTCACCCCGTACGATACCGAGCTAGACAGGAACAGCGTCAACCCGGGCAACCAGATGTTTGAGAAACGAATATCCGGCATGTTCTTGGGGGAGCTGCTTCGCCTGGCCGTTCTTGAGCTGTACGGAGACGGTTCACTACAGATTTTCCGGAATGGACTCCCCAGCGACGCGCAAGAAGCTGAATCTGAAGGTGCCAAACTCAAGCAAAGCTGGTCAGTGAACTCTTCGGTCTTGTCTGTAGCACAAGCAGACAACACAGGAACCCTGCTTCCCTTGCGCAAAAAGATAAGCGAAACATTCGAGATCCCAGAAGGAAGGATCACAGTGGAAGATGCTCAAGCCGTCAAAGCAATCGCCTTCGCGATAGGCAGACGAGCTGCCCGGCTCGCTGGAATGGCGATCGGATCTGTGATTCTCCAGGGCAAGCTTTTGGGAGGTGAGGGAAGCGGCGTACAGGTCGATAAGAAAGTCGACGTGGCCGTGGACGGGAGCGTTGTAGAGCACTATCCAGGTTTCGAGACGTACATGAGAGAAGCATTGCAAGTGATGGATGGCATTGGCAAGGAGGGAGAGGCGCGGATTGTTATCGGCCACACGAAGGATGGTTCCAGCGTGGGGGCTGCGATTATTGCTCTCCTAGCCGCCCAGCAGGTTGCTCCCAACACTCGTCACTTGTGAATACGGTGCATGGACTAGGAGGATGCGGCCCTGTTGAGATATCAAATTCCGTTCTCAAACTCGCTCCGAGTATCCCTGTTTCGGAGACACAGCTCAATACTTCACAAGCCTAGCCAAGCCATACAAATAATTGGACTCGAAGCGGGGAGGAATACAATTTGACCGAGAAAATCAATGAACCATCCAGAAAACGCGGATCCTTCATTATTCTTCTTCTTCCTCCTCCTCCTCTTCTTCCTCCTCAGTGTCACCTCCACCATCTTCGGAAGAGTCGATTTCTTCCTCCTGCTTCTTCTGTAGCCTATAGGACTCTACCTCTTCGGGACATATCCGGCGGCAAAGCTCCTGCAAGTCCTCAAAGACACTGTCAAAGAATCAGCTGGACGAACTCACCGTGTCATGCTATCAGTATTGCAGGGGGGTGGGGATTGTCTTTGCTCACTGCTGGCGATAATTGCTTCCCGGGATGAGGCATGCAGCCGTCACATTGAATCGAAGGGAGTAGAGAAGGTTCCGGGAGTCCCAGTCTTCCTCTGTAGAGGGCATCAGCGAAGTCCAGCTTAGGCGAGGTGAGTGTGCAGACGACTTACCCGGCTCGCTGGCAGGGAAATGCCGCTTATATGTTCTTATGTACGTCTTACTGCTCAGCCGATGCCTCGGCGTCCGCCAGTTTCCCAGCTCGTACTCGTTGTGGGCATAGAACGCACTCCCGTCGAACACGAACGGCTCTCCCGTCTCCATGTCCGTCGCCGTGTTGCCGTCCCAGATGTTCCCGTGCACCAGACATGGCTTGATGTTCCTCCCATCGCTCTGGAGCGGCCGCAGAAGCCGCTCAATGCATTTGTCCAGGACCAGCTGCGCATAGAACTCGTACTCTGGCCATGGCGTCTGCTGGCGGCGGTCTATGTCAAAGACATGCGAGAGCTGCTTGCGGTAGAGCGTCTCCCAGGAATCCTCCCACAGGTCTGTCAACTGCTGTGTCTTCCCGTGACATGTTGTGGTGTGGAACCCAAATTTCCCGGTGGGTGACAGCGAGCGTTTGTGCAGATCAGCCAGGCGCGCGGCGAAGTGAAGGGGCTCCGGTGGTTGCTGCCCGACTTCGCGGAACTCGGCCAGCAGGAAGTATGAATCTGGTCCGGGAGTGGACTTATACTTGGCCCAGGCTATGGGCTTGGGGCAAAAGGACGGGGAGACGGCATGCAAGGCTCTATCAGCTTCGAACTGTCCCTCAGTCATTTCTCTGTCGCTTTCTCCTGTTGTCACCTGCGGCACAAACTAATGTTAGAATGAAATTGCGGCAAAGATGCTTTTTCACACAGAGTCTTCAAGACTCACCTTCAAGAAGTAAGTCACAGTCTCTCCGTTGGACAGCCGACAAAGGATCTTGGCCTGCTTGGCCCAAACCCACTGCCCGTAAGCGTGAGCAGATATAACCTCAGTTCCTGGAGATGGCAGAGCTGTGTTTCAAATAGTGGAATAAGCATACAATCCAGAATAACGCCCTCAGTGATATCACATTCGAAGGGGACATGGAGTGTCATACCATCCAGAACAGCCTGATCCAACTCAAAGTTACCTTGAGCAAAGGCCTGGCCAAGGCCGTCCTTTCTTGCTGCCATGGTCAGGCGCCGCAAAGAATGAGGAATACTGTTGACGCACGATGTCGGTCACTTCTCAATGATCGACTTTTCAGAAGTGGAAAGTCCTCAACCAGGCTACTGGGTTTTCTTGGAAATGGCTAGGGCTCTCCTGAACCCTCCTGGCTCTGCAGTGAGGATTGACCATGTACCTTGACAATCCCGCTACATCCTCTCGCCGCCCCTGTCCAACAACAAATGGTACCCCCCTAAACCGGAAAAGAACAGCACTGGCACCCTTTCACATATGCACCATCAGCGGCCCCAATCCTGCAAACCCCTCCTGAACAACCTTTCTCCCGGCCAGCTCGTTTGCAAAGTCAAGCCTCTGCTGCAGCCCCCAATCCTCCTCCGGGTGGGCGAGCATGGAATAGAGCACCCCGGCTATGAACGTATCCCCGGCGCCAACCGTACTGGGAAGGTATGTCAGAGTTTGTGCAAGGCTGGTGAGTAGTTCCCGGTGCGGGGTATTTCACTCACTCGACCACAGATTGCGCGTTCGAGGCGTATGCAGGTCTGTGGCAGAAGGCCATGGTCCTCGGGTCCAGAGCTGAGGCCCCTTGTTCACCCCATGTGCAACAGAGCAGGCATCTTCATGTGAGGTTGGATATTAGCTGTCGCACATTTACACAGAGCGGTGAGCGCTTGGCAAAAAGACGTAGAGACTCACGCTTTGGGGGCCAGCTTGGCCTGAGCAACGAGAAATGATTTGGCGTCGCTGTAGCCATTACCCTGTTGAGATCACAACGTCAGCTTGGTGGTCATGCGGGTTGAGAGAGTAGGGTCTTAGTATTAATCCCCGGAGACCGTGAGATTGAAATCACATTGGAAGTTGGACAAGAGAGGATAAGGGTGGCGCTCCTTACAGTGGCCCAGCTTTTCGAGTAGAAAACGACGTCGGCTTCAGGGACAAGTTCCTGCAAGCCTGGTCGCGCGGGCTTCTCGACCTCGACGCTTATCCTGATGCCGGGAAAGTGAGTTCTCAGATGGCGCATACACTCAATGGTGACGTCGGGAATCCGTCCCTTGGAAGGTCAGATTCCTTGAACATCACTGGCCCACGGCAAGCCGGGAATGGACGCAGACCGCACCTCAAAGTGATACCAGATCCCGTCCGGGCCAACCGAGTCTGACATACTGACGAATTCCTCGAACGTCATCTCGGGCAGCACGTTGTAGTTGATGATCGTGCGCGAAGAACTGGAGAGGTTCTTGAGGATGTAGCTGGAGGCGGGCTCCTCGTGGTCGTCCCGGTATAAGCATGTCCCGAGCGACACGCCGCCGCCCAGCGACTGCGCGACCTCCTGCACCGCGGGGGCCTCTCGGTGAGGAAGGACGGCCAGGAGGTTCAGCTTCACGGCGATGTCGCCCCGGCGGTCGAGAAGCTGTTGGAGCACTTCCAACGTGTTCGGGCAGTTGCCTCCCCTCCGACGGACTATTTCTGTCGCCCGCAGCTTTTCATCTTCGGCTATGAAGTGCGGGATACTGGCGGATGTGTTAGAGAGAGAGAGCGTTGGTGAGGGTACATCACACGGATCAATATCAAGTGGCACATACCTTAGAATTGTATCAAGGTAACAAGCTCCGACTCCCACGAATTGCTTCATAACGGGCAAGATGCCAAACTGAAGTTGACAAGTTCCAGGGAAAGGAAGGAAGTCTAGGGATGGCGTGCGGCAATGCGGTGCCAAGGCCCCCGGAAGCTTAGCGCTGAGAACATATGCGATATTAAGAGCTGTGAGCAAGTTTTAGGTATATTTTCCAATAGGTCAGCCCCTAAAGAGAAATATGGTTTACTTATGCCCCATCAAACCGATGCCGACACTGTTGAGCATTTGCTACTAACTTCCAGTGACCGAGTCAACTTCACTGTCAAGGTCACTCTCACTGTCGACACAAGTATCACTATCGAAATCACTTCCACTGTCGGAACGCTCCGCAGTACCAATGACGGCTGCCAATTCTATACGACCTTTGAAATGGTCCCAAAACTCAGACAGCCCGCTCTCCTCAGCGAGCTCACCAATCCAATCCGTGATCTTGATCGTGCAGCTACCGCGCACGACGTAGCCCCTCTCCGGTTTCTTGAACGGCACGATATGTAAAAAGGGGTGTGCCGCGGAGCAGAGGGTGTATGCGATCTCGCCCCTCTCAAGACGCACCATGCAGCCGTCGCACCAGTCCGTGTCGAGGCACAGCTGGCAGCGGTGCAGGCCCCGGCCGGTGCGCCACGGCTCGTTCTTGTCCGCACACGGCCCGTCGCAGATGAAGTCGAAGAAGCTGATGTCCTCGCCGACGTCCTGCAGCGCGGCGACCGTGCTGTTCAGCAGGACCCTGACCGACAGGGCGGCCAGTGATTCCTGCGGCCGGCCGCTGATCTGGAACATGTACGCCAGGCGCCGGAAGGGCAGCCCCGCCCCCTCGTTGACGGTGTCGCCCCTGACCCTCGGCGGGCGCGCCAGCATCCCGATCACGGTCCGCAGCCCGCGGGTCCAGAACTCGGCAAAGCGCTCTGTGTCGTGGAGTTTCGAGGCGCCGAGGAAGCAGTGGTACCAGCAGTGTCTTTGGAACCAGAGCCAGATGGGGATGTAGGCGTTTATATTGGTACCCAGCTCCCACAGGTGGTTCAGCGTGTTGTACGCGGTCGTCTGCGCGTGATAATCCCCCTCCTCAATGCCCTGGAGCAATCTGGCACTGGTGTACCGGGTCAGACTGGCTATTGCTCTGTACCGAACCATTTGTTGGACCAGGCTGAGGCTGTGCGAGTCGTCAACGGGGCCGGTGCTGAGCTCGGTAGGGTCCATGTTGAGAGACTGCCGGATGCACCTGACGGCGTGCGTGATACTGCGCTTGTTCTCGTACAAGAGGTCGGCCAGGTCAATTTTCAGCGCGGCGACGTACTGGGGTTTCTGGATCGTTTCTGCCGCCTCGATTGCCCTGACGAATATCTCGATGCCAACGTGCGATTTTCCTGCGGCACGGAGTGAGCGTATGATGATGCTCTGCAAGGATCCGTCGCAGACGAGGTCGTCTAGGAGGAGTTCGGACGCCTTGCTGCACGCATACCTGCTGCTTCTGCACCCATGCAGGGCATGGATGGTCTCACTAAGCAGCTCAAGGTCGCGGTTCCAGGTTTCCTTGTCGTCTATGAACTCAATGTACGCACGGAACGCGCGCAGGTCAGTCGGGCGCTCGCGGAGCACGTCCGTCATGGTGGAATACGCGCCCTCGTCGTCGCCACAGGCACGCTTGCAGTCGGCCAGATGCCGGATAACACGATAATGCAGCTTGGACCATGCCAGCTCAGACGGCCAGAACTTTAGAGAGTCCTCCGCACTAGACAGGGCCGTCTCGCCGTGCCCCAGATCCATGTGACTCAAGCTCAGCAGGTAAAAGGCGTGCCAGGCCGCTTCGTCGAGTACCACCGCTTGTTGGCACGCCCAAATAGTGCTCCACCGGTATCCCATGCCGTAATAGGTCAGGGCTAGACAGGTGTGCCAGTCTGAAGTATTTGAGTAGTGCCTCCAAAGGTGCCAGCTTGCTGCGTCCCTAATGCTTGCTGGCGCCATTGGAAGATAGTCCTCGTTGAAGGCATCTTCGGTCATCGAGGGGTTTTGGGTCTAATAATTAATTAGATCACAATTTTCATAAAATTCAAATCACAATTCAGCACTTACCTTTGCAATGAACGCACATAGATAGAGCGCGTGCAGCCGGGTCGGGGAGGCCGCCTCGTCGACCCAGTTGTGGCTCGAGAGCCACTCGTCAGAAATAGCGCAAGCTACAGCATTGAAGACCAGGGCTCTTGTCTCATTCTTGTCATCAGAACTTCGGCCCTGGTTCCAACCCAGTCTCGCGAGCAAGTCGTGGATCCAAGACTGGACGCTGGTCTTGAAACTGAAAGCAGGAGGGTTGTGTTGGTCGTGGGTGTACCCAGCTACTTGGACCCCGGCCACATCGATCGTCTCCAGCCAGGAGCAACAAATCGTCAATGACTTTTCGTTTAGGCTCTTGTCTTTGAGCATATTGTCAAGCTTCGTCTGCGCTGGCAGAGCCGCTAAGATACTAATCCATCTCCTTGTCAGCTGCCTTTCCTTGAACAGCCTCGATAATGCTTGGGCTATGCCTTGTTGGAGATCCAGAGGCAACTCTGACCGGTGGATCTGATCCAGGTAGCGGGAGAAATTCAAGGCTGCATGTTGAGTAAGGGGGTGATCCAATCCAAATTCGCTGAAGACCGTACTGTCGGTAAGGAGCCGTAGGCATATTTTTGCGATCCGATGAAGTGCAAGATTCCTGTCTAGTTTGAGGTTACCAGCTTCGATCCTCGTTTTGCTCCTGAAATATTGATGGTAGGACAAATGGTCAAATGACGCAGTAGTGGCTCCAGACATGGAGCTATAGCGAGTAGGCGATATTCCAGGGCTAGATGCTCGACTTGATTTCTGGTGAGCCTGCCGCGGTACACGCAAGGAACTCGCTCTTGTGTGCTCTTCGAGGAGGGACTTTTCGGAGTCGTGGATCCAGTTCAGGTCCGAAACTTTTGACATGCGCCGCAGGCTCTCAATCGTGAGTCCATCGTCACGCTGCAGCTTGAATAATGGCCTGTATCGTACCACCAATAGGTCTTCCAGACCCACGAACCCATGCTCGTCTTCAAAGCTGTCACTTTCCAACTTAGGCACCAGTGCCAGCTCATCAAGGTGTATGTGTCCTTCAAACCACGTCGTGAAAGTGAGGATAGTGTTCAGAGTCTCGGCATCACTGTCATTGCCCGAGAGGGAATACAACGTCTTCTCAAGCTGTTCGCCAAGTTGTGCTGGTGGTGTCTCAAGGATAGCCCTGATCTTGGAGACCTGGCTCTGCTTACTGATCTCCTGCACTTTGAGCTTAACCCACAAGAAGCTTCCGTCCGCTCCTCGTTCTAGTGTCTTGACAATCTCTTCTCGCAGTTCTGTGGGCAGATTCAGCCGGTAGAGCTCTCTAGACCGGTCGGTACTGTTCCTGATATACGCTCCCAGGTCTTCTGCACTCTTCTCCCAGAGGACATCGATTGTCTCCAAGTCTTGTTCGAAGTGGCTGCCAACGTAGTCGTCAAGACTGGGTCGTCCGAGGGCTACAATTGTCACAGGTAGGTTTGAGATTGTTGACCCAGCAGAAGATCGACGCTTCCCAAGTTCTAGGCACAGCCATTCCAGCTGCTTCAGAATATCCTCTAATTCTGTCTCTTCGAGTTCGTCCAGACCATCAATGACCACGACGTACCGCTCTTGAATATCTGAGTGGATCACTGATCGGAGTAGCTGCTCCCAGAGCTGCCTGCTGCTGGACTGATTCCCTAGAACATCGTAGACGCGTACTGCCTTGTCAAAAAAGCTCCCGCTCTGGCAAGCTAATTGGTATACAAGGGTGTCCAGAATCCGCCGGGATGAGTCCATGCGTGAGGTGCTTTTCCCACAGAAATAGGTCGCTGTTCTGATCTCGCATTCTTCTTCTGAGAGTTGGGCATCTGAGCTCACGTCTGTCTTCGAGGATGACCGTAGGAACCGCACGAGATCGGCCGCCAGGTGTGTCTTGCCAGTCCCCATGCGGCCGGACACCCAGAGCACCGGCGCGGAGCCTGACATCCAGCGGATGAAGGACGGATCATCTCTGATCCACTCACATGTATTTTCCAACTTTGCGTTGTTTATCTCGTCAAGAATGTCGGGCATGGCCGCGTTGACATCTAGGCGTTTCTCCAAGGCGGCCCATTTTCTCCTCTTCTCCTGTCGGTCCCTTGCAATATCCTCATCTGCGATGATCATCAGTGGTTTTCAAAGTAAACTCAAACAGGACACAAGAATGATACCCTTATGATGAAGCCTGGCCTCAGAATAAGTCAAGCTCTCAACCAGTCGGATGACCTGCTGGACGCTACCATCCAGCTCGTCGCGGACCGTCTGCACTGGGTCCTCTGCAGTGAATGCGCGCTTAAAAAACGTCACTGGCTCGCAGGACCGGTTTCAGCCGAGGGGTATGAGAACGTAAGACTCTAGCTTTTTATGGGGAGGAACAAGACGTACCTGTTCGTCCGTCTCTGATGGCTTTCTCCACAACGCCAATGAACTTCAAAATTATGGCCATCGTCTTGACGACCTCTTTGCGGAGGTCATCGTCCATCGCCCCGTGCCTCACGAGAACCTTGAGCCGATCTGTGAACCGCTGCATCTCTTCAAACATTGCAATTATCATATCGTACTTTTTCGTGACATTCTGAGCAGCCTGCAATACGAACGTTAGGGACTCCCTGTACCAGAGCGTGCGACGGCTTTTGCCAGGAACAATGGGGAGTACCAACCTGAACAAGAAAGGTCACAGCGGAGAATATGCTGGAAGACGGTGCGAATACCTGGTGTGAATGTCAGCTGCTTCGTCCGGCGGAGGGTTGTCATCCCACGAGCAAGCAGGCTTACAGTTGATGCGGCCCCAGAAGCGATGCTGCCCATCGCCTGGACGGGCTGCAGTGCGGCGCGCAAGGCTCCGAACAGCTTCTTCTTCTTTGCACGAAATGACTTGAAGCCTTTGTTCTTTTCCTCGAGATATTCCTCAAGCGACGTGCACGAGTCGATTTCTTCATGAGATAAAGCAGAAGAAGGGTTTTGGCTGTCGGCGTCTTGGCCTCGGCTTTCATCGTACTCTCGCAGAGCAGCGTCCCACATTTGCTTCAGCTCTGCGGCCTGAGCATCCTCACGGGTAAACGACGATCGTGTCTGGAGTTCCATGGGTCAAGAAGTGATGGAAGCCCGCGGGCAGCTGGTGGAGAAATTGTGCATGTGTTGATAGATTGCACTCTGGCTGGCATGCGAAATTGCCGGTCGTTTTCCACCGTGGAGTAATCCTACAGGAGCCCACCTACGTCATTGAAATGATTGGTGCAACACAAGAGGATTGATTTTGAGAGGTTCAGCTAGCAGGGTCATCTGAGCCACACACACATGGCTACACACACCATGCACGTCTCAGCTCGTCAGCACTATGTTGGCCAATGCCGGAGCGATCATTTGTAGGCTCTCACTGCCACCAGGTCGTGCGTGACAGTATCACACATAAGTCGTCCTCATTAATGCTCCCAAGGGCTACTGTGGCACTGAGAAGGCATTTAATGACTCTAATGTAGATACCATTAAAATATACTCAAGTACACAAATAACACAGAGCAATATCCCGGTTGAGATCTTCCTTACGTTGTTGTTTTGCGGATTGAATGTGCAAAGAATATATCTGTAGCGAGATGCATGACTAGATAGCTGCAAGTCATGAGACTTTATTTACTATAGCCTTACCTCAGCTATAAGCTACTACTGGTACCTTTCGCCTATATATCCTCTATAGTAAGTAATTAACTAACTTATACCTAATGAATATATATATATATAACTAGTCGATGGTGGGATTTTGTGTAAGGGACGCCGTTGTTGGGACCGGGCATACCGCAATAGCATCTGACGCTCTGCCTTCCTGAGTTGGGTCATGGACAGAGACCGCTCTATTTCTTAATTTACCGTGAAGTTTCCACGAGACACGACAACCTTGTTCTGAAATGCTGGTTTTCGAAGAAGCAAATCAGCTTTTCAGTCCCTCACAAATTCAGGTTTACAGGGTGTTTATTTGATTTCTAAATTTGGCACGAAGATGTTAATACCAACTGGAGAACCAGTTTTACCACGAGCCTTTCCATTTATCACTGTATGCCTATCAGTTGGGACACTCTACAAGCGTGCGCATGTTCTTGGGCCCATATGACCAGCGTTGCTTTGCCTATCCGAAGGTCGACGCTCGCCTCTGATGCTTGATAGGCTGGTGTGAGGCCACTCGCATCAACCTTCAAGCAGGGCGCAGGTGTATTATGACACGGTGGAAGAGGCTGCCCAGAACATCGCACTCGGAACTCGCTTGACCTTGATGTTCTGTCTTTATACATGACATGTGTGTATTGGTAAACAACTGTGCTTCAGCACATGATATCTACAATGCTCGGAAAACCATGCTAATCCCCGTATCCCATGCAAATGATAAACGTTTCCCAACCCAAACCCATTTCCATAACGCCAACCCAATGCCAAAAAAAGGAAAAACAAATCATACAACCTGTGGCTCCTCGCCATCCAGACCAAGACCACTGTCATCACTCCGCCCCCTCGCCGTCTTGTCCATCCCCCCATCAACACCAGCCCCAACAACAGCATCAACACCCTCCTCCTCCTTCGCAACCCCGTCCTCCCCAAGGAACCCCTCCCCAACCCTAAGCGCAGCAATCATCTGCGCCCGCATAGCCCGCACCGCATCCCGCGCCGCACCCTTCTCCCTCGCCGCGCCCTCCCTCAGCCTCGCGACAGTACCCCTAGCCTCAGCCAGCGCCGCCCTCAGCGTCTCGACCTCGCCCTCGCGGCCCCGCAGCGCGCTCTCGCGCTCGGACAGCTTGGAGCCGAGCGCCGCCAGCCTCGCCACCGCCTCGGCGAGCCGCGCCTCGGCCTCGGCCGCCGCGGCGCCCTGCTGCAGCGCGGCGTCGCGCGCGTCGTCCAGGTCCGCCTGCTGCGCTGCCGAGGTCGCCTGGAGGTCTGCGACCGCGCCGCGGAGGGAGGCTACCGTGCGGCCCAGGTGTGCGACGTCGGCCTCCAGGTTCGCGGCGCGGGCGTCCTTCTCTTTGGCTTGTGCTGCGGCGGCTGCGAGCTCTTCTGTTCCTGCGGCGAGGGCCGCGTCGCGGTCTGATAGCTCGGCCGTGCGCTGCCTGAGCGTGGCGTCCAGCTCGCGCAGGCGGTCTGCGGCCAGGGAGAGGGTCGGCGCCGCGGCGGGCGGGAGGGGCGTGTCCGGGTCGAGGTCGCCCAGGGCCTGGCGGACGCTGTGGAGGGCCGAGGCGAGCTCGGCTGTTGCTTCTTCTTTGTCGTCCGTGGTGGGAGAGCCATCTGTGGGCGGTGACATGAGCAGCGACGACAGCCCTGCGAGGCGGGTGGTCTTCTCGGCCAGGTCCTGCAGGACTATGTCGAGTTGGAGCTCGACGTCCTGATCCGCGGCGTTGTCGTCCTGGGCAGAACAAGGGGAGGGGTCCAGCTGGTGCTGTGATAGCTTCTCCCCCATGCGGGCCTGCAGCGAGTCTCGCTCCGAGAGACTGTCGTTGAGGCTCGTGACCTCGGCGCGCAAGGTGCTCAGCTCGTCGTGGAGGGCGCCCAAGCCCGGATCAGGGATGCACACCTGGGAGCCAGCATCCGTAGAAACTGCTGCGGCCTGTATACCGGCGTCGCAGGCCGTGCTATTTCTCATCTCTGCCGCCGAGCTGCTACCGCTCGAGTGGATCTGCCGAACGGGTGACGAGGGCAGCTTGGTTGGACTGGTACTGGGCGGCGTGAGCGTCGGCCCGTGGAGGTGCAGCGCGGCAGGCCTCTTGCCCTTGAACTGCTGCTGCTGCTGCTGGCGGTGATGATGATGTTGCGCAGGTGTTCCGCCGCTCTCCAGCTCCGCGACGGAGCTCTCGCCAAACTCATCGTCAAAGTCTTGCGCAAAGTCTCCTCCGGCATCACTACCGCCATCGGACATCCCGCCCATCGCGCCCCAGTCGTCATCATCATGCATCGCAACAGGCGGCGACGACGACAACGGGACATCATCATCATCACCACCGCGCCGCCGGCCCATGACCTGCTCTCTGAGCCGTGAGAGCTCCCTCTCAAGATCCTGCATCCGGCTCGCTTCCTCATCGCCCTCCTCGTGATGGTGGTTGGAGTGTGAGAGGTCACCACCGCTGCCGTCAAACAACGCCGTCAGCTCCCTCAGGCGCTCGATCTCGGCGTCCCGGGACCTCAGCTCGTCCCGCGCGCGCCTCAGCTCCGCGAGCGTCTTCTCCCTGCGGGCGCGCTTCTCCCCAAATGCATCGTTCATCTCCGCGCTCAGCCCGTTGCGCCGGATCCGCCGCTTGATGTGATCGTCAAGGATCTGCGTGCGTAGTGGGAGAATATGTACCACGGAGGATGCGTTGTTCTCGTTGTCGTTGTTGCCCCTCTTGCCGATGCCTGTCTGGCGGCGGGCCCTCTTGATGGCCTGGTCTCCGGCTGGGGATGTGACGGAGGGGCGTCTCTTCCTCTTGCTCGCCCCGGCCGATGACCGCCGCGAAGAGGAGGAGATGGGGATGTCAAAGTCCAGTGCCGTGATGCTGTCGTCCGCGTCGTCGACGAGCGTGATCGAGTCATCCGAGGCATCGTCCGTCCCAGCAGTAGCAGAAGTCACAGACTCCGGGACGTTGGACTTGGTTCTACTCCTCGTTGACTTGCCCGCCGTCTTGGCTGTTGCCTTTGCGGTAGCTGGCTTCCGGACGACACTGGCCCGCGAGGATCTCCGCTGTGACGCCGGGGCGGGCGTCCTGGGTACCTCGCTGACTCCGTGCCGCTCTCTTCTTCGAGGCGTGCGCCGCAGCGCCAGTGGGGTGTCTGCCGCCATGATAGAGACAGGCGCTTGTGCGGTAGCCTGCAAGACGTCCCCTTTCTGTCTCTGACCAGTCTAACCGCCTGGCTGAACTGCCTGGCTAGATGCTAGCTTCCTCGCCTGTGGCACAGGATGATTACACAATGCAAAAAGACAACATGAAAGACAATGCAGGTCGGACCCGGAGATGCTCGCTTAGTGAAAAACAGATGCAGGCTAATGAAAAGACAGGACAGAAAACAAGAACGAGTAAAGTCCAGGCCGAAGGTTTAAAGTGAACGACGGTCGGTGAGTTGGCATGCCTAAGTGGCTGGCTCGGTGGCTTCTTTTGTTGGAACCGTTGGCCCGCACGCCCGCCATTTTGGGATCCGCCCCGGGCCCACACCGCTGTGGAGTCGTGAAGAACACGTCGACTTGCTGCAGCCCAGACGCGTCTGCCTCGTGTCGTGGCTGGGAGGCTAGCTGGGCTTTTTTCCTTTGGTGGGATTCGGACAAGGCTCGAGGCCGCATTGTGGCCCTTGCCCACCCTGCGGACACTATCCTGCCAGTCATTTTTCTCATCTATGACGGTTGCTGCCGCCAGTGCTGCCTGGAAGTTTCGGCCTGGGGAGGTTTGTTCGGGCCAAGTTCATTGCATGTAAATATGTACGATGACGCAGTGTCAGGAACAAAAAAGTCACCTAACCATTCACAGTCCCGGGAACGCAGACAATTCCAGACAAGGACAAGGCAGCATTAGCTTAGCCTGGCGGATAGCCAAGGCATGATCATGTATTCGTCAGGTTCAACCGCCTGTCTCTTGCAGCACGGCCGAGGGGTTCCTAGAGAGCCGGCTGCTTCGCTGGCCTCGTCTTCTAGGTCCACTTCCCCATCATCCTGCGTGCCCCCTCCACCCAGACGGGGCCGCCCAGCTCCGCCCATTTCTCGAAACAGAAAATGAAAACAAGGGGGTATATGAATGAATCACGCCGCTCTTCCTCCGCAACCTCACAAACCATCATCATGCCGGAGGGGTGAAAAGGGAAAAAAAAGGAAAAAAACAAAGAACTTGGGATTGACCCATGTCAAAGCTCTGTAAAGGACAAAAACAATTATGCGTCTCGAAACACCGCCGCGTCTTCCCCCCGGCCCCGGCGTCACGGTGATGGGAGAGGCAATGCTCTCCCGTTGAAACCAGATCGATGCACCAAATGGACGCTGGGACGCTGCTGTTTGCTCATAGATTTTCCGCCGTTCCAACAGGCGACTCCATTCGTCAATCCAAGAAATATCAGATCGTCGCGATCAAGGACACAGGTAAAGAAAAACCAATGCTGGCTTTGCTCGCCGCTCTTCCGCGGCCACCGTTGCTGCTGCCGCTGATGCAAGTCGGTGGCGTAACGCGGGAGACGTGACTTAGGAAATTAGGAATTACCCAATGCTCCGAGTGTTCATCTAAATGGGTATATAATAGTTCGCACTAGGAAAAGGCCAAGAATGGCCAGTGTGACGAGGGGAAAGTTGTTCATGTAGAGACAACTGTAAGTACGGCTCCGTTTCGGGGTGCGTGTCAAGGCCGTCATCTAATGTGGGGGTGCGTCTTGTCGTGCCGTCAAAAGCAACATGTGCGGTCGTGGTTGAAAGAGAATATACAGGGGTATCGTGTTAATATCATTCCATTCACTGAAGTGAAGAAAGTATCCGGTCTCGCAAGTTCAGTCGCGGGGCGTGTTGGGTGTGTGTTCGCATCATTGCAACCGCTGCGAGTGTCGTCGGATTTCGTCGTCAGACAGAGCACTCATCCAGAGACAGCGTTCGGTGATGCCTTCGATCGGCTGGAAGGCGTATGTGGTGCTTGCCTCTAGCAGTCTAAGCAGGGTCTTGACCACGCCAGCAGCGATCCGGCATCGTTCGAAATTGACAAGGGGTGCCGTTGTCGGACTGCTGGCGATCTCGCTTGGACGTTGTGCGTTGAAGATGAGATCGTGGGTATAGATGCCCACGAACGGAATGCACCCCATGTCATGAGTGGTCAGTCCTCCCCCTTCCATCTCTGAGCGTAGAGCGTAGAAGTTGCGGGTTGGCGAGATCAGAGCCTCAAGTTCGCGCAAGGTGTGCATGTCGTGGGCCGGCACCATCCTCCATGTCTGAGACAGGCGCTCGACCTCGCCGCTGGTGAGCGCAATGGTGATTTGGCTCATTGTGGCGAAGTTGCGGTAGCGCCTGCAGTGTGCAGCAATGTGGATGTACTTGATGATGCACCGAGCTCGCTCCTCCATGTTTTGGGTCAGGACGATTTCAGAAACCGCCCATTTGACAACAATGTTGAAGCGGGCGATCACCACTTCGACACCTCGGGCATCTGCGTCCCGCAGGAACTGGACCCATGATCGACAGTCGTTGTTCTCGGCATTTTTCCACCGCATTTCAATGAGTTCCTTCCAGTCGATCTCGTTAAGAGCGTCCTTCTCAATGAGCGTGAACTGCTGGGCAAGTATTTCCGAGTCGAAAGCCAGAATGAAAGGAAGGTGCGCAGAGAAGTCACGGGTCTTGTCTTGTTCTGTAACGGTGGCTGCGTTGCGCGGTGCGTCGTTGGCGCTGATTGGGCCGGGCGTCGACTTGAGAGGCTGCGCTGCCTGTTCGAAGGTCGGCGTGTAGTCAGGCGTGGGAGGCAATGGTTTGCGTCCTTTATCTTGGCCCCAGATCTGAGCACTGTGTAGCTCTGGAACATCTGCGGTCTCGGGTGACACCTCGTAAGTCTGCCCAGAGGCCGACGTCGGTGAAGCTACACTCACCGTGTGCTTCGTTTGCGTCCCAAAAGTCTTGTACGATTTTGCCGTGTGGTTTGTTTGGATCTTGGTGAGAGTAGCGCCACGCCGTAGAGAGGGGAAGGCGTCCAATTCCTCGTCGTCTTCCGCCGGGTTGTCCGACAACTCTGACGACAGTTCATCATCAGTGCTGTCCATGTCCAGGAAAGACTGCGACGAGTCTCTCGTCTTATCATGTTGCTGGGGCGCCGGCATGGTGTCTCCTGGCTTGATCTTCTCGATGCTCTCAGACTTCTTGACGAATTCATATGAGTGATCTCTGTCGCCTCCGTCTCGTTCGTCGGCGGATGTACCATCCTCGGGATCTTGAAGAATGGACTGATTTGTCCACTCCGCTCGGCTCCTCTGACCATCGTCGACCGCCTCACGCTGTAGCAGAGGGATTGACAGATATGAGCCATCTGAACCGTCCGACAGGAACGACCCAACCTCATCGCGCAGGGACCGGCCCTTTTCAGGCACACGCAGAGATGTCGTATCGGAAGCATCTGCAGAGCTCTCGGCAGGCGGCGCCGGGGCCATGACACCTTCTTCCCCAATGTGCTCCTGGCGATGTTTCCGTTTCTCTGCCTTGGAATCGGGCCCATCTTCTGGTGGGGGAGATTTGCGACTGATGTTCTCCATGTTAACCATGGAAGTGTTTGTCGCATCGAGAGACAGCTTGAACGGTCTCCTCTCATATCTTCCCTCGAGCTTCAGCAGTGCCGACTCAACCCCACCATCATCTTCGTCGTCTGGGATATTTGCTAGTTTCTGTGCCTCGGCCTCGAATGAAGGTCGCATTATGGGCCTAGAGGAGGATGTGCTGAGCAGGGAGATCCTACGCTTCGGTTTCTCTGCAATGACGCCGAGAGAGAAGGCTTCCACTCGGCTGCGAGAGTAGTCACTGTTGACAACATCCACTAATCCCGTCGAGCCCCGCCCAACAGCCGGGCTTTGAATGAACGAGGTTCGCAGGGAGTCCGTGTAAGTGGTAAGAGACCCCAAAGAGCGCGACTTACGCAGCACATGTTGATCCAAGTCTCCAACACGGTTGACCGCTCTAAGGTCTCCGCCTGGGCGCCTTCGGAGTACTCTTAACGGCGGCGGCACGGATGATTGCTCTATGGACGCTCTGTCAGAGTAGGTGGTCGCGTCGAAGCTGCGGACAGTTGAGCGAAAACCCATTCCACTTTGAAATGATGCGTATTTTCTGAGTCCCATCGTGCCATTTGAACGTAGCGAGCGACTCGAGCGGTGGCGCCCATGCCCATAAACCCCACTCAATGGAGGGCGACTCAATGACTGCCGCAGAAATTCGGATGAGGAAAGCCTGGCGTCTAGCGATGGGCGGACCATGTCTTCAGATAGCCGGTGAGCCTGTCCACCAGCGAGGGAGTCCAGGTCCGGGACAAAAGGAGGCAAGGCATCTGTTGACTTGACTGAGCGGAGGACGTGCTGACCTAGCAAGTATGAAGATCTCCTTGGCGTGTCTGTTATGCGGCCGGGAGGGGTGCTAGGGGGAGTGGGATCTGCTCCTTGTGGCATGAAAGAGTCCGCAAAATCTTCTACCGATTGAGTGAAAGCAGGAAGGGCGCCCGTCATTGCGGGAAACTCATTGGGAACCCGCAGTGTATCGTCGATGATGAGGATGGACTTGCTCCCGGTGGTCACACCTCCGTCGCTGAATGGACGCGTGCCGTCCTGTGGATCAATCTGCCGCAGAGATTCCATGTGTGGTACAGTGTATCCTCCGTCTTCTCCAGGTCCCCTGACTGTTGTCGGAGTAGATGGAATGGAGCCCTGGAAGCCCTGCAAAGCAGCTTCCGCTGCAGCGTCTTCCCTTATCACCTTCTTGAAATCCTCCACGATTTCCGCACCAAGAAGATCGATTCGGACAACTGGTCGCAGACTACTCGCTCTCGGCCGGGCCTGTGGCACTATTGCAGTCCCGGGCAATCTGTTTGTTGTGACACCCCGGGGTCCTATAGGCGCAATGTTGAAGTTTCCTTGCGTGGGCGACACATCCTGCCCTCGAGTACTCAGCGCACGACGAACCCCACAGATTAGTTTTCGCATCCCTTGTCCAGACATTGCAGATGCCGTGGCCCTGTCTATCTCAGTATCATCCGGAAATGGTTGAAACACAGTCGTCTGTCGGCTTGCACCATTCGTTGAGGTCGGTGAGACAATCTCGACAAAGGCTTGGCCTGGGGGCATGACGTTGCCTCTCACGAGACTGCCGGCGTAGGGAAGAGAAAGCAGAGTTTCCGTGTTCTGCTGGAGAAGTTGCTCGAGTGTTGTGTTGTTGTGTTCCCTCAGCGAGTCGGAAAGACTTCCGTTGCGTTTGTGTGCTTGTTGGGGGCGCAATCGCTTTCCCATCAGGGCACGGGGGGTCGTTGCGATGGGCTCCATGTTGTAGACAGAGCTCGGGTCCACCGGATGTGCACCCAAAGGATGGTTCGAACCAGGACTCGAGGACTTGAGAGTTCGGGTAGGGAACGAACACGAGACGATGTCCCCGCTCGAGATGCTTGTCGGGGAGACTTGCGCTGCCTCGGCCGCGTTCCTGTCGTCAACTTGATTCTCGGGTGTCGCAGGTCTCTGGCCTTGTCCATACTCATTTTCGTCGCCACCGGCTCTGGCTACATCGCGATAAAAGCTTGTCTCGGAATCCGGTGGATTGCTCGTCAACGGTGCAAGAATGTTATCCAGCGTTGGCGGGCCGTTGTCCAGGTATCTCTGCCAAAATTCGGGGTCCAGGCTGGGGTTTCGATGACCAGGTATGCCGCCTGGGGCAATAGGGGCCTCGGGTGGTAACGAAGCTTCGGACTCAGGTCCATCCCAAAATTGAGCACAAACACGTCTCCAACACTTCTTGAGCTCGGCCAGAATCTTAAGCTGCACCCTGCGCCCTTTCGAGTCCTGCGATACGTCATTCGTCAGGCTGTTCAGCAACCTGCAGAAATTTGTGCGCATATCGTACTCGCAGACGAAATCGTCCACGAAGTAGTTCAAAATCCAGTGCCGGAGCGCCACAAAAGTTCGAACGCGAACAACCACTCCCACTTCACCGTCCCTCATTAAAGCCCATCGCATCCGTGAGAAAAGCATTTTAAGCAGATCCATGGGAGACAAATACGCGCGAAAGGTGAGAAAAAAGTCGGACAAGAGTTCGTAGTCGAGGAACGTGGGAGAAGTAATCTCCGCTACGAGGCGGGGTGGGGTTGCTGCGGTCACGGCTCCGGTCAAAGATGAGTACCTGACAATGGTGGGATTATCGCAGGCCGGCTTGAAGGTGAGAGAGTCGAACATTGCGGGCTCGATCGAAACCTGTTGTGACATGTACTTTGCCCGAGATGCATCATGAGGAGAGAGACCAGAACCGAGCCAAGCAGGTCTTTGTGAGATTGACAGGTGAGGCGGTGCTGCAGCAACGGACCCGGGTCTCCTAGAAACCATTGACGAGGCAAAGCGCGGTGTCATGCCACCTGACCGGTTCATCATGGACTGGTTACTCGACCGGATGTCCTCAGTCGGAGCGTAACTAGAACCTCGGATGAAGGGCGTTCCTTTGACTGAAAACCGTGGGGTGCCTAGTTTCCAAGAGGGAATGGAAATTTCAAGGAACGGCGAGGTAGCGGCTTCCAAATCCTCCAGTGTCTTGGGCCTCTGTTCCTCGCCCGGCTGCGTAACGACGATCTTGAAAGCCCCTGGATCAGATTCCCGAGCCACGGACGACCTCGATTCGTGGATGGTCGAATCAGACTGAGTACGTCGGTGCGTGCCCAGACTTGCTTTCCTATCGTCCAAGTAAGAGCGCAGCAGCCCGGTTGTTGGCGTCGAAGGGACAAGGCTTGGTGTCCACTGGGGCCCCTGGAGTTGACTAATGTCGACTGCAGTGTCCCGCTTCTGATTTTCACTCGGCATTGAGCCTAAGCCAGCAGTTTGTGGTGGAGTCATCGGAAAGACAAACTGAGGCTGTGGGTGCCTCTGGTGTGCTGGTCGGACGGTGGGCCTGTACAAGAGCAGCCGAGGTCAGCGATTGCACTATGGAGTTTTATGTTTTCCTCGGACGCGTATACGACTAGCTGACAGAGCCGGCCACCCACGTGTGCCTTATGGAACGTACCTCAAGTATATGCGACCGTTGTTGCCGACGTTTGCCACTGTGAATTGCCTCCCTTCGCGCCCAGCCGAGCCGCCGTCGGGTGTGATGTCCCATTTGTCATTTTCTGAATTCTTCCTTGGCCGCCGCGACGCCGTCTTCTCCTCCTGGCTCTTCCGCTCCGTCACTGGCAATAGCGGGTTCACCTTCTGGGTGGGCATGGTGCGCGTCCGGGGCTTGTTTGCGGCGACGGTCGGTGCGCTCGGATCGGGAGCCCGCCTGGGCGCCACAGGCCGCCTAGCTTTGGTAGCATCTCGGGGTGCTGGTCGCAGGAAGACGGGAGCCCTTGCGACATCCTTCTTTTGGTACTGGTTTTGCGGAGGGCGTCTGGCTTGCTGTCTTGGACTGGACTTTATATTGGCAGGGGGCATTATACGGGGCCCTTGGAGTGGAAGCAGCGGAGGATCGCGGTCAGGTTCCATCTCTTGGCTCGTCATCGCCTCGGTGGGCAGACGAACGTCTGCGGGTGCTCACTGCAGCCACGGTTAGAAACAGGCATTTGAGATTTGGGGTGGTCCGAGCGGATTGTTGACAGCTGTTTAAGGAGAAGAGTGGTGAGAGGCGCAGCGTGAGGAGAGAGGCAAGGGGATGCAAATCTAATGGTGGCGTGCCAAGAAGCATGCGATCCTGGGAGTTGATTGTTGTGTTGATTGGTTACGTCGGGGTAAGCAGAATCGGAGGCCGTCACACAGAGGCAACAAGCGAGGGGGGTGACTGGCATCCCGACAGCAGGCCGTGGCAAGCAGCCAGACAGAAGACGGCAATCCGATGGGGCTTGTTGAATCGTTGAGTCGTAGAGTGTGGGCAGTGCTGAAATAAAGAAAGGCAGTTGAGATGGGACGAGACGTCACTTACAGGAACCGGACTCTTGCGCAACGCCATAACATCCGCACACGTTGGAGACCGACGCCAGACGCGAACGCAAGTACACAGGCTGAGCCAATTCAGCTCCAGCTGGCCTGGCAAGCCCGAGGTCAACTTCCGAAAACCAGTCGTAGCAACCTGGAAAGCCGGCCCCCTCGAAGATGCTGATTCCCAGCGCAACGCGACCAAAGCCTTGGTGGAATTACTTCGGCCGAGTGCCGCAGAGTCTGGCGCTGGCTGGTCAATCAGAGACCGGAGAGACAGACACGATACCGAAATGCGCGACTCGAAAGAAGGTTTTCGAATGCGAATGGGAGTTGGAAAGGCGAAGAGGGAACGTAAGTCGAATAACAGACCGGGTTGGTCACGTCAAGTGGAGACGAAGTCGCGGTGGTGGTGATGTTCCAAGGAAAGGAGGGTCAGAAGTATCAGAGCCGAAGTCGAAGTGGTAAGGAAGAGAAGCGTGGGAGACGATGCATGGCAGGATAAGGTAATGCAAGCCAATGCAGGCTTCGACCTTGACTACCTATTTCAGGATGGAAGGTGACCAAATTGGCAGGGCAATGCAAGGTAAGGCGAGGCAAGGCAAGGCAAGGAAGAGGGTAACGGTTCATGGGGAGGAGATTGTGAGATTGAGGTGGTCCGTGGCCCGTGGGCTCCCGTGGGAGGGACGCGGTAGGTACCCGGGTACGTTCTTGTGAGGGTACGGGGATACGGCGGCACGGAGGTACGAGGGTACGAAGGTACGCTGTGAGGAAGCGAAACGAAACGGTGCGATGAATCGTGGGCAGGGAAAGCGTGCTACGGGCGCATACTGTGCTAATCACTTCTTCTCCGTGGTGCGCCGCGCTGCACGGATAGATACCGTGCAGGGTTAGTCGGGGCCCCTCTTTTCTCCTTCTCTTCTTTCTCTGTCGCCCGCTCCTGTTCCCTATTCTACCCCAGCGCTCTGGCTCGGCCTTTATTTTGTCCCTGGAACTGACGCTGTGGCGTACTTACTGCGCAGCGCCGTCTGGCATGACGCGTTTTCGGTCGCCTCGTTCTGGTGAGGAATGGCCCGATCTGGACTTTTGAGGCGGTTTAAGTGAGTAGATGTCTGAGTGAGGATGCACGTTAGTCTGGGCTGATAAGCACAGTGACCATACAGTAATCACAATTCGGGCCTGAGTGGCTTGGATGGATGTACCCAGGCAGTCCGTTGCTGCCCCTTGCCTCGCATGAAAGTCTGGCTGTCATCCGGATCATGCCATGCGATGCCACGGCTAGCAAGAGGCAGACCCCAGGATTGACTGAGTGCTGGACAGTTCTGGAGCCTGGACAGTTCTGGGGCCTGTCAAGCTGCCACATCGACACATAGAGATAAAAATCCCTTGCCGGGGCCCCATTGTCGAGATTTCAGACAGGACGAGGGCCCATCCGACGCTGCGACGGGCCCTCACTGGAAGAGAGACAAGATGCCTCGGGAAGGGGAGACGGACCCATGCGCACGGGCGAACCCAATTTAGAGCCTGCAGGATGCAGCCATAGTGTGTGGAGAAGTACCTCGATACCTGCTGCAACCATAGTCCACGTATAGCACGGCACGGTAAGTTGGTACGAACCACGTTCACTGCCACCTCCGCTCAGCTTGTTCAGCTCACCAGCACCAAGCACCAGCAATAGCACCGGCGCGAGCACCAGCGACCCGTTGCTGAACAAGTCGTCCCCGTAGTCTGGGCCACAGGTTGAGCCGTCCCAGCCCAGCCAGCCCGCCTTGCCTGTTCTGTCCCAAACGGTTCGATTCGGTTCTGGCCTCGTGGCTTCCAGAATAGTGTGCAACGGCAGTGACAACAATCAACGTCGTCATCATCATGGCTTCAACTCATCAATCACGCTCGAACTCGACATGACCGCAACGTGCCGACAAGGTGACGCCCTGTTGCAGTGCAATCCTGTCTCCAGTGATGCCCGTTTTAGCTTCCTGGATCTCGAGATCCTGCATATCCCAGATACCTTAAAAACAAACAAAACAGGCGTGGCCGAGTGCCCCCTCGACAGCCTCATCCACGACTGGTGCCAAGGTGCATGTGCCCCGACCGGGCCCAGGCCACAAGTGACCATCTCGTCCAAACTCAGCACCCGCCCTCAAAGTCTCCCCACCTCCCACACCACCGCGGACGCCGGCCAACCTTCTCGAGCTATGACTTCGTCCCATGTTTATGAGATGCATGGCCCACTCACACGCTCGGTGGGGCACGTCATAGCATCTCCCCTCTCCCCCTTCCCATTCAAGTTCCTGCTCCATTCAGTCAAACGGCCAAGGCAGACAGAGGCAGACCCTGAGCTCGAGCTCTGGCCACCGCGCTCGCGCTCGCGCTTGCGCATGCGCATACGCTTCCGCCTCGACATGCCACCGTCTGTCTGCCCTCTCTGTGAGCGTCGCATTCGCCACGCTTTGGTGTCCGTGTCATTTGTTTATCTTTTGTTTAAGATTCTTCTAGATGGATTCCTCACCCACGTGAGCCTCTGTCTACTGCGCTGCTGCTGCTGGCGCTGCGACTACCGCCTTCTGCACAGTCACACCGTTAGGACCGTGGGCGACCAGGCGATGAAACTGGCTCCATCGAGTCCCCTGTTGATTCTCCTGGCTTGATCTGCCTCGTTGCCGGATACAGCCTCGCCTGCAATTTACCCCCCTGGCCTGTCAACAATGGATCAGCGCGAGATTGGCACTGGTGCTGCTTGGGAACTCGATTGCCGAAAGCAGTAGACCAGCACTAGACCCCATGGTCTGTCTGCCACTTACACTACTGTGTACAGTATATTGCAAGCCCACCTCCTGCAACGAACCTGGCACTTCCCAGGCGACCCTGCAAGCATGCAAGCTCTTCAGGTTCTACCAGCAGCTGCGATAGCATAGCTCTCCATATCACTGGGAGCTCCAATCCTCGCGGGGAGGGCTCATGGCCAAGCCGCTTGCCCTGTACCATACCACCATGCAAGGTCCAATTGGGAGTGGCATCTGCGACCGCACGACATGGAGACCTTCAATTGCCCAATCACTGCCACCGACCGAGCTCCCGAGTGGGCAACAGCTGCATGCACGTTGCATGCAGCTAGCATCACAGCAGGGCCGTTCGAGTGCTGCACAGTACTGAATGTAGACTACTCGCCCATATGCGCCTCACTTCCTTCACATGGTGCTCGCTCTTGTCGCGGTAAGAAAGGAAAAGAAAAAAACCACCCCTTTGGGATCACAAGTCCCACAACCCATCTCGGCAGTTGCCATCCGTTTCCACCAGCACACACGTCCATCGTCCAACATTCTGAACTTCTGCCCGTCCGGAGATCACCGTCATCAGAGCTCTCGCTCACTTCCGCCGACCGCCAATCTCCCCTGGCCACACGTGGCTACGGGGTCACCACGAGGGGTCGTTCCGATCAGGAAGTTTGTGCGGTCGATCATTCATCACGATCCTCAACTGCCAGGCGCTGTTTGGTGCCGTGTCCGTCATGCCCCTCATCCGCCCATGTATCTGATACAGGTGCTGGCTACCGGTGGCGTTCGACCTCTGTGTTCGAGGCCTGGGTACCCGGTACATGCTACCACTTGAAACCTTGATGGCAGCACAGAGCTATAGCTTCTGCAGGAGCTCTCCAGTATATGTGTCAGTGCTATGAAGTTTCCACGATGCTTCGCTGCAGCTGTTCATCCTCATTGGGTTTTGCAGCGGAGTCGAGCAAAACCTGCGATTTCACCTCTCCCAGCAGCGCCACTCATGGAGGCCCCTGCGAGACTTTGAACATGTGAGAGGCTCTCTGGACTTGCCTTTCTAGATCTGTTGCGCTGATGTTCGAGCCCTGGATGCACCCTAGCTTGCACTGCATCTGCCTGAGGGGGTCACAACCGTGGCTATGAAACCCTCGGCCATCGACCATTTTTGTGGGCTTGGTTGACAATTCCAGTAAGCAGAGGCGCTGCCCACAAGAGACGAGAGCCGGACACTGTGTGGCCTGTGATCGATAACGCAATAGCATCCACACCTGGGAGATGGGCTAGAGTTTAATGTACTCCGTACCCTCCCGTATCCACGTTTCTTCATGGATCAAGCACCCTTGGCATCGCACTCGCTTCGAGTCAAGACGGCGGGCGCAACGACCGCAACGGCCTCAAATGCCAACGCGTCGGCTCCATCAATCATGGTCGGACCCTTTCTCTTCGAGAGCCGCGGAAAAGGGTCCAGCACACGTCGGAGGGCTCAACGTCGCAAGCGAGCCGCAGCGTATTTGCCCAGCAGCAACTGTGTCACCGGTTGACACACCACCTGTAGCCCGTCCACCTGCCACTTAATCATGTCAGCGAGATTATTGACAAGGGTTAGGTGAGTCTGTGGAGCCGAGGCCCCCAGGCCACCAGGGCCCTGGCGAACTCTCTCTCCCTCTTCCACTCTCCCCCGTCGGAAAACTTGGATCGATCTCATCCAGTTGCGGACCCATTGTTATCGCGGGCGGTGTTCCATTCGTCGACGGGTGGAACAAAAAGGAAGGAAACCTGGCCAGCCTGGCAGCCACGATGGGCACAATGATCTGCTGGATCAGATATAAGGCCGCAAGATCATCGACTAACAGCAGCGTACATCCCGGCGGGCGAGGGCCGGCACGAGCGTGGGTTCAAGGTGCTTGAACTAGACCTGGTGGGCGGGGAGCAACTGCCGGGCGAGCCGCGATCTGTAAGCCCGACTTAGACCGCGTGCTTAGACTGGAAACAATCCAGACTACAGTCCGCGCCGTCTGCCCTCCGTCAGCGCCCGTTCTCCCCCACCAACGGGTGCTGCGCGAAAACCAGCAAACACAACGCCGCCGCCGGCCGGTGGCTTGAACGGCTCGGCTTCTAGTTCTTGTTCTGGATGTTCATCGTTAGGCTCCCAGGTGCTCGGAGAAACAAGGCAGCAAGCGGTAGCCTTTTTCTTCGCCCAACAGCGCTGGAATCCGCGCCAGGTCTAGCGCCTAAGCTACCGTGTAGTATGTACACGCTGCCGGGCTCGACTCATGGCACCTGGCAGCGCGGCCAATGACCGCAACCTGCCCACCACCCCTCGTCCCATCGTCCTCGCATTATACCACAGTACTTGGTATGTGTGCATATGTACAACTTGTATGTGGGTGGTCCGCCGGGGGGCCGGACAGCAAGGGTCCTCATGATCATCAGCACGCACGCACTGCAAGAGCCCACCCAGCCGCCCACACCACGACTGGGGGATGGACAAGGAAAACAACGGAAAAGCAGGCAAAAGAAAGTTGTGAGCCCTGTGTGGTCCCCTGTGGTCGATCAGCCTGGGGGTTGGTGCATGTTGCTTTAGGGTTTAAGCTTCCATGCGGGCCCCCCATGGATCGAGCCAGTGAAAGACCCGTGTCTATCTCCCTCTCCGTGTAGATCATTTGTCTCGGTCTGCCTTGTGGGAGGAGGAGTGATCGCCGCCGGGGATTTCTTTTCTGCTGTTTTGCTTTACCGGGGAATTTTCTGTCCCCCCTTGGCGCATGCATGCAGTGGTGTGTTGATCACGGGGAATTTATGATATCGTAAGTCTAGTCGGCATAGGTGGTATCCAAGAAGTTGCCCTTTGGTTCTTGCTGTGTCTCTCCCGAGTGGGGGTGGGGTGTGGGGTTTCAGCCATGTGCACACAAACTGGGCTATCGACGGGGTCTGTATGTTTGTCCTGGCTGCTGACACAGAGCGGACAGCCAATATTTGTTTTTGTGACTATCTGGAGATCCTCGTATAGAGCGGGTCGTGAGTATCTGGGTGCAATTCCGCAGAGATTGGATGGGCAGTGAACGTATGATGCGTGCTACCTTGCCATGCGACACAAGCAAGCTAAAAGCAAGTGTACCGCAGAATTTATCGTCAGAGGCCAGAAAGCTGAGAGGCACTTTGAGTACTCTGGGCCCGATGCCCTCTGATGTATTCTTTTTCGACACAAATTGCAGAATTGTGATGGTTTTTAGGGGTTGCGGTCCTGGCAGTGTGGTATTGAACAGAGTCTATAAAGTGTCCAGGCGTCCTTGATGTCTGCATAGACTAGTAATTTTGATTGGTGCCGTCCAAGTCGAGGCTGAGAAGCATATGATGTAAATCGATGACAGCTCCACAGCAAACACAAGCATTAGAAACTCCCAATTAGGTAATCACAGTGCGCAGGTATGTCTCTCGATACCCGAGGCCCGGCCTCGGTCGACCGGCAAGGACGAGTACGAGCCTAGCCCACCTCGTTCCTCAAAGACATACAACATACGCATCACACTTGGGTTTTGTCAATAAACTCCCCAATCCTAGCAGCAACCCTCGCCGCACTATCCTCCCACCTCAGAGAATCCCCCACAAGCAGCGTGTCGTGCGGCGCGTCCACCTCGACGTAGACCTCGACCTCGTTGTTGACGCCGCCTCCCTCATCGTACGCACCCATCTCGCGCGCCCACGCCGCCCCGTCCGTCGACAGGATCTCGGCCCCGCCCACGCTCACCAGCACCGGCGCGCCCGCGCGGAACGGGTGGCCCAGCGCCTGGACGTACGCGTTGTCCCGCGTGGCCTCGACGTCCCCTCCCGGCGCGTAGGTCCTCGCGCCCCACCGCAGGAACGACGCGGGCAGGATGTCCGAGCCGTAGTGCGCCATCTCCTCCACCGCCGGCTCGCCCACCGGCCGCCGCGGGAAGCACGCCGCGGGCGCGACCCACGGCGCGATCAGGACCGCCCTCCCCGGCAGCGGGACCCCGAGCTCGGCCCCGTGCTCGCTCAGGTACCGCAGCAGCGCGATGGCGATGTTGCCCCCCGCGCTGTCGCCCGAGAGCGTCACGGCCTGCGGGGGGAGGCCCAGCCCGCGGGTCAGGTACAGGTACGCCGTCAGGGCGTCCTGCAGCGCCGCGGGGAAGGGGTTGCGCCCGCCGTGGCCCGAGAGCCGGTACTGCGGCGAGAAGACGGCGTCGGCGCCGGCGTGGGCGAGGAGGGTGGTGCTGAGGAAGCCCGACGCCGGGGTGAGCGGGTGGTCGCGCACGAAGGCGCCGCCGTGGACGTGCATGACCACCTTTTTCAGGCTGCTTGCCGCCGCCGCCGCGCCTAGGGACGTTGGTGGTGGGGGGGCCGGCCGCCAGATGCCGCCCACGGGTTCCGGGGTCACGGAGGGGTCCGAGGCGAGGGGGCCCGTGTACAGGTGCGCGTCGAAGGGCTGGACTACTACGAAGCGGTCGCCCTCGCCGCGGGGAGGCGTGAGGGAGTGGGTCTCTGCCTCGCCGAGGCCGATGACCGAGTCTATGTGCAGCGAGGCGCGGAGGAAGCGCGCCATCACGGTCTGGAGGCACGACCACTGTCTGTTGGGCCGTAGCGACGGGACGAGGCCGATGACGATCCAGAATGGGAGGCGTGCTATTATCGATGCCGCCGCGGCGACCTGGTAGAGGAGGCGGAAGGGCTGGTAGGACACCAGGGGGTATTTGCTTATGTTTGCCATGGTGATGCTGTCTTCTAGAGGCGCGCTGGGAAACAGAGGTCAATGGTGGGCCGGGCTTGACTCGAACACCAGTAGATGCGAGGAAATAGAAACTCGCGATGAATCTCTATGCACCGGGCCAGGAAAAGAAGGCGGGGAGTGCTGGGTCGCAAGAATGAGAGCAGCTTTTGAGGGCTATGCTATTATACCCGGGTCCAAAAGCCCACAAAAGGATGAATCGTCAACCGAACTTGGGATATGGAAAGGGCCACTTCTCCAAACGACGAGATCCACATCTCTTACAGTTGGCTCTCCGTGACCCACCTTCTATGAAGATCTTTCCGGGGGTAAGTGGGAGTTGTTGTGGGGGAGGAGAGAAATATTTGAAGTCGTCGCTATGGCTTCTCTCATTGAGAAAGCCGCCGACCTTAATCCTGCTCACGCTCTTTCTTGGAGTGGTGGTGCATGGAATTTGCAGGAAATTGTTGAGAATCTGCAATCTGGATTTGCCAGGAAATCTACCCTAGGGTAAATGATGATGTGTGGAGGCGAGAAGGTCACTCACATTGGAATTTTTAGTATGTGTCTCTTTAAACACAAAGGCTAGTATCGTTAGGATCAAGATTGAAAAAGAGCTGTTAGTGCTGGATTCATGTCACATACATGGGACACTCTTACCTATATAAATTCTATGATCCCCACATGTGCAATAGACAGTCCATGCCGACCAATATATTGCAACCATCTTTGTCCTTGATACTTATGTGTTCGTGTTTTCAGCGTACCTGAGAATGCTACTGAACACTATGTATAACATTAAGCAATTTATGATTAGGTTGTATGATTCTGTATCCAATACCGGAATGATACCATGAGTACCCTCACCAATCGCAGTTTCACTCAACCCGCGGCGCCTTCTTCACAATCTCCAGCCGGATCAACTCAGCATTATCCACATAAGGCCGCTCATAGCTCGGGTCAAAGGCATCCCTTACGACACCCGTCCCATTCCCCATCACGATCTGGTTGGGCGCAGGTTCCCCCTCGTCCCCAAACGGGTTCGGCCCTTCGCCATACAGGAAGCTGCCCACAGCCTCGCGACCGGCCCAGACAGCCCGTCCACACCACGGCGCGATCAGCCCATGCCCAACGACCACGGCCGGTCTGCAGGCGGCCTCGCGGCCCCGCCAGTCAAGCGTATCGCGCATCTCTCCCAGCAGGCCGCGCCAGTCACCCCCGTCGTCCACAAAGTACAGGAAGCTCAGCTCCACCGACCGCAGCGAGCCGGGCAACGCCTTCAGCAGCGATATCACGTCCACCTGCGTGACAAGGAAGCCCGAAAGCCCACAGTGCCGGAGGTTTGTCCATGAATCCACAGGCAACAAGCTCCCCAGCGGCACGTGGTGCTCGGGATTGCCACCGCTGCCGCGCACCGGAGCCCGCGCGTCCGGGTCCGGTACCACGTTGGTCCGCAGGCTGAAGTGCCGCAGGTCCGGGGCGACGGCCAGCGCGCCGCGCAGGTGGCCCCCGCGCAGGGCGGGCCACCCCAGGCGCTCCTGGCCGCCGACGGCGAGGGCGAGGTCCAGGCGGGAGAAGCCGGGTCGGCGCAAGAGGGCGCAGAGGTTGACGTACTCGGCGTTTGTTGCTGGGTGCTCGAAGATTCGGCAGTTCAGGCCCGTGTTGAGATGGTGAGCGTCGAGGACGAGCTCGGTGATTCTGTGCTCTGTCTGGGGTTCCGCCAGCACGCGGAGGGCGACGCGGACGCCGCACCATTGCTCTTTGTAGACCTCATCCTCACCGTCTGCAAGCCAGGGCCGCATGTTATGCGGAGGGCAGCCATCCGGAGCGGTGGGCCATCCACGGGGGATAGGGTAATTGAAGCCGTAAGGGAGCGCGCGGATCGTCGGGGTCTCGTAGAGCGGACTGAAAAGCCAGCCGTGGGCGGCCGGCGTGATGGTGACGCGCTCGAGAGACGGGAACCGTTGCAGTGCGTAGCGAAAGGCGGCCTCGTCGGCACCTGAAGCAATCACGGCTTCTTGCTCGCGGAGCAACTCCTGGTAGTGTGCCCAGCAGGCGGCGGGTGGTAGGCGTGTGTTCAGCTGCTCAGCTTGGGCGGCATGCTCGGGGCGGTCGGCGTCCAGGCCCTTGCGGCTGTTGAGGTCGTCTATGTTCTCCTTACATGCGTCTGTAAACCATTTTGGGACCTCACTGTCGTTGTTGTCGTGTGTCTCAGGGGTTTCATCCTCAACATTTTCACCGTGTGCCTGAGCTAGATGGGGAGAGTTGCTGAGGCGCGCATCGTCCCATATCAGCTCGGTAACACCGGAACGAAATGTGTCGCTGTCAGCAACGGCGCGGAGCACTTGTACGTCGCGGCGGTGGGCGGAAAGGAAAACGCGGTGCAGGCGTAGGCGCGCAATGTCATGGAAGAAAGTGCATGTCAACCGGAGGCTCTTGATGTCCCGGTTGGTCAAATGAGAAACTATGGGGTCGTGAAGCACGGCAGGCAGGCGGAGGAGACGGGGCAGACCGTGGCGTGTCTCTGTTATCTGCGCTGGCTCTGCCTCTCCCTTGACAGGAGGACTTTCTTCGTCCTGGACGTCGTTGAGGATAGCACTGAGATCCATGGTTCACGCAGGAAGACCGTGACGCTGTCGATTGAAGAGGATGGACCGCTGATTCCGACAAGCTTCCAGTGACATTTAATTGGCATGCTTGGCAGTGCCGTCAACGCGAAACAAGACCCCAAAGCGAGGTAGTAAGACCAGCAAGGGAATCAATCCAAGGCGTCGGATCGACATTTCGCGGTAAGATTGCTGACATAATGTGCCATCAAACATCAAGGGCTGATACTCAACCATTGGCTAGCCTTTCTTTTCTCATGAGACTAGGGACAGGGTTATTCTGCTATAGTCGTATAGATGTATATAAGTGAAGACATGGTATGGGTCTTCTTTACAGGGTAGCTCGCTAGATGCATCTTCATTCGCTGATTTCTTATTATTGCTTGGGTTATTTGGTCTAGCACGAGGAGGCAAGTTGATCCGGTTGACATGGCCCATATCCAAGCACTCATTACCCTCTTTTGGGCGACCCAGGTATGGCCTGGTTCTCTCTGCCTGTGCTCCTGATCATGGGAAACACAAGTCCAGTTCGGAGGCAGAGTAAGCTGATGAGACGGCATCCGGATGAAATGAGTAGGTGCGTGTTATATTTTGTCACAGTACATAGCATAAATATCGAATCATATCATTCTGGCGCATGTATATGTTCATTGATCAGGAGCATCCAAAACGGCCTTTCGACTATCCATCCGAGTTAAAAGAACGCGTGATGATTACAAATGTGCCTCAGCCAACAAAGCCTCCAAACCCATCTGGAAACTTCTGTATGAGCTGACGCATCTTATCTTTCGCCCTGATATGAGAGTGTATTAATATAGCCGTATGTCATTGCCCGTGCACTTAGTCCCATGCTTACGTGTCCAGGAGCTTGTGCCATTCCGGGCATATAGCAGCCACCACAACGTCGTTTCGACTTGTACCGTGAGTATCATCCTCCGAAATAGGCCGCGGGACGAACTCACATCCCATATAGATAGTGTCGGTCATAGTAGTCTTCTTGCGGCTCAGAGGCTCCAACTTCAGTCTTGTAAAGCTCGACCACGTCCATCTGAAGAGCGTATCGAGGCTCTCCTATGGCTTGAAGGTCGACTATAATGTTGTGATAAGACCAGTGAGTCACGATTCCTGTTCGGACCTCGAAGTGACCTTACCTTCCGCGTGTCCGTAGAACGCACATGAATCAAATAAAATCGGTTGACCCGTTCCCACGTCTGTCTGAACATTGCCATCCCATAGGTCGCCATGGCAAAGCGAAGGCTTGATACTGCGCCCACCCGTCTGCAAAGGACGAAGCAGACGAGCGACCACCTTTTGTATGAATTCTTCGGTCAAGGCGTTCAGATCGTCGTCTTGGCCGTAGACTTTCTGGACATAAGCGACATCACTGCGAAATTGACGGCTCCAGAACTCTTCCCAGCTACCTGTCCATTCGTTTCTCATCACAGGCGGACCCCAGTATGTTCTGCAGTGGAAGCCAAATTTGCCCGTCGGCGAGACAGATGTCTGATGTAGCCTTTTTATGACGGCTAGGAACTCGCGTAAAGGAGGTACTTGAGGCTGCAAATCACGGAAGCGGGTCAAATAAAACGACTTGGTCTTACTCCCTTCGAAATATCCCCAGGCGATCGGGGCGACGACGTTGTCTGGTATGATCGCCGATAGGGCTTCCTGGGACTCGTACTCAGCTCTTGCCATATCGGTCCATTCAGCTCGCTCAATGAGCTGCGTATTGAATCATCAGCACAGAATCATATCAGATGCGCAAAGAATTCAGACTTACCTTGAGAAAGTATTGTTCCTCCTGGCCTTTAACAATCAAGTCGACACGCAGTCCTCTTGACCACTACCCGTGTGTGTTAGGCGTTAGTCGCTAGGTTTAACGCACCGTCTGGTGTTCGAACGTAATTGTACATACCCTGGTTTTGCCATGAGGAGCAACGGATAATACCTCGTGCCCGGCAGGGAAGGCTTATTGAGGGGTCAGAGAAGCCGGGATTGAATGGTGTCGGCGCGCTGCCCAGGCATGGATTCACCTACAGTCCAGAACGGCCGCATCAAGTCCCTGGCAGTTCATCGATGCCCACGGTGGATTTAGAAACTCGGTGATGGTTAGATGAGTTATTCCTGGGTGGTCCTCTTGCACACATCGTGGTAAGCACAGCTGGAACAATCCGCGGAGGGATGCCCCGGATGGAGGCAGATGATTGGCTGACGTTCCATCAGAAAACGCGTGTTGGTTCTGCCACTTGGAGTGCCAGATAAGTAGCAATGCTGGAGATGTGTGTGACGTCAGTTACTGACGGATGTTTCACTGAGCAGAGAAAACTTAGGTTTATAACAGGTCTGGTTGCGTTTCGCAGTTGCCTGTTGCTTTGTTTCCTTCATCTTCTGTTGCTTTGCAGTCGTCCGGCCAATTTCGATCTGTTCTGCCTTCGGTGCTGGGCTCGTTCCCGTAGCCCCGGAGACAGGTCGTCCGCATCCGCCCATGGGATGCACCGCCCCATTCTTCGTCTCCAAGACGCTGTGTCACGAGGACGAAGACCACCATGAACTCTACGTCCATGTTCGGCACAACGGTCGTCTTTTCTTCCTGATTTATCATACGGAGCACTTTGTTCGATCGCCTGGCATTCGAAAAATCTACCTCGAATATCTTCAAGAGATCAGAGATGACGAGGGTCTCTATGACTCCGATGCTTTCAAGTGGCTTCTGAAGCCATTTGAGGCTCTCATCATGAAGCTCGCTCCGCCAGTTCCCCTGACGAAGCCTTCCACGTTGTCGCAATATGCATTCCCTGACTTCTGCACATACCGCCTTGAGGCAGTAGATGAGAAGTCTTACCCAAAACAAGTCGACAAATGGGCTGGCTGGATACCTCCGAGGCTCGGAACCACGGCGGACAAGTTGCACGATCTGAAATCATGGACCCGCGTCTACAACCCGTCTCAGGTCATCCTATGCTATGATCGGTCTGAGGATGTCCTGGTCAAACCGCCACACCGCGTGCAGCTAAGCAACAGCAACAGCCACGGCAAGAACCACACCAGCTATTTCTTGAAATGCTTCGTCGAGCATGGCCACTCAGCCCAATTGGACCGTGAGCTGGCGACCTTTAAAAAAATTGCAAAGTCAAACATCAATGCCGGAGCACGCATAAGCCGCCTCCATGGTGTAGTAGCGACTGAGGATGGCAAAAGCATTCTGGGACTACTACTTACCTGGATTGATGCACCGAAGGGTGCCTTGCAATACCAGTACTATAGGCGCTCGTTACAAGCAAGGCTACGGTGGGCTGCACAGATCCAAGAGACTATAAAAGAGTTGCATAAAGAAGGTGTGGTATGGGGAGACGCAAAACTGGACAATGTGCTCTTGAATAAGGACGATACGCCCTGGATCGTCGACTTCGGAGGCGGTTACACTCCGGGCTGGGTGGACCGTGAGAAGGGGGGGACGATGGAGGGCGACTTACAGGGTCTGAAGAGGATTGTGGGCAAGCTTTCGGATCCGAGTCCTCCACATTTGAGCGATTGTTCATCGGATTAATAAGCCAAGTTTTGAGACATTGGGGCATTGCACGCATTGCCGTTACGCAGGCTAAGCCACATCTGATGCTGACACGGTGTATTGGCATGGAATAAAGGCAAAAGAAAGTCTGGTTCCGCCCGGTGAGGCAGAGACTTGCGTGATTCACTCATGTCAGCCTTCTCCACGATCGGTATTAGGTCAACAGATTCTGAAGGTACCTAGGTACTCCAGAAGCAGAAACATATCCAACCTTCCACTCATCAGAGATTCAAGCAAATGAGTATTGCTTGATTTCTAGTTGAAATTAGCAACGTGCGAAGTGCAGGTGACATAAATTCTGCTCTTAAATGATATAGAAAATCAGGTTATCGGACGTGGCAGCTCCTAGGACACTGGGGCCTCAGAGTCATGGAACTTCCCCAGCTTCAGCAGCGCCTTCGCATTGTCCCTCCCAATCTTCTTGTAGTTCTCCACGCCGCCAACAGCAGCCTTGACCTCCTCGGCCTTGCCGTCCCACCAAGCGGAGCAGTTCTCGATCGTCTCATAAGGATAGTCGACGCTGAACAGGACGCGGTCGGCCCCGATCTCGTCGACGACGTACTTGAGCGTGTGGCTGGAGAAGTGGCCCGAGGTGGTGACCCAGATGTTCTGCTTGAAGTAGTCGTAGACGGTCTTCTTGCAGTACCTGCCGTTGCCCTCCTCCTGGGCGATGGGCCGCTTGACGTCCTCGAGCCAGTGGTTGATGCGCCAGAAGTCGAACGGGATGTGCTCGCCCAGGTGGCCCACGATGACCTTGGCCTTGGGGTGGCGGTCGAACACGCCGTTGACGATCAGGCCCATCAGGTGCAGGCTGACGGCGTTGGCGAAGGACAGGGGCGGGCCGATGAGGGACTTGCGCTGCGCGTAGAGCTTGTCGAAGACGACGTCCGCGGGCGCGGCCGGGTGGATGTACAGCGGGACGTCGAGGTCTGTCAGGACCTTCCAGAAGGCGTCGTACTGCGGCTGGTCGTAGAAGAGGTACTCCTCGCCGTTCCTGCCCGCGTGCTGGAAGTCGCAGAGCAGGGCGCCGTGGAACCCGAGCTCCTTGACGCAGCGGGTGAGCTCCCTGCCGGCCTGGACGGGGTCGTGCATGGACAGGCACGCGAAGGCGCCGAGCTTGTCGGGCTTGGACTTGATCTGCTCCGCGACCCAGTTGTTGACCTCGGTGGCGCGGCGCTCGGCCTCAGCCTTGTTTGAGATGCCCTGGATACCGGGGACGGTGAGGGACACGATACTATACAGTCGAATGTCAGATTTCTGGTTCATCACAATTTACTGAAAAGAAGTCAAGCCACTAAGTCTTGTGTCTTCGAAGGGACATACGTGTAGCCAATTCCGTGGTCGTCAGCGAGCTTGACACGCTCATCGTTGATGTCACTAATCTGTCTCATGTAACGAGTGCGATCATCCTTCGCAATGTACAGGGCCGCTTCCCTCTGAGACTTGGCCTCCATGCCGACCATCTCGTAGGCCTCTTCGAGTGCGATCTTTCCCAGCATTTTGGCGAATGTTTAGAGAGTAAGAGGTTCGGATGGTGTTCAACAGATTGTCGTGGGCGTGATTCGAGATAGAAATTCAAGTGAGTTGTATATGGTTCTGAGTTGAGAGTTGCACATCATATTTGGCCCAGAGAGTGCACTCTTATATAGTTGTCGTAGGTTTCACGGAAGCTTTGACTGACCCCTTCGCCCCTAACGTTGAGGGCGAAAGTTCGCGAACGTCGCCTTTGGCGTCATGATGGTTCTGAGAACCCGCCATCTCGCGGACCCGTGTCCTTCAGAATGTCGAGATGATGATGCCATGTGCAAGACAACATCTCGAGATCTCGAGTCAAGACCCAGTTTTCTTGTGGGGGTGCTCCTTGAACCTCGCGCAGCTGGAGCGGGCGAGCTTGGAGTCGGAAGAGCTGCCCGACACTCGGAAGGGGTACCTTACGCGGCCACATTGGCGGGGAATCAGAACATGTTACCTATTTCGTCCTTCGCCCTACACTGACGTGCGGATATCTCGCGATGGCCCCCTGTTCGCTGCTCGGGTAATTTACGGGAGCAGCGAAGACAGGAAAGCTTGTTTTCGTACCAACGGCCGGTTCAGGTGGGACGTTGGGTCGCCCCCTGGGGTAGCTATGGAACAGCTGCCGACGCGAGGCAGGTCTAAGTGGGAGTCTCGACTCTCAGCTCGCCTGATGTTCGAAAATCTCACCGACATCAAGGGGTGCCTCTTCTGGTCACGCAGCAATTGTGGTCTGAGCAGCTGTGTACTATCCGATCCGACCTCAACACCTCGGAGCCGACAATGTTGTAGCCGCTTGAGTGAGGATGAGCCAAAGGATGGCAGTACGCGTTAACTACGTATTGAATAGTACTACTTCATTCATTCGAAATGCAGGCGCGCAATGAATATCTAAAGCTACTGTCGTCATTTCTGCAACTGGAATAGATGCTAGGAAATATCACACGCTAGCGCCTCGGATAATAGCGTCTGCCGCTCCCAGTCTATGGGGTTTTTATCAGAAGAATTGGCGTGAAGTCTTACAATTCGATGTCCCAGGGTCCATGCTAAGCTGTTCCGATTACTGAAGTCCTCGGATCGAACCATAGAACCATACTAGAGGCCCCCCGCGGGGGGGGGGGGTTGCCCAGTTGTCAGGCTTGACCGGATAAGGCACCTGTGGACCCTCGGAACATTGAGTCCAGCATCCGAGACTTTCTGACATTGGCACCCGACAATACACCACTTGCGCAGTTTGCCAGTGTCAAAATCTACTTGCAATGACTTAAACTAGGCCGGAAGGCACTCAAATCAAACAGCTATTTCACATAGTACACCATACTGCTCAGTTTGCGGCTCTGCGCATCCATCGGATCGTGAACGATTGAAGCGGACCACAACCACAATTGAGTCTCATTCACGGCTGTGGTCCGTTCTGAACGGGAGTTGTATTTCTTCTTCCCGCAGATTGCTCTGGTTTCTGCTGCATGCGATGCGCGAGCTGGCAAAGGTCCCTTATTCGCGAGACGCCGAGCTTTCCAAGGCCCGTCGTTCTCGTCGGATGAAGTTCGCACGCGCAGGAACTCTGCATCCGGTCCGCTGCTGACGACCTCACCAGTATGTCCCGAGACATCGATAGGTACAGTTAAGTACAGCCAGGGATTTTTCGGCCTTCCAGCAAAACTTCGTCCTGCAATATTTTCATCACTGTTGTATTTCAATGCCTCAGTCATTATCGTGGAAACTGTGAGATCCTTCATTTCTAATTGTACGTCGACTCAGGCGACACGAGGGTTGGAACGACATTGATCCAGTTAATGTGAACTTAGAAGTACTAATCCCCCAATTCAAATCCTAACTCCACTTAGATCTAGTGTTGTTCTACTAGCGAGCCTGTTCTCATAATGTAGTGTTGCAAGCATTACGCCTCAGAGCACCATTCACCCGTCCCTAGGTACTAGGCAGGCTGCGGTTTTAAATGGGTGAATAATAAGCCCGTGGATAATAACTCATAGGCGACTTTTCTTCGCCTCCATATGCTTGCCCATTATCCATACCATAGTCCCTTACTACCTTATATACCTTAATATCTTATATAATTAATTCCCGTAATACTTATATAAACATTTAATATTTATTAATATATTAATAATAATTATTAACATTATTAAAACGATAACTTTATATATTTAAAAAATATTTTAATACTTAATTAAATAAATTTCTTTTAAAAAAATAAAAAGCTTTTTTTAAAATTAATATTTTATTTATTTATATTAAAATTATTCCCTTTTAAATATAAAGATAATTATAATCCTATAATTATATAATTTTTATTTATATTTATTAAATTATAATCATTTTTAATTATTTTATATTTTTTAAAAACCGTTTTTAATTTTTCTTTTTTTATAATTTTTTTTTAATTATTATTTTAATATTTATAAAAAGTTTAATATTTTTAAAATATATTTATAATTTTTAAATATAATTATAAATTAATTAATTATTTAAAATAATATTAAATTTAAAGTATTATTTAAAAATAATTTTATTTTAAATAAAGTTTATTTATTATATTTATATAATAAAATATATTTACTTTTTTAAATAATAATATTATATATTAAATAAAATTATTTTAATTTAATAAAAAATTAAATAATTGTTTTTTAAATAATTTTATTGTTGGCTGGGTCACGTATTCGAATACGTTGGTTGGGGTGTATTGGGTTGCATTGGTGTGTAGAGGGGAAGGAGGCAGCGAATGCTGCAGCCTTCGCCGTCTGGCTATGGGCTATCAGAAAGGGGGTCACGTGACTGGCGCTTGGGCCAATAGCACGTCCCTGTCTATCTATCTATGTACATACGCACTATTCCCACATTTATATATAATGAATTTAATTATAATTACTTATAACCTATATTATTTCTTATCTTATTAAAGTAATTATTATCATTCCAGCTTAATAAAGGAGTTTAAAGAATATAAATAGTCTTTCATACTGTATGTTTAAGAATTAATCCCCCTAGAGATACCCTATATGTTTTTAAACTGGAAGGCTTGAACCCTAGCTCTTTAATCGGAAATTAAGATGAATTTGCTAGCTGCTGACATAGTAGACTGCTTAGCTAAAAGACCAGTAATTTCCAATCGCAATTGAAAATACCCAGCAGCCTATGAGCCTATACCGTCACAAGATTTAAGTAATAGGTTGATTTTAAACAGCCCTGAAAAACAATACCTACCCCTCTACCAAATTGCATGAAAATTCATCATCGCGTAACTCAAATCACAATCCGGCAACTCATCAAACCTTGAGCCTTGTATACTCTTCCGCATTAATTCAGCTTCTGCCTTGAGATTGGACGCCTCCTTCGTGTCCCCTTTGAGCTCAAGCGCTTCAGCTAGCTTCCTCTGGACTCGAGCCACCTCCCCGTCATCACCCTTGGAGCGCCTGCTGATCTTTGCGATAACTAGAACCTTCCTCAATAGAGAGCTAAGGAGTGAAATAAAATGGTCAGCTCTGTTACTCGTTTGATCCAACTCATCAACACAGGTCAAAGTGTGTGGTTTGAAGAATCCCTTGGATGAGGACGGTGACTCACACAGCCTTATCAAACTGGCCACGCTTCATATGTATTGTGCTTAGTTTCAATTTTGCGGCGTTGGTCGTCGGATGAGCTTCATTCTCTCGCGAAAAAAGCTCCAGGGCTCGGGTCCAATATCCCTCTGCGTCATCGTATCGGCCCTGATCAAACAGTGCATTTCCAACATGGTAGTCCGCCCTGTCGCATTTTGATTAATATCTAAGACACATTCGTTGAGGTGAAGGTGTGTACCCACAGTCCGTCAAAGTGATTTCCTTCTCCAAGAAAGGCCACGGACCATTTGCGGCATTGTTCTGCGTGGTAGATCGCCTTGTCGTAGTCTTTCAAAATTCTGAATGCCCTAGCAAGGTTGGTGTGAGGGATATGCAACAGCTTCGTGTACACCTCTGGCCCATTCTCCATGAAGATATCAAGGGCCTTGAAATAAAGGTCAATGGCCTTCTCGCAGGCACCTTCTCGCAAATCCTGGAAGATTATATTGGCGAGATTATTGTAGCCACTACCAACCTCAGGGTGGCGATCGTCGTAAATCTTTAGGAAGGCCTCAAGGCTCGGTCTCATGTACTTGTAAGCTTCGTCACAGTGACCTCGTTCGCATTCCATTTCGCCTCGAGAGTTAGCCAGGATAGCAAATATCAAACCATTCTTATCTTCGCAAAGGGGCATGGCAGTCTCCATTAGCTCTTCCTCTTCTTGCCATGCGCCTGACTCCATGAGATACCTTGGTAATGATTAGCACATGCGAGCAGTTGTAGAAAGCTGTCAGGAGAGCCCTGCAGCCTCGTATGCAAACGTACCAACCGCATCCCGTCGACAGCCATAGGAATGGGTCGAATTCGCCGCTTTTATTGGGCCTGAATTTCGATTCTTGCCATCGCGCGCAAAGAATGAGTACATGCTGAATGTACTTCTTGCACTGAATCCAGTGGGGTCGCATAGATTGTCCAAGGACTAGTTTGGGAAAGGCTAGGCAAAGCAAAGCTGAAGCTGAGACAAAGAACTGGTGCTGTTGTTCTTTACCGACGAAGTTCCTGTACTCCTCCTGGATTAGTCGATGAATGTAGAAGATGTTATTCTCAGCGTCCTTGCGAATGAGAGCGGTCTTGAGTAATTCTTCAAGAGCTTCGCTGTACCTATTCGACTGTTAATTAGCTGCTCGACTTTCAACCCCCAGAAACGAGCAGGTACTCACAACCAGTCATCTTCACAGAATTCCATCCCTTTGGGAAGTTGTTTGCCGTCCGGAGGGTGGAAAAGATCCTCTGGAATCGCATCAGGACCCACGTATGCAATGACCCCAAGTAAATGGCTTGCATTAGGACTCAGGAATCCAAAGGCTGTCTGCCAGCACGTTGCCAAGGATCGATGATAGTAAGATTCGATCCCACGAGTCTCTCTGTGAAGCTTTACGGAGTGATTCTCGTAGAGCTTCAAAAAGGCTGCAATGGATGTTTTGCGGATCCGTATCTGGGAAGACATGACAACCAGAGCCAATGCTAGTCCACCGAGACGACTGGCCAACTCATGAGCGGCTTGGACCTCTGTTTGGCTGTAGTTCGTTCGATCCACATGGTATAAGATCATATCACTCCCTTTTTTCTGGTCGAAGACTTCGATTTCCATGCCACCAGAGGCCGGATCAATGCTCACAATATCGTTGCGCGATGTTACTAGGATCTTCCCGCAGTCTGCAGCTGGCCAAGCATTCCGAAATATGTCGAGGTCCTCAACATTATCAAAAATGCATAGCCATGTTCGACCTGTATATCCAAGTTGTTAGTTGTGTAGGACAGTAGCATACCCTTGGATAAAGGCAGCGTAAGACGGTCTTCGGGACAGAATTCTAGACACCTGTTGTGAGAGGATCACAAGAAGGCAGAAGGCTTCAGCTTTAAAGGAATAGAAGTTGAGGTACAGGTAGTGGAAAAGATGAAGAATGATCAAAAAGAAAACCACCACCGATGATAGACTCAGCCAAGCTCTAGAGTGCGACCTACTGGTTCGTCTCAGCCAACGGAGTACCAAAAGTTTGTTTTGCTCAGAGACCTCATCCTCTGAGGCACCCTCAAGCCTCAACAATGAGGCAATTTCAGTAAAGCTGCGAGCTAATGAAAGCCCGGTCTCGCAATTGAACCAGAGGACAGCCTCCGTTCCGGCGTCTTTGTGATCGTAGGCGTATTTTAGAGCGGTTTGGGTCTTCCCAATCCCGCCAGTCCCATAAAGAGCAAAGCTGCGGAAGGATGCAAACGTGACTGGATTGTCGAGGTGATCTCTGATAGCCTCAAGCTCCTTTTCGCGGCCAAAAAACTTGACATTTCGGGAGAACGGAATGTTCGAGCAAGGGTAGATATCGTCTTCTGATGCAACTGAGGACGCATGAGTAGATCTTGTCGGAAGGAAACCCAGTCGATCCAACTCTTTCAACAGATCAGCCGGACTATTCCCCTGCACCTGAGCAATTGCGTTTGCTTTCTCTTTGATTTGCTCGGATCGCTTCCGTATGCCGTTGAGGGTATCAGCAAATCTGGTTTCAACACTGTGCCAAGTCCGCTCCGCGGTTATACCTAGAGGTCAGCACGCTTGGAGTAGAGAGGAGGGGTGAACTTCGAGCTTACTGTGCTTATTGCGATTCAAAAATGGTATGATCTGCGTCCAGAACGTGATGATATCGACAAATACATCCATTAGCTCGTCTCCGACATGCGGGTTCTTCGCGAACGTTTCACCGTGGATCTGGAACATTTCGAGGTTGTGCCCAAGTTCTTGCAGCATGTCAAGAGTTCGTGGAAACAATGTCTCGGTTCGACTTGCGGCCTGAAATCTATCCGTCAGATCATGCTCATGCACTGTTCGGTCAGGGAAGGTTGCCCAAACACGCAATAGGAGACTCATCAAACCCCAGATGACTGCTGTCTCCGCCGAAGTGGATGAAATATATGCTGCGAGAAGAGTGATAAATCCGATGAAAGGGTCCAAGAACGGCAATAGGCGTTGAAGTAGTCTCGAACTATTGATTTGCTGAATTGTGCTTTGCAGGTTTAAGACGCTGGCTTTGAAATCTTCGTATGTCTTGATACGACCGAGGAATTGGCGTTCCTCCTCGCACAAGTTCTCCTCGCAGAGGGCGGTGGCTTCCGCCCATTTCAAGTTGCAATACTCGACGCTGTGATTCCTTAGCATGCCAGACACCAATGTCAAAAGATGTTTTCTTACGACGAGGCGGTTCCGCCCGCCATCGAAATGGGGGTGTTGATTCCAGACATGGTGATGCTAGATGTCACTTGTATTACTGTGCACAGGCGTTTTTTGGAAGTAATTGGGCCCTTGAGCCCAAACAAAGTGACCGTGTTGATCGGTCTCGAATAGGTGTCCTAAAAGAAAGTTAACTATTTCAAGAGAGCGGGTCATTTCTCTTCTTCTGCAGTGGTCGTATCTGACTGGAGACACCCAGTCGAGCGCCAGCATGAGGGGGGCATGCATAGTGTTTTGAGACAACCCCTCTGACGTGTATTAGCAGCCATGTGTGGCACGAGCTTGGCACCTGACAGGTCTCTGTACAATCGCCACTCGTTTCCTACCGCGTCTGAATGGCTGTACGGCTTCATGCAGACAACTTGCCAATTCATCGACGCATTTAAAAGGGGTGGTTCGCAGCGGCTGTGGAGGATCATAGCCTGCAGCATACTGCGTGTGCTCGTTGGACATCAGCAAATCCCGGTCGGGATTCGACCCGAGTGAGACAAGGGGTGTAAGACTGCACAGTGCGACTCACCCACACTTCATTCCCAATGACAACTACCCCGCAGTTCCACGAGCAAAGCCTCGTAAATCATGTCACACCTCGGCCACATCCCCAGGATTGTGACGAGGCTGCACAGCATCTAATGTGTTGAAGATCGGCTGTCCTGAGGACCCAAGTCGAATTGTGCCGGGAAAGTAGCTTCTCAGCGCTTCAAGTGTATCTCTCTCACTCACACTTATCGTACCACGGCTTCTCATGCAACTAGTGTTTGCTTGTACATGTCTAGGATACTGCATCTGGCTGAACTTGGTGGGACGCCCAGAAAGACGTGGAAGCTTTTGACCTCCTTCGCGATTTTTCCCTTTGATGCTTGACAGTCAGCGAAAGCGATGCTTACCAGATGCGAAGAGGATTCTTGGTAGCGGAGGGCATGCAGAGGCATTTTCAACACTCTCTTCGTATCGTCGTCCGCTTTAACTCGCAGCGTCTGGAGTGCGAAAGGAAAAGGCATTCTAAACTTCAACGGATCTCTCTGGAAACGCAATAGGAGAGGCAAGAGGACCTGTCATGATAGCCTCGTCGAAGTTATGACGTTTTCAACCCTCCAGAGCCACACAATGGACATGAGATTCATATACGCATATTGCAATAAGATTCAGATACATCTGGAAGACCCTGTACATAGCTTGATTCGCGTTGTCATCACCTGTCAATGAGTGACATTATTTTGGAAACAGGTGAACAGAGTGGATATGCAGCTGTGAAATCCAAATTTTGCCCGCAATGTCCTGTCCAAGCTTGCCCCATCACCGCCCCTTGAAAAGTTCAAGTCTTGTTGACTGCGCTAACCACCAAGGGAGCCATCGTCGGCTTGGTAGATGATGCGAATAGTGGGTGTGATGGTGTTGTTTCCACTGACATCATTGCCATTGGGGGCCATGAAAGCCTTCCATGGTTGTGAAATGGAAGCCGGCTCCATGATGCTTCTAGACTACACTTGTGTGCTGAATAGTGGGCCTGATGTCAGTTCAAGGTTTATTTTAGACTATTTTGAGATCACCTGGGCACTCACACAGTGTTTGGTCTGATGAGGGAGATATTTTGGGAGTAAGCTTTGAGTGTAGACTTTGAGGGAAGGCTGCCAGTGATAGTCGAGAGATTCTGGAATTTCAACCACGGCCTACTTATACCTGGGGAACATAAGTAAATGGGAATTTTCATGTGACTGGTCTTTTCAAAGAAGAAAATCATAGGTGTGACACCCCTCTTGGCCAGCAACTCATTTACCGACAAAGTGACCACGAGCTGACACGGGCTCTTCACCCCAATCAGGGTGTTTGTTTCTTCCCATCGTGTTCACAGCTCTCCTGCAGCAATACGACATTTCGTTCACTGAGCAGGATCTTCGATATTGTCCTTGGTGCATCATGACCAATGGAACCTAGAAGGCTTATCCAAAGTCACGAATAGATCATCTGTGGCTTACTTTTATTGATCTCAGATATCACTTCCGAATTCAGGCATGGTAACACGAGGCAAGGGCTGATCACGGCTAAAACTCTCTGCAACTGCTCATTCAGGAAAGTCATGCTCAATCTCATGGCTATTCGACCCATATCAGATGCCTGAATTCTTGGCATAGTGTCACAAACCCATCACGAGGCACTCAAATTTGTGGCTAAGTCGTTGTGCCGCTCCCCCTTCCAGCATCCGGCATATGAGCATCTGAGCCTGATGGCACACTTTGGAATGCCTGAATTCTTGGCATAGTTGCACAATGTTGACCCCGCTTCGCTTCTTATCTATATCAATGGTGGTGTGAACACCATCATATTCCCATGTGAATGATGCAGCTCAAGTAGTACGTACCTATTGTCGATTGAGGGTCTCAGAGAGGCCCACCCAAGCTAGTTTGGAAGTTGGTCATCTCTGACTTCTGATCACCACCCTGACAGAACTCTTATATATTGATATGTAGAGAGAAGGCCTCAGCCATGAACAGCTGCCTGCCCTTCCAACAATCCTTCCACCAATACCTTATTCCCACACCTTTCAGAGGCGCGACCTACAGCATTCTTGTGCCTCTTGTCTGCATTGAAGATGGCTACTACGCTGGCAGATTTGGGAAGCGCAGGACCTGATACCACCTGTGCTTTACACTTCTTAAAGCGCTCAGAAGTTTATGACAAGGAGAAGCCGTACTATTTCTCCGGAGCTCTCGAAAAGGACCAGGAAAACCTTCGGAGTAACCTGGAATATGAAATACATGAAGGGATTAATGTTCGCGATCTCCGAGGCTTTGAGTCCCTCCTTCGGCTCGAAAAGCATGGCTTTGAACTACTCAATTATAAAGCCAAGGTCAATTTGGTAGATCCCAATCAGGATGAGATCAAGGCTTACTTAGAGGACCTCGCCTCCACGCTGAAAAGCCGGTTGAATGCAGAGGCAGTCCTTGCCTATACATACCGGGTAAGTGATTCGAGTCACAATGTCCTCAGACACACATCAACGCTTGCATTCACATACTGACCAGGATAAAGTTCCGCAGGGAAAAGCTGACAGATGATGCTACTAACTCGAATATGGCCATAGGCGCATATCACAATCAAGATACACCGGTAACAATACCACACACAGACCAGTCAAGGGAGGGTGGTCTTCGAAGAGCTGAAAGACATTTGACCGAGGAAGAGGCGAGGAAATACCTTGACGGGACATGGAGAATCCGTATCATGAATTGTTGGCAGCCATTAAGCAAGAGTGCTGACGAGCGCCCTCTTGCTATGTGCGACTACTGTTCCATAGATGAGAAAGATCTTCGATCAGCAGATAGGGCATCGCGAGAATATGCGGGCGAGATCTACTACATCCATCACAACCCAGATCAGACCTGGTACTGGATCAGTGGCCAGACACCTGAGGAAGTGCTTCTTTTCACGAACTTCGACTCCAGGCCCGGTCTAGGTGTTCCATGTAAGCCGTTATGTCAACCTGCTAACTCTTGATTCACTCATTCCTCATTCGTTTTGATTGATAACTAACTATTTGAAAGTCATGGTTCACTCCTCCTTCTTCAACGAGAAGGCCGCAGGCAAAGTGCAAAGGCGGGAAAGTTTGGAAACGGCTCTTATTGTGGTTTCAAAGGACTGAGTAATTGTTCCACTTTGAAGATGATGATCCCAATTCTCACATGGATCTTGAAAATCAAATTCTATGCCGTGTTGGAAATTTGTTCTACTGTCTAGGGAGAGGTTCGCTGTACTGGCAGTCTTCATTCACTTGCTGCATGTACTCATGGACAGAGTGATTCCTGTTGAGGAAGAACCAGATTGATTGATAGGAAAAAAGTCACGACCTTTACCTTTAGCCACTGAGAAAAACCTGACTCGTATATCTGTCACCAAATCGTCCCCATTAATCTCGCTCATTACTCGTTCTGGTGGTCGAGGAAGGCTGTTGGAGGCCGTCGCTGTGGAAACGAGGCCTCGAAGGCACTCATCAGGGTTACCAGTGTGGGTTCGCTTTCTGCCATTGCCATGAGTCCAACGGGCCGACCATTGTAGTCAATGTACCCAAGCGGCAACGAGCAAAGAGGATATCCTATTTGTGATATTAGCCTTGATTGTTTCGGTTCCAGAGCACGTGTTGGCACAAACCTGTGGCGGCCGAGTATTTGCTCCACTGACTGTCACCAGGGCCGATGATGACATTGGCACTATACTTGCTAAGAGTATCTGGCAGGCTTTGTCCCACTGACTTGATGTGTTCCATCAACCTTTCACGCTGATTGGAAGCATGATCGAATGCCACAGACTGCACGATGAAGTCTTGATTCGGGTATTCTGGCTGTCTGTTAGCAAGTGTTGACCTGCGAATTACGGCTCATACCAGAAGGAAGTTCCACTTCCGAATGGGCTTGATTCCATTCGGCAAGCTCCTTCGCTGATGAGACCTTTGAACCCTGTGTTCCTGAGAGGTACTTGTCGAAGTCCAGCTCGAAGTCGGCAACTGTACTCTATCAGCCGGTTGGGTTTCGACAGCATGGTGAAAGACCTACCCATAAGTCCCAGAAGAGAGTTCGTGCCATCCAGGTCAAAATCGTCGTGACTTCGGAGGTCTACGTCGTAGTGGAAGCTGGATGCAAGCTGCTTGATGCGGTCATAGCTCTTGAGTGTAAGATCTCTCTACGTAGGAGACGTTAGTTCAATGAATATCTTTTGGAAAATCAGACAAAGATGGCTTCACTTGCGATTTGCTGAACTGCTTCGGGAACGAACTTTTGGAATGCCGGATCCTTATGACGGAATCTCTCAGGATCCAGGGCACCAATTCGAATGTCTTTCCAGCCAGCCTCTCCATTCATCGATGAGATATACCCTTCTCTGGGCACGTTTGAGCTGCCATTGCCCTGTAGTACCGTGAGTAAATTGACGGTGTCCTCCACTGAGAGACATATGGGTCCAGCCACATCAAGATAATATGATACAGGAATGATCCCATCATTAGGAACGCTTTGTAGAGACGGTTTGATTGTGTACAATGATTGTCGAGTAGCGGGTGTAATAAGGGAGCCCTCGGTCTCGGTGCCAATGGCCATTGGCGCGAAGCCGGCAGCCACCGCAATACCAGACCCTGATGAGGAGCCTCCGGGGCTCTGCAGGAAAATCAGTACTTTGCCATTCAGCGCATATGCGCCAAAGGTGGACATACGCTGTGTCCTCCAAGACCGTCTGACATATCCAGACCACCTTTGACATAGGGATTGGGGGACTGCCCATGGAGCGCAGACCAGCCACACCTGATTCCGGTGCCTCTGCGGTCAAAAATCAACTTTGTGTGCTTCAACGTCTAGCGCATGGTGAATTACTGTCTTACTTGAACCACATCATTTGCTGGATACGATTAGATCCAGTGGTTCAATCAATCAGGTAGAGAAAGCTTACAGAAAGAGTCGCCTTGCCCAGAATGATCATACCCGCATCGATAAGCTATAAATCATAAGCGATGTACCCTTTCTGAGAAGTCCGAACCAGGAGACTGACTTTGTCCACGATCGGAGCGTTGTGCAGCACAGTTGAGCCCACAAGGGCGATGTTACCCCCTGTGTTATCCATTTCCATAGATGGTTCGGTACCAATGTTGTCCTATTTTGGGGGTCAAATATCTGTTTCTCTTTTCAGGGGTCGTTGAGATATAATTTAAGTGGCACTGACCTTCAAAAGGATCGGGATTCCATGCAATGGTCCGATGATATTGCCGGCTGCTCGTTGAGAATCTAGCTGTTTAGCCCTTTCTAGGGCGCTGGGTGTGAGCCGGTATATGGCCTTCAGGTAGCCATTATATTTGAGGATCTGACGATAGTACTCGTTCAGTATCTGGACGCTGGTTATGCTGCCTGCAATCAACATGTCCCTCAGTGTGGAAGCTGAAGTAGTCAGCGGGTCGAATCGAGGGGAGTCGTCCGTGACAGTCGGAACCCATCCGACAAGGTGTGCCTTGCGAAATTCACCATGGCCCGAGTTGAGTGACATGTTGGATCTGGGCTGGATCTGTGCAACGAAGTGAGTTGGGCCTTTCTGTGTTGACCTGAGATTGGATGCTAGACGATGGTACATGAACGGAGGGGACGAGTCTAGGACAGTCATCTATGAATGTGTAATGAATGACCTTTCAACAGATCAATCGATCCGGCACCTTCGGACATGCCATCCAGGTCTTGACGTCTCAAAGGAAAGAAAGAGATAAAAGGCCGAGCCCGACAACCCCGCTCTAGAACGTCTTACACGTCCGTGGAAGCAAGAGTTGCTGCAGTACAGTGCCAGTACGCACTATCTACATATACCAAGCTTTCCGGTGTGAGTCTGGAGTGAGCCCTGCGGGCAATGGCGTGACATCCCGCCCGACTTCTTACTGAGATCCATGCACTAGCGCACACACCGACGACTTGTCCGGGTACACCATGGCGCTAGGTAGCACCCGACATTTGCAGCGACGCTGTGGCTACACTGGCAGCAGCCTCTCGCGTCCATGTGCATCTCTTGGCGCTACGCGACTCGGAGAGCGTGAGAGATTCCCAGACGTTCTTTGAGACATCTCTCTCGTTTTCATCCGGCTCAAGTTTCAACTACGTCAGATACCTGCTTGGGGGATAGCTAATATTGCCTTATCACGGACGTCTCCGATTCCCTTCTACTGACCACGTCAGCAACCGCCGCCAAGATGCATTTGTATGCTGTGGAACATTTCCAACCAAGAAACCAACGTTATCACAATGAACAAGGCCAATCACAAGAATTTGGTTTAAGCCACGGGGAGATACCACTGTCACACACGGGTTGAAGAATTGGTCAACTTTTAATTTCGGCGCGCTGAGAACGCCACAATGGTTTGGTCAGTAAGATGAAGGCGGATTCAGGGGATCTTGGTTGGGGGGGGGGGGGGTAAAATCCTACTACCTCATCGGGTCCGGGTGATGGCATTCACCTTGCTGATTGACGAAAATTGGTAACCTCAAGAGCTGGCGACAGGCACATTTTGCAAACACACGTGAAGCAATTTGTCATTTACATGCCACAGTCTCCAAACAAGAAAGCTTGCTGAACGATGTTCCAGTGGCTAAAAGCTTTTAGGCTAGTGAAGCGTGCCGAGGACACCGCTGAATGTGTTTCACTGCCGTTGTATGGATCCAACGTCAACGAACCCGGCGTCACTGAGAACCCAAACGGTAAGGTCCCGAGGTCTACGAGAACTTGTGGCCCGCAATGTTCGACTTGTACTTGAATTGATGAGTCTCTCATAGGACGAAACTTGTCCAACGCATCAGTACCCACAGAGGAAGAATGTACCTTTCTCGGGATCGCCACAGGCAAACCGGTTGCTCAGGATCGTGGGCTTTCCCAAGAGCAACATTGCTGGATCACACACCTACGCGCGCGTATTGAGATGTACCCTGCAACCGAGATCCGTACTCTTCTAGTGGGAGACCAAACAAACGACCTGTCGAACTCCATGGATGAAGCGCTCATGAAGCAATGTTTCTTACTCTTTACGCGCCTGGCCGAGATCACCATGAACGAACACCATATCAGTATAGATAAGGCAATCCAGATTCTATGCGACACGGGACACGGCATCTTACAGACTGACGCCAAGGAGACACACATGCTTAACAGGTCCCGCTCACTGATATTCTACTGCATGTCTTCAATAACTATGCTGTATTCAGCGGTTTTCAATGCTGAATATGACTATTTACGACTTGACAAGACACAATGTTTACCAATAGTGGACATCCAGACGTCGAACCTTGCAGAGCGACCTCTGTGCGAGCTTTTACAGGATTTCGGGCCTCTACTGCCCACCAAAACCGACCATGTTGTTGTCACCATGCCGGACCCAGTCTTCGCATCCGACTCGCTCTATGTGTCCTTGTTGAATGCAGAAACTCTCACAAAGCTAGGTGATATCGAAATCGAATGGAGCAATAATGTCAGTTGTCATCTGGAATTCGATTCTGAGCGCAGACGCCTGTTTCTTTTTCGCTTGCCGTCATTTTGCGAAATCCACCATTGCGACTCAAGTATCCTGTCGAAGTAAGATCCACCCTATCTGATAGCAACCGAGGTCAAGCTGAAATTCCACAGACTTCTGCATCGATACTACGACGAATTTACAAGACCGGATCACTTCTCATGTGCAGCTTTTCTCAAAGAAATCAAACAGTCGTACCATCTAATATTTTCAGGAACTCCAGCCTCCAGAAGATTGTATAACCGCAAAGAACGAGGGAAACTGCGAGACACTGGTACGATTGATATATATCTTGATCGGATCTGCGGAACAACTTCCCGCACCAGGAATGAAACCAATTCTTATAGCAAGACAACAGACTTCCCTATCTTCGCTGCCCGTCTATCCAAATTGCAGGACTATGTCCTCCGACAAAATCCTTTTTCTCTACGGATGATTTGGAGAGACAAACGAAATCCCTACATGTGGTATACGTTTTGGGCTGTTGTATGGATCGGGGGAATTTCACTTATTCTCACCATTTCACAAGTAGTCCTGTCTGTTATCCAAGTTCATTATGCAATTCACCCGAACTAGGTATAGAACTCATTCAATTACTCTGGGTCTAGATCCTAACTGCTTCTTTGAACCTCCTCATCGATGTTCCATTTGCGTGACCTGGCAAGAGCCTCGAAGATCTTACGGAGGCAACCTCAGTAGTGACAATACTACTCTCAGTCTCTTTTTAAGCCAATTACAACACACTGCGTACCCCATTACACATATCTCACCTCCATACCGTGTTTTAATATATACTAAAAAGGATTAATATAGCATTAAAAGCCTTTATAACTACTTATTAAGTATTATATTATTTCTTTTTTATTATAATATTTCTTTTAATTTAATAATTAAAACAATTATAATAAATATAATAATTGCTATATAAATTAATTAAATAAAGCTAATAATTATTATTATAAAGGCTTTTATTTAAAAGAATAATTATTACTTATTTTATTAAAAGACTTATTTTATAAATTACTTTTTTAAAAATATATATTATATAATTATAATTTTAAATAAATTTTTATATAATAAAATATTAAATACATTATAAATAATATTAATAAATTATTTTTAAAAGAATTAATTTAAATAAAACTTTATATAAAATAATATTAAATAATTATTTTTATATTTTATTTTATTTTAAAAATATTATAAATTTATAAATAATATATATTATTATTATATATTTTAAACTATTAATATAAAAATTAAATAAATTTATTATAAATAATTAATATATAATAATAATAATAATAAATAAAAAAGTCTTAATATTATAATATTAATATAAATATAATTTAAAAATTATATTAATAAGTTTTATATTATTAAAATATTAATTTATAAAATAAAAGTTTTTAATATTATAATTATATATTTTATATTATGAAAATATTAATAAAATATTAAAAGTAAATAAAGTTTAATTAATTAATATATTTTATTTTAAAAATATAAATAATATTAATAATATTATTTAAATTTATTATAATAATTATAATAATTATTAAATTAATAAACTTAATAAATAAATTTATATTTAAAGAATATTTAAAATAAATATTAAATTAATTATTATAATATAATTTTAAATTAATATTATTTATTAATAATAAATATAATTTATATAATTTATTTAATTAATTAAAATAATATAAATATTAATTTTAATAATATATTTAAAATAATAAATAAAAAATAATATTAAATATTTAAAATATTTAAAATAAAATATTAATTTTATTTTATTAAATTTATTTTATTTTATTATATAATTTCTTTTATAACATAATAAATTTCTTAAAATTTATTTTATTAATTTATATAATATATATATATATATATTTAAAAACTTAATAATATTATTTTAATTTTAAGTCTATTATATTTAATATATTCTTAGAATTAAGTTAGATTTAATAGAATAATTAAATTATTTTATTAAATTAAAATTAACTATTAAATATATATAATATATTAAATTTATATTATAAAAATAATTAAAATATAATTATAATTTAATTATTTTATTAAATTATTATTATAATTATATAATTAATATTTTTAAATAAAAGCCTTTATAATATTAATTATTAAAATTTCATTTAATTAATTTATTTATATTTTATTATATTTATTAAAAGTATTAAAATTTAAACTTTAAATTAAATATTTCTTAAAATTATTATTATATTATATTAATTAAAAAAAGATTTAAAGCTTTGTTTTTATATAATTATTATTTATTTATAATTAAAATTAAATAGTTAATTTCTTTATAAAGTTAAAGCGTTTTTATTAATAATTTTTAAATTAGCTGTGCGGGATGGTGGGGCATGCGAGATAATAGGGGGCTATGGTATGATAATGATGAGGTACTGGCATACCCTCAATGTAATCTAGATCAAATTGAAACTCAATCGGCCAACAGTACCCCTTCTCAGAAGCCCACCTGGCCGCCTTCGCCATGGCCTTCCTAAGGATATCAAAGGACCCGGGAGTCTCCATCCATACCTGGTACTGTTGAACAGCGACCACCTCAGCCCTCTTCTCAACGTCAGGGCCCACTTCAGTGCTAACCTGGCCGAACTCGGCGGGAGCCCCAGACCTGTCCGTGTCCAGCATCTGCAGCCAGGTATGCTTGTTGAAGCGGGCAGTGTCGTACACGCACTTTGTGACCACCCACCGCATCTCCCGTATCTTGCTCTGCCTCCATGAGGCGTCCCAAGTGGCCCTCCTGAAATCGAAGCCGAAGAGGTTCTCGAGGAAGTCGGTGCAGCCGAGGTGCTCGCACGTGAGATCGATCATCTCTTGTGGGAGAGCTCTTCCACGTTCATTTGTCACGCCTTGGCCAAGAGCGACGTTCAAGTTATTTATGTCCTGGATGTGTCGCAGCGCCTTGATTGCCATCAAGGTTAGGGTGACTTTATGGCCCAAATTCGCATTGAAATGGATTTCCTTAAAGCTTCGGCGCGTATCGGCGAGGGGTACCCACGTGACAAAGTCACTCGGGCTGCGGACATTGTCCTTCGTTTTCTTGTAGATGAATGTGTACGCCCCCTCGTACCGGCCCTGTCGGACAGCTATGACAGGCATGAGTTCGGCGATGGTCGAGTGCAGGCGTTCGGAGGCTTTATCAGGACTGGGGTCTCGGCCTCTGCTGTGTATCATGACCGGGCCTCTGTTGTGTACCCTGGCCAGAAGACGCAGCGACAAACCCGTGGCCGCGATGTTGGGGAATAGATGAAGCAATATACCCGTCCTGAACAACGTGAGACGATCTTGCTCGTGTTCGTGTGTGGGCGGAACGAACCAAGTCATCCCGCCAATGTAGCAGCATTTCTTGGTGTGATTTTCGAAATCAGAGGTCTGGTCTAAAATGTAATCACGTCAGCCTTGGAACAAAGTTGGGGACCGAATGCTTGAATGCTGAGAAAAGAATTAAGGAGAAAGTTCAAGTATATACTCACGTTCTTCACTGCAGTAGTAGGTGACAAAGCAATTCTGGCACAATTTGAGGTTCTCCCGACTAGAGCAAACCTCGCATGCTCGCGGACGAAGGACATAATGTGGGTATGCAGCCAGTGCGGCTCTAGTGCACTTGGGGGTGGCCATGATAGCTCGTTGGTGAGGGAACCGTGTATCAGATTTGGTGAACAGACTCGATGAGGTATATGTTGACGTAGTCGACTGCTGGAATATAAAATTTATGAGAGGTGGCCTGGGGTCGAGAAGATGTGTTTTGATGAAACAATTCTTTTGGCAATCGATCCCAATATAAATTGTGTAGTGTCAAGCGCTCGTGGCACTACGGAGGCCTACCTAGGTAGTAAGCTAGAGTGTCGTAAGGCAAGTCTAGTTCAGCACCAGTGTACACTTCTAACAGTCATCTGGGCTTCGTGTTACCTACTGGTAGAGAACTGTGCGTCTTTAGCGGTGTTCTTTAGTGCGCTCCTCTAGCTGTCAAAAAGAACCGTCAGGTGCTAAAATAACACCTTGATGGAATACGAAAGAAAACAGTCTTTGGACAGACTGTAACGGGAGCCTGAGAAGTCTGGGTGAAGTTTGGAGACTATATTTGTGACTGTGGTCACCAATAGACATCTTGTAGCCTCGAAATTGGATCAAACGAATCGACCAATTTCATCATGCTAATCTAAGTTATGTACAGGAAACATTTCTTTTATCGACTGATCGTCGATATTAGAAAATCATTAGAAGCATCGAGAGATTGCAAGTCCTCTCCGAATCAGTTTGAACACAGGAGAAAGTCCTCAACCTGCATCATCGTATGCATGTTATCTTTTTATCATTAGCCCAGCCTACAAAAAGACTGCCCCGTACCCATCCCCGTTCCCACGCACGACATCAGCCCTCTGAGCCTGGACAACAGGGAAGTCGCCAGACATGGCCGACGCCTCCACCTCCATCGACGGCAGCGGCGTGTCCTTCCACTTCTGCTGGATGCTCCTCGCAGTCCGCAGGAACCGCGCCTTGAGGCCGTCGTAGCCGTCCACGACCAGCTTGCCGCCCTGCTTGACGACGCTCCCGCCGACGAGCACGGTGTCGATGTCGCCCACGCTCGCGTGCAGGATCACGGCGGCGACGGGGTCGGCCCAGCCCAGCAGCGCGGGCGAGTCGCCGTCCCAGAAGACGAGGTCGGCCTTGGCGCCCTCCTCGACGACGCCGAGGTCCTCGCGGCGCAGCGCGAGGCCGCCGTTGCGCGTCGCGAGGAGGAAGGCCTGGTTGACGCTCTGCGGGTTGGTGGCGGGCAGCATCCAGCGCTCGATGACGTCGGAGTAGACGCGGTAGCGCGCCTGCTGCAGCCAGATGCGCGCCTGCGTCAGGATGTCGGTGGAGAAGGTGAAGTGGGTGTCGACGCCGAGGGCGGCCTGGTCCTGGATAAAGTAGTTCTTGGGGTGCGTGTGGCCGTAGTGCATCTCCGACTCGGGCGTGATGGAGATGTACTGGTTGGTGGAGCGGAGGAGCGCGGCGCCCGTGGCGGTGAGGAACGAGGCGTGGGCAAGGACGACGGCCCGGGAGCCGTTCAGGTACCCGAGGCTGTGCAGGTCCTCGGGGGAGTTGGTTATCTGCCAGGGACCTTGGAGGGAGTGGGAGGTGACCAGGGGGATGTCGAACTCGTCGGCTAGGGACATGATCGACTTGATTTCCTCCACGTTTCCGTCAGGCCCGAAGGAGTCGTACGCGATTCCCAGAGTGGTGGAAGTGTTGGCAAAGTCAGCCCTGGTGGCGATGTCTTTGAAGTTGACGAGTTGCTCGGCCGTGGTATAGTTCGTGACGTTGTGGAACGTGTAGCACCAGAACACTCGTGCTCCCGAGTCGATACTTGCTTGCAAGCCAGCCTCTGCCGTCTCGTCCGACCACGTGTGATGTGCGTGGTCGAGGGTGGTCGTTACTCCTGCAGCCTGGGCTTCGTAGAGGCCGATCAGCTGCGAGATGTACACATCGTCCGGCGTCCATGATCCAGCTGCTGCGAACTCGCCATATCGGGAAAAGTACTCGACAAGACTTGTGTTGGAGCCGATTGTTCTGAATGCTGTCTGCCAACCGTGCCGATGCGTGTCGATAAAGCCAGGGGTAACAATCTTGCCGGTGATGTTGACTATTTGCGAGTCGGCAGAGATGTTTGATGGAATAGACTCTGAGATTTCAGTGATGGTGTCACCGGTTACTGTGATGGAGCCATCCCTGATTACTCGAAGCCCTTCGGTCGCTCGATCGAAAGCAACAATCGTTCCACCTTGGTAGTGGGTGGTGGCCGCTTCAACAACGGCCGGGAGAAAAGGAACAACTAAGCTGAGGAGCCCGTGCATTTTGCCTTGTGGTTACAAAGGAGGCAAGAAGAGGAGTGAAGCGAGATAGTCTCACCACTCTGCAATCGGAGGCACAATCCATCATGACATTATATAGTACCTGGATTTTCCCTATTTCGGAATCGCCGGGTTAAATCGTGGAGCTAGGAGGAAGAAAAAAAAGAAGCTATGAGCCAAGGTGGTGTCCTGATCCACAGCCCACGGATTTAGGAACCGGCCATGGCTCAATAGCGGAATTCCAAGGCTATAGCACGGAAGACTGCAGAACGAGAAAAAGGATTAACCCGAAGAGATCAATAGGAAAAGGTAAAAGGCTTGCAACTGATTTTCTGTCTAGGCTGAATTGGCATGTCGAAGCCAAATGCGATCACTCTGCCTTGACTAATGCGTAGTTCAAACTTAATGTTTTGGAGTTCTCAGAAGTAGATGGGCCCAGGGGGACTGCGGCCGGTCTCTAAATCCGTGGCCGATCCGCTTCTTGCTATTGCTAAGCACCTATGGGCCCATGACCGTCTTTTACCGTGCGACTTCGTCAAGAATGCACAAGTGTATACGTCACAAAAACTGGGTCGGGTCCCAATAGCCAAGACGCCTTGGCTCGCAAGAACCGGAATTATGAGGGCGTGGGCAAGAATCTTCTGGATCTTCAGGGCTCTCACCTCAGCTGACCATCATCGAGGAGGCAAGTGGCCAATACCTGCTTCGCCCTCGGATCCAATTGACTCGCATCCGCTTTAGCAGCGGGTAAGCAGCGACTCCGGGGGAACGAGTCTGTCGCGATATGCATGACGACGAAGACAGAATTCGCATACCGGTTGTTTTTTTTGGTCCAAGGATATAGCAACTAGAGGCAGTGAAATTTAAAGGGGCAAAATTTTGATGGACAACGACGAATCCGTTTTATCAATGCTGTGCTATATATCCCGTTCATTTATGGGGCTCAAATAAGCTTTCTCCGACCTGCATAACGCACATGGGTTGCAGTGCCCCTGGTAAGCGGATGCTGACCAAAGACGAGCACACACCCCTGAGATGATCCCCAATAAGATCCTCCAGTAATGCTTCATCCCGCAATAATTACCGCCGGTAAACTCCGCCACAAGCCAAATCCGAGAGGTCTGGGGGGCGCGTGCCGACGCCAAGAGGGCCAGGAAACAACAACAGCGCACAATGAGACTGCGTAGTGGATACTGTCCACTTAGGCTTGTGCTGAGGTGTCTGGCAAATTCTGGGATGGTTGCTGATACCATCCACAGTTCCTGACATGCACTGAATGATGGCCAGCATTTTTTTTAGTGGCATCAAGGTCACAACCAGCTCGCTGGAGACTGCACACCGTGAATAAACAAGCCCAGCTTCAGCCTCATAGAGACACCCAGGGGTGCCTTTGTCGACTAAATAGGAAATTCATGACATCGCAACACTTGGGCGAGACATTTGAATCTCATTTCGAAGAGAAGTTTGCCAGTTGACAGTCCGATTCCTTTCCTTGTCCACTACTCTGCATCTGATCCAAAGAAAACGGAGGCAGACTGCATGGCATGACTGCGTCCTGCCACATGTTCCGGCTGTCACCACTCAGAACACGAACCTTCTTGCACTGACAAAAATATTTCCCTACTCGCAGTCCGCGCTGGCGACTATGCTCAATTCGTTGGGAGGGATCTCGATGTTGCACTTCCCGTTCTTGCAGACTCCAGTGTCGAGAATGTTGCCGGTACCACCCTCACAGGTCTGCCCGTCGGTACTGGCACCTGAGGTAGCAGCAGCTTTGTTCACTGTTAGTATGCGACCAGTTCAGGGAGGGCTGCAATGGGATACGGGCTTACCGTTCGAGTTGCCATTTGCGTTGGCGTCGTTGTTCGCAGCAGCACTGCCACTGCCGCCGCCGCCGCGTGGCATCGCAAGGGCATGTCCGGCCAACATGGCGGTGATGATCCAAGTGAAGGCAGACAACTGCATTTTGACGTGCTTGCTTTTTGTTGAAAGGAAAATTGCACCGGGCAACGGGTGGTTCTTGTTTAATAACAGAAATTGGAATGAAGAGAATGTTTGAGCCCCTGGTTTAGAACACAAGATGACTTACCCATGAGGTTGATAGCCAACTTTATAATAATCCAAAGAATCAATTCACCGACTCCCGAATAGCCCACTCATGGCAACATTTGAGTCTTGACTCTGGGAGAGTGCTGAGACTTGTTTGATGGGTGAAACGTCTTGGCCCCCTCCTTACCGCCGAATTCTACTAAGTTGGAATAGATGTGGAAAGTCAACCCATGGAATTTACCTATCCCTACCATCAGAAAGACTTTCAGCATGATCTCAATCGCCTGATCCAACTCTGACAGTCAGTCCGAGACAGCTTGGTTTGCCTCATATTCGATCTGCCATCCCGCTTTCCAGCATTGGATGGAGGTTCAGGAGTGTTCCCGGAAAATTGAATGGAATGATCCCTGGAACCACCACTAGGTTTAGTGACATACAAGTCCCTTGAGCCTGATCCGTATAACTATTTCGTGAGACACGTAAAATTGCAAAGACGAGAAGAATACCACAACAAGAGTCAAGGGTGAGAATGACGGCGGGCAAGGTAGACTCAACAACTCAACAACAAGAGAGCGAGTATCCAAGCAAAAGTTCCAATAGGCTCGAGCCTGTTTGCTATGACCATGTAAGATTCTTGTTGGGAATGAGGGTTCGGTCTCCAGGCTAAAATGTCAACCAGGAACCGAGCGAGGTGAATTTTGCAGCTTCGAGATCCTGGAGGCGGAGGCGGGCTTTCATCTGATTCGTGCCTACGGATATGCATATCTATGCTTGGGGGCTTGCTCTGAAACCATGAGAAGCTGAGTAGCTATCGGTGCCCCCGGTCTCAGCCCCTTTCTCGTATTGCGAAGCATGGCCTCATACCTCCTCTCGAGTATCAGAGCGGCCATGGATTCGCCATGTGCCATATAATCATTCAGGGGACTAATAACAGGGCGTGCCGCGTATGATGAGGCCTCAGAGGTCCCAATCGCAATATTTCGAACCGCATGCCGTCGTCTTCGGCTTCATGATTGTTCAAAGGAAGACCTTCCAGCCTGCCAATGACATAGACGCGCCTGCTCAAGTTGATATGCCACAGGTCATCACTGTCGAAATATAACCAACATCTCTGATTCAGAACTCTAGTTTGCGCATCTCATGTCGAGAAATACAAAGAACCAAAGGCTCGACAGTCCAAGGCACATTGGAAGACTCGGCCAACGTGGCCGTGCTCACTTTGTCGGCCCTGGCGGGCTCCGCTCAATACGACACACATCACGGGGTGATAAGAATGAGTCAAGGATATGGTCAGGTAAATTGTGCGGGAAAACCCAGGCCTACAAATACACCGTTTCGCTATTTCTCGGAGCCTGATTTCCGAGGAAACCCAGCAGCGCCAAACCTATGGTGGCCCTGTTGTAGTCTGTGCTCTATTCCATCTAGCATCTATATAAGAAACCCATATAGACCACTGCCTTGCCTCAGTCGGCTGAGGATGGCCGCCTTTTGGGCCGAGTGTTGGGACGTTCAATTTGCCAGCCCACACGCGAGCACCATCCTTGCCTAGCCTACTCAGGTATCATTCCAATTACCCGCTCAGAATCCCCTCGACATCAGAATCTGCATCTCCTCAGCAAACCAGCTGGCCTTGGTGTCCTCGTCGAGGGCCTTGGCGCTCTCGGCGACCTTGAGGATGTTCTTGATGCCGACGCCGACCTGGTTGGAGCCCTGCGTGGCCTCGGCGACGAGGTTCATGGCCTCGACCATGGAGGACCCGTCGCGGAAGATCTCCTGCTCGTGCAGCACCTGCTCCAGCTCGTTGAGCCCGCCCAGGCTGGGCACGGCGATCTCCTTGTCGAAGACCGTGTCCGTGAAGTCGAGCTGCTGTAGCACCCCGCGCCGCGACGTGGTGCCCATGACTAGGAGACGGTGGCCCTGTTCGTTCACCATGTCAGCCCCGAGTCTCGCTGAGAAATAGAAAATGAAGAAGCACATGTCAGAAAGGGATGAATGGGTGGGGACTAAATACCTTGGGCGGGACTGTGCGGAGGAGTGCCCTCAGGGTTTGAAGAACGAGGTTTGACATGCGCGGGCCGACAGGGTTCCACTCGATGAGTCCTTCGATGTCATCCACGATCAAGATGCTCAAGGGCGATTTGAACGCGTCCGTGAAGTATTTGTGGATTTGGTCACTCTTGGCGTTCTCACTGCGGTAGCTGACAAGCAGCTCAGGGGAGATGACCTTGATAAAGGGAAAGTCGGACATCTGCGCGATGTGTGCAGCAAGCGATGTCTTTCCGCTCCCGCTCGGACCGTGGAACAGCAGGGAGACGTTGGGCGACCTGGTGGTATCGCTCCGGAGACCATCCACATAGATCATACAAGACTGGATGATCCTGCTGATGTTATTAGAGAATGGTATGATGCCGTAGATCATGGACTTGGTGAGCTCATCCTCAGAAACACCAAATGCTGGTGCGACTTCAGAGAGAGCGCCCAGGAAGTCCTCCCGTGTGATGACGAGATCTGCCGCATCGCTCGAGATACCGGCCATGGTGCCTGCTTTTGTATGCCTACTGAAGGCGAAAGATGCCGCGCTCTTGCACAGACCGTTGATCTCGGCACCAGAGAAGTTCTTGGTCAAACCGGCGAGTTCTGCCAAATCCACGTCTCCTGCGAGCCTCCCGTTTTCCTTCATCTTCCTGGTGTGGATTGACAGGATCTGCTGCCGGCCTTTCTCGTCGGGAAGGCTGATCTCGACTTGCACCTCGAGACGACCAGGTCGCAGAAGCGCGTCATCGATCATATCCTTCCTGTTTGTCATGCCGATGAGCAGGATATTGTTCAGCTGGTCTACACCGTCCAGTTTGCTGAGCAGCTGGTTCACCACGCTGTCGCCCACGCCCGTGCCGCCACCGGCGCCCGAGCCTCGTTGTTTGCAAACAGCATCCAGCTCGTCGAAGATGATGACGTGGAGCTCGCTGTCATCGCCCTTTTCCTTGTACTCCTTTTCGGCATCTGCGAACAGCTTCCTGATATTCTCCTCGGACTGACCGACAAACTTGTTCAGGACCTCAGGGCCGTTGATGACCTTGGGCTCCCTGGCCTGTAGCATCTTTCCAATTTGACGCGCAATCAAGGTCTTGCCCGTCCCCGGGGGGCCGTAGAGAAGAATTCCCTTGACGTGCAGTAGGCCTAGCTGGTCAATCACGGACGGTGGGAATATTCGTGAGGCAAAAGCTCGGCGAAAGACAGTGGCGAATTCATCATCCAGACCACCGATACCCAAGTTTGCAAAGTTGAAATCAGGTCGCACAACGGCATTCGCGCCACGTCTCGGCGCGCCTGTTATATTGATGGTGATCATCTTGTCTGTGGCAGGCGCTCCCTTTTGCAAGAAGACATGGGTACTTTCACCAAGGAGACCTCTTGTGGAAGGGTTTTCATCGGTGGGGGCCAAGAGATCGCCTGCCTTGCGGGAATTGTCAAGGGGCTTGTCGACCAAGGTAACTCCCTTTACAACGGCCCGCAAGGGGACCTGATCGTTAACAATACGGAAGATTAGTTGCTGACCAGGGGCGAGGATTTGATTCTTGAATTTGCTGATGAAGAGAGCCTGGAGGTCTTCATGTCTGAATGGGGTCGCGGGCATGCTCTTGATGGAAGCGAACGTGACCATAACATCCACCGAGCCCAGGTACCCCTTTGGACCAAGCTCGATAGGATCGAATGTCTCTGCCTCCACTCTGTCGTTGAGTGCCACCCCCAAGGTGTTGCGGTGGGGTTCGCCGAACCAGATGTTGCCCGACTCGACGAGCGGGAACGGCCTGACAGTGATGACATACTCACGACCCCGGTTGTTTACCTTGAGGTAGGCGGTCTCACCGTCGCCCAGGCCCCAATCTTGAGCGTTGACAGCAGCTATGTTGCTTTTGTGGTAACTCTCAAGATACTTGTTTTCGATGGCCTTCTGGTCATTGACCGTCAAAGCGAGTCTGTTACGCCGTCCACTTTGGTATTGGTTGGCGGGAGGCTGGGGGCGAGGCGGCGCCTGAGCATAAGGATCCTGGCCTGACGATCGCATTGGGCGTGGCTGGGGGTGTGCTTGAGGTGCTCTTCCATATCCGTAACGCGGGTCCTTCTCCGGAAGGCCACCGCCAGGGGGGAGTCTGCTCATTGTAGATGTAGGCGTGTGTGTCGGATACGTTGGGTGGATGGGTGTCTGATTTGATCCAAGAGACGGTCAGCGTCATGCCAAAAGCAGCCTGGGTGCAAGAGGGGGCAACTCGCTTTGAGGGCGCCTCGAAGAGAAATCGCAAGGTCTAGCCTATGCTGGTCGGTGAGAAGTGCCGGAGAGGAGCGCAAAAGGGAAGATGGTCGGAAGTGCTCGAAGTTGTTAAATCGATCGAAAGGAGGGACAAAGACGAGTGTGGTCACGGTTGCGCCGGGTGGTGCTGACGAATAGGCAGCTACTGTATTGACTGAGAGGAAAGGTGCTCAAAGGGTGGTGAGAGAAGCCTAGTAGTGAGGCTCGCGGCAGAGTGAATGGGACAAGTCGCCTTTAAGTCCGGAGCACGTATGCATGCGCCTGTGTGCATGTGAAGCTGGTGGCGTTTCAAACGTGTCCAGCTGAAGAGGCCAACACGCGGGCGCAGCAACCCCGTTGGGGGTCCAGCTGCCCCCACCAACACCTGCGCTTGCCGACTGCTGCCAGTCGACGGGTATGACGTTCCTGGGGTAGGAGGACTCGGGTAATCTACCATAGCACAAGGACCTTAGGTAGTTAAGTACCTAGTATCCTCGCGCGGACTCCTCATACCGCGATACTTCTATTCTAGAAAGAGTACGGGGTTATGGCCGGGGTATACTGTTGAGAAATGAAGGGTCAAAGCATGAACCATATTTAACACAATATTTCTTGTGTGCATAGAGCAAAGTTTCACACAGAAACAATGTTTGATGGAGTAGAGGCAATCTAAGCCTTCCCTGATACGTACCTTACTAACTGGTCAGACCATCTCCTTCCTAAACTCCGCGTCAAACGCTACGCGACGGCGCCCCTAGCCTGCACTTTACCCATCGAGACTGTTGTCCAACCATCAACGTCCTCCCCAACCATCTAGAGCAAAACTGTCCAACCCAGCGGCAACAGCTTGGAAACACCAGCAGCCATGCCTCTGTAAGCATCTCCTCTCCCTTTCCCAAACCGACGCCCAGATGACTGACATCCCGCCCCCTCCACAGCCACCTTCTGGGCAAGAAGTCCTGGAACGTCTACAATGCCGACAACGTCGCCCGCGTCCAGCGCGACGAGGCCGCCGCCGCCGCCGAAGAACATGCAGCGGAACAGCGCATGCAGGATGCCGACGCCGCCCGCCGCCTGGCCATCCTGCGCGGCGAGACACCCCCGCCTCTTCCGGAGCCCGAGCAGCCCGCCGACCCATCCGACAAGAAACACACGCGGCGCGACCGCGATGGAACTTTCGGTGGCGGGGGGAGGAAGCGCAAGCGCGCCGGCGAGGACGACACTGAGTTCGAGATGAGGGTCGCGCGCGAGCGGGCCGAGGAAGGGGCCAGGGTCGCGGGGGAGCTCGCTGAGGCGGGCGGATCCAAGAGGCAGAAGCAGAAGGAGAGGGAGGATGTTAACATCGTGGACAGCAGGGGACACATCGACCTGATCGGGCCGCCTCCCAAGGACGCTGGCGGCGGCGGCAGAAATGATAAGAAGGAGACCCATGAGGAACGGAATCAGAGGAGGGCGAACGAGACGGTGGAGAAGTATAGGGAGAACTATCGCAACGGGGTTTTTGCCGGCCAGCCGTGGTACGAGGAGGCACAACGCAGGCGACCTATCATGAACGCGTGGTTCCTTCAAGCTTGTCGTGCTGCTGTTGCCGTCACAGAGGCAGACCGCACGGAGGCCGAAAGGGAGGATGTAAGGCAGGCTTTAAGGGACGCTGAGAGGATGTTGGAGGCCCCTACCACGGATGTCTGGGGCAGGGACGATCCCAAGAGGAAGGAAAGGGAGACGGCGAGGCTGGACGCTAACGACCCGCTCGCCGCGATGAAGTCGGGTGCTAAAAAGGTGCGGGACGTCTTGAGGGAGAGGAGAATTGAAGCTGAGGAGCGGTGGCGGGAGCTCGAGCAGCTTCGGCAGGAGGAGCAGAGGCGGGAGAAGCGGAGGAAGAGGGACCACGATCATGCAGACGAGGATGAGAACGAAGACGGGCCGCTGCCAGAATCGCACCGCTCAGGACGATCTGGGAGAAGGCATCATGGGGAGGACCGACACGAGGGCCGGCGCGTTCACGTTCATCGAGAGGAGCGTCGACGGCGCAGGGAGGCTGAGCGTGCCCGAGACCGGGATCACGACAGACCCCATGGGCGGGACAGAGAAAGCTCTCGTGAAAGGGGACCTTCCTCGCGATCTCACCGCGGTAAGGAGAAGGACGAGCGCCATGACCGCCATGACCGCCGAGGCAAGGACCACGAACGCCGCGAAAAGCATCATGAACGCCGCGACAGTGAGGCCAAGAGGACGCAATGATTTTATGATTCAATTGATACGAGATACCCAGCACAATAACAGCTTATATGTACCACCAGTAGTCTGATCATTCACGAGTGCGTTATGAGCCTATGCGCCTCTAAGCTGTGTGACCTTGACTCCCGTATTGAGCATTTCGATTCAACCACACGCACATTACAATGAACACGCAAGTTATTATCTGACCCGCGGCTAAAAAAGCGGGACACCCGTCTACATCCCATGCGAGACTAACACGCACACAAAAGCCATTATGACCTACCCCTCCAACCAAGGCAGGCGGACCTCAACCTCCTTCATATCCGCCTCAACCATCTGCACAAGCGGCGCCGCGCCCAGCCCCTTGAGCGCAGCAAGTATCTCGCCCGCGAGCGCGGGGCTCATGCCCCCCTTGCGGTCACTGTACAGGTCGATGCCCTCCTTGGTGAAGAGCGTAGGCGCGAACCAAGTAACGGCCCACCTCTCCTTGCCCCCCTCGACCTCGGCACCGTCCCGCTCCCCCCACCCCATGACCTCCCAGTGGCTCGTGACGAAGCCGAGCAGCCCCTTGCCGCGCCAGTCCCAGACGCCTGTATCTCCGGCGGACGACGCGGTGTCGACGCCCGAGACGGTCTTGACGCCGCCCTTGCCGGACGTCTTCTCGTACTGCACCAGGTCGTCGACGCGCGGGCGGGCGCTGTCGCCGCTGCCCGAGGGCGGGAGCGGGCTGTAGGTTATGCGGACGTTGCGGGCTGTGCGCCACATTGTGAGGGTGGAGTGGGTTACTGTCCAGGTGCGGTGGAGCCATTCTAGGGGTGGGGGTGAGGGGGCGGAGGACGATGAAGATGAATCTGAAGCATATTTGGAGGGGATGCGCAGGGTGATGGCTTGGGGGTTGTCGTTGGTCGTCGACATGCTGGCTTGGTTTGATTGCTGATGGCTTTGGGGTCGTCTCTCTTGAGCCAAGCTGGTATGTAATAGATGCGCAGGTGCAGATTATGTACCGTACGGTTGGGCGTAGAAACCTGGGAAAGGCTCGAAGTTGAAGATGATGGAAGCCGGATGGATACGCGCTCCCAATATTGATGGTCCTCAGGTCTCAGTCGAACTTATAGGAAGCTCAAAAGAGTACTTGGACGTCAAGGATGCTGATGACAAACACTGCGGGTGTGTATACTCCAGTCCAGCGGGCGACGAGATTTGAAGACAGTGAGGTTGAAGTTAGGCGTGAAGCTCTCGAGATTGAACCTAGTGCAGAGCCGCTGTGCCTGAGACGTCCAGGGTTCTCCAGGATGTTTCAGCCATGATGTCAGAGGTTTGTATCTACGTATCTAAGGTACATAAATCTGAACTTCAATCAGGACAATTATTGGTCTGCTCCACGATCCAGAGATTCTTAGGCTGGCCTAATTCAATATGATTTTCTGCGACTTGTACTCTACTTGAGTTGACCCATCTGCTGTGTAAGCCCTCTAGAAGCAGGGTGGCCTCGGGTAATGGCACCTGGAGCTAAAGCTGGAGCTCCAATGCTGGACTCCACATCCGCCCCCAACAGGGGAGCGCTTCCGGCGCCCAGCAAGGGTCCTGGGAGCTAGCCCAATCCATTCGGGCCTCTGATAGGGCTGGGCGTGGAATTTCACCTAGCCACCTTCTTCCACACGTCGACATTGCAGACTGCCTCCACTTTCAGCCTCCATCGCGAACCCTTGCTCGAGTCGACTGAGGCCGTGGTCACTTCTCAGAACTCAATCCGGCCCGTGTTCCACAACACACAGCAGCTCAACTCATACACGTCCATTTCTGTCTGGGAGCACCCGCTCCAATTGAGCTAGAGCCGCAGGACAGCAAACAAACAAACATCTCTCACACACATCACTTCTGCGCAAGTAACAACACGCCACCGACCATGGCAGACATCAACTCAGACGACGACCCGGACTCGGCAGCAATGGCAGAGGCCATGGGCTTCACCGGCTTCGGCATGCAGCGCGCCGCAAGGAAGCGCAAGCTCACCCCGCCGGCCCAGACGGGCGCGAACAACGCGCCCCTCGGCAAGCGCCGGCCGCTCAACCTGCCGCAGCCCGTCGTGTCTGGCGGAGGAGGCAACGCCGAGGAGATCGACCTGGATGAGGACGGCGGCGAGGATGATGATGAAGAAGTAGGGGCCCAGCTTGATAGTGGCGAGGCGGAGGAGGACGTCCAGGCACAGGCCGGACTCAACGCCCTCAGTTTCACCGACGCGCCGCCTGCGACGACGGGTCGTCACCAGCTTCCGCCGAAACCGCAGCAGCACCACCACGCGGGCAAGGCGGCTCGACACCCCGGCGGCAGGGCCGGCGGCGGGCTAGGGCAGGTGCCGTGGTGGGAGCGCGAGTGGGACCCGCGGCTCGTGGACAGGATGGTCGAGAACCCGTGGGACCGGCTGGAGAGGCAGCGCGGGCTCGGGGCGAGGGGCACGTGGCCGACAGCGAGAGGGGCGCGCGGGGCGGGTAGCGATGGGGCTGCGGCGCCTGCTGGAGTCGGAGGTGGACCGCCTGGGACAGGTGGTGCTATGGGCTCGCTTGGAGGGAGTGAGCAGGCTGCCCAGGCGACGGTGTCGTGAAGACCAATCCTTTGTGGCAAGGACAGGAAGGTACCAGCCCGACGAGAGACCGTCGTCATCGTCGTCGTCGCCGTTGATTCCTTCCGCGGCACCTTTGGCTCAGGTTGATGGCAGAGCGGAGCATGCATCATCGAACAAGAGGGACAATGCTCCATGTTTGTGTCCCGGTGGGTATGGGTGGGTTTGGAGAATGGCGAGGCGGGATAGAGGAACAAGACATGGCAGCACCATACGACATCCAGAACCCCACCACCCTGTCCGCCAACCTTCCCGACCGTTCCCTGACGCGACCTCGTCTATTCCGCCCATCATGAGTCCAACGAAAAAAAAGGAATACACAGCATCACCGCCTTTCCTCATCCTTATTCATAGCCGGGAACTTTCCTGACTAGGAGTCATGCCAAACCATGCCATGCCATGCCACAACCATATCATATCCAAGAAGATATCAGAGCCCCGGAGACCCTGGACGAAAGAAAAGACATATGTCACGTGACATATGAACAGGGGAGCCTGACCGATGGCAGGGGGTAGGAGGAGAGGGGGAAGGAAGAACGAAAGCAACCCACCAGCCCCATCATCACATGATGGAGAGCCCACATGGCCCAGCACACAGTGTGCCATCGCCGACCATGGCTCACACGAGAGCCCCCATCCCTGCGAAAAGCACACTGTACGGCCGAGCTACGTCAGCCGCACATGGGAAAAAAAAGGAGGTGGGGAGGCAGGTCACCCGCTGGGTGCAAGGGAGGGACGGGAGGGTGGAGCAGTGGGTTCACCATCGCGGCTCACGATCAAGGAGGGAGTGAGGGAGGGGAGAAGAGTGGAAGGGGGGTGTTCGTGACATTCCCCCCCTCTCTTGCCCCCCTCCCTGGCAACAGTCATATCGTTCCTATTCTGGTATTTTGCTATGAACACGAACAAGGAAAATCATAAATCCATGAGTCCACCACCCCTCAGAACGCCTCTTTTCGGAAAACAAACACAGTACTAGATCCAATGAGACGAGTGAGCCCCCCATGGCTCTCCCCCTCCCCTCCCCTCCCCTGCCGTGGGCACCGTCATCCGTGCCGGGGCTTTTCGCCAAAACCTTCCCTCTCCCCTGCCTGCCTGCCCGCCCGCCTACCTCTGTCTCTTCCCTCCCGTGTGCGTCCCCTGGTACATTCAAGGACCACAGCGAGTACAGTGACCTACCAACCAGCTCCCCTGCCGGAGGAGGGAGGGGGTACGTGTGTGGCTAACTGGGAACCCCCCCTTCCTAAAGTAGCAGTACCCTACAGCCCCGAAGGGGACAAGTGTGCGCGTGAGAAGGTGACCCCAGGAACCAAAAAGAGGCCTACAGCATCCTGATCCATCCAACCTATCCATACAGCCCTCACACCGCGCATCCCTGTCCCGCCCCGTCCCTGTCCGTCTGTCCACGCACGCACCACACCCCTCCCCTCCCCAGTCCGACCTGTTCCCTGTCTCGGCTCGGGCCTTGGAGCCAGGATGTAATTTGCGTGCGTGTGTGTGCAAGGGAGGGGCGTGGATGGGGGGGGCCTGCTAGGTGGTAGTGGTGGGACGGGTGGTCCCTTCTTCCCTCTCTTCCGCACGCGAACCACTGCGCCTGATTTGCCGCCGGGCCCCCCAGCCAGAGACAGACGAGGAGATTCCTGCAGCCTCCACCATCCCCCCTCCCCTGCACACTCTGTCTCTCTCGTTCCTGCAGATGGGCGCACGACATGAATTTTCAGCCCGCCCTGTCCCGCTGGAATGTACCTGTACCTGTGACCCCCTTTTCCCTGTCTCCGTACCCCATGGGGCAGCTGGCCGCAGCGCGTCCATCCAATCATGGCCCTGGTGAACAGAGCCCCGGGTCGAGCGGGCGGGCGCTCCCGCTCCCAACGTCACCTCGTCTTGTCATGTCTCGACAGCAACATGAGCTGGAAAAAGACAGGGAAAGCAGTGAATACCACCTGAAATACTAGGCTCCTCCCAACTCCAATAAACGCCGCCCAATGTAGTCATGAGCATCGTAAGTGGAAAACGGTGACACACGCAACAAATAAAAGGAAAGAAAATTCCCGATCCAGCCAGCTGGGCTGATGCCGCGTCGCGCAAACGCAACCCGGGCCCACGTGCGCCTTGCCGCCCAACGTCACCTCGCTTGCCTCGCTCTGCATCTCCCCACCCTCCCATTCGAGCCACAAGACCCCTGGCCATTCCTGCTGCAAGCGGAGGGCCTGGGGGGTGGGGGAGGGGGGCGTGTGCCCATAGATGTGCGTAGGGACCGGGCTGCGCGCGTGTGATATGCAGCCCTACAGGGCTTGCTCACCACCACCATCACCACCGCGCTGTTGCCGTCACCTGCGGTGTGATGCAGATCCAGATCCAGATCTCGTTCGTGCCCACCTTTTTAGGTGAGTGTGAAATTTCTGCTGCTGCTCATGTTTTTGCGTGTGTAAAGATTCGTGTGTCCGTGCGTGCGCATCTCCGTGTGTGTGAGTGTGAGTTCCCACCAACCCCCCGTCGGTTGTGTTTTGCAAATCCACGTGGGAGAAGCGATCCGACAGGGGTGTTCTTGCTTCGGCGTGTTTCTGGTGGTTTTGGTGCTAAAGTCCGTGGGTAAGGTGAGTTCTCATTCTCGCCCCTTCCACACCACACACCAACCCCGGTAACTTTTTGCTTTTGCCCCTGGTCCCTCGTCAAATGGACGAGCGAAAAGATTGGACGGATGATCGCTCTCGAGTCGTCATAGAGCGTGAGTTTTGTTTTTTGGTGTTTTCCCCTTTTTGTGTGCTTTTCTTTTTTTTCTTTTTGAGCCTCACCGGAACTCAGAAAAAAGAAAGTGAGATGAAATGAACCTGACGCCCCTTGACCGAAGCACGATCGCCCGCCCACTCGCCCGCCCGATTGCCTCGCCCGGACCTTTAATGGCATGAAATGCGATCTGAAGGCCGGGACAAGAAATTGAGCTGCGTGACAGCGTGGATCTAGTACTCGGGAGAAGGGTGCCTAGCGCGCGCCTTGCTGTACTCCTTGGAGTGCTTCTTTGACGCCTTCGTCTTGAGTGATCTGCGAGATACATAAAATCAGTACATGCACACAGAGGCAAATGCTCGCGCCTAGAAATAAACCCGGCCGTCTTTCGCAAGGCTCGGCTGGCTGCTGTTTTGTCTCGCCCGCTGAGCAGGCAAAGGAGCGAGCTGCCTCCTCCTCTCCCAGCACCGTAGGCCTTCATTGAGGGGGGCTAAAACTCACGAGACTTTCTTCTGCGTCCATTCCAGGTTCTGGCGCACCTCACGTGCGTCATCCATGCCCTCAGCGAATCGCGCCCGCGACCTCGCGAGACGTGCCTGCGCCTGCTTCTGCAGGTCCAGCAGCTGGCGGTGCTTGTCGTTGAGGCGACCGGAACTGTGGGAACGTCAGCGTCTGTCATTTTTGCTCTCCATCTCTCTCGATTATTCAGATATCCAGCTCGGGCACACTGCGCCTGCGCAGGTCAAGCCTTTTCCGTTGTCCTCGCCAGAACTGAGCAAATCTGCTTGCTCCGGAAATCGTGTTCACCCGGTTCCTTGACCTGGGCGTTTTGTCTCCCCGCTCCGCCACGGAAATTTGCGACCTTGTCCGTAGCAATCGTATCCCGGGGGATTGCAAAAAAAAAAAAAAAAATAGAGCGGGAAGGGGAAAAAACTCACGTCTGCGCCTGTGTGGCCATGGCCTTGTCCAGACCGAGGGGGTCAAAAGACTGTGCGAGGTGCTCGTGCATGTACTCGTTGAAGTCGACGCCGCTAGCGGAGCGCTCCGAGTCGTACTCGCCGTGGGTGCTGCCGGCGTAGCTGGTGGTGGCCGAGTAGCCGGGGGTGCTGTACGAGGGCACAGCTGATCCGGAGCTCACCGAGGGGTCGGCCTCGGGAGGTGAGACCGAGTACGTGCTGTCCGGGTGGTGGTGGTAGTAGCTCTGGTACTGGCCCTTGGAGGGTACGGGCATGGGCATGGTGCCCGAGTAGTACTGTGTTGGCGAGTAGGACGACATGGTGGCTGGCTGGGAGTGTGGCTGTTTGTGGTGGGTGGAATAGTGGTAGTGTGGGTGGGCAGGTGGTCAGGCTGGAAGGTGAGATGGCCTGGTGTGGGGGGGAATAAAATAGTGAGCCGTGCGGCAGAGGAGATTCTCTCTTGGGAGCAGAGGATGATGATGCTTGTGGGAGGAGGTGGGCCTCTGGGGAGGTGTCTGATGGAGGGACTTGGTGTTGGTGTAAGATGTTGAAGAGGTGCTTGGGCTTGCTTGGGCTTGCTTGGAGGGCAGGACTTGTTCTGCTGGGTTCTCTGACGATGGTGTTTGAGAAGACTGAAGGAGGAAGAAAAAAGAAGAAGAAGATCCAGCTCTTCCTCGAACAAGAAGGGCCTTTTTATACCTTTTCGACGGCATCCCCCTGTCAGCCAGAAGGCCCCAGAGTCCCGTGATCTAGAGGGATAAGACATGTTAACTCTATTCGTCGAGCATGGACGGGACACCCCGCTCGAGGGCAGACGGGATAGCATGACGATGGAGACGACGACGGCCAGTATCCCTGCCTCGGTGTTTGATGGCCTCCTACCCGCACTCCCGCCCGCGCAGGGTAAGAGCCAACGGGAACGAGGGGGGCCATGGCCGTTGGGGGTAATCCCTGGAGCATGTTGACGAGAAGGGAAGGCTTCGGATTGGCCTGCAGGGCGGTGGCCCTTGGAAGTGCTCGGGGGATGGGAGATATGGAAGCACCGCGTGCATGTGCCGAGAGAGGCAAATATCACGGGCCTTGTATTGGTGGGATGTGGGATGTGGCCCGGCGGCGGTGGTGGAGGGGACAGGGCAGGGCAGGGCAAGGGCATGGCATGGCATGGCATGGCCACGGGAGAAAGGATCGACTTGGTCCTAGCACGACGTACTATGGCCCACGGTGAGGTGAGCAGGACGTAAGGGGATGGAGTAACATGGGGGCAAAATGGCAAAAGACGGAGCCAGATCCGGAGCTCTCAGAGGCAGGACTCGTGCAGCGTTTGAAGGGCACATGAGGTGGGCAGAGGGGAGGGAGGGTGTGGACATATCGGAGGGGCGGCGGGCAAGCACGATGTACAATGGGCCAGACCAGGGGGGTATTGACTGGTAGGATCGGGAATTTTGACGATGAGAAATAAAAAAAAATAGTCATGTATGGCCGGGCGGACCAGGGTGGAAACGAATTAGAGAGAAGTAGGGGTGTGCGTGTGAGTGAGTGTGCGTGTGTGCGAGTGTGTGACAGGCAGGCTCTGGCTGGCTGGCTGGCTGGGCCGGCTGGATGTACAGTAGTCGGTACGGTAGCATGGAGGCAAGAGAAAGCAAGCACAGCACAGGGCAAGGCATGCGAGTAGGACAGGGAATCAGGAGCCGGCTAGCAAGGGCACTCTTGGATACGGGAGGTAGACCAGACTTGGCTCACGAAACATGGTAAAGTCGACATGCAAGCAGGTCAGGTAGCGGATGTAATGGCAGGTAGCTCGGGGGTCCATGGACAAGGGCTGGGACGACGACAGCACGGACAAAGCCTTGCCGTTTGGATCGTCTGATAGTATGTGCGTACTGTATGCATAGTGGGCGTACATAAGAAGACAGGGGGGGGGCAATGGCAGCAGTTCCGTGGGCAGTCCATGGGCAGCCCGGTCCAGTCCAGTCCAGTGCAATCCGCAGGGACTGACTGGGCTGGGTTGGCCAGACGTCAAAAAAATCCGATCTGAAGCGCAGAGTTACATCCGCCGCTTTCTTGGGGCAGCCGTCGAGCCTTGTTGCTGCTCTTGCCAGAGCTTAGGGCACCGAGCCGAAGTACCGGTACTCAGGCCGGCTGGGGGGGGATGGAAGCGGAGGGAAGGCGAGGGGGAGGGCCCGCCCAATGGCTTCCCGAGGCGGAGTGTATGCACGCGAAAGCGCGTGGCAGCGTCCTGGCTTCTGGCGTCTGACTGCTGGCTGTTTGCTGCTGGATACTGGATGCTGGGCGCTTCGATGCGATTTCAGATATTTCGTAAATTGTCAGGGGTATTTTCCATGACATGCAGAGGTGCATGAGTTCCACGGGTGGGTGGGCCTCCTTTGGTCCTGTGCGGATGGACAGAAAGTACAGTTGACAGACGCGTCAGGAAAAAAGGAAGAAGAAAAGAAGGAACTGGACATCAATGTCATGGACCACAGGACTGGGCTGCATGCAACCGTTGAACCGTGACTTGTACAGGAAAGGCCAAGAAGAGTGAGCCGGACAATTGGTAATTGGCAATGCCAATGGCAGTGGCCGTGGCAGTGGCATTGACAACGATCATGACGAGAGGCCAGAATGCAGATGCGGTCAGAGGCCAGGTCAGGCAGAAGTGCATAATGCGCGTGGGTGTGTGTGTGTGTGCGTGCGTGGGCGAGTGAGCGATGATGCTTTGGGCCTCTTTGGGCCTTTTGGCTGAGCCGAAGGTGTGTGTGTGTTGTCACTTCCTAGTATTCCAATGGGAGCCGGACTCGGGCCACCAAGCAGCAACTGGGGAAGGTACGAAACGAACGCCTCAGGCTTGCCGGTTGACGGCCATTGACGGTTGACGCTATACGCTTTGGGGCAGCAGCCTGGGTGCCCTCTGAAAACGGCAAGAATTTGTCTCAAGGCCGGTCATTTCCAGCGAGTAATAATGCCTGTTGGCGCTAGGAGCACAGCACTCTGTGGCATGCAGTAGGCCTTCTGGTACGCTGCGTCGTCGGGGCCCAAAACGTGCGGAATTTCGATTCAATTGGGAAAATGTCCAGAGGGCAACGACCTGATTGGCCCAGAAATGCCAATCGACGTGGGGTCCTTTTTGCTGTGGCTCAACTCCAGGGTCGCCCCTTCTTTGCTTTTGCGTCGGTCTTCCTTCTTGCTGTGCCGACCTCGTCATGCTGCCAGCTTGGTCTTGCCAACGGTTTTTCTCCAAGCCCATTTGGAATAGATCATCAATGCCGCTGCACCAATCATGGCGGCAGCCACAGACAGAATGCCACCGGAAATCGAGTGCGTGCCGTGTAGGGTAGTCTAATATTAATATGTAGCAATACGTAGCGCAACTGAGATACGATACAGATGACGACCTGCATCCCTCGCCCACATGTAGCCTACCACGGGAGAATACATGCGATATACCAGACTGGGTACATCATTCATCGTACCTGCCCAACCTTGCCTACGGCCCCATCCCCATCCCCATCCCCATCCCCGGGGTCAGGTGTCAGACGACGGCCTCCAAGGTTGCTCTGCCCTCGTTGGGGGCTGCATGCTTATTATGAGCTGACTCCGACTTACTCTTTTCCGCTGCTCTCGCCCACTGCCCTGGCCCAGGCACTGACCCCTGCCCCTGGCCTGGCCGGCTGGTGGAAGTCTTGGGCACGATCCAGTACCTGCAGATACTCCAACGATCCATACTCGCGACTTTGTCCAAGTCATTCAAAGGCTCACCAGTCCCTCGCTGTTGTATTGGAACAGTGGCATATCGTCTCTGCTCTTCCAAGGTTGTCTGCCTCTACCAAGTCTTCCACATCTTCCGAGGTCATTACGCAGCACCCGAGCCGGTGCTCCGGATGACCAAGAGCATACGTACACACACATCCACGCCCACGAAGAGTGTGTCTTCCAGAATCCCCCATCGCTGCAGCAGAGAGCATAGGCAGCATCTTTAGATCGGCAGAGTCCACTCCGGCCTAGACTAATTGCTGCAGCCACATGCTGTACTGTACCTACTCGAGGTAATACAGTGCGTGCAGGCCCACCAGCCACTTGCGACCTAGCCCATCTGGCCCGGCAAGTCATCTGCACCTGCAGGTCGAGAGGATCCCAAGGTTCCCACGATGCTCATCAAATCACGTATGCGTGCCGCAGGAGAACGGGCCCACGGATATTAAGAGCAGCATCAGCAGCCGTCGAGAGTTTTTTATCCTCCTCAGTCTCAACGGCCAACATGCACGCCTGCCCTCTGTATGTGCGTCCATCTGAGACAACAACCCATGGACAATGCATCTCATGAAATCGATCCGCAACCAATGCCGTTGCTCTCAAGTAAAAGGGAGCCCGCGGACGACCTGCCGGGTTGGACAGAATCAGCTTGCCCATCTCGCAACCAGACAGGGAAATCCCGTGATACGGTGTAGCTGTCACCTTTGCCGCCACAAAACCAATCTTCGCTTGCCCACGCTCCTTATCACACACACACTCGCACTCGCTCACACTCACACTCACAACAGACCGACTGCTTACAGGACCACCCCAGGACCCATAGCCCGTCAACAGTCCACTCAGGTAACGCGGGCTGCTAGTGCCGAGGGGGGCTCTCGCGAATTGCGTCTGTCTAACCCCAACTTCTTGCCCATCAACGTTGAGGGCTCGTCATGTGCCCGAGAGCAACGTCCAATGGACCGAACGAACGAGCAAGCATATCATCGCTCGCAAATCCCCCATTGCTGCTGCAGCTGCTGCGGTTCCGTATCCTCCTCCCTCCCTCCTCCCCCGTGTCCGCCCGCCCGTCTATCCGAGAAAAGCCGCCAGACAAGGCAGGGAGACGGGCAGACAGGCAGACAGGCCTTGGCAGCGCAGCGTCGCGGGGCGAGGAGGGGTAAAGATGGACGGACATCAACGTCGATAGCAACACTACGACAAAAAAAGGAAGAAAGTCAGATAATAAGCCAAACCTGTGACCTGACGCGCATGCGAGGCCAGAGCAATAGCCCCATTGCGTGCGTCTCGCCCCAAGCCTCATCCCCGGAGAGCCCAGGAGTCGGGATCATGGATCAACAACAGATCGGGCCTCCCATCGTCTGTGCAGAACCATATCCACCTCCAGACGAGGACAGAGAGTGTGTGAGCGACTACGAGCATCAGCGAGAGTAGCGTGTGTGCGACACAGAACAAAGCCAACGTTTTTCAGCCGGGCCAATCCAGCCTTTGCCCACCCCGTGGCTGGTCCAGGACAGGGCCCTCTGAGCCTTACCTAGCCCGCCGAGGAGATAAAAACCTGGGGTGGCGGTGATTGTTTGGGCTCCTCCTGGGCTCCTCCCAGCGCGATCCCAATCCCACCCTCCTCTCCGATCTAGACGGGGATGTCATCTCTTGTCTGTCGGTCCGTGTAATGTCCGGCCATCCCTCTCTCCCTGGCGCCGTTGGTTTTGCTCGCTCGTACCCTTGTCACCATGGCATCACCACCAGGAAGAACGTTAACCTTCTTCGACGTCCTTTGCCTCTCCTTGTATGCTGTTTCAAGGCTGGCCCGTTGGAGTAACCCGGGGAAGAGGGGGCGCTGCACAGCTTGGGCAAGACCGCGAATAAATTGTGGGATGATGGGGGCGCGCAAGGTGTGAAAGGCACACAGGAATTGTGATAGGGCCTCTCTACCTTTCCTCTACCCCTCCCAAGCCGTTCCAATACGGCGGTCCTACATTGTCCCACAGATGAACAAGATGCGTCCGACATGACAGGTTGCATGCTCGGTCAGTCGGTTGCAGCAGCAGCAGCAGCAGCAGCCAGCATTCCTGGGATGACAAAATACCACCGCTTACAGGCACAGGGCCCGAGGCTGTGACCTGCCCACTTTGGCCCGGCGCACGAAGAGGGAGAGGACCGCCCGGCCCTTGCAGTCAGCCAAGGAAAACGGTTATCACGGTGCCCTTTTTCTTCCTCTTTTAATTATTTATCTTTTCCCCCCTCCCCTTTCTTGCACCCATCGGCATGTAACCTGGCGAACACGATCTAGCCCCGGTTTCCGTCCTACCGTTACTTGGTCACGGTGACTAGAATCGCCCGATCGAAGGGGCAATCTGCCTACCTAAGGTAAGTATCTATGGCGCACCCGTGCGGGCGTGCGGGCGGCCAGGCAGGCAGGCAGGTACCTACTTCCTCCTAGTTCCTCTCGATCAACGGCCCGGCCGTCGATTCATCCAATCAATCGGCTGGCCAGCCAGCCAGACCTCGTGGCCCTTCCAGGGGAGCGGAGACGAGAGGAGAAAAAGAATCGAGAGAAGCAAAAGCAGTCCATCGCACAGACAGGCGGCCGGGCCGCCCTCTTCCTGCCACACCGCCTCTACGGGACGTCTGAGATTGGAGTGATTATATTGAAACACCAGGGCCGTGATGGGAGCGTTAGTAACCACGGAACCAGCGAGGGGGCAAAAGCAGCATTTCTTGTGGTTCTACATTAGGGGCCTCCGCTGGAGCCGCGCACACAAGGAAGAGAATGAAGACGAGGTTCACGAAACAAACGGTCGTGCATCCCCGCGAATCAGATGCGGTCTCATCGTATGTGCCTACCCTGAAGCTGTGTCGCCAGGTACCTAGGTACCGACAGGGCCTTCGGTCCGCCTTTCAACCCCGGGTAAGGCAGACAGACAGGCTTTCGAGGGGAGGACACTCTTACGCACGACAATGCACCACCGTTTCTTCTTTCTACTTCTCCAGATCTTATTCGACAGGGCAAGGAAGTGACAGCGCCGTCGTCAGGGTAGTGGATGTGGGGGCCGGGAAGCGAACCACATGCACAACAAGCTGAACCGCCACCATCCCTCGATATCACTGGACGTTCCCCGGCATCACCTATCTATTGTCTGCCTGACCGCCGGCGTCAGAGCTTGTTGCTCACGCACCTGCTCCTCTCACAATATCAATCTTGTACAAGGGGCGATCCGTCCCCAGAGTAACCCACCCATGAGCCAACCAGCCAACCAGTCCATAACCTCGACCAAAGAATTACCCCTCGGCATTTTCCGGGCTGCATACGTCCACGGGAATCGAGAAGGAGTAGAACGGAGGCGGGGGGCGAGGGCGGTTAGTTTCTCATGCCGTGCGAGCCTCTCACAGAAACTCTCGAAAGTCTCCCCACCCGAAATGATCCTCGCGACTCTTGCTGCGCGGCCTCCCCGCCACCTCCCGCCGGGCCTCCTGTGAAGGGGTTTGCGCTGTGATACTCACACAGCGCGGCGTGAACCGGTCGGGCGAAGGGTTTGGTCCTTGGACGGGGGAACTCGTTGGCATTTCGATGTTGTGAGGCGCCGCAGTGTGGTGTTGTGATGTGGTGCTGTGCGTTGCTGTGTTGTGTCATAATCTGCGGCGATGGCCTGCGCGGTTGGGCCAGACCGGTTTTCCTCCAGATTATCATCTATCTGAAGGAGGAACCACACTACCCCTCCCATGTTTCCCGGTCTCTCTTCGCATGAGTTCCCGAGGGGGTTGTCTGTCAAGGTCTTTCCGCGGCGGGCGGCGCGTTAGTCGTTCATCTGCTTCTGCGTGGAACACGGGAGACCTGTCCATTCCATCGAATATCGCGCGGAAGGACAGGGCTGTCCTTCCCCGCGAGACAAGACACGTGTAGCCCGTCCGGGGTGAGCTCGATGGTCCTTTCTGAGGCACGTGAATGTGGGACGTTTTCTAGAGGATATTCGCGTCCAGATGGCTTGCAGGCCCGGCTTGAAATGGGGGCGAAGCCGTCCTTTTGGGGCGAGGCCGCCTCCGACTATATGACTTGCATCTTTGTCTCGGAGAGAACTGGAGTGGGTATGTTGTCTGGGGATGTTCTGCCCGAGGAATGATGCCCGATCTAGCGATGTGAGTCTGGCTTGAAACTGGGGAGAGAGGATAAAGCTACCATGGTGCTGTTCCCGGTTGACGGCTCATGGCTAGAGATGCAAGGGCGCGACGTGTCGGTGACGACCAGGACGTCCATAAGCCACGTCAGTATGAGCGTAAGTTGTGAGTTGCACAGGCCTGACTGTAGAACGCAGTGGGTGGGCAGCGGACGTGAAGAGGGCATGCTCTCCACATGTCGCTCACCCCAAGAGTTTCAGCGAGGGTTCTTCTTCTTCTCTGAGTACTCCTCGCTATCGTATTATCCTCGACACATGCCTATATCTTCCATCTTCCATCTCCCCCGGCCCGAGTCTCGCTCACGTGAACAGCAGCACCAGTCACTTCCATGTCATCGAAATCAAGGCCTACCAAAGCCCTGCGCCTACGCAAGTCACCATTTGCGGTCCCAACGCAACTCATTACTTTCGTTCCAACATCCACCTTCCCTTCTTTGCCTCGAGATCTGTCCTTGGGAGCGAGCACCGCCGTCCCCCAACACCTCGAAAACGAGGGATTGGATTTGTTTAGTGCAGTTGTTAAAACAGCAGCACCACGACACAGGAGACTATTAAATTCCTGATGTCCAACAGCCGTCAGCCTGGCAAGTCATACCGGCTCGTGATCCCTCGGGGTTCTCACGCAGCTTTGTACCGGCCCCTTTTTGCCTTCTTTTTTCCTTCTCTTTCTTTGTTTTTGTGCTTCTCTTCTCGGGACTATTTCTGGGGTGCCAACAGCCAGAGCAGAGAACGCGGCTAGCTACTTTGTGAGGCGATTCAGACGCTGTAGAGATTGACGATTGGTATTGAGGTATTCTATATATGTATATCATGAGTTGCCCGAGTGGGATTTCCGCCCTGTTCTTGTGGACCGTTCACTTCCATGCCTGCCAACCCAAAACCATCCATCTAACCATTCATGCTCGGCATTATGCTTTGGGGATTGGGAGGGTAACAACAGCCTTGCGTCCAAAACCCATCCAGAACCATTGCAAGCGCGCCCAAACACCGTACCTGGTAATGATCCATCACGAGAACAGAAGACGGCTCTCGCCACGTGTGTATGCACACGTAGAAAGCATCGTATAAGAAGAGCACTATGAATATCCTCCTTCCACTTGCGACTGAATAACGTGAGAGCCCAGTCATGTCTAGAGGCCTAGCCAAAGACCTTCAGGAACCCCCAGATGCCAAGCCCGCTCAGGACGGGGATGGTCAGGTTGTCGTCCCACCCAAACACGTCGACTACCTCGCTGGCCGCGGCGGCGAAGCCAGACCAGAGGCTCATCAGCCCCAGGGCCACGCCGCCAGACACGGTGGCGCCGCCGCCCAGGCCGACAGCATCCGCAACGGCACGCGGCAGGCCCAGCGTCCCCTTGAACATGAACCCTTCGTCGCCGGGCATGGGCCCGATGGTGGGCGCGAGCCAGCCCCAGAACCCCCAGGCGGTGACGACGCCGACCAGGAATGCGGCGGAGGAGCCCGCGAGGGACTTGCCACGGCGGATGCGCGGGGTGTAGCGGCCGTAGAGGCGGCCAAAGGTGCTGGCGGCGGTGTCGCACCAGCTGAGCAGCAGGACGGCCATGACGCCGACGTCCTTGGGGAGCCCGCCGAGGGCGAGCAGGGCGCCCAGGAGGTAGAAGACGACGCCGTTCCAGCCGGCGACCTCGCTCTCGCGCATGAAGGCGCCGAGGACGCGCGTGTAGAAGCGGTTGAAGGCCGGGTTGACGTGGCGGACATAGTCGGCCGTCGCGATGGGCGCCAGGAGGCCCGCGAGCCAGGGCGTCACCGAGGTCGTCTGCGTGCCCGAGGCGTACAGCCACAGCACCAGGAAACCGATGGACAGGTGGAGCAGCTTGCGCGGCACCTCGTGCTTGTGCACGAAGGTCCGCCAGTGCCGGTGGATGGGGATCAGGCCCAGCGGGCTCGGGCTGCGGCTGAAGTCGCGCCAGCTCCAGCCGGGCGTCTGGGCGGAGCTGGGGGACAGGTGGCCGTTGGCATCGTGCTCGCCGGCCTTGCCGTTGGCAGCGCCGTTTGGCAGGGCTTCGGGCTTGGTTGTTGTTGAAGGCTTTTCCGTGCTGATGGCCGTGAGGCCGTTCACCTTGGCCGTGCCCAGGGGACTCCTGCTCCTCGTGCGTGCCCTTCGCAGGCCGTCCCGTGTGTCCTCGTCCGGGTTCTCCTCCTGTACAGGCTGCGGCGTGGCGAGCCTCCGCCTCCTCGCGGCGGATCTGGTTGTGGGGCCGAAGTAGGCATCTTGTGAGGATTCGCGGTCGGAGGGCGTGGGGCTCGGGGAGATGACGCGCGGAGTGGCCGGGATGACGGGCTTGGTACGGAAGGACATGATGTCGGAGGGGAAGGGAGGCAGGGCGGGGAGGGCGACGGTGCCGGAGAAGAGAGGCCGGAAGATGTGCAGGCGGTCGAAGGGCCAGAACAAAGGAAAGAGAGGAGAGTCGGGATGGGAGCGTCGGCGTCGTCTGGACTGGCGAGCGGCGGCGTCGGAAGCTGCGGTGTGGTGCTGGCGGTGGAGCAGGGCCGCTACACCTTGCATAGGATCCAGGGTGAGATGATTGTTTTATGCGGCTGAGCGTCGTGACTCGGCCGCATGTTTGCTGAGCAGAGTGAAAGGGGGGCGGAGGAGAGGTGGGCTCCTGATATAGAAGAGCCAACGGGCAAGTAAAAATCAAAATGTAGTAAGCAAGCGGTTCTACCGGAGAGGCGGCCTCGCACGAGGGCCCGATGTGTCGTGTGTGTGTGTGTGCGTGTGCGTGCGTTTGCGTACTGGTCAGAAAATCCAGTCCACAAAAATACTGGAGTCGACAGGCCCAGGTTAGTCTGGGACTGGCAGAGCAGATAGTCCACAACAAACCCAGGTAGCGAGGGGGAGAATGACCGACGCCGAGGTGACCTGAAGTCGGTCCACGATCAGGAATTGGGAAACGGAGATGGCAGAGAATGACGCTCCGTTCCGTCCGTCTCTCTGCTCTCTGCTCGCTGCCCGCTGGGCCTTGGCCTGTGCACGCGACCACTACAGAAAAAACAGGGTACTGCCGAACCCAGACCAGCGAGATTGGACGAATTACAGGCATGTGACGGACCATTGCTTCTTTCAACCACCACCACACTGCTTCTTCGCCTCTGCATCTTCCATGTCAATATCGAGCCATTTTAATAGAATGTATAAATCAGTCGATAAGTGGTCTGTCTGGTCTTTTGTCTCTTTGCTCCTCGAGGTATTACTGTTACTTGCAGTGTTACAACGGGACTTATCCCCCCCCCCGGGTGGCGGTCAGTTGTGGTCTGCCTGCTAGCGGGTGGCTCATCTAACCCGCCGTGTCACCGAGCAGATCTGTTTGATATCTATTTTCGTCTCTTCAAAATCCACAGATTATAAGTGCGGGTATACTGCGTATGACTTGGGTTTCAATGAAACGAATCGTCTGTGTGAAGCGGCCGTAGACTCGATTTCAGAACCGGAGGGTGTCCAGCTTTACTCGGGTCGATTAAAATGGCCGTTCCCATCAGCCAAGCCCGAATCCAGCAAAATGGATCAGTGACTTGTCTCGGCTTTGATCCTGCGGGAAACGTCACTCGGTTTGCTTGCTTGCTTGCCGGGGCAGTGTAGTACTTGAAGCATTCAGCAGCGTAATAGCCAGCGTTCTCGGGACACCATCAGCCTTTTGACTGACACCATGTCTCAAATGCTGTGCAATAAGGTCTCTTGATGAGGTCATACTCGGTGCATTGCCTAGCGCCATGTAGATAGTCTGCTTGCGCTTGATGCATTATTGCGTCCCAAGATCCGGTTCCCGATCCAAGGGACCAGACCCGACGTCCCGATGCTGGGTTAGGGTCGCTTCGCGATAAGATAAGATAGCGATAACCTTAATTATTTTTCTGGCTGTCGGGGGGATTGGCAGCATCGAGGTTAAGCCTTTGCGACAGTGCAGGTTCGGACTCGCAATACACTCACATTTAGCAGCAGATCTTGTCAAGTCGCACTCCCAGAGCTGTGACAACTCCTCCCTTCTTCCCAATTGAACCGCAGCGAAATACCCAACAAGCGACTGGCACCTGCGGACCGTCAATCCGCTGACATCGCGACTGACTGCTCCTGTCTAACTCACGATGGCCGGAAAGGCCGCATCCAAGGACAAGAAGGATGCCCGCGCATGGGAAGGGCTGACTCCGCCCCTCGCTGAATGGATACTCGACGCCATCAAGAGCAACGGCTGGGGCGCACGCATGACGCCCGTGCAGGCTGCTACAATCCCGCTCTTTAGGAGGAATACCGACGTCGTAGTCGAAGCCGTCACGGGCAGCGGCAAGACCCTCGCCTTTCTCGTCCCCGTCATCGACAAGATCCTGCGCTCAGACGAGTCCCGAAAGCTTCACAATGTCACCGGGGTCATTGTCAGCCCAACTAGAGAGCTGGCTACCCAGATATACGACGTCCTCACCAAGCAGATCCTGCCCTTCCACCAGCCCTCCGCCGACCTCCTTCCTATACTCCAAGACGACGACAGCAAGAGATCCGCAGGCACAGAGCCTTTGGTCATCCCCCAGTTGCTCGTAGCCGGCACCACGAAGCCGCGTGCGGACCTCTCCTACTTCGTTCGAAAATCACCCAATCTCCTCATCGCGACACCCGGTCGTCTCGCCGAGCTGCTGTCTTCTCCACTTGTCAAGACATCAAATTTGGAGGTGTTGGTCCTGGACGAGGCGGACCGACTGTTGGATCTTGGTTTCAAAGAACAGCTGAACGCGATCCTCGGGTACCTGCCCAAACAGAGACGAACAGGGCTGTTCAGCGCATCAATGAGCGAGGCTGTCTCGGAGCTGATCAGGACCGGCCTACGGAATCCCCAGAGGATCGTCGTCACGGTGAAGAATTTGAGGGACGGCGGTATCATAGAAGAGAGGAAAACACCCGCATCCCTACAGATGACCTACCTTGTCACCAAAGCATCTCACAAATTCCTTGCCCTCGGACAACTGCTAGAGAAGCTCGACCCCCCGCCCCAAAAGACCATCCTCTTCCTTAATACATGCGACTCAGTCAAGTACTTCTTCAAGGTCTTGCCGGCAATAATGCCCCCAGGTTTCAAGCTACTCCGCCTCCACGGGAAGCTGGACCCGTCGACCCGGGAGAAAAACTTCAACCAGTTCCTTACCTCATCATCGCCAACCGTCCTCCTCTGCACAGACGTCGCAGCCCGTGGCCTTGATATCCCCCAGGTCGATCTTGTCGTCCAGGACCCTCCCCAGGACCCAAAGACCTACATCCATCGCGCCGGTCGCGCGGGCCGCGCAGGCAGGCGAGGACTCGCCGTTGTCATGCTCCAGCCGGGGAGGGAGGAGGACTTCGTGCCGTTCCTGGAAATCCGCAAGACGCCAGCGCAGCCGCTGACACACCCGGAGATCACCGTGACGGACGAGGAGGCCGAGGCGGCATCCGCGCGCATCCGCGCCATGACGCTGGCGGACCGCGAGGTGCTCGACCTCTCGTACCGGGCGTTCCCCAGCTTCGTGCGCAGCTACGGCGAGCACCGCGCGTCCTCCATTTTCAGGGTGGCGGACCTAGACTGGGCGGACCTGGCGCGGCAGTACGGGCTCGTGGCGCTGCCCCGGATGGCGGAGCTGCGGAAAGTCGATGGCCTCGACCGCGGGCTCGGGCTGGGCATCGACGTCGCCGCCATCGCGTACAAGGACCCGGCCAAGGAGAAGAAGCGCCTGGCCGAGTTGGCCGGGCGCCGGGCGGCCGTCGAGAGCGGGGAGGTGGCGGCGGCGGCGGAGCGGCGGGTCGCGCAGAGGCGCAAGAACGAGCCGTGGAGCGGCAAGGTCGTGAAAGAGGAGACGAGGACGCGGCGGCGCGAGAGGAAGGAGAAGAAGAGGGAGGCCGAGAGGCTGGCGGGGCTCACTGATAAGGAGAAGGAGGAGCAGAGGGCGCTGGAGGAGATGCTTGCCAAGGTCAGGGAGCAGGTCAGGCGGGATACTGCTAAGGCGGGGCCGAGTAAGAAAGGGGATACCTTTGAGGGCTTTGATGATTGAGAAGCATGGCACTGAGCTCGATGCGACAGCTTGAACAGGCTGGAACTAGAGGGCAGAAGTGGCCTGATGAGATATAGTAGAATATTTACAATATGGCATGTGCGAGCCGCACAGAGATGCATGTATGGCACCCACTTGAAGCTGGAAAGTCCAATACATAGGCATTTCTCTGGCAGTTCGAAACTGTCAAGAGTCACCCAGCCTGGCAGGGTTGCTGCGGGAAAAAAGCAAGGCCGCCATTCAACGTGCATATCGCTGCGGGAGGAGCGCACACTATTATCGCCAGCAGTAAGACACTGGCAAGACCACACATCCTGCACAATATCTTGATGGTGGCTGAACGTCGCATTGCACTCACATTGCTCCATAGACCTCGGGACGCCATCATGGGCCCAAAGACAATATTCTCTGTCTCGTGTTTGCGCAAAGCGGAAGCATACCCTCATATTCATTCTCACGGCGTGGGCCCTCTTGCTTTTTTTCTATGCAAGTTTCGATGAGCTGAATTTGCCATATCTACTATTGCTCCTGCTCTTTGGTCATGCCCTCAGTACTAGGTGGTGCGAGGCCCTGCGTGTTTGAACCTCCGCCGGCTTGATGTTCGACAGTCACGAACTCCATACCCGCTGCGCCGCGCGGCTTAGATAGCATGGCTAAGTTGCAGTCCAAGTTTCATGCCATGACAGGAATACGTGTTAGTATTATTCTGAAGTCGATGGTGTCAGCTCAGCCTGGACTGTGCTTGAGTCTCACGCACTGGCAGGTGACCAAGAGGATTTCAAGACGCCTTGTATAAGGTAGAACAGCATGGAAACCTGGAGGACCAAGAAATAGACATAGAGAAGCTTTTTTAGCCCGTTGGTTACAATTTTGTATCAACCTATCGCTGTAATTCCAACAAAATGTCGATTGGCCCTGAGTTGTCCATCTTCCGCTGTCCACACTGCCCAATTTTGCGCCTTCCACCCCAATACTGGCATTTAGTTGTACCAAACAGCGTTGGCAGGCCCATTCTCCAGGTCGATATGAGCAACAGCAGCCGCGCTCGTTGAGTCATCCGCCATCTTCCAGACCTCGAGGAAGTTGGACCCACTGTCGGGGATAGTGAAGTACTCCTCGCTGAACCCGGAGGGGCCGACCGAGTTCGAGGAGCCACCGCTGTTGGTGGTGGGCAGCAGGAACAGCTGCTCCGTGATGGCGCCCGTGTCGGCGTCCAGCGAGAAGGCGGAGACGTAGCCGGGGATGTCTGTCGTCCGCGACCGGGTGGCGGCGTACAGGTACTTGGGCGAGGTGGAGTTCTTGCTGGACACGATGACCTCGTCTGCCCAGTAGGAAGAGGAGTTGGTGAAGCCTGTGGGGCTAGTCAGTAAGCTGAAAATGCACCCAGGGGTCCTGGACGAGGGTGAGAGGGATCTTACCATCAGGCAAAAGCGAGTAGGTGGTGTTGGTGAAAGTCAACATGCCGGTGCTGTTGTCCCGGCTGTACACGGCAATGGAGCTGGCCGCCTCGTAGACAACGTACACCCAGTCCCCGTTGGGGTGGACAGCCAGGTGCCTGGGGTCGCTGCCGTCGTCGGCGTCGAGGTGCTGGATCTCCTCGACCGTGCCGGCCGTCTCGTCCACCGCATGGACCCACACGCCGTTGCCCATGTCATCGGCCGAGTAGAAGAAGTCGCCGTCCGGGCTCACGTCACTCCCGTGGACGCCAGACCCGGACTCGTAGGTCGCATTGGCCATGACGCTCTGCAGGGCGCCGCTGTCGTCGACGGAGATGGCCAGGCTGGAACACCCGGTGCTGTACGGGGTGCCGAAGACGGTGTATGGGGACACGCTGGATGCCGTGACGTAGTTGGCGTTAGAGCAGTCTGAGGATAGTGAGACATTGTTCGTGTAAGTGAGGCTCAAATCATCTCCAATGGTGTATCCTTGGAAATAGCCAGTCGTGGCTACGTATAGGTTCTGCTTCCGTGACTGAATGTCGGGCATTAGCTTGCAAGTTTGGTCTAGAGAAGTGGACAAGTCAGGGACGTACATCGAGAGCAATCCATTTCTGACCGCTCGTGTTCGGAGCAGTGATGTTCTCGACGAGGGACAAGGCATTGGTTGAGTCGTCGAACTCGAGCCGCACCAGAGTGGTGCCAGCAAAGAAACCAGCATATAGGGTGTGCGAGTCAGCGAGAGCACGCGCAGCAAATGCTGCCAGAGTGACTGAGGAAGCACCACGCATGATGACTATGCAGAGGCTAGGATAAAAGAGTGTGGTATATAATAAACTGTAGAGATTGTTTCAATTGGGCAACAATTGGGAAACGCTATGCAAGATAAAGATATGACAAGCCGATCGTGGAAACGGCCGCTTCAGGTTATTAAATGATTCCGTCCATGTCAGGTTTCGTAGATCACTGATCTCCTTTATGGAGACTGCGTGAAATATCCCCTATTGTCCCCAATATGTCATGCTTCTCTTTCGCCTGTGGCTGACGAATTTAATTGCGTCCATGTTTGCGGCTTGAGGACGGAGTTGTTCCCCCACATCGCGACTAAACACAAGGCCCAGCTCCTGTGCACGGCCAGCCCGCTACCATGTGTAGGGGTTTTAAAAGCACAAAACAGTGGTATTGGTGGCGCAGCCAATGAGAAACTTCCGCATTATTCTTACCTCATGGGCTGCCCCGGGCTTTTTTTGCCGTTCCTGGTCACAGGGCAGAGACGCCTCCCGCATGCCGATCGGAATATCTGGGGTGAATGACTAGGTGCCGGGCTGCTGGTGGTACGAAATGGACGCGCGTCACTGGTCGCTTGTTTCGACGCTCCGCCCCTTTAAATAATTCTGGGGATTAAGGTTCAACAGCACGTTATTGCCGCAATGACTTATACTACCGGAGCTGCCGTGTACCTTTATATAGCCTTTCTTCCACTGGACTATGCTGGTAAAGTGTCCGAAATCTACACGGAGGGGAAAAGAAACAAGCGGCCTGCAAAAGCCATAGCAGCTAGATCTATTATCACATGGTCTAGACAGTGACAAGGCGTTTTGGCTGTCGAGAACAGGTAGAAGCACCCTGGTTAGGGGTTCAGGCAGTGAGTGCACTAGGTATTTGGGTGCCGCAGTCATGTCAGTCAAGCTTTGGACTAGATTTTTGGCGATATTTGCATACGTGCACGGAATCGCCTCCGTAAGGAGACTTCTTGGTCTTAATGATGGTTTTATCATGCCTAGCCCCGATTTCTAGTGTATGAATTTCGGACTAGACCAAACCAATGCCATGCACCGATTTCGTCAGCGAGTTTATCAAAGACAAGCTTTGGCCAAGACGACGCGTGGCTGTGTTGAACAAAGATCCGCGCCCCCCCTTGACCCACCTCATGGTATGACGAATACTTCTTGCTCCACCACGCAACGGTTCGTTTTTCACCTCGTCTGTCCAGAGTAGCACATCATTCGCTCTGTGTTGTTGTTGCTACCATGGATAAGCCCCTGGGACTGTTGATTCTCGAAGGTCTCATGGGTATGGATCTTGCTCGTTCTCGGGCAACGATCATATGCACTACGAATCAAGGAGGCTGAATACTCATGGAGCCAGCCAGACAATTTCACAACTTTGGTTAGCTAATTGGAAGGAAGTGGATTCGATTTGTTGGCCTTGTCGATTTCTGGACAAATCTGTGATGTGCCATGTGCGCCATTGTTCCTTCGACGAATACTCTGAGAAAACCATGAATTTGCGAAATCTATGCCAAATTTCCGGGCTAGGACTTTCAAACACACAACGTTGATCTACTTGTCACCACGTTCTCCGGCTCAACATCATGGATATTTCGTCATCGTCTCCCAGGATCCAATCGTTTTTGGCGAGCCAGCCTTTGTTATAGTTCTTATGGGAAGGTACCTCTTGATCCTTTCCATACCTGGCAGCCTGCTCTCCTAAGTAAAGGGCGGAGGCGTGTTCTTTCGCATTTTGAATATAGGAAGCTACGTAACGTTTTCTCGGGCCTTGAAGAGGTCTAGGGCGTCCCTGGAGCAGGAGGCGACTGGCCATAAGTTATGGCTTCTTCCGATGGCTCATTAACACTTCGAGGCTGGGCGCTCAACGATGGGTCGGGTATTCCTGAAGCCCATTTTATACACGATAGTTCTCCTCGATGACACCACTTCGTCGCTCGATCCGGCTGCTGACTTCGCTATGCGCTACACGATACAATAATTTACGGAAGAGGGCAGAATTTTATTCCCATCATGTCCAGATGTGTGAAAGGACTCACCGAAGATATGTGCATAGGTAATGATAATGTTGCTGCCTTGGCGCCGAACCCGTCGATCGGTTCGCCAGGGAATGGCTTGGTCCATTCCAGGCCTGAAAATGAGGCCGAGTCTCTTCTTTCGGGGTTGGCGAAGGCCTCCTGAATGTAAGAGTAGGACACAGGTACAATGGTTGACTCGTTCAATAGCCAATCGATGTTATCATGGAAAATGCAATATGGGATATCGCCCTGAATGGCTTGAGCAGCTGCCAAATGCTCCGCGAGGCATAGCAAGATCCACATCGGGGAACTGCACATGATGACTTGATGATTCCGCCGGCTCTCCGCTTTCTCTTGATTCAAGGTTCTGATTATTTTGAACAAGTGAGCGTGGAGGCCTGTCTTGCAGATCGAGAAGAATACCGTCCGCAGGACCACTCTTCCTAGACCCGACCTTTCAATTGATAGAGAAACCGACTGCAGCTGTTCACAGGTACTGCAGATGGACATTGAGCAATTTCTTCAGGACCAAAACTGCCATCTCAAGGACAATCTAGTTTTGAGTTCTTGCTCACAATTAGACAGGCAAAAGATCTTACAGTACAACGGTAGGCTGGGGGGGGGGGGGCTAACCTAATGCCTCGCTAGCGTGTGGATAGTCGAGACACAGGGTAGCTAGATTAGTGAAATCAGGGATGAGAGACGTTCGAGTTGGGTGAGTCAATCCCGGGTTCACTACCTATTTACCTAAAAACCCCACACCGTGGCAGCACCGTCGTTACTAAGTAGATATGAGCATTGACAAGATAGTATCGATATACCAGGCCAGTTATCTGTGAAAGCATTCCCGAAAAGATATTTGGGCCCCCGGAGATTTCGCCCAACCCGCCGGCGTGGAGTATGAGTTGCGACGCTGATGACACATCATCCTCTGAATCTTCAGACAACGACAGTATGGAGCCACAAGATCACCAAAGTCCCGAGCAACAATTAGCAGCTTGCCGAGCAGCAATTCGTGGAGAAGCTGTGCCAGAGAATCTCTGGCCGCGACGCGAGCGCATCAGCCTGGTCCGGGGCATACGCCACCACCTTGACTTTGCGAACCAGCAATCCGTCAAGAATCTTTGTGTCGGCTCTGGCCAAGATGCCGTCTTCACACGAGCGAGGAACGCACGCCTGGTAATGAGTAATATCATTCCCGACATGGAAAACGACCACGTTCAGCCATACTGCATCTGGCATCCTGATCTAGCCACTGAGGACACTTATCGATCGTTGGCTGCCCGCTACCCTCGTATGCGCTACCAGGTCGGCCGTGCTTGTGCAGTGGCTGGCTACTTGGCCTTGTACGAGGAACTCGGGCTTCTTCCGGACGTTTGCATCTGCGAAGAGGCTAGGGAAGGACAGAGCGAAGGGAGTAGAGCCATCTACAACCACATATTGAGCCAGCCGGTCCGCTACGCGATCATGAACGATTACGAGCGATCAGTGAACGAGGCCGAACCGAAGCCCGGCTCCCATCTCAACGGAGATACGGCGACGCGATCATGCCTGAATGTCACACAAGATGTGGGGAGCTTTGGGGTTGGACGTTGGGTCAACCACTATTTCGATCTCACCGAAGATGCCAATGTCGGAGAAGAATTCTCGGAAGAGCGTTTCGTCCCGAAATTTCCAGTGAAGCATGCTCAGTTGCTGTATCTTCCTCTGCCTCCCGACCTCCCGACAACCAACAAGGATGTCCTCATTCTGATGGCAGCGTACGAGGGCAATGTGGATCGCTATGCACGCTTGAAGCGTCCCGTTGTGGTTGAAGACGAGCTGAAGTGCGTCCTCAGGGGGATCTACCACCACACCACCTTCGCAAAATGGTGGGCACAGGGTGGTGACGACACAAGATGGCTGCAAAGTGACGCGTGTAATGCGATTCTCACAGCCGTTGATGCAAGATTCATCATGAACAACGAACTTTCACGGATCAGGCCCAGGCCCAGCGGGACAAGGCCCTACCTTAACCCATTCCTGATCTGGTGGCCTCTCATCCCGCATGAGGCGACGCTGCGCGAGCTCGTGCGCCGCAGGCCAGATAGTATGCTCCCCCATTCATTTCTCACATCAGAGTAGAATTGAAGGCATTTGCTGACGTTATGCGATACAGTGAAACTTCAGGTCGCTCTGGCTTGCATCGCTGGTGACTACCATGTCACTTACAAGTCACTGGATGTCGAGCCGCACCACTATCTCTGGAAGCAGGCGCAAGTCTACCGCGCCAATCCGTTCTACATCCAAGACCTTGAGACACGGGCAGCCGAGACAGGCATCGACCTCCGCGACGGCGTCGATGGGCCTCCTCCGATAGGGCTGAGTGGCTTCTTGGCCGCACTGGAGCCTATCAAAGAGCCGACGACCTTACAAATGTACCCAGGCATCCAGGTGGAAGAATGGCTGTATGATGATGGGCTGTACCCGGAACATCACAACGTGAACGCGAATATGCTCGAGACATATATCTGCGCGTCTGACGAAAGTAGGAGGCGAGCGGAACGAGATGAGGAACACCCGCCTCCAGATGGGTATTGGAGAAATACACCGCAATGGTCTTGACGAATACAGCTGTGGCCACTTTAATAACGCTTCAGACTAAGGCGTAGAATCAGTCCGCGCTGCTTAGGCAACACTAGGCGGGCTGTTGAATGCGCGGACGACGCCTTTTGTGGGGTCTGAGAATATGCAGGAGGCGGTTTTGGTCTTGTTCAACGGTGGCATGGTTTTGGGGGCGACTTTGAAGGTTGCTGAGCCATGAGGGTGGGAGGGAATGATAAGGCCCCCGTGGCTCAACAAAAGGCTTGTTCAGCAAAAAGCCTTGTGAATGAGGCTCATACCTGCAAGTGTGATTCCACTGAAGAGGCGCGGCTGATGAAAGGACAAACTGGTTTTAGGCTGACACCAAAAGTCAGCATTTTTGCAGTGTACGTACCACCGAACCACCTACCTAGATAGCACTGCTACCTGGAGGTGATAGGGTCATTTCGCTTTGAAGCATATACCACTATATTTGTACACGTCTTAGGTACATGTTGACCCCCAACTGTGCAACACCAAAGAAGACCCCACGACGCCCACTGCATCGCGGAAGTGGAACAAGATGAATAGTATATGTACAACTGCAAGGGTAAAGGGGGTATTCTGACCTCTAGGGGGTCCAGGTATTAAAAACCATGCCTCCGCTGATGTCTGCACTTTTTGAATGCTTCGGTATCATCAATACCAAGGTTTAGCTTGGGTAACCCTCTTTCGATCAATCACCACGGCACCTCAGCTTCACTCACAGACTAAAAAGGAATCCCAGAGCCATCCATACCAGTACTTCCTCCTTTTATACAAAACGAAGGGCGATACGCGTTCTTCCATCGTCATAGAAAGCTCGCAGGCCCGGCATTTGCTTAACCCACACTCCCCTGACGCCTCTCCTTACGCCTCTCCTTACGCCTCTCCTGACATTGATACAGACGTGGCATCTCGTACACCGCTCATATTTACCAGTCTTATATTGCTTGAATCTTCTGGCTCCCTTCAGTGGATCATGTCTTCTCCAGGCGCTGTACCAGTCCCGTCGCTAAATCAACTGCCGGTCCAGACACCGCTGAAGGACGCAAGGTTTCGGAACGGGGTGCATTGGAATTCTTGGCTATGGGAGTTCTGCAGTGCTACTCTGCTCCTTATTTCAGTTGCTGCAATACCAGCTACTCTCTACCCACATGCCGGACAACCCCTACCGCAATGGCCATCGTATATAACGATCAACGCTCTACTTGCGATCTATTCTATGGTTCTAAAGTCTTGTATAGCAATTCTCGTCACGTCTAGTATCGGGCAACTTCAGTGGATATGGTTTCTCGAAGCACAGTCACTGCGAGATCTGGACCTATTCAGCGACGCGGCCCAAGGACCTTTGGGATCTTTATCATGGTTATGGGCTCATCGTTTCCGACAGCCCCTTACTGCTCTCGGGGCAATAATCACCGTTATCGCAATTGCAATCGATCCCTTCATCCAGCAAGTCGTTCAACCAGCCAATTGTATGACGACACTTGCGAATGGTATTACAGCGTCGGTACCTCGGACGAATTATCTCGATTTTCAGGTTGTTCCGGGCAGCCTAGAAGCTTCCTTGACTGCTGGCTTCTATACGGCGGAGAAAATCTCTGACTTCGCATGCGAAAGTGGAAATTGCACTTTTACCAAGTCATACAACAGCCTGTCGTTCTGCAGCAAGTGCACAGATAGGTCGAGCGACGTTGTCATTGAAAAGCAGTGCTCCAGGAATGTCGGACCTGGAGCTTGCGATGTGCGAACAAGTGCGGAAGTACTTACAACTTCGTGGAACATCACAACCACAATGCCGCCCTTCGACCTCAACTTTTATGACGAGGGGCCTTATTACTCCACTCCAGACATGTTCTCGGTCCAGATTTCATCGGGTAACCAAGGAGACAGTGCCTCAAGCAGCTTCTTTACGGGCAAAACTATAGGTGTCATTCTCGGTCTGTCGGACTCCGCCATAGCCAGGAAAGAGCCCGCCGATTGGGGCCAGTCCTTGTACGACTGCGATGACCCTGCCTCCAACGACACATGGTACTGCAGAGGATACGGAGCAGCGCAGTGCGTATTGCAACCCTGCGTCCGAACCTATTCGTGCTCCATCGACAGTGGGACGGTCAATGAGGTCACCGTTGAGCATTCGGATCTGGACCAAACTTGGGGGTTTGGACAGCCGTCACTGCCACGGGGATCATTCGTCACCGGCGATTGGGTTGACAAACAGCTCTTTGGTCTAGTAGACACACAGTGTATCAGCGACGACGAGCGTCAGAGGCTGAAAGAGGAGGGCTACGATACCGACAAGGCTAGCCGCTGGCTACCCTACAACATCACCTTCCACCCCTATGCACCATCTATCAACGCCTCTTCACCCTTTCCCCGGTCTCTCCTAGCCCACGAATGTCTCTACCTCATCGACGCCTGGTTCATTCAACACCTTTGGGACAGCGTCCTTTCGCCGCTCCTCCTCGGCACAGTGACTCGGCATTTTGACGGTGATCAGGCGCAGAAGTACAAATTTGGCTTTAACGGCACACAACAGCTGTTGCACTTATACAACACGGGACACGTCTCCATGAAAGCGGTGGATGCGACGTTTGCCAACCTTGCGCAAGCCATGACGCTCTGGGTTCGCGAGAATGGGATGGCCAATTACAGCCGCCGCGCTGAGGGCGAGGTCCTGCACTATGCCGTGTGTCTGCAGGTCAACTGGAGCTGGGTGGCTCTGCCAGGCCTGCTGGCCGCGGGGGCGCTCGTTCTCTTCCTGCTGACACTGCTGGCTGCTGCGAGACGTGCTATGCCCCCGTGGAAGTCGTCTACGTTGCCTATGTTGTTCCATGGGCCGGCTGGAAGTGATTGGGTGGATGAGGACATGGTTGACTTCTCGAAGACGGGGAAGACTGCTTGTCGTGGTGTGGAGACGGTGGAGGGCATACATCAGTTTGCTTCAGGGGTGTTTGTGAAGATGGTTGACCAGGGTGGCCAGTATGAGCTTCGGCAAGTGGCGCCTCGTAATTTCTTGTAGACCTCAACCCTTCTGCTCCAATTCAACTTCATACACAATCTCAATAACAGCCTCCGCAACCCTGATCCTCCATGCTTGTTGCTATCCAAGCAGACAATTGTTAGTGGAGCACTTAACGCATGATATAGTGTCAGGCTGCTCACCTCTGCCCTGGCCCAAAGAGCAATCTTGTCTCCAGGCTTCAATGCAGACAGAAATCCCTCGCCATCACCGACAGCTCTCGGGTCTTCAATATCCGTGATTGTATCGGCTAACCAGTCAACTCGATAGTTTTGCCAATCTCGAGAGGCCGTGACTGGACACAAGTTTTGTTGGTTAGCTTCCGATTAATCTTCCCAAGTGGCCTGGTATCATACCGTTGTGGTGTACCATCCAAGTAATTCTGCCGTCGTGAGTAACCATACGCCAGCCCTGTTGCTCAAGTTCCTGATATGCGTCACGCGGGCTGCGGAACGTCTGTGGCAACTGCACTTCCAGTGGCTGCCGGACCCCTCCAGAGATCGGCGGCGAAGAAGCTGTGGCACTTGGAAGAGGACGCAGAATGCAGACTTCAAACCACGTGTGACTGTTCTCATACGTTCCGTCGCCGCCAAAAGTTGCCCAGCCTTGGTCGGCGCTGCGCATCTGCAGTGTGATCCCTGATGCCCGGCGGAAATATGACGGCAGCGTCCGTGTCGCCAGGTACAGGGCTGCCACCGAAGCCTGGGGACCAGGCTCCCAAAAATCGTTGGCACGGTACTCGCGCTCCTCAGCCCGGCTGCTCATGGCGCGTGGATGGTAGTCGGCGAGTTCTAGGATGGAGAGCGTGATCTCGGGCGGCAGATGGCCTTGCTTCCTGAGCATGCGTTCTGCGATGATGACATCTTGACAAGTAGGGTTAAAAGCTAGATGTGCCGGCTGTAGCATAGGGGCTGCCATCTTCAAGGAACAGTTAGAGTGCGTAGAGCATATGAACTGTATTCATGCAGGGTGAGGAGGAAGGTCGCGGGTGAGGGGCTCACCAAGTAGTATGGAGCATGGCCCGCCAGACTTAACCCGGGTGTGGCTGACTAAGTCCTAACCGACTTGTTGTCAACGTTATAAGTGGCAAAGCACCGGTTCCCATCATCGGAATAGCGGAAGGTTAGGTGTGCGGCATTAGACGGTTCTACATTATGAGTTCAGCAGTCGTCTTGTCTCGTCCTCAGGATCGGGCCTCATCAAACCCCTGTGGTGATTGTGCATCTGAGATCGCTAAATATTGGGTCGATACAATCTACACGCTGATTCCATTGGAGTCCATTGTCAATAGGGCTTTACATGTACCGTTCGTGAAGCACAATGTTGTCGGAGGCACAACAAGTACTGTATCCACCCATCGCTACCGTTTCATTCCACGGGATGTACCTTGGGTCCGACAAGTCGGCGTTTTTTTCACTCGCAAATAATGTTGAATGCTAGCAGAGTGAATAGGCCGGGGTGTGTCCCTCAGAGTGTAGTTCCGCCTGCGCATCCAACCCTGGCTGCCTCCAATATTCATATTCCGCAGGAATCTGCAGATTTGGATATTTTGTGCAGATGGGGCGACCCGTATCAAATTCTGGTCTCACCTCTGGCTAGAACATGGAAAGGATGTACAGACTGGGGTACCAGAAGGACGCGCAGAAGACCAGTTCTTGCAAAGAAGCGACTTGGCTGAAACCTGTCATTAGGTGACAAAGAGGCTTTGCATGCCAGGTGTCGACCCTGCTGGAACGCGAGGGAGAGAGTCGAAAAGATTCCCATCCAAAACAACAGTTGCGGCTGAAACGAACACGATAGAGGGCAATAGTGCATATTCCCATTCTTTACCAAGCACATAGATTTAATAGTAAACCACTAATAGAATCCAAATTTTCCAACCTCCCTCCACATTTCTGCACTCACTCCTTGCTTGAAGATATTTTCATGCATGCAGTGATCACCCACTGATTTGGCTGCGTCAGGAAGACTTCGTTTAACAGACGCTGATGGCAGAAAGACAGGCTCAAGTAACAGCTACAAATTAGAGAATGTTGTATACAAAATAAGGACTCACTGGAGGCGACATGGGTTGTCCCTATCGTGCTGCTGGAAAATCTCCTGCGTCTGCCGTGCCATGGTCGACGATCAAGTGAGGATAATGACTCTGGGCATTTCTCGTACCTGAGGGTGCGATCGTGCGGGCAAATATATCGGCATGCATTCGTCCCGGCCTCCATTTGTATGATACCTCGTTGAAGGGCTCCCAAGGATTGGGAACGAGGCAAATCTGTAAGCAAAGCAGAGCAGAAAATTGAAAGGGCGCCAGCTTCTAAAGTGAATGGTGTCTACGCAATTACTGGCATCAATGGGAGACGAGAGCCTTGGGTATTACGGTTTTCGAGGTATCGCATTGGCTTCCGTGCCTTTTCCTATCTTTTTTTGTCTAGTTCCATCTTGGCTTCGAGTCCGCGCCAGGACTGGATCCAAGAGCAAGAGCGAAATAACGATTAAGTCCACTTCTTAGACCTGAGCACACCGGGCTTTCTCCTTCTTCAGACACTTGGGGTCCGAATCAGGCTTCTTTCCCTTAACGGTGCAAGAACAGGTCGACCCTAGCCCTGGACGCCGTCCGGCTCAGAACCCGTCGAGTAATGCCAATCATGCCAGAGAGTACTCGCGCCAGTCTACCACCCGTGGTTCTGCGATCCCTGCTCGGCCGGGCCAGATTCCTACCATTGGCCAGCCTCCTTAGCAGGCTCAGCACCCCACTCGGTAGCACCAGCAGCAGGAGCAGCAGCAGCGGCGTCCCAGCTGGTGGCAGCAGGGTCGGCACTCCACTCGCCAGTAGCACCGGCAGGAGGAGCCTCCCAGTCGGCACCGGCGGCGAAGGCACCAGCCTCGATGGCAGCAGGGCCAACCTCGTCGGCACCGACGACCTTCTCCTCCTCGACCTTCTCCTCGGCCTCGGCCTCAGGGTCGCGGTCTGTGAAATGTTAGTCTGATTCCTGGGACCAGAGTAATCGACAAGGCCTAACATACAGAAGTAGAGATCGACCATGACGTCCCAGGGGGTCTCGCGGTTGTAGATGGTGCCGCGCAGACGGAGGACCTCACGGGCGAGCATCCACCAGACGGCGCCGATGGCGTGGCGACCCTTGTTGTTGGTGGGGATGGCAACGTCGACGAACTCGGTAGGGGAGTCGGTGTCGCAGAGGGCGATGACGGGGATGTTGACGTAGGAAGCCTCCTTGATGGCCTGGGCGTCGGTGCGAGGGTCGGTGACGACGATCAGACGGGGCTCCTTGAACGAACGGGTGATGTAGTTGGTGAAGGAACCGGGGGTGAAACGACCGGCGATGGCCTGGGCGCCGGTGTGGGCGGCGAACTTGAGGACGGCACGCTGACCGTAGGGACGGGCAGAGATGACACAGACGTCCGAGGGGTTGTCGACGGCGGCGATGATACGGGCAGCCAGGACGATCTTCTCCCTGTTTGCGACCGTTTGTTTAGAAAACTGCCAATTCTGATATTTTTTTTTCGCTGGTCTTTCGAGATCGACCGTGGCGGGAAGCCGCGACCCATCGTCGTCGGGTCGAACTTACCAGGTCTTGCCGACGTTGATGACGTTGACACCATCAGCACTGTCGAGGCACCGTTAGCAATTGAAGCCATGGCAGGAGCTTGCGAGAACGCCATGTCATGGGTGAGCATACCGAGTCTTCCAGAGGTACGAGTTCATGTGAACCTGCAAGTTCTTGGAGCCGAGGTGGGACTGGGCGGCCAGGAGCAGCTCAATGTCCTGGCTGGTGGCGTTGAAAACGCTGGGCAGGTTAGCGGGCGCCATGATTGCGGTTGGTGTGACGGAGAGGTTGTCGTCGCGAAGTTCGGCAATGCAGTGGTGCTCGAGGTGAGAGGTTGAACTTCGCGAAATTGAGGCTGCTTGGGGCTCTGCAGAAGATGTTTTGGCAGGTGCGCACCAGAAGTTCGATTTTGCTTGCTGCAGGTGCGCTCCGGGAAAAAGTGTGGACCGCGCCTGCTCCGCACTAGGGTGCAGAAAAAAGTTCGGGCAAGAGGTACGTACCTGCCTGTGGCGGTGGTGGCTGAGGACAGATAGCGCTAGCCGAAAATGACAAGCGAGGCCAAGCGGCTCAGGCGAGCTGCGGCAATGCTAGGACGTCAAGAGCAGCCGCGTCCCCGGAAATTTTGACGGCGGGCATGAGACGAGCACTGCGGTCACAAAGCTGTCGATGATCGCGGCCAGCCCACCATGCCGCCCAGAATACCAGGCCCCTCGGGGCTCCAGAGCCTGACATGTATGCGACTCCAGTCTCCTTTACCCAACTCCAAGAAACGCCGACTTCCATGGATGTTCTGTCATGCAAAATGTTGTCCCTAGCAATGGTTTCCAACGGGTGATCATCTCACTGGAGCTTGAGCCTGCCGAGCCGTTGCTCTGACACATCCCAGGGAGTGTTGGGACCTGCTGGAACAATGTTTTGTACGAGTTGTTTAACTATCGAACACCCTTTGCTGACACCTCTCGCAGTATGTCTCCGGCCAGCGGCAGCATCCCGACAAGTCGCGCCCTCCTTCCAACCCCTCGTCCAGAAGGCCACCCTCACCCAGGAGAGGACCGCCCTGACCCAGAAACAAAGGGATGCCCTTCGAAAGGAGAAGCTCGACCCTTACCGATGGCAACAAGCCCAACAACGAAAGAACCGCAACCTTCGGCGACAGGAAGTGCTCAAGGGCGAGCGCGACGTGGCATGGGGCGACCCAGTGAACGGCCTCGTGACGCCCTTCCTCGAGTCCTTCGACACCGCCGGCCAGTCGCCTCAGTCCCTGGTCAGGAAGGATGAGGAAGGGAACCCGCAAGATCTGCCGACGTCGGAGCACATCCTCAACTACCAGCTCACGAAGCAGGAGCTCGACGAGGCCATTGCCGAGTCCTACAAGCTCACCGCGCCATCCCAGGGCGACATCAAGTCGGTGTTCTACAGCGAGGTCATCGACAAGGAGGCCAAGCAGACGCACGAGGAGAACCATGTGCGCGCGGTCGAGGCCCTGAAGAGGATCACGACGCTCGACAACGCCAGCAGCAAGGACAGGCGGCACGCCAACATCCGGCGCATCATCGAGACGTTCGGCCGGCACGAGACGGACGCGAAGTTGCGCCAGAAGCCACTGGTCGCGGCCCAGGAGGAGCGGGTAGAGAAGGTCCGCGGCGGGCCGGACACGGGGTCCTCGGAGGTGCAGATCGCCATCCTGACGGCCAAGATCAGGGTGCTGGCTGCCATGTACGCGGGCAAGAAGGGCAACAAGGACAAGCACAACAAGAAGAACCTGCGGCTATTGCTGCACAGGCGGCAGAAGCTGCTCAAGTACATGGAGAGACGGGAGAGGGGAAGCGGTCGGTGGGAGCACATGATCAAGACGCTGGGCTTGTCGCCTGCGACTTACAAGAAGCAAATCGAGGTTAGGTAACGCCAGGCTAGAGCAGAGGTGCAGTGGATGAACATAAAAATGTAAATTCTGTACAATACAGCCGTGAGTGACCAGAATTTGGTGCAAACCCGACCCTTTGCTTTGACCTCGTTGCGCCTTCCATGGTATGCCAGCCTATTTAATCAAATCAATCGCAACAGACCTCAAAATCTCTTTCATACTCTACACGAGGTGGGAATCGATGCTATCTTCATTCTTTTTAGAACACGCTGATGTAGTTGCCGATGCGCTCCTTCTGGTTCTGCGCTATGCATTCGGCAATCCATGTGATGTTCCGGATTTCCTATAGGACGTTAGCTTCTCGGAAACTGGACAGCGGCAAAGGGTGGGCAGCTCACCTGTTCCCTCAGCTTCAGCCATGCGTATACTATACCGAAGCTGAACTGTCTTGTAAAAGCCTCCTTGGAAATCTCCATCTCCTTTTGGTAGAACATATCCTCCAGACTCCGGCCGTCAGACCCGGAGCCTCCACCCATGTTGCCAGGGCCAGCCGGCCCACCACCCAGGCCAGCAGCGTCGAAGAAGGTCTTGTAATCGTGCACGCCATCGACAGCCAGCCTCACACCCTCGAAGTCATCGGCACGAGACAACATCAACGTGCCTTCGGGATACAGCCGGCCGAAGTTGGGGTAGAGCTTCTTTCGGTCCGCCTTTGTCAGCTCGGTGCCGAACGAGTTGAGCGTGATGTTGATGGCTCTCCGGTCGGCCTCGAACTCGAGGATCTCCGACATGACCTCGGCCGTGGGCGTGCCGGCCATCTCCGCATGTGTGTTGACGAAGTTGTGGAACTCCTCGAGGTAGTTCTTGTACAGGGTGTTCCGCACAATCTCGATGTTCAGCTCGTCCAGGTCCTGGTGGCTCAGGCTCCCCTTGAAGAACGGTGCCAGCGGTGTCTCGATGAGAACGCTGTTGTAGAGCTCCTCGATGTTGGTGGCGACGCAGAGCACCGGCATCGTCTCGAACCAGCCCAGGGGGTGACATCTGTCCAGGAGCTCCCTCGTGTCCCTCTCGTGCAGTGTTCCGGTAATCAGAAGTGCGACGTTGTCAATCATGTATCCGTACGTCAAGTAGTCCATGAACTGAGCGAGTGCCCCCGTTGCGTTCGCCCGAACATATTTGAACTCAGAAACAAGCTTGTCGGTCGTCTTTGCGGCGAGACTCGAGGTGGATGGGTTCGGAGGCAAGGAGGCAAGGAAGTCGCCGTATGCTGGGCCGAGCTGCAGCTTGAGATCTGGGGGAAACGCCGTGAGTAGGTGCACTCGCTACCAGATGCAGAAGTGGGCAACGAACCATCTATGCTCTCGCACTGTGTCATGTTGCTGTAGTTCGAGTTGGTGAGAAGCCCATTGCGATAGCCTCGGACAATGCCCTCGATGTAGCTGCACTCTGACGATTAGCAGGGAGGTCGTCATCGTTCGAAATGACGGGGACAGCTGACCCATTGTTGACGTTAAAGAACAGACCCTCCATGATGACGCTGCCGGAATTAAAGGTGATGGGGACAGCTGAAATCGGTTGAACAGAGCTGGCGTTGCTGGAGCCTCTCGAGATCACGGATCAGTGACGACTTCTCTGCGGGAGATGGATGAGCAGCTGCTGATGGCTGATGCGCACCTTGGACACCGCTAACACTTTGGAGGAGCCGCCAAGGTGCTGCTGATTGGAGAGCAAGCGCCAAAAAAAGTACGTACCGTTAGCACGCTATTTCGGGCTTAGCGTCGATTGTTCGTCTGCACTGGCCGACCCCACATGAAGAGCCAGAGCACTTGAGTGAGCTTCAGCAAAAAATTCGGCCGACAACTTTTTTTTCTTGCACGGCATCACGATCCTTTCCTCCAAAACGACCACACAACCCGCCTTTGCGCGCCTTACTAACCCCCTTGGAGGACAACATATAGGAAAGCGCAAGGGCAATTTTTCAATTTGTTCAACATGCCTCTTTTCGTCCTCTCTGAGACGAGCGTAGGGTATGCTGCACCAGTTCCTGTCGCGCGAGCGCATGCAACTAGAATTTCAATGGACCATGGATTGCTGACTTGCATGCAATAGCTACGCCTTGTTCAAGGCCAAGGACAAGAAGCTGCTGGACGACGGCGAGCTCGACTCCCGCCTCCAGACCGCCGAACAGATCAACAATGAGTACGTGCAATTCTTTTTGTCCTATGTCAAGACTACGAGCCCCACGCGAACGGACCGTCTAACAAATCTACAGGCTGAAGCTCAAGGAGATCGTAAAATGGGACAACGCCGCCACCGGTCTCGAGGAAGTGGCTGGTCTGGTCGAGGGCAAGGTCACGCCCCTGCTGACCCAGCTGCTCGAGTCCATCAAGGACGAGAAGAAGGCCTCGCTCGTCGTGTCCGATGCCAAACTGGGTACCGCGATCAACAAGCTTCCTCAATTCAACATCACCCCCGTCGCCGACTCTTCCACCCACGATCTCTACCGTAACATCCGAGCACATATTACCGACCTCATCCCCGGTCTGGAGTCTGAAAACCTGAGGAGTCTCGCACTCGGTCTGTCACACTCGCTGTCTCGGCACAAGCTGCGATTCTCGCCCGACAAGGTCGATGTCATGATTGTTCAGGCCATTTCACTGCTTGACGACCTCGACAAGGAGCTCAACACATATGCCATGAGGGTCAAGGAGTGGTACGGCTGGCACTTCCCCGAGCTGGGAAAGATCCTGAACGACAACCTCGCCTACGCACGAGTCATCCTTGCAGTTGGCATGCGTACCAGCACAGCCAGCACAGACCTTTCCGACATCCTCCCCGAAGAGATAGAGGGCGCTGTCAAGGCCGCCGCCGAAGTCAGTATGGGTACCGAGATTAGCGAGGAAGATTTGCTCAACATCACGATGCTGGCTGATCACGTCGTCCGATATACCGACGTTCGCGCGCAGCTCTCGAGCTATCTCGAGGCCAGAATGAAGGCTATTGCCCCTAATTTGACAGAGCTTGTTGGAACTCTTGTCGGCGCGCGTCTCATTGCCCACGCCGGCTCTCTCATGAGCTTGGCCAAGAACCCTGGTTCCACCATTCAGATCCTTGGTGCCGAGAAGGCGCTGTTCCGTGCTCTGAAGACGAAGCATGCCACACCCAAGTACGGTCTCATCTACCACTCTTCCCTCGTCGGTCAAGCCACAGGCAAGAACAAGGGCAAGATCGCCCGTCAACTCGCTGCCAAGACTGCTCTGGGTATCCGTTCGGATGCCCTCACCGAGTGGGTCGATGAGGATGGTAACGAGGTCGATGAGGACGAGAAAGCGTCGTTTGGTGCTGCCGCTCGTGCGAAGGTCGAGAACAACCTGAGGAAGCTGGAAGGAAAGCCCCTGGTTGCCAAGGGCATTTCTGTGGGTCCTAATGGCCAGGCCGCTGCTCAACCATCCAAGTGGGATGTCAAGGAGGCCAAGAAGTACAATGCCGACGCTGATGGTCTCGAGGCTGAGTTTGCATCAGTTGAGATTGCTGGAAGCGATGCTGGCAAGAAAGAGAAGAAGGATAAAAAGGACAAGAAGGATAAGAAGTCAAAGAAGGAGAAGCCTCTCATCGAAGAGGTTTCAGACGAGGAGATGGCAGATGCTCCTGCTCAGAACGGAGCTGCAGGTACGACACTCACCCCCACCCCCCTTCTTCCATCCTGTTTTCAACGACAGCGTGAGACGGGGAAAAGAAATGGGCGCGAGGCTCATCCGATCGCGATGAAATCATCGGCTGACTCTGTTACAGCAACTCCAGCCAAGTCCAAGACACTGTCTGAAGCCGACTTCGAGAAGTATGCCGAGGCCGCTGGCATCTCGGTGTCCAAGTTCAAGCGCAAGTATGAGCGCGGCGACGTCGAGCTCGCCGAGGACGGCACACCCAAGGTGCTCTCCAAGAAGGAGCTCAAGAAGCTCAAGAAGGCCGAGGAGAAGGCCGACTCCGACGGGTCCCCCAAGAAAAAGCGCAAGGCCGACGCTGACGGAGAGGAGAAGCCCAAGAAGAAGAAGAAGAAGACCGACGCATAGAAGTGGTCGCCTCACGATAAATTGAAGGTCGAAGACGACCGGCGTTATTCTTTTTCTCTCTTCCCATCGGGCTGTACTGGGTCATTGTATGATACTATGCATATCTTCCTGCGGCCTTCTTCTCACCTTTCCAATCCTTCTGGCGTGTTGTGAGAGATATCCTCTACGGCGTTTTGGGCGTGGCATCCGGCGGCTCAGGAATAGGGACTGGGGTGTGTGCTTTGGTTTAGAAATTTTGAGTTGCTCTGAAGAAAACTGGAACTACTCTTGTGGAGATCTTCTGTCATAATGTACCGCAGGATGGGGGCCCGACAACGTTTCTTGAAGGCATGGTTGCTTTGGACAGTGGACGCGTGGCTTCTCAGGATCACCTACCTCTTGGACGGCGCTGGCTTGGGTGCCCTCCCGGTAGCCGCTACCTGGCTTCTCTGAGCTTTGGCATCTTGGCTCATCATGAAGCGAGGACGTACATTCAAATACAGTTTTAAAAGTTATCATCTTGTCTGCTTATTTGGTGCAAGTCTGGTGCATTCTGGCTACTCACAAGCATCAAATTGCCCTAGGCCGTCTTTCATCACCCCCGCTAGGTGGCTGGACCAACAGCGAGCACGGCTGATCACACACAATCAGACGAAAGCCTATGGTTGCTGCTTTTCACTCTGTCGATGACTCTCTGCTTGTCGCTGCCGGGGCCTTTGAGACCCTTGATATGGACGTCAATGTCAGGTCTACTTCCAAGGTTGTTTCATGCGCTACCTTCGCACCAACCATATTCCTTGGCCAGTGCAGTTTGGCGCCAAGGATCCCCAACTTCTCATTCCACTAGGGTTCTTTTCCTCCCAGAAAGAACAGGACATCACCTCTCCCACAACAACCTTGTCCCTGGGCGCTTGTCATACATTGTGCCGCGGCACGACTTTGGATCTCTACTTGTGTGCTCTATCGATCGGTGTTGGGCTTCTCCAACCATTTTGACCTCATCGAAACGCCTGGAATGGATCAATCAACCACTCTAAGCCAAATCAATGTGCATAGTCAGCACCAGCCTGAGACGTCAGGTGGACGAGAAGAGCTCATTGCAAATTACTCCCAGAGGGTAGTATACCAGGATCCAAAGTCTGGAATTGAACTTCGCGAGTTCATGCTGGCGGGCGAAGATATCCTCAGTCCAGACAAGCTCGTGCAAATTGGTTTCGGCCTCCAAGGCTATATCTACAAATGCGGCGGCAGCTTCGCATACAAGCAGCATGGCCGAGACGAAGAGTTCAAGCTCATGATCGACGCGGGGGAGTTGTCTATCACACCTTATTCCCGCGTTTTACGGCACATCCAAGACTTTGTCGCCGTCGACGGTATCATCATGGAGCTAGGATCACCTTTGGAAGTAAAACGCATAACTTCGCCGTCTGAACGGAGAAGGGTCAAAGACGACATGGTCTCTGTCGTCACCCGATTGCATGCGAAAGGAATTGCCCATGGTGATATCGGACCATCCAACTTCCTCTGGGCCCAAGACGGTTCCCTCCGCCTGTGCGACTTCGACACAGCTTTCTACCTCGACGGCCGTCCGCAGGAGTGGGAGGGCGGCTGCAGCCCGCAATATGTCTCGCCCAACAGAGGCTATCCGGACTGGAAGCTGCCTTCAATCGAGGATGACATGTACGCCCTTGCTGTGACTGTATGGGAGTTGTACACTGGACGAACGGCGATGGAGAAGGAGTATGATGATCTGGAGGACCTGATACGGAGAGGATACGCGGTCGACGTCAATGCGGTGGAGGATTTGGAGGTCAGGTCTTGGATCAAGCAGCTCTTGGTTGCTGGAGGCGCACGAATTTTCGGGGCAGTTCCTGAAGAGGGTGAGACTGGGATTTAATTGGGAGTTCGAACTTTCAAGCATCCTGCTTGCGTGTTACGCGGTTCCGAGGGTCAGGAAAAGGCAAGTTCGTTTTTGATTCATTTTCTTATTGAACAATCCATGATGTGCCGGAAATCATGACGCAGTGCCCAAAGCCAATGTCACGGTTTTTTCTTCTTCTTCTTCGTTGACTGCCGACTCTTTCCCCGTCCGGTATCTGTGTCCCCATATAATGCTTCCTGTGCCATGTACGTGATGAGTTCCATCTCCATTGTCCGAGGCCCACACCAGAACTCTACCATCCAACGAATCTTTCTTCTCGCTGGGGGCCAGCATGTAAACCCTCCCATGTGTACTTGTACAACCATGAAACTGTACAAGGGCGTCCGACACTCCTCCGTTTAACTGCAGGTTGAACTGGTGATGATGCGCCCATTCCTTGCATCTGTCCCTTACATCCATGTCCATATTAACCTCATATGCTTCACAGACCAGCCTTCCACTCTCATCCACCTTCAGGGGCAGAGCGTTGCAGTTGGTGTCCATGGCAGGTGAATGTCTAGCCTCGGATCCCTTCTTCGGAATCCAACAGGAGTTCAGCGAAGTTCCGCCTACATCGGCTAACAGCACCTCAGCGCCAAGGATGCCACAGCGCACAGCCTCGCGGTAGGCATCGTCCAAGTCGCGGAGCCCGCCTGGTCTGAACTGTTCAGCCGATGCCGCCAGGCCCAGGACTCCGATGATCCGATCACACTCGTCTGTGCACTTCCTTTCATGCGTAAGTTGGAGCAGCCTCCCCAGTGGTATCTGAATGACAGATAGATCCGGTGCCCAGTCATGCTGCCGACACGCCGCCCATGCCCGCATGAACGGTGTGGCATAGGTCCCTGAAGCCCCATATTTATCACCGCTGAACCCAGTGATTTGATGGTAGGGTGGCAGCCCTACCTCGCACCTGATAGGTACATCTTCCGTCGCGGCGTATGCCAGGAAATCCAACCAGCATGCGTTCAGCCCGGTCCCTATATCTGAATTGACGACCTGAGGATTCCTGCTTAGGTACGCTTCCTGGAATGTCCAGACCCTACCATGCCACCCATCCTGTCTCCAGGTACTCAGACCTTGATAGCCATTGAGTTGACCCGGAATAGCTACCAAGTGCCTACTTGGCTGGACCAAGGGCACTGCAGTAACCTGTTGTGCCGGACAAATCAGAGTGGTATGGGCCCCAGCATAGTAGCTACCCATGTGAGATAACTCGGTAGCCTTCTCATCAGTATCGTTCTGATTTATGCACAGCTTATCAATCCATAGACTTGAAGGACCCCCAACGATGGCTGCGCTGCGCCGCATGTTGATCACCGTGTCCTCGCCTCTGAATTCACTCCACAAGTGAGACACCGCGGTGTACTGTTGACCCCCATTTGAAGAGCCAACCAAGCGCCTGGGTTGAGCGAAGTCCGCCTGGCTGTGCCGACTGAGGTCCCCCGTGTCCCAGCATAGTGGACAAAGCAGCGGCCCATGCTTATACGACACTGGCCTCACCGCTGCTTGCATTCCCCCCTCTTTCAAGTCCACAAATCCTCCTCGGACCGGTAGCAGAGCAAGTGTAGCCTGGAACATCTCTCTCGGCATCCATCCGCCGGAGCCCGAGGGCTTGATCTTCTCACCGGCACCGACGGCTTTGAACTCGGTAACGGCAGCTATCCCGATGCTCCAGGCCAGGATATCCCGCACTTGCTCGAATTCATTAACCCATCGGTACGTACCGCTGTCATAGGAAACCTCTCGCGATATCCCGCTTACGACGGTGAGGAGCTCCAAGGCAAAACCGACGTGGCCAATGCATCGCAGCAGTTGGTGACTGCCCTCTTCGTAGCACATCGTTGCCAGCATGGTCTCTCCAACCGCGACGATGACTTCCGTCTCCCTCCTTTCCTGGACTATGCCAATGGTGATTTCACGCACCAGCGTCCACTTCTCGGAGGCATGATCCCCGCCGTCTTTAAAATCGGCAATGCTGCTGCTGCTGGTGAAGATGCACGTCTCGGTGGTGGCGTCCATCCTCTCCATCTGGCTGATCAGCCTCGCCCGCGTCCGTGGTGTCTTCTCTGCCCCCGGCAATACTCGCTCCTCGGCCATGCTTGCCTTGTTCTCCGCTCGCCTCCGCTCCGAGTCAGCGAAAGCCTCGGACACTTCGTCCAGCCGCAGTTTGGCCCAGGCCCGCTGGCTCTCGGCTGGGGATAGCGGGCGCTCCTTGAAATCCCTGAGCACAGCTCGTCCGGACGCGGCCGCTGTGAAGGCCCTGTACTTTTGCAGCGTGCGCTCTTGGTACAGGTAATTGGGGATCCCATGCCAGTCAGCTTTGTCCAGGCTGATCCCCAGGTCTGCGGCGCTAGACGCGGCATCCTCGTAGTGAGGCATCGGGTCACACTTGCACTCCCATATTTCGCATCCGTATTGATGAACGTGCCAGCGGTTGCCTGTACTTTCTGCAGTTTCCATTCCGTTCTAGGTCTCCGGGTATGTCAAGAGATTTTGCAACAGGCGTGGGAAGGAAATGGTAATAAGATGTGAGTTCGCCTGAGAAGAAATTCGGCAGGTGTCAGACGAGAATGGAATATTATGTCACGTGATTACTGCATCCCTAAATGCATTTAAACAGTATAGTTCTTGGCAATTGTTACTTTTCCCCTAGCGAGTGCGTCTATAATACCGACCTCGCGACATCTGGATGCCAAGGAGTATGTCTGGTCTGATTGCCTGATCCCACAATGATATTTGCAACTACAGCAGCTTTCACGAAATTGATCAGCTCACATCCCAGTCTGTCTAGAAAACAGTACCACGGTCTTTCTTTTCCTTCTGCTGCAGATCCTTGACATTGATACTCCTCCAGATCAGAACCGCCACACCCAATCAGCGGCCTGAGCGCGGACCCAACAATGACCATCTTCCTGTCGACGTCGCCTTACGCCGCGATTTTTGTACTTGAGCCAGTTCAGAATTCGGTAGGGAAGAGACTGGGCAACTTGTAACTACCATTTATAGATCTCTTGCGCCACATAACCAGGAATATTTGTTGAGGCTCGTCTTGAGAAGGTATCTACAGGAATTGGTTGGATTAAATCCCTAGATCCACTACCAGAGGAGCCGATAGCGCAGTCCAATGCCCCTTTATTGGTTACGAGGCGAAGACCACAACAGATACCAACCGCCGTTTCAGTTGTTCAGCACTGGTAATCGCCGCGGTCCGGAATTCAGCAAGGGTGAGTGAGATTCTCAACCATTCCTTGCAGTTTTTTTCCCGTCGCGATCATCGGTATTAATCCATTGACACCTTTTACTCATGTCGTTGGCAGGCACGTACCTAAGCCCGAATCCGTACCTGGTTGCCCAATTTGATGCGCAGTTCACGCAGCCGAGGCCGCAAGCCAACCTCCGCCGCATGAGGCACCTCGCAGTGTCACAAACATTCAGCACTCTGGCAGCTTACCATGCCAGTGTCTTGTGCATAGACTGTAACCCAGGTGAGCTAGTTTCTGCAGGCCATTCTCTGGGCAGGGGATGGAACATGTGGATCTGGAACAGGAGAACAACAATGCTAGGTGTCCCCCAGCATCTGCTGTTCGTCTAAAAAGAAGCGGGCCGGTGCCACTCGGGAGTCAATGTGTCACTGATGAGCAGGGGAAAAGCTTTTCCCAAGATCGTGTTAGAGAAGACGGAGTTTTCTTTGAACAAGGGCGCTTCGCTAGACGGCCTCATTGGCCAGTAAGACGGAGCTCGTCCCAAGAGGCTGTTAGGGTTGCATAATGACAGGCGTTAGGCCCGAAGAAAGAAAATCAACGTGCAGATCCAATTGCTTAAGTTTGAGGTTATTCTTGATCGCCTGGATCGCTTTGGGCACTGGGGTTTGAGGGGCGACCCTTGCTCGAGCCATGCCGTTCAGGAGGCTGGTTCGAGGTCTGTGACAGCCCTACACCCCGGGCAAGACCCCTATCCCTGCACCCAGCCAGTGATTGTCGAGATCCTCCCGCTAAGCGAGCGGGTCTAACCATTGATCTGGACAGCCCAGGATCTCAAGCCACACGAGCCTCCACTGCCGCTGCCACTGGCTTGCCAAGACGAAACGTCCTATGCTTCCGACGACACCTCACCTGAACTCGCTCGTCTGAGATCAGACACAGATGACGAGGCCGGCTGCAATGGGTATACACCACGGTCTGCGCACATTTTTTACCCCATTCAAACCCGCCGCAGTCTTCCCCGCCGTAACAACTGGGTCTATTTTTTGACTCGCTCCACTTTTGAAAGGACAAACTAGTTGCTCGGGCCCCAGTCCGGGTTGTGGGAGTAGACGCCATGGGCAGACGTCGCCTGCAGACGAAAAGATGAGATGAGACTGTGTTTCGGCGTCAAGATGGTTTCTGTCCATGGGGACGCTGGAGGAGATGCAGCGAGCCGGAAGTCGGAGGTGGCTCGAAGTAGGCAGGCTGACGCGGCCAAGCAACGATGGGATGGCATGCTCTTGGGCTCAAAGGATGTCTCATATAAAGCCAGTGAGGCCGCTTGTTGATTCTGTGAACTTGATTGAATAGTATCATCTATCTCGAACACATCACCGCAGCATCAGTCTCTATCAACCTTTCCGATTTTCCTATTCTTTTTCTTCTGACGGCCGGTTCCGTACGCTCTGGTTCAGCTGTTTGCTATTACTACTTACTGTTTTCACATAACATTTGTTAATCGACTCATCACTTGTTTGTCTTCTGTCTCCAGAACAACCGCCCAACAGTCAACATGAAGTTCCTCTCCGCCCTCGTTCTCGCCATGGCCAGCGTGGCCATCGCCAAGGACGGCAACAACACCGACGGCACCTCGACCAAGTCTCAGTGCAAGCAGGTCTCCAAGCTTACCAAGCTCATGGACATCGCCGGCAACTCGACCAAGCTCGACAAGGTCACCAAGGGCAACGCCACCAAGGCTGCGGACATCCAGGCAAAGGCATCTCAGATGTCGACCAAGTTGACCGAGCTCCAGAGCAACACGACCCTCATGACCGCTTGCGACCAGATCTTCGCTGTCCAGGACACCGAGGACGCCTGCGACAAGATGCAGGGTCTCCAGAAGCTCAACGCCCTCATTGCCAACCAGACCGCTCTGGACGAGAAGACCAAGGGCAACACCACCAAGGCCGACGCGATCAAGGCCAAGGCGCAGGAGAAGGCCGCAGACCTCACCGCCATGGAGAGCAACACCACCCTGACGAGCTTCTGCGCCGGCTTCAGCGACAAGCAGTCCTGCAAGGCCATGGCCAAGCTCGCCAAGGAGCAGGAGTTTGCCGCCAACACCACTGCCCTCGTGAGTTCACACATTCATCTCAAGTCACTTGAGGAAGCTCAATTTACTAACGCAACCTGATATTACAGAACGCCAAGTTCAACGGAGACGCAGACAAGATCTCCAAGTTCCAGGCCAAGCTCAGCAGCAAGGCCGAGAAGGTCAACGCCCTCATGAGCAACTCCACCCTCATGGACACCTGCAACAGCCTCGGAATCACAACCGCCTCCACCACCACCGGCGCCTCCACCTCATCGGGCTCCACCGACGACAAGAAGAGCGCGGCTGTCAGCGTCAACGCTCTGGGCGCTGGACACGTCCTGGCCCTCGTCTCCGTCTTCGCCTACGCCGTGGCCATGCTGTAGACGCCAGAAACATTTGGAAATTTTGGGGTGGTGTGAGGGCTTTAATGTCCGAGTTTGGGGGGACGTAATCAGGTCGCGCTGCCACACACATGACTGAGATCATCTTCGTGATGATCTGGACGTGGGACTTCAAGGCTGGCCGATGGTTGTGGTGAGACGAGAACACGCAAGTTCAGGGTGTCCGTCTTGAGATACGATGGAGTACAGTCTTTACTGGCCCATGCAGAAGCATCTGAGAGGGGTTCAAAGATGCAACATGACATTGCTAGACCCATGTAGCTAAGCTGACATTATCGTCAGAATGCGTCTTATCGAGTTTATGCCACAAGAGCCCATCTCATCAGTCCTCATCGTGCCTTATTGTACTAAAATGAAGCAGTGTCGGATTCCCAATCCGTTCATTTCGACGCTGCCTGTTTTACGCTGAAGCCAATAATAACACACCTCACGCCCCTCCGATGTTGAGAGCAATTTGCAACGGAATGCAGGCCTGCTCTCGGTCAGGCAGATGGCAGCGTCGAATTTCCCCATCGCAGATGCTGACCGAGTCCGGCCAAGGCAGATCCACCCCTCTGACATTCCATGTTTCGATGCAATGTCCGTTTTGCCGTTCCATCTCGTCCAGACTTTTCGCCCTAAAATGCCTCCTATGCCATCGGCAGGGGTGTGTTTCCCCACGCATGGAACTTCCTATTCCCACCCAACGGTCGTTATCCAGTCTCCTATACATTTGACCTGGATAGACAGGCTTCCCTCAGCTCGACATCAAAATTACAATATGAAGAGTGGTGAGGGAGTTTCAGGTGCGTTATTCAATAGCCAGGCCATCAAAGCACAGGGCACCGGAAACCGGCCTCAATAACCGGCCTCAATAACCGGCCTCAATTATCTTCACATCGCTGCTCTAGTACTGAAGCCATCGTTCTGGCGTAGGGGAGTGAGTGGAATGGAGAAACTTATAGCAGCGAGGCTGCTAAATGGTGCAGGGCGATGGGGAAAAAGCGTTTTCCACGTTCTAAAAGTAACATCTTGCCAATTTAAACAAAACTTTTCTCGTCTAAACCAACATTACATATAATGATGAGAAGAGGGCGGCGATGTAATTCGGCTGGACTTCCAGCTATACAAAGATCCAATGAAACAAATAATAGTTCCGTTCAAAAGCTACATGAGTCTTAATTTACGGGTCTTTTTTCCTATGTAAGAACATCCAACCAGCCAAGGCTGCGCCTGTGGCCGTGCAGGCCCTTGCACGGGCCCCCTTGTCAATAAGCCCCTCCTACCTTACAGCTGCAGCCCACAGGGCCGTTCCAGAGCCCCCTCTCTGTCTTTCTTTTCTTTTCTTCTCTAGGCCAGCCTACTCTTTGAAACCGCATAATTTGGTGCACATTTCAAGCCTTCGTGACGTGAAGCCTTCGTGACGTCTCAGAGACAAGCTTTTCTTCAATGCCCCGAAGCCTGGGTCTTGACCAGGCGTTATTTTAATTAAATGTATTATTATGCAGAGGCAAATAATAAAGTCCTGCTACCTGGAGACGGGAAAATGCAGTGAGATCAGCAGCCCAGTCAGTTGTGTGCATGAACTAGGGTAATGTACATTGCCACATGCCTCTTTACGCGACCAATTGCTTCATCAATCCTCGGTCCCTGGTTGTGGCAGCGTGAAGATCTCATCCAGGTAAGACGGAAATGGTCTAAATTCAGGTTTCTCAGGCAGCGAGTATCCATGCATGCATCTGCTCTGGACAATTTGGTTGGGACGTTGCAATATCTGATTCTTGGGGCTGTGGCTGCTGTGCAACAGTGAATACCTGCATGGGACGGTCTGCCTTACCTTGCTTGGGTGTTCTTAGGTATAGGCCATCAAGATTCCGGCCTGACTTGCACTACTACTAGTGCTGATCACTGAACACGGTGGCGCACTCTTTAAATGCCTTATTGGCGGGATACTGACCAAATTGCACATTCACCTGCAGGTGTGCCCAATACTATAGGACGCCACGGATCATCGCCTCCAGGGCTGTGTGTTGAGGGGTATGAGTGCCTACTGGGGCCCTTTCTCAACGCCATCTTGGGGGTAAAACATCTTCTCCCCGAGCGACTCCACTTTTCAACTATAATAAAGCAGAAATTGAGCCACAATATCTGTTTAAAATGTCGTCGAACACTTCACGAATCCTTGACAACACCGCACGATCCGTTGACCTTGTCAACACACTCCTTCAAGCGGCCGCCGAGAATAATAGCATTGTCGCGGGTCTTTTGGACATTGGAGAATGGCTGGGCCGAGAAAAGCTGAATAGGACCGACCTCACGTTTTGCCTACAAATGGCAAGAGGACTCTGGGCACCCAACCCGGCCGCGCAGAATGTATTCCATGATATCACCCAAGGGGGGTTTTATCCCTCGATCAGTCACCTCTTCTTGAAGAAGTCTGGGTCGCTTGGACATCTCATCGCTAGCGACCCCAGGCTTCAGTGGATGGTGTCGACCGTGGCCTGTCTATTTCAGTTTGAGAGCCGGGAAAGCGTCGTTTCAAACACTCTCTGCGAACTCGTCATCCTAGCTGGCGACTTCCAGGGAGACGGGAAGGCTACAGAAGACCTGAGAACGTTTGGTTTGGGCAGTCGTGTGCACCCACTGCGCACCCAGATTAAGTCGGTACTGGACAAAATCGTCTCCAGCATTTGGCTTAATGTGGTTAATGCCGGCTTGCACACCATGGACTTCCCTGAGGAACTCCACCGCGTATGCCCCAAAGGCCATCATATAGACGGAGTCCATCTGGCCAGGATTGCCACCCTGCTGCGAAAAGGTCATAGTCATATAGCAGTTCGAAGCCGACATCTGCTGCGCAACCTTATCTTTTGGGTCCTGAACCATTTTGATGGTCATCTTCAAGTCACAGTCAGCACCAAAAAGATTATGGATAGGGCCTTGGGCGATGGAAATTGCCAGCTTGACATCAGAGTGGAACAGTACTGCCCCGCCAGAGGGCAGTGCGGTGCTGAGACGTCCAACATGGTTGTGCTCGCGGACTTATCCGGCCAGTTACAGGACGTTTTCACGAGCATCAACACGAACACTGATACGCTACGACCTGTCCCTGCAAAGCGGCGTGACTTGTACAGTCTGCCAACGCCATATTCACTGCGCGACGTCTTCAGCGACAACGCGATTGAGCCCATGATACAAGACAGGGCGTGGAAGATCGCCAGCTGGATGTGCCGGTTGCCAATCGGGCTGCCAGCGCCCACTTCCGAGAGACTCACTTTCCCAGTCATATTGGACCGTCAGGCCACTGAAGAAGAGGCGAGATACGGTCTCACGGTCGAAAACCTTCTTGGGAGAGTTCCTGGAATCATACAGCGTGATTGGGAGTCGTTAGAGACAAGGGGCAAAGAAACGCAAGTTTTCCAAGCAAACGTTAGGGAAAATGACCATAGCGAGGATAGTCAATCGGAGGAAAGTGAGGCGTCCAGTTCGCGCCATTGTGGTTTCTCGTCACTGGGAAGGAATATCGACGGAATAGCGAATCCTGCCTGGCTCATCCAACACTTCCCGGTCATCAAGAGCATGTTGCGTCGATTATCACGATGCTGTCGATGTCAAACGTGCAGCAACTGGAAGGCCTCGGGTTTAAGGAAAAGACGAGGACCGCGTATGAAGTACGAGATCCTGGCTCGAGTGCAGGATGGTTGCCTGAAGAGTGAAGGCTTGAAGCGCCTGTTGAAGTTCTTGGCACATTCTATAGCTGATGGTCTGGGTTGCTCGACCGCTTCCGGTGTCGGTCACGGATCCGCTATCACCGACGCCATGGGTACACTTTTGTACGAATTGGTCGGAACGAGGCAAATCGTTTGGGATACTTGGTTTCACGTCGCAGCGACCGTTGCACTTGGGTGCCCTTCTCGACCTTCAGTGGGCCTGCATGATATACGAGGATCCGCGGTCGTCGCAATTCAGTATGGCAGTCTCTCTCTTGTTGCAAAGTGGCTTGACATATCACAGAAGCTACACATTCGGCATTGTTTCAGTGCTCTGGAGCAACAGGGACGGCTTGGAGTCATGCAGAACAATGGTGATGGCCCCCCGCAATTCAGAGAAGTGCAGGATGGCTTTGCGGTGTTGCAGACGGAACGCACACAGGATAATACGTCCCTTGTGGCACGCCAAATGGACGAGGAGGACCCATTTGGGCGGGATGAGCCCCGTGGTGAGATCGGCACAGATGCATCTCCAGTTGAGAGCCGCCTCTTTCTTATTCAAATCAGCGACAGCGTCTGGGGCATCCTACTCAGAGTTGAGTCCAGTGAACACAGCCGGTTCATCAATCCATCGGATGCCATCCTAGGCCTGGCGTGCACAGTCCACGATGCACGGTGTGATCATCGAGATCAGCGCAAGCTCAAAAGCTGGACAATGCCGGAGAGTGAGAATACACAGGTTCTCGTCCACTCGTTTGATGAGCTATTGGGACTCTGGATTGCGCGAGGCAGAATTGGTGGCAGCTCTGACAGAAGCGTTGCAGGGGATAGCGGGAATGAGAGCTCTGATGACGATGGCGAGGTTGGTGATGGCAACGAGCATTGTGGAACTCCCCAGCGTCCTGGAGGACGGATTCATCTGAGCATGTTACTGGACGATGCACTCAAGGTCAACACCGCACTAGCACTGTCTGTGTCTCAGAGGGTACTCCTCAGGGATATGAACAAGGTGCGAAGCTGTCTAGATTGTGACTTGAGGTCCAGACTAAACTATGTTATTACTGATAACACAGCGGAGGATCTATCTGTGGTAAAATTTGCATCATGAATGTGCTCTAAGGGAGAGTGGATTTGCTAAAATCTGAGCCGCAAGAACTGGCGATGGTTGAATGGTCAGATTGTTCGCAATGCGCACCCTCAGCTGTCTGACACCATGTCTTTTGACCTCGTGCATCCAAACTTGGACGATTCTGACTGACTGGATTGGCGATTGGACGGACAAACTGAATAGCGAGCGTGGGAGACGAGAATGCGAAGTTGATAAACACCGGGTTTTCATCTAGAAAACATTGGGATTCTTTGCCGTTTAGGTTAGTTGGCTCATGTGCTAACAATTAGCCTTCAATGAGGCAGGGGAATGAGCGTATTGGCCCGGGCAGTAGTGGCGAGCTAGGCCCACATCTCCGCACTCTACTTATCACCGAGGTCCCTAATATCAGGAGGCTTGTTCCGATTGCCTGGATGCAAGTCGCACAGCACGCGCGTCATAAGTGGCTTCTTTCCATTTCACTACCTCGCGACAACCCCACATTCTCCCTGCACACATCTCTTACTGCTCAGCCGCAAGTAGACACAATTCCTAACCATGAAGATCACACTCTATGTCGACGTTGTTTCTCCTTTCGCTTATATAGCTTACCACATCCTCAGGGTATGTCACCTATCCAATGTCAGCCAGTGGGCTGCAATACTCTCCTTAGTACTGACATGCGTCATAGAATGACCCCGTGTTCAAGGGCTGTAAAATAACGTACATACCGATTTTCCTTGGGGGTCTCATGAAAAAGGCTGGAAACACACCACCGATTCAAATCAAGAGTTCGTTCAGACTGCCACCGCCTCTCCTCGACTTCTACTTCCCAAGGGATCACGCGTTTCAGTGAGGCATGGGAGGGAGGGGGGTTCAGGTATCAGGGATGCACTTGACTGACGACACCTCATGCAACCCAGACAAAGACAAATGGATCAACAATGAGCGCCTCCGATGGGCAAAGTATTTCAACGTCCCAGTTGTGACTGACGTTCCCGACGGCTTCCCGGCGAACACACTGCAACTGATGCGAACCGTCTGCGCGCTCGGCCACCTCGCCAGCCCTGACCAGACCCAGCCATCGGCCGCCTCGCAGCCCGCCCAGGAGGCCACAGTCAGAGCCCTCGACGCCTTGTTCGAAGCGTACTGGATAAAGAGCCGCGACATCACCGACAAGAGCGTCGTTGCCGACGTGCTCACGCGCGCCGGGTGGAAGGACCTCGCCTCGGTGTCCGAGATCGCAGCCGGGGACGCCAAGAAAAGTCTCATGGATAACACGGACCGCGCGTTTGCGGACGGGGCGTTCGGGCTGCCGTGGTTCGTTTGCGAGAATGATCGCGGTGAAAGCGAGGGCTTTTGGGGCGTGGATCATATGGGTGCTATGTTAGACTTCTTGGGGCTGGAGAAGCCGGCTGGCAGAAGTGGGTGGAGGGCAATGCTCTAGAAAGGGGTTGCTTTGGAAGTAGGCGCGCCGTGGTAGAATATGGGGCCTTACTGTGCTGGGTTTCGGTTGCTATTCGTTCACCTACGTGCGTTTTCTCGACGTAGGAACATCTAGTACTGCTGAAGGCAAACAATATTGGGTATCTGAACAGAAATAGATCAGGTTGAGTACTCCATCTCGTGGAATCCGCTGAAGTTATCTCATTGAAACATGGGCGCACTATATTGAATCCTCGAGCGATTTCGCGTTAGAGATGAGCATGCACGAAATCACCTGCCAGCTATGATGGATTAGGTTCAGATCGGACTTATCTGATCCAGATGTCATCATTTTGCTCTATTAGGTTATATCCTTCTAGTAAGACATTCCGAAAGGAATTTGCCAGAACTCGTCTCCCTGTGGACAGATACTGCCAACCCACAAGACGCATCCACCAAACCCTACCTCCGTCTTTTCCGCCCGCAAGAGTACGACAGTCCTCGCCTCAACTGTCCCGTCAACGATCCTCAGTCTGTTCCGCCACGTCTTCCAGCCCGCCACGCTCCCCCTCAACGAGCACCCGCGACATAGCCACCTTCACACTCCAAGCCATAGCGTGTACCACGTTCTCGACCGCCTGCAGCAACTGGACCTCGAACTTCAAGCTTCGACAGTGGCTCGTATCCATGGTGCCGTCGACGAGGGAGATGTCCCAGCCATTAGCGCGCATGGCAAGGATCTGAACATCGTCCCTCGTATAATAAGTGTACCTGTCCAGGTCGACGTCGTACATGCAGGGCTGCCACTTTCCGACTAAGCTGTGGACGCGGTAGCTGACGAACCTCGCGGTCAGGATGGCGAGGTTCTCGGTGCTGGCGCCGCGCGGCTGCAGGAAGACGGCGACCTCCCTGGCGCTCTGAATAGCGCCCCGCTCGATGTTGCTCAAACCAGGGTCTTCGTCAAAGACAAACGTGGAACCATCCATAAGGTCCTTGAGCCTGGTCGTGCGGTAGAGTTCGTCGGGCGAGATGCAGTGGTATTTCGGCCCCGTGATGGGCCCGTACAGTAGGTACTCGTCAGACCACGAATACTCGCTTATGCCCGCCCACCAGAGGTCTTCCGAGAACCAGACGTCGTCTTCCATGGAGGTGGTGTCGAGAACTGCGATGCTGGTTCTATTCTCGCGCTCGTACCGGGAGAAGTGGATGGCCGTACTCCAGACGTGGGTCCACGAGCTGAAGGCTGATGCGTGTTTAGTCCAGCTCGTAAGGTGATCGTTGACCATTTCGCGGAGATGAGGAATGTCCCACATGTTCGTTGGCTCCTTTCCGCCCAGGAATGCGTGCGGGTAGACTCCATGCGGGCCGTTCAGCCTGTGGTCCGCGCCTCCCCCGGACTTGGAGTGGAATCCCCTGAACATGATCCTCGGATTTCCGGTCTTCGCATCTATAGAGAAACTCTGGTCAGTACGGGCACTGCTTTGTGCTTTCATAGGCCCAAGCCTCTGTATTTACCTACACGAAAGGAACCTCTTGGCCGCGTTCAACGCCTCCTGCTCCTCGGCCTCCTTGTCAGACTTGGTCGCAGAAGTCGAAGGTTCGTAAACCGTGAGTTCAGTCCGTCGTGTATCGAACGGGTAGAACATCACCCCGCCACGTTGAGCCAACAGCCTCCCGGCCATCTTCTGAGCGTATGCTGGGAGGTGGGTCGTCGTAGTCACAGGTTTCTCGAATTTGACGATGGCCGTTACTGGTCCGCGCCAGACCGCAGACAAGTCGCTTCTGCACCACTCTTCCTCGAAGTTCCGCGTATCCCACCACGAGTTGTCTTCCCAAAAAGGTGTGTAAGTGTTCCAACCCAAGACCTCAGGGGTGTCCCACGGTGTTAACATGGACGGCCCATTGTCCACCCAAGGAATTCCAGTTGACCAGGGACCCGTGGCATCAGTCGCGTTGTTGTTAATGGTCGCTGGAGATCCAACATCTGTAGTCCATCCCAGGGCGTCCGGGGTATCCCATGGCGTCAACAAGGAGGGGCCATTGTCGACCCATAGGTGACCAGTGGACCAAGGTCCAGTAGTATCCTTCGTCTTGGAGTGCTCCACCTTCTTGTTGTTTGACGGTGCCCCCACCATTGTTCCTGTATCGCAAGGTGCCATGCTTCTTGTGTCGACACTGGATGGTCTTCTGTAGAGATCTCGGGATAGTCGAATAGGTGGACTAACTGCTATTGATGCTGCAAATTGATTGATGTTAGTCAAGACGAATGAACCTGTCGGGGCCACGTCAGGAGCCATAGGGGTGGGTGTCCTTGATGCTGACCAAAATCAAGCAGAAAATAGTAGAGACTTTTTATCAGGCCGCAGGATCAACATCGAGTCTTCTGTTGATAAGGAAGCGAGATCGAGTCGGGTCAATCTGATTCTGAAAGAGAGGAAGAAGGAAGGTATGTCTCGGGGCAGCAGGGGTTGAGTATTGATTTCTGGCCCATTCTGAATTGAAAGTGAATCATTTTAGTCGAGGAATGGTATTCCACTCTCTCTCACAATCAAACTTGAGTTAGGCTAGTGAATTGGATGTCGGGCTGTCAGATCACGGAAAAAGTGATTTTGTGTCTCGGGGTTGCAGCCATTCGCTCAAGATCGAATAGTGAAGTCAATTTCAATCCAGCTGGCCCTGGGGCTGCTACGATAACGAAGTGACTTTGGACGGCGTAGTATATATTTGAAATGTTTGTCTATTTCCAATGAATTGCATGCGCTATCCTTACCAGTCTGAGGTGACATTAGGCTGCGGGCGCATGTAAAGAAAACGGATATTCGCAGAGCAAACAACAGATGCTACAGAGGTATATGTTGACCGCCATTACACTGATGACGCAAACAAATTGCGTGGGCCACCGGATACCCGAGGTGGCCAGAGGAAATAGCAGGGAGCTTCTTTTCGCTGAACAGCACCACAGACATATTCCGACAGTGACAAGGCTCGAGTTCACCCAATCGTCAGCGCAAACGTTCCCGCCTGCTTCTACTCTTGTAACCGCGGCCACGAATTCAAGCGTATCATTCAACTTATACACTCCACGCTTTTGGACCGTTCATATGTCAGGGTTGCTATGCGCAGCCGGCCAATCTCTTAGCAAGTTTCGCTACGGGGAAGGCAAACCAGGAGGTACGAGGGTTTGCCGACAAACGGAAGCTACTATACAAGTCGAGCTAGGAAACAAACAAGCACATACGACCATAGGTATCAGAAAATTCGGGATCCCGTCCGCTCTCCCATAGACAAGCTGGTAACCGCTGGATTAGTAGTTGGGTCGGTGACGACCAGCGAATACCCGGTGTTGTATGTTTTTTGCCATTTTTGTGGGATCCAGCAGTGGAGCCCTTGTGGAGTTGTTCGAAACTAGGGCTGGTGAGTTAGGGCTGTGTGTTCTTGGTTGCGAAGCGTTGAAGTCTGAACACAAGGTTGGGCAAAGATCCCAAATGCCATGAGGTTTGTGATTGCACATACTGCATCTGGTGTCCTTGAAGTTGTGATTGAGGATAAATCAACAAATTGTTGAGGCCAAAGCACAAAGTCTTGGGAGACGACGTTCAAGAAACGTCCAAGGAATTTCCACAATAGGCTAGATTGACGGGTACTTATGCGGCTCCCGACGAACGGATTTCCGCATTTAGAGTTGGGGAAGCGAGTGGGCCTCGGATATCGGGGAAGAGGCAGGGATCCGGCGTGGCAATCTTTGGGGTAGGTCAGCGTGTTGCCAACTGTACGGTAGATCTGGGGAATTATGCCGAGGCACGTCCTGACGTCCCCGCAACATCCTAAACCTAGGAGCCCTCGGATGCGACGACCACCAGGCATATAGCCTACTTTCATCATAGGCCGAAAGGGAATCAAAACATCAGCGCTGATTTCTGTCGCTTGCCTTAGTGAAATTTATTCTGCCTTCATCTTTACCATCACAAACCGAGCAGGATCTCAAATTACAACCACCAAGTCTCCGATTTTCCTCTAACTTTGGCACCCAGGACTACCCTCGCGCAACATCCACTATGGCACCCAAACAGAAGCAGCCATGCTACGTCCTCGGCGTGGGCATGACCAAGTTCATCAAGCCCCGTGGGAAGGTGGACTACACGGAGCTCGGGTTCGAGGCCGGCGTCAAGGCCATGCTGGACGCAAAGATCAACTACGACGACGTCGAGCAGGGCATCGCCTGCTACTGCTACGGAGACTCGACATGTGGCCAGCGGGTCTTCTACCAGTTTGGCATGACCCAGATCCCCATCATTAATGTCAACAACAATTGCTCCACCGGATCAACCGGTCTAGCCATTGGAAGGCAGTACGTCTCTAGCGGTGCTGCTGACTGCGTGCTGGTCGTCGGCTTTGAGAAGATGATGCCTGGCAGCCTGCAGACATTCTTCAACGACCGCGAGAACCCCACCGGAACATCGGGCCTGATGATGGCGTCTACTCGGGGCTTCACAAATGCCCCAGGTGCTGCTCAGATGTTCGGTAATGCTGGCCGTGAATACATCGAGAAGTGAGTTCACCTTGACCCATGCGAATGGCCACAGGCTAACATACACCGACAGGTACGGTGCCAAGGCAGAGGACTTTGCTGAGATCGCCCGCATCAACCATGCCCACAGTGTGAACAACCCATACTCACAGTTCCAAGACGTCTACACGCTCGAGCAGATCGAGAAGGCCCCGATGATCCACGAGCCCCTGACCAAGCTGCAGTGCTGCCCCACCTCGGACGGCGGCGCGGCGGCCGTGCTCGTCTCGCAGGCCTTCCTGGACGCCCGGCCACACCTCAAGGAGCAGGCCGTCCAGATCGCAGGCCAGTGCCTGGCGACAGACGCGCCCTCGCTCTTCTCCAAGAGCTCCATCGACCTGATGGGCCGCGAGATGACGGAGCACGCGGCGCGCACCGCCATGGCCGAGGCGGGCGTGGGGCCCTCCGACTTCAGCGTTTGCGAGCTGCACGACTGCTTCAGCGCAAACGAGATGATCACCATCGACTTCCTGGGGCTTTCGGAGCCGGGCAAGGCGCACGAGCTCGTCCGCTCGGGGGGCATCACCTACGGCGGCAAGATCGTCATCAACCCCTCGGGCGGGCTCATCTCAAAGGGCCACCCGCTCGGCGCCACGGGCATCGCGCAGTGCGCCGAGCTCGTCTGGCACCTGCGCGGCTGGGCCAACAACCGCGCCGTCTCCGGGACCAAGTACTGCCTGCAGCACAACCTCGGCCTCGGCGGCGCCGCTGTCGTTACGGTTTACAAACGGGCGGACGGCAAGGAGGCGCCCAAGGTGGATGATGCTACGGTGGGCAAGGTCACCGGCCTCGGGTATAACCCTGCCACGCAGGCCAAGGGGTTCACAGCTGCGCAGGCGCGGGCGGTACGGAGCAAGGACAGGGCGAGCGAATGGGCCCTGCAGGATACAGAGACGAAGGTGGAATCCAGGTTCTAGGTTTTGTTTAAGCTGTCAATTTGATCATGTAGTCACAAAACTTTGAGCTGTGAAAGTGGTACAATCACATATAAGCAAAATTTTGAGAAACATTTCTGCTGTGGAGACACACTTTTGAAAACACTCTCTGTCTATGCCCCACCAATCTGCACATCAATCAGCACCTGCTACCACAGAGATGGCCCACAAAGACTAGTGGCTGTGAGGAGATGCGGCTGTAAGGAATTGAGGCTGCAAGAAGACACGGCTGCGAGAAGACACGGCTGCGAGAAGACACGGCTGCGAGAAGACACGGCTGCAAGGAGAGGAGGCTGCAAGGAGAGGAGGCTGCAAGGAGGATGCTCGTTCTCATGGGCAAAAATGAAGAACTGACAACCATAACAATGGGAAGGCTGGTGTGTCCAATGAACTGGTACACATTTTCACAAGCAAACAAGCCCGTATCTGTATTTTGAACCAACCCAATGACTTGTCTGCTGCCTCGCTAGTTTCACACGCGTCTGCAACCCGGAGACAACTCAGACTGGTAGAGTTCAGCGCCTGCAATTCACAAGCCATAGAAAAGTGATGCAGATACATGCTACATAGTCCACATTCATTACAATAGCACATAGTCGAATTAAAAGTGACTTTAATGGTGGCGAAGTCATTCTTGAATGAATGACTGCTGCCTTTGGAGGCACACACTCCTGCCACACGTCGCGATCCGATCTTAGATGAATGACTGCTATCTCTGGGGCACAAACTCACTCACTCCGCGATCTGATATTTCGATAGCCAATTGACTAGCCCATTCCAATTTGAACTTTGTGTGAGAGAATAGAATAGTTTTGAGCTGCCTGAATAATTACAATTCAGTATGGGCCAGAAATTGTAATTAAGACCTCCTGCTACTGGGCAGAGTTTCCTGCTTCCTCCTTTTAGAAGTAGCACACTGAGAAGCCATCTACATTGCCATCCAGCCTTGAAGACAAACACCAAACAGAAATGGATTCTCCCACGATGCAGTCCAATGAAGGCGAAGAGCGGATAGACAACCGCATGGCTCTTATTACAGTCAAACAGCCGGGACCTGTGAAGCATCAGAGCGCAGTATCAGCATACCAGCACCTGGTATCCGGAAGGCTTGTCGCCGACTACGGCGGCTTGCTTTTCATTCCAGATGCTGCGAGGGAAAAGCCATGGCACCTAAAAGGTGAACCGCTGTTCTTAGATAAGTTTCCTGATGGTCCTTTCTCACAAGACGAGCTGGAGGAGGCAAGAGTTTTCTTGGAGCGTGAGTAATCTATGAAGCATACGATCCCGACATCATAACCTAGCCTCTAGCACCTGTACTGACCGCAAATCCCTCCCCAGACACTCAGGGCGGAATGCCGAGGTTTTTGTTCCGAGGATTTCATGCCAAGTCCGGCGGAGGCATAGATCCAAGGCTGAACTCACCGCACGGCGTTGTGCCGCATGCATTCTTGCCTGCCAACCCGTGGTTCCTGGACAACGGGGAACTAAAAAGCATGTGGAAAATTCCAGCAGATTGGCTCTACGAACTGATTACCGGTCACATCCAGAACAGCGATGCGATCGAATCGCCCTTCAGTTCATGGACGCATACTCTGAAAACGGCCTTCCACTTCGCCCACGACAACGCATCCTCCACAATCGCGGTGCTTGACACCGCACATGCATCTATGGCAGACCGCGTCTTTTACACCGAGGACTTGGCAAGGGCGGAGCTGACTGCTACGGCGTTTCCTGACGAATTCCTTGCCTATGGGCCCGTCAGTGGGCCAAACTATCACTGCATCTCAGTTCGGGATCTAGTGAACACAACAAGGGTACGGGATATAATCGACTCACCACCCTCCGCGTTCGGAAATGACCGCGTTGCGTGCATTGAGCGGGGAGCAGTCGAGGCATCCAGGCAGATCGCTACCGCCCTACAACCCCCAGGCGCCAGTCTGGACAACATCATGATTCTGACGGCGAGATTTGTCGGAGTCCGCGCGGCCAAATTTCGGCACAGACGGGACTACCTACTCTATCCCGAACTGAATGCGTTCCTCTACTACGCACGGGACGATTTGCAGGGTCTAGCCATGCGCTTCGACGCCAGAGATATCTCTCTTGCTGATCAAACAATGGACACGTTTTTCTCGGTGGCGTTGGTGTTTGAGGTACAAATGCTACAGGCTGCCGAGAACGCCGTCCATGTTCTGGGTTGGGATTTGAGGGCGGCCATGTCAAGGTTGATCACTACTACCGACCAGGACCAACTAGAGGACTCCGGCATGACCGACTAGATCGAGCAGCACGTGTGCAAGGGTCGAGGCGTGAGCTGCGGGACTCTTACGGGTGGTCATGACAGAGAAGGAGGGAGGGAGTAATGGTACTCTCTATCACCGCGGACAAGAAGATATCCGGTTACAGCGATATAGATGCTGCCGGGACGTCATCGAGGATTGAGCTTCCTAGAGCCGAGCACTATCTAGAGCACCTCAGCCGAATATACTAATGTACATCAAAGACATCGTAGCAGAGAGCTGATCTTATCACTCCATGTCCATGCCTGGCGTGAGCAGCTCACGAAGTGCCCCAATTGTGACATGGCTATATTTTGACAAAAGCAGGTTGACAAATTCCTCGAGAGAAATAGGAGATCTCCGTGTCCTTCCGTTAACACACCCAGATTTGCCTGTGAGTGAAGTCATTGCAACAAATACCCCGTCGCCTGGGTGGCACCGATTCTTACATATAAGCACGCATACAGGCCATACTTTGGCACATACATAAAGACTTTCAACCCTCAGCTGCCTTGCTACTCGTATGAATTGTGGATTTGATTCAGATAGTGTCTATTAACGACGAGTGCTACGGGCTTTTGGAACTCAGATTCCGTTCCGACTTTCCCAAATTCCATATTCCGTCGCAGATCCAGTCTCCTTTTTCATCCAGCTCGCACAAGAACCCAGGCATCAGGTCGAGGCGAGAGTCATACTGGCGGGACACACCCATCCACGTCCAAAAGTCGTGCCACAGTGTTGGCAATGATCGCCAAGGGTCAGACCGAGGGTACGGCGGCATCTCCCTGATGCCATTTTGATCAAAGCAGTCGGAGACTTTGTTCCAGAGTCTCTCGTCCTTGAGGTGATGCACCGCGATGGGCTCTTGGGCGATGATAGCGTGATATTTTGCGTTGGGGTGTGTTTCCCTTCTCGCCCAGGCTGTTCCGTCACCGCGAGTGTCAGCATCGTCGTAGTCGAACTTCTCTGTGCCCTTGAAGTTCACAAAGTTGGCTTTTTGGCGGCCCTTGAGCATCAACACGGCTGTGGCCATGTCCTCTCCCGTGACAACCTGGAACTCCTCCTGTAGGGATGCTAGGAGCTCCAGCATGTCCCATGTCATCGTGTACATGGGCCCATGAGGAAAGGCCAGGTCGTAGGTTTTGGAGTAATACAATTCTCCGATGACTGTTCTGTTAACAGTCCTCACGAGGAGTCCATTCAGGGAAGACTTTGTCATTCGTGGGACTAGAAAGCGATCCCAGAAACCACGTGCATTCAGCCACAGGTCCGTGTCCATCTTGGAGACGAATTCGTACCGCATACCACTCCTGATCAGCCACTTGTAGAGTTCGAGTGTTTTGACGGTGTTTGCGGTGACGTCGTCCTCCGCGATGTTGTCCAACACAATCATATCCCCATATGTGCGATTCTCGCCGGCCACTGCTTCGGTCCACCGCTGTCCCGGGTTCGAGACGACGAAGCGACCGTCGAAGGGCACGTCTCGGAAGAGCTGCATCCAGCTGGAGCGTATGAGGGTTCTTCGTTCAGCGTCTCCTGCTGCTGATATGACGGCAGCGAGCCACGGGTTATGTTGTTCATTCTGCCCCTCACTTTTTGTTTCGTTTCGCATTGGGGAGGAGGGAAAGGGACTGAGAACAAGTCTTGGTTCTGGTAAGCTGTCCAAAGCGACTCCATGGACGCGGATCCTTCTGGATGGAGTTTCGAACGGCTTGTGATGTCGAGGCGGGGCATCCCAACGGAGACAGATCACCACGCCGACAAAGATGCAACAAATACTGATGACTTTAAGAATTTTCCTTCGGAACATTTTTTTAATCTTTGCCCAAAACAATGAGAGAACTGATACAGCGAGAGTGATTACAGACATGATGTCTCTTGATTGAATACGAGGAAGTTCAATCTGAATACTCTCATGTCGGAGACAGGCCGGTTGCGATAAAGGGGCAGTAATAACGGGGACGTAATAATGAGTCCGACGCTCCTGCCTCACCTTAAGAATACAACTGACTCCATGGCCTGAGATTTCAGTGGTGCAGTTTGCTGCATTGGCAGCTTCCTAAACAGTGGGTCGTTGCAAACAAGCAGGTACAAGAGACTGAGGTTCTTCTAAGTTGTGCTGATTCTGTCACATGGAGTCACTCAGACCCCTCTCATCCTCATGATTGATGTTAAAGAGGATGCAGCTGCCATCTGGGACATCGTGCTCGAACAGCTGGAGCTTTTCTGGCAGAAGGGCTATCTCAGACGGTACGCAAACGGGACGACTTGGCCCGGATCCCTCGTGGTCGTTGGCTCCGGGGAGCTACTCCTCAACACACTACTTGCGTCTTCCAAAGAGACGCCTTACATGACTACCATGACACTTTCCTGGATGCGCCACTCGGGGAAATCTCCGAGGTGTCTACCCTGCGCTGGATTGAAACATACAATACAAATAATTCATACTATGAGTCGGTATCCTTTCAAGAAGCCATCGATTCAGCACGTCTGGTTTCAGCGAGAAACATTTGCGCATTCTACGCAGACAGATCCATATCGCCCGATCAAGTGGTTTATACAGTCGACACTGGGGCGCCCCTGAGTGGCCGATCAACTACCGCGATTACCTCTGGGATGTTCTGACGCGGGAGGGGGTCGGTATGTTGAGTGTGGATGATGTGGACAGCGCCGCGAAACAATCCTGGACAACAAATTATCCAAGCATTTTCGATGGAATGTTTGTGGCGTCATGCACTCTTTTCTTCATAATGGCGTGTTTGGTTGGATACGGTGTGCTGAAGAACCAACGAGCTTCTGCGTTACTAGCCAGGCATACAATTTTCTAAGACCACCCTATTGATTATTATTCATATTTGGCGCAGCCAGTTAAACTGGTGAAGTACCTCACCAGCAGACTGTCAGCTTCAATATCAGAGGCGTTTATCCATGCTGCCAAACAACAAGACATCGATGCAAGTGCTTGCCCATAGAAGTCTTGTAGCTGGAGGTGTTATCTGAAAATCCCATTCCTCGTTGTGTAATGATAAAGAGGATGAGAAAGGCTGATACTGACCTCTGCGTCATGGGTAAATGGATGTTGGTTCATGTTTACTAGCTCATCTGCCAAAGCCATTTAAGAGATTAATTGAAGTCAAGATTTGCAAGGACGATAAGCACATGCCAGCATGAAAATAAAAATAAGCATTGAATAATTTTCTCTTCTATTCAGTAATTCTTAAACATGTTGAAGTCTGTTGGAAAAGGAATTTGTGAGAATGAAAACCATGTGATGAGTCGCTCTCTGCCTCAATCCAGTGGATTCACATGGTAGCCCAAGGTCACTCGTCATCCTCCCCAACCTCATGGACATCTATCTCGGGGAGGCCGAAATAGGCGGCATTATCAATTTCATCGTCAGAAGACCAAGGAGCACCATACTGCCCAACAGCATCCTGCCCCGCCCCTCCTCCATAGCTCATATCGACGTCGATGGAGGCGCCAAAGCCAACCAGCTGGAGCGAAGACTGACAGCGCCACTTTGTTATGACATCTTCTAAAGTGAATAAGTGGATCATGTTGCGGGCTTCATAATCGTGGGCTGCGGCCTGACGATCTCCCTGGTGGGCATGAGAACATAAACAACCAACAGCATCCCACTTCCAGTCTTCTGCGTTTAGATCATCAGAAGAGGCGTTGGATTCTTCATCGTCTTCTGGACGATTTATATCCTCATCTGGGCCCCATTCAAGGTCATACTCATGATGGTCCCTCCATGACTGTGAGAGGTCAGGGCCAGCGCTGGACCACTTAACATCCTCTGCATGTTGGTGTATGAGATCTGCAACCGCAAGGTGGCCTTCTCTTCCCGCTTCACCGATTGCCCCACCGTAGCCAGTCATTCCCCGGTAGTGACTGAGTGCGTTGCAATTCAGAAGCAGTTTGACCATGTCTATGCGACCGTTTCCAGCTGCGCAGTCCAGAGCGGTGCCAATGTGCGGTTCTCTATAACCATGATGAGTACGTAGCCTTGCACACGGCGGTGCGTTAACATTGGCGCTGGGGTTGTGGAAAAGAAGCAGCTTTGCAACGGCTAAGTCCCCTGATGCCGCTGCCTCTTGCAACGCCGTTTTTCCTTCGATGCGCGCTGGAGCGGCATTGACATCAGCGCCATGAGCGAGGAGGAGACGGATTGTTCTTAACTTTCGCTTCTGACCTTCCAAGAAATCAGACCGCGAACCACAACTGGCTTGAAGGGCTGTATACCCCGCCGTGCCCTTAGCTGGTGCGTTGACGTCGGAGCCTGCCTGAAGGAGAAGTTCAACGACATCCACACTGCGCTCACGCGCAGCTGCTTGCAAAGGGGTTGTGAGTGCTCGAGATGCCTTATCTCGAAAGTAGGCATTTGGCTCTGCACCTGCCTTCAACATCTCTCGGCAAAGTTCAATTCCACCACCCCTGCTGATCCATGTTGCCAGTGGGGACCCAGGTCGCAGCTGTGCCCCGTTTCTGTACAGATACTCAAAGACACGCGGACTGCGACATGCTTCCAAAAGCGGTGCCATTACGCGCCTTGGCGTGTTTGAGAGAGGGTCACTATGGCTTTCGTCTGCTTAATAAGTCATCATTTTTGCAAGTCTGTCTGGCGGTGATTTGCACTCAGAAGCCTTATATTCTGGAAAGCAATCAAATGGTCAAATGGCCCCCTTTCTAAGGGAATGGTCGCGGAGGGCAAATAGTCACGGAGCAAAAAATTGGTCACGGAGCTGAAAAATGGTCGCAGAAGCTGATGACCAGGTACTTATTTTTACTAGCATTTATAATGCACATTCAAGTACCCATTTAACACTCAGCTGCTCCTTCCTTCAACTTCAACAACTTCAACTCCCCACCTGCCTTCAATCAACCAGTCAACCAGTCAGTATCCAGAAGATTGTTTAGATTTAATATTGAATTTGACTTATAGCTTGCTAGAAGCCTGGAACTCAAAAAGAAGCATTATTGGGAGATAAAATGAAGGATTCTTTTTCGGCCAGCCTTCGTCCCGAAGCATGAGAGCCACCCTATAGAAATGGGAGGGAATTTGCTTAGAAGGAAGGTACCTCCCTGCCAAATCCACCCTCTGCCCTTAATCCATTTCTTCTTCGTGACCATTTTTAGCCTTCAAAAGCTATTTTAATTTGCTAGGAATTTATATGGGCCTGATAACTTAAAGCAAGTTGAAGATCTGATTACAGCGGTCTTCGTGATGACCATTTTAAGCCAGAAGAGGGGCCTTCGAAGGGGCAAAATGGGCGACGAAGTGTGCGAGGGCCATAGTGACCCTTTCTCAGACACACCAAAGCGCGTAATGGTGCTGTCGGAAATGGGGAAGTCCGTAGGTCATAACCCGCGCCGACAATGAACTGTACGGCATCCCTAACCTCCTCTTCACTGGAAATTTCCCACCTGTACCAGTTCAGCGGAAATTGTAGCAGGTGGTGCAGATGGGGCTTCTTTTTCGACAGCCTCAGGGGCGCCCCTCTCTCGACCAGAAAGTTAAGCATCTGCGACAAGCCACTCCCTTTGTACCTCAGAATAACACTGGCGATAGTGCTAGTTCGAGCTAGACGATTCCTGCTCGTGTTCCGGAAATCAGTATCGAGTTTAGCTCCAGCATGGAGCAATCTGTCAACAGCTTTGAAACTGTTTCGCGCTGCTGCATGTACGACGGCAATGTCCAACACTTTTAGATCCTTAATACTACAAAGTACTAGATCAAAAGGACGTGTATCAGGCAGCCGAGCCATCCATGAAAAGACCTTGCCAGTCACAGTTGCTCCATTTCCGACGAGATACACCGCAGCCTCGATCTCGCACGCGTCGCAGTCATCTCCGACCAGCCGTGAATAGTCACTTAGAATGTCTGGATAATAGAGGAAGACCTCATTAATGCCAGCACCAAAGCGAACACCGAAATTGACCAGTGCATGCACTGTTTCAAGAGTTGTGTCTCTCTTTCGACGGCGCAAGCCGGATACGAGAAATTGCTCAACTACCAGTCGCTTCAAAACCTCGGCCAGCTGCTGTTGACCGAGTTGAGGGGCGATGGTGCGCAAGTATGTCTCGAGACTCTGTACGCCACTCTCTAAGGAGAGCAAAATGCCAGCCCCGCTCAGGTTGCCATTCTGTATTCGGGTCAGAGTCGATGGAAGTGTATCGAACAGCGACCGATGAAAATAGAACAAGTAGTCCATAGCAGAAATTTCCCAGGAGAACGGTAGCGTGGAGTTATCCATTGTTTTCTCAAGGTCTGCACCGGCTTGGTCGAACAGCTTCAGGCCAATCTCTGAGAATTCTCCTATTTTATCAAGTTCTTGAAGGAAGAACTCAAAATTTGTCGGAGTGGCTAGACCGGTACAGAGGTTCACGTCACAGTGTTCCAATAACAGCTGCGCACTCTCCAAATTCCCACAACCCAATGCCGTCGCAATCGCATTGGGGTATGTTTCACGTTTATCTGGGTAATATAGGTTAACTATCCACGAGTCCGGCCGGCAGCCATTATCAAGAAGCGTCCGCAGAGTGGAGATCAAGTTCACGGAGGCAGCGTAGGATAGGAATTTGTGGTCTTTCCAAGAACTGGTGAGCCAGCCGTAGTTAGCTCCGACTTTCACCAAGAACTGGAAGGCGTGTCGCTGGTCGTATGTTGCGGCAAGTTCGAGAAAATTCTCTAATGCCGCCCTGATGCTGGTGAGGCGTCTATGCAGCAGGGCCTCGAGGTACTTGCCACGTACATTTGCGAAGACCGAATTCAGGTTGCGAAGCAGCTCGGGATGATCAGAACTGTGTACAAGATTGTTGGACACTGCATAGATCACTATAAAAAGTCGGACGTAGTTTTCTAGGCAGATGAATGTTGATATGCCATTCGAGGGGCACGCAAATACGGCAGACAGAAGTTGATGGGTTAGCTTCCACGGTGGCTCAAATTCGAATGGCAGGTCCGTCAATGGAAAGCTTGGATTTGGAAGTGGTAGGAGATCTTGTAGTGTTGTTCCCGGTGGCGCGGCGAAGTTGGTATTTTCTGCAAGCCCATATTAGTGACATTCCCGGGAAAAAGATTAGAAACAGGGAAGATGTGACGAATATGCAGCGCATGATTGGCTTCTGTATGTGTATGAGAAGTCCTTTCAAGAGTTTCCATGCTAAATGAATGTAAAAGTCAGGTAAGATGAAATGGAAAATGCATACGTACCAACCGTGTAAGCGACGAGTTGCTCTATAGGGAGGCTGGTAATGCACAAATTCCAAATCACTTCCATATGTTCAGCCGTCGACACAATCAGTGCGGTGCCCTGGTGATCAAACGGTAGTTGGAAGATCATGTTACTGCTCGAACAATCGTTTCTATCTTGATCGATGGGGACACGATCGCAAGAAATGAGACCAATTTTCTGGGTCTTGATAGTTCCAGAAGCTCGTTCCCGGTCAAGCGAGATGGGAAGCGTGGACAGCGGTGATGGTGACGATGGTGGCGTCGCTAAGGGTGTGCGGATCACGATGTCGGCGGGCAGTGGGCTGAGTGGTTCTGCGGATGACATATCAGCGCCAAAACCTACAACACGGCAGTACATGTGGACGGGCTGACCTTCAGTTGGTAGCAGCTGGCCTGTGGCTTCTGCACTTTTCATGCTCCTCCAGGCCTGATCCCAACTGAGCTTTTTGCCTCTGAAAATAATCTCTGTATCCTTCTTCGTCCTTTTGAGTTTGAGATCGCTTGGCAGCCGAGTTGGATCTTCGAGCCTGTCACGAGAGTGTAGGAAGATTTTGCGCCATTCATTCCGGCAGACATTTTTCCGCATCCCGAGCTGCCCAAGTTTTTCAATCCAAGTCGATACTCTAGCCGAAATTGTCAGCAGGCACGTCTTTGAGGGGACAGGCCAGCATGGGTTTCAGAGCTTCCACAGCCCCGGCACCGATGCCAAGGTGTCTCTTACTCCAATACTGGAAAGCCTCTCTCCTTTTCCATGAAAAGCTTCAGTTCCTTGACCGTGTAGTTCCGGTACCGCTCCCGGATTTCAGAAGCATGGCGTCGCCAGATGTCGTGGGGGCCAGGCCGTGAACGCTTCGACCTTGGCATCTTGCGCCAATGGTCCCCTGTCGTTGCCGACTGGAGCGAAGGGAGAGAATTCAATAACAGAATACGGTGGGCACGGTGAGGCTCGATTGCTGCCTTGGCGCCCGATCCGGAACAGAAGCGCTAGAAAGGCTTCAGAGGAGGCGACGGGGTGGTGTTAAGCGGAGGCTTCGAGGCTTGGAGGCTGACAATCCTGGAAGCTATCTGTGTCTATACAGGGTATGGTGAAATGGAAGCTCTCATGTTGGCACACAAAAGCGATGGGGGAGTTGTGAGGCTCTGGAATACCATCAAGACAGGAGACCTCCCTTTTATGCTTTTCTGGGTTCCGAGATGGATGCACCATCCTTCGATTCAGGCCGACCTTCGCTAAAGCCACGACGCCCCCAACCTACCCAAGTTGACCAGAGTTCGGTGACACGAAAACGCAGGGGTGACCTGATTGATCAATTTAAGTGGTTGGAGTCTGGCACAGTATGTGTCGCACCGCATGCTACTAGTAGTGCTTTCAAAAGCAGGCTGTGTACGACTTTCCACTGAGGTGAACGACATTCGTTCCCACCCCCCTTGCCATCGGCTAACCACTGCTGAAAGATGATCCTGGAAAGCCGTTCTTGACCAGACTTAGGTATGACAAGAACCAATCATGGGAGTTCATCCCATGTAAAGAACCCCTCGTTTTGGATTGCCGTCTATTTGAAGTCGACCAGACTTAGGTGGCCGGGGCCAACCAGGCTTACGCAGTAAAGGTCGACCAGACTTGGTTGGACAGGAGGTGATGCCGGATTCGTGCATTATACCTACCTTTGTTTCCATTGGCGTTTGTGGCAGCGCGACCAGCCTGAAAAGCTTGAACCCAGCCCCAATTGTGCATGCAATACAAGTAGGATATCAAGGCAAAAAGTCGACCGAACTTCTGTTCATGGTTCTATTGTGCTGACAGGTAATTTTCCATCCCATGAACACACCAACCACGATGATGTTGGCCTTGATGCACATCAGCAGGCATACCAGCATTCAACGCCTTCGCACTTTGAACATGGTTACACATCCTGCCAGAAGGATTTATAAAAGCTGGATCCCTTTGCTCGTAAAACTCACTCAATCTTCCCTGCATTACTTCTGATACAGACTTTTGAAAACTCACTGAAGCGACGGCGGCACGTCAATTGCCTTGCTTGTTGGTACTTGTCACACCCCGCCACAAAGATGGCTCTGACCTCAAGAGTTGTACCGTATCTTGCTCTCTTGAGTCTCTTGGTCTCCTGCATCCCGGGGGCCTATTGGATCTTCAAAAGGTTTCGCCGATTCAGACGAGGCAAAGACAACAATCACAATCAACTACAAGACTGCAACACCGTCTCCACCAATCGCCAACATCCATCGTATGCCATCTTGCTTGACGACTACACTCCTCCCCCGCGTGACTTACTGCTTCACACGATCAACAATGGAACTCGCCAGGTTCCAAGCACCATTCGACAATGTCCTTTTTATCGTCGGCCGCTCCCGGATTCTGAGAGTCCACCCCCATGGCTAGACACCACACACCATGCCCCGAATGTGCAAGGGCCGGTTACGCTTCGCACAGAACAACACTGGTACCTCAACACCACGTGGTACAGACCTACGTATGAGCGCCGGTTCTCATAAGGCGTGAAAAACCAATGTCATCGAAAAGAGTGTTGGAACTTTGGTTGGAATTCGTCGTAGAGCTTGTTAAAATTTGACCTTCTAGATCTGTGTGTGTTCTCCATTATAATCCGGCTTAGGCCTGCATTTGGGTTTTTGGCGACGATTTTCAGGGCACAAGGATGGCTGCGGCAGCTATGGTGCCAGGGATGATGTCTATGAAAGAGGATAAGGTTTACATGGTGGAGGTCAGGGAGAGGCGGGGCTGCTTGGGTGTTAGACAGATGCATCGGCCCAGTCTGTGCTGCTCGCGAGTAACCTCGTCCTGTCAACGGCATGAGCTATTGGGAGCAATGACGCGACGGGCAAAGTTACCTTTTATGGGGTACATGGACATCTCGGATCTGAGCTCGACAAAGTCGATTAAGTCTACTGCCCCCGGCGTGCTATCGAGAAAGTTTGCTGGGTTCTTGGTACCCTAGATCGATCCCGTAGCAATGGCGTTCTTGGTATGGATAGCGTGATGCAACGTGGAGAGAATTGATGAACATTTGATTGATGAATTGCCTATGTCGCAAGTTGATGCAGGCGTTTCTCAAGTAACTAATGATGGGAGTAACTTAGAGTCATTCTTTCAAGGTCTCTAAATGTGAGTCTCGGCGATGGCCTTGACTGTTTCCACCTTTGTTGGCATGGACTAGATGCTGTCCCTGAGGTACGGGAGGTTCCGAGTGAGGAATATGACGATATGGTTGGGCTTAGCATCGAGCTTGTACCAAGATCGGCCCGTTCCCCTCCAACAATTTGCGTAATTAAATGTAAATAAACGCACTAAAGCGGCCAGGCGTTTCATCGGCTAGGTTTCAGCGTCGGAAAGCTTCACATGTTGCATTTCATGCTTCCGATACCTGAAGCGGGAGGGGAAGATATTAAGGACTTATCTCGCCTAGAATTCACAGCTCGAGACCTAGCCGATATCACTCTCGTATTTACCGCACCCCATCACCCTGCTGAACTCCCGACATCTCTCTAGAAACTACACTGGCTTTGCGCACCTCATTCTAGATCAACAATCGCATCTTGTCACCATGGCACCCCCGAAGCGAGCTTTGATCGCCGTCACTTCAGCCCATGCGCCATTGTATCCCGAAGGCAAGGAGACAGGTGAGCCATCCCGCACCTCTCTCTAATGACCTAGCCAAACAGCGGCCTGACGCGAGTATCTGTAGGTGTCTTCATAACTGAAGCCCTTCATCCCTTCAACGTCTTCAAAAAGGCGGGGTTTGAAATAGATCTAGTGTCCGAGACGGGAACCTATTCTCCTGATTGGTTGTCCCAGCAGAAGGACTGGCTTCCGGACGAGGACCGCAAGGTCTGGGAGGACCACAACAGCGAGTTCCGGTCGAAGATGGACAAGCTCCCCAAGCCATCTGACATTGATCCCTCGAAGGTGATAATGGATAGCCTCTCCTCACATGAACCCACGCTCCTCCTTGCTTGACTATCTATCGGCTAATGCTCTAGCTGGTAGTATGGCATCTTCTTCGCCTCAGCCGGTCACGCTTCCTTGATCGACTATCCTGATGCCAAAGGTCTTCAATCGATTGCCTCTCAGATGTATGCCGACGGCGCTATTGTCTCTGCCGTGTGGGTTTAACTGTCTGTTCCTGAATAGAAACGCATTACTGAAACAGTGACCAGTTGCCACGGCGGAGCCATTTTTCCAGGTATCGTAGACAAATCTACCGGCCGATCAGTGATTGCCGGCAAAAAGGTTACCGGCTTCACCACAAAGGGCGAAGAAGAGGAGGGTGTGCTCGATACCATTAAGAGTTGGAAGCGCCCGACTATTGAGGCCAGTGCTGCAGACTCTGGTGCGACCTGTGAGTTTCCTTCGGTCCCGGTACACACGTTAGACTACATTTTACTAAGCCCTGGTAACAGACGTTAGCCCTCCAGGACCGTGGGATGCTTTTACGCAGACAGACGGGCGTATCGTGACGGGCGCAAACCCCGCCAGTGCCCACGTCACTGCCGTAGCAGCTGTGGAGGCTTTCAAAAAGCTGTAAAAGTTGGACACGGTATTACACCATCAAGCGCTTCGGGATATCAGAACCAACTTCCTAGTGCTAATACGATCCTGTCGATTGTATGTCTGTTATTTCTCTGACTCTTACCAAGTAACGAAATGCGCCTCGTCTCGACAGAATTTGAGTCAAGACAATACACACAGTGTACTACAATCTGGGTCCTTCTTTCAGTAGAAATATAAAACATTTCCACTACATCGTGGATGTTCACGCTGGCGTTCTTGGAATTAATCCGCTCTATGCTCTCGAGACCGGGTTCTAGAATAAATTCCTAGTATGCGCCGTGCGTCGCCAAACCCATGAAAGTCTCCACATGACCAGGAGTTGCATTGCCAATGAGATGTCGGAACAGAATTATACTAGTGCGAGGCCGTCAGCCGAGTCCATCAGCTCATCGGACACATCACATCACTAAGAGATACACGGATCTGAAATCTGGTTATAAGAAGTGCTGGAAATGTTACACTTTAATTTAGTGCTATGTATATCACAACCTAGCCACCATGTTTTCTGCAGCAGTTTGTATTTGGACAGCCATGTCAGGAACATCGTCAACGTTTGTCTATAATCCGGCTGCCGTGTGTATATGTATATACAGCTATGAAGGGCTATGGCCCATGCTGAAGCACAACGCTTATGCGGTCAGCATGGCTTCAAGCCACTCTGATGCGACCGTATTGTAGTCAAGAGTGTACGCCATGTGAGCAGTGAGGTTTCCGACACCACGAGTGTCGCAGACGCCGTCGTGGTAATTGCAGTAATCGTGCAGCCTGTCGGCGTACAGGTTGATGGTTGCGAGCTGCTCATCTGATCGAGGGTATTTCTGTGCGCAGCAAAATCAGCCTTTGGTCCACTATGAATGCATCCTATGACATGGGATTATGCAGCTAATCACTTACACCAGGAGCGTCCAGGGCAGACACGTTACCATGGTTGAAGCTCTGGTTGGGCATATGGCGTGGATCGCCGTAGAGCAGAACTGCATTGACTATTCCGGAAATCAGTAGGTGTGCTCTGGAGAGTCTGATGTCACCCCCACTCACCACGCTGGCCGTATGTGGCAAAATCAATGTAGGGAGGCGTCGTCATGTTGCCAAGCTCAGAGTTGTTGCCTCCACCAGCGAGGAGGTCTCCCACAACCAGCGCACCCTGTGAATAACCCATGATAACAATTTTCGAGTCGGGGCAGTTGTCAGCGTAGCTCTTAATCTGCTGGGTACCATTGGCTAGGCCCTGCCAGTAGCTGTCGGTGGTAGTCTCCTGGGTCGCAGGGTAGACGATGTCCTCGTAGTTGCTGTTCGGGAACTTTGCGAGCAGGATGTCAACAAGGGAACCGAGGCTGCCCGGGTAGCCCTCAGTCGTGCCTCGAGCGATAATGTAGTGGATGCGGTCGCATGTCGTATTCAACTCCTGGCGCGTTGAGAATTCCTGCGCTCTAGCGCTGGCAACACCAATAACACCAAGGCCAAGCGTCACACGGGAGAGGCGCATTTTGATGTGCGGTACACCCAAGCCAGGACAATAATTTGGTATTAGAGTGCTTCCTTGGGTAGAACACCCGGAGTCGACATCAAAAGTCCTCACAATATATATGCAACCTCTCTCGATACCTGGCCAACGTATGAAATTTCCAACACTATATCCGAGCCGAGCAACTACCGAAACCCGAGATAGGCTGACGTATTCATGCTCCGGCACTACAAGACCAAGATCCACAATTCAGGGGTTGCAACTGAGAAATAGAATAGATGGACCTAGAACATACAAAGTCTTTTCAGGATATGTCTTCACATGCTTCCTCGAAACTAAATTTGAAAACATCCAATTTTTCAACACGAAACCTTTCTAAGTCACTGACTAATGACCTATTCACCTCCAGCATCGGCATCAAATGCATCACCACGGAACCAAACCGAAAGCCTGCTGCACGTGCTGGACCAGTGCAATTAAGATTATCTGCGCGGCATTTATGTGATACTTGAGCTTTGTTATTACGTTCTCCTATTCCTTGTTAAATAAGCATTCGGGGTCCATTATGAACCTTCGGTCATTTTCAACCCTGTACATATGTGACAAGTTTCCATGAACAAGTCATATAACAATCAACACTCAAACTATTCCTTCATGACAGATATTACATAAACAGAGCTTGTGGGAGCAGGGACAAGCAATTTCTTGGTTGCGCAAAGGCTTTGAGAAGCGGCTTGCGTGCCAGCCAGACCAAGGCGACGTTTACAATCAAGTTGATCGCTGCGGCCCTTGCTGAGAAGACCCTGAAGCCGCTATGTGGTGGTTCGTGGAGGCCTGACCTGGCCAGTCAGCCTGCACCACAGGTACGGCAAGCCTCCTGTGGTGGGGACTACTGCTGTTTGGGAAATGGATCAACGACTACATATGTTCGGCACATTATCGGATTGGATGAGCTTCGAAAGGTGACTGAAGGGGATGCAATCATGCATTGATGAACTGGTCAAACGCAATGCCAACACCGCGGTGGAAGACTTGGATCTTGGTGACCAGCAACTTCGCAGTGGCTTAATGGGCTCTGATTGCTAATAGCTCAGCCTCTGTGCTTACGGGGTTCCCGAATCCTGCTCCGGAAGATACCAAGAATTCTGGAAAATCCTTGCTACTTCCTGCCATGTTCTTCCAGTAAGCAGTGTTGGTGCGGAGGACTTGAGAACGCGAACAACCAATCACTGACTGATGCCGAGAGGAGGATTCGGGGTGATTATCATACCTACGGGAGGCAACCAAGCAATCACTCCTGAAAAATTGTCGCTCTCTGTGTTATTTGGCCCTTGCTATTAGTATTTTTCCAGAGATGCGCAACATGAGGTCTTGAGTTTCTAATGTTAACACTTCTCTTGGTCATTGATTCTCGATATTGAGGGCTACATTCAACAATTCCACAAGCATAGTTGTGTGTGCGCCTTGAATTTGCTCACGCTTTCACATTCCTGTTATTTCAAATTCTGTGATCCACCAGCCCTCATTATGCGGGAAATATTCGTGGATGGAGATATCAGAGCCCAGGACTCCCAGCAGTCCCCTTTCAGCTCAGACTACAGGGACCAGGCCCCTTCACAACCCAATACCAGTCAAGATGACAGAACTGAAGTTCCTCCCACGGCAAATTCGGACCAAGAACCGGCGTCCCAGATGGCCCCAACAGTGGCACTGACGGGTGACGAATCACGATTGTCCAGAGTCGTCGTCATTCCCCAGAGGCGCCCCAGCGATCGCGCGCGAGGTTTCGTCCGGGCTTACGCGCCCGATCTGCTCCGTTGCGGAATCAGCCAGGAGACCTTTCTCCAATTCATCGACGGCCTCAACAAGTCCGTCGCCTCCAACGCGGCCGTGGAGGCCGTCAACATCGCAGGCGAGGCTGTCGGTGCGATACCAGGTTCCGAGTTCGTTGGCGCGCCAATTGTCGGCATGGCATTGCAGGTGGCCGCGGGCGCCTATAAGGAAGTAAATGCCCGAAGGGGGTATGTGCTTGCTCTTTTCTTGTTCATGTGCTCACATGATCCCTGCCTAGACTTTCTGTGTTACGGCTTTCATGAACAAGATAATCATGGCGGATGCTGACCTGTGAGCGCTTTGCCTGGTTATTGCAGCCAGAACGGCTACCTAGTTAAGATGAACGACGAGCTGTTCCGGCCGCGTGGATTATATTGTCTTATCATGTCCTACGATGTCAAATCGCGCAGTAATGTCGTGCGACCAGGCCAGAGTGATAGCCCCAGTCACGTCATCCGCCAGGGCATATCCCAGGGCATTAATAGTAGCAGGATGCGGAGCAATGATGGCATCCTTGGGGCCTCTAACTTTCCTGCGGCAGCCCAACTTGTCTATGCCGACCCAAAGGATTCACTTGGAAACAATTTCGAGGAAAATGGTGGCGAAGAGAGGGCCAGGCCGGGGGCCTGGGGTCATGGCCTTACCAAAGTCCAGAGTATATTGACCGCTCACGCTGATAAACAAGACCTGAAGTCCCAGGTCAAATTTGTAAGCTTTCTCTGTAATGGGATATCTCTAATGAGTTGTGTCGTCTGTGGAAGAGTTGTTAGATCTGCCTCCGGCGCTGAATGTGTTGCAGCAAAAGAAGAACCCGACGAGCCCGATCAACGTCCTTATGGACCCGAATGTGGAACTCAGCGAGAAGGACCGGCAGAAACAAGAGAAGCGTGAGGTAAAGCAGGAGAAAAAGGAAAAAAAGCGAGAGCACAAGGCGGAGAAAAGAGCGCTCAAACACCCAGACAAAGCACCCAAAGTGCACAAGCCAAAAGAGGTAGTGCTGCCCAAGACGTCCTGTTTCCAGACATCCTGGTTCCCTATACTGAGTCATTACCAAATATCTAACCAATAATGGCCTCAATGCTCTAGGGTATCCTATATGTTATGATCGTCAATATGCCGTCAACCCAAGAAATGGAAACGGCCCACAGATTAGTCGATGACCAGAGCACAAGTCCAGGGTTGGGTGCAGGGTGAATCTGTGGCGACGGGCCACAACAATTATATTTTCTTTTTAATATGGCGCAAGAAATAGAACGCAGCCGGGCCTTGAGGTATGATGATAGCGAGAAGCATTGAATAAGTTCGTCCGTATTTCACCCTAACCTGCGATCCAACCATACAAAAGATCAATCCTTCACCATACTCCATCCAAATCTGAACATCGTTTGCGGGTTCATGAAACACTTCAGACCAGCCTCGCCACCCTCAGCACCAAATCCACTATGTTTGGTTCCGCCATAAGGCTCGGGCCCCAGAGCCCTAGGATGACAGTTGGCCCAGACCATACCAGCCTGAAGCCTTTTGCCCAGCTCGACGGCTTTATCGTCGTCCTTACAGTACACTGTCGCTCCCAACCCATACTCCGAGCTGTTGACTTCCTTGATGACGTCTTCAAAGTCCGTCCAACGGCGGTATGGGCAAATGGGGCCGAACTGCTCTTCTGTGACAAGACGGCAGTCGGGTGGAGGGTCCAGGACGAGTGTAGGATAGAAGAAATAACCCTTGTCAGGGCGCTCATGGGAGGAGCCATTCACTTTCCCGCCATTGACAGCCTGCGACTTTCTCGCCGAATCGCGGTTCCTACCATCCAGAACGATGTTGTAGCCGTTTGTCTCGCAATCCTGTTCGAGGCGCTTGAGCCGGCGAAATAGGTCAACGTTCTGGATGGGGCCCATGTAGGCATCGGGGTCGGCACACGAGCCGACAACCGTCTTTCTGGTAGCGTCGAGTAAAGCTTCCAGGAAAGGTTCATGGATGTCCGCGTGCACATAGATTCGTTTGGTGGCGATACATGCCTGGCCGGAAATGAACCAAGTCGCCAAGGCAACCTCTTTGGCCACCTTTTCAATATCCTCCACGTCAGGGCAGACGATAACTGGGTCATTGCCGGCGCTATAAGTTTGTGATGATCTGTCAGAGCTGTGTCGCGGAGAGAGCAATGGGACCAGTAAAAAGAAAGGCAGTGACTCACAGTAGAAGCGTCAATCTCTTCAAATTCTTTGCCGCCATCTCCTGTATCTTCTTTCCTGTGCGTGTATGTCCCGAGAAGGCTATCATGGGGATCCCCGGGTGTTCAACCAGCCAAGCCCCCATATCATCGCTGCCACCCAGGATTTGGAAAACTCCCGGGGGAAAGGCCTGCTGAGCGATTTCGCAGAACTTCAAAGCCGCATATGGCGAATAGGGGCTGTTCTTGCAGATGATCACATTACCAGCAATGATGGCTTGGAAAATCTTGATGCCCATTACCCCAACCGGGAGATTCCAAGGGCAAATGGCACCGACAATTCCAATGGGGAAATACCGCCGGACCGTTAGGACCGTTTCATCATCTTGAAGAACTTCCTCAGGGATCTCAAGTGTCACTGTTTCTCGAAAGGTTAGTAAGATTTTCGTGTACAACAAGGCGAAAGGGGAAAGTACAATTGCAGTTCAGTTGAGCCATCGTTAGTACCAATTCAGCTTCTGTAATCTTTTGCTGTTGTCATGTCTCCATCAGCCCATCATTCTGTGTTCGTAAACACGCTGCTTCGAAAAGGGGAGAGATTGAAAAGCAAGTGAGGCTGACCGTCTTCCCAGTCTCTGCCATAATGACCTGTGACAGATCATGTTTATACTTCTCTATCAGGTCCCGAAACTTGCTCAAACATTTCCTTCTTTCCTCCAGGGAAGTTTGAGACCAAGATTCAAAGGCCTTCTTGCCTGCAAGGACGGCATCGTCGAGATCTGCTCTGGTAGCTATGGGCGCCTCCCACAGTTCTTCTTCAGTAGCGGGGTTAACGCCACGAACTGTCCGTTCGGCGCCACGCCGCTGGCCATCAACAATCTAGACGGGTCAATGTCTATGTAAAGGCTTATTAAACAATTTAGTGATGACTCACGTTGTAAAAAGACGTGAATGACAGCTCCGGCTGGACTTTTGTCTGCTTGAGCAACATGGTGCGGGCAATCACGCGAAGATGGAGACTTATTTGTGAGTATAGGACCTCAGCCAAGTGAAAAAATGCATCAAGACAGCCGTTAATGACGGGGAACACGGCGATCAAGCTGAATCAATTCAAGCTGTGTTGGGCGCTGGCTTGTATCGATTATAAAATGTGTCAGAGCAACTGTCACCACCTGGGCTGGGACGGAAACCAGAAGTCCTTGGCCATATAAAGTTGAGTGTTGAAAATTTTCTGAGGCTTTTCCCGGCCCAACTTAGCGCAAGGGGGGGTTGCAATGTCACGAGAGGCGAGTGAAAGAGTCAATATTCTCCAATCATGCTCACGATCCCAAGAAAAGCCTCGTCTAGCCCAAGGAAAAGAGAGCGAGAGGAAGCTTGCTTCCGATAGCCTCCAGGTCTTGAGGGCCAGCGGCAGGCAGGCCGCGGAAATCCATCTTGCTAGCTACGCCAGTCTGATGCGCCATAGCCAATGTGATCACAGTGGCACACGATATCTTGACTCATTTTAAGCCTTTGATAGCATCTTTGGGATGTAGTGAGTGCTCAAGCCTTTCGTTAAGCTTTTGGTTCAAGTCCTGAGCGATTCTAGAGCCAACGGACTGACTCAGACACAATGAGCTGATAAGTACAACTAGTACCTTGTCTTGGGATCAGAAATTCTTCAATATATGTAGGAACAAAATCATTTCGCTTTTAGAGGCTAAGAGTGGTCGCACGATTCAAATACCGGCAGCTACCCTGAGCATGCAAACTGCAGATACCCTCTTTCACAAAATATTGATTCGTTCTACGGACCGCCATGTCGTCAGCATTGATCAGCTCGATATTCTCACAACTGTCTCACCTTTTGGCAGATTCAAGCTCGCCAAGCTCGGGGAAATTCATGAATGAGCGTTTGCGTACCAAGGCGCTCCATCTCTCTCAACAGCTCACAACAGCCCTTCAAAAGCCAGCTGATGCTGCTTTGGAGCTAGGTCTACTTGTAAGATACCTCCCTGGCGATCATGTGGTGACAATTCTCACAGTAGTACAGCCCACCATATCCATATGTGTCCGAATCGGGGTTCAGCTGGGCGTTTTCACGATCTTATCCGAGAGCAACACGCCCAAGACGGCTCAGCAGCTTTCTGACGAGACCAAAGCTGAGAAGCTACTCATAGGTGAGCTCCATTTTCTTTCTTCTTTGCACAAACAGTAACTAACTCACATTCCACTCTAGTCCGTGTAATGCGTGTTCTTGCTACGAACGGCACTGTTGAAGAGATCGGGATGGAGAAGTACAGAGCCACCCCGATCACTTATGCACTGGCCAAACCCGCAATCCAAGCCGGCCACATTCATTTGTAAGTCACTTCTCCTGCAATTTCAGTCCATCATGGTATACATGTACTGATCATTGACAGCTGGGACCAATACGTGTGTTCTCTGTCCAAGTTTCCCCAGTATCTCGAGGTCCGGGGTGCAGCCTGCCCCAGTGACCCCAACAACGGCCTGTTTCAATATTCACATGGAACGTCTCTCGAATCATTCGCACTATGGCAATCTAAGCCTGCCGTTCTCGATAACTTCAACACCTTCATGGAAGGTGTGCGGGCTGACAAGCCGTCCTGGGTCGAATGGTTCCCCATCCAGGACACCATCCTCGCTGGTTCTGACCCGGCGTCCGATGCTCCGATTCTGGTCGACATTGGCGGCGCCCGCGGCCACGATCTGATCACATTTGATGCGCGCCACCCACAACCTCCGGGTAAACTTGTTCTAGAAGACCTCCCTGCCGTGATTGATGACATTCGAAGCCTTGACCCAAAGATCAGGCGTGTGAAGTATGATTTCTTTCAGCCCCAACCCATCAAAGGTGCAAGGGTGTACTTCTTCTGTCACATATTCCACTGCTGGCCTGATAAGGACTGCTTGAGGATACTGGAAAACCTACGCGGATCGATGAAGAAAGGATACTCCAAGGTCATCTTCAATGAGTTGATTCTGCCGGACACTGGGTGCTCTTTCTACCCGGCATGTCTAGACTGGGTCATGTTGGGCCTGCATGCAAGTTTTGACCGTACTGCGGGTCAGTGGAAGGAGTTGCTGGAAACCGGTGGGTTCAAGATTGATAAAATCTGGATGCCTCCTGGAAATGGAAATGGTGTCATTGAAGCGAGCGTACTGGATGATGGGCTCTAAACCTTGGCGAGTGGACACGATGCACTCCTCAGCTCAAGGGGTGCAAGGGGGAGAAATCGCGCGGATGAGAGCCTATCTTGTGGCGTCGCATACGCGAGCTTGATGTTAGCTTGCGTGGTTGGGGAATTTTGTGTGTTATTAGCATTTTGTCCTCAGTGCGGTTCTCGCCAGTGAGATCGCGTGAATTCCGTAAGCAGCAAGCCCGTTGTAGTAGGTGTCGGCGTCACGAAGCCCATTGGCCCTGGGTGCATGTGCCCTCCATCTTGAAGAGCCCTGGCCCATGGCAAGTCGCTCTAAGGACGTAGGCGTTCAAATCTTATGGCACCGTGCATGCCTCCTTGCAATTCTGCAGCGTGCCATAGCCCGAAACCCAGCCACTATAGGAGGCACTAGTGCTTACAGCCCTCCCCAAATGTCACTCTTGTATGGTGAGAACTATTTTCCGGGCCTCTTTGCAAGAACAACTCACCTCTTTCCCGCGATGCTTGTTGTTCTTTCACATTGAAACCGGCCGGACACTTCGATGCCACCTCTAGCCAACATGGCCGCTTTAACAGAGCAACTCATCTTCCAACACTACCCTCTCCCGGATTCCAAAACTCACATCAGGCTGCTCAAAGTCCTCAGCGTGGTCAAGAACCGTGTAATCCCAGTCCACTGCGAGCTGACGACCTATCCCATTATCGAGGCGCCACCATACCGTGCAATATCGTACACATGGGGCGATGAAGCGCCTTTGGCCTCGATTCTCGTCAACGGACAACAGATGGATGTGCGCTTGAACTGCGAGTATGCGCTCAGACAAACGAGTCAGCACACTGGCGATGGAACCGGAGCCTTCCACCTTTGGATAGATTCCATCTGTGTCAACCAGCTCGACAACGATGAGAAGGGTGCGCAAGTAGCTTTGATGGGAGAAGTTTTCAAGACAGCTATACAAGTTGTTGCCTGCGTAGGAGCTCATGGAGACGACAGTGAATTTCTCTACGAGTTCATGCGTGGAGAAAAGGCAAGGATTCAATCGGACCTCCATAATTACCGGGAAACAAGAACCTACTACTTCTTAAAGCTGAGCCGCAGGGAACTGGTCACCTGGAGGTGGAGACATCCAAGATCTATCCTCATTCGACTTTGCAAAGCGCTGGCAAACTTTCTCTCGCGCCAATATTTTCACCGGGTTTGGGTCTACCAAGAGCTTTTCCTCGGAAAGAACATAGGCGTTTACTGCGGTAATGAAATATTACCGATTTCCTGGATATGGGTGACGAGTTCGATCGTCGACTCTTGGCTGTGGCCTAGAACCGAATATGGGCTGTTTCTGAACTCTGTGCGTCCCTACATGTGGACCACATTGTGCAACAGTATTAGAGAAGCCATGCCACTACTACTAGCCGGCGCAAAAGAACAGCCGCTGATGCGATTTTCCAGTACCGTTTCAGCTGTCGCAGAGCTTTCGTGTCAGGATCCCAGAGACAGAATTTACGGAATTCTTTCAATAGTCAAACCAGTCGAGAGCCATCGTTTCAAACCTGATTACACGAAGGACAGGCTCGACCTGGCGGTTGAGGTCATTCAAAACACCAGAGCAGAAGGCATCCCTGGGTTAACTGACTTTCACGGAATTCTGGCATTGTACGCAAACAGTGTTGGGCTGAATCTCAAGTTGAAAGAAAATCCGTCCCAAAATCTCGTTGTTGCGAAAGAGCTTCGTCGATCATCTACTACGAATCTGCAAGAGACAATGCCGATTATGACAGGCACAAGAGATGACTGGTCGTTCTTTGTGGGATCTCGAATCCTTTTCCAACGGGAGGTTTGGAAATTGGAGCATCAAGATGAGTGGTTTCCGAGGCATGGTCTGGCGTTCATGCCGGGGTTTCCAAGAATGGAAAAGTGGCTGCGGAGCGACAAGATTCCCGATGATTCGGTGGGTATACATCTCCCGCCAGAAGCGCAGGATGGAGACTGGTTGCTGGTTCCGTGTTCATACCACTGGACGTTCCAGACGCAGATTTCTTGGAAAAGAGTCGCATTTTTAGCGAGGCACTACGACTCTGACAAATTTGAAATCGTCGGCAAGGTCTTAATTTCAGCCAAAAGATGGGGCTCGAGATGGGACAAGAATTTTGAGAGAGGAGCCTCAACTTTCAAATTCTACTGCGATCCTGAGGATCTCTTGGTTCTGTTTGATCTCTGCAAGTGGGATCATCTTTGGTGTATAAGAGAGTTGGAGGACTCGGAATCATTTGATGCCTACTTCCAAACGGGATTTTGCGGGCGAAGGTTCTCCTCCTACGCAGTCCGCACAGAGAATTGACTTTCAGCGACACTGGCTGTAGGGGTTTTTTGAATTGTGTAGCATTCAAATTGTAGTGTCACATAGTGATGACTTTACAAGCAGTGGAGCAGCGCATCGAGGCCCGAAACCGCCCGGGCGGAGCATGATTGTGGCTCACTGCCTAGGTAAGCATCCAAGTATGATGGTTACTACCTGAATTTCACATATTGCTTCTTGTTGAGTTGCATAGGAAATATCCTATTTGCGATTAAAAGATATACATATTCTTACATTCCCAATGAAAATTTCGCAGGGAGACGATGAGTACGAACATATCATCAGAATGAGACAAGTGATCAAATTGAATGAGAATTAGATTGACCATTTGTCACTTTGGGGCTCCCTTGCTGTAGAATCTGAGCAATCTCGAAGACTGAAAAGAGTTGACTCCGAAACTACCTGCATCTAGGAGGATGTTGCTATGCTAGGGTACCACGGCATTACCCGATCAGAGGCGAAGAGGTGGAATGGACATGCCTTACCCCAGCACATATACTGAGCCTTTGTCGTACTTAGACGAAAATTTACCTAAATGTGTATCTGTCCACAAAATTTCGAAATAATTTATTTAGGGTCTTGCCGAGGTTTTGAAGAGTGCATCAGCTGCGGGATCTTCACCCTTTTCCCTGTTTCTACCAGAGAATCCGAGACTTCTCACTTCGCGGGCTATTTTGATCATGCGACTTTCTTCATTGACCGTGGGCACAGGAACCGCGGCCTCCTTCATTTGGCTTGGCCTCTGCCTCTCGCTCGCGCCTGCGAGGAGTTGGTCGGCTGCAGGGTCATCCCCCTCAACTCGTCGGGTTGGCCTGACTGGTCCTCTCATGAGGTTGTCTGGTGGATATGCGTCAGGAGTCGTGCGTTTCTTTTGGCCGTCTGGCCGCAGGTTCTCTTTGTATCCGGGCACGTCATGGAACAGTTCGTTGGCTTTGGAATCTTCATTCTCGCATCGCGTTGTTGGCCCGCCTTCGTGTTGCTTTGTTGCCCTTGACCTTAATCTCGCCAAGAGCAGGTTCGTGTCGATGTCCCTCTCTTTTTGCGAGTCATCATGGTCTTTCTCTTTCTCGCGTCTTTGGTCTTCGAAGTCAAACTCATATTTTGGCTTGATAGGCTTGTCTTCCTGTTCAGGGGCTGACGAGGTCTTCGGCACAGTGCCCTTGTCTCGTGACTTTAGAAAGCGCATGATCGCAGGTGTGTAGGTAGCAGCCAAAAGACGGTGGGTTTTGGTTGTGCTTTTTGGGGGTGTATATCGTTTCAGAACAAGCAGCGATGGGTAGGAATCTTTTAAATAGGTTGGTTTGTGGCTATGTTTGATATGGCGTCTGTTGTTTTATGCGAAGATGTTCGGGAACCACTGAGGTCGGTGAGTAACTTAATTCTCTGACATGATCATTCGCATGTCAGGTCAACAGCACCATTTCAATCTAATACTGTCTCAACACTGAATAGAGTCACACTGTTCTGTGACTGTACTTTTTACAAACAAAATGCAGTTGTTGGTAACAAAAGCTATCACCAAACTTGGCACCTTCTTTGTTCTATTTGTGTAGTTACGCCCCTCTTTGTGGACTCCTTCCTCCCGTCACCACCAACGGATCCTGTCCCTTTGTTTTACCCGGCTCCTTCTGCACGAGTTTGCAAGCATCCTTGCTACACAGTGGGCCATTCGCAAGTGTTGAGCAGCAAGTTCCCTCGAGGCAAACGCTGGATGGCCTCCAACGTTCAAGGTCCCACGAGGTCTCGACAATAAACGGTGACGTACACCGCCAGTACCACACTGCTGTTGGCCCCCAGACTCCTTGCTCTTTGAACTCCTTCGCGCTCATTGGCTTAGGTGCACCAAAGACGCCGGCGATAAGGAACCCGAGAAAAGGTATGACAACCGTGAGGATGGCGACCATGGCGGCGGGGACGAGGCACGGCTCGAAATCACAACCGTACAGGCGATTTTAAGGGTCGACTGATTTGATATGCGGGCTGTCTGGTACGCAAAAGAATGCAGGCGTATACGCAACTTCGGATGCGATGTCGATCGTCGTGGTAACTCAACATTCTACTCGGCGGAGCAAAATCAGTGACTGGATCATCGTGGCGTACATTTCGTTTTGGCTTCACTGACAAGTCGATAATCAGTGTCGTCGCAGAATTTCCATCGTCAAAAGCGACGTTTTGACATTCCCCTGGTCCGCATATAGCGATGCATCAATGAAGAGTCAAAGCTTATGGGAACTTTCAATGGTGAGAACTGCTATGTCTGTCGGCGCCGTGCGTGCGATCTTGTTGAAGGGTGACCACGGAGACTTTGCACTCCCGGGTCACAAAGGGGACGCTCAAAGTTATATGGAGACCGAGAGCCACGGGCGATTCGTGAGCTTGACGGTCTCCCAAAGTCTATTTCATGCGCTCATCTTGGCTGGAAAATAAAAATGGAACGCTCGACCGGTGCCGCCGGGTCGCCTGAATCATGTCAGGGGACGATAAAGCTTGTGGACGAAGCCTCTACGTTGCATTTCATACGACCAGTTGTTGGCGACTGATGCATTATGGCTTCAACGGTCTAATAATCCATTGATCGACGGCATTGTGAATATTTCCACGAAGGGAACGAGGCAGTTCTGGCTCGAGTTTTTAGGACTGTTTGGGTGGTGCAATTGGTGTCGTTGGGTTTGCAAGGCTTATTATAGCATGAAACTCGCGCTCAAAGAAAGCTAGATCCCCGGTATCTCGGGCACTAAATTACAGTTCTGGTCCGTCCAGATCGGTTCTCGACACGTAACAGCTATCGAGACATTTACACATTATTTTGACCCTCGCTCTACTCCACCTTGATCGCAACCTTGCCGAAGTGCTTCTGGGCCCACATGTACTCATACGCCTCCTTGGCCTGCTCCAGAGTGAACACCTGCTTGTCGAGGACAGGGTGGATATTGTTGGCCTCAACGGCGGCGACCATAGCCTCCAACTGCTGTCGGCTTCCCACGTAGACGCCTCGGAATGTGCAGATGTGGCTCAGTGCGTCGAGAGCAGACGTCGTCGCCTTCACGCCGCCCAGAAAGCCGATGATAGAGATGATACCCTCGAACTTGATAGCCTGCACACTCTGCTCGAGCGTCGCAGCACCACCAACCTCAAGGATGTGGTCCACACCGGCGCCACCAGTTGTCAGCTTCTTGGCGGTGGTGCCCCAGTTCGTGTCCTCCTTGTAGTTGATGACGTGGTCGGCGCCCAGCTTCTTCAGGGTCTCGAGCTTGTCGGCGGAGGACGAGGTGGCGATGACCTTGGCGCCGGCGGCCTTGGCGAACTGCAGGGCGAAGATGCTGACGCCGCCGGTGCCCTGGACGAGGACCCACTGGCCGGGGAGGACGGGCTTGAGGCCGTAGAGCGCGTTCCACGCCGTGAGGCCGGCGCATGTGAGGGTCGCCGACTCGAGGGCGTTCAGGTTTTCGGGGGCGCGGGCGAGGCCCGTCTCGTTGAAGACGGCGTACTGTCGCAGCGTGCCGTCCACGGCACCGCCGAGGCCAGTCACTGTTGCGGCGATGTCCACGGCGCCGAACTGGTGGCCCTGGTTGAAGAGGGTTACGACCTTGTCGCCGGGCTTGAATCGGCTGACCCGACCTCCAACTTCGACAACCTCACCGGCACCGTCCGACAGGGCTGCAATCGGGGGGTTGGCAGGGAAGGGATACAGGCCCTAATGACAAGGCGTCAGTGTCGCTGTTCGACGTGCATTGAGACAACGAATCATGGTGTATTCGGAATAAGCTTACCTTGGGGATGATGAGGTCACGGTAGTTGAGCGAGGCTCCTTGGATCTTTACCACGACATCGTTCTCGCCCACCTTGGGCAACTGCGCCTCACCGAACTCGAGGCCATCGAAGCCCTTCTCGGTGCTGGTAATAGTCCACTGCTTTACGGTTGACGGCGCCATTTTGTTGAGCTGAAGAAAAGGTCGAGATTACGTGTATCCCGCTGATTTGGTAGACTTCGGAGAATGCCTATGTGGATGGTGAAATGAGGAGTTGTCGACAGGTGGTACCACAAATATGTGTGGCAGACGGACACGTTTGGAATATATATGCCACGAGCCGGCCCCGATTTGTCAGTCCCAAGTAGGCAAGCTTTCTCGAGAAGCATCTGGCATCTGGATTCTGGACCCACTCATCATGCGGCTAAGGCTTGCAATGGTGACATCGACGGAGCCACAATGCAGTTGACCAGTGTTTAATCCTCGTCGGTAAGTGCCGACCCCTGCTGCTGCATAATCCGGACAGCGCCCCATGTATTTGTCGGTTCAGCCCCATGGTTACACGAACCGACCGTTTAATATGCTGAAAACATGCACCTAAGACCAAACAGCATCCAAGCTACTTTCCTCTGAATCTGTGATTTCTTGAGGAAAACCTGACAGACCGACGGGTCAGCCAGAAGCCTCCAGCTTGAGATCGGCCATATCACGGGAGAGTTTGCGCTACAGGCCCACAGGTTTGCTGGGCTGGGCATACAAGAGAGCAGCGTCATTGACCTGGCCGAGAACCATCATACCTGAGTCGCCATTGGCGTGGATCGGCCGTTGCACCTCCACAGTGTTGTAGCCGATTGCTAGCCAGGAACAGCTCCTCGGGACGTGAGACTTGGCAAAGATGAATAATCTGAATCCATAGATAACCCGAGTACACGTATCAAAGCATGCACAGTCGGCCGAACGGGAGCACGTGAACATTATGAGGAGATGAATAAGCCAACGCGTTCGGCCAAACAGAAGAAGGTGAATGTTCTAGTTTGCCCCCAAAATCCACTAGTATTAGAAGGCCAGGAACAACTGGATAGTCCGCAAATCTCGAATGTGTTACGTCATTTGGATCGATCACATCGCGTCCTCTGCGCCGGGGAATCATGACTCGCGATCGGCCAAGCTTGCCAGATCAGGGCTGGTTTGGTTATGGTTCTCCGGAATGTTGAGCTTGATACTTAGGGTGTGATCGGCTGAATAGCTTAGCGTAATATATAAGTTATACCAAGGGATGCTATATCTAATTTAAATTTCTTTTTTAAATATAAGAGTAATTCTATATTTAAATATATTTATATTAAGTCTTAGCATTTAAGGCTATATACCTTAAGATTTATTATAATTTTTAAGATATATTAACCTTTTATAAAAGCATTATAACCTATTTTAATAAAGATTTTAATATATTTTTTTTACTTATATTAAGTTTATATATATAATTTTTATATTAAGCTTTTATAGCTAATATATATATTTATATATATTTTCTAAGGTATCTTAGTGGGAGTGATTTTTAGCTAAGCTTTTGCTAAAGTCTTAGTAGAGAAATTACTTTTTAGCCCTTATATTATATTAGGTTGTTTAGCCGATCACGCCCTTAGTGGCTGGTTCCTTGGACCCCTGCTCCGCTTATGGCGGTTTTGTGTGATTCTGAAGAGACATTGCCCCAAGCATCTTGCATGTTGGATTAAGTTAACAATTTGACGAGGCTCAGCCTCTGTTAGTTCATCGCAGGCAGCGTGTTCTCATGTGTTTCTGGTTCAGTGTCTCGTGTTAAAGAGTCCACAGAATATGGTATGTCTCCATTCTAAGTATGGAACGATGCCCGGATGGTTCAAAATTCAAATCAGCAATTGACGACATCAACTGGTACGTAAAGAAAGTGCGGATTTATTGCGTCCAGTTGATATATTACGGCAAAGATAGAACATATACATTCACTGATCGCATTTGCGTGAATCCGAAGTGGACCGTCAAGATTGACCGGAACTGGAAGTTGAAGGTTACTAGAAGCCGCTCCAACATTAAATGGGACATTTTCTAGCGGCACTGCATTCATGAGTCCTCAATTGGAGGTAATAATCCTTTTGAGCATAGGTCTCTGCTGCTGACCTATCAAAGATATCCCTTCCCTGCAAGTCTCAGCAGGCTCAGGACAGCTCGGGGATGCTCTCAACATCGATGTCGAATATAACTACAGACTGAAACTCTCGATGTATAATTACATATCTAAGGACCTCAAGCTGAGAAATTTCCGTTTTGTGTAGTGGGTCGGAGAGCATGCAGACAAGTACACCCGCTGGGCGACGTCTCTCTTCAGGCAGTTCGCAGGAATCACGCTTTCCTACCGCAATAACTACTAGTCTTAATTGTTCAGCTATTTCGGTAATAATCATATCAATTAAGCCTTTGAAACCGCAAAAGGGTGTGGCTCCATGCAATTACGGCCTGCTACACCACATGCCAAAAGCCGACAGTTCGAAGCGGTTGACAAGCTGGGGAATCTGCTAAAAGTGTACCGGTTGATTTCATGTGGATAAACTAAGCTCACAAAGAGCCCTTCACTGAGTTATCAGGCCATTACCATGAAATTTGATCCCAGACTGAAATTCAATTACTAGTATTGAGAATGAAGACGCTCTGACATGGCGAGATGTTCCGCGGCCGCCGATTGAGCGCCGCTCTCGGTGACGCAAAATCTAGCCTCAGGCCTTTCGCATTCGGGGTAGACATATAATTAGCCATGATCAACTTGCTCAGCGAGCTTCTAATAAGCACCAAATCCTGGGCTGTGGTATTATGTCCCACGAATGCTTTTCTCACGTATTTTGTTTGGTTTTATAACATTCAAATAACAATTCTAATTCGAAACTTGGCATCAGGATGAATTTACGTTGACCCTCTTGGAGAAAGAATATGACAAGTCACAGGGGAAAGGAGCGGCCATTAAATAACAAGAGTCGGTAAGTACTAACCAGGTCAGAGCTTGTGGCTGGAAGCTGGACCTACAAATGGAACCGGGCCGGACGCTTGGACTTGCCAAAACTGGACAATATATCCCGAATATGCAGGCCAAAGGCCGAAAGCATGCGCGCCTTAATGTCTTAGGCTGCAGCCGATCTCGAAGTGGAGAGAAAGGCGGGCGCACGATTTGGTGTGACTCAATGAGCGAAGAGCAATTGACAATTCACGCATGTTTCCGCGGAACAGGTGCGCATTTGCGCGGGGCCCGGCCCGGTCAAGCAAACATATCTCTAACAACGAGACCAGCAACAAGACGGGGTAATGTGGTAGTATCGCGGTAGCACGGCCCATCAGTCTGGGTTTAGACTATTTACAGTCAAGACTCGTATATCCGTGCCAAAAGACCTCATGATCTTGCCAACGATAAACTCGCAGACTTCGTTGTAGCTGAAACCCTCGACTCACAGAAGCCTTTGGCATCTACTTATCCTTCCCCACATAGTCACAATGTATCTCCGAGCTGCGCACGCCGAAACGCACCTCCCGACTCTTCGGGGCCTCATCCGCGCCAACCCCTTGGGAATCTTCACCACCGCCATCGACTCACCCAAATTCCCATTCCTGCAGTCCAGCCACATCCCCTGGATCCTCGACGTCCAAGATGAAGACAGCGAGAGCGAGCTAGGTGTCCTCCGCGGCCACATGGCCCGGGCGAACCCCCAGGCAAAGTCCCTGATAGAGCACCTCAGCGCCGGCGACAGCGCCGCCTCACCACCCCCCACGGCTGGCCCCCGAAAGCTCGAGAGGGACGTCATGGTCCTCTTCAACGGCCCCGCGCACCACTACGTGACGCCCAAGTTCTACGTCGACACCAAGCCGGCGACGGGCAAGGTCGTGCCGACGTGGAACTACGCCGCGGTGCAGGTGTACGGCAAGCTCAGCGTCTACTTCGACACCAAGGACCAGTCCACCGACGCGTTTTTGTCGAAGGCGGTCGCGGACCTGTCGCAGCTCGCCGAGACGCAGATCATGGGGTACGAGAGGCCGTGGCAGGTCGGGGACGCGCCGGAGAGCTACATCGACCTGCTCAAGAAGGCCATCATCGGGATCGAGATCGAGATCGCGGACATGGGCGGCAAGTGGAAGATGAGCCAGGAGATGAAGGGGGGTGACAGCCAGGGCGTCGAGGATGGGTTCAACGCCCTGGGCACGGAGGAGGGCAGGCAGATAGCCGAGATGGTGAGGGCGCGGAGGAAGGGGGAGCAGAAGTCTTGAACGAGCACATACCAATACACACTACTTCAAATCAGCAAGCCCCGTCCTCAGTCACATTGTTCTGGTTGCGCATGTTTTGATTCAGCAGTGGTTTGTTCAAGAGTATATTCAAGATGCCGTGCTATGTACGCGGATTGGTAAGAGGTATGTACTGTGAAGAAAGTGGCCACAGCCAACGTCGCTGCGATGCCAAGAGCCAAAGCACAAATTCGTGCTCTGCCTCAGATTGTGTGCATTGGTTATCTAGCACTTGCCACCCTTGGTAGGCTCGCAGGCGCCCTCAGACTTGTCGCAACCAGTGTAAGCCTGGCACTCAGTGACACCGCTGTCGAAGCAGTTGTTGGAGTAGGTGGCCTTGTCGCCGTAGTTGGTGTTGATGCCCATCAGCTCGCCACCGCTGTGGGCAGTGGTTCCCTCCATGTGAACGGTACGCGCGCAGTTGCCCGCGCAGTTACCGCATGAGCGGTAGACCTTTCCGTAGTCCTCGGCGTAGAAGTTGACAATCTGTCGAGTAACACGGTCAGTTTCACTTGTGTTCTGAGGTTGAGGGCGAAGCCATGGCAAGAGACTTACGTTGACGGTGCCACAGCCGTTGTGCTGGATGACCTTGTCGCTCGCGCCGTAAGCGCCGCCACCGATGATGTTGGCGGTGCCGTCGCCCTTGATCGAGATGGCGTCCTCGCAGACGTCCTCGAACCACACATACTCGAGGTTGCAAGAGCCCTTGCAGTAGATACCCTCGGCCTGGTCCTTGCCGATGATGACGTTCTTGAGGGTGGCGCCGTCCTCGAGCACGAAGACGGTGTCTGCCTCTCCACCCTCGCTCTGGTCGCCGCAGGCGCCCGAGCCACGGTCGTACTTGACCCACTCCGCATCGAAGGTCTGGCCGGCCTTGATGTATTGAGGCTCGGTCAGGGACTTGGTGCCCGAGGCCGCGGGAATGCCGCCGTCATAGCCCAGGCAGGCCATGGCTGCTGGGAGGGCAGCAGCGAGAGCAACGAGCTTTGCTGAGGAATACATTGTGGTGGGAGTTGGGTGGGTCTTGTCTGTTGATGGTAATAACACGTGATGTAGAGCCGTTCGACGGTCTAAAGAATGTATAAGTTGAAAGCAGGTATGTACTTGTGAAAGAGCGGGAAATCAAAGACGGACCCCTGGTCGTTGCTAGTAAGGCTGGATGATGAGTAGTTGACAGATGCCGAGTACCCGGGTCAGTATGCCCTTTATATACGCACGTCTTCAAGACGCTCTGTATCCATCTCCTTTGCAGTCTGATATGTTACGAGGCCACCAACAAGCAGCAAGTCAGCAAACATGATGCTTGCAAGATTAAAGGAAGGTTACGGGACCCGGGCCAAGAGAAAGCCAAGAGTTGTTTCTGCGATTTTTAGCTGAAAGTCTGACTGACAAGTCGGCAGCTGGGTCCACTTTATGTTCCTGATTGACTAGATACCAAGACTCGCGGCGACTTGGCAAGGGGCAAAACAACGTCTTTCCACCAATGCGGCTGGATTGGGGCGGGATCACCACTTGAAACGATCCTGGCCGCCCGCCGGTGCCCTCGATCCGCAACCCCATCTCGGCGTCTAGATATTTGCCCTCTGTAATGAGAGACGCGTTATACGAAGACGGAGGTGAGAGTATTTGGAAAGGAGGTAGCCACACCACCAAATTTTCAGGGACAGTGTGGACATCAACGATAGGCTTGGCCGTGATCCATCAGGGGCGACGGTGAGGATCAAAGCACTTCGAAGAGCAGGACTACCTTGTCCGTCGTACGAACTGCCCAGGTGTTGGGGGCCATCGTAAGAATCCTCAGGCCAGTACCCCGTTCGCCCCTTTCGGGCAAGAGCTACGAGTGCCGATCGCCACGTGCACGACATATATGTGCAGATCCGCCGTGTATTTTGTTTATCTAGTGGAGATTGAGCACGATGCGCTCCATTCAGAGTGTCCAGTCACCTGTGCTATGCCCCATAGAATGGCTTGTGGACATGCACGTTGGTGTGTCATGAGCAGGCCCCAGCCTCGATTGGGTTGAGATATGCTTGAAACATTATTCAGTTGGCGAACCTCCGTTGACACGATTGGCAAATTTGAAGGACGATCAGCTCTCGTGAGAGACATGCAATATTTCTAAAGTTGTACGCTCCGTGTTATCTTTACCACATGACCATCAAATATTTCCCACCTGACTTGAGCCTCAGCCTGATCAGCATTATTGTTTTCCAATATACTGACCGCCATCCCGCACCCCCTTCAGGTCCCCGGCGCGGATGTTGGCCATTGTCATAGACGTAATAATTGCAGCGCCAATTCCACTCCCATCTTCCGCACTTGTCATGGTGATTGGATCGCTCTCCCGGCCCGCCGGCCAGTCGAGGATTTCGCCCAGCGCTTCGCTCCATCTAGCCTTAAACTTTGGATGCTTGTTAGCGACACTGCCATCGGCTGCCACATGACCTGACCCAGCCCCTTTCCTCTTGCAAATGGCAGCGATGCCACACGCGCATAGTCGCGCTCCGCGCACCGCAATGACCTCTGCAAGCAGTCGCGAGAACTCGACCTCTGCTGTTGTGGGCTCGAAGCCCAGGGTCTCCTTGTAGCGGGCCTGACGAGCCTCGAGGGGGTCGTTCTCCAGGCAGGAGAGGAACCCCGTATCCATACAGTAAGTCTCCTTCAACTTCGGGACGTCGAGACCTTTGAATAGGATCCCTCGCTCGTAGAGGTCAAGAATGACCAGGCGGAAAAGCTCTCCCAGGTACAAGCCAGCACTCATCTTCTCGAAGGCCTGCTCGCCAGGCTTGGCAGACTCCTCGTCGATTTCGATGTCATATTTCGTCCTTCGCAGGACGCGATGGGAGTTGTCAAACGCGCCGTACTCGCAGTTGATGGCAAGAGGAAGGTCCGGTGCGAGCCCAGAGCCGCTTATCTTTGGTATGGAACCAACATTCTCCATGTACGCTGCATTGCATCCGGTCCCAAAAATCGCACCAATGATTGTTTCGGGGTCCTTGTACGCCGAGGCGATCATCGCGCCAACCGTGTCGTTGATCAGAGCGATGATCCTGACAGGTAATTTCCGCCTCGAGAATGCCTCGCCAAGCTGGATGACCACGTCCTCCTGCTCGACGCCCTTGATGTCGAATCCTTTCGTCCATGTCACAAGCCTTCCTCTGTCGATGTAATCTTGGTGTACTGGATATGAGAATGTGAAACCCAGCGGTAGTCTGGAACAAAGGTTAGTGGGAAACTCAATTGACCTTAAAGTTTCGGTAACTTACGGGTAGTCTTCAGTGCCATGCAATTCATGCTTTTCAAGGAAGTCCTTCAGCGAATCCGCTATCAAATCCCAAAGCTCATCTGCAGAGCCTGTCTTGATGTGCTCCGGCACCTTGTAGGTATCCTGCAGGATGTCTGTCTTTTGATCATGGCCTTTGAGAGTGATCCAACACACGCGCAGGTTGGTCCCTCCAAGGTCTATGGTGAGATACTGCCCGTTCTCACGGCCGGTTGGGAAGCCGAATACCCACGTCGGATACATGGCCTGCGTCACGTTAGCAACGAGTGAATTCATGGACAGCCCCAGAGGTCCGTATAACCCACAATATTTTGGTAGTCCTTTTCTAACCCCTCGGCTAGTTCCTCCTCAAATTGACCGACAATCTCTTTAAGCATGTCGGTCGTGATAGCGAATTCCTCCTTAAGGCTTTGAAATTCATTTTCTAGCGCCGGTGGAAGCGGCACAATTGATTTGGACCGAGGTTTCCCATTCAGAGTTGGAACAAACTCGATCTCCTCTTGCCCAGTCTCCTCAAACACAGGCTCGGAGCCTCCCAGGTTTGCTGATCGCATCGCCGCTGATTGAGCAGTCATGTCGGTGTATGGTAGAAATTCAGAAGCTGGCCCGTGGTATAGTTACTTGAGTCTTATTCAAACAATGACGAGTAGATCTGGAGTAGGTGTGGATGGATGAGGGGTAGGATGAGAAATGGTCGGCACATGCATCTCGAAAAAGGCGGTGATATCCTCAGAACCAGACGCCTGGCAATATTTAAACAGAGGCCTCATACGTAGCTGATGGGGTCATGGCCTGTGTCGTACCCGTTTGCTGCCAACTTCGAGGAGTGTTCACCTTGACGTCACATCGATGTCTGAGCTTGGTCCTGGAACTGTCACAGCCCCACTGGGTTTGATGGATTCTGACGTTCGGTTGTCTCCACTCTTATGAGGCTATACCAATTGGCTATTGGGACGAGCTGGCGCAATTGAGCGAGAGAATAATCGTTATCACCTTATGGTCTCAGAAGCTATAGTATTTTGTCCACTGCTCAGTCAAGTATCATCTGCACCAGCTCATTGAGCAAACTTCATACCTAGGTATGCAGGCTTCTATAAACTTTCCTTCTGTTCTCCCTGGCCCGTCCGCCGCAAATACGACAACTCCTAGCCCCAAAACGCTGCACAAAACGCATGGACTGATACGATGGCCTTGAACCTCACATCACGCGACATCGATTTGTCTTGCGCAGTTCGAAAGCAGAAAACGCTTCTCCAACTGAGAGGTCCCATCACAGACCCAGTCAGACCAAAGCATTGGGCTGTCCCAATTCGCAGGAAACGATCCGAGATTATATCCTAGTGCTAACTATAATTTTTATAGTCAGGCCCAGTGACATTAGGGCGTTGGTAATCGACACAACATACACTGTATAGATGGAACAACGCTCGGGCGCTACCGACGTATTTCCTCACGCACGCATGTCCCGAGACCCGTAGACCCTGTTCTACCCACAGTTCTCATGCCCGATCCTGACCTTCATTGGTTGCCATAAACAGGCCTTGCTCAGCCGCATACAGCCGCACATGACATAAGTCAATGCATGTCTGCTGAAGTAAGTCTGCAAGCTTCCAAGTTTGGCAGCGGTGGGCACGGTCTTGGGCTTGAGACGCACAACTCATACGCATCTCAGCGAAGCCTAATCCGAGGCTGTCGCGAGCTGTCTTGATTAAACGATTCGCAAGGATACCAACCTCGACACTACAGAGATGGAAATAAGGCGATGACATGTTCTTGTCTCGTGTTTCGGGCACCGCCTGCGTTCAGTTCTGCATTGATTGCGAAGTAATATCTCGGATAAACATCTCAGTGACTAGACTACTTACTAACTCTCCTGCCCGTACTCTCTGGTGACGGCCACTTGCATCAGTGAATCCCTTCTCTGGCAGACAAGGTGTTTCTGCTCAACTGTCCAGACCCAAGCCTCCGACCTCCCATGCCGCCGCGGCAAGGAACAGCGTCTCCTCATCCCATCTGCGCCCGACCATTTGCATCCCAATCGGCAGCCTGCCCTGGCCGTCCTCGGTCCTGCCCCAGCCCACGGGGATGGACAAGCCGGGATGGCCGGTGAGGTTGAAAGGAGAGGTGTTCCACGTGTTGCCCAGCGCGAGCGCATACTTTTCCGCGACGCTCATATCGGGACTGGGGTGTTTCATGCCTACCGTCGGGTTGCACGGGGTGATGAGCACGTCGAACCGCGCCAGCGCCGCATCGTACGCGGCTCTCAGCTCATGCACGTGCGTGACCGCCTTGCCCCTCGCTGCGGGAGGGAACGTGTCATTGTTGCGCTTGAGGTACTCGCCGCTGACGAGCTTGTTCACGACCGTCGGGGCTGCCTTGTTCATGGTCTCAAACCACTGCCCGTCCGGCGCGGGGGGCAAGAGATCCGCGTTAGGCCAGCTCAGGCAGTCCGCCGGCTTGTTGTGGATGAACACGTCCGGCATCTCGGACGTCTCCACCGCCGTGAAGATTGCGGCGCCCAGGTCGTGCATCGGGATGCTCACCTCCTCGACCGTGCCGCCGAGAGCGGCGAAGCGCTGACCCGCCTGCTTGACGACGGCAGCCACCTCGTCGCTGAGCTGCGGTGCGGCCCACGCCTCTTTGAGTAAGCCGATGCGCAGTCCACTGGCGGCTGTCGTCGGATCCCAGCGCCCGGATGCTTTACGTGCCTCGATAGCCTCGTCGAGCTTTTCGTGGTAGGCTCTCACATTCTGCCGCAGAGGTGTCTCGGGCGTCATGCGTGGGTCGAGGCCGTCCCAGCCCGCCAAGACAGTGAGTAGCAGCGCGGTGTCGCGTACAGATCCGGCCATCGGTCCACAGTGGTCGATGGATGGATGAAGCGATCCAATTCCCGTGTAAGGGACTAGGCCGTGTGTTGGCTTGAGGCCATAGATACCGCTGTACGCTGCCGGCTGGATGGTTCGTTAGGATGATAGAAAAGCGCGGCAAGCTTGACGGTAGAGGCATGCTCACCATACGAATGCTGCCTCCCTGGTCACCTCCTATGGCCAGATCGACCCCTTCTCCTAGGCCGTCATCAGAAGCTATTTGCCCACCAGCTTTCTCCCTCTGCTTCCTGACGGATTTAACCCCAACCAAGGCCGCGTTTCCAGAACTACTGCCACCGCACGCGTAGCCCTTCAGCCATGGGTTGTCGACGGGCCCAGTGGCGCTGCTGAAGCTCAGCGCAGACATGCAATAGTTCTCGCATGTCGACGTGCCCGTGATGGTCCCCCCGGCCTCGAGCACACGGGTGACGACCGGGGCGTCGAAGCCGGAAATCGGGTATGGTTTATCCTTGGAAAGGTGGAAGGGTTGAGTCCCGCCCGTCATGGGCAGTCCTCCGACAGACACATTGTCCTTGATCGCAACGGTCCTGCCGGATAACAGCCCTTCCGCAGAAGGTCTGATGATGGTCTATGACTCTCAGCCCGGCCCCGAGAGCCTGATAGCGCGCCCGCGTGAGGAGACACTGGTTGTGGGGAAAGAAAAGTGTGCACGAACCCTGTGGCTCCATCCGTTCAACGGGTTCTCGGACGCAGATGGACGCGTGCTGGCCCGCTCCCCTGCGCTGCCGGTCGTTCGGATGAGAGGGTGGTGGTACGGTGGCATCGCTTGGACCGTCTCTATGTCGGCGATGGCAGCCCGCAGGAGATCGAGGTAATCTGCCTCATCTCGAGGTTCCACCTGGAATCCCAGGGAGGAGGCCAGGTTCCGAAACTCCTCCTTGGACACGGTACTGCTAAAATGTGGTTGAGCACCTTGTCGAACCTGAGGTCTGGGGGGCTCGAATGTGCTGGGAACACATACTATTTCTCGGCCGCGAGTTTCGCAGACATGTTATTAGACGGTGAGTGGGGCCGGAGGAGATGAGGCGATATTGCTGTTTTGTTCTTTGCGAAATGGAACGAGTCATGGAGAGACAATATTGGGCTTATGGCTGCGTAATTGCCATTCCGAAGAGCCGTCATGATAAGAGCGTCGTCCGTTCTCGACCCGAATCCCCGATGCCGGTACCCCGCTGTGCGCGCCGGACAGGCATCTAGCTGTTTCGCGCGAACGAAGCGAGCACGTGTATCTTGACGAGCAATCCGGAAACTTTTAAAGTTTCCCAATACCACAACACTATCATTCTCATTGCGGCAGATCTTCGGTCGATCGCTCGAATAGTCTCATCTATCCACGTGCATTGGTCTTTTGCTCAAAAATGGCGAATGGTCAATGCCATCTCACAAACACTTTCACAGCCCTATGTCTCAGCAAAAAGTGTACAAAACATTACTTAATATTGTGCAAAAGAAGTAAGATCTACCTTGGAGCAGATAGATAAGCTCGAGAGTAAGCTTTCCAAGAATTCCAGAATCCCACCCCATGTCAAGCATGGGATGCCCACTGGAGTTGCTCAAGAGAACAAGACTCTGCAGACTCTCTGCTGAAGAATTGGCCTGCCTGCCTGCAATCCTGAAACGAATTTTCCACCACGTGGTCCACAACCGGGCTACCTGCAACCTCTTTCACGATGGGATCTCACCATTCGCCTTGGCCTCGGCCATGAGCTGTTCGTAGACAGCCACCGCGGCCTCATACTCAGCCCGGGCATCTGCGTCCTCATCCTGAGAGTCGGCGCGCTTGGTAGCATCCTGGCCACCGAACAGCTTTACAGCCGTGTAGTAAACATCTGCTAGGGCATCACAGATGGACTCGAACGACTCAGAGTCACACTGGAACTTGAGGCTGGAAGGTGTTAGTCACGAGATAAGAGAGTAGTATCACTATGCGCTTGAAAACGTACTCATTCTTGAAGTTGGTGTCGATAGAGGCCTTAGCCGCCTTGGTGAAGCGGGATTGGGCACGGTAGTTGGTATAGCCGAAGTCATGACGGTAGCATGCAGGCTCGAAGTTGAAGCCCAGTGGGTTGTCAGGAGAGTCACTGCAGCCGTCGGAAGTCCAGTCCAAGGTCGCGGGGTTCTTCGCGTTGCGGTAGGTGATGAACTGGGGCAGCGAGATAGAAAAGAGGTAACTGTCCGTGACAGTCTGGATGTCTTGACGGGAGGAGAGCGGAACCGGTCCGAGGGCAAAGGTGGCCGGCACCAGCCAAGCCAAGCATGCGATGCCTGAGAACTTCATTGTGAACCTGGTCAAGAGCTGTGTGGCAAAGTGCTGCAGCAGAAAAAGAGGGTCTGAAGACTGCAGGCGAGGGTTTGAGTGAGGCCCCGTGAGACAGAATGGGATCGCGAACGACTGAACGACTGCGAGCTCAGCTGCGTTGACACAGAATTCCGAAACCTGCGGGGAGGCAACGATGTGGATATATAATCAAGCCCAAAGAGACCAACCACTCTTGTACCACCCATGATGTCGGACTGAACCTATGACATGGTGGAGGACCCATATGAGCTTGGCTCGCCCCCGGCTCTGCAGCGCCTAGAGGGCCACTATGATCCAATAGATGCGGCTGCCATGCCGCCACGCCTCCACGTGCTCTATCCCCAGGTTCCTGTCCTGATTTACAGTCACACTCGTGGGCGTCGCCTTCGGACGCGTAACACCTTGATTGAAAAAAAAGTCCTGGCCTGTTCCTGGAATAGGAAGTTCGCCGCCGCAAGTGCGATGCAGTATGACTCGCCATGTGCGGCTTTGTTTCGCTTTCAGTCCTCTGAGACGACCACCCGGCCGAAATAGACACCTTGCTGTCCAGGCCCCTGGTTGGAGAGACACCAAATCGTGATCCCTGCACATAATGTGTATACGTATGCCCTGGCTGGTCAAATGACCAATTGTAGCGGCCGACTTGCGCAGGTACACCATCCGGTTGCAAGCCGGACCAGCCGGGGAAGAACCATAGATGGCTGGATTATGCTCGTGCTCTTGAAAGGATGCCCTGCGTCCGTCCATTTTGGAAATGCCCGAACTATACTCATGAAGAACTCGATGATAAATGGTTCGTCGTTGGGTAATCAATACTTTTCGAGAGGCAATTAAATCACGTCTTGCACTAACAAATCGTTCTCACGCTTCGGTACACTAGTCTGCACTTCTACCGCACGCGTGCAGTCTCCGCAGAAGAATCAAATGCCAGGACTGCGGAGAAAAGGTGCAGACACGACCTGTTCAGTCATGCAGATGAAGATCGGACTATACGGTAGAGCGATCGGCTCTACTGAAGAATGGAGCCGACCAACAAAACCGAGTAAAAGTACCGCGTCTGTGGTTGTGTGCAGTTCGTCCCAAGCGAATGAAGTCCGACCGTGGCCGGCTCAACGGTGGTGTGGTGGTATTCTTCGGTTCATCCAAGCTTCTAGCGTAGCGTCCCGGGCTGTCTGCCAGGATCCGAATGTCAAATTACACGGCGACCTTCCGCATCCATCAAAACGCTCCGATGCTACATTGCGCCAGGGTCTCTTGGCGTTTCCGGATTGTGCGTAGGACGTCAATGGACGGCGCCAAAGCCGGTTGGCTCCGATGCGGCTTCGGGCTTTTGGGAGACTTCCCGCAGTCTGTAGTAAACCGCAATGAAAGAGGGGATTTGAAATCGGGGCAAGTCCGTATGAGACACCGCTACACGTGTAGCCAGGCTGTAGATTCTCTCAAGGGCTGGTGTCAGACAGTGTGCTATGGCTGCGTGAATAACAAGTTATTGAACGAGCAGTATGAATAATGAATCGGGTCGACCGGTGTAGGCATGATGACGGCGGTCAACATACAATGGACGCTCATGAAATGAGAAGAGGGGAAGCCATGTTGACGCAGAGGGCATGCATGTCAGAGCACCTGCATGCAAAGGTCTCCTAACAAAATAGGAATGGCCACTTCTGAAGGCCGCCGCTATGCGTAGCAGTATTGTGTCCTCAGCGGGCACCCCCGGAAAATAGTTCACGTGAGAGGTATTTCCAGCCTTCAACTGTTATTGAAAGGAGGCTGGCTCGCCTTGGCCACCTACATATGCTGCCAAGTGCTTATACAGCGCTAGATGGACAAGAGCCGAGGTTCTGAGACTTACTCGTAGTTTTTGAGGCTCCAGTTCCGGCCAATCCGTCAGCACGAGTTTGTGTTTCAACGCCTTGAATCAAGCTCCTCTGATGTAGTCGCACTGGCTCAAAGAGCTTAAGGAACATGCTGCAAAGTTTCTGGAATATACTCCACTTGTGCTGTAAGAAATATCCAAACCAACAGCCCACGATGGCAAGGCCCGAATCGTTGGCAATGCCAGTAAACATCTTATATAGACCGAGCTAAGAAGATCACTGACGATGGTAAGCACAAATCATTTTTCTCGTATAACATGACTTCGGCCATGCCCGTATGGAGTTTCCCTGATTCACTGCCTATGTCATTGTCGGCAGGATAGTCATCGTGTCTTTCCTATGGTGTCTGGCTAATTGATTACAAGCTAGTTCAAATTCCATCCACCAAAGCTCGATAATTACCACAATTGCGGGTATGCTTGGTTCATAGATTAATTGAGATGGTACCTTAGCACACTTACATCCTGTGAGACAGCGTCCATGTATTTACGGACTAGCCTCTGTAAAGCAATGCAGCGTTCCTGCACATACTTGTTTTGATATAAAGACTCGATGAGCCTAGAGTACCAGATCAACGTGGGCGAGCTGGTGATCATGCAAAATGTTACGGCACAAGAAAGCCTATTGCGCCAAAACACCCAAAAGAGAAACGATGAAATGCCGAGACCAGTACCGCGGCTCATACCTATGTACGTACTGTAACACAAAGTCAGCCTTTCGTTTTCGCAAGCTACTTTCTATAATAAGCAGTAATAGAATTGCATTGTTAATTTTGCCACATCATCGACACATCCACTTCCTCAATGACTGTCTCTTGTAAAATCCATCTACTCGACCTAAGAGCCTGGCATCAACTCCTTCTGCAAATGCGGTCATCTCCATGAGAAAGAAGTAACCACCTCCCATCCGCCTGACATTGTAAAGTCTCTATACCACGTCAAGAACACCAAGTTGAGGCCTTTTACTGCATGCCCGAGCCCAGTAAGGTTTCAAACCCGACCGCTGGGTTTACTCACACAGATAGCGCTTCACGACATGATGCGTACTCCCACTGCACCCACGCTTCTTGTGCGCCACCTCGCAGGGCCCAAAGACCGATTCGTCCCTGCGCGTAGCCGGTGTCCGGGTCCGCGCAGCCCTCGAGGTAGTACGTGTTGGCGGCGACCTCGAACCTGTCCCCGCACGCGGGCAACCCGTCCCGGGCGATGCTGACGTTGTTGTCATATGCGCGGAAGCCTTCGGTCCAGGCGATGTTGTAGTGGACGCCGCCCGCCTTAATCTGGTTGCCGATGACGATGGCGGCGTTCACGGCGATACGGAGGGCAGTGGAGAGGAGCAGTATGAGCGTATAATTGATCTTCATATTGTTTATGGGATGATGTTCTAACAGATTCTTGTCAACTGGTCTGGCGCTGCGTTCTAGTAGTGCTCTGATGAAACTTGATACTTGACGTATCGACGGGGACAGACTTGTTTTGTTCTGATGAAAATATAGAGCCGCCTACGGAGTCATTGAGCGCTTCAATATGGTTTCACTGCGATACAGACAGCAGATCCTCTCCTACTTTTCGAAATTCATGGTGTCAGATCAGAACGGCACTAATGATTCACATCCCATCCTCAATTACAAGAGTAAGCATATTCTCGTGGGAGAAGAAACACGTCTTATATTTCACGTGGAATATTGCACGGTGGTCTTTCCGTTATGCGTCAACGTGCAGGTATTATTGTACCGACTTTTGAGTGCCGCACAGTACAAGAGACGGGCTGAGAAACGACACATCACGGCCGCACTATGATATTTCTTGATGACTCCTTGTACATCAGGTTAGAGAATGACGACAATTTTCACAGCCGCTGCGAAGACAACGTTGTTCCCAAGGAATTGGTGCCCCTAGGGATGGCGACAAAATATATGTGCCAGTTGCTAAGGCTCACTTGAGCGAGTCGACAGTGCCTCATCTTGTGTCGGTGCTGGTGGTTAATTTGGTGCTGCTTCTGGTTATGTAGAGAATCTCGGTCGTGGCGGTGGATTCATCTCCAAAATCAGAAGCCGGGCACTCCAAGGTTCGTGCGATAAATCTGGCGGAACAGATGACTCTTTAGAATAAGTCAAGTCTCGCGGTGTCGGGTATAAGCACCTGTCAGCGAGCAAGAAGGGGCATTGCTGTCACCACCCTCACTGCATGGCTTGTTGAACCATGGTTGTATCTTGAGCGATGGATTGAGAGTGTGTGGCGGCCGGCTTGATACTCAATTGTTCAGGAGGAACGCTGACGGAATGATGAGAGTGTTTCCAGAAGCGGTTCTCATCCTCAAAGATTAAGCCATGCAAGTCTTTGAGAGGAGGGGGTGCACCCTAGGGTTATACCCTGAAAACCGGCAAGCAGGTCAAGTTTCGCAAGGCAGGCACGTCCCAGCAATTCCAATTGCAGAAGATATGCAGGTGCGGGTGACGTCTATGCTGGAGCCCACCCGCTGCACCTGCCTACCTGCAGCTTGCATGGGCGAAGCTAACTTTGGCTAATAAGTGCCTTGTGACTTGGTAGTCCACACCGTAAGGCTGCTCCTGACCAGGCTCGTCTCCTGGGACTTGGGACTTCCCTCCACCCGATGATTCGATAGCACTCCGGATTCTGTATGGTCCAGCCCCGCGCTGCTGCCTCACTCCTGTTCATACAGATCAAAGACGTTTCAGAACAGTCCTACCCTCTTCTACTTGATCCGCCGCATTGGGACCCGACCCGAATCCGCACGCAAGACGGACCATGAGGTCTTTGTGAGTTGACGACCTCGAGTACAAACCGGCAATCGACACTGCTGCATCGTTACCCCACACACACTCGTACTCACTCGGGGCCTCGGACCCTCTCCGCTCCAGGGCTGGCCCGTCCGTCTCCAACAGTCTCGAAGTCGACGATCCAAGCAGTCTTGCAACCTGCTGAGCCCTGGACTACAACTATGGACGACACGTCGCAATCGACCTTCAGCACGCCCAAGCGGAAGCGGACTGATGTTGCCAGCGATGGGGTGCCTTCCCAACTAGACATCCACTTCTCATTCGAGGTGTCTCAGGGGCTGCTCTCAGATGGCGGCGACAGTCCACGCACCAAGGTCGCCCACAGGTTCCGGGGCTTGGCCCTGGCCGATAGTGGGGGCGGGGCTGCCGCGGCAGATGCCCGAGTCCACGACACCGAGACCGAACCCGGTCGCGATACCACAGATGGGGATCCGGACATGATGGTGGTCGACGAAGACGAGTCGAAGATGCGCAAAAGATCAAAACTCACTCCACCTTCAGTAACCTCCGATGGATCACCCCGATTGAAGCATCCAACCCTGTCTCCAACCGTGCACCAGCACCAGTTGTCAGCGAAAAGAGTCGAAATCCCAGAGACCCCAGTCGTACAAAAGACCGAGACGCACACAGCTGCTGGCCCAGAGTCGCGACCCGTTCCTGGCGACGGCCACGTCCTGTTCAAACCAAGCGCTTCGTCTGTCCAGCCCGCAGCTGACAATGAAGGACTCACCCTTGGACCTGCCAAAGTGTTCTCGAGTAAGCCACCAAAGCAATCTTCCGCTGCGAACAATCGCCCTCTCGAGAGCCTGAAGTCCAAGGGTCGCCGGCGAGCTGGCACACCACCTCTTACCGCATCAGCCAGCAAACTCCGCAACGCAGACCAGACCGGCGATGCAGCTGCCGAGGTGATTGACCCGATCCGGGCCGCACTCACCTGGCACGAGGACGAGATTACTGTCTACGACCCGGACGACGAGGACGACGATGGTGTGGGCATCAATGGCATTGGGTTTAAGCCGACCCCTGCCATCGCGTATGCCCGCACCATGAAGAGGAAACAGCAGCTCGCAGAGTACAAGAAAAGAGAAGAGAGGGAGGCCAGGGCACGACGGAGTTCCAGACGACGAGGAAGCCCGGACAGGGCCCCCAAAATGCAGCGGAGGGAGAGTGCAGGCACGGAGAATGCCAGGAAGGTTCGCTTTACGGACAGCGAATCTGCTGCAATGATTACTATTTGACGAGAGCAAGGAAACAACTTTGGTACCAGGCTTTTGGTCGACGAGTTCCAATTCCGAGCATATTTGGCATCGATTTGGGCGTTTGAGGAAGGACACTCAGGGTGAGGAGTTACAAACATCGGATAGCGTTGCTCTTGAACAGGAGAGCCTGGCTGCAGCAAAGGATTGAAGAGAGAGAATCACGAATCACGGGTGGCTATAGTGGACATTGCTATGGGGTCGTGGCACGGCGTTGAATGCGTACATATCCAAGATCGAGTGCTTGTAGCGGTAAGCGATGGCTTCTTAATATACCCAATGCCGTCAAGCCGCGATGTCCCAGCGTGTGGTGTGGCTGCCCAAATGCTCGGAATGACCCATCGCGCCGTGACAAAGGCTCTCCCAATGATGCGAAGTCTCGCAAGCCATGAGCCAAGATTTCCTTCCATGTAGCAATGATCAGGGAGCCCAGTGCCAGCCTTCATGGCCTTCCACCAATCTGGTGATCCCCTTCTTGAAGTCCGGCATGCGACAGCGCCGAGCCAAGTGTCACATCTGCAATCAACGGCGCATCCCGCTTTGCCTATGCTGCAGGCCCACAACCGCAACTATGGAGTCCGTCAGGCGATGACTGGCCTGCAGCGCTCTGCCATGCCTCTTCATTGCTTCTCGATATCATAGACCCAGAGTACGGGCTTTCTCTGCCGCTTCCTGGCGATGTATAATACCGCAGATTCGGCTCTCAACCGTCAGGTATCTCGCGCGAATCCCGAAGTCGTATCTTATTAGATACCCGGCTTCAGTGAGCAAGATTATGTCGAGAAGAAGCTCCTCGAAGGCACACTCGCGGATCGGCCGCTGTCGAAGGAATTGTGCTTCTACCAAAACTTGTACCAAGCCTTGTTGGTCGTCTTGTCGGCGGGCGCGGCCTTTTGAGTGGCGCTTTGCAGCTTCTTCTCTTCCTCTTGCCTCTTCAAATCAGCCTGCTTCTTATTGACCACCTCGACGACCCGCTTCATGTTGGCCCGTTCGACCCGTCTTTGGTACTGGCAGTACTCGTACGCCAGGATACTTATAGCCACACCGGAGCCAACCGCCCAATTGGCCGACTTCGGCACTGGCGCTTCAATTCATAGAAACGTTAGCGTTGCTAGTTTTCAGACCCCCTACAACGCAAAGCAGAGAGAGCCCTCACCTCCGAGAATGTACCGCAGGAACCCAACCGCGGCGCCCGACCCAATCCCGGTGATGAATCCATCCCTCGAGCACGGCGTCTGGTGGACTTTGAGGATGTCGTCGCTTTTGATCGTCTTGAATGCCTCGCCCACCGTTGCGCGCTTGTTCGGGTCGAAGCCCTCTGGTAATGGGACGGATTTCAGCGACACCTCGGCGAACCGTTCCATGGCGGCGGCTTGCGACTTTCGGGATTGCTCATCGTCGGCGGAGCCTGGCGTCCGGTTCGGTGTCGGCTGGTTGGGGGGTGACGGCGAGGCAGACATCTTGGGCTGAAGCTCGTCGCCAATTGTGGTGTGGGAGGTGTCAAAAGCCCATCTAATGTCGATGGAATCATCGACTTTCTACCAATCTACCCAGGTACAGATCTGAGATGGTCTGTGCGCTTGCATGGGTAGCTCGGGGAGGTACCCCTCGAGCCCCTGCAGTCGGGCTGACTGGGGTCAGGGGGGCACCTGCATACGGCGGGCAAGTGAGCGCGTGTAAGACGCGGTTGGCCGACGCGTAAAGCAGAACCCGCCGAAAACCACTTTGGCCGGGCCTGGTGGGTGTTTTTGATTCGGGGCTCAACACCAATGAGCATTCTCCTATTCCAACATGATGCCAATTTGAGGCGTCCTGCTTACACTCGGTTGTTTTTCCACTCTGCAAATAAAACAAACTAAACGGCCACTCCTCTACGGCACGTCTGCTGATTCAAGGCACGATCCTCCGTCCTGTGTCTCGGCTACGCGACATAACCACCTATACCTAGGTACATTCCGTTTCCAAATCTCGACGTCCAGACGGTACCAAGGTCCTTTGGGACTGATCCAGTATCCGCTGCCCAAATACAAGACGCCCACACGCATGGTTCCGATCTCTTTCCTCGACCATCCTCTCCACCATGCCGAACACCTCGCTGCGCCGGCCCCAGAAGGGCTTCCGCGGTGGTCGCGGCGGCAAGTTGGCCTACCATGGCGCTAAGACACGCACCTTCACAGCCGCATCCGGCAGGGCAGAAGCCACCTCGACAGACGAGAAGTGGGAGCGGACACGGCTCGCCAACTCCATTGACGAGAACATGGGCTTCGCCCGCTACGAGGCCGGCCGGCCACGGGAAGGCTGGCTGGTGAACGTGCAGCCGGCATCGATTGAAGACCCACGCATACCCGGCGGCGGAGGCCGTGCGGCCCTGGATTGCTACTTCATTGAGGAAGACGGCGCGACCTTCAAGGCGACCATAGAATACGAGCCATACTTCCTCGTGGCAGTACGGAAGGGCCACGAGGCAGAGGTCGAAGAGTGGTGCAAACGAGTGCCCGGGGGCGGCGTCGTGAGGAGCGTCAGGCGGGTGGAAAAGGAGGACCTCAACATGCCGAACCACCTCCTCGGATACCGGAGGACGTTCCTGGAGCTGAAGTTCTCCAACGTACAAGACCTCTTGTTGGCGCGGAGGGACATCATGCCAATAGCGGAGAGGAACAAGAAGGGCATGGATGCCATGGATACATACGCCGAGGTTGCTGCGTGCGTACCTGACCCCCATTGATTACCGTGGTGACCCGTTTGGTGGTGGAGCACTCGACTGACTTACAACAGGACGAACAACGGGAACTTTGACCTGTTTGACGACGATACACGAATTGATGAGAAACGACTCAATACCTCCATAACCGAAGCCAGTGATTTTCTTGTTGATATTAGAGAATACGACGTTCCATACCACGTCAGAGTAATGATAGACAAAGGTATGTCGAATCCAACACTCAACACGGTCACTCCTCTGACATAGAGTGTCAGGCATCCGAGTAGGAAAATGGTACTTTGTAGAGGCAAAGCATGGCGTCACGACAGTGGTGTGCAATGAGGAACACCTGGCCATGGCGGACCCGGTGGTAATGGCATACGATATCGAAACGTGCAAAGCACCCCTGAAATTCCCCGACGCTGCGGTGGACCAGATCATGATGATTTCATACATGATAGATGGCCAGGGGTTCCTCATCACAAACCGGGAGGTAGTGTCAGAGGACATCGCAGACTTCGAGTACACGCCCAAACCAGAGTACCCCGGTCCTTTTATGATTTTCAACGAGCCGAACGAGAGGGCCGTCATCGAGCGGTTCTTCTCACACATCAAAGAGGCGCGACCCACCGTAATCGCGACTTACAACGGTGACTTCTTCGATTGGCCCTATGTCGACGCCCGGGCCAGTCTCAACGGAATCGACATGTACCACGAGATTGGCTGGAAAAAGGACAATGAGGACCAGTACAAGTCCAACTACTGCGCACATTTGGACTGCTTTCACTGGGTCAACCGAGACAGTTACCTGCCACAGGGAAGTCGTGGTTTGAAGGCTGTCACGGTAGCGAAGCTCGGATACGACCCTGACGAGCTTGATCCCGAACTCATGACACCCTATGCCGCCGAACGACCACAAACACTCGCCGAGTACTCAGTCTCCGATGCCGTCGCTACGTACTACCTGTACATGAAATACGTCCACCCCTTCGTCTTCTCGCTGTGTACAATCATTCCTCTTGGTCCTGATGACACAGAGCGAAAAGGCACCGGAACACTCTGTGAGATGCTGTTGATGGTGCAGGCATACAATCACGAGATTGTGCTTCCAAATAAACACGTGGCACCGAAGGAAGCCTTTTGGGAAGGTCATCTGCTGGATTCGGAAACATATGTTGGTGGCCACGTCGAGAGTATTGAGGCTGGTGTGTTCCGGGCAGACATCCCAGTGAACTTCGCCGTGGACACGGGCGCTGTCGATGAGCTCCTCAAAGACTTGGACAACGCTTTGAAGTTCGTGATCACGATCGAGGAGAAAAAGAAACTGGAAGATGTGGAGAACTACGATGAGGTCAAAGGGCAGATAGCTGCCCGGCTGATGGCGCTGAAGGAGACGCCAAACCGGAGCGAGCGACCCCTGATTTACCATCTGGACGTCGCTTCGATGTACCCCAACATCATGACCACGAATCGACTGCAGCCGGACTCGATGATCGACGAATCGGACTGCGCTGCTTGCGATTTCAACAGACCTGGCAAGACGTGCGATAGAAGGTTACCGTGGGCTTGGAGAGGAGAGTACTTGCCGGCGAAACGAGACGAGTACAACATGATCAAGCATGCTTTGGAGAACGAGCGGTTTCCTGGAAAGTATCCCAACTCACCTATGCGGTCATTCCAAGATTTGCCTCCCGGCGACCAGGCCGATCTCATCCGGAAGCGCCTGCAAACATACTCCCAGAAGGTCTACCACAAGATCCACGACTCTACCACCAAAGTTCGAGAGGCGATCATTTGCCAGCGCGAAAATCCGTTCTACATCAATACTGTGCGTGACTTTCGAGATCGTCGATACGACTACAAAGGCAAGGCCAAGGAGTGGAAGGGAAAGACAGAAGCCCTCAAGTCTTCGGGGGCGACCGCCTCAGATGTTGATGCTGCAAAAAAGATGATCATTCTTTTCGACTCTTTACAGTTGGCCCACAAGGTCATTTTGAACTCCTTTTATGGCTATGTCATGAGAAAAGGTTCAAGGTGGTACTCCTTGGAGATGGCTGGCGTCACCTGTCTGACAGGCGCTACTATCATTCAACTGGCTCGAGGTCTTGTTGAGCGGCTGGGTCGTCCTCTCGAACTTGACACCGACGGTATTTGGTGCATGCTTCCTGCCACTTTCCCCGAGAACTTCGCCTTCAAGATGAAGAACGGGAAGAAGCTACCGATTTCCTACCCTTGCGTCATGTTGAATCATCTTGTCCACGACAAATTTACGAACCATCAGTACCAGACTCTTGTCGACAAGAAGTCGTTGAAATACGAGACGCATAGCGACAATTCCATCTTCTTTGAAGTCGATGGTCCATACAAGGCCATGATCTTGCCCACTTCGAAGGAGGAGGACAAGAATTTGAAGAAGCGATATGCTGTATTCAATGACGACGGCAGTCTCGCAGAACTGAAAGGCTTCGAGGTCAAGCGGAGAGGAGAGTTGAAGCTCATCAAGATCTTCCAGCAGCAAATCTTCAAGTTCTTCCTTGAGGGCACCACGCTCGCGGAATGTTATGCTGCGGTGTCAAAGGTCGCCAACCGCTGGCTAGACGTGCTCCATAGCAAGGGGACGACGCTGGCGGACGAGGAACTCATGGAGCTCATTTCTGAGAACCGTAGCATGAGCAAGACGCTGGAGGAGTACGGTACGCAGAAGTCCACGTCGATCACCACCGCCAAGCGTCTGGCCGACTTCCTGGGAGAAGGCATGGTCAAGGACAAGGGCTTGAACTGCAAGTTCATCATCTGCTCGCGACCCAAGAATGCGCCTGTCACTGAGCGAGCCATTCCTGTTGCCATCTTCTCTGCCGAAACAGATGTCAAACGATTGTACTTGACAAAGTGGTTCAAAGAGCCGCCTATTGACACGGACCCCAGGGCTCTGATTGATTGGGACTACTATTTGGAACGTCTCGGCTCGGTCATTCAGAAGCTCATCACAATTCCTGCCGCGCTGCAAAAGATCCGAAATCCAGTCCCGCGTGTTCCTCACCCAGACTGGCTGCAGAAGAGGATCAACATCAAAGACGACAAGATGAAGCAAAAGAAGCTCACGGACCTCTTCAACAGGGAGCCGCTCAAGGACGTCACCAACCTCGCTGATTTAGAAGATTTCGGTACCCAGCTGCTGAAACCAAAGCCTGTCACCGAGATGGTGGCAGCGACACAGCAAAAGACAACACCAGTCGCACAGAAGAGGAAATCGCCTGAGCCTGAGGAGAACCTCGACCCATTTTCTGCATTGCCCAAGGTGATGCCGAATCCTTCCGAAGACTATCCCGCTTTCTTAGAATACCAGAAGAAGAAGTGGAAGATCCAGAAGCAGGCCAGAATACGTCGTCGACACTTGTTTGGTGAACGCCGTGCACCCGCCAACAACATCCAACAGGCGTTCCGAGACCAGGCCGAGGTCACCTTCCGCAACACATGGCAACTACTTCAGCTCAAGCCGACGGATAGCCCAGGGTTGGTTACAGCATGCGTCCTCATCGATAACAAGGTTCATTCCCTCAAGATCAAGGTGCCGCGCCAAGTGTTCTTGAACCTGAAGAATAAGGATCTTCCGGACATTGACATTGAAGGCTGCGAAGTTGAGCAGGTCAATCACACACTGCCCAATGGTCACCCTTCGACCCACCTTTTCAAGTTGACGGTACCAGAAGATATCTACTTTGCCCAAGCAGAGAAGTTCTCTCTTCTCTTCAACCACCCTAGTGTAGAGGGGGTGTACGAGAAGCAAATCCCACTCAGCACCCGTGCCGTCCTCCAGCTCGGCAATCTCTGCACCATTGACGAGAGCAAGCCCGGTGTCCTTGGGCAGGGCCTGGACCAGGGATTCGAACTGCCAAGTTTGATGCGACCACTGAAGCCTAGGACGTACCTGAGCGGTTCGAAGATGGCGTTTATCTACCTGTCCCACATCAGCGCTGGCGAACGACAGATTTTCGGACTGTTCTCTAGCACCGGGGATACGGCGCATGTTGTGATACAGCACAAGAACAAAGAAGGTGGCCAGGATCTTCCCAATATCACCAAGATCTACTCCGATCTGCGTGCCCGACATGCGAGCGAGGCGCAGGGATCGAACTGGGAGGACTGTTTCCCATACCAGGAGAAGCTCACCTTCAAGATCACTCAGGTCACAACGAGGCGAAAGGCTTTCCTTGAGATTGGTGACGTCGTCAAAAAAATGAAAAAGGACGAGACCAAGCCACTGGTCATGGTTGTTCAGTCTTCGCAGACCAATCTCCTCGTCCACGACATCTCAATTCTCGGTGAGATGCCTGTGCTACCGCTCAAATACAACGTCGATGACAGCTCACTGCCGCCACTTGGATGGCAGACTGTTGTTGCCAGACGCTTGATACATCACTATCTTGGCCTCGGCCCGTGGATATTGCACCTCACTGCCCTGGCCAGGTATGCTGATATCCCTCTGTGCAACCTGGAGCGGGAAGACCCGCGCTTCTTGATCGATGTTGCATATGCGAGACGGCTGCAAAGCAACAACGTCGTGTTGTGGTGGTCCGCTGGCCCCCGTCCGGATCACGCTGGCTATGAGCTAGACGATGTTACTGGGCCCCTGGAGACCGTGCAGATGCCCTCCGTCAACACGCCAGGGACATATTCCTCAGTCTGCATTGACCTGGAAGTGAGGAACCTCGCAATCAACACCATCCTAACATCTTCTCTGATCAATGAGCTCGAGGGCGCCGACTCAATATCCTTCAACCCCGCAGGGGACGGTGTTGGCGGTGACGGAACAGAGGTGCTGTCCTCAGACAACGCCTTCGCCAACGCCAGCATCCAGGTGCTTCGTGAGATGGTCAAGAGCTGGTGGGCAGAAGCGTGCAAGGGCAACGAGATGGCAGATATAATGGTTCAGCATCTCGTCCGCTGGGTCGAGAACCCCGACTCGTTCCTCTACGACCGTGCCCTCCATTACTACGTCCAGATGATGTCGCGCAAGGCGTTCCAGCAGCTCATGGGTGACTTCCGCCGCGTTGGATCCCAGGTCATCTTCGCCAATGCCAATCGGTTGCTTCTACAAACCACCAAGGCTGAGGTGGGCAACGCCTTTGCGTACAGCCAGTACATCATCAAGTCTATCAAGGGCAAGCCGTTGTTCCACTTCATCGACCTGGAAATCAAGGAGTACTGGGACTACCTTGTGTGGTACGACGAGTTCAACTACGGCGGTAAGGCGACGCAGAAAGTTATCGAGGCCGATACGCAGAACCTGGAAACGATCATGCACTGGCAAATGTCGACGTTCCTGCCTGTCCGCTTGCAATCTACCTTCGCCGACTGGGTCATCGAGTTCATCACACTCATGCACAACATGAAGCGGCCGCTCTTTGGCTCTGACCCCACAGCCACGCCACGCCTGACGCAACTCCCGAACAATCGCAACTTGGCCGAGGACGGCGAGGGCCAGATCATCCTCGGGAAAGCCTTCGAGAAGCCCCTCAAGCGCGACATCCAGGGCCTCCTGGCGACCCGGAAGCGCGAGCTGCTCCACCCAGAGCTCGCAGCCGACTACACGTTCCCGAGCCTCCCCGGCAGCCACCTCAACTACAGCCAGAGCAACGCGGTGCTGGAGCTCGTCAAGATGCTGATGCAGGTGCTCTCGCTGGACAAGAACATCGTGTTCGAGGCGCGGCTCCTGCGGAAGGAGCTCCTCGCGCTGTTCGACGTGCGCGAGTTCAGCAAGGAGGGCGGGTTCGTCAACCCGTCCGAGTCGCTCCGGATCGCGCAGGTCAGCTGCGACAGCTGCACGATGGCGCGGGACCTCGACTTCTGCCGCGACGAGGACCTGCTCCCCGAGGAGCCCGGCGGCGCCGCGACGCTGTGGAGGTGCAGCTTCTGCGAGGCCGAGTACAACCGCAACGAGCTGGAGGAGAGGCTCGTGGCGGACGTCGAGGCCATGGTGGCGGCGTGGGCGACGCAGGACCTCAAGTGTGTCAAGTGCGGCGCGCTCAGGGTTAACGACTTTATGGAGCACTGCACGTGCTCTGGCGGCTGGGGGGAGAGCGTGCGGAGGGAGGAGCTGGTGGGTCGGCTTAGGGTCTATCGGAATGTTGCGAAGTTTTATGGGCTGCGGATGCTTGGAGATGTGGTTAGTGGGTTGTTTGAGGACTTGTAAGGGCGGTAGGAATTCAGAATTCGAGATAGGGGAGTTTAGTATTTTCAGCTTGGCCGGTTAGGTCGGCATTGATGGACTGGTTATGAGAAGAGGTCAGTGTTGTCTTTGACTGTTTCCGTAGTATAAAGGGCGTCGTCTCGGAGCTGGGGTTGGATCAGGTATTCGCTTAGGTTATCCTTTATCTAAGGAGCAATGTGGTTAGCTTAATATCCTCAATGCAGAGAATCCATCAACCAAGCTTTATATCGCGGTGTCTTGGGTGTTTCATGAGGTCTGAAAGGCAAAGTAATTGTTGACACCAGTGTCGCGGTCTCTTTCCAAGTAGGTGCCATGAATATTTAATAGTGTAGCTCTTCTCTTCGAGCTGTCCTAATTCTCTATTGGACATCCTTGATTTATTCAGACCGTCAACAGGACCGCCGGGTATTGCTGAGTGCCTGCCCTCTGCTTGTGTACCTAAGTTCAGATGAACCCAGTGTATCAGACATGTTCACCTGTTGATCTGTTCACGTGATTGAGTGGTCAGTGGAGTATAGCGACTTGAGGAGGTTGAGCCAGTCACTGCATTTTGTTTTTGCTTGAAAGGTGTATTTGGATCTCTTTGATGCTCTCGAGAAGCACTCACAGCATATCTGACAAGTTCCACCATGGCTTGACCAGTATAAAAGAGAAGTTTGGGCTTGGGAAAGGGAGTTTTTTGAAGAATTTCTCTTGTGCTTCATTATAAATATGAATACGTCTATGTGGAGTGTTGAGATTCCAGCAGTAGGAGCGACAATCCTCGACAGCGCTGTGCTTGCAACGGCGTCAGAGCTGTGTTGTAGGTCAGCTTATTGTGTTCCTCGAACAGAAGGAGGTGATGGACAACGGAGTCCGCCGAAGCATGGAGTGAATCACAATGAAGCCAGTCTCAATAGCTGATCGTCCCATGTCCGGATCTTAGCGTCAATTCTCGTTTGAATTGTGGTGTTGCACTCCTGGTTCATAAGGCGTTTTCTGACCACACTGGCTGCCATTCACTCCGGCAACGAGGGAGTGAACTCACCGTCCGTTTTCCACCACCTGGTTGCGCGTCTCATTCACGCGTTTGTATTCACGCGTTTGCATCAGCCCCGCCCGTTGAAGCTGCCTGAACTTTGCCTTGACCTGGCCTGATCTGATCTGCTCTGCTTCCTTCCACAACCTCCATCTCTCCCTCGACCTCGACCTCAACTTCAACCTCGAGCCTGACCTCGACATCACCACCGCAAGTTCCCACCCACCCTGTGGTACGTATACTCCCACTCGGCGCACCCTTCTCAGACGGCAAGCACTAATACTAACTATTCACTCTCTTGCGATAGTTGGAACACCTCTGCCCTCACATAGCCCAGCTATAACATATCGTCTACCCACTCAGCCAACTACAACACGCCTATCTAGAATCACGTGAAGGCAAACAACATGTCCGACAAGAAAGCCCCCGACGACAAGAAGTCGGCCGACAAGAGCCGATCCAATGACACTTCGCCCTCCGACGAGAGCCGCCCGTCTCCTCTCATCCGGAACAGCTTGCCTCTGGCGGACAACGACTCCCGCACCTCAACTACGCGTTTCGGAGCAATTGGTGGTCCTACCAACCCCATTCCGACTCCTCAGCATGCCCCATTGCCATTCCGACATACGACTAGTTTGGCCAGCCTGAGTGCTCGTACCACTACCAACCAGAGACAGCTGCAGTCAAACCGACCCGGTGCTTCATACGTCATGAACATGCCCAGCTGGCGCCGTGGGTCCGACTCGACTCTCCAGACTTCAACCAGTGAGCAAGTCGGACAGAGCCGCCCCGGAGCTCGCAGGGAGGCTCCGGCCCAAAACGACAGAGATCGCAAAGCCCATGATGATGCGCGCGCCGTCGAGTACCAGGAGAGAGCGTTGGAGAAGTACAACGCCCGACGGCAGGAGGGCCAGCAGAAGCAGCAGAGCCAGCAGCTGGTGCCGACACGTAGCCAGGGTTTCGACAACGCCCGTGGTTTCAACGGCGCCCGTGGTTTCAGTACCGGCTCCCAGGGCTCCGATGGCGGTTCCCGGGGCGCGGACGACTCGAGTATGGCTGCTGGGCGAGAACTATTCAAGCCAATGAACGTGAAGCTCGATCCAGAGGCGGCCAACCGTCCCCTGACTGAGGAAGAGAAGGTGACAAGAGACATCAAAGGTATTTCGCACAAATACCAGGGTGACTCGAACAACCCGGCGAACGAGTCGGCCGACATCCCGGAGCACGAGAACTGCTCCGTGTGGATCACCAACCTGCCCCCGGACTGCACGTACCGGGACCTCCTCGCGGCCATCGCCGTCCACCACCCGGGCAAGGTCTTCGCGACCTTCATCTCGCCGCCCAGCGCCCAGGGCCCCAACCACCTGCCCAGCCGCGGCCACTCGGCGGCCAAGGTCGTCTTCTACTACCCCTGGTCGGCCCAGCACCTGCTCCGCGTCGCCAACAGCAACCGGCTCTGGGTCCGCTACTACCTGGCGCGCGCCGTCCCGAACCGCATCCGCGCCGCCCCGCAGGCCTACGAGAACCACACCACGCGCTGCCTCGAGATTGAGGGCCCCGCCGACGTAGTCAACGAGCCGAACCTCCGGCACATGTGGAGCGGATTCTTTGACTGGCATGACGACGAGGTGCAGTTTATTGGCGACCGGGTGGACTGGCGCACTGGCGTCACGATACGCCGTATCGTGTGGCGCTTTGGCTCGCACCGTGCACAGGCCGTGGCGGCTATGCATTATATGCGTAGCTATTTCCCGGACATCTGGGTGTTTTACGCCGCGGATCCTTGCGACGTGCAGGTACAGCGCCCTTAGAGCGTGGGAAGGAGTTCGGAGGGTTTCTGAGGGTTCTTTTTTCTTTTGTGTGTTTGGTCTTTTTCTCCCCGGCGGATGATTCTCTTGCGGGTTGCAGGGAGCTGGGGGTCATTGATTGATTGCTTCTGAGCGGCGAATGGAATTATTGTATTACTATACCTTTTGTGCTTTTGCTTTTGCTGTTCTCACCTGCCTCCAAGAGTGATTGGAGCAGGGTCTCTCTTGTGTTGTGTGTCATCATCCTCCAAGACCACTGTCTTCTGTCATCGCACGATCTCATGTCATTTTCTTGAAGTGTGAGTACATTTCACCGCAAGTCCTGCTTCAGAGTTGAAGCCCCCCGGGGGCTCTCTCTTTCTTGCTCTCCGGGTAAGCAAGTGCTCCTTTGCGCTATTCAATTCCTCTCTGCCCATGGTATCAGAAACTGCTCTCAGGGCTCCGATAACTGTGGTTTCGGAGATCACATATGACCACCAAGATATTTTCATACCTTTTCTGGGTGTCTTTGCTTACCCCTTCTCAAACTCATTCCCTTTCCCATGTGCTGCCGCCGGGGTGAAAAGCACGGTCCCACAGCACCAGAGCAAGAAGAACCTTGAAGGAGGGCAGCCATACCCATTTTATTATCCTCGTGATATCGTTTCTGGGATTTCTCTGCCTTACTATGCCAATGTACTGGCGCGGGAAACTTCAAACCCATCATGAGTATGCTTCTCTGTTCCATAGAGACTTCCAAGGTCATTGCATTTGGCGGACTCAGTTCAATTGTGAGCTCTGGATCAGGAGCATCTAAAGTCGAACACTGAGCTTTCAGATAAGATTGTGGCAGGCGCTCCAGTTGCGTTTAGGCCGGTACAGCCCGCCTGCACACCGTTCAAAAGGGTCCCAAGGGGAAATAGCTGGCTGTCAAGTGAATACCTAGTAAGTATCCTTTTTTGTCAATCCAGTCTCGGTCTGAGAGCATATTATCTTCCAAGGTTGATAACACCAGGTGATCACTGCTTTTTCTATAGTCTTACTCGTACTCAGGCACGTACCTTACGTCTTCAAAGTTGAGTTATGGGCCTCCGCACGTGCGACTCTCATTACTCGTAAGCGATACAAGCATCGGGGAACAAAGACTCGACATCATTTCCTATGACCGCGTAATACACGATTGCTACGCATGGTGGACTTGATCATCACGCACAATGTAGGTCTCCCGCTCATTTCAAAGCGTCTGAGCTTGTAGATCAAGACGCCGTCAATAGCATGAGGGCTATCATACTCCAGAATTACGCAAAATCTTGCAGAAATAGTGCATAGGACCAGGTTTTGATCGCATCAAGTTTTCCCAAATATCTTCAAAAAGGGGGAAACGTAATATATGGATGCATTTTCTTCTCAGAAAAAGAACCTAATTCGATCTACAACTAGCCATTCTGAGGACAGAAGCGAATACTTTTGGGTCCTCAGCCCATACCGAGATTTCGAGAAGCCGTACAATATCTACTACACATGGGCTCTTCCGCCTAATGTTGCTTCCTTCAAATACTCCTTCCATTCACTATCTCCCGTCTGATTCTAGTCTGTCTCTATAGATTCTATTCCGTCCAGCTTTTATATCGTCTGATCTCGCTACACCCTGTTTCGTCCAGTGTTCATCCTCCATGTATCAGCTCCTGCGTAAGGGCATAGTATAGTCCACGTTGACCATTCCTTGAGGGTGCAGCTTGTGAGTACTTCTAGCCGCATCTATTTCCACTTGAATAGGCCCAGTATAGTTATACCCCGGTCGAAAATATGTCAAGCGATGGAGACGCACCGGACGGGAAAGTCTTGTGTCACACACTTCAATGAGGTTAGCTTGTCAGAAGCAAGCTCAGCCACGTCAAGAAAACAAGACCACTACAGCCAGAGGGGACTAGATCATCAATGCATGTTGAGAGCTTCCAGAACCGTTCAAGGGCGGGAGGATCTGCGTCTAGGCTTGCGGGATTCGGACGGCATGAAGACTAAGCGATTCTGGGTGCCTTGAAACTTGAAGTGCTAATGAAGTTGGCTGTGATTTTTGCACGTTATGCGCAGGTATCCAGTGCTACAGCTCATGGTGGCTGAGCCCATGGGCTTAATTTTGTCGATTTATTACTTGGGTATGTTGCGGGGACTCAAGATACCGCCCTGCACGTTGAGTATGCTGCATGCTTGGGAGTAACACCTGCTAATCAAACTTGCAAGTATGAATGATTTCGACGACGTTGAATGTGCTTTTGGAGCCCAGGAAACCCCTCCAGAGCTGAACATGAGCGAATGAGAATGGCAGTTGGAGATCTCAAACGGTCTTGTGCAAGTCAATGACTAAACAGGCGTGGCAGCCAAACATTGAAACAGGAGGTCAGGGGTGTTCAGTCGAACCCACAGACAGTCCGGGGGAGGATCAAACCTTACTCTTTGGGGACCATCAGACGAGATGCAAGAATGTCTGGGCGCCGTCTCGCGGGCCGCTCAGACTGGCTTCTCCGTAGTGCCGTTGTGCGAGCCGATTGGGCGTTTCGACGGTTCCTGAATCCGAACATGTGCCAGCTGCCACCGTTGGTGTGACACCAGAAGGGTCCCTTGTCTGCGCCTACCACCATGACGCTGACAGTTCGCCACGCAAAAGTTAGTGCACTACTCCCAGCAGACGGGCCGCCCAACACTGCGGCCTTACTTGCGGCGGTCTTGGCACACTTCCAGAAACTGAGCAAGATGGCCAACGTCCTGGGCCTCCTCCTAGCCACGAGAATTGGCCTGCTCTGGCTGGCCGGATTGCCAAGACCACGATGCTTTCAGCGGCGGCAAGGCCGAAATACTCTGCCTTGTCTTGGCCGTCCGAAGCGGACGACACGCAGATCTGCTGTCCTGTTGCACCCTTTCCGGCTTCCGGACGCCTCCTTCACCAGGCGCAGCAGCCCGCGTCTACCAATTCTCGTCGTCTGGAGTATCTAACAGTAGTGGACAGCCATCCGGGCTCAGACAGCCGCCACTCGACTTCAAACGAACTAGCGTCACACTTGACCTTGTCTGACAGCTCGATCATCCAGTAACACTGCGGTCGTCCAGTTGGAGCCTCAATCATCAGACCGGATGTTCAGCTTGTCGTGAAGGCTGCCTTCGCCATGGCCTCACCCACTCCCAGGTTGGTCCCATCTGTCGTCTAGCTGGGCCAGATGTGAGGGGGCCAAGAGATGTGTATATAACTTCTTCATCGTCCTACCCTCTCCTCTCGAATCTTGGCAAGACCTCGTTACACACATTCAAAGCACAACATCTCATCTGCACAGACCTCTCTTTCTTCCGCTCCTTGCTACCTTCACCCGGATCTGCGACCAGGAGTCTGCAAATCCGTTTCAATAATCGTATCTACCACTTAAACAAGCTTGAGTCTTCGTTTCCAGTTTCGTTTTCCACAAACTCACCGGCTATCCCTCTGCCGCATTAATTTTCACTCGACTCTATTCCTCACCCAAACACCCAAAGAATCATCAACATGGTCGCCCTCAAGGCCGCAGCCGCCGTCACCCTCCTCTTCGCCCTACAGGGCGCCCTCGCCGTGAGCCCAGCAGAGTCGTACGGCTCCTCCAAGGTCCGCTCCGCCAAGCACGAGCAGCGCCAGGCCGCGGCGAAGCCCCCCGTCCTCCAGGCGCAGCCCAGCCAGATCCCGGACCCGACGCTGGCCGCGGGCAACGGCAACGGCAAGAACCAGCAGTTCATCACGGGCCAGTGCACCGACTCGACCGACTGCGGCGCCCAGCAGTCCGACCTGACAAAGGTCTGCTGCGCCTCCGTCGTCGACCAGGCCACGGGCCAGACCGTCGGCACCTGCTCCGGCTCCGCGGTTGGCAACGCCGCGCCCAAGCTCGGGTGCGGCTTCGGCGACGGCAAGGCCAACTCGGGCGCGGGTGCTGCTGCTGCTGCCCCGGCCGCCGGTGGTGCTGCGGCCGGCGGTACCGCCACCAACGCTGCTGCCGGCTCCGCAAGCTCTGGCGCCGCGTCCGGTGGCAACGCCGGTGCTGCGGCGTCAGGCGGCTCTTGCCCTCCTACCAGCACCAACGACAGCCTCGGGCCCGGTAATGTCGGCGTCGCCGGCAAGCAGTTCGTGACCGGCCAGTGCACCAGCGACGGCAACTGCGCGTCCAACTGCTGTGTCCTTGGTGGTGGCAGCGACAAGTCCATTGCTGTCTGCCGAAATGAGCCTGCCCTCAAGCCTACTGAGAAGTGTGGCTTCACTTGCACCGCCTAAGTGGCTGAGAATGCTACTGGTGACAAGTGCAAGTCGGCTAGTCTGCACAACTGTGTTGGACATGGGAGGATGATTGCGTGCCTGTGGAAGTAATAATTATGCATAGCGGGTGGTATGGTTTGCATTGCTTGGAACGTAACTGGATTTCCCCGTCAGCTCGAGGCCGGAGACAAGCGGCCGTGTTCACTCTTTACAGTCTTTTGCAGTACTTCGTATAGATCTTTAATAATATCATGATATGACAAACGCTGTAGACTTCAATTTTGTAAAGTGATGTGCTGGCTGTTTTAGCATTCTATTATTTAAGGAGTCCGATGTACCAGAATCAAGTATACCGTTTATAATTCTCTACTTGGGAGTCTTGGCGTCGCCCGATTCAGTTGTGCTGAGAAATGTTGCCTGTATAGGCGATCCCAAGGCAGTCAGCGTACAGTGAAGTTGTCTCATCGGATTCAGACTGAACAAGTTGCTTGTTGCCCAGATAGGATTTTCAAAGGATTGATCAAGAGTGGAAGCGCTGGCTATTTTATCTTGGACTCTTTAATACGTATTATGATCAGCACATCTGCCCGGTATCACACCCAGATCAGATTCGGGTTTCCCACAATTTGCTTGGAGCAGGCACCGGTGTTATTCTCATGGAACATTCGCCAGCCGGATCCTCGGCCTGTCCCCCAGCATCTCAGGCACCCATCCAACATCATCCTCCTCAGGCTCCCCAAACCGCCGGTCCTGGTCGTCCACCTCGACAGTCCCGCCCCGGACGTACAAGATAGCCGACCCCTCGGCCCCAGGGCCCATGTCCACAAGCTCCTCGTCGTCGGGGATGAAGCACTCGTACTCGACAAGCAGGTCGTAGCTGCGCAGCCGCCTGCCCAGCAGCAGGTCCCAGGCGCCAGTCTCGCCGCCAAAGGTAGCCGCGGAGTCGTCCCCGACGCCGCCGCCGCACAGGAGGAGGTCGTACAGCAGGCCCATGGTCAGGAAACCGCCCGAGGCGGAGACGTCTACCAGAAGGTGCTGCACGTGGTCGCGGCCGTCCTCGTTGAAGTGCTCGGACGAGTAGCTCTTGACGATCTCGAGGCGCCTGACGGGCGGCCCGCGGGCGAAGGTGACGCTGAGGCCGCGCCAGCTCGCGCCGGGGCGGAGGTATGCGTCCCTCAGGGCTTTGCTGACTTCGTCGCCGCCGCCGCCTGCTGCCGCCCAGGGAAGCCGCCGGAAGGGCCGGGCCACGTCGCCGTTCAGAGACAGGAACCAGCGCATGGACGCGCGCTCCGCCGGGGTGAAGCACGCCGCGGAGCTGAGGAGGGGCGCGAAGGCCCGCGCCAGCACGGGGCTCACCGAGGAGGAGGCTGCTGTTGGGTCATCCTGACCCTCGGGCAGCCGGGCGGTCCGGGGCGGCAGGCGTGGGGGGCGGGACAGGATCTCCTGGGCGAGGAGCCGGAAGGTCCTGCACGTTGCCTGTGTGGTGGATTGGTCAGTGGGCTGTTTTTTTTTTTTTTTTTTTGCCAGAGCTCGGCATTTAGGTGCGCGCGAGAGGGCACGGAAGAGCGAGGGACACGGAGCGCGAACCGCGGCGCTCCACAACCTTTTCATGCTTCGTCTATCTAACTACAGTCTCAGGGACAGCTAGTTGGGGGCTGGGGAGATGCAGTCGGCTGGTGTCTTGCCTGTGAGAGGAGGAAGCTCCGCAGATCGATGCTGCTGAGGTGCTGGAGGATCAGGATCCGTGTTTCTGTTGGCAGGTCTTCAAAAGACCCCATACTAAGGTCCTGGAGAGGGTTAGGTTGGGCCTTCCGACCTGGATGGCGAGGTAGTGCAACTGTTCATGTCCTCTACATGCTGAGAGGAGTTTGTGCCCGCTAACAAATGATGCTGTTAATGAAATGCGGACGCAAGGAAGGGTTAGGGTTACGACGGCTTGTACACCTGAGGTGTTCTGAGTCCTTCGCCTTGGCGATTAACTTGCAAAGGAGTTTTGTGTTGTCATACCTAGGTAGTCCACAATATTGAGTGAGTCCATCTGCACTCTTCAAAGTATAGTTTTGTGCGATACTGTACCAGTCCAACTCAGATATTTTGGGTGCATGATCTGCAGTCTGAAGCCTATACACGCACGTGAACGTTTGTATTGACATCATCAAGGGTCAGGGACGTCATAGTGTGACTTTATTCTTGTGTCAGGGTGCATGTTTGCCCCAGCATGCTATCTTGCGAGGATTCCCACCATGCGACTCCCTTCTCGGTCTTTCCATCTGCTCTGCTAGCTTCTGCACCAGTCATCGGCCTTGAATTGTGCGGATGATCATCGTATACCCTGCATATGGTAGTTCAAATTATTCTCAGATGCGCGAGACTCACACCCAACTTACAGGCGACGGCTCGGCCGCCCTGTGCGGGCCTGTCCCCTGTTATCAAAGAGGTGTGCTCCGGACACGCGTCGGCCGATTCAGGCAGCCCCGAGTGTATCGGCCGAGTCGAATCACAACTTGTGCGTACTTTCGGATGTTGAAACTGATATTCTACCCAGGTACGTCAAGACCTTGCTGGTGATCAATTCAGTTGACAAAGAAAGAAAAGTCCAAAGGTGATAATGGAAGGAGGGAAGCACCGATGATAGTGGTCAGATCACCAAAGATTAACTACGACCTCTACTCCTCCTTCACACAGCTTGTCATCAAACCTCCGTCCCAGCGGGCGTCCCATTCCCAGAGAACTCCATCCGTCAATGACGCCTATACCGAGTTCTAATAAACCCGGCGCCACACCCCGAAGCCTTTCCCAAGTCCTAAAAAACCTGGCCATCATACGCTGCCCGCGCTGATCCATCCATGACCCAACTCCCTCAAGAATCATACCCTTTCCCCACCCCCTCATGTCGCCTGTCTTCGCTCTAAGAAAAAAACCAAACACAAAAGCTGCACACACTGGTGTGTGCTCCGCCGAAATGATGCGCGTTTAAGTCATTTTGTCCGCGTTTGCGCGTGCAGTGCTCGTTGGGGGTATCGATGCTATCGCCTAGGCGCCCTCGTGTACGTTTGTTGCATGGAAACCCAATATCTTCAAAAGCAAACAACTTGCCTGCCCTGCTCCTTTCGTGTTTCGTTTCTTTGTGGTCTCATTTGTCCCCTCCCCCTTCTGCCCTTCCGCCCCCTGTGGCCCCCCCCCCCGTCTTTCCATTCATCACTGCTTCTGCGCACTACTGCCCGTCTGATGAAGACGTGCTGCTGCCGTCCCCGGGGAGGAGGGGGCGGTGTGCCGCCGAGGGCAGCGAGGCAGAGAGCGTCCCGCCCCGGAGAGCTCGCGGCCTCCCTCCCTAGCGGCGGGTGACAACCCCCCTGCCGACCATGCGGGCCGAGTTGGCCAGGTACTGCTGGATGACGTCGTCGTCGCAGTTGCCGTGCATGAGCAGCTCGTTCTTGAGCAGCAGCACCTCGTCCCGCAGGGACCGGGCCGTCCGCGTCAGCTCCTCGTGCTCGGCGCCCATGGCCCGCTCCGTCGCCTCGAGCTCCGCGACCGCAACCTTGCTCTTGGCGCGGCACCGGTTGGCCGCCGCGCGGTTGCGCTCGCGCGGGTCGGCCTGCGGGCCGGGCTGTGAGGAGAGACTCGGTTGTGGGGGCTGCGAGGAGGGTCCGCTTGTCGTCGTCGTTGTCGTCGTCGTCGGCTGATGGTGGTGGCGGTGGTGGTTAGGGCTGTTGCTGTTATTGTTGTCGTTCTTTTTGCTGTTGGTCTTTTTACTGCCGTTCCCTTTGTTGTTGTTGTTGTTGTCGTCGCTGGTGTTGGCTGCGGCGATCGGGGCCGGGGCGATTAAGGCATGAGGAGTAGAGAAGCCCGGCGATGAGTTGTTTCGGTGGCCCTTCTTGTCGGCACTCGTCTTTGGCTGTGCCTTGAGGCCATGCGACTGCCTCCTGTTCCTGTTGGGTTGGTCTTCCGCCCGTAGCTCGGCGTGCATCCCGAACTGCTTCGGTAAGGCTTCCTTGCTGACGGGGCGCGGTTCTGTCTTGCCACTACGGACCTTTCTGGGAGAGCCTGGGCTCTGGCTACTAGCCGGAGTCGATGTCCCGTGCCCGCTCAGGGTCGACGACAAGTTCGGCCCCCTTGATGATGACGATGATGGCAAGTTCCCATCCATGGACCAGGCAGTGCTTACCATAGGCTCGAAGCTGCTCATCCCAGGGACGAGTGGCATCGAAGAGTCGTATTGAGGCAAGGAGGTGGGGGACACCATGAAGCTGTCCATGTCCATGCTGGAAGCAGTGGCCGATTGGGATGTCCACATGCTTTGTTGGAAGCTGGCGACGCCGCCACCCGACCCTGAGGCTGCCGGGTGATCATGCGGAGCAGCCACAAGCCCCGGGTCAACCGGGATCGCGCCGTTGGTGTCGAATGCGAAGGGGTTTATGAGTGGCGGGTAGAATGGTGGAGAGTGGGTCTGTTCGAAAGGGAGTGCCTGAGAGGCTGGCTGCGGAGCGGCAGCGAGAGGGTGGGAGGTTCGGGCTGGGTTTTCATCGCCCGCGACGGAGTCATACTGGGCCTCGTGCTGGTCAGACCCTGCCGGCCCCGTGATGTCGAGGTGCTGCAGGGTCTGGAGGGACTCGAGAGGCATGTCGGGAGCTCGAAGTCCTTGTTGGAAGGAAGTTGGGTGGTGCGACGGGGGTGGGTTGGCAGGCAGGCAGGCAGGGTGTGTGGTCGCAATCGATATCGAGGCTGCCTGACAAGTAACAAGCATGCTTCGGAAAAGAAGGTTTCGCTAAACGAACCCAGGGAGTGGTCCTCGCCTTGACAATCGGGCCTTGTCGACTTTTTACTCTCGATCGCCGGTGCCCGTGCCAGAGAAGGACTAACTGGAGGTGGCGAGGGAAGTAGACGTCTCAGTGGGAAGCATCGCACTGCAGTGTGCACCAAGTCGACTCGGGAGGTTGTTCAGACAGCAGATGGATGCAACTGTCGCAGCAGCATGGTGTACCGTGTACCCTGCAACGAGCAAATCCCTCCACGGCGGAGCGTCCTGGACGTCGGGATCGGCAATCCTGTTTTTGTACAACAGTGCACGTCAGACTCGACGGGTGGGCGCCGCGGAATATGCAGAAGACACAAGAGCGACCAAGAGCAGCCGTGGATAATACTGGGGAGAACGTAGCGCCCGGGCGGAGCAACACTGGGCTGCCGTACCTCATTGTTAGCGAGTGTCTTCCCTCTCTCAGCACCTTCGCCCTCTGTTCTGCGGGGACTTTTATTTCTCTGAGCCCCATTGGTCTCAGCAAGAGCCCACAGGAGCCAGAATCTGTTGAAGAACAAGTAGCGACCGCTTACCTAGGGCTCAAGGACTTAGTACCTTCTTTTTCCCTATTTTTCTTTTCTTTTGGCAAAACCTCAAGAAATGAAAAGGCACTCCCCGCTTCGACAGAACACAGTCACCCGGAGGAGATGGCCCGGGCAGTCTTGAAGTCTGGTAGTACTGAGGAATATTGTGGTAGTCGTCCTAGTCCAAGGTGCGGCCCTAGCGTGCAAGGTTTCCAGGGTCTTCAGGGTCCTCCAAGTCCTCCAAGACTTAGGCTCTAGTGCCAGCGGCCCCAGGTTTGTCGCAGCCCTAGGCGTGCCTGGAAGATCCGTCTAGACTCTCTTGTTTCCAGTTAACAGCGAAGAGTCCTTGGTACGTTGGTAGCATAAATGATGGGTGGAACATAAAGGACGCGTGGCCAATCGCCAACAAGACCCAACCGGCGAAGTGTCCGGGGATTCTGATTGGAGGGTCAGTGTACGAATCCTGATAGGCCAATCCGAGCAACTTCAGGGTTTGCGGTTTAGATCCAAGTGGACCTTTTTCTACGCTGCCTGAGATGGTGCGATCGGTAGGGAAAAAAGACAAATAAAGATCGCGATGACAAGATTCGATCCGAGAGGGGCAGCACGACCGAGTCTGGCAGGCAAAGCCCATATACTTTGTAACTTTTCAAATTTGGCCCGCCCAGGGGCTACATGCTGCACATTCCCAGGATCAAGAATTCCATGTCGCCGGCTGGCAGCGCCCCACGGAATCTGACAGATGCTGTCGATGACCAGGTGGTCAGTCCCCTGGTGGCCGTTTGGTGGGTCGGCGTGGGTTTTCCGACCTTCCCACACCTCTGGCTATGTCCAGTTCCGGGCAGACTGGCACGGCCTGGCACCGTGCACAGCACAGCTTCCCTGCTTCCGTGACCAGGACCCGCATGAGATCGACAGGTCTTGGGGGCCGGGGACCCCACCCGGTTTGTCAGTTCAACTTAGTACACACCCATCACGGCATTGTCCAATGTGCGCCCATCCGCTGGAGCTAATCATCACAGCGCCCGTCTCAGCCTGGTCAGTGTGACCTGGGAGTTGACGTGCTGCCCGGGGCGTCGCCATCAACCTAGCACCGCGTCTTTGTGTCTTCGTCCACAACACGCTGCTGCCACCGCATGGAGAATAAGAAGCGGGTGCAAAACCGACCTCTCGGACACTGGCGACGGCCGCCCCGTCCTGAAATTCCAGCTGGGGAATCACACAAGCCGTCCTTTCCCCAGTCACGGTTTCGTCAGTAAATGCGGGCTGGCTCCCACAAGGTTATGTCGAAACCAGGCCCGAGGAGGCGAGGGGTGTCCCGATGGGCCATCATCCAAGCCCTCCGAACCTGTTATGAGCTCTCCCATCGCCCCGATGCACAGCCGATGATGAGAGAACCGAACACACATCCATGATCAAGGTCAAAGCAGCGGCTCACACATTTACTTCAACTGCGCTCCCTCTGCTGCTCCTCTGTTGTGAGCGCATGTCCCGGAGATGTTGGATTTAATCATTGGCCATCTTGAAACTCAATCCCCAGCTCGCTTTGCTTTCTCCGCCTCTTCCAATGCATCCTTATCAATTGACATGGCGCTGACTCGAATGACCCGCAGTGATTGTTTGGATACCACGAAGGCACGTTGCATGTGGGCGCCGGTATTGCCTGGGCTCTTCCTGGCCATCAAGAGGATCAACTCAGTTCCAGATGATGTGTCCCACGAGGCTCATACCATTGGGTGTTTCCTCCTCCTCTTCGGGCACTTTCGGTCCAGGAAACCGGGGCATTACATCAGACCATCAGAGCTCGAGATCTTGAGGCACGCCGTCATCCAACATGTATCCCAAGGGGCCACGTAGTGCGGGCTTTAGCGAAGACCAGTAGTCGAGACATGTCTATGGAGAGGCTCAGAACATGACCAGACGGCTCTGGCTGCGCTGCCCCGTCTGCAACCTTCGCCGCCTTGCACTATCACGGAGCCCCGGGCGCGCGTCTGGGCGCTTCCCAGGTGGTCCCGGCCCACTGGACAGTTGTGCTAGCTGGCCGGCTCGTGCCCTTGGTCCGGAAGCCGGCACCCTGATGGCTCCCTTCTCTGACAGTAGCCTATCTCGTTTCGACCGGCTCTTGATTCAGCCATCGGACCATCAACTGCCTCTTCTCCGGACATGGTGGATAACTAGGTTTGCATCGTGCAAGCTTGGCCGCAGTAAGAACGATGAGGTCATTCTGCTGGCGTCCAAAAGATGTTTACCCTTCACTCTATTGAATGTGAGTGTACAGCTACTTGGTAGGTGGCACTGAGACCATAAGAGCACACCTTGTTGTTCATTCAGACCACTGCAACACGCGGGCGTGATTTGGGGACTGGGGCGTCAGTTCCGTTCACAGAGGCAATTGCCACTGAGCTGAGTACCTGCCATCGACCAGCGACGCCAAGTTCACGATAATTCAATACCAGGTACTAGAAAAATGAGCAGGATGTCTTCCCGTGGCCGGGAGCTCCCGCCGGGCGGTTCCGGGTCTTCCGCCGAGCCCTGACAATGCAGCGGCCTCAGGGTCGGACGACTCCAGCCAGAAGAAGAAGCAGCACCAGGGACATGTAACATGCGTGATTCATGGGCTGCGGGTCGTTGTGCAATTGTCAGATCTCAGTGCCTACTAGCATAGTCTGCGCACCTAGGGTCCAGAGTTCGGACGGCAATGCCAGCGGCAACGTCACGACTCTTTAAGTTAAGCTAAGCTCGTCTCTTCTCCAACTTTAGAAGATCCACGCCGGAGCCGACGTAGGTCATTTTAGAGTTTTTCTTTGCTGTTTCCCACCCCGGAATCCTGGAGCGGTACTGAGTATCGACAGGTAGTGTCGTCACATGGGATACCCCCTCGAGACTGTGCCTGCCACCTGCCAGCAGCAAAAACTGACTTAGTCCCTGCAGAAAGAGAGAAGGGGAGAGATAGAGAGGAATGGAAACGCTTCCACCAGAGGGCATGTGCGTGAGGCAAGCGAATGCGCGGGTGGGGATATCTCCTGTTGGGCATCAATAAACAAGGTTTCATCTGGCCGAATTCGCGAGCCGGATGGGGACTCCTCGCGCTTGGATTACCAGGCGATTTGTCAGGGCGGGCGGGCCACAGGGAGGAATTTTTCCCAGATAGTAATCAGTTTCCCCCTTCAGGAGCCAGCGGGAAAAAGGAGAGGGGGGTTCGCCCTCGCCTGGTTGGCAGCGACCGATTTGGTCTTCCCTCATCAGACAGAGAGTTCACTAGGGCCGCCTTGTCTGTTCTCCTCTCCTCCCCGCTCCGCCGCCTCTGAATTGCTCAACCCTCCCCGTGCGTGTCCTGCGCGATGCCAGCGCAGGCATGCTATTTGGCTGACTTTACGACTGTGTCTGTCTTTCCGGCGACAAGAAGTCGATCAGACGTAGCGGAATCCTATGATTGTTCATCAGAAGTCTACGCTCTGGATGACAGGAACGACAACTCTTTTCATTGGCACACGAGGTCGAAGAAAGCAACATGAGAGACTTTAGAACCTCGAAACCACAAGCCCCGTCAGGATCAATCACGGACGGGGGGAAACAACTCGAACACACCCAATGTCATTGCGTAGTACTAATATGTTACAGAAGTACGATGGCCAAGGGGAATGTCACTTGAGGCACGAGGAGGACCAACACATCCATGATCCGATATAGACTGCCATTCAATTATATCTCCATGCGATTCAACAAAGAGAACCAACACCCATCAAATCTCATACACCCCCTTCCAGCGAATGTCCCTGCTGCTCGAGCCAACATACACATCGTAACGCCCCGGTTGCACAACCCAGCTCTGTGACACCACGTCCCAGACGCCAAGGTCGCGCCTCGTCAGCTCAAAGGCCACGTCGGCCTGCTCCCCCGGCGCGAGCCTCACCTTCTCGAACCCGCGGAGCTGCCTCGCGGGACCGCCGGGGATGCCGACGTACAGCTGGGCAATCTCCTCCGCGGCGATGGCGCCGGTGTTGGTGATCCCGACCGTCACGGTGGCCGCGACGTCCCATATCGAGCCGCTGGTGATCACGCGCTGTGACAGGTTGCTCGACACCGGCGCGGGCTTGACGGCGCCGCCCGAGTATTCGAACGTGGTGTAGCTGAGGCCGAAGCCGAACTCGAAGCGGGGCTCGATGTTGTTGGCGTCGAAGTGGCGGTAGTCGATGTAGACACCCTCTGTGTAGTTGCACTGAGGGAAGTGGTCGTCTTCCGAGGCGGGCTTGCACGGCTCGTACAGGTTCCCGTAGTCGCTCTCGTTCCGGGCGAGGGTGTACGGCAGCTTCCCGGACGGCGATACCTCGCCGTACAGCAAGCTGACGAGGGACTCGCCGATGTCCTGGCCGGGGAGGTGCGCGATGATGGTGGCCGTGACGTTGGGGTGCTCGATCCACTGGTCTACCAGCCGGATGCCAGCCGCGTGGATGACGACGATGGTGTTGGCGCATTTGGACGCGACGTTCAGCACCAGTCCATCGCTGAAGTCGTCATGCAGGCCGTCCCGGTCCCAGCCCTCGGTCGCCATGGCGTTGATGAACACCAGGCAGGCATCGGACATGGGGTTGACGGGCGGGTTGCCGGAGCGCAGGTCCCAGTTCAGGTAAGTTCGGCTCTCTTTGGCGCGCTGGGTCAAAGCGCCGAAGGGCTTATTCCTACTAGTTAGTAGAGTCCTGGACGATCCGAAAGCATGAAGGCTGATTGGGGGAGACTCACAGAATCGATGTACGACGGCCCGTTCGAGCCGCTTCGGCCACCCGCGAATATGACCCCATCGTAAGCTCGCTGTGAAAAGTGCGCCTCGAAGCCTAGGGTCGCGTCGGCCATTTCCGGCTGCGATTGGTAGCCAAGCTCGAACAGCTTGTCGATGTTTTTCGTTGGCGGCGCTTGAGCATCATAACCGAAGATGGACAACATCTTTGGGTTCTGAAGTGGTAACGAGCTGTTGACGTTCTTCACAAGCACGTGTCCCGCGGCGGCTCCTTCGAGAAGAGTCAGATCTGCATCGGGGCTTCGTGCGTCAATGAGCTCATGTGGCAGGCTAAGATTCTGTATACCGAGCCCAGGACTGGGGAAGCTGCTGTCATTCTGGCCGAGCAGATACCAGGCTGCGAGAATCCTGACCGCGAGCCTGTGTAAGCATACATGAAAATATAAAATGAGGGGAGTATCCGCTCACCTGTGGGCCATATCATCGATCCTTTCCTCGGTGACCGAACCATTCTTCACTGATTCGGTCAAATTGGCAGCCCAACTGGTTCCATTAGGCATGATCATGTCGAGCCCAGCGAGAGGCCCAGCTATACCACCAGTCCTGGCGTTCCAATCCGAGACGACGAAACCCTGGAACTCGAGCTCTGTCTTCAGGAGGCCGTTCATGAGCTTGCTGTTCTGGCATCCGTACGAATTGTTGACCCGGTTATAAGAGCACATCACACTGGCGGCCCCAGCCCGCACGCCATCGGCAAACGGCCAGAGATACAGCTCATGCAACGTCTTGTCATCGATGTTGGACGACGCGGCCTCGGTGTCGTTGTACGGCCGCCGCCAGGTCTCCTGCTCGTTCGCGATCAGGTGCTTCAGATTCGCGATCACCCCCGCGTCCTGGATGCCCTTGATCGTCTCCGCATTCAGCACGCCGGACAGGTACGGGTCAGCAGCAAAGCCCTCCCAGTTGCGGCCGCCGAGGGCGGTCCTCCCCAGCGGCCCGGCGACGGGCCCCAGGGCGACGTTGGCCCCCTTGGCGCGGAACTCCCTGCCCATCTCGAGGCCCCTCCGGTAGGTCAGGTTCCTGTCCCAGCTGGCGCCGACGTGGATGCCGCTCGGGTACGAGTTGGTCAGGTCCGCGGCCCTCACGCCGTTGCCCGCGTCCTGGAGGCACAGGCCCGGCCAGCCCAGGCGCGGCACGCTGCCCGTGTTACCGCTGCACGTGTTGGCGGGGTTGGTGTGGCCGCCCGTGACATTGAGCTTCTCCTCGAGCGTCATCTGGCCCACCAGGGCCTCCGCGGCGCTGAAGGCCGACGCCCAGCTGCCGAGGCCTTTGGCATGGGCTGTGTGAGAGAAGCGGGAGACGGGTTAGCTGAGAACCTCATAATTTTTCAGCAGGGTGTTTCGACCTACGGGCTGGGTAGACTGGCGGCGATTGGCCGTAGAAGTCTGCATCTGTGAGAGCATGGCCCAGCGCCAGTAGTGGCAGGAGATGCGTGAGCGTCAGCCGCATCGTCGCTTCATCTAACAATGATGGAGGGTGAGAGCAAAATGGCTGGTGGGAAACCTCCTGAGAAATAGTGCAACAGCAAGACGGCGTGGGGTGTATTTATGGTGTATTTATGGTACATGCCGTGTGGACATCGTGTACGGCTCCGGGTGGCGGAAGCGTTCCCCGGGTCGGGTCGTCTGTGCCGCCCGTCAGCCTAGCTAGCTGGCTTTGTTTACTGTGTGGTCGTATCATTTGCTGCGGTCGTGCAAAAAGCGGTCTAGTTACGGGTGTCATGGCGCAGGGGTCAACAAGCCCGGGAAACGCTGGGCATTTTGGGGCAACCGCGAGTTCAACATCAAGCATAAGCAGCGTGAACCCTGGTTTTTATGACGCGCTCGGGGAAGGTGCGGCCGAGCTAAGGGAAATCAATACCAACAAGAAGGTGTCTACTGTGTACCAAGGTCTTCCCACAGGTGCTTAGGGTGCATCCCATGACACTTCGCATCGCCAAGTCGGCACTTTTAATTGTCAATGACAGCCAACAACAGATCGCGAAACGACGCTGGCGACTGCTTCAAGTTGGCAAGAGCTGACTCCAATTCTGTGTGTTGGGGCAGGAGTCTTGAAGACACTGATGTCATGCAGCAACCAGAGTGGATGCTGAGGTTGGCACTTCGAACACCGACATACTGTTTACTAATTGCATTGCAGTCTCAACAGACGTGTCACACTTTTGCATACGCTACAACAGGTTCTCATTTGCTATAATACTCAGAACTATCCACCCGGGAGCCACCTAGATAAGCTTATTCATTCCCCGACAGTCACGAATACGATCGGCAGCTTTCGCCGGCAACAATCCGCGGCTGGTCATCTGGGTAGGAGCCACGCGTGGTAAATTATATTCCCGTCGGTCGTGTCACAATCGAGCATCCACACAAGCCCCACGATCCAGCTAGGCAATTGTTGATCTTGGCCTGCTGCACCCCGAAACTTTGTTCCATCCACAGGCAATCTTCCATCAAATCACATTGTGGTCTCAGGACTGAGAACCTTGCCAAGTGGTCGGCCCCACAACAAGGTTCCGCATCTCACCATGTTGCGATGCCGAATCCCACGGGTTCGGGTAGACTGGAAGCTTGATACGTGATCATGTGCTGGATAGCATCAACCTAATAACTAGTATTCTGACATGTGGATTCCAGATTTGGGACCGCGCAAGGTTTAGTAGTACAGAGATAAATGAAACAGCACCTCTGGAAATCTGCCTATATATGTTGCAGAGTCCGATTTATCCTTTATCATCCGGCCAAAATATTCCCGGATTAGAGCATAAGAAAGATCTCCTGGTCTACCTAGGTAGGCTTTACATTACAAATAAGAGTTATCTGTATGAATATTACCTTTTACAGTATATAAATTCCCAGTCGCAGTCGTCCGAAGAGTTCTTAAACGTGCTTTCGCAGGTACCATGACCACTACAAACTCACAAGACAACAAGCCCTTCCCATTCGCTCTTCAAAACCATGTTTGGAAACATTACATGCAGAATCGGCCCTCGTACCCGGATTCCTTGTGGCACGAATGGATAGAATATCACCAGGGCCCTTTGAATACGGCACACGAACTTGGAACAGGTTGCGGCATCGGTGCGGCCAGTCTTCTCTCCGTTTCTCATGCCAGGGGCAAGCCTATCAAGCACATGATTCTGTCCGACCCCTCGGAAAGTAATGTCACCACGGCAAAGGAATTGCTGAAGCCGGATAATTACCCCGGTACGAGACTCTCGTTCCACCAGAAATTGGGTGAGGACTCCTTCCTCGAGCCCGGGTCTGTCGACATGGTCATCGCCTGCGAGTGCCTCCACTTCACGGACATCGAGAAAGCCATGGCCAGTTTCCACAGGAGCCTCCGGCCGGGCGGGACCGTGGCGTCCGTCTTCTACGGGGTCCTGAACGCCCGCATACCCGACAACGAGCGCGCTGACGCGGCGTGGAAGGAATTCGGCCGGTCACACTTCCAGCGCGTCCTCGACGACAAGATGGAGACAGTGCTGGCGCGCGTAAAGGTCTCCCAGGTTGGGCTGGGCCTTAATTTCGTGCCATTGGATAAGGATCTGTGGCAGGATGCCAGGAGGATATTCGTCAATGTGCCTGAGGGGCAGACTGAGTGGCCCATGGAGGTGGGCATGCCGAGGGATGTGACACGCAACGGGAGGTCCAGGATCGACCCCGAGTATGACACGCTGGAGTGGCGGAGCGATCCGGATGGGTGGGCTATTAGGAATTGTACCACGGGGAGAATTAAGGAGATGATGTTGTCTATGCTCCTGCAGTACGGTGACAAAGACTGGCAGAGCGAGGAGTGGGGGGAATTTGAGGCCGCCGTGAGTGACGGCGGTGGTACGTTCCATTTCGTTTTCCCCGCCACGATGATTTTAGCGAGGAAGAAGTGATGTTTTATAATTGAGATGGCTTCGAAAGTTGTGCTAAACTAATCAAGATTGTTGACCGTGGCGGCCTCTTGAAATTACTATCTAGTTGCACGCACACAATGTGCACAAACCAAGCTTACGAGTGCGCCTCTGATTGATTATAGACATGCATAGGCGTGCTTACTGCTACCCAAGGGTTTTCTGATTTACCTATTTCCCATATTTTATATTTAATTCAACTGATCTACCCCGATACGAGTTTTTGCTTTATTAGTTACAGCCGCTTTTGATGTTGAGGTTAGGTACCCTTCAGGGCAGACTTGTTCAGCAATGCTGGTCCAATGACGGAATTGCAGAGCGAATGCAGGATGGGCATCTTGCCGCTGCTCAACAACTTCCTCCTCGGTGTACATCCATGGCTTGCCTAAAGCAGTGAAGTGAATTATCGGTGTATATTCGTACAGCTCCACAAGATGCTTGTATATGTCACTGTCCTCCGAGTGTAGCACTTCAGCTCTTGCAGTGGCCAAAGACATTTGATCATTGATTCGAGGGTGGGTGGTCGGCTCGGTCGGCCGCCTCAGCCGGTTGGACTTTTCGACGAGGTTTTTCGACTCAACATGGCTGGAATTATGTCTGTCCTCTGGATGGTACCAATTTGGCAGGTCCCAGGCCTCCCAGTGGCTGTTCAACGTCACATATTCGCCACTGAGGACCGTCGCGATGTCTCCCAGCACGTCGTTCATGATGTCCATGTCCACCTTCGGCTCCGCTCCACCAAAGTCGTCGTCACTGGTCGGTAGTGTCTTGTTGACTTTATTCCAAAGCCGGTCACTCAGATTGATCAACATGAAGGCACTCGAAAACACTGCCTCCTCGGTCCGCAGCCAGTAAGCTCGGGGTGCAGCGAGATCCACAGGGGGTATATCAGAAAAGAGATTGTCGAAATGTTTCAGAATCAGCTGGTCGCTATCGAAGAGGAGAACTCGCTTTAGGCTCGGGTCCAGCTTGTGCATCTTAAAGACGACCAGCTTCAGGAGGCAATCCTCGTAATAGTGGCCGTGCTGCAGTGGTAACTTTGGCGTCATTTCTACATGTGTTGTCACGCCGGCGGTCGCGAAAGCATCGATGTAAGCTGTTGACACTTTCTCCGAGGCGAGGACATGGATCGGGACGATGCTGCCCAACGTTTGCAGTTGGTGGATGTTGACAAGCGCAGAGCAGGCGTACGAGTTGGATGTTGCGTAAAATACGTAAGCGAAGCCAGAATCCTCTGCCTCCTCCTTCGAAAGAGGGGGGATATGTTTCCGGAGTTCATTGATCTTGCTCACATAATAGATTCTGAGCAAATTGTGATAGAAAAGAATCGTGAGCAAGGCCACAGCGGTAAGCGTCCAAGTCTTACCCCGTATCTTGACCATGGCTTTACAGGAACTGTGATGGGGGATATCTGAGGTGTGTGGTCAATCTGTAAACTAGAATGTCCTGAGAGGAGAGGTCGAAGGGTAGAAGCTTTGTTTTTTTATCCCTTGCTGGCTACCCAGGTAAGCCGATGTCTGAGACAGGCCCGGGCTGGGCCGTTCGTTGCTGCTAGGGAACGCCCTGCGGAATGAGCCATCGAAATTATGGTCCGCCTCGAGATATCAGTCGCGGAATGGCGCCTAGCTCTTGAGTCCGGAGGAGACTAATTCAGGCCGGATGCATGACGGAGACGAGCCGATCCCTCGAGTTCAGCGCGGTCACCATACTACACATTTTGGACCGCCAAAAGTTTTACTCCGGCGTTTATAGTTTTATTTCGCACCGTTGATACCATTTGTCATAAGTTTCGAACTAGAAACACATCTTTATCGCTCAGCTCTAGCTGTCATAGACTGTTTCGCACGTATATCGTGCCTCTCCAAGAGCAGAACAACTGACATCCTAGAAAATTGACATTCACCCCGACGTATCTTTTCCGGGCCGGCCCGACTTCATATCAAACTTCAGACCGTACCCCCCAGAGAGAGAAGTCAGGAATAACTCTTGATCATCTCCACCAAAATTGCATTGACCTCCCTAGCGTGAGTGACGCTTAAGAAATGACTGCCCCCAACAAGCACCGTGACTCTGCTTGATGGCGAAGCAGTGAACAGCTTTATCTGCTCACGAGCCAGCGTGTCTGGCCAAATTGCATCTTTTGTTCCCTTGTGCAGTCGTCAGCGGCGATGAAATTGCGTCCCGGGACAGGTCACCTCCATGTCGACGCTCTGCGGATTATTGCACAAGTGTTGGGAGACTCACATGCAACCAATGGACTGGGCATTTGACATCTGATAGCCTCGAGAGAAGCCCATCTCTCTCGACGAGGCACAAGATCGCCATTCTGGCCCTTTTGCGTCCTTCGTCGCCACTGTACAACCTCCTCCAGGTGTCGAACCAGAATTGTAACGCCTCCGGTGTGCTGCCATCCCCGTATGCCAGGGCCGGTACATTTCTACACCAGTCCTCGTCAATGACGAAGTCAGGAGTTGGTATAGTGCTAGACCAGCGCTCCAAGTACGGCGTGCAGACCGCATGAGCGTCCCAAGAGCCTTTTCTTCGGGTGTCTTCTGACTCGTCATCCATCGATGTGCCAATGGGCACGATCCCTTGTATCTGTTGAAGGCTGTGCTTCAGTTTCGAAATATTTCGAAAGAACGGGGCCAAAATCAACAAGAGGCATGGAAGCTCACCCTGTCGGGGGCCAAAAGCGCCATTCGTGCAACTATGAATCCGCCCTGACTAGTCCCCGTGGCAAATGCCCTCTCGACACCGAGCTTGTCCATCACTTGCAAAGCCATGATCGCCGTATCCCAATAGGTGAAATACTCGGTAGAGCATGACGTGGCGCCATGGCCGAGGGGCTCGATGGCCAGGAGATTCGTCGTGCTCGTGAGCTCCTCGTCATCGAATTGTGGTCGCCAGAACGCGACGGTCGTGTGCAAGGCGTTGATTAGCACGCACGTGGGCTTGCTGTTGTCCAACGCATTTGTACTACCTGATCCCGAGATGGCATATCCTACTTCGATGCCGCCAAGATGGGAGACCCTGATGGTTTGTGTAGCCGCCATGTTGGAGAGTGTTTTGAGGGGCCGTGCGATTGTTGTGGGAGATCGGCAAAATGGCACTCAGTCGCACTGCGAGAACACCAATGTCGTTTGGCAGGGTAGAAGAAAATATCAACTGTAAGATCTCCTGCTTGTTGCGCTCCAATTCAAACGTTTCCGGCGAATCACTGCACGCTGCTCGAGTAAAAGTGTGGCGTCTGTATAGGGAGTACGCATTGGTTGGAAGGTTGGTTGTCACCTACGCTTCGTGTCTATATTTGTATGGATTCGAAAACCACATGCATCAGCGCGAGCACGCGGAATACAGAGGAATGTCACCCAACAAACCGATGCCGAGTGAACGGCATCGCTGTAAACTTATGTAGACAACAGTTGCTTATTGCCAGTACTACTATTGTACTTGGCGTTCCGAAAGCCACCAGGTTTCTGCGATGAGCCATTCTGATGATAGGAATGGCAGCAGGACACGTAGAAAGGTTTATTTTGGTCCACTTATGTAACTTTCTGCAACACCAAAGCAATCGTATGGGCAGTGCCCAGAAACAACTCGCAATTCGATGTGACAAACAGACTTTGGGAATACCTTGGTAACGCCAAGCTAAAACCTAAGATCCCGGAATACCCACTTTAGCTACCTCCCCTCCTTTCCCTCTAAAGCTTCCTATTAACCTCGGAACTCTCATTAAAATCCCCGATAGTGATCATCATTCCACCGTCTGCCAGTGGGAACATATCGGTAGCCATCGTATCGACGGCGGCCTTCGTCTTCTCGACGACGCGCGTCATACTCGCGCTGGCGAGCATCATAGTCCCGCTGGCGAGCTTCTTCATCTAGACGACGAGCTTCAGCTTCTAGACGGCGAGCTTCAGCCTCTCGCTGACGAAGGTCATCTCGGCGGCGAGTATCGTCCTCTCGACGCCGAGCGTCGGCCTCCCTGTCGAGATGTTCCTTGAGCTTCCTCTCGAAATCAGCCTGTGTCCTGGTCGCCTCCTCTTGCCTTTCCCTGAACTTCCTCTCGAAATCAGCCTCTGCCCTGCGAGCCTGCTCTTGCCTTTCCCTTTCTTCCGCTTTTGCCTTTTCAACGGCCCTTCTGGCCACTTCCTCTTCGTGCTGGCGTGCACGTTCCCTCTGTCGTTCTTCCTCGTGACTCTTTCGCTCGTCTTCCCTCCGGCGCCGATCAATCTCACAATCGATCTTTGCCTTGGCCTCTCGGTCTGCTTGCTCCTTCCTCTGCCGTGCGTTCATCTCCCTCAGCTCTATCTCATTCTTGAGCCTCGCTTCCAACTCTTCTCGCTCCTGCCGCTGCATTCTCTCATCTTCTTCTCTCTGCCTCTGTTCCTCTAGTAACTTAGACCTAGCTTCGTCAGCGATCCTCCTGTCGTGCTCCATTTGCTTCTGTCGTGCAACCCGTTCCTCTTCTTGGCGCTTTGCTCTCTCTGCCTCATGCTTCGCGATCTCCGCCTCAACCTTTTCTTTCATCTTCTGCCTCTCTCTATCTTCTTCAGCTATTCGATCGTCTTCACGGCGCTGTTCATCAGCAATGTCTCGCTCACGTCTTCGCATCTCCCTGTCCACGCCGTCCCTGATAGCGGCGTCGTTTTTGCGCTGTCGGTGCCACCTTTCCTCCCGGCGCCTCATATAAGCCTGATGGTCCGCGATTCTTTTTTGTTCTGCTTGTTGGAGTTCAAGCTTTCTCTTCTCAATTTCGAGGTCTTTTGGTTGTTGGGAGCCATAAAGTTAGCGTTCTGACTATCACAAAATATCGGTACTGAATAACAAAGCCATCATGCTATACTCACCCTCGGGACAGGTCCATGGATAATTATGGCAAGAAGTTCCCTGACGCGGGGCGTGACGAAAGCAGTTCGATACTCTGCATTTCCCGTGCTGGAAACAGAACTTGTGGGTGGGAATTCTTTCCTTGGGGCAGAATCCACACTGGGCATCGCAAGGGGCTTGACAAGTATGCTCCTGACAGTAGAGTGATCTGACTTTGACATACCCGATCGTGCCATATACATGCTTTCTGTTGCATCCATGAGCTTTGCATCGTCCTGACCTGCCCATGGTGGGCCCGTAGATGTTTGGCGCAGTGGATAGGAGTTGAGAGCTTGTATTTGGCGCAATCTCTCAGGTTGAGACCAAGGGGGCTGGCCGAGGGGGACTATGCTGAGGTGCTCGAGGAGATAAGCTTGGTAGTGGACAAACTAGGCCTTATTTCTTGGACCCAATGCAGCACGATGGAGATGTTTTGCAGGAAAAGTCGACGGGGTGGCTGTTTGTTGAGAGAGGACGGGCCAGTCACTGGCCCCACACCCGGCTTGATATAGAGCACTAGGCATCAGCTGGGCAAGATATGCGAACGGTTCGGAATCTAGGTGCGACCATCCCATTCATTTCAATCGTGGCTTTGACCGGCATCGCGCCCAGATAATTCCAGTCTGCGCATGCAACAAGCAGGCAGCAAGCGCTCGACGAGTGGGCGGCAACCACGGACAAGGGTGGCAGTAGCACACCTTCAACACTTTGAAACTTGCTAAATGTAATAAGCACACCGCCATCCTCGTTACAGATCCATTTTCATGTTCTGATCTGGTGGGCTGAGCGGCGGGCTGAGCTTGCGGCCTGTTCATGAGGGCCATCGGGAAAATACGCGATGTAGGTGGAAAGGAGAGCACGCGTCGGCTACTCCGACAGCAGTATGTTCACCGAGGAATGTGAGCACTTCCTCGTGATCAGATCAGGCTGTCAAGATACCTGAGATGCTGCGGTGTGGGGCCAAAGCCTCCGCCGAGGGCGAGGCGGAGTTCTAAAGTTGGGTTTGTGGTGGGCTTGTGGACGCCGAGGTCTGAGTATGGGAGAGATGGGGGAGTGGAAAATGGTACAGGATTCCTGCCATATTTAGAATGTCCCATTTTAAGGCAACTAGGCATGAAGGCGAGTTGGTAGCCTTTTCTACACTTCATGTGTGTGTTTCGCGGACCATCAGGCTGCCTGTGTACGACGGCAAAATGGGCTGAATTACTAGCTAGGGGCGTAAGATAGCACACCTAGCAAGTGGTGGTCTGAGATGAAGTGGTTCCTGGAGATGGGATCTCAGACACATCCTACTCATATGTTTCAGGTATGGGGCCAACAAACGTGGGGGTTGATGGAGAGATGGTTTTGTGGGTAGGAGGCACATGTGAGTAAGCAAAGCGGCGCGCATTCCTTAGACGGAAATTGTAGGATCGATTACGGCGCGTGTGCTCAGTCACAAGGAACAAATTGTGGAAGACAAGAAGGCAGAGCTGAAAGTGCTAGTCTATCTTTTGTGTCACCCAACCTCGACAAAGCTGAGAAGCGTCAGCCACGCTGGCCGAGGTTGCGACAGAATTTGGGGGTCAAATCATTTGTACACGCTGACACACCTCCACGCTCTCTTGCAGTCCAGCCTGCTGGTAACCAGAGTTCCTGGTGGTAGCCTGAATTGATGCAGGCGCCAAACAAGCCGCACCCGCCGAGGTCATTTTCGCTCGTATGCAGGCTGGACTCACTGCCCCAACATGCGGTGCCACGGCGTCTATCCAGAATTAGAAGAAGTAAACGGCACAGAACTGTACACCACATGTGCAATGCATACAGAAAAGGCCCGGCAAACTGTCAGGACACACCGTCCTCGCATCGCAGCCTCCAATTCTAGTTATCAGTCATGAAGTCATAGCAGATCAGTTCTGACCGGTAGGGAATCTTGACGCATCTGCGTGGCCAATTTTCAGTGCCGAACACCGAGAGCCTGCTCAAACCCTCTTGTGCTGCCCAGCCAGCCTTCCCCAGCTCCAGTGCGCCTTCGGGTCTGCCAGCAAGCCTCTCATATTCTCCAGGTCCTTTTGCTCTGCGCCACCTTGCCACTCCAAAGCCTTCAGTGCCTTCTGCGCGTACTTCCTCGCATTGTGCTCATCAGCAAACAGCGCAAAATTTAGCGCAGCCCTCCTGTAGGCATACCCAATATACACGTCCAGTCGCTCCAGCTCGTAAAGCGCCACTAGATCGCTCCCAGTTTGAGCCGTCAGGTCACCGGCCGGAAAGCTTTTAGCCGGGTGGTCCAAGATGTCTTCCAGCACCTTGATGCGATCGAGTCGAGCATCAGACGCGTCGGCCCCGGCAGGAGGGAGCTGGCATGCTTTGCAGGTGCAGTTGAAGTTCCAAAGTGCGTTCAGACGAGTCTGTCGGTGCCGAAGGGGAAGTGTCACGTCGATGTAGCTCAAGCTGAGCTCCTCCCCGACATCAATGTCACGGACGGCGGTGGTAATGTGGGTCATGCCGCGGAAGTGATACGCAAGACTAAGTCCAACCAAGTGTGAGTTTTGGTCCATCTTCAGAGGGAGATACAATACTGACTTCGGCCTGCAGTCATGATTGATAAGAGCTTGATCCGGAAAGGCACCGACGTATCTGACGGCATCATCGTCTCGCCCCGTGTGAATTCCAAAGCCGTTGCGGTCGATGACGGTCGTAACATCATCCCCAACCTGTGATAGAAACTCGTCCCTGGCCTCAGATGGTAGATTCTCCAGGACCATGTCGTACAAGTGTCTTCGCCTGTCAGATGGGAGCTCTAGATGCGCGTGGATAGGCAGCGCCAGGATAGCATCTTCAGCTATGACGCGTTCTCCTTTGTGAATCTTCCTGTTCGCGATCAGGCTCCGACCCTTCCCAGGCATCTCGACAACCTGATATGGAAGAGGCTCCGGAAGAGGCCGGCTGTTCGGCACGATGTGGAAGTACTCCTCCAGCTCTTGTGCAGCCTCTGGTGTGGTGCACAAGATGACCCAAGAGTGCTTCGACACGGCTCGGTTAGAGTACACGCAGTAGTCTCCCTGACAGTCGAGAGGCCCATCCCATGAGCTGGAAGGTGATAGACTGCGATGACTGTAGATACTCGCAGCCTTGCTAGTGCTCGCGCACACAGGCGGCCCCGACACTACCAGTGGACTTGGTGGACATGTCTGATGGGGTCCGAGGCTTTGGGCCACCACAACAGAAGCCAAGGATGTCAGTGCTGTAAACTGGCGGGTTGTCAGAATCACCATCTCTCAATTCCGATGTGCCACTCTGCGAACGGGGCTCTGCTTGGGAAGTCCATCCTCACAGACTGACATGCTGATCGTGCCGAAGGATTGTCTCCGGAGCTAGGAATGGCATCCGTCGCACGACGAAACCTTAACATGTCCCAAACCTCCTTGACAGGCTCAGCCTTGATAAGGTATCTTGGAACTTCAGACACCTGGGCCGGTCAGCTCGACAAACCCTTTCACGTTGCGCATTGCGGCTGTGCAGCTTTTGCTTGCAAGCTAGGTGAAGTCGTTCAGCGCATATTATAATTCTTTGAGAACAGCGACACAGAGCAAAACATGTGAGGTTGGGTCGGGTTGGACTGGAACGATTCCGTGGGTGAGGTGACAGTGTTGTTGACCAGTGGGGCCGCAGCGCACCCGAGGAAAGCATCCCTGCAGCAGTGCTTGGATGGTGGGGCTTGAACGCGCCAGGGTCACTCAGCTGCCGCGTTTCCCCAGAGCTTGCCTGGCAGGTGGGACGTCATCCTGAAAACCTTGGACAGTCAAGCGCATGCAAGTCGCGAGACCCTTCAACCGATATACGACGTCGCCATTGCAAACTCCTAAGATACCCAATACGAAATATTCAACATGCCGCCTGAAAGTCCTCAATCGAGCCTTACCGGCCGCATCAAGAACTCGCGCTTCGTCGACTACGTATGGCGCGCGTTCCGCTCGGCCGCATACCCCATCCAAGGCATCTGGTATTTCTCGAGGCAGGGCAAATTCTGGCCTCTCTGGGCTGGGCGCCTGCTACCATTGTCGCTGGTGTCGCTGATTGTCTACCTGATTCTTTTCTTGTTTGCCTACCTCCCACAAGTTGCTTTGCTAGCTATTTGGCAAGGTAGAGGCGCGTGGTTCAGCGCGGCGATTTTGACCCTGGGAGAAGGGCTGGTGCTCATCCAGGCCCTCTTCGAGGGCTTCTTTGTGGATGAGGCACGGGTGGACGTCTTCGACGTGAGTTCTCCTTCCTATGACGAGATAGGCCACCGGATCAAAGCTAATTTTCCGTCTTCGCAGGCTACCTTGATCGATCATGACCTTGTTGACCTCGTCGCGCCCCATCGTCTGCTGTTCCCCGATGCCCCTAATTCCGTCAAGATGCTAGGAAAGCCGACGTCGCGAGCTGAATACACGCCATGGAGCTTCAAGCAGATCTTCGAGCTTGTGGTCTGCCTCCCGCTTACGTTCATTCCGGTCGTCGGTGCACCGGCCTACATCATCATCACGGGGACGCGGCTGGGAAAGCTAAGCCACCACAGGTGGTTCAAGCTCCGAGGGTTGAACAGAAAAGAGAGGAAAGAGGAGGCAAAGAAGTACTCCTGGGACTATGTATGGTTCGGGACCATGGCTATGGTCTTGGAGCTTATTCCGCTGCTGAGCTTTTTCTTCTTGTTGACAACCACGGCAGGGTGTGGCCTGTGGGTTGCGAAACTGGAGGGCAAGACGAGGGTTCGCCCGAGTGAAGAAGGGGCCACGGCAGAGGAAGGGCGGGCGGCGCCGACGGAGGCGAGCGGGCGGGCTGGTGTTGTGGAAGAGGAGCGCGACGAACCTCCGCCACCGTACTCGGATGACCCGATCTAAGTGACCCAAAGTACGTGGGTGAGTTGAGTCTTTGTTATTATCCGAGACAAATTCCACAACTGCTGTCAGATTTCTGGTTTCGAGTCTCCGAGACTTGTACAATGCTGTGAACGGGCAAGCAACCTTGGCAGTATGTTCGTCTTGTCCCTTCATGCCATTCTCGAGGCTACCTACCTACCTAGGTAGGTAGGTAGCCTCCTTCCTGAGGGAGAGCCGCCATGTTGGACAGTGTGACGCAAGCACACGGCTCGAATGCACGATTGACTGATGAAAGGGGGCTCGTGGAACACCTTGATTGCTACACTCCAGGAAATACTACATTGGCAGGTGTGGCAATTGTCCCCGTTTCATGCCACCAATCTACCGACACGATGGGCGGTGTAAGTTATTCCCCAGCTTGTCACACAAACGCAAGGAACAACAAGGCACGGCGAAAGGAAATACGAGGCGAAGCAATAGTTTCAACAGAAAGGCAACGACGGAAACGAGATCACCAAAGGACTCAAGACACTGTCAATATCATTGGCATTGTGGCATCCGAAGTCTCACCACACCAGAACTAATGTGCCCTTGATGAGAAGAAGCACAGAGGTAACACTGGAATCATGAGACCCTCTGTCGCGGACAGGGCATCTCCAGTATCCCTTCCATCTGTAGCGCTCTCTCCAATCCGCAGCTCGAGACAACATGACCTTCGCTGACGTCGAGCCTCTCGGCTAGGTTCTGGGATCGAGCCTGCCGAAATTGTTTGCATGGTATGGGCGGGCAGGTGGAAAAGGTGAGGAAGGAGCAGATGGCAATAGCCGGGCCATATCGCGGCTCTGGCATATACATGAGCCTGCCTGAATGGGAAGCAACGCTCCTTCCTTTTACAACACCTACCACTTCCCTTCCCTTTCCTTCCCTCAGCATTTGAGAATCCCCTTCAAGCCGCCTCGTCCCTCTCTTCTCCTACCTTTGTCCATCCTTTCGCCAACCTTCTCTCGTTCTCTTCGACACACTCAACTCTCCCTACTCTCCAACCTCCTTCACCTCTTCATTTCTCCCGCAGAAACGGCGACGACGCCGTCCGTTGTCCTTCGTTTGCCAGCAGTGGGGAGTCTGGATTCTCACCTTCAGCACTTCTGCACCTTTGTCGACATTTCAATCTTTGTGTGGTCCTGTCGATCTCCTCCTGCCATTCTCTTCCTCATCGTCGGAACTATCCTTGGCCGTGACCACCGACAGGATGCGTATCAGAGAGTCGTTGGGCGCTCTCGTGGCCCTGGCCTCGCTGCCACTTGCAGTTGCCTTGCCCCTTGAGTAAGTCTTCTTGAAGCAATTGGCTTGGTCGTTCTTGCAGGTCTTTCATGCCATGCGAACTCAGCCTCTATGCCAGTTGATCAGATGCTGACTGCTCTTTGCCTCCAGCGACAACACAACTTGTGCTGCCGAGACGGTTTTCATCACCGTCGGAGCACCTGCACCTACCATTTCGCTCGGCACCACTGTCATGAGCATGGTCAGCACCGAGACCGTCGCCGTGTCCACTGTCACCGTCTACCCTGAGTCTGTCACTACTGTTTTCTCTGCCACCTCGTACCCAGTTCCTACCGAGGCCACTTCGGGAACCGGTTCATCCTCAGGTAAGTCAACTTGGCGTCGTTTCCGGCTTTTGGTCTTCGTTCTTCACTTCTTAAGTCTGACTGCTGACGACTTTTATCTCTCACAGAGTCGTTGGCTGCAACTGCCTCTGGTATTTTCGTCACCACTCAGACTTTTACCATCCCGGTTGGCCCTGCAGGTTCTCCGTACACTGGGACTGTCACTCTCACTGAGCCATGCCCTGCCTCTGGCTGTGGCACAACTGTCTCAGTTCCTGCTGTTGCTCCAACTACTGCCGTTCCGGGTCTGACAACCTACTACTTGACGACAACAATCACTTCGGGGTACAGTCCCCAAGTCGTTGCGACCAGCACCTATACGGTGATTGAGACAGCTCGTACCTCGAGCTCCAGTCCCTCCCTCGTCACTGCCAGCTTTACCCTCACAGTTGGGACCGTAACAGCCACTGCGACCACTTCGACTTCGGGATCAGCAGAATCAACTTCTACCCCTGTGGCCTCAGCAGAGCCTCCATCAGGATCTGTTGCTACCTCATCACTTGCGACTCCATCCTCTTCCACCCTCACGTCGGCTCCTTCCCCTGCGTCTCCCTCTGTCTTCACAGTAACCCTTCCTGGCCTTCCGGGATCATCGGCTCAGGTGATCACCATCACGGCAGCCACTCCAGTTACTGGGGGCCCAACCACCGGAGGTTCAACGACTGAAGGCTCATCCACTGGGACTCCAGCAGTCATCACTGAGACCACCACTCTGTACTCCGGAACAACTGAGATCCCAGGACCCCCACCGTCGCCAGTGGTTACCTCTGTTATTTTCACCTACACCGTTTCTAGAGGGGCCGTTCCCGTCGCCACTCTGACTGAGTCGACAGAGTTCACCTACACTGCATCAGCAGGAGCAGTCGGCACATCGCTCACTACGGTGGCAACTGTGACCACATTAAGCACTGAGACTGTGCTGGGGTCAACTGGTAATGCTTTTACTCCTCCCCAGTCTGAAATTCTTTGCCTGAAGCTCTCTTCCTAATGCATTTCAGGTGTTTCGCCCGGCCCGTCCTTGACGACGGTCACAATTGCACTACCGCCCACATTGTCGACCAGTGCCTCGGGTATTCCGTCTTCTGCACCGTTCGCCAACAGTACTGCCAGCCTCAGTGGAATTCCAGGTAGCGTTTCGACTGTCTTTGTCACTGGAACAACCGCTGCCACTAGCGTCATCGTGCCTCTCAACTCCACTACTTTCGTCGCCCCGTTCCCTACTGGCAATGCGTCTTCACCTTCAATCTCTGGTACCACGGCTCCTTCGGGAGTGATCACGGGCAGCCTCACGACCGTCGTTACCAATGAAACGGCTTCTGAGACAAGCGTGCCCGCAAGCTTGACCACCGTTTTTGTACCGCTGCCTTCTGGTAACGAATCTTCCACTTCCGTCCCAATCAGTGAGATTTCATCTGCTGGTGCTCTCACGGGTATTACGACTATAAGCATCAGCGGATCAGCCGCCGCGACAAGCATCATCATCGTCGCTAACACTACCACTGTCTTCGCTCCCCTGCCATCCGGAGATACCTCCTTGCCACCACTGCCAGGATCTCCTACTGCGTCGCCCCCTTTCCCAACAGAAAACGGTACGACTCCTGCGCCGCCGCCATCTGGTACTGGTATCAGTTCTCCGGCCCCGACCAATGCCACCGCGTCGACTGCCACCAGTATCGTCGTGTCACTGAACTCTACCACCTTGGAGCTGCCACTTCCGACAAATGCGACAGCTCTTGCGCCTGGCAATACCACCGCACCCTCTCCATTCCCAGGCAATGTAACTTCGGCACCAGTTACCGTTTCTCCATCTCCCACGGGCAACGGCACAGCTCCCACCGCTCCTCCTGGCCCTTCTGAGAGTGGTGCAGCCCCAACATCTGCCAATGCTACTGGTCCTGCCTCGCCTCCCGCGAACGTGACCTCTGCTGCAAACGGAACTGCCCCCATATCCTCTGGGCCAGGTAGTACTGCCCCAGCTAACACGACTGTACCCCCTATCCTGCCAACGGGTGAACCACCGTCCCCAGCCAACTCGAGCTTGTCTGCTGGTCCCGCAGCAAATGCCACAAGTGGCCCGCTGCCCACCTCAGCGCCGCCGGCGAACACGACCTCGCCGCTCAACGTCACAAGCCCTGCTCCCACTTCGGGCCCGACTGCATCCGCGCCGCCTCAAGGTGGACAAGGCGGACAAGGTGGCCCTTCGTCGAGTGCTCCCCCTCAAGGTGGTCAGGGTGGTCAAGGCGGCCAGGGTGGTCCTTCTTCGACTGCTCCCCCTCAGGGTGGACAAGGCGGTCAGGGTGGCCCTTCTTCCAGTGTTCCGCCTCAAGGTGGTCAAGGCGGTCAAGGAGGTCCTTCTTCCAGTGCTCCTCCTCAAGGCGGCCAAGGCGGTCAAGGCGGTCAAGGCGGTCAAGGCGGTCCTTCTTCCAGTGTTCCGCCTCAGGGTGGACAAGGCGGACAAGGCGGCCAAGGTGGTCCTTCGTCGACTGTTCCCCCTCAAGGTGGTCAGGGTGGTCAAGGCGGCCAAGGTGGTCCTTCTTCGACTGCTCCCCCTCAAGGTGGCCAAGGCGGTCAGGGTGGACAAGGTGGACAAGGAGGTCCTTCTTCCAGTGCCCCCCCTCAAGGTGGTCAAGGCGGTCAAGGGGGTCAAGGTGGTCAAGGAGGTCCTTCTCCCAGTGCTCCGCAAGGTGGCCCCCCTCAAGGTGTACCCTCTCAAGGCGGTTCTTCTAAGGGAGCGCCTCCTCAGGGTCCCCCACCCCATTCTCCTCTCCAGGGCGCTCCTCTCCAGTCCCACGCGCCGCCGAATTCAGTTCCACCGTCAACTGGAGTCTCTCAGCGAGGACCTGCGCAACCTGATCTGGCTCAATCGGCTTCAGCTCAAGCCGATCTGGCCCATTCCATTCAAGCCCACTTTAGCGAAGGACAGTCGACTCTTTCATCAGTCATCAAGGCTCGGTCAGAGCCTACAGAGGCCGTGACACCCTCTTGTGTTGACCTTGGCCACCAGGATAGCATGATTCTTGATGTGAGTGCCGCTTGAATTATCCTGCTTGATGCCTTGCTGACCACCAACACAGTTTGACGATCTTCCTGGTCTTCACTTGGCACCTGGCACCGACCCCAATGGCATCGCCCCTGATCACGTGTATAGCCCTTACCGCCGCTTCACCTGGTCTGAGGGCATCAAGATCATCCCTGGCTCAGCTGCGCCCTACAAGCCGTCTTCCGGAGATCTGATGCTCCAGGTTCCAAACGTTGCGGGCGGTGATCAGTTGGCGAAAATTAGCGTCGGCGACCTTCAAGCGAATCCATGCTTCCGCTTTGACTTCATCGGCATGCGGGCTGGATGCGCATCCAAGAAAGCCAACTGCATGTTCAACATCACTGGTTTTTCGTGGGACGACGATGCTCAGACCGAGGTGCCCGTGGGATCCCAGATTTCCAGCACGCGAGCTTGCTCTCGTCAAAAGAACTGCAAACTTGGCTCCCTCGTCGCAGACACAACGGCTGGACTGTACAACCTCACGTCTCTTCTCATAGACGTCACCGCACATAATCAGCCACAGAAATGGTGGGCAGACGACTTGGCGATAACCTGGACTGACACTTCTTGCGATGCTGCCATCTGCCGCTCCGATGTGCGAGACACATATCCGAAGCGTGGTCTTGGTCAGGGAATGACTCAAATGGTCAAGGTCGTCCATCCATGATCAACGATACTACCGAACCAGCATGCTGGTATTCACGCCATCTTAGGGTCTATGGACGGCGGCTTCTCTTGCTCATTGTCATAACCAGACATAATTGTTGCTCATCTCGATGTTTTGGGAGCCATCTCTTTTGAGAGGTTGTTTACACGCTGTGTAAAAGATTGTTCGGTTGTTCATCTCACCATAATGTATTTTGGAACCAAAATCGGGAGAGTAATTGTACTAGGAGGTTATGGCAGCAAATCGCTTCGTGTTCCAAGCTGGGGATGGTGAACATTGCTCTGTAGGAGTTTCGAGATTCGCTTCCGGTCAGGACTTACTGTCATAGAAACCAAATTAGTTATTATTATTGACCCTATTTGAATCGTCCTGTGACACAATGTTCTACAGCTCCAGCTTGTATCTGGATGCATGCCGACTTCCTGTCAGGGCTGGTCGAACGCGCCGAGGTCGGCCTCATCGGCAGTCGGCAAGTCTCCGCATCATCGGGGCGGGCTCTCGTTGCCGGGAATAACACATAACCGCCCAACACACGATGTTCCGCCTACGCCCTTCCCCCGGAAGTTATGTGAGTCCCTGGTCCTTTCAAAGCATTGGGTTTGTCATAAGTAGCCCGAAAACCTGGGGCAGGACTTTCGCCCCACACAGCAAGAGAGCTAACCATGGCTATCGATCGGGAATTCTTGCCCGAGGAATAGGAGCTAGTAAGGATTAAATAGCTGCCAGTGTCCACAGCTAACAGAGACCCTTCACCTTTTGTCAACATGAGTCAACGGCAGGCCATTCATGCTTTTCTTTTACCGAGCATAGACACTACATTCGGGTGATGGTCCTTAGTTTAATGCTGTGCTGTTTTGTGACATCAAAACCAGCTACTCAACGTCAACAAGGATGAAGCTTTGGCAATCATTTCGTTGAGATTCTTTCCTTGACTTCTACTTTACTTCGTCGGGAACCCTGGGCAACGCTACTAGTAGACGCTCAACCTCCTATCGAGCCGAAACCCAGTTGTGACTCGGCATTGCCAATCGGAAACTCTCAGGTTTTCGCCGCCAACTGAGAATGGCCCGCTCCCCATCGACAAGCAGCGGTAGTACCGACCGTGATCCATCGACTAGCACCGAGGAGAAGGGCAGGGACTCCGTCGATGGAGCAAAAGGGTACGAAAAGGCTGAGGGGATCCCACAAGATGGCTTGGAGGCTCAACCCGCTGGACTTCGACGATTGGCGACGCGAGACTCCAACACGCAGGCCGTGCCCGGCGTGCAGCTCGACGAGAGCGATTTCGAAGACGACCGCAGCGGCGACGACCATCGCGCATCGGGCGCCCAAGAGGAGGACCGCGGTGGCGGAGGCAACGGTGTCTTTGGCCTCGCCGAACGCGTCCTCAGCCGTACGACGAGCAAGTCGAGCTTCAACCCTGGACCTCCACCGGATGGTGGGCTGAGAGCCTGGGTGACTGTGGCGACTGGTCACCTGGTTATCACGAATACGTGGGGCTATATCAACTCGTTTGGTGTGTTCCAGACGTATTATGCCACTGAGTTGGGCCTCCCGCCTGCTACCATTTCGTGGATCGGCTCTATCCAGGTCTTTCTGCTGTTCTTTATTGGCACTTTCACCGGACGAATCACAGATGCAGGAGTGAGTTACACCTCCGGCTTACACCAACTTTGTGCTACCTCAGCTGCTCTTGTGTCTGGTCACCTCAGCCTGCCGTCAGCCTGGGGTATGCGCTCAGGTAGACAGTACGAAGCAGCATTCTAGAAGATTTCTTGGCCTCTACTCGTCCGTTTCAAACGCCAAAATGGCTAACTCGAGGTGTCTTAGTATTTCCGCGAGGTGTTCCTCCTCGGGACTGCTTTCCAGTTGCTGGGCATCTTCACCACATCAGTCTGCACCAAGTACTGGCAGCTCTTCCTGGCCCAGGGCATATGTATGGGCCTCGGTAATGGCTGTCTCTTCTGTCCTACGGTGGCAACTGTGTCGACGTATTTCAGCAAGAAGAGGGGGCTGGCCATTGGAATGACAGCCTGTGGGAGCGCGACAGGTGGTCTGATCTTCCCAGCGATGGCCAGGCAGCTGTTACCTACGGCAGGGTTTCCGTGGACTATCCGGGCGATTGGTTTCATTCAGCTTACGAGCCTGGTGGTTGCCAACATTGGGCTGAAGCGCAGGATCCCGCCTAGAAAAGCAGGGGCACTGGTCGAATGGGCTGCCTTCCAGGAGCTTGAGTACACCTTCTTCGCGGCTGGGAGCTTCACTGTGAGTTTGAGCCTCAATTTCTACAAGCATGAAAATGGTTTTATGTTTTCGGGTTTGCTCAGGCGGATTCCCCAAGCTAACAAAATGTAATCTGCAGTGCTTCCTCGGCGTCTACTTCGCCTTCTACTACCTAGCCTCCTACTCACGCGATATAATCGGCCTCTCCTACGTCGACTCGCTCAACCTCCTCCTCCTCCTGAACGGAATTGGCATAATCGGACGCCTAGTCCCCAACCACCTTGCCGACCGCTGGGGTGCCATCAACATCTTCGTGCCGACGGCGATCATCGCGGGAGTGTGTCAGCTGACCTGGATTGCCGTGAGCGACCCGCCGGGCCTGTACGCGTGGGCCGTCTTCTTCGGGATCGCAGCGGGCGGGATCCAGTCCCTCTTCCCCGCGGGGCTGAGCAGCCTGACGACGGACCTGCGCAAGTCTGGAACGCGGATGGGCATGGTCTTCACTATCGTCAGCTTCGCCACGCTGACGGGACCGCCAATCGCGGGGGCTATCATCAGTAGCTGTGGGGGCCAGTATTATGGCGCGCAGGCCTTTGCGGGGTGCGCGATGATTGTTGGTGGCGGGTTTATGGCGGCGGCTAAGGTTGTGAAGCAGAGGAAGGTTGGGGGTGGGTGGAAGACTAAAGTTTAGATGCTTGTATATACTCGACGGCATGTACATCTCCTTGCGTCCGTTCATAACACAAAGTCATTTGTGAGCATCACCCTTTGAAAGAATAGAGCCTGATTTTGATTACAGACCACGAGGGTCTACGCCGGATAATGACTCATCAGAGAATTGGAGCCACTCGGAAGATGTTCCAAGGACATCTGTATTGCGGTTTAGCATAAATGCTTTTAACCCCATTTCCTTTCCTATGTGAACCATGCGCAGCACCACTAAACGAAGTTCTCCACATGACATAGGTAGGCTGCAATAACTACATTGCCCACGCATCTCCACCATTTACTTCGGCCCTTGGAGAAATAGACCAAAGACACCCAAAAGCTTGTCCAAAACGATTGGGTCTCCAGCCGACAAGTCGTCTAGAATCTTCCTGCGCCCCGTCTCACTCTCGCTGGTGGCTTTGACCACGCTTGATTCGTCGTCCTTCGCATCCACGCCCGCCTTGTACACCTTGGACACACCGCCATTACCAGCAGCATACGGTGAGAATGGCTCCTTGCCGTAGGCAAAAGCCAGGAAGTCCCCAGACATCTGGTCGGAGCTCGCCTTCTGGCCCGGACTGAGGAAGTCGTTGTAGTTGCCCAGCAGGATTGCAATGTCCAGCGCGTGCGTGGCCTTGCCCTGCCACTGGCCGGGCCATGGGTTGGGCATGTTGAAATGGGTGAGGAAGGACTTTGTTCCGAGCCTGGAACCAGCCGCAGCCCATCCCTCCGCCGTAGCTTTCGCGGGCTGGGCGAAGCCGATGTCGTTCAGGAAGTTTAAGATCGGGACCCTGTCCGAATTGGACTCGTTGATGCCGTAAGCATCCAGGATGGCCTTGACTTTGGCTGGGTCATCTGCGAAGACGGTGTTGAGGCTGTTCTTGAGAGATGTCGCCAGGTTGTCGGTTCGGTGGGCAAGAGCCGTCAATCCTATGATCATGCCGTCGAACTGCCCATCTCCTAGCAGGATGGATTTGCAGTAGTCCACACCAGGGAATTCCTTCTCCAGCGAGCTGGTGTCGGCCAGCGAGGCGTAGGACGGCTTAGAACGGACGACGTCTCCATCGTGGGCCGCGGACAAGGGAACGGGCAGATGGCCAAGCTTGGCAGAGAGCTCCTCAGCCGGGATCTTGAGGAGCGACTTGACTTGGTCAGCTGGCGACTGGCTCTCAATCCCTAAGACTTTGGTCGCAACACTGTAGGCGATTTCTGTGACTTCCAGGGGGATGGGCTGGATGAGGGGGCTGCCGCCGTATGCGGCCAGTCGGCTGAAGAGAGGTTCAGGAGACTGAAGATGGTAGAAACCGGATGCTGACGGCGATGTGAGCTGGTGGATCTTCGCAGGTTCGAATAGTGCATTTCATGGAAGACCTACCAGCGCCTGCACTGCTGCACAAAAGGGTGACTTTCGCAGGATCTCCGCCGAAGCCCGAGATGTTCTTCTGGACCCAGCGCAACCCGAGTTTCTGGTCATCAAGCCCATTGTTGGGCTTGAACCCCGCGTCCTTCAAAGCTGATGAGGCCAGGAAGCCAAAGGGGCCCAGACGATAGCTGGTGATTATAACATCAGTACCACTATTGAGAACGGCGCGGCCTTCTGGACATGCACTCACTTGATTCCGACGGCAACAACCGGGCTGTCGAGCTTGACGCTTCGCTCGACCAGGCGAGCAAGGTCCCACTGCGGCCAGCTCGCACTCCCCGTGGCAAAGCCGCCGCCGTGCAAGAAGACGACGACGGGCAGCGGCTCCGCCCTCGTGCCCCTGGCGTCGAGGGACGGCGCCGACACGTTGAGGGTCAGACACTCGGTGTCGCTGAAGCTGTACTCGGGGTGCGGCAGGCTGTGCTGCAGCAGCAGGTGCTCGTTGTCGACGTTCTTGGGGTCGGCAACCGGCAGAGGCCCCGTCTTTGTCGCCTGGACCGGGCTCTTGTACGTCTCGACCAGCTTGCCCCTGGCGAACCGGTTCTCCAGCGTTGCGTACTGGATGCCGAGGTACTGCTCGACGTGGGCCTGTGCCTTTGGCTGCACGCCGTGGATTTGACCCACCGAAGGGTGCTCGAGAATTGTTGACGCCATGTTTCCGTTTCTTTTTTTTGGTCGATAAGAATTACTTGAATGTCTCAGCCTGAGACTGGGGATCACTCGAAGTGAGATGGCCAGACCACGTGGGACATATATAAATACGCCAATAAATGGGGGGAACGATTTCCCTAGCCACGGCATCTGCAATGTGCGGGGCCGGGGCTGTCACGGAGGAAGCGGGGATACGGAGTAGCTGAGTGCTCCGGAGCTCCGGCACCTGGGACGGCCAGGGGCCTTTCTGACACCAGCTATTGTGATATATCGCTGATAGTATGTGCAAAATTTTGGAACACCTGGCGCTACGAATCTATCATTTAGTGGCCAACTATTTGGGCTTCGTCCAGGGCACTTTCGGTCGTCTCGCAGCCCAACCAGCACCGTCTCCGGCGAACAAAACAGTCCAAGCTCGGAGTACCACAGGCCCCGCGGTCAGTTCCGATCCGTGGAACATGCGTGCGCCAAAAGCCACGGAAAGAAAGTCACAGGGGCTCGCTTCCCAGGCCTGAGCAGAGAAAGTAGGCGGTTCGTCCATAGCTCGGCAGTCTGGCCTGGGATTGTTTTCTAAGAAGCTGTCATGCTCTGCTTATCACAAGCACTCTTTTTCAGGAATCTGACCTGCCCAGGTAGGTGTGTCTATGTCCAATTCCCTGCATCGCTCAAGTCATTTGTGGGTCCAAATTTATTCGATGCTCTCTATACTGTGCAAAACTGTATAATGTTCACGTCTGTATACACTTAGTCCTCCATAGTCCTTACTTGAAATTTATAACAGCATATCTTGCAAGCTTATTTCAAGATTAACTTATTTCCCTAAAATAAGCCCTCACTATGCACCACACAGAAGCCTTCAGCATTAGTTTAGTTGGAGTCCAGTTCGATGCTTCAACAGACCCTGGCACTATTCTTCTGTCTGGAAGACTGGTGTCGGTCGAAACAAGGTTGGACTCTCACCTGCCAGCTGATCCATGCCATGCACCAGCGTCTCTAACCTTGGTTTCCCCCATTCAGGGGCCAAAGACTGAATAAATGGATAGGAACCAAATTTTTCTCGGAATAGCTTATCCCGCGGCAGGCTGTCACGATAGTTAACGTAGTCAAATGCTGGGTTGCCCACATTAGATCATTTTATAGTGGACATCCACATCAGATTATCCCACGGTGGATTATCTCATACCAGGGTATCTTCCATGCCAAATCATCTTATAGCGATGTTTAACCTCTTTACGACTTGATTGATGGGCATGTTGCCTAGGCAGGCGGCAGGCTAGGCCTTTGTAAGTGAAGGTTGGGAGGGTATAGAAAGGGCGGTGGAGGGTTGGCATTTCATTTTCACAAAATTCAGGCCCAAAACGCAATCATAAAAGCGTCCGTAGACATATTGACAAGAATATCAGCCCTTTGCAAGTTCCACATTCCTACTTCATGCCCCAATGCTCGCAGCAGCAATTTCTGCTTGCTTCGCGAGGATGCCGACAGTGCTCACAATGCTTTCTGGCCTGGTGAAACCCTCCTCAAAGGGCAATCTCTCTTCCTCTACATTGTAACAAGTCAGCTCAAGGGTTATGCATTTTGTGAGAACGGGAAAAGAACCAGACTTACGGAACATAACCTTGACCCACTCCGTCACCGCAGTCGATGATGAGCCATTGTTGAAGACGGACAAGTACAGGGCAGACTCGATCAAGCTGAAATTAACACCGCTTGACGTCAAGTTGAACTCTGGGTTCTCCTGGGCAGCGCCTGCCAGGCGGGCTGCCCGAGCACGGGCTGCAGTCTTGACGTCGATGGTGTCCTCGGTGAAGAAGGAGGCCACTGTCCCCCAGATGGTCGCGTTGAAGCTGTGGTTGTCGCCGAAGTAGATGTCCGCACGGCTCAGACTGCCGTCGTGTTCTATGACTATATTCGCAACCATTTGTGAGCGGTAGGGTTCGTGCGAGAGTACGGGGAGACGAGCTGTGACTTACTGCCATGTCTGCTGAGATCATCCAAGTTGAAGGATGAGTTGTCACCTGTTGTAGATGTCTCCAGGGCCTTGGTGCCAACAAGCAGTGTTGCCGATGGGTCCAAGTTGACTCCGTTGGTGAAACCCGTCAAGAGATCTTGGAGCGTGATCGCCAGGCCGTCACGAGGGAGATATCCATGGTTTGCTAGAGTGTTCACCATAGGGCAGGGGCTTCGTCCTGATCAAAAAGAAGTTAGCAAATGCGCGTCCTCAATTTTGTGCCACTGCACAAAAATCCTTAGGGGGTGGCATTCAAGGAATTAGGGCTGCAAAACATGAGTATCGACGTACGGTCAGTTGATGACGGTGCTTGCCAGGGATAGTCACCATCGGCCAGCACACTGGAAACCAACGACGCAACGAACAGGAGAGACGACTTGGGAATCATTTTGTTTGGATAACGAAGGACAACAAGCTTGGAGAGTGCATCACCCTCACCTGTGCAGACCGCACGGAATAGCCCAACCTTTTGAAGAAACTCATCCCCTTGACCTGCATCACAGGCCAGGCTTTTGTCGCGCAGAGCCCCGTGGAGCCTAGGATTGATGGACAGCAGAGTTGCATCCCGCTATGATCTGCGGAGCGTCCCCGAAGCTGTGGCTTGCTGCCACCTGCCAGGCTAAATCATCCGTCATCACAATATGCCTCTCCTCTGATTGGCGGTCTTGGGGCGTTGTATCCGCAGCCGGGCCACGCCAACCCAAAGCGACAGCGTCCTCCGAGATCACAGTCCCATCGTATCATACGGGCCCGGTCAGGGATGCCGAGGTATGCCTGCTCCTGGCAAGGGCTGTTTCCAATTCATTACTCAGTCAACTGCCACCACGCTACAGAACCTTCCTCAATGTGGCTTGACATCCAAACCGGTCTCCTCAATGTCAAGGGGGCATTTGCAGTTTCCTTGGTTGGATGCCTCCGATACGGCGCACTAGGACCATAGTGGGCTAGAAGTCCTTCAAAGAGGAGGAATTGGAACAATGCTCCGCCCGACAGTGCAACGCATAATCTGAGGGAATGTCCCGAGGTCTCCATGAGAAAAACTCGTATAGCGGACTTAGCCGTAGTCGTCGCGGCGATATCAATGAATAAACAGGTTGAGTGGGCGGAATTTGGAATCCTGTGGGCACGCTTTGAAATCTGAAATTGTGACCACTCAGAAATTTCAGATCCACTGCGCAACACGTTCCAGAGTTGCCGTCAAAAAATAAATTTGGACAATGACAAACGTCGCGCTTCCATTACAAGACCTATTATTCAAAAGTGTATCACCAACCACTCTATGAATGTATGCTTCCTCAGCACCGACCATCCAATATAGGCTCTAATTGTTAAATTATATCCGACCACGTTCAATAGAGTACCGGCGTAAATTGTCACGGCGGTGGAATAGTGTTGTTTTCATCTGTACTTTCGAACCCAGCCGGATTGTGGTGACAGAGTCAAGCCCGTTCTATTTCGTGGATGGTCCCATGCATATCCAGATTCCCAGCAACTAATTAAGCTTAAACTACAGCGGCGGGATTCCCCTGCAAAGTCACAGCCAAATCCGGGTCCACCGTGGGCTGGACCTGCTTCCTCTGCTGGATATCCCTCTTCTCAAGCCAGCGCATCAACAACGCGGTCGAAATAAGAACCACGCCGAAGGTTGCAGCAGCAATGAATCCGGCACGGAACTCCGGTCCCATCGATGTGCGCCATGCTGCATCTGTGTACCAAATCTGGTTGACGTATGAAAAGATGTTCGAGAAAGCAGTCAAGAACCCTCGCATCTCATGATCTTCTGGCATGAGGTCAGGGAACCACGAGTAGTAGATACCCGGAACACCAGCTGACATCCATGAGATGTAGAAGGCGAAGTACTTCAGCCCCAGAGGCACATCCCAGATTGCAAGAATTATACATCCAAAGATGGTACCGCCTTGCATGACCAAGATTGCTTGCCATCTTCGGCCTCGTAGGAGGGGCGAGTCGGAGAGCATGCCTGCGAGGACCTGGGTTATAACAGCCACCGCGGCCTGCCCGGTCGGCCAGACGTTGATCTGGTAGACCGAGTGCCCCGTAGACTTCAAATACAAGGCGTAGAAGGGCTGTTGGACGGGAAAACTCGACTGCACAAAGAAGTAGCCGAATGACAGTACCCAGAACTGCCAGGAAGTTACAATGCGGAAAACTTTCTTCTTGTTCCATGCGGATGCGCCGAGCGGTTTGTAACCCTCGTCGAGGAGTCGTTTTCGTGCGAACTCGGCTTCTTCTGGCTTAATGTAGAACGCTCGGGTGTTCTCTGGGAAATCAGGGTTGAAGAAATAACCGAGGACACCAATGGGAAGACTGATCACGCCGCACTGTGATGACGTCTGATTAGTCCAACCTCCTAACGTTTTGCAGAATTGATATAGAGACAATCCACGATCCTGGAGGGACTCACAATTATAAACAACCACTGCCAACCAGCGCGGCCCATCCTACCATCCAGGCCATTATACGCACCAGCTTGGAGGTACCCCGAGAACATTTGTGAGAGGGTAGCGGTAGAGTAGAACAAAGTGACCCGCTTGCCACGCTCGCTCTTGGTGTACCAACTAGCTATGAGGTAGATGATGGTAGGGAAGAATGCGCCTTCGCACAGCCCAACCAGGAATCGGATCGCATAGAGCTGAGGGACAGACTTGACGGAAGCCGCACAGAAGGTGAAGACAGCCCAGAGGATCTCGAGCGTGGAGATTATGTACGAGGGCCGGACTTTTGTGACGAGGATCACAGCTGGGATCTGTGATATCACATAACCGGCCGTGAAGACGTTGGACGCGTATGTGAGCTCGTTGCCGTGCATTCCTAGGGCTTCTTTCATCCCTGAGACGTATGCATTGTTGATATTGGCCTGGTCTCTGTTGAAAGTCTAATCTCAGTGACTGATGCCTTCCACGAATGTCATTTGTGCTTTGGGTTCACATGTTTGGAGACTCACAGGTTTTTGCAGAAGTACCCCAGACAAGTATAAGTCAGTAAGAAAAAGTCGAGTTTCAAAAGAAACTTTTTCTCGTACGCCGGCTTGTCCGGATCGTCCCAAATAAAGCGTTGGAAAGTTCGCCAGAAAGAGCCTCGTTGCCGTTGTGCCTCATCAAGCGAGTCATTTTGGTCATCTGCCGTTTTCTCTGAGAGATTTTGCAACCTAGACTCGGCCTTCGTCTCTGTTAAATCCGACATAGTGCGTGCCCCGGAGAGGTTTTCCAGAATGGCAAGTGACCCTAGGAAGTTTTTTGGTAGCCTTTGGACGACTAAGGTGAGCTACAACAAGCTTTCTAGGCGCCTATCAACCTTGGCGACAATTTGAAATGCGACGGCCTGGTTTATATTCGAAGTATTTGCTTCAGCTGTAGATTTCAGCGATATCCGGTGGGCATCACCGGATGGCGCCATCCCTGGGCCATATGAGCCATTCGCCTGCTTATCATCCAGACACTCCTTGTGGAAAGCCGGCCTGCGGTATCAGGTAGAATATCGGGTCTGAAGGCATGCACTTTTGCATCAACAGGCACATCTAACGTTAATAATCCATTTTCTCGGGATCAGAGCCAATAAAGTGCCTGGCATCAGCGGGGTTGGTGTGGTAGCAATCGGTGGTGCATATGACGAGATCCACGCTACTCCGAGTTATGAATGAGAGATCGCAGAGGTTCTACACACCCAACTGACCTTGATAGATGTTTGCTTACCAAAACATCACGGAACATGGTAAGTTGCGGCAAAAAGTCTCCCACGCGGAGAATACCTTCTCAGGTTTGTAGTTGGTCAAGAAGCAAATGAACCCTCGGTCAGCAGAAGAAAGGCATAACCAGCGCGTATCATCCGGCTAAGGAGCAGGACTGTAAAAGCAACTCAATGAACATCAAGGAGATTCCAAAGCAAGATTTTCAAACGTACTTTAATGTAACTATGAAGAGCCCACATTTTATAGCTCGTGCATTATTGCTTTGAGGCCCCGACGCTGATGTGTGAGATGGTAGGCATGATTGGCAGGATGCGCGCTCTCCATTGAGTTCACGTATTCTCTCATGGGTTCATCAGTGCGTCGAGCCTAGGGAAACGAATTTGAAAGCTTCCACATGAGTTGAAAGACTATCACGTACGACAAGTGAAGCAACCCGAAGACAGCGATGCCGACTTACGCGGTCTGACCCCATTGAATCCACCTTGCACTCCCCGGCCTCGCCTAATTCATCAGACACTCGGTTGCGAGGATGGAAATAATCCTTGAGACTCTGCACTCAACAGCAGCAAACAAGGTCATCGCCATACAGCCAGAGTATCGAGCCCTCAAACATGTTGACGCGTTAAGCGAACGAGGAATCCGGAATCCAGGCCATCTTTTGCTTTTCGAGAACCGGGAGGGGAGATGTGTTGCCGCCCTGCTGAGTCGCCGGCATTGACGGAACAGTCACCGTGCGACATTTCTGTGCTGCTTCTCGCTCGGCGATATTGAATGCGGAGGTCAGGGCCATGCTGCGCACTACTCCTCTTGATGTGCTGAGAGCCTTGATGTGAGAATCACCCGTTTCGATCAGCACGTAGTCTTGCGAGAACCGCGGCTGTCGAGGGAGAGGGAGGACGCAGTGGGCGGTGCCTTTCAATCCAGCTCTGCTTCTCCTCCAAAATGTGCTCCGGTCCCCCTTCCACCATCCACGCCATTCCCGCCGACTCAGGATACGTCAGATACTGTGCAACTGACTTGGCAAGCAACATCTCAGAACGCAAGCCCATGAGCCAGGGATGCACGGCTGTCATTGTCCATCGTTAGCTCAATGTGGTTCGACCGAACTGTTTGCCCAAGCCTCGACTCACCGCTGAGGTAGTCGTGCACCGTGACGGAGTGACCGCCTGCAGCTGGCGTGATCACAAGCTTCTGGCCCCTCTTCCTGAGTGGTCTATCCTCCCCACAGCAGCGAATGAGAAACTCCGTGTCCGAGTCTTCCTCTCAGCTGCCGTCCTCCTTGGCCTCCGCCGCGTATGGCCTGTCCTCATCGCTTAGATCACCATACGTGACATACTCCGGGTTTGCGAGCTCCCCCTCGTGGTATCCGTGCGACTCTACCCAGTTCCACTCCCACTGCTCCAGGTCGTAGACGGACACCTCGACCGACGAGACCTTGGGCTCGGTCATGGGCAGCTGCGCGATCTCGTGTCAGATGCCGCCGCCAAGGGTCTGCTGGAAGTACGGCTCGAGATCGTCCGCGCTGCGGGGAGTGGCCAGAAGAGACGTTTGGCGGCGGGGGAGAAGTAGACGGCGACAGTTGGATCGTACTGGAGCTCCTTAAAGGAGCGTTACGGATGGCCCTCTTACGACGGGCCTGCTGGTTGGGAAGACGTTGCCATACCAGTTGTGTTGATGTTTGGGGTTGTGAGGTTGGGTTGGATTAACACGTCTGTTACCGAGAGGCGCTGTGGGAATTTGAGGACCGCGAGTAAGGTGCAGAGTAACTACGCTGCTTAGTGTTGAGCCTGAATCTGCGGTTCTGGATTATTCAAACTAAGCCTGGTCTTAATCTCCCGGTGCCTCAAAGACCAACCCTTGGTTATACCTCTCTTGAAATCCCGCCTCAGAGTATGCAAAGTCTCTCACTCCAACATCAGAGTGCTGAGACCAGAACGTCGTCTGGTCAGGCTCCGAGTCCTTCATCCACGCAAACTTCTCAATCTTACCCTCTGAATCCAACACAGACATAGCCTCCTTGTGTCCATAAAAGGCGGCTAGGTCGAAAGGCGTCCAGCCTTGGTCATCCTTTGGCTCGCGGTCACTCACACGCTGCAGTACAAGAAGCAGCGGAGATACCACTCCTGCGAATGCGGCCGAGTGTAGAGCTGACCAGCCGTATCGATCTTTTATGTTGACGGACGCGCCACGTTCCAGAAGTAGTGTCGATACTTCCGTGTTCTCCGCTTCAAGCGCATGTTGTAAAAGGGTGACGCCGCCCCGCGCGTACTCCACGCTCAAGCCAGCATCCAAGAGTTGCTCCATTGCTCTGCGCGTCTGGCCGTCACTTATAGCAGCCCACACTGGGTGTATCTGATCATCCGGGAGATCCCCGAATTCGGCGCCGTGGTTTCGCAGGATCGATATGACAAGGGGGTCACCCCAGCCAACGCTCAGTTCCACGAGGGAATGCCCCTGGGCATCCGAGACATTATGACTAGCACCCTTGCTAAGAAGATAGGTCATCGTATCGGTGGCTCTCGCCTGGGCAGCTACCATGAGAGGCGTATAGCCAGCTGTGTTGCGGCAGTCTTTGATGTCGATCGACTCATCAACCAACACCTCGAGTGTCTTCGAACACCCGCAAGCAGCAGCACAATGTGCGGCGGTATTTCCAGATGCGCCTCTCGCCGCCAAGTCTGCACCATACTGCGAAAGTAGCTTGAGGATTGGTGTGCCCTGTTCGCCAGCACTCGCCGCCTTGTGCAAAGGTTGGTCGCCATATTTGCATGCTGCTTCAACGATCGCGCCGTTCCCGACGAGTAGCGACAGCACAACGTGTCCAGCTGCGTTGGTTATCATGTGTAATGGGGTCAGGTGGACATTCGACCGCGCATTGACATTGGCGCCATGATCGATCAGAAGTCTGGCACTGTTGGCGTCACTCATATCTGCTGCAACGTGCAGCGCCGTGAGTCCTTCTTTGTCAACAGCACCGACGTTGGCTCTGCCTTCCTCCAAGAGCCACTGAATAGTTGCCAATTGTTTACCCTTGATCGCATGGAACAAGACAGTTTGACCTCGCGCGTCACGCATCTCCAAAGTTTTCGTCTTCTTGTATAGACTTTTGACCATTTCCAGGTCTCCCATCCGCGCACTGAAGTGGATGCTCTGCATATCGAGGGTGTCCACACGGGTGTACTGCTTCTCCCCTTTCAGCAAAAAGTTGATAGTCGTGTCGTCGCCGCCCTCCATGGCCCAGTCCAGGGCCGTCTCCCCTGCGGCGTTTTCTTCGTTCAAAGGAACACCCAGCTGCAGAAGCTCCTGGCAGATTGAAACGTGGCCCCGTCTGGCGGCCCAATGAAGAGGCATAGCTCCTTGGTCGTCTCGATACTGAAGGCCTTCTTTGTTGCTTATGATGAGCTTCGCTGCTTCGACATGATTATTTTGGATTGTCGCAATCAAAGCCACACCAAACGCATCAGGCCCTGGTCTTTCTCTGCCAGATTCGCCGTGTATGATGTTTTTGAGTGCCTGGAGGTTATTGGAACTGGCTGCCCACTTCAACATTGTGGCAGTTTCCTCGGATGATGCTTCCTGTTGCTTCTCGAGATCACGGCTTGTCTTGATCTGTTTGCGGTAGGCCGGAGAGCATTGGAGTATCAATGCGATGCAACCCAATGGTATTGCAACCAGTGCAAGGAGGATCGCCTTAGAGTAAAGCACCATGCGACGTCTTGATTTGAGCACAGCATATCCAGAGAAGACCAGAAGCATCAGCACAAGTGACACGTAAATGTAAAACTGCCAGGGTGAAGCAGTCGCGAAGATGTCAATCTGCATGCTAAAAAGGGCCTAATGATGATGATTAGAAGGTGTCACACAAGTAGAAGAGAGTAGACAAGGCTCATACCGAGGTGAATAGAAGTGGAAGAAATATGAACTTAATGGTGGCAATGTTAGATCATGATTCCATGAGGGCACGTTTTGAATGACTTGCCGTGATCCAGGTCAACCTTCTGATGCTGTCATTCTGGTCCCTTGATCGATACCCTTCATCAATGGAGATGAGATTTGTGACCCGCTGTATAAGTGCATCAGTTTCTTGCAGCAGTTCTGCTGAAATTCTGAGGTCGATCCTCTCAAATCTTTGAACATATCCGGTTGCGATCATGATGGTTTCGAAGTTATTGGTGCGGTCTTCTGCCCATCTTGGATCGCCATACACGTCTCTCAAGAATGCGATCCGTTGCAGCTGCGTCCTCAAGGCCGAGCGGAATTCTTCCCAGTGCTGTGCAGCAATAATCAGGGTCCGCACAATGCTGCGGTCGGTCTCAAGGCGTTCCTCTAGCACCTCCACACGCTATCAAACCACGCCCTTGTCAGTCTGAGAGTCACATGTCTTGATAAGCCTTCCAACTTACGAATGAGCTCAGAAAACTTGAGGATGCCAAGAGAATAGCTTCCCAATTCTCGAGCATGTATTCGAGCTGCTGGAATATGTAATCGAGCGGAGATGCTCTGGCTTTCACTTCAATATCGTAGTTTTGATACACGAGCGCATCGTATGCGAAAAGGGTTGTTTCAAGAGTCCGACAGCGGAATCGGAATAATTGCAAGTTCCAGTCGGCATGGTAGAAATCAAAACAGCTAAGTAGAAACAATAGCGTTAGCAAGCCTCCAAGTAACAACGGTAGCAAAGGAGTTGCAAGAGGTCGAAGGATTACCTTATACCAAAGCGAATGCTAGTCACTCCGTTGGTTGTCTCAATCTTAGGGGAGCTGTATACCTCATCCGAAGGTCGTGATTCGAGCTTGAGGTAGAACTTGAAGTTCTTATGGAGCATATAGTGGCCGCAAAGCTGACCCTCAAGACAGCGCTTACAGGCACAAGAGCCACTACCCCAAACATCAGACACGACGTTGTTTCCTAGGAGGCCGTAGGGATACTGTGAGAATCTAGAGAAATCCAGATGCTCAAACAAGGGCATCAGCAGCCTCGTGGGACAATTTGGGCCATATCGAAACGCCCGACATCCCTGGTCGTTGACAGCTTCGGGGTACATGCGGAGATATCTCGCGAGCGCATCCGCTGTGGAGAATGAGTTGCTTGTGCTGCCGTCTTGCACAATGACCCTGGACAAAGCGCTGTCTTTGAGGCTGGGCTGTTCCCCTGCAGCTCCGTCGGGGAGATCCTCCGGCCTAACCTGGGTTGTCGGCCGTTGATATGTAGCTGTCGGGGGCTGTTGCTGCTGCGGTGGCGGTGGCTGCTGCGATCCGGCTTGGGGTAGTGGATAACTAGAGTACTCCTGTGTCGGTGCATCGTATCGACCTTGTTCTAAACCTGGGGCCCCGGGCGGCGATGCGTAAGGGTTTGCTTGTATCGGAGGCGGCTCGTAGCTGCCTCCATAGTAAGCATTGCTTGAAGAGGCTTGCGCATTTGGCGGGGCCGAGTATGGTTTGTAGTAGCTCTGTGGAAGTTGGTACGGGGGATATGGGGCACTCTGGGTGCTTGCGCCATAATATGGCACAGACTGTGAAGGGAGATAGCCCTGGGAAGGAATAAGCGGCGGAGCAGATTGATAGGCAAGGCCCTGCGGTGTTGGATTAGGAGCATAAGGCTCTGCTGAGAATGCGCCAGGTGGCTTGTTCGCCGTATATGGCGCATAGTAGTCATATGGTTGAGCTGCTGTGGGTTGTTGGTATGGCAGCCTGTTAAATGAGGCAGGCTGATATTGAGGGTAACTGGAAGGCTGTTGGGCTGCTGTCACGCTTGGTCTTTCCGAAGTCTGAGCAGCCTTGAATGAAGACTCTTCTGCTGCATCGTACGGGTATGGTAGCGGCAATGGCGGCAGCGATGAGGTTGCTTCTTGGTACTGCGACTCCGATGAACCTCGTTGAGCTGAGGGCGCATCCAGAATTACTGGCAGGTCTGGCAGTGGTAGCGCTGATAGTGTTGGTGCTGGTGCCAGTGATTGATTTCGCTCCTCGTTCTCACTTGGAGCTGGCGACGACGCCATCGCAACGCGTGGTGTTCATTCAGAAGCACTGGAATCGAGACAAGACAGATAGATCTCTTCTGTTGATATGAACGACTTCAGGAAGAACAGACATGGCATTGCTTTTTTCATAGAACTTATAGGCAAGCACGGCTGAGACAACAAGTAAAGACAGCTAGACCCTTGCCGGTTTATCAGCTCGTGAGACGGCATAGAATTCAGCTCGGGAGACGCCACCGAGTTCAGCTGTGCTGCAGCTATCACGGACTAGCAGATAGGACGCAAGATAATTGGCCCATTGCCAGGGGGTTTTTAAACTAATCAACAAACTATCCATGTAAGGTCTAGAATCAAGGATAGCTTCTTCATGCCTGTTCTCTTGAGGCGGCAAGCTGGCTGCATGCAGGATTACTTGATGGTTGTTGGCGAGGGTTTGAACCACAGTCGTCAGGGAATTCGTACGTCGGTTGTACTGTACAGTGACACAGAAAAAGTGTCGGGACAGTCACGCAAATTCCCACCCAACCCCATCATTTTTAAATAGAGATTATATTTTTACAACATCAAATCTCAGCTCCTAGTGCAGCGTCGTCTCAGGGACCCTGTTTCCAAACGCTCAGTTTGTTAAAATACATTTCCATTCTGCAAGACTCTCCTCATCCTTTCAATATATCGTTCGCCCCGTCTTTACCTCGCCTAGCAAGAACCCTTCCTCTGCCATCCTAGCCACCAGATCCACCAACATCTTGTCACATCCAGCGGCGGCCATGATGCCTACCGTTACCGGCAATGTCTCGTTGCGCCGCGTAACCCTCGAATAATAAGTTCGCTCACCAATGGGCACCGCGTAGTCAGGAGCCCCCGACAACACGCTCATAAAAGTTGCAGGATAGCTGCCGCCGAATACGGCGCTGGGTGGTTCCGGGTAAATATCGCGGTATTCTTCCAGGCCGGCGCCGAGAGGATATATGAGAATGGCAGACTCGCAAGTTGGCAGTACATGCGAGCTAAACCAATCACGATAAGTGTTCACTCGGGTAAGAGCATCGTCATACATGTCTTGGGTGAGCGTTTCTCCACGCTCGATACGCGATGCGGGCACAGGACTTATGTAAGGTGATCGCCCGAATTTGGCTTGATACGCGGCGTTGAAAGGCTGCCACCAGAGTCTTACTTGGTCGAAGTTTGTTATGTTCGAGTATGCCGATTGGAGGTAGGGTTGTATGCCCTCGGAGTGATTCGCGTGTAACTTGAAAGAGCTGTTGGTGTTCACTTCTTCGATTGTGGCGTTGAGATACGTTGATACTTGAGACAGGAAGGACTCAAAAACAGCCATAGATGTTGCGTTCTCCGTCGGCCAGAACTCGGTTGGCAGAATGATTCGACGTGGGAGATGTGCATAAGGCTTGCTAGGGAACCAGTTTGTATATGCGGTTTGCAAAAGCAAAGCCGAACGTGATAGAAGGCCCGGAACATCGAAGATAGGAGACTGCGGTAGGATGCGCATCAGTGGAAGACTTTCATTTGTCGGCCGTAGGCCGAAGAGGCCGTTGGCTTTTGATGGTAGTCGGATCGAGCCGCCTGTGTCGCTTGCCGTGCCGAAGTCGACCCAATCGTACGAGGCCACGCCGGCGCCAGTTCCACAGGAAGAGAAGGCAGGGCTTTGGTAGTTGTCGCCGCGGGGATTGAAAGGGGCAAGCTGGTCAACGAAGTCACTAGTGAGGTTAGAGCCATGGGCTCAGGGGTACATGGATCTGTGGCATGAGTAGTCAAAACTTACGCGGGGACTTCACCCAGCGCTACCTGAGTTGTCTTTACTTTTCCGATGACAACTGCGCCCAAGTCGATAAGCTTCTGTAAACTAGGTGCGTTTTCGCCCGCGGGGTCGTTCAACTCGCGAATGGCGCGCGAACCGGCAACGGTGCGGATACCCTTGAGATCGTAGTTATCCTTGACTACTAGTCGCTTGCCAGATAGGGGTTTCTTCCTGGACGGGGGTGGATAGTACAGCCTCGAAGGAACAGCAATGCTCAGTGCTCCGTTGGCGTCGGTTTCAACCGCTCCGGTCACGGGCACATAAGAGCCATTCAGTCCCTCAGTCACGGGCGTCTCGAACGCAAAGTTGTGGTCCCTGTATAGCCGATAAACCCTGGTGATCTTTCCAGATGGGTGAAACAAGTAAGGTCCGGACGGAGGCGATGGGTTCGGACCAGAATATGATAGGACCGCAGCTCTCATGGCATGAAGATACTGCTCTGCATCCTCTGATAATTGGTTGGATCTATCACTGATAGCGACCATGGAGAGGAAATCCGACGAAAAAACGTCATCGCTCTTTGCAAAGTCTGCTATAATCACTTCGAGTTGATCCGCGTTGATAGAGGTCCAGTTCGATGATAAGGAGAGAAGTGTTCCTGGTGTAGGATGATGAATAGACTGTGTCCATTCTGGCGCCAGATTCCCAACGGCTTCGTCCGGCGAGTAGTACGACGTGCCATTGAGTTGGAATACAAAAGAAGCCTTTGCACTAACTAAGAGCGCCAAGGACAAAAGGCATTGCAGCAGCATTGAACTCATCTTGACAAACGTTGGCGAAGACACATCCAGTATTTTGTTAAAGTGTTGTCCTGTTTTCTGTGAACTCACTGAGTCATTAAATAGCTCCTACAGTGGGGAAACGGTTATGCATTCAAACCCAACGGAAAAGGACTCGCCACTGAACTTAGACAACTTCCCCCTGCCTCCTTCACTCTGATATATCACCCACATTGCCGGCATTGGGACCAAAACAGGCTTCAGGCAGTTCTTATTACAAAAACCATGCATGCCGAGACGCGGAGAAGCGGAGACTCAATGCAGACTTTGTAATACGATGGGGTGTAAAACCAGTCACGAGGACTTTTATCTTCGGAAAAGTCGAGTGATAGTTATCCGTCTGTTCGTTGAATAGCGGAAACTTCTTCCAAAGACTCCATGTAGGCGCCGGTGTCCGGCACCGCAACCGGAATCCTGCAGGGTATAAAGTCTAGACTGGTGGTCTTCCCGGCCTATTCAAAGGGCATCGTAGAAAGTCGGGTCGCGCTAGGGGGCTGGGAAGTCTTCTTCAAGTCTCTATAGTAAGGTCTCAGGCTTGATTTCCACAGCTGAGGAGATTCACTCCCTGCCTTCCTTGCGTCAAAGATTGCCTGGCGGACATGTACCCAGTTTCCAGAGAAGTCATGGACCACGTAGGTTCCACGTTTCCCTGGGCCCGCAGCTTTCGAGGCGCCTTCGCGGCTGCGACTGAGTAATTCCTCAAGCTGATCTTGGAACGTAGGCAACAACACCTTCTGGCGAGCCCCGGTGGTCGGGTTCCGGTTGTATTGCCAAAATATTTCCCCAGGCTCGAATGGTGCTTTCGACGGTTTGAGTTCACGGAGGGTTGTCTTCGACATATTCTTCCGGTGGAAGTGATGCCGATAATATTGTCTGGAACCACTAAGGACCATGAGCGGGGCCTCTGTGTTATGAGGAAGCCGTCACTGTTACTCGATGTTTTACGTATTACATATCGACTCTCAGTGAGATGATCAAAGCTAAGCGCTAAGCTTGTCTAGGAAACAGTCTCAACCTGCTCTCCACCCCAATCTGGCACCAGTCTCCATCACTTCGACACATACAAGAAGCCATCTTGTCCTAAACGGGACATCCGGGAAAACGTCGGCGGTGGGCTCACCTAGGATGCGTGTGGACCACCTGACAGCCGAACCATATGGGCACCCGGCCGCTTCTTGCAACATCACCACATTATTACAAACAAGTTGCTCCTGACTGTACGCCGGTGATCCATCAGCAGCTGCTGACCAAGGGTTAGTCCAGCCTTGAATGAGCCACATTTCTGAATCACGCCAGAGATATTGTCAATAAAGTAGAGGCTTTGCCGCTTGAACTGCGCCCGGAATCGACATCATCAATATTTCTTTGTATTAATATTGGTTAGTCTCTTTGAACTCATTGAGGGCATGAGTTTGAAGACGGATCCCGCTCCACCTGGACTCGAGATGCCAACAACCGTTTCTGGCGATGTATCGACGCCAGTCGACAGCTCGGGAGAGCAGGGCGACCACTGTTCCCTGACGTACCCCGAAGGGGGCCGCACGGCTTGGGGTGTCGTGTTTGGATCATTCTGTCTGTTCATGTCCGTTTTTGGTATCATCAATACATCCGCCGTATTCCAGTTGTATTTCCTCGAGAACCAACTCAAGGAATATTCGCCCTCCGAGGTTGGGTGGATCTTCTCGACGTATCTTTTCGTGGTGTACTTTGTGGGCCTCGGAGTTGGCCCCATCTTCGACCGGCATGGCACAAGGGAACTTGTGTTTGTCGGCAGCACCTTCATGGTTGCCAGCCCGTTCATTTTGGGCAGCTGCACAGGTGAGATGTCCCGCCTGACGCAGTTCGGTCGAGACACGTGCGTGTCAAGGCAAGACTAACACCGACTCAAGAGTACTACCAGATTTTTGGAACCTTCTCCGTCCTCATGGGCCTCGGTGGTGCCCTGCTCAACAATCCTGCATATGCGGCCATCGGCCACTTCTTCAACCGCCGTCGAGGGCTCGCAACCGGCCTTGCCGCAACGGCTGGCTCGATCGGGGGTATAATATTCCCTCTTATACTTCAAGCTACCCTGCCACGGCTGGGCTACCCCTGGAGCATGCGCATCCTCGGTCTCATTCTCTTGGCCCTAGCTGTGCCGGGAAACCTCCTCATGCAGACCCGGCTGCCGCCGCCGGAGCAGACGGCATCGCTGTGGCCCAACCTCCGACTCTTTCTCGACCCGAGGCTGGCGGCTTGCTGCGGTGGCGTCTTTTTCATGGAGTACGGCGTGCTGATCCCTTTGACCTACGTGGTCTCTTACGCTGCAGATCACGGGCTTGATCCGGGAGAGAGCTACATACTGCCTGCGTTGCTTAACGCTGGGAGTGTCGTTGGTAGGGCAGTCCCCGGCCTTCTTGCAGACAAGTGGGGCCGGTTCAACATGATGATATTGGCAGTGGGACTCTGCGCAGTCAGCATTCTGGCGCTGTGGCTGCCGGCTAAGGGCTCCAAGGCGGTTCTGGTGGTGTTCACAGTTGTTCTCGGGTTTGCTAGCGGTGGTAACGTGAGCCTCTTGCCCGTCTGCGTTGGACAATTATGTGACTCGAGGGACTACGGGCGATATTTGAGCAGCACCATGCTCGTTGCCAGTTTCGGCACGCTTACGGGCATACCTATTGGTGGTGCCTTGTTACGATTGCCGGGCGAGACGGGCTGGACTGCTTTGATCTTATTTTCTGCCCTATCCTATGTGATAGCTCTTGGCTTTTATGTTTGTGCCAGGGTCCAGGTTGTCGGTTGGCGACCCAGAACAATATACTAAGTAATCTTGTGTCAAATTCAATCAACAAGATGCCAAGTCAAATTCATCACCTGGCTTTCTCCTGAATTCGTGCTTCGCACTGGCCCTTGCTCCCTGGAAATGTCTTCCCATAAAACACTGTTCCTTTCTCATCATGTCTCCCCTATGATCTGCACTGACTGGTCTGGCCTGGCATAGATTTATCCCAGCGCCAGTGAACAGGCTCGAGGGGAGTGTCAGCATGGTGTAACGCTCCACCCGATGTGGCCTATCCCAGAGAATTCGCAATGTAAAGGCGCGTACTGCGGACATCTAGTAGCATGGTGTTCAACTGCCGCAGACTAGGCTAAAGGAATGTGCCGGGGAACTCTGCCCTTTTTACTCACTATTCCCTTCTCCAGCCGAATCGGTCTCACTGCTCATACGGAGGTCTGTGGGTCAAGGTTTTGCCCACACTTCAGCAATTATATGTTCACACTGGCCTCGGGCGACGATAACAGGCTCGGGCCCGAGCCATTTTGGTCGGTGCGATCTCTCATCAGAAATATGTGCACGATGCTACTGCTGCTGCCCATGAAAGTAACCAAATCACCTGGGCACGACGATGAAAGTGCGCCATCGTCTATTATTGGAACCAGACCCCGGGCATGTGGGTCTTTGGGACGAAGTGTGGTATAGTGTCCGTCAACTAAGGCTGTCCGCTGGCTGGGCACTTGGCTGTGCTTGAGTAGCGGGTAAAACGCTGCGGACGGAGGGACGATTTCCTGGGCACGCAGCTATATTGACAGATTTTACGACATATTACTTTCCCTCTTGTGCTGTTTGGCCTTTTTCTAGTCCTCCAGTCTTATCGAGGGCCCGAAGGGTGTCAGCGTGAAATTGTCGTGAATAGAGGCACAAAGTATGCTGCGCAACACGCCGAGAAAGGCACACTGGCGAATATCGGGGTTGTCGAATATCGGGGTTGTCAGTCTCCTCGGCAAATATTCGGGTCTCAATCTGCGGGTCGTTACGATCTTAGGGACGAGAAGCAGACCGAGATAGCCGAGAAACAACGCCTGCAGGTCCACGGCGACAGTCTTGGGGCTGAAGTTGAAGGATTCCCGCAAAATCGGATGGTTCCAGCCAGTAGATTCTGCAGTCCGAACAGACCAGTTCAGGAGAAGCACACCGAGTCACCCCTAATCGAGAATAGCAGCTGTCACGGTTCACAGAGGCCGTGATGGGATTAATGTGATGCTTCCGTCTGACCACCTTGAGTCTTGACCACAAGCTCGAGCGGGCCGAGACGCCTCGATGGCTAGTTGACCGGTTGACGCCGACGTTGCTGGGATGGTCCCTCGCCGTCGAGTGTCTCTTGTCGAATGTTGCTGTCAATTTGCCAGGGTGGTAGGACTTTCCTAGGTATATCCTGGGCGTCCTGATTCGTGCATAAAATCGAGTGTGGAGGATTGAATTGTCACGCAACAAATGTGCCTTCCATGCCTACACATAACCGCACCCCACTTTTCCGCTTCCACGAGAAGAAACAGTCCATGTCTCCTGTGCATAGATCAGTCATATCAACATATCAACTCTATCGTGATCACCGGCCTCCCAATTTCCAGCAACATCAAGCAGCGACAAGGAGGACACCAAGGTGCGAGCAATTTGTATTCGCCCCTGTATCTCGAGTGGCAATCCCGTTCTCGTCCCCACCCTCCATCATATAGTAGCTCCCTCTCCGGCCTCACTAAATCTTCCCGCGGTCCTAACTGCCGGCTTTAGCCCTGCGGCCGACGAAGACGAGGGAGGGCCAGAAAAGGCAATTCCACTAATGCAGCTCTGCAGCGCTTCTCACCACACGCAACGGACGCATAGCGATCTATCTTTGGCTGCATAATAGGCGGCCGCCCCTCTACTTTGTTTTCTGGCGCCGATTGGACGTTGAGCACGTGGGTGCAGGGGGCATGTAGGGCTCGACGGTCTGGATCGCCTGCGGGGTTGGAGTGAAAAAGGCAAAAGGGCAGGAGGGCAAAAGGGCGAGTGCGACGTTGTGCGAGTGGTGTTGTATTGTGGAAAATGATATTCTGTTGTTGTTGGATTGGTTGAATCGGACTTGGAGGACCAGCATATGCCTTATTACTGGTGGCACTGGGTGCTACATCGGTTGAATAAGGCATTTTTGCATTCGTCGCCAGATGCGCACAGGGGGGAGACACTGCATCTGGTTGGAGTTACATGGTCTACACTGTGTTCAAGTGACAGCCTTCTCCTGCTGGCCCCCATATCTCGTCCTGCATGCGGCGTTGCAGTGTCCGTCAGCACTAGGGCTCTGCTCAGTATTGCCAGCACACAAAGACCGAGACTGCGACTCTCAACGTGCAAAAAGTCCTTCCTGCATATCCAGTCCTTCTATATGGACTGCGTCAGCAGGGAAACCTTGGCGGGCAAAATGTGGTCTGATTTTGTGATTATTTGTTGCATTGTTTGTGACCCTGAGGACGGTCGTTGAGCCTTGTGGATGGTGATCGCGAGGGGGATAGGGGAACACAGGGCAGACACCAATACTAGATAAATTCCACTGAACCTGCTGCTCGGCCCCCAACTGTTTTTTTGGCTTCGTCTCCCGTCGCTTGATCTGTCCATCTCCTTTAGCAATACGAGTTGTCAAGAGTTTTCAATATGCGCTTCACGTCTTTCCTGCCGGTGGCTGCTGCCGCCCTAATGTTCGGTGTGGCTTCGGCAACGGATCCGGCGTGGGACGTGCCACCTCCATGTGCTGTAAGTGTTGATCTACAGTATCTCTACGGGCCCTGCCGATGCAACTCCCCGTCCTTCCGTGCGGAAAGGACGCCACCCGAGACAAGCGTGGAATATCACGAGCTAACCAGAGCCTCGCCGCCCAAATAGGTAAACTGCACCATGACTGTGCTGGGCAGTAACGCAACCACCTGCTCGCCGACAGATACAGCCTGCCTCTGCGTCGACAACAGCTACCAGGCCAAGGTTGCAGCATGCGTACAGTCGACCTGCACGGTCAAGGAGAGCCTGGTCGCCAAACGGCTGGGCGAGCGCCAATGCGGCATCCCGCCCAAGCCCCAGCAGAACGACGTTGCCTCCTTGACGGTCCTCTTTACAATTACCTTCTTCCTGGTCATAGTGCGGCTCACGGTCAAGTTCCTCGGCCATGGCGGCGGCTGGGGCATTGACGATTGGCTGATGCTGATGGCATTCGTGAGTGACACCGCCCACCACTTTGCTGCGCGCAAGGCTAATGTCATATACGTACTAGTCATTCTCCATTGCCCTCTACGGTGTGCACCTCTGGCGTATATATGACCTTGGGCTGGGAAAAGACACGTGGGAGGTGCCCTTCGCCAATATCACCACGATATTGATAGCCTTCTTCGCCAACGAGATGCTCTACATCGTCCATATCTCGGCAACCAAGCTCTCGGTGTGCTTCTTCTTCGTGCGCATCTTCGACGCCTCGCCCAACTTCCGTCGCTTCGCGTACCCGGTCATCGGGATGAACATCCTCATCATGGTCTTCTTCGTCCTCATCATCATCTTCCAGTGCAAGCCGATCCACCTCGCCTGGACCGGCTGGGCCAAGGAGGAGCCCGGCCACTGTCTTGACATCTACAAGCTCGTCCTGGGCAACGGCATCATCAACCTTTTCATGGACGCAGTCATAATCGGCCTCCCAATCTATGAGACATTTAAGCTTCAGCTCTCCAAGACCAAGAAGTTCGGCATTGCCCTTATGTTTGGGATGGGATTTGCGTATGTGCCTTTTTCTGTCTCTCTCTTTTTCCCTCCGCCTCGTATCCCAGCCCCGATGTACCTATTTACCACGTACTAAATTATCCATCCAGACTCACCATCGTCGGAATCGTACGCTGCATCTCCTTCTGGCGCACGCGCTCCTCGGCAAACCCGACCATCAACCTCATGCCCCTCGCCTACTGGTCCTGCGCCGAGACGCTGGTCGCCATCATGTGCGCGTGCCTGCCGGACAGCCGCTTCTTCTTCTCGCGCCTCGTGCCCAAGTTCTACAAGACTGTGGCCTCATCCATCCACCACAAGTCCACCGACAGGGCCTCCAGCGCGACGCCCGGCTCGTACCGGACGCTGAGCAATATTAGCGGCTCAAAGGGTTCCTCGAAGAAGCCCCTGCAGAGAGAGAGCAAGAGGCCCCGAAAGGAGGGGGATGAGGAAGAGATGACCGGCTTCAGCGCCACGAAATCCACGGTCACAGCGTCGACGGTGTCTCTGTGAGGTGTTGAGACGAAAATGCATGTCGGCAGGAGGTGGAAAGGTAACAGGCTGTATTATAATAATGTGTACAAAAGGCCAACGCATGACGCAAACGTGGAGTTTGTAATAGAGGAATCTTTGGAGATGGTATCTCGACTTGGCTACGAATCTTGGCCGGCGGCTGCACTAGGAGTTCTGTCTTCGGTATCGATTATATTCTTCTAAATTACAGACTAGTTTTCAACTTATTTTACGACTCAGTCCAATTGCCATTGATTTACTCTGGAAAGTGCGCCTGCTTTAGATTACAGCTTCCATGGGAAAGCACATGCTCATGCACATTGTCAGCCTGCACATGTCTCCTGTCGATTAGGAAATTCTTGATTCCATCTACCATCCAAGAGGTCATCATAGCCATTATTAGAAATACAGTAATGTGTTTTTAGGCCCTTGGCGCGACAAGCCACAGCTTTGCGCAACAGAAATGGTGCCTATCGGATTTCCAGTCAACTAGTGTCTAAATTCGTTAACAGTCATCGGGATTGTGCGAATTCCAATATTTATCTCCGGCTTGAGGCTTCCTTCGAGCCCCGCCAAGACAGCCGTAATCCGAAGTCCGGGTGCCAAATGAGTTGACATGACTGCCCTAAGGCTGATGACTGACGCGTCAAAACTGAAGAGGTTCAATCAAGGTGGTAAGAAGCTCTGGCTCAGCCCGATGGTGGAAATCTGGAAGTTATATAAATGCCCGGGAGCACAAAAGACATCAAGATGATTCAGACGATCCGTTCCACATCTCATATACGCACTTCAGCATCTCACTGTTCTCTCAATCCCTCATAATTCATAATATTCCAATACTATTGCAATCATGGTTGGCATTCGTGATGTATTTCCGCCAAAGCCAAGCTTCACAGAGCAGAATCTCGGGAGCCAGGCCGGAAAGGTATTCAATTCCCCAGCCTTCCTGCCAACAAAAAACAATTCCAACTGACGGTCACCAGGTATTCCTCATCACAGGTGCAAACTCGGGCGTCGGCTTCGAGCTCGCCAAGCTCCTCTACCAGAAGAACGGCACCGTCCACATCGCCGCCCGGTCCGAGAGCAAGATCAAGACCGCCATCGAGAGCATAAAGCAGGAGTTCCCCTCCAGCACCGGACGCCTGGCCAGCGTCGTAGTCGACCTGTCCGACCTGCGCACCATCAGGCCCGCGGCCCAGGACTTCCTCGCGAGGGAGGAGAGGCTCGACGTGCTCTTCCACAACGCCGGCGTGATGCTGACGTCGGGCGACGCGAAGGGCGCGCAGGGCCACGAGCTGCGCATGGCCACCAACTGCCTCGGCCCCCAGCTGCTGACGGACTTGTTGGCGCCGCTGCTGATCCGGACCGCGCGGTCCCAGCCGGCGCAGAAAGACGGGGTTCGGATCGTGTGGGTCTCGTCGATGGTCAATGCGAGTGCTCCGAAGGGGGGCATCGTCTGGGACGAGGCGCTGAACAAGCCCAAGCTCCTGCCTGGGGGTATGGACCAGTATATGCAGACCAAGGTCGGGGATGTGTTCTTGGCTCATGAGTGGGGTGAGCGTCTTGGTTCTGATGGGATTGTGAGCGTGGTGAGTTTAAACTACGCCTGTTTTGAGTCTGAGTATGTGCAGGTCGATACTTACCAGACTCTAGAGTTTACATCCCGGGCTCATGAGGACTGAGCTACAGCGTGACAACAAGGCGATGCAGACAATGATGGTTAGTGCGGTGTCATGTTTTAGTTTTGTCGCAGAATAACTGACGGTTCATCAGGGAATCATCTTCAAGCCCGCCAAGTTCGGCGCCTACACGGAGCTGTTTGCTGGTTTCTCACCAGAAGTCACAGTCCAGAAGAATGGGTCTTTCCTGATCCCGTGGGGACGCTTCAGCTCGCTTCGAGATGATATTTCGGCAGGGACCAAGCCTAAGGAGCAAGATGGAACTGGGCTCTCGAAGAGGTTCTGGGATTACTGTGAGTCTGAAGTTGGCTCGTTCAAAGAGACTTGAATACGGATAAGAGGAAGCTAGTTGAATTTTATGGTTTCTGTAATGGTTTAGCATATAGAATAAGCGTCTGGATTCAGCATTCGTATGATATGTCTTGTATGATGGATGTGGAATCACACTGACGTACGGGATTGGCCAGCATGTCGTAACACAGCCTCCTCTTCACCTGTATCATAAGATGTGTGTGGGAGATGAGCCACAGTTGCCTCCAGGAAGCACTCCCCGATGACTCAGTCTTCCATCCAAACATTAGATCAGGCAACCTCGTTTCCCAGCACACATCCCACACACCCTTGTAATGGCAAGCTCCAACCACCGTATCAATCAAATACATTCCTGCGTAGTGTAGAGGTCAGCACACCAGCTTGTCACCTAGACGATGCCTTCGCTGGTAACCCCGGTTCGAATCCGGGCGTGGGAGAGTCCTTTTTGCTCTTATTTACTTGGTGGCAGTCAGCTTGGGCCAGTGGTTGAGGAAGCGGTTCAAGTATCACCCCTCTCTGGGGTTGTGTGCCACTGCTCACATCACAATTTTGCAGAACCATGTAAAGAACGCTGGTGTCCCTACAAACGAGATTCTGCAATGATATGGGACTACCATTGGATAAATTTGAATAAAATTCCTAAGCATTATGCTTGCTGGCCAATGTTCTGTTGCCAATCTTGGGCATCGGGATAATTCTGATCCGTTCAGAAGTTGGGCTGACCCCGCGGACCCGCGGCGTACCGACCTGCAATCAATCTGCTTCTGAACACGGCAGCGCGGGACAAAATCAGAAGGATTCGGTGCTGAGCCCATGTCAGCTCCTGAAGTCCACATAAGCGAGAATGTCATAGGATGAGAAGATGCATGAATCTGCGCACGGCCGCCCTAACGGGGAATAGCAAGTGATGGAAAAAGGATGACTACCTCCTCGTTTCGGATCGCCGTTGACCTTCCTCCCAATACAAAGTCATCCATCCCTTCACAAGAGACTTGGTCCAACTGAAAATCAGACAGGACGGTTCGGTCTGCTCACAGCTATACAGCCATGCCTCATCATAACCGAGTTTACCATGGTGATCCATTTGCCGCCACTGGATTCTGGGGCGCTCCCTCAAGCAAGGCAAAGTGAGTTGCTCCTGTTGCCTGCATTTCCAGACTCAGCTTACTTCTTTGGAAGCACACTCCAACCTGGGATTGACATAATGTTCTAGCTTTTGCGAGGAAGACTACGCTGTCACCAAGTATATTGCCGAGTTCGTGAACACTTTAAGCAACCTCGCGTACAGTATGTACTTCATTCCACCAACCCATCCCTTCCCTCCTGTTTTCATGGAGCTAATCTCAACGTCTAGTCTATTACGCCTTGAAATCACCATGCCGTGCAGGCCAAAAGGGTCGATACTTCGGCATGGACGCCCTGGCATTCTCGTTGCTCTTGGTGGGGATATTCTCCCTCGTTTTCCACGCCACATTGCATCAGGAGACACAGTTCCTGGATGATATGTCGATGTTCTTGGTCGGCACGGCCCTTCTACAGCCGCTCTACACGAAAGGCTTCAAGCCATCTGCCCGGAAAGCTATCACGACAACATTGATCTCTGTCGTTGTGGGAGTTTCTGCGGTGTATTATCAGAAGAAGGACATCCTCATCCATCTGGTTGCATTCGCCTTGATGGAGAGCCTCATCTGGCCGAGACTATTGTATCTCATATACTTTCACGAACGGCCTGCAGTGGATAGATTGAGGCTCGCCGGACAATTTTGGGCCGCGGTCGGGTTCATGGCGCTGGCGATCGTGGTATGGCTTATCGATCTGGAGCTTTGCTACCCGTTGAGGGACTTTCGCCGAGTCGCGGGTTCCCCTTGGGCGTTCCTGTTTGAGCTGCATGGCTGGTGGCATATCTTCACCGCGATGGCAGCTTCAAAGTTCATCGCTCTAGTGCGGGAGGTCTGTCCCTAAATTGCAATGCACGTTGCTCGTTTGCACGTGGAATTGTGTGGGGCCCTGGTTGGGAATTGTGGCTGGGCGTGCCAGGCACCAGGCAGCTCATGGTGTATCAACGGAGAGTGGATTTCTCGCAGGCAACCGCAGAGGTATTTCTTAATTCAAACTTGTTTGCCTTCTTTTGCAAGACATCCATCGTGACTCCACGCTTGAATCGTTAAACGCGTGTGCAATCCATCATGGCCGACGGAAAAGACTGCACCTCGGACTCGGCACCATTGCCAGCAGCAGCAGATTCTGGGACGGTTGACATTTTCCTCCTCTGCTATTTGCCGTCGCCATTGTTCCACGCACATTGGGCTGTTTTCGTCCCCGACCAATCACGCCCGCAATGTGGCACTGTGCTTAATGTTCAGGGGGATCCTCTTCATGGCTTTGTGCATGAATTCGAGAGGGGATACACCCCAAGTGAGGACCCGGAGAAACCACCAGCAGTGCTGAAACTGGGAACGATAGCAGAGCAGCTCGTCAGATCCGAAGACACTGCAAGAGATGGCAAAGATGCGACGGCGTATAATCAGCTGGAACGGCTGGCGCTCTCGGTCGACGCACCTGGTCGGAGCCTTGGCCGGGGAGCTTCGAAAGATGTGAGCTTGAAGTTCGATTCGCATCTCTTCGGAAAGTTCGGGACATGGCAATCACGTTTCCCATGAGCTGAGGTAGACTGTTACTGATTCAATTGCATTCTGGGTAGGGCCGCGTCCGTGTGGAAATCCGGGACTGTCAGTGGTGGGTTCGTCAGTTGGTGTCATCCATGATCGAGCAGGAGATGGTCTCTAGCGACGCTCAGCGTGTGCTAGACGAAGCACCTCAGCACTGAGTCATGACAGGCCTAGACCTCATGAGTGACAGCCGCTCGGCCGCTGCGTTACATGCAGCAGTCTGTACTTTGGTCTGTAGCTTAGCATGCACATCGGCCCGGGCCTTGGGAGACATTGGCATCAGTCGCCGAAATGGCCGCTAGTCTTCGGCGACATGCTCTGCCGCGTGTCTGGCCGGACTTTTCGCTTGTTAGGCTGAAGGACCGACGACTAGGTTGGTCAGGCTTGTCGTCGGGCAACGTGCTCCGGAGTATGTGTCTTGGGCGGCCGCGGTGAAACGTCATCTCGTCAACCAGGAACATCCCAGCAAGTTGCATTCGGCCTCGGTGGGAAGGAAGCTCAAATCGCGCAACGAAAGGACAGGCTCGTAGCGTGGTGGTTGGGCATCACGCAGTGCCGGGGACCCAACTTCGATATCGGACCAGTGCTGTCGTTCGTCCACCGCGGCACATTTGTGTTTGTTCTGCAGAGAAATTCTAATGGTTTTCGAGCCTGTGACATGATCGCTCAGAGTGCTTGGCATGTCGCCCGACTCAACGTCTAGAAGAACTCAAAACTTCTCCGCCTACGGATTTAGATCGTCCGTTCGCGTGGTTTGACAATTTCCCGCAACTCCCAGTCTTCGTCTGGTTCTTCTCTCACAACTTCACGTTCGACCAAATGAAGCTGTCTCCATGAAGTTGCCCGAGAGATTGCCAGCGTCATGCCGGTGCTGGTACCAGATAAAGTCAATATGAATTACGCTAACATGATTGAGGAGGCAAGCCTCAAAGTGAGTCGTTGGAAAGTCTGGGGAGAGTGTATAGACGCGCGCATTGTGGGCATGTCCGAAGTCGCTGACCATGGTAGAAAACTTTCATTGTAGCGACACTTGTCTCCACACTCGTCGGAACATTTGCAGCCTCACATAATCTTTATGAGCGATTAAGCGGAGGGCAGAAGAAAAAGGATGCAGGCCAGGATGACGAGATCAAGAAGCTGAAGGGGGAGCTCGAGCAGATGAAAGGCGCCGGGAATGGCGACCAGAAGAAGCCAGACGAGCTCGAAAGGAACCTGAACACCTCCGGGCCGGTGATTAAACAGGAGTATGATGTCGGCTATGACAGGCTCGGTCGGCGGTTCGCCGTCGGCGACAGTGAGTGACAGCGCTGATCTCTCATGCGAGCGCGAACCCAATCTACCGGCGTTGAATGAAACACTGCCATCGCAATGCAACCGAGACGGGATGAACCTCGCACCACACATGGGCAACCTGCTAACAATTGAATAGTGATCACGGAGAACGAGCTGCAAAAGCAGATCATTCTGCTCCAGCAAACCGTGAGTAAGTGACATACAGCATTCAGTGTCCCAATTCCCGAGTGTGGTTCTCAAGGGGACGAATCAGAGCAAGACCTCTGGAATCTCACGGGGTTATTCGCCTCTGCACAAATGGAATCCGTGAAAGTTTGTTGACAGTTTACCAGTTGGTGTCCTCGAGGACGCACTTTATAGCGGTCGACAGATCGACCGCGCCGGCGTGGACAAGCTCGTGTATGCTTCGAGAGCAGCGCGAAACGGGTCCCTCGACGCATTGCAGGGCCAGTATCAGAGACTGATGCAGTCTGCACCACCACCAAGAACACCAAAAACCATCGAGGCGGAAGTGATCGAACTGAGCTCCCGCGGTTCATCTCCTCGGCGACCTCCTCCCCCGAGAGCTTTACTACCACCGCCAAGATCAAAAACACCAGCGCCTCCGCCGCCACGATCACCTTCGAAGATGAGAAATGCCAAGGACTTCTTCTGCCGGTACAGCATCGACCTGCAGCGCTCGCCCAAGATGCCATTGGCGCGCTCCTTCGACCCGGGGCGAGAAAGCCGGTGCCCTGCGTGCAAGATCCGCATACCGGTTGACTCGGACGACATGTGGGACGTCGACTTCCCCATAAAAGGAAGGCTGCCGCCGGCCCCGGCGCACCCGCGCGCGCCGAGCCCCGGGGTCTTGGGGTCATCGAAAGGGCCCTCCGACAGGAAAGCAAAGCCACCGCCGGCAGAGAATGGGACCGCGATGTCTCGCGGCCGCAGCAGGACGGGCAAGGAGGTCGTGGCGGTGACGGAGCAGTCGGGCGAGAAGCTCACGTTCCGCGTCCCCGCGAGGTTCGTGGTCAAGTGCCACACGCCGCTGGGGGAGTATGCGTGTGGGCTGTGCGCGGGGCCGCGAGGGGCCTCTGCGGTGGTCGTCTTGTGCGAGACGCCTGAGGACTTGGTGGATCATATTGCGAAGGAGCATAAGACTGCTGATATTGAGAAGGATGTTGATATTATTGCGGATTCCTGAGTGTAAGAGATTAGCTGTACTATCATTCACTGGACGAGATGGCAATATAAAATTTGTCAAGTCCGATAAACCTTGTCATGGATTAAATGCAAACAACCAGAGAAACCGGTGTGTAAAAAGTTAGTCGTTGACACAGCTGCTGTGAAGAAGATATCTACCTAGGTATCGAACTACATAGCACTGGGAATCACTTGGGAGACCAGACAAGTAGCGGACATAATTCAAACGAGTTTGGGTATTTGCATTGCAAATCAAAATGTTACTGCGGACCTCGTCCTGTGTCCCAGCATCACACTGGAATATCAAGTATGGTCATACCTAGTTCCGGGTGCAAAAAAAACCATCAAAAATTGAAGGGATGACTAACTTTCCACATCTTGATCTGTGCAGGGGTCGAACCTGCAATCTCCTGATTTCGAATATCTCGTGTAGATCACGAGTCGTAGTCAGACGCCTTGCCATTGGGCCAACAGACCTTGTTGAGGTTGCTGGCACTGCGTTAAATTATGTTTCGAAGCTGTGGTAGTTCCGGAGCCCTGACCCGGTGTCCCGGGGAGGTGGGTGTGGGGACCTGAGCGTCAGAGATTTCAAGAGAGCTCTGCTTGGGACAATGATGTCAGTGTGGACTGGAATGTTCGGAAGCGCTGACCGAAATTGCCCAGTACGGTCAGAAAAGGACTGTCGTGGGCAACCTAGGATGGTAGTATATCACCGGGTTTTAGTCTCTGTACAGTAAAGACTAGGCAAGCCGGCAAGATTCTGATAGTGGGCTAACACTGGCAGGATCTCCAAAGTTCGGCGGGCATGTGCACTGCCGGGCTCCGAGTGCTGCTCCTGTAATCGATTCACCACCATTGCATATATTGACTTTCATGTGTGAGTCCGGGAGCATTGTCCTTTTAATCTTTTGACTGCCGATGGTGGATGTGGAAACCGCATCCACTTCAGGGGCAATGAATACCGAGGCCCACTCTGCATCACCCAAATGCAACCACTACATTTGTGCCCCGGGACAAACGACCCCCTTGCATCCCAAATTGGGTTGACCTTAATAAGACTTCAACGTCCGTTCAGCAACCCGCAGTTATTACTATCCACAGCACTTCCCAAGCTATGAGTATCACTGGGCAGGGCCTGCTCTTGACCGTGTGCTAAGGCTTGTGGGCGTCAAGTAGATTAACACGGAGCCTGACGGCCCGACTTTAGCGGGCCAGCCTGGATTTTCCGTCCAGTCGGCAACTGTAGATCCCTTCTAGAAGGCTTGCTCTTTTCAGATTGATCAGACCACGTCCACCTCCGTCCGGCTTTCAACTGAATTGGATGGCTTCTTGGTCTTTCCGTGGAGCCGGCCTCAGGGCAATCCTGAAGGTAGAGCAAACATGTCATATATAAGGAAGGCACTGTATTCAAATGCTCTTGTAGGTGTAGGTTTGCCTGGATGGGTCGATACGTTTCAATACACTCTCTTTAAGCGCTTGACCATTGCAAGCCAAACACCGAAACCTCGACAGTAATTAAATCCTGCGAAAATGCTTGTCCCCGTTGTTCTGGTCTCCGCGCTGGCAGCAGTGGCAACTGCGCACCAGAACCTCCACCAGTTCTGGGTCAACGATGTCTCCCCGGGCTACGAGATCGGCATCCGCAAAGCCCCCAGCAACAACCCCGTCACCGACGTGACCAGCAACGACATCACGTGCAACGTCAACGGCAACAAGGTCCCCTCGGGGGTGACGACCATTGCCGCCAAGGCCGGCGACACCATCAAGGTCCAGTGGGACTCGTCAACGCACCCTGGCCCAATCACCCACATGCTGTTCGGGCCTGTCTCCGACGCTGCTCAGGCCACCGGCGTGGGCTCGTGGGTCAAGATCGACGAGCAGGACTATGTGGACGGGAAGTGGGCAAACGAGATCATGGAGGCGGTGAACATGACGCACGAGTTCAAGCTGCCCGCAAAGCTCACGAGTGGTGACTACTTGGTACGCATCCCTAGAAACCCGCCCGAGGCTCATTGTAGATATCAGGAAGGTTCTGATCGGCTAACCGGTATACAGCTCCGAAGCGAGATGCTGGCCCTCCACGGCTCGCAGACACAGGGCGGCGCTCAGTTCTACATCGGCTGCATGCAACTACGCATCTCTGGAAGCTCGGCAACCTGCAGCCCCAGTATCAAGCTCCCGGGGGCATACAAGGCCACCGATAGCGATATCTACATCCCCAACTTCTACAACGGCTTCGACCCGACGACGTACCAGGCCCCAGGAGGCGCGGTGGCGACATGCTCATAGTACTTGGAAATACACAGGTCTACACGCTTCTGCAACAAGAGGGTGGATCGTCTCAGGGGCGAAGATCTCCTGTTAGAGGCTTCTGGACTCCCCGCGGTAGCGAGTGAATTGTGATTGCGGCTGGCATGACATGTTCTCTCCGGCAATTGTGCGACGGCCTCCGTCTGATGCAGGAGTAGTGCAGTATTTACCGAATTCAGTGGTCTCTTTCTTAATCTGTACACATATGCATCCTAAGCAGTATGCATCCAGTCCCTTCATACAGTGATAAACGCTTAAACCCCTAGCGTTAAAAAAAATTTTCCAATGCCGACAAGGGCTGTTGTAAGCTACACTCGCAGTACAAGAGTGGGAATCCGCTGTCCAGTGACCACAGACCAAACCTTCAACCTGATCAGAAGAAACACGCTGATCTTGACGACTCGGCCTCGCCAGCTATGAGCAACCAAATTTTTGAGCAAGATACCGCTCATCAGATACATTAGAGCTGAATGTGGTCAAGACTAGGTATTCCGTTGTCGTAGTGAGTCCCCAAACAAGTTTCGTCGGTTCTCCCCACCTGACCCAAGATTTGGAGTCATGTGGTTATATAGTCCTGAATAGGTTTGTCTACATTGTCGTGGTGCTGCCTATGTTCGAATTCGGGAGCACTGTAGTTGTGAATGTCGCTGTCCTCCCTGCCATGAACAGCCATGCCAACCCTGGTCTGTCGGAGCAAGGACTATAACTTGGGACCTTGATATGCCGGCGATATGCGATTTGAAATATTGCTGAAGAGCTTATCGAAAGAAGACTACAAAGTCGAGGGAGCATTTCAACGTATAGGAAGGAGCTGGTAGAAGGACGGATTCAGCCCCGACAACAACGACAGGGATTGGGCTTACTGGGCTACAACTCGGCCGGGATTATGCACAAGGGCTGCGGGATGAAGTCTCGGACAGTAGGTACATCTTTGACGGGCCCAGAAAGAGAGCATGTGAGTAGCCACACTCATCGCTGTCTGTGAAACAGTGAATGTAGTCGACGTTATAAAGCCGCGGCTGTAGCCACCCCCAATCAATTAACGATGGGAAAACCATTGTAGTCCAAAGCTTCCGCCCCCTCTACTATGTCTCGGCAGCTCGGAGGACACCACCCCAGCAGCCGAGCTCGAGCTCCTATTGCCCACGGCTGCCGCTATTTCTGCAGGATCCGCACGATGTACCCCTAGTGGACGCCCACGGAAGCGCAATACCACCACGGCAGTCTGCGGGTTCTAAAAACAGTTCCTTTAAAACAGCTGCCTGGACTGCAGGCTTCTTACTCAGCCGCCTCCCGGACCAAACAGAGCGATTCAAGCTTGCGAGTGGGCTTGCCCACCGGGAAGATCCAGAGTTTCGCGTATGATCGTTCGAAGAGCTGAATACGCTAGCCGGGGGGGCGATAGACATCGAAAGCCACCTAATTCACTTAGCCCTATCATCAGAAGCAAAGTCATGAGCACTCTACCTAGACAGAATGGCAAGGATGAAGAACGGGGGGCTGCATTAGGAAATGGGGAGAGATAAGTGCAGAGATGACCCCGGGAAAACAATTTGAAGTTCTCGCGCGGTCTCCTTTCCCAGCCCAGCTTCGAGCGTTTATACTGTAGAGGATACACACAAAAGTTTCTCAGCAGGTGCTCAACTAGTCAATTGAAGCTGAAGATGGCCTCACAGTATCAGCAGCCCCAGGGGCAATACTACCCAGCCCAGCCAGCCATCGAAAAGGGACACACAATGGGAGGACCGCCTCAGGGCATGGGATACAACCCGAACCAACAACAATTCGCATATGCGAACGGGCAAAACCCTGCTGGCTACGGCCACGCGCCCCAATCAGCCGTGTATTCGCAGCAGCCCCAATCCGGCACATCGTCGGGAACCAGGCGGAGCTCATGCTTCGCCCTGATGGCTGCGCTTCTCATACTCATCGCCGCGGTCATCGGGCTGAGCGCCGGCCTAGGAGTGAGCCAGAGGAACCTACACAACGCACAAGCAGACCTCGCAAGGGCAACAGAATCGTGAGTCCCGTCCCACATCTTCACCGGATGGTTACAGCTTTGGCCTCCATCAGGCTGCATGACTGACTAACACCGCAAACAGGCCAGCAGCAACAACAGTATTCGTGACGGCCAAGCCGACCTCGACACCAACGGCGACATCATCCTCGGGCTCGGCCTCGGCCACGCCGGACACCTCCAACATCACCTGCCCGGGGTCCAACAACACGCTGTACACGGCCGACACGGACTCGAAGCAATTCCAGCAGTACTGCGGCATCGACTTCTCGGGCGACCAGGCCGTCGACGTGGGCAGCGTCAAGGTCACGAGCATGGACGCCTGCATGGACGCCTGCGCGTCGCAGTCCAACTGCACGGGCGCCGGCTGGGGCTACCTCGACGGGGACAACGGCACCGAGCACAGCTGCTGGATGAAGGCGAACCTGACGGAGCCCCACAACGCCACGGCCGAGTGGGCGTTTGCCATCCTGCTCAACAGCGGCAACGGGTCGGACCCGGCGCCGCAGAGGAGGAAGCGCGGCGGGGGCTCGGGCTGGTGGTTCTGGGGGGCGTGATAGCCCCTGGGCAGGTTAGCGGTTGACTGCGCAAGCCCTTTGAAGATTACGTGGGCGTGTGCTGTTATGCCTTGGTGTTCGACATGGAAGAATCAATTAGATTGGGATTCATAGTAAACACGCTCTCAGAAACTCATGCCAATCTTCTTTTAGGTCTGCTTCTTCCTCAGGACCAGACCATACGAGACCCAGTCGCGCCCCAAACTACATCCACGTCCGTCCAGGTTGTCCAAATACCAGCCGAGCCTTGACAATTGGTTCCCGAACGTAATGTGGCTGTCCCTGTATATGAAGAATTTCGCATCGCTAGTGAGACGGAAACTCTGCAGTCTTGACAAACGGCCCGACCGGACAAGCTCGAGGAGCTCGCCTTCTCTCACTTGCATCTCGCAAAGGTGGAGATGCAGATGCTCCAAGCCGTCTGGTAGAAAGTTTATGAGCCTCCGCGGAGCCGATGTGTGTCTCTCGGCGGGCTCGTCCCCCGGGTCGCTCTCGGACTGTCCGGCCCGCATCTCCCACCATTCGCCCAACAGCCCCAACGGATCGACGAACGGATCCGACGGCTCGAACAGCATCCTCAAGGGTATCGTGAGCTGCTTCAGGCGGGACAAGGTGCGGAGGGATCCCATGGTCCCCGTCCCCATGCCAGGCTGGGGTCCCAGCCATAGTTTCTCCAGATTCTGTCCGAGCTTCCTGAGGGCATCGCCCAGGAGATTGAGGCGGATCACCACCAACGTATTCGTGTCTACCTGTAGAGTCTCGAGGTGGGCACAATGTGATAGGAAATTTTCGATCGCACCCTCAGTACCTCCGTCAAGGAACAGGTGTCGCAAACCGAGTGGCGGACCTCGATATCTATCCCACAGGAGCCCAGGACCGTGCCAGGTCCGCAGCGACGGCAACTGAATTACATAGTCGAGTTCCCGGGCAGGTGGCCTGGGTCCTACGCGCAAGGGCCCCTGGCGTAATTCCTCGATCTGCGGAAACAGGCTCCTCCCCCAAATAGAAAGCATCTCTAGCATGGTCTGAGAGCTCAGATCAACCTCCAGCTCGGCAACTCGTAGGCTTGGCAGCATGCGCAGGAAGAAGGCAGCGTGGTCTGCGGGGCCGCACTCTTTTCGTCTGTTTCTGCCCAGGAGATGTTGAAAAAAGGGGGTCATATGCTCGGGGCATTTCTCCAATGGTGCTTCAAGGGCTTCCGACAGGTTCGAGTCCCGCGCGTGCTCGACCTTGATATGAGCCTCTTTGACGAGTTCCGCTAGGTGGGGACACTCGATGAGTGTCCTCGCCAGACGAGACCTCACGACTGGGTAGGAGGATACGGGCAATGTGTGGTAGAGGAACGGCACAGCCATTGAGTTGAAGCGCTTGCAGACGCGTGTTATCTTTGCCAGGGTGAGACACGTGACCGGTCATGCAATATGCTTCTTCATTTGTGGTGGCCAGGCAAGAGCCATCAGGATAAGGTGGTGACAACAATGTTCAAAACGCCCGAGTAGAATTCATCCTTGAGTTTATCCCTAGGTACCATTTCTTTGAATGTGCGACCTCGCAGGCATTATACTCCTGAAGAGTCCCCTAATGTTTTCATTCCTTCCGTGGTCTGGTTTAACATTTCATGCCTCATTTGCTGCAACTCTGCCGTTTGAAATCTGGTCAAAGCTCATCTTCAACAAGATTTGTTGAAGTCCAGTCTTCGGCTTCTGGTGACTGCATCGTAATTAGCCTAGGTTAAATGCAGAAAACGATTCGATGCCCCACATGACGGTGCAATAAAGACTTACAATCAAGTATTCTCCTAGCATGCTGTTGGTAGAGAGGAATGGGTCGCTAAGATCTGATGTCTGCTTTTCGAAGCCAACGGGGGGTTGAGCGATTCTCTTAACACCTTCCATGATCTGGTCCCAGAAGGCCCCACACATGGAATAGTCCACTACTCCGGTGTCCAGACGATTGTTGATGTTCACCCCGTAACTTTCTCCCCTGTTCCACTCGGGCCAACGACTTTCGTCCCCAGGCTTCCCCGTCGCAGCCATGTTCGTCCAGAGCGTCGACATTGTCGAAGCAAGTTGTTTTTCCTGATAACTGAGACGGCACTTTCCATCCGGCGGTGGCATACGTGTTGTTAGGTTAAATACAAAGGGAAGCTCAGCTGTGTGAGTAGGTCCAAGTAGCCTCAGGATAGGCTTCACGTCTGAGATCATATGATACCAGGCACAAGAGGGCGTGTGGCCGAAGCTGTACGTCCAAGCAGGTACGCCGTTCCTGGCTGCTCCCTTGAGTCCCCGGTAAGCGGCACATCGGTAGGAGTAGGCCGTCAGGACCGTCATCATTGCGGCGTACCCCGGGACTCCCGTCTGCGCGAATTTGGACAGGCTGTATGTCCGGTTCACAACCGGTGCGAGTGGGCCGAAATTGAACCTGAGGAATTCGTCATACGTCGATTGGTTGAGCTTGGTGACTCGTGGTCCATATCTGGACAGGAGAGGCAAGCTGCCCTCTTGGGTGTTCGAGCCAAAAATGGACGGAACACGGACACCTGCGTCTCCTGGGTTGGTGGGAATCAGATCCCCATCCACCAATGGGCCCCAGCCTGGACCTGTTCCGTTGTTCTCCAGGAGAGTGCTTGCACCGGGGATTAAACTGCTTGGCATCCTCAGGTGGGCTCTTTTGAGGGAGGAAACAGGAGCAGAGCGCAAGCAAGACATCTAGTTTTCAATGTTAGTCTAAGGACAAAGATCGTCCACATTGTAACATCTCGGATAGGTGACCTACGTCGATCTTCTCACAGCCCAGCTGTTCTGCAAAGCTGCGATGCCATGCCTCTGCCTGAGCAACAGTGGCGTAGTCGCGCCCACCACCAGATTGCAAGGCCGCTGCTCTCATTAATTCCGGGGCACTTTCCATTGTTGCAATGGCGAAGGCGTTCGAAGCACCAGCTGATTGCCCGAACAGTAGGACCTTTTTCTTCACCGTGTGTCAGAACCAGAATATAAGATAGAGAATACAACCTGAACAGCTGTACTTCAAGGGCTCCAGAGTAAGCAGGGCTTGTGTTGACTTACTGGATCACCACCAAAATTAGCAATGTTTTCTTGAACCCATCGCAACGCCAAGATCTGATCCATAATGCCAAAATTGCCGTAGAGGCCAAGGTCCGGGAGTGCAAGGAAGCCCAAAGGGCCTACACGATAGTTGATGGACACCACAATCGAGTCTGTGGCCGAGTAGCAGCCATCGTAGGTTGGATTAGAAATGCCTCCCGCCTCGTCACTCCCGCCGAAAATCCAGACCTTCACGGGCAGTCCCGAAGCTGGAGTTGCGCCCGCGGGCTTCCAAACATCGACGAACAAACTATCCGAGTTAGTGAACGTCTTTTTTCAGGATGGCACGCGCGCTTCAGCTAACCAATCCTCATCCTGCGGGCCTCTTTCCACGAAGCTTGTGCCGAACTGAGGGCATGCGGGCGCGGCAGCGGTACCATCCAATACTCCATCGTAAGCGTCGGTATGGGACACCGGCGGTGCAAAGCGAAGGTCTGCTACTGGAGGCTTTCCATAAGGTATTGAGAAGAAATAGTCCACGTCCGTCTCGCGACACCGGCCTCCCCGTATGGTCCCGTTCAGTGTGTCAATTTGAATAGAAGGATGTGTACCCCGAACTGTTACTGTCTCTCCTGTAGCTCTGGTCAGACCCAGCAGGCATATGAAAGCCAGCAGGCCGAGCAGCGTCGGCCTGGTGGTGGCATGCACACGTCTCGAGCTCATGACGTAGTGTCTCGGACCTCATGAAGAGCGAGGAAAAGTCCAGGGACGGGCCCCTGCTGGCGGTGCTGGCGGAGCTGCGTCTGCTGCTGCTGCTGCCGAGGAGGAAGCTCTGCCTCGGCGAGAGCGGCGAGGGGATTGGTGAGGCTGGACTTTTTGGGCAGCTGCACTTGTTGGTCGCCCGCAGGCTCTCGGGGTTGAATCCTTCGGCAGGGTCGAAGACTGGCTGACCCGGTAGCCTGGAGCGCAGGGTGCAGGGGGTCGCCCTCGGGTCCGGGCTGGCTTGTGTAATATGGCCAGGGTCGCTGCTGGCGGGCTTTGGGGAAATCCGGAGCGGAGCTGGGACTGCGCATCTGTGGGAGAAGATGGGTTCGTTGGCCATGGTGTCGCTTCTCTGGTCGTCTTGTTCAAGGAAATGAACTGACGTTGACGCCGAGTGTGTTGCTGCTCGCATTTTTTTTCAAAAGGGCCTCGGTGAGTTTGCTGCTGCCGGGAACAAGTTCGATATATCTCTAGGCGTGCAGGTGCTGACTAGAAGTTCGTTGCAGTGCTGACGGGGGCGCGTCGGGAATCGGTTGTGGCTGACAGTCAGCTTCCAAATAAAAAGCGAGAGGCGCGGGTAATTTGGGAGTATGGAGAGTCGCAACCCGAAGCTGAGGGAGGGAAGGGGGCAATTATGGTCAATATCAAATGTGAGGGTAGGCTGAGCTTTCAGCTGCAATGCAGCTTGTGCTACGTCGTGTGGCCCGGACGGAGCATCAGGAATATTCGGGAGCTTAAATTAAACTCGGTGTCCGCAGCTTGCGTGGGATGCTGGGATGCGTGGGTGTGCAGCCCCAAAGGTCCGGCCCCCCTGCGAACCCTTAAGCCAACCGCTACCCTCCGCGCTGTGCCGCAGGCCCCCCGAGATCCTCTTGGCCCATTTGCAGCGTGAGGAGCCATGGCCGACTATTTTTACGCTTGCTACAACTGGGACGTGCCTCTTCCATCAGGGCCTCGACAGGTCGAGACCTCGACAACTACGCATCCATGGCGGGCCAGACTGGCCTCTCACTGGACTCTGCGGCCAGAATGGAGGCAACGCCTACATAAAAGTTTCTTAGCCATATCTATGAGGGTGTTGGCCATCAAGGGCATCATCTCGAAGGTGGATGCGAGACAGACACAGAATCGTGTTCTCGTAGACGATGGTCTGTTGTTCGACCTGGAGACTTTGTTCACACTCAAATCACAGCACACTGACCAGGTAAATCAAGACAATTTAGATGTCAGGGAATCACGACACCCATGAGAAGAGCCGTTCTCAGGGATGGTCTCGACCCATGATTCGGGAAGCGACACTCCCTTTCGGGACCTTGTCAAGAAGTACGTCAGAACGGAGTAGATGTTCCCGTTTGCAAGAGGATCGGGCACTCGGGGAACAAGGAAGAAATCACTCACTGCAGAAGATCATGCAGATTGGACAGCCCGTAGAGGAGATGACGTTCGCATGGCGGCGATTTCGGGATTTTCCACTGGGAATGGTACCAGCTGTCAAATTAAAGCTTTCAATTATTTTGCATTGCCGATGGCGACCGAGATTTTGAGTCAACCACGTCGAGATTGGCCAGAATTGTGAAGGCGACAAGGGAAGGAGCTCCGTTCGGGTCGGACGTCCGAACCGAGGATACCGGCCCTGGGCAAATTAATAGGAGTCGTCGTCATCTGCTGAACGTATGCTGCCCCTGGGGAAACCAAGTGAGACATGATGAGCAATAATCATGGTCCAAAAGATTATGGTCGTACGATCTGTTAGACAACTCGGAAACGACAGCATCTCCATTCGGCGCCTGCTGGAATTTTCATATCACATGCTTCATGTCAAATATCGGTAGAAAACATCATCACATTGGTGGCCTGGTATGGGGGTTGAGAAAACGGTAAAATGGAGCTACGGCGGTTACAATCTGGTTGGTCACTCGATGCCAGCTGGCTCCTTACCTGCAGTCGCATGTGCTCTGGCTTTCGTCCTGCACAGCTTCACCGGGATCTGCTTACTGGGAGGAAGGCTTGCCTTGGAAAAAGTTGGTGACACCATATGGGGCTCTTGCTTAAAGAAAACGAATAGGCTCATGGCGATGTTTCAGGCCAGGCACCCAACAAGCAGGCTTGTCAAGCCAGAATGGGTGATTCCTTAGATCTTTCGATTGTTCCAAAGATCGTCCTTCTGCTTCAGATTGGGAGCGAAGATTTCGTCACCAGACCACCACTCCTCGTCCATCGCTTGCTCCTTCTGAGCCTTCTCCTGGGCCTCCTTCTCCGCCTTCGTGGGCTCCTTGGTCTTCTTTGTCTTCTTTCGAGGGGCCGTCTCCTTGTCTGAGCTGGCCTCGGACGTCTTCTGTTCACCTTGCTGGTTGTTAATTTTCTGGTCCGAGACGAATGGCTGAGGTGCCTCACCTGGCACGAACTCAGGGGCATGGGCCGCGTGAGGAGGGAGGGTACCTGAAGCCAAGCGCGGCTGAGGCGAGACGTCGCTCGAGTCCCTGTTGGACCCGGCCCTGCTGGGAGACTTCTTCTTCATTGACACCATTTTTGTTTGTTTTGATATGAGTTGAGAAGAGGATGGTGTCCGCGTCAGTTGTCAGGTGAGTGATTGATGTTGCAGGTGGCTTGCAGGGTTCACAGATATCAAAAACTCCCGGTCTAGATGAAGCTTTTTATTATAAGACTCTGTTCTGACCGTTTGCTTCGACGTTTGCTGAAAGGGCACAATGTCTTCCATGTGTGAATGACAACGTCTGCAAGTGCACATTGTGACTGGTAAAATTCATCTGATCTATGAGTAAGTCTCAGTTCATGTGTTACAGTCTCAAAAAGTTGAACAATAGACAATAGATTGCTGATCAGCAAACAAGACAAAGTGCCTGGATACAATCAGGCAATACAGCATAACCACTAAGGAATTCTTTGTGTGTAATAGTCTTTGTGCGCCTAATCAATACAGGAACAATTCATTTTATGTAGTAGAGATTTATGTAAAGAATGCCCAGCTTTCTACGTAGCTTTGTCCCTGTTGGGATCTGACTGCACTACCTTTTGAGCTTGAAAATTGACATATTTCGACTCAAGACTTCATCGCTACTTTTCATTATTTTCTCCATTCGCAGGAGTATGACCTTGAGCAAAGATCTTGGCCCCAAGTAATAGAACCATGTCTCAAATACCTCAAAAATGGGAGTCTTTCACGATATCTAGGCAAGATTATGAGCACGAAGTGGTAATCAAGAAGAAAGATACCATGGTGGCAAGGCAGCACCAGGAGCAGATCATCGTATTGAACTGGGCTGGCATATTTTGTTGTCTTTAACTTTAGACGACACTCCATAAACATGAAACATATTTTATGTGTGCCCATGAAGCCTCGAGTCCATCAAGAACATGCCAACCTTGTATGGTGAGATAGAAATGGGAGGGGAGCAGGTGACCTGCCCATGGGAAACTGCCGTCTAAAAATGGTGGTTCATCCGAGGTCACGTATCTCTATACAAGGGGTTTCAAGATCTCCAGCTTGTACTTCTTCAAAGAACAAGAGGATTGATCGGGCAGGCGGGAAACGCATCCGGAGACGTTCTCAAATATACACCTCGACTAATCTAAAGAGTGCAAGGTTATCTCTATGGAGCTAATGCCTGAAGGAAGCCCTTATGTCGAGATCCAGTACCGTCCTGTGCGAACTATTCCTCAATCTAATGCTTCAGTTGGAATAGGCTTGCCCATGTCTCACGCCTTCCCGACCTCGTGGAGGCTGCCTTACTTACCAACCATGGGCAACTGCCCCGAATTACAAATGGCAAAACCTCCCGGTTTGCCCGGAAAACCCGATGCCGTGAAGTAAAATTTGCGGGACGGGATACGGAGGCAAGTCTGGCGATTTAGTTTCAAATTCGACGGGGGGTTCCCGGAGGTTGAAGGATTTCATTAAACTTGGGAGACGCCACACACACACACACCTGCCACGGAGGGCTACGGACGCGGGCCGCAACGCATGATAACCGCCAGGACCACGGATGTGAAGCGTTGATGTGATAGATGTGCATCCGGAATGCTGTCACACACTCGTTTCACCAACACCGGCCACCACCAAATCGTATCTCGGGGAGAGGCCACTCACAACGCCGCGCTGGGTAAACCTGTGCAGTCACACCGCGGATCTGTCGAATTGCCTCTCATTTCTCCGTCCAAATGTCCGCGTAGTAAGATTCGAGTGGAGGGGGAGGAGATGGGGCCACAAAGTCTAAGTCGCTAAGCGGGAAGGGCATAGGCTGGGCCCCGAAAAGGCCGACCGAGCCAGTGATGGTTCGCGCCAATAGCGTGTCTTGCACACGCCTTTGCTCAATGATACGCTGCGAGGTGGATCCTGCGACAGGGTGAGCCCGGTCGTGCTGGGCGACTCGTGCCTGGACGGCAGGATGGTAAGCTTTGGGGGAGAAATTTTGGACCATGTCAGTATCAGGGGTCCTCTGGGGGCCAGATGCAAGCCGCCAAGCCATTGGACGCCGAGTCTCCTCTTCTAACCAACGAGTCCTCTTCTCCTGCCCTTTTTTGCCTTGTAGTCGAGGAACTCATCGTCTCTTGTTCCTCCGTTGGCAATTGATGTTTTCCAGGTAAAATGCAGTGGGGACGTCCAGCGTGAATCGTCCGGACTGCTTGATGCAGCATCTTCCACCGTGATTGTTACTGTGTTCGAGATTCGGCACGATCTCCGACTCGACCGATCTTCCAAGCCTTGGGACCCATCTTGTCCCGCTCCGCTCCGGCCCCTCAGCAACACGTTGTCCCGGTCCGTGGGCCGAGCTCAGAGAACAGACCTCTCGATCGTCCACTTCCTATTTTCAGCCTAGGAAGATGGGTGTCGACACCGAGGAACTAATCCTAAACCCCTTTCAGGAAGTGATCGACCGAGGGAAGGAAGCAGTCGCCAACGCGGACAACGCTGCAGATGAGGATGCCGAGGTCTCGCGGCTCATGGCCAAGGCCGGAGTGGCTGTCGTCAAGGAAGGCGAGCGGGCCTTGAAGAGGCTGCAGCCTCTCTGGGACGGCCAGGTCGAAAAGTACGGCGATGCATTCAAGGAGTGTCTGAGCCAAAATGCCGCGATAGAAGAGAAGCGGCGCAAGTTGGAGGATCTTCTCTACGACTTCGAGGACTACGCGGAGCCAGACACGTTCGAATCGGAGCGGTTCACCGAGCTTCAGGCGGCTACCAAGTCGCTCGCCATGGATGTGATCGATGTCATCAAGAAGATGAAGCTTGACACACCCATTACTCCGCCTTACTCGCCGCCATCGCCCTCCAAGTTCCCGCCTCTACCTCCTCTACCCCCTCTGCCCCTGAAGAGTCCATCGCGAATTGGCAACGGGGCACGATCTCCAAGGCCACCAACGCCACCGGGGAGGAAAGGAGGCCGCACAGCAACGCCTTTGCTCGCCCCTCTACCACCGTCTGCCACGCCTTCTCCAGACCGCACCGAACAAAGCACGCCGGTGCCGCCACCCGATCCATCAGAGGTGGCAGTCCCAGTATCCCGCGTCAGACTCCCACCTGGCAGGCGTGATCTCGCAAGACTGAACACGGGCTCGCAACGCAGCCTGAGGAGCAATGGCACAGCACACTCACGAGCGTCCAGTGCGTTCAGCGTCGGGTCACTGCCTCCGCCGGCATACACAGCCGACGGCGAGGCGCCTCCTGTGCCGCAAATCACACATCACAACATGACCGACCGGCCTCAGAGCCGAGCATCATCGGTTCTGGGATCACATAACGCCCAAGCGCCGCAGAGCCCAACCCACGCCCGTCAGCCCAGCCTGCCGACGACAGACACCAGCAGCATCCCCGAGATACCCGATTTCCCAGTGCCACAGCCACAGCCACAGCCACAGACCGGAACAAGGACGACCGCCTGGGTGAGCGACCAAGCTGGAGGAGTACCGAACCCAAGGTACCACGGGCACCGGCCGCCCTCGCGGTACGAGCCGCACTCCCTGCAGGCGATCCAGAACCTCCAACAGACGACCATCCCGGAAGACCAGGCCGTGACCGCGAGCATGCCCTCCAGGAGGGCAGGCCACTCCTTCATAAACTTCGACACGCCGCTGACGCCCATCATATCGGAGCTGGGCAGGTTCGGCGTCGACTCCCCGCCCGGCGACTCCAGCCCGTCCGCCGGCCCCAACAGCCCCGAGACATCGCGCAGCGCGACCCTGAGCCACGCCACCAGCATGTCGTCGATCCAGACTGGCTCCGCCCACACGAGACCCAGCAACGGCGGCAGGACACCCATCACGCCCGGCGAAAACAACGCCCAGCACAAGCCCTCCTTCTCGCCCATAACCCTCCCACCAGCCGCCCTCGAGGGCCCCGAGGCCCACAGCCGGCTCCCCGACGCCGCCCCCGCCTCCGCCTCCGAGGACTGGGCTACCCGCACCGTCCTGTCCATCTCAGACCGCGCGTCGACCGCCAACTTCTCCTCGGCCTCACACCCCCGCGAGGCGGACACGGCCATCGGCCCGCGCAGCAGCCTCTACCTGCTCCGGGGCTTCTGCGCCGGCGCGCAGCAGTTCCGGTCCTCGGGCCACGAGGACGGCGTCCGCAGGCTGGCGGGCCACGTGGCGGGGCAGTCGACGGCGACGGCGCGGTGCTCGTCCTGCTCCTACGGCCACGCGTGGTCGGAGCTGGACCTGGACGTGCGCGACCGCATGCCGCGCGCGACGTTCCCCCGGGAGGGAGGGCTGCTGTTCCGCATCCGCCTGCTGTACAAGTCGCACCTCGGCGCGCCGCGGCCCAGCGAGGCCTTCTACGGGTGCCTTTTCTGCGCGCAGGTGGGCCGTGTCGTGCGCGAGGGGGACGCCACCGTCTTCCGGGGCTCCGACGAGCTCCTCCGCCACCTGGCGTCGCACCCGCAGCCGCTGCCCGACGTTCCTGGGCTGACGGTGCTGTATGGCAAGGAGATCCTAGCCACGGACCCGCGGGTTAACGACTTTGATCTGTGGCTCACCGAGCCGCCGCAGCCTGGGGGGATCCCGCCCGAGGTGGAGGCCGAGGTCGCCAGGCTGCCCGTCGCGACGGCCGTCAAGGGCCACGTCCAGCGGTACGGGGAGAAGAAGCTCCCCAAGCCGGAAGGGAAGAGCTCCGAGAGCCTGCTCCAGTTCTTCGAGGGCTCGCGGATCATTGGGGTCGAGTACCCGGGCAAATACGCCGGGAAATGGTGTACAGGGTGGCACGATGGGACATGGGGTTACTTCCCCGCCAAGAGCATGGAGCTGGAGAAGCCGAAGCCGGGCAGGCTCGACGCGCCGCCACTCCTGCATGGCATGGGCGGGAACGGGGTGGTCGTGGTGGCGAAGTGGAAGTGGGATCCTGGCGCGGCTGCGAAAGAGGGCTGGCTCGGGTTCGACAAGGGAGAGAAGCTGACCAACGTGGGCTGGCCGGCCGACGCGGGTAAGGAGGCGTGGTGCTGGAGCGGGTCGACCTCAAAGGGGAAGTTTGGGGTGTTCCCCAAGAGCCACATAGACGAATCCTCCTTGAGGGACGACGCCAGCTCACCGGCCCCCGGAGGTGGTGGTGGCAAGTCGAAGAGAAAAGAGGGCGGTGGCAGGTCTGGGGGGAAGCTGTTCGGCGTAAGGCGAAGGCACAGCACGACTTCAAGTATGAGTGGTGGCTCGGGAGTTATCGAGATTATATAACTGCCAATGGTAGATTATAGACCAGAATAACGTGCCGGTCCCAGACGTGCCGGATTGAGGGGGCATCTCTAGTCGAGCATGGAAGCTCTGACGATGATTCACAGCTCTGTGTTCATGCTCGGTCGATCAGAGATCCCCTCTCCCCCAGTTGAATTTATGCTTGAAACGGAGGCAAGCGCATTAAATGCGGCGCGGTACACGTGCACTGCACATCGTCTGAATAAGCCACCGGAAACTGTGGGGATGGACCTGTCTTGCCACGAGTTAGTGCACGAGTCACAGGGCGCCATGTTCGACGTACCTTTGCTCAATGCCTTGGAAGCGAAGTCGGTGGTCTAAGTCACGGCATGAAGGTCTCTGTTCAGGGGCCCACATAGACCCATCTCAGGGATAGCATCGCTTCATAAGCATCGCTTCATAAACACAATCGCTGCTTTACAGCTGGGTCAAACATATAGTTCCATTCATTTTCCATGGCACAAGAAGGGCCTCCCATAAAAGGAACACAACATAAAAAAACGCCATGCTCATGCAACCCTTGCCCAACCGTGGTCTACCTCCCCCAACACTGCCTGGGTATTTATGATAAATCCATTCCCACCGTCTCTTTCGGTCTCAATTTCACACCATCCACCTTACATACGATCCACAGCGTCTCAATACTGCAACAGCTTATCGCTCGTCTCCGCATGGACCTGGGCCGTCTGGAACGAGCAGTGCTGGTCTCTGATTGAGATGACCTCGTACGTACCCTCCTGGCTCGCCTTGACCACCTTCGAGAAGTCGTAGCTGATGTCAGACCGTGTCTCAAGGACCTGACTCCGCTGGCCCTTCTTGGCGTTGGTGCTTCGCGTGTAGACGAACTCAAACGGCGGCGAGCCAGTGAACTCGAAGAGAATGTTCACCTCTCCGCCCTCATGGATAGATGCCCGGGACGTCTTTCCCTTGGAGATCTTGACGGACGGCATCGGATGGATGACCTTGGTGATGTTGACGTTGGAGTTGCACTCAGACGCCCGGTCGCTGATCGACGTGATAGCGAAGGTGCCGGCGTACTCGGCCAGACGGCGGAAGCTGGTCGTCGGGGACTTGGCTTTGCGTTGCGAGCCGTCAAAGGTGTACCATACCTCGAACGGCGGCGTGCCGGACAGTGTGTATCCGATGCGCTCACCCACGCAGTAGTCCTGCCTACCTTCAAGCTCGTAGATGGTTGGTGCATCGTAAAGTTGAACCTGCACTGCTGGACCACTGGTATCGTAAATCCGTCGGCACCCGTGGGCATCACCAACCTGGCGGATGCGGACAGATTGGCCGCCCAGCTTGAGATACTGCCGGGGAATCCTGACGTCGAACTTATTTGTCGGAATAGATGGGATGCGGTAGGTCTCTAGGCCTGCGCCGGATTGATGCTTGATCTCTATTTCCAATGAGAACGGAGCAGTGCCGGTGAGTTCGACGGGTATAGTCTCTTCGATATCTTGGTCCGCCATGCAGGATTTGTATGTTTGTCCGGGTTTGGTGAAGGACGCAGACGGCCTGGGATTGACCGTCTGGTGCAAGGTGACGGCGTTCAGCTTCTTGTTGTCGACGTAAACACTGTCCTGTACCCCGGTGAACTTGTATGCGTATAGGCCCGATTTCGATGTGTCCATCTGTATCGAGGCCTTGCCGAGAGCCGCATCGACGGTCTTTTTGTGAGGCGAGGACACACCACCGACGTCAGGCTTGTGCTTAACTTCATACTCAACGTGGAACGGTGGCGAGCCTAGACAACGTTAGATATTCACCGAGTACATCCGCAAGGGGGAAAGAGTGGAGTGTGGTTTGGGGGTGGCGTTTTGCAAACTTACCCTTGAGTGCAATCTCAAAACCGTCAATGTCTCCTTCGCATACTTCGTTTTTGGAATAAACGAATTCGCGATCCAGGTTTATGCTCGGGGTGAGCACCAGGCCAAGCTCTGGCCGAGGAAGCCAGTCGACTTCGAATTGCGCCGCTCTTGGGTCGACAAGTCCGGGACATTTGTTATCCGACACATCAACGATCTCGTAGACTCCACGTCTGTCGACAGTCAAGAAATCATTGCCAGATTTGAGCTTGCGCTTCTTCAATGGGGCTGCGTCGCCGTCGTCCAAGTTCTTGAAGTAGACATCCCAAGGTCCCTCTCCGCTCAAACGGACGGGAAGCTTGACCTTTGCCTCCTCGAGGGTTCTGGTCCTGAACTTGCCGTCCAGTTGGCCAAACGCTCCTCGGGGCCGCTGGCGTCGGACAGAAATCTTCATCTCGTCCTGCAAGAAAGCACGGCAGCCTGAAGTATCGGTAATAGCAATCAGGGCGACTGAGTATTCTCCACCCTGAGCAAGCGGCGGGGTCCGGAGCTTGACGTGCTTGTCCTGGATATCTGAGATCTTGTGTTGTCTTCTCCTGCCATCGTGGACGAGTTCCCATTCCAGCGTGAAAGGTGCTTCACCTTGCAGGACCACATCGACCTCGACTTCCTCCTCCAGGCAAGCGTTGACAATTTCGGAAGGCTTGCGAATGCTGGCCGAGGCCACAGGCTTGACTGTGGTTTCCAGGGTCATGCCCGGTCCGCTGAGCTGTTGCTGAGGGTATACTTTATCACTGATATACTCAAAGACATACTTGTGTGTCCCTGCGACAGTGGGTATGAACTCCTCTTGGTGCCTCATACTGTTGGCCCTGAAGCTTCTCTTCTCGGGGGATCCGTTGTGAATCGCCTTGTAGGAGACCGTGAAGGGCGGAGTTCCGACAAAGTCGAAATCCACAGAAACACCAATCGAGTTACCTGCACATTTGTCTGGAATATCGCTGGAACGCAGCACGAGACTCGGTTCGAGCGGGTTCAACAGGAGGCAGGACGACGGCTCTTGCACCTCACCCTCACAGACTCCAGCCGAGACGGATTTGAGTGTGTACAGCCCAGGTGCCGAGACACTTGGCACATCATCTGCCTTCTTTGCATGGTAGGTACCCAAAGTCGCTGCTTCACCGTGATCGCCATTCTTCGTGAGGGTATCAATGGGCGAAAAGAGCCAGGTGAGAGAGTGTTTGGAGTTCTTCTTCTCGTCTGCGATCTCATATTTGACAGGCAGGCTCGTAGACTTTCCTTTGGCAACCTTGAGGGGGTGGCGCATGTTGCAATCGAATAGGCTCACTGTCGGTCGGTCCTTGACGCTGAATTGCTGCACTAGGTGTTTGGGTTTCGGCTTCATCTCTGGGTCATCTGCTGGCGAGGCGTACTTAACGACGTTGCCAAAAGCATCTTGAACCTCATCCACGGAATACTGCCACTCTCCCCCAGAGTTCATGGACTCGTTCAAGCCCACTGTCACTATCTGTGCTCGAGCCCACGTGACGTATGAGTCGTCATCGGGAAGAACCAGGGCCGATGACCTGCTCGAGCCCATGAGTGGAGACGAGAAGCCTTCTGGCTGCAAACTCTGGAAGTGGAAGCTGTGGTCTTTGCCGTTGATCATCTGGCTGTAGACAATCTTCAGTGGCGGCGTGCCCTCCACCTGCAGCGACAAGTCGGACAGATCGCCCAGGCAGCGATCAGAGGATGGAGACGGCAAGACGCGAGCTTTCGGACATGGAACAACGTAGGTATTCCCAGTCAGACGCTGCACCTCCAATTTGTACTCATCCAGAACCCTCCCCAGCCTGTAGACACCAGGCTTCTTAACAGGGTAGTCGAATTGAACGTCGGGTTCATCTGGATTATCCGCTCGTCTCTTGGCCATCTTGGTGATAGTCCGGATCTGGTCTTTTCCAAGCTTCAGCGTCTCTTGGACGCTCGTCTCTAGATCAAGGCGGATGACCTCGACTTCGACCGGGACTGTCTCGTTGAACAGCATGGGCAGTGTGATCGTAGGCTGGGAGTCTCCCAGGCAAAAGGCCTTGCCATCGGGGTTGAGGACTGCGGAGCTGCAAGGTGTTAGCTACATCATCGTCGGCCACAGAGCGCGTCATACATACCCTTCAGGCAAAATGTCGATGATTTGTTTACCCAAGATTACAGACGCATTGTGCAGGACGTGGGCTGGCTGGACGTAATGCTCGGAGATTGCCAGCTCTCGATCGTAGAAGACTTTCAGGAAAGCAAGAAGCGCAGCCGAGAAGCCAGCCTAGCAAAGTCAGCGAAGAGTTCGAAGAACTGGGGCTCGTGGATGCGTACCGTGATGTTGAACATCAAAATGAAGTTGAAGACGGCATGCCCGAAGAAGAGGACAAGACACGCAGGCTGTGTCAGCTCTAGCCATGGTATCCTGAGCTCAGGGAGGCCCATAATGAAGATGAGGTCGATGACGTTCCATTTAAAGAATAGCCAGACCGAGTGGGACTCGTCCTCCATCAAGCCGACCCATTCGTAGAGCTTCCAAGCCACGAGGGCCATGTAGAACCCGAGGGCATAGAAGCGTTGTGTAGGCGCATCGAGGACGGTAAGAGGTATCACTGGGTTGCTCTGGGGTTGTTGTTGTCGCCCTTGGTTCTCGGGGGCCGGGGGGAGGGGATTCGCGGGTGGCCCTCTGTTGGGCGGCGCTCGATCGGGGGTTCCGTCTGGTGTTGGAGGAGCTCTGCCTCGAACATTCGTGGCGGGGGTGGCGGGGAACGCCCCCGTGACCCTTTGTGGTGTTGCATTCATAGCATTACTGTCGAGGAAAGCAAAGTCGTTCTGTCTCAGTCGCAGACGGTGGTGGTCGTGGTAGTCGTGGTAAGCTCTCGGCGGCCGATATCTGCGAAGCTGGTCAGGGAACAAGTTGCGACGAGGCAGGCGAGTAGGGCAAAAGAAGACGGACCTTTCCTGCTAGGTCATCATATCGCGAGTCGAGAACGGTTCGAGCCAGAGAGAGCTTCCAGGCCTGTTCGGTTGAGGGATACGGTGCTTTGTAGGCGTGTCCGAAAGTCTGGGTTGGCAACCAGTCCCGCGACGTCAACAGAGGGCAGGGCAGTCGACGCGCCTTGAAAAAAAGAACGACCTGTTCAGGCATGGCATGGCATGGCGGGTTGTTAGGAGCAGGGGTGTAGCTGTACAGTGGGCCCTGGACCCTCCCCTGCTTGAGACCACCCTGCCACCTCAATGATTGGGTAAGATGCCATCCTACAAGTGCATGTACCAAGGCACCACCAAGCATTCCATTTCATTCAAGCTTCCTCTGCCTGCCACAGCTCCTCTTATGCCAACAATATCCTCCTGTTGGTTCCTTTCTGGTGGATATATACTGCGTTGTGGAAAGATAATGACTGATAGAATTGTCTTTCAGCCAAGACCAATGCTGTACTGAATTGCCTGGCCATCTATGCTGTGGCTTGAACATCCTCAACTTCTGCCATCACTGCAGCAGCAATCCACAGATCGGCTGTAGCACCTTCTCTTCCCGCATTCATCCGGCTCTATGAACATCACACTATTAAGTTTCCATGCAAAAGTCATTGTCAAGATGAGGCAACACCTGTCCGGAATATCGCATTGCAGTCCCTATCGATAAGTGAGCCCGGAGCCTTGGGCAGGCAGGTATTCCCTTTCAAGAAGCCGCATCACAGTGCCTCCATTGTCTGTCATTGAGCAAGCCGAGGCGCAGCTGAGCATCGCCCACCTTCGCCCAACTCAGCTGCCAACAACCAAAAGAAACGCACAATACTTCAGAAACATCGCATAGAGGCCTGATCAACCTCCCGTGAATTTCTACCTGTACCAAGTGCCTAATATTTACATCCTTCCGATAACTTGGAAGCCTGTCTTCTCATCCCCGACCCAACATAGCCAATCATATCTGCAAACATGGCCCCGAAGCGATCAAGTCCCTCCTCTTCAGGTGATATCCAGCCGGATCAGAAGAGAACTCGACCTCAGCGGGGTGCTGCCACCAAAGCATCCACAATTATCTCTCAGGCTGCTCGAACTGAGAGCACTCTTGAACACAACCTCAGCATCCCTCACGAGGAGCTATTGCATGAGACCTTGACTCCCCTTAGGGAAGTGGAGCAGAACGGATGGAAAGCATGGGTGGAGATTGAATCTGACCCTGTAAGCTCCGACCACAGCCGTTTGCTTGATCATAGTGTTCACAATCACTAACACACCGCAGGCCTTTTTCAACGGTTTGCTTCTTGACCTGGGCGCTCAAGATATCAAGGTGACGGAGCTGTTCTCGGTGGATGAGGTTGACTTCCTCCCACAGCCTGTGCTGGGGTTCGTCCTGTTGTGCAAGTATGCCGGGGAGGATGACGAAGACACTGAGGAAGCACCGAGATCTCTCTGGTTCGCCAATCAGACCATGGCAAACGGATGCGCCACTGTGGCCCTACTCAACATCCTAATGAACTCACCAGAGGTCCAGCTGGGGGAGAAATTGAGCGAGTTCAAGAAGACAACACAAGACCTGCCATCCTTCCTACGGGGCTACCGACTTGAGTCCGATGCAAGCATGCGGACCATCCACAACGCCTACGCCCGGCGCCTCGAGCTCCTTAACGCGGACCTCCTCCTCTCGAACGAGTACGACGAGTGTAAGGGCGTACCCAAGGCCGAAGAGCCTCCCAAGAACCGCGGAAAGCGCAAAACCAAGGCCCAGAAGCGTCCCACCCCTAGAAAGAAGAGGTCCGACGACGCGTGTCACTACAAAGCCTTCGTCCCCCTGGACGGCAAGGTTTGGATCCTGGACGGCCTGGAGTGGAACCCCGTGTGCCTGGGTGAGGCGCCACCAGATGCTTGGATCCCCCTAGCCAGAGACGAGCTCGTTAAGAAGCTGTCCGTTGCCGGTGACCTCTCGAGCATCCTCGCCATCTGCCAGAGCCCCACGGTCGCGCTGCGGAAGGAGCTCGCCGCCAACATCAAGACCCTGTCGGCAGCGCGCGCTGCCATCCCGGATGACGCCAGGCCCGAGCCGGCGGAGGGCCGTTTCTACCTTGAGGACTTTAACGAAGTCCAGCTGCGGCACTACGGTGTTTCGTGGGCGATGCTTGACGAGACCGAGCCGGACGAGTCGCGATTGGCCAGCGCTGACGGCTCTTCGAAACTTGAGCTTGTGCGGCATCTCGAAACTGAGCAGGCCAGGATTAAGAGTGAGTACAACCAGGAAATGGGCCTCATCCAGGAGGTCGAGGAGAGCTGTACTGGCCGGAAGAAGAACTACATGCCGCTCGCCAACAAGTGGGTTGAGAAACTCTCCAAGCTGGGCGTACTCGAGGGGCTGCTGGATGAGTCCAAATGATGGTTAAAGGACAAAAGTACTTTTCCCCGCAGGTACATGGGCCAGAGATTATATGGGTATTGAAGCAGTTCAGGGCAGATGGAGACATGGCCGGGTTGGCGGTGCTCAGAATTCAGTGCCAGCAGAGCATATCCACCCAAACAGTATAATGGAGTCATATCCCAGCATTGATCATTGCCGTGCATCCATTGCTAGGGAAGGAGCTATATCCCGGCGTGACATACACATGAGGCAATCTGTGAGGTTTTCTGGCCAACAGTATGGTGCTAATCGGCCCAACATGTAATGATTCCAAATCAGAGATCTCATACAAGTCAACCTGAGCTTTCGCTAGAGAAAACATCCAAACACAAATACCCGGCCTCCCACCACATCAAGATATGAATCATCGTGGACGAGAATCAACATACGACGGTGGAGATGCAATTAACTCTTGAAAACATGACAAATGAACAAGTGATTCAGTCTTTTTGCCACATTTACTCTGTATGTGCACAGCTGTTCCTCCTCTAATACATTCATTGCAATCTGCTCCGCTGCAGTATCATGGAATACTGCAAATTAGTTGCTCTATTCCGCATATAGCATGCACTCTCCTACATTGTGACTCATAATGAATCTTGCTGGTATTAAGGGCCAAATATTCACTATTATATAAATCGATCCATTCCCACATTGCTTCATACTAAAACAAATTAAACCTCCTGTCCTTAGCAGTATGGTGTCCTCTAATTCCACTCCAGGCCATCTACGAACAAGTCTCAGTGACTAGCGGAAATTCCCTTGCTGTGCAAAATCTCGCAGGTACTCTATGGATGCTAGACTGGTCCAGAGTCAAGCACAATGTTATAGGGAGCAGGGCAGCCTCATTTCTTACTGTATAGATTATTTGTGTCCTTTGAGCTCCTCTACTCAGCCAGTAGGACAAGGGATGGGGCATCTAATAGGAAATTCTAGTGATTTTCGCTATACAAGGCTTCAGACAGTCCCTATTCAATCTTCTGCAGACCAGTATTGTGTTAGAAGCTACCATCTGCACCAAAGATCTTGGTGACAGGCCATGACTAGTCTCCGGCACCATTCGTGATGGCGCCGTCAAGCTTGACACCAGGCCGGTCCAGCAAGGTCGAAGGCATTTTTTATTTATATCTGCCCCGCCCCCTTGAGCCACCTGCATTTTTCCATGTTCGTGAGACAACCTCATGAGAGTATATGCATTTCCACCTGGCTGGAATCTTTCTGAGTATATGAATGCTCCTTTTGCATGTACCGCTCATGTTCTGAGATGTAAGCAATACCGTGCTGAGGGTTGTGGGTTGAGAGGATCCTGCTTCGGAATAATTATAGGAGACACGGTCAGGGACATGAGCTTTGTGGAATTCACCTTGGTGTCCTCTAGCCAGGTGAAATCATCTGCAGCATCACCATAATATCCGGTGAATCCATTTGACTGGGAGTGAACCTCGCTGTCACCGTGTCATTCACACTTTTCTATCAGTGCTTGGGATTATTCATAGTCACATCAAAGTCACTCGGCTATGAGAAACTACTTAAGAAAAGTTTCCAGCACCAATCCTCCAGTCTCCTCCTACCTTCTACATACCAAGTCTTCCTTACTACCGAAGACAAGTCCGACCTCGCATACATACCACCCTCGATCTTCTACAAGAGGCACTTTCGTCATAAGAAACATCATGGCATCCACCGAGGATTGGGGCATCACAACCCCCACTGAGGACTGGGACATCATCGCATCCACCGAGGATTGGGGTTGGGGCTATGAGGAGAGCACAGCACTTGTTCCGGCTCGTACCGACGCTACCACCAAGGCTTCCACCAAAGCTTCCACCAAGGCTCACCGGTAAGTCTATGGCTTCAACAAAGATATAGCCTCCCTTCTCCCTTACCCTCACAGCATTCCTGATGCTCTGATACTGACGAAAATTCCATCAGCAACAAGCGAGCTGTCCAACCTTGGCAGACATGCTCAAAGAAGGACATTGAGCCCTACAGGAAGTACAAGGTACTGTACGGTGAGCGCAAGTTCGCTCAGGAATTCGTGAGTCTTAACAAACAACACCTTTATGCCGCCCTCTCGTAAGCAAGAAGACTGACCATCCATCATAGGCGAAACAGCAGCAGAAACTCAGCTTCACGGACGACCTGCCCACGGAAATTCGCATCCGTATCTACGATTTCCTCTTCCCCGTCCCGGGTGACCACTTTGAGCTCTGGGCCCCGCAGGAGAAGGCCACCGGAAAGGAGAAGTGGCAGAACCTGTTCCGCAAGTACGCCTCGAACAAGAAGGCCATGCGGATCATGCGCCTGAATAAGAAGATCCACGAGGAGGTAGCGGACTACTTCTACGGACGGTTCAACATGCGGTTCAGCGGCCCGACCGGCTTTCTCGTGATGACAATGTTCAACCACAGCATCAGGCCCTTGAACTGCAGCTTCATCAAGCATATCACGGTCAGGATTCCCTGCGGTTACTCGTCCGCTTACAGCCTGAAGGGGTGGGATAGGTTCGTCCGTGTCCAGAGATCCCGAGGCATGCGCATCCCTTTCATCGGGCGCCGAGCGAAGCAGCGCAGCCAAGGAGGCACAGAAGCCGAGTGCAACCACGACATCACCGTGCGCAGGGGCTTCCGTCAGCTCCGCGATATGGCTGGCCTCAAGCTCCTGGAGATCCTCGTCCCATGGTACTATCTCCCCCCAGAAATGGCCTTGTACGACGACAACTGGCAGCAGTGCGCGGTCGTACCCTGCGACTGTGAAGAGTTCCAGGGCCTGAGTTCGGAAGACCAGATCCGCCACCGCTTTGAGGAGCACTGCGAAGACTCCGATTACTGGAAATTGCTCGCGAATCTGAAGCAGCAGACCAGCTCGGACGACCTGACCATCGCTTTGGTCTACGATTACAACTCCGGGGCGAGAGGCACGCCTTTCGAAGAATATGACAACGACGATGACTACGTCCGCAGCAATCTTCGCGGGGGAAGATGGGTGGCCGCATACGCCTCCATCAAGGGCTACGAATTCGGTTACGCCAGGCCGGCGGAGAAGGGCGTCTTCAAGGTGCGATACGATGAGGACACCGTCATGTCGAAGTCTCTCGAGCTGCTGAAGGATGACCCCCTTGCGTATGACCCACTGCTTGAGCCTCCGGAGCTTTCCGGTTGAGGCTGCATGAGGGACCAAAGCTGCTGATTGGGACCGAGAGGAGCACAGCCATGCGGCTATGCCGAGGGCGACTGTCCGGCCGTAGAGAGATCGAATTGACCGGGGGACGGGGCGTGAAGATTGGGCCATAAGCCCTGGGTCTGGTGTTTTTTCCTTTTTTCTTGGAGCAGGGTGCAACATACATTAATATGCAAAATAGAGAATAGACTGAGTTTCCCTGGAAAGGTGTAAAGACATCGCAACCTGACAACGTGACAACGTTTCTTGCAGGCACAATAGGTGAAGCCAGAGCAGCGGCATGTCTGAATCCAGCGTCTTGTATTCAACGATGCTGTGACAGGAACTATATTGGACCACGGTGACAGAAATTAATAAGCTCTGTCGCTAATGTCCCCCAAGGTGCATCAGCACGGTCGTAAAGATGGAGGAACAGAGGACTAGGAGACGTGACGTTGTATTTTACATCACCTGGCTGGGCCGCAATAGGTTCCCGGATTTACACTCATACATGCCGAAACCGACGCTCCAGTCTCGAGACCATGTGCAGCGCAACTCATCAAACAGGACAGGCATCACAGACATCTCATACACAACAGCATACGCAACAGAAGCTTCAAAAGCTCAAAGCTCAACTTAGTCATTCGCAAATGTGGGTACCTAAGCAAACTCCGATAGGGGGTGGCCGTCGCCTCGGCTCACTGCTGACGTCATCCCGCTCTCCACCCGGAGGGACGCGCGGTTGCTCATTGGCCAGATGCAAGGTACCAGCCGCGACCTGCTCGCGTAAAGTCGCGGTGCGCGTCTCCCACGGGCCTGGCTCTCCAACAGCTTGCCATCTTCGATGAGGGGCAGACCGTGAAACCTACCCCCTTCTTCCACACCTTCTTCTGCCACCACCCTTCCGATGCAACCACCTCTGTCGCGGTCAGACAAGGCCACCATTCCAATGTTTTTCTGACTGGCCCGAAATTGGCGTCGTCGATTCGTTCAATTCTTTCTTTCTTTCCATCCATCCTAAATGCAGATTCGTACAATTTCAAAAAACGCGTGATATGGCAGGGGCATGATCGGTGGAAGCCGTATTCGTGCAATCGGGCTTGCGTGCACGCAGTTGGCTGATGTCGTGCTGCTCGTCGGCTCTTGTTGCGACGAGAAGACAGGTTGGTTGCATCCGGGCCGGAAATAATTACTCAATACTGGGGGCAGCTCGGAAAGAAACACAAGTGACGGAGGGCTCGCAGGTATTTTCGTGGTCCTGGGTTGGGTTCCGGGGGGCTTTGTTGGAGCCCAGGTATCATGTACATAGGAAAGGGGACGGCCGCTATAGCGGCAGGTATTTGGTGGAGGAGTCGTAGAAGAGGACAATACGAGAGATCCTAAATGCCCGAAGCCCAGAGGCTCCGATCATGGCTGGTCAAAAGCTCCGAGCCGCCTCCTCGCCACGGTCCGGGGAGTCCTGGCCGATCCGATGCCATTGGGAGTCTTCCAGGTCTTCTGCGCCGGACTGGGCGTGAAGGTGAGGTAATCGGCAAAGTCAAAGCCCTGGCCTGGCGTGTGGGGGAACAAAGGATTGTTCAGGTTGGGCGTCGACATGGCCTGTGGCGTGAAGCCAAGATGCTTCGGGGGCGGCGTGGACGGTGGCTCCATCTGACTCCTGGGGGGCAGATTGGCCGGGGTCGGTGACGACTTCATGTATAGTAGCAGCTGTGCACCTTCGTCTCTTGATTCAAAGTTTGGCCCGTCCTTCCCAACCGAGTTGTTCGGGGGGAGGCGCCGGTTGCGCATTGGGGGTGTACTGGGCGGGGATGACCTCGAGCCGTTCACTTGGAAGGAATGGGCAGGTAGGAGGTCATCATCATCCTCGTCGGGGGCTGTGAAGTTGGGAGAAGCAAGGCTGCGGCCGAGACCCGTCGAGGACTGGAAGAAGGACACGTCTGGCCCAGCCGAGGTTTTGAAGTGTGTCTGGCGGCGTTGCTTGATGGGCGACGACTTTGCCAGCTGGTGGTTGTCACTCCACGATACGTGGTTTGAGAAGGACTTGTGGGCTGTGGGGGAGACTCTGTAACGCTTGGTGGGACTGGAGGACAGGTTGACATCGACGTCGAAGCTGGAGATGTATGTGCGTTTGCGGTGGCCGCTGCTGCCGTTGCTGGAGCCGATAGCATCGGAGAACAAGGGTGCTTTTAGCGGAGAGCTCATCAGGGCTCTTGTGGGGTATGGCAGGTCGGATGCACTGGACGAGGAGTCGGATAGGATCTCGCCGTCGGCAATGCGTCTGCGGCGGATGGCAGCCTTTCGCTGGCGAAGCTCTTCCTCGATCTTGGGCTCGATAACGTCGAGTGATAGGTCTTCCCAGCCTCGCTTGGCCTTGAATTGTGCTAGTGCCAGGCGGCTCTGGAGCTGGCGGGCCATCTGCGAGGGAGGATGGGCCCATGGTCAGCGGCTACTGATGCCTGGACACGAGATGCCCATGCCCAAGTTGACAAACGAAGGGATGGAGGGCTTCCGGGGACAAAAAAGGCCGTGGAGAAGGCCGTTGGCGGCAGCGGCAGCAGAGACTTACCTTGCCCACTTCGGTCCTCTTGAGGACCTTGTCGGCCACAGCCTCGGGCTGCTGGGTCGACGCCGATGACATGCTTATCGATCTCGACATGATGTTTGAGGGAGGCTGGTCTGATGGTCGTCAAAGTGGGTTGTTCTCAGCCAAAGACCAGGTCGAGAAGTGGGAATCGGGGTAAGAAGTTTCTTGGTGGTGCCAATGAGACGACGGCTCGGTAAAAATGGCCGGGCGCCTAGTGGTTGATGTACTGTCGCTGCACGGTACTGGCGCTGCACTTTTGCAACTCGAGCGCCCGCCCCTCAGAGGCAAAGACTTTGGCTTGAGTCGGCGACAGGGTTGGGTAGACACTTCGCACCAGAGATGGCGAAAGGAGAACCACGATCGACCAAGGATGGGAAAGAAAAACCACAGAGCCCGGAATGAGGATTATGCCGTATCAGCAGGGAGTCAACGGGCTGAGTGAGAGGAGAGCACGAGGAGGAGAGGGCCAGGAAGGTGAGCTGGGAGCTGGCGCTGGTGCTGCTGGCGCCCAGGCATTCCGTTCCAGTTGCCCAGGTGCACCTGGGCAGTTGGGGGACGAAACCAGGCTGAGGTATCAGTTCACCAACTAACTCTGGTTAGTGTGGTCCGACCGCCATGCCTGGTAGTGCTTGCATGGCCGGCGATTGGCACCAGCAGAAGCGTCAATTCCCCCAGACAGGCCAGGAGATCCAGGAGGAAGACGGGAGTTGCTTGCTCGACACTTATTAGTCTTTGCCCTACGGCGCAGCTGCAGCTAGAGCAGCCCGGTGCGAGTGCGTGATCCACTCATTCCTGCTCGCTAGTCTTCCTGTTTGGGCCGACTCGACACCAACACAAAGGTAGGGCCAAGGAGGCACAGGCACCTTGCTGCACCGTTCACCGTGCCCATATGCGTTGAGAGCCTTCCGGTTTCCGATGTTCGCAATTATTAGTCCTGGCATGCTCCAATTAACATCTTCTGCTCTGTATCTAACTACATATGCTATTCTACTGTTCTTGTCTTGTTAATACATACCCTGACATGCTCGCAGATCTTCACTGGTTAAGACAGACTCGAGACCAACTACCCCACAACAAAACCTGGAATGCAAGGCTCGGCTCTTGAGTCAATGAACACTGAGTATGCTGTATAGCTAGCCAGGGCGAGACTGCCAACGGTTTGATCCATCACCGCCATCCGACGCAAGCATACTGTATCGCAATGGGTTCAATCGCTTCCGGGCGGGATCCAGCTGCGCGTTCGTGACGCCTGGGCGGTCCGGCCGGCAGCTGTCGGATTGCCTGACACTGGCTGTTGCTGTTTCAGCAACAGCCAGGACGGACGGATGCACAGTAAATGGGTGGACCTGCGAAGCTTTTCGTGTCTCTGATGGTGACATCTGGCCCGTGGCTGGCGCCTACTTCTGTCATATACCTGGAAGCACGCACCTACTTGTATGCATGGCATTTCCCAGAAAGCCGGTCCAAAACTATTGGCAAACGCTGGTGCGATGTGACTTTCAATTAAACCCCCTGCCACCCGCCAACGAAGAGACTGGCCAGGTCGGTCCTCGGGCGCTTCGTGGAATTCCAAGCTACGCAACCCCCTTGCGACACTCACATTGGCCAGTCCTTTTAGATTCTCAAGCTCCCCTGTGTCGGGCGGGCCTGGGGATCCCAGATTACTCCGCGCTGTGGATCCCTCGATCGAGATATCGGAGGCTTTCCTCGTCTTCTTTGAGTAATCCGCGCAATGCTATGTTTCTACTATGCTATATCTCTGCAATACCATGGTTCATTAAGCATTCCAAATACGGCCAGTACATCGTGTGCTCGCCCGCCTATCACAGGCTGTGTTTCAGTATTGAAGAGGTTTCTGGTGGGTATGTTTGCAGGGCATGTTCGCAGATGCATTGGCACAGGCGGATTGAGATGTCGGCCAGCGATCATCTCGTATGGGCAGGATGGATGGGTCGACAGTCGCACCGTTGGCAGCAACGCACATCACCCCGAACTGATCCCACAGCCTCCGTCGAGGTGGTGACATGTGGAGTGTGCACCAAGTTCGACCTGCATCAGAACGGGTCCGGCCGAGCCTGTGCTGACGGGGAAATGACGGCAATAAGACCGACAACTATTGCATGGTGAAAGATACAGTCCATGTGTGCAATGGTGCAGCGTTGTCTCGGTGCTCTTTTGACAAAACCGAGGACGTCGTCGAGATGGTTCACTTATATTGGGCCAGGCCTCCCTCGTTGCGGCCGCGTTGCTTGTCTGGCGAGATGCAACGTTCTTATCATGTTTATCATGTGCAGATCAGCCCAAGTGAGGGAGCGCGGCGTGGGAGGATCGGATCTGGTGGGCCGAGCCAGCTTGGCCGAGCCAGCCCAAGTTGGGGGGAACGAGCCGGCGCCGATCTGGCCGCGTCTGCTAGACTGCAGAGGTTTGCATCCAATGCATCCAAGCTGTGATACACTCGAAGGTCAGGGGATGTTGTGTGACTGCGGTAATATCCCCACGACTTACAAGATCTCATGTAGAGATTCCACTCGGTGCACTCGGTGGTCACGGACCGGGCGCCCACAGCATCCTGCATCCAGGCCAACGGTACGCCTGCACGGGGAGGATTGGCCGGGCAATGCCGAGGTGACGCGTGGGAGGCTGCTTGTGCCGTGGTTCTTCTCTTATATTAAGGGCTCCGAGGAATTGAGGAGAAGCACATAATAAAGGTAAACTTGTAAAGGTGGGTCAGCTGGCATTGTCTGGGTTGCACACTGCTATTGTCCACACGGAGACTCGGCATGTTGGCTTCTCGTATTCTGCATGCATTCATCGGTTTCGTTCAAAATGCTGATAGCTCGCTCCCCTCGGAGCCTGGGGCGCACTGACGACCTGGTTGCGCTAAGAGATACACGGCTGATGGCGCAACGGCAGGTGCAACGGGGGTAACTCGGTAGCGGGCAGCTTGTCGCTGCCCTGTGGGTTCCGGTTCCACTGAGACGGGACGACTCTCCTTCATTCTCGAGCGAGTCGTCCTCTTCTCCACGAGCCGAGGCCTGACCTCTGGCCGCTGCACGTTGTACGGTAGATTGGAGGGCGTCAAGAGCTGAGTCGTTCACAAAGAAATGTTTCCATCCCATGCATGCCGTGCCCAGGGTGCGGTACTGTACAGACGCAGACACAGCTTGGGATGCTGAAACAGACCCCATCGGCATGTCAATTGAGTGCCAAGCTTGAGAAACGGCAGGGGTCAGTCAGGAAACAGACGGGCGACCAGGGATCGGCCACCCCTGTCTTCATCACCGTGGCACAGCATCGGCCGGGCATTACACGAGCTGTCAGAGGCTGCTTCCTGCTTCGAAAACTCAACAGCCAACAAGACTGCAGGCTGCACACGTGGGCGATATCAGGTCAAGCTTTCGTATTGATGGAACTAGGTGCTGCTCGGTGCTTCTCTCTGGGGTTGAAACATATTTCTACCTCTAATCTCCCTGGAATGCGGCTTGCCATCCTCCTCTTCCCCTCCCCGGTCTGACCTGGCCTGTTCTTGCCTGGCCCGGTCAAGTCGAAGTCACATCAAGTCAAGTCTGTCCGCGCGTGCACACGGAAACTTGGAACTCCTTCCCACTTTCCCTGATAGGAGACAGAAGACCACCTTTTGCTGCACTGGTCTGTCTCCGTCTATCTGTCCGTCTTGTGCCGTCCCGTCTAGTGCAGTCAGGCAAGCACTCGTCCGCCCCACTGATCAAGCAATCATTCATCAGCGCAAGCCAATTCCCCTTGTGTTCTTCACAATTGCAACCTTGAAAGACCTCAGGAGAAGACGACTGGCGGTGATCGGATGCTGTAGACCACCGTCCAGCTGCACTCAACCGACCTGCACTGCCGGCTGGCTCTCACCTCGTCCTGTTTGTTTTGGTCCAACGTCAGCTCAGCGACACTGCATCGCCGCATCGCATCGCATTCTCACCGTCTGTCTGTCTTGAACGCTTGTCTGCCTGTCTGCCGATCTACCTAAATCTCTCCTGCTGGCTCCTGATTCCTCCAGCCTCTCTCTCGTCTTCAAGACCAATCCGAGACTTGCGCCTGGCTGTCTTTTCCGTCTATCAGCCAGTCAGTCAATCAGCCTCCTTTCTCTGAATCAAGATCATCCGGACACCCCCTGACCGTATCTTCCCAGGCAATCAAGACCAGCAGGGCCGGACGGACTGCAATCAGTGCTCGGCCGGGTCCCAAGCCCAGCCCCCCTTCCTCTTTCCATCTTAGAACCTGGCCCTTTCTGTGCTTCTGCGCCGGACTATTTCCGTTGGCCCATAGCGCCCTTCTGTTTGGCTTCCTTTGGCCTTCCGAGCGTTTGTTGTCCCAATATCGCCGAAATTTCGAAACGGCCCGACGTCATCAAAGAGCAATCCACCCTCTTCAGCGAGATACCACTGATCCACGCTCGTGCAGAGTGGGAACCTGAAGCCCGTCCGCGCCCATCCATCCCACTGGTTCCTCCTTCCCTGCACTGCCTTTTTTCCCGCCCAATCGACTCAGACGAATCCGTTTATTAAAAGCAATCCAGCCACAACGTCGACATCCACATCCGTCGCAACTCTACGGCATCTCAAGCAAGGAATCCTGGCCAGCCCACTCTACCCACCCTGCCAACCCTGTACTTCCGGCCAATTCATCTGGGACCTGAGCTCATTGCGTATCTATTCCACGCCCCCCCTTGATTTTCACGAGCTTTCTTTTCCATGGTGGGAGGCCACACTTTCTTTGCCTCCTAGCAACAATCCCCCTCTTTTCGACCATTCTCACATGTCGGTCCTTGCCTAGTCCCACGACAATCCCGCTCACCTCTCTCTTTTGGCCGGCCCTCCCGAACCTGAACGCCGACATCCTTGGCAACTCATAGCTTGCCTTATCCCAACGAGAAAGCAGTTGGACGATCGCATAAGACTTTCCGACGTATCCTGCGAACGATCAAGCAAGCAAACAAAGGGCCCGATTCTTCTCGCTGACCCTTGCGCTGATCCGCCTCGCGGCAAATTCGCCTTGAGCGCGCCCCAGCCGTTATGGCACCGAGCCTGTTGACCCTCAAGTCTATCAGACGACGATCAAAGGCCAGCTTCAAGACCGAGAAGTCTGCCACAGATGCCAACGATACTTCGAGTGATGCAAGCAACGGCCGGACCCCCACGAGCGGCTCATTGACCCCTCCTTCGATTGCACCGTCCGTGGCAGGCCACTCGGATCCCGCCCTGAACCACCAGCTCTCTAGAGAGAAGCTCAATGGCGACCTGTTGACCCCACCAGTCCCTCCGATCCCCCAGTTCCGACCACCACTGCGGTCGGCTACTAATGGGTCCAACCGGAACAGCGTGTCGGGCATGACGGGGCTGGGATCGCCGTCGATGGGAGGACGGGGACCATACCCACAACTGCCAGTGTCGCCTTATGCGCCCCAGATTGATAACGTTAGACACGGAGCATGGGTAAGTTCCGGCACCTCCAGTGCTTCTTTTTGACGCGTTGCGGAATCCTAGCGTTTGTCGTCGCCGACGGTCTAATCGGACAGTCAATGGCTGTCTGGGCCGCAGTTGGGGCTGCTTCGTTACGCAAAAGATGCTCAACTTTGTCTTCTCGATTTTTCTAGTGTTTGTCTAATGTTGTCAACTTTATAGGTCTCTCAGAAAGTTCTTATCATCACTGGTGTCGTGCCTGGGCCGGGCGGGCGGTCCATCGATGGTGAGGTCACAGTTTCGCGAATAGACGACGACTACCCAGCAGTCTCTTGGCCGGTGCACGACTGTCAATTCAAGGCACTGGTCTATCTGCAATCAGGTCTGAACAGGCTGCGCTTCGACTTTGCCAGTCCCAAACTTCCGAACAGCAATACGACAAACCCGATCCACTCTACGCAACTCACCGTCAATGTGATGCCTGTGTCCAATTCTCCGCCATTGCAATTGGCCATACTGCTGGCAAAGGACTCACCTGGTACTTTCGATGCACCGCCGGCGCGGGCTGAGCGAGAAGGGAACAATCTGGAGGTAGCTATCCGGAAGTTCCGCATGGCTGGTTATTTATGGCAGGCATACACGGCTGAGCAGATGTTCCGCAACAAATTTGGTCGCCGCACTTTCAGGTTCGAAGAGGAGTGGACACAGGGTACGACTTGCGCCAGAGACCACGAGACCGGGCGCATGCGCAACGAGGCTCGCATCCACGTTATCCGGATGGATAAGACGCTGGCCGAGATCCGGGACCTGAACATTGCACAGCAAAATCAGAACGCTGCGGACCAGGGCGGGCTGTTCCCGATCGCAGCCGAGGCTGTGAGGAAGTACTTCAACCTGAAGCCAGGACAACAGCAGTATGTTTCTTGCATGTTCTTGGACAGCCAATGGGATCCCAAGGAGAAGATCATCCGGGGCCATGCTGCGCTTGGTAGCTCCAGCGGAGATTTGAAGTTGGCCATCTTTGGATCACAGAGTCTGCACAGCTACCCAACGATGCTGGAGGAGGTCGTCCCCGCTTTCACCGACTGCACCCCCACAGACACGAAGTTCGTCGCCAACGATTGCAATGAGGCTGGCAGCTCCTGGGAGAACGCCAACATCGGGATTGGTGCGCATCTGCACGAGACGGGCCACCTTTTCGGCTGCCCACACCAAGCCAATGGCGTGATGCTCCGAGACTATGTCTACCTGCACCGGTCGTTTGTGACCCACGAGGCTTACTGCACCAGAACAAAATCCAAGGGCGGACCTGTCGCCCAGGCAGACGAGTGCACGTGGCATCGCCTTGACCTCTTACGCTTCCGGGGCCATCCGTGCTTCTCGCTCCCTAACGACCCGCCGCGACACCCCGACGACTCCGTGCAAGCCTGGCCTATGGAGGACGGCAAGGTGGCGATAACAGCGCCATCCGGCATATCCTTTATTGAGATCTACGGCGATGGAGATGAATTGTGCACGACGTGGATGGAGTGCCCCACTGAAGGTGAACAAATAAAGCGACAACTCGTGGTTTCCGAGGAAGACCTTCGAAAGCGCCTCCCCGAGAACAAGCGCAAAGGCAAGATAAGGCTGGCCGTGAAGTCTCAAAGCGGTGGCGATCTGGAGATCGAGGACGTACGGGTCCTATGCGGCAAGGAGAGTAAGCTGACCGTCGGCAACCCGGTGACGGGATGGACGGCATACCGTAGCAAGAAGTTCGGGATGAGCCAGATGGACGGAACTGAGCCGATTGAATTTGTGTTTACGAGCGCCACAAAGCAGGAGAGGGTGCTCAGTCGAATTGTCTTTTACCATGGCGCTGCGTTGGATGGTATGGAGTTCATCTATGATGATGATTCAAAGCAAGTCTTTGGAAAGGTTGGTGGCAACGTGCAAGTCGGGGTGTTCGATCTCGGTAAGTTCAGGGCTCCTGCTCGCCACGCTCGCGCTGGGAGATTTGAACACGTGCTAACGTTGGGATGTAAAGATATTCGTAAGGGCGAGTACATTTCAGGCTTCCACATCCGATCCGGTTTCTGGGTCGATGGCATCCAGGTTCTGACGAGTCTGGGCAACCGTTCGCCGTTTTTTGGAAACGCCCATGGAGGAGATATGTGAGTGAAACCAAAAAGATCATCTGCTGGTCAAGTAAAGATGAACTGACGTCCATTGTTTCAAGGCACACGCTTATCCCTCCCTATGGATACAACATCTGCGGTGTGTGGGGATCCTGCGCCCAGTGGATTGATGGCTTTGGTGTCATCATCAGGAAGTAATAAGCAGCGAGACTGCCAGACAGGCAGATGGCTGTGTATCGGACATATATAGTCCCAAAGAACGGTGACCCGGCATCTGAGAGACGATACGGGCACGCACGCACATACTGGTCGAAGCGACGACACCTTTTGCCACGAGTGGGGAAGGCAATACCTTGACGAAACTGCATTCACAGACGGTGGTACACGACAACATTCCTGGGAAGAGACAACAGTTCGTACAATTTTTTTAATTGCTAATCAGCATGGAACCTCGGTCAATGCCGAGGCTGGCGTTGTTCTCTCCTTCGAAATCCATCAATACCCGCGCCATGGACTTGGACATGACAGGTCTCATCAGACCATGTGGCTTCAATGTGCACAGCACAAGCAGAGTCACGGAGCTGCATGCTTTTATTTTATAGCTTGATCTCTTCTGGAGGTGGGCGAGGTATGGCGTGTTGGTCTGTGCATTTGTATAGAATCCGTGAACACCTGTTGCGGTCGGTCGGTTGGTTGGCGGGAAGGGCATGGCATTTTCCGATTCTCGGATTTTGGAAGATAATCAGTTTGGTCGTAACACGTGCGTCGTCCTCTGCGCCACACAGATTGAGGGGCGACGGGCAGACGGATGAGATAGTATACAATACATGTATCAACTCACATATCTCTTCCATGATTCCTGACTTGTCACCACCATTGTGCTCCCCGGTTTCTGCTTCGGATCCGAGACCTGACAGGACAGGACTCGGCCGAGTTCCGGGCGCCCGCATTGGATAGTCTATAACCGCCTATGTGCACCACATAGACTTATATATCCAGTGTACTACTATCAAGCATGGCGAACCAGCTTTTCCGAGCATCCCCAAATCGAATTGATTCTCTTACTTAAACCTCGGCCCTGCTAAGGACTGCCGTTCCCCGCCCCGGGGGCTGGCGTGGTTGGGACTCCCGGTCCGTTCTGGTTGGCCGCCCGACCGTTGACGTGCTTTGGCCGCGGATCTCGTCATGGAAGACCGCGCTCGGGTGCAGCACCCAAACTTGTTCACTATTACCCATCCGGAAAATGTCCCATCTGCACCATGTACAAGCAGCGTGATAATGAAATGCCTGCAGGCTGGCTGGGTCCTATTCCCACATCCCATCCCACCCCACGCTTCCCGGCACTCGCTGGTCAGTCCTGATGGGGGAAGGGGGTGATATGTAGTGAACTCTCGGAAGTCGTCGACTTTCTCGCCCACCCACTCACCACTACCAGCATGGTAATACGGGCTCCTCTCTTCCCCCCCTTGCTATCCCTACCCACCATATGCGCTTCTCCTCCCCTCCTCCCCGTGCATGAGAGTTCTCGCCCCGAGACCCGCCAGGGAACGAGACTCCCAGGAAGAGCTACCGTCATGACCCGCATTGCGTGCTCGCGGGCTAGCAGTGATATCTCGGTGTATTACGTCTCCCCCCTGGTTGGGCCTGGGCGAAAGCTTTTTTCTCTCTCTTGTTTCTCGTCTACCCCTGGACCGATGGCTTGATAGAATATAATAAGTAAGCCAAGACAGCCTGGTCTAGCGCAACACTGTTGCTATTCGACACCCTGCGAACCGGCTGCTTGGGACGTCTAGCTTATTCTAGCTTGAGCCGCATCTCTTGGTTGCTCTTGGTATTCGTTGGCTTCATTTTGTTTATTTTTTAAACACCACACTTGAGCAAGACCGAGTCCTCGAGATGTCCTCCGCGAAGGATCTCAGGATAGAGAAGGACGGGGAGGTCGTCTCCTCCTCGCCCGCGGCGGAGGCGGGCACAACGGGCTCGGCGTCCGTGGACCACGGCGTCGAGTCGAGCTCAGACGAGTCCCTTGACGACAGCTACCAGGTGTTCAAGGCGACCGAGGACCTTCAGGTCGATCCGGCCGAGGCGAAGCGCGTGGTGCGAAAAATCGACTGGAGAGTGGTGCCTGTGCTGTTTGTCACATATATGCTGCAGTACCTCGACAAGAGTGAGTTTTCCGGAACGAGGGGAAGAGTCCCGTGTGTGCGGATGCTTATTTTCTGAGGTTGCATGCTGACACTTCTCTTTCCCGAATAGATTCCCTGAACTTTGCCAGTGTATATGGCCTCAAGAAGGGCACGAACCTGCACGGGCAGGACTACTCGTGGCTAGGTTTGTCTCGCCCAACCGCTGACTGATATATTGCTGTACATACTCACAAACCCCCTTCCACAGGATCAATCTTCTACTTCGGCTACCTTGTCGCACAATTCCCGTCGTCGTTCGCGCTCCAGGCCCTCCCTATCGGCAAGTTCGTCAGCATCATCACAGTGCTATGGGGCGCAATCCTGATGACCACACCGGCGTGCACGTCGTTCGCCGGCATCGCCACGAACCGGTTCCTGCTGGGGTTCTTTGAGGCGGCCATCAACCCGGCCTTCGTGCTGATCATGAGCATCTGGTACACGTCCGAGGAGCAGCCGCTGCGGCTCGAGGCGTACTACTGCACCAACGGCATCGCGACCATGTTCGGCGGCCTCATCGGATACGCCGTGGGCCACATCACCACGGGCATTGCGCGCTGGATGTACGTCTTCATCATCTTCGGCTCGCTCAGCGTCTTCTGGGGCTTCGTCAGCCTGATCGTGCTGCCGGACCTGCCCTCGACGGCCAGGTTCCTCGACGAGCGTGAGAAGGCCATCGCCGTCGACCGCGTCGCGCGCAACAGGCAGGGCGTCAAGAACCGCCACTTCCGCAAGTATCAGGCCGTGCAGTGCGTCAAGGACCCCAAGACGTGGATCCTGTTTGTGCTAGCCGTCGCGGCGCAGGTGCCGAACGCCGCCATCACCAGCTTCACCAGCATCATCATCAACAGCTTCGGCTTCGACACCCTTGGCTCGCAGTACCTGCAGATCCCCGGCGGCGCGGTCCAGTTCCTGGCGCTCATCATTGGCGGCTGGGTGTGCACGAAGTGGCCGCAGACCCGGTGCATCACCATGATCGTGGCCAACACCATCTGTATCATCGGGGCGGCCTTGTTGGTCGGCCTGCCGGATAACAACAAGGTAAGATCCCCTCCAACCCTCTGCGAAGCACGGTAGACATGAGTAGCAAGTACTGACCATGGTGTTTGTTGTGCAGTGGGGACGTCTGGTGGCACTCTGGCTGTGCTACTTCCAAGGGTTGGGATTCAGCATGTCTCTGACGATGATATCGTCCAACATCGCGGGCAGCACCAAGAAGCAGCTCACTGCCGCCATATTGTTCACCGGTTATTGCGTCGGCAACATCATTGGGCCACAGACCTTTATAGACAGTGAAGCTCGTGAGTCCATCCCCCCCCCCCCCAAGCCGCTGTTAATGCGCCGTCATCTTCCAGAGATCACTCTCGTGAGTGTCCAATAACAGTGCAGCACGGCTAACTTGGCGTTCTCCTACTGCAGCCGGATACCACAGCGCGTATATCGCCATGCTTGTTGGGTACACGATCAAGCTGCTGGCGGTGGTGGTACTGTACATTTACATGTGGCGGGTCAACAAGGCGAGAGACGCGGCCGGGCACACCGACGACCGGGCGGCTATCGAGAGGGGGATGCACGACGAGACTGAGCTGGATAATCCCGGGTTCAGGTACTCGCTCTGATGTACTGGCTGGCGTGACATTGACATAGGTTTAAACATAGATTTGGTGATGTGTATATATTTATTTTTAAGATGGTGGTAGGATTGCACACAGATGAGATGTGGCCGCCCATGACGGCCCTCAGGAATTGACGTTGGCCATCCTTTGTTTTCTCTTTGAGTGAGCTTAGTACTGGCAGAGGAAAACATCACAGGAATCGGACGTCCGACCCGTACGACATTGCCCACACGTTGCCTGCAATGTTGCTTGCTTAGACCTGTCAGCAGGGAGGCACGATGCGGTGTGGCATGGCCAGGAACGGAACGGTAGTCTACGTCTCTGTGACGTGGTGTTGACTTGTTAGTGCGACGGCATTGCAGCTAAGGTCTGGAAGGTCTGGAGCTGCAAGCTGTGACTTGAGGCAGGGAGGCTGGACCCTAGGCGGGGCCCCTCTCTGGTGCGTGGGTGACGATCTAGGCCCGAAACAGGGCGGCCAGCATACGAAATGACGGCATTGGCGCCCTCGCAGGCCAAGAAAAGCTTCAACCGCGCTCGGCTGCTGCTCTGCTGCCGGGTGCCCACTCAACCTCAACCAGCCGAGCAGAGCGATAATATCTGCACAACCACTCCAGTACCACCACCGCGCCACCACCGTAGGAGACCTCCCAACTCTCGAACCTGCTTGACCATTCTCTCCTCCATCCATTTCACACACCAGAGACAAAGCTGTCGGTCAAAATCTTCCCTCGACACCGCAAGAGTACTCCCTGCCTCCTCCCACACCGACTGCATCGCCAGACGCAAGCGCCGCCGCCATGTCAAAGAGAACCTCGTCCGCCGCCACCAACGGCGGTGCCCAAAAGTCCGGGCAGGTGTCGTGTACGTTCCTGTCCCCAGATTCCCCCTCTTCCCCTCGGCAAACAAAGCAGAATCAAAGCGCTGACACCTTCGCCCCGCGACCACAGCATATGACAAGCAGAAGGACCTCCTCTCCTCCGAGACGGGCCACTTCTCCCTGATCCGTGCCATGCACCTGGCAGACCTGATCACCGAGATGAATGGTACGAGACGCCCAAGCTCGCTGTGACGCATCCAGCACCAGCTGACCTAGATTCTTCTTTCTCAGGCTTCTGCGGCATCATGTCCGTCTTCTCCTCCCTGCGATACTGCCTCCAGGACGACTACTCGCGCGGCAACATCTACGCCGCCCTGGCCTTCCTGCCCTTCGGCCTGTTCTTCGACTTCATGGACGGCAAGGTCGCGCGCTGGAGGAAGAAGAGCAGCATGATGGGCCAGGAGCTCGATAGTCTGGCGGACCTGGTACGTTTGCACTCTACGATGTTGATATATATCTACATATATACCCACCCACCCACGCAGGTACATAATTGGCCGCTGACATGTTACTTTCCCACTTCCACAGATCTCCTTCGGCCTCGCCCCAGCCGTGGTTGCCTTCTCGATCGGCATGCGCACGACGCTGGACCACGTGTGCCTGGCCTTCTTCGTGCTGTGCGGCCTGACACGGCTTGCGCGCTTCAACGTCACTGCGACCGCGATCCCCAAGGACGCCTCGGGCAAGGCGCACTACTTCGAGGGCACGCCCATCCCCACCAGCCTCGGCCTCGACGCCGTCATGGCCTACTGGGTCTCGCAGGGCTGGGTCCACGACGCCATCCCCGGCGGCCTGTGGTTCGCCGACACCCCCTTTGCCGTCCACCCCATCGTCGCCGTCTTCATGCTGCACGGCTGCCTCATGACCAGCAAGACCATCCACGTCCCCAAGCCGTAAGAGACCGGGACGATTTGAGCCGACTTTGCGCTGGCCTGGCGCGTTAGAAACGACAGATGAGCTGCGGATGGTGCTGCTGCTATTACTCCGGCCGTGTGGGGGTTTTCAGGCCTGATATTGACGCTGCTTTTTTTTCTTTTCCTCCTCTCTCCCGCGGTAGCACTGTACGGAGTCATGCGTCGATTGGGGCCAGAACGGAGAATTCTATCTATACGGATTGTTTCTAAACGGGCAACTTGTTGATGATACCTTTTTGCTAGCATGGTGGGAGAAACGAGGGTTCACAAAAACACAAATAAATATGGCCCGAGGCAAAGATGGGCCCCAATTGAAAAATTCTCTATTCATTTTTCTCATGTTTTTATCTTCTCAACTCCTCGTGCTTCATGACTTCTGCATCTACCGCTTACTCCCCCTCCTTCTTGGTCTGCACGGGCAGCTCCTTGGCTGCCGGGAAAGGGTTGTAGATGGCGCGCTCGTCCCTCAGCTTGCCGATCTTCTCGGCGGCCTCGTCGAGCCCCACGGGCGTGCCGCGCGACTGCGTGTCGGTGTCGTCGCGGTAGCGGATGTTGACCTGGCGGTTGCGCATCTCCTCGTCGCCGACGACGAGCACGAAGTTGTACTGCGCGAGCTGGGCGCGGCGGATCTTCTTGGGCAGCGTCTCGCCGCTCGTGTCGACGTCGACGTACATGCGCATGCGCGTCTTGAACAGCTTCCGCACCTCCTCGGCGTACCCGTAGAAGCCCTTGCCCACGGGTATCACCATGATCTGCCGCGGCGACAGCCACAGCGGCCACTTGCCGCCGTAGTGCTCGCACAGGATCGCCGCGAACCGCTCCACCGACCCGGCCATGGCGCGGTGGATGATCACCGGCCGCGCGCACCCGGGGCTCAGCGGCTTCTTGGTCGCCCGCTTGACCTCCTTGTCGGCGTTCTCCTCCGCCGCCGCCGGCGTCGGCGCCGGCTTCGAGGTCTCCTTCTCCTCCTTTGCCTTGGCCGTGGCGTTGACGCCCTCGGCCGTCATGTACTCGAGCGAGAAGTTCTCGGGCTGGACAAAGTCCAGCTGGGCCGTGGCACACTGCCATTCTCTGCCCAGGCTGTCGACGACCTTGATGTCGATCTTGGGCCCGTAGAAGGCACCGTCGCCGGGGTTCAGCTCCCATGAGGCTCCGATCTTCTGGGTGAAGTCGTCCAGCGCTTCTTTGAGGGCCGCCTCTGCTTTGTCCCAGGTGGCAATCTCGCCCATGTAGCCTTCTGGCCTCGTGGAGAGCTTCAGTTTGAATGACATGCCCAGCAGTCCGTAGAATTCCTTCAGGAAGTCGAAGCAGTCGTCCATTTCCTGCTTGATCTGGTCCTGCCGGCAGAAGATGTGCGCGTCGTCCTGTTGGAATCTTCGCACACGTGTCAGACCTGACAGCGCTCCGGACGCCTCATTCCGGTGCAGGACTCCGAAGTCTGCAAGGCGCAGAGGTAGTTCCCTGTGTGAGCGTTCGCGGTTGTCGAACATCAGACAGTGAGCCGGGCAGTTCATTGGCTTCAGGCCAAACTCCTCCTTGTCCACTTTCTGAATGAACATGTCGTCCTTGTAGTGCGCCCAGTGGCCTGACTGCTTCCACAGCTCCGCGTTGTACATGTTGGGGGTGATGACCTCGTCGTAGTCTCTCTTCCAGTACTGCTCCTTCAGGAACTCGACAATCTTGTTGAATATACGGGCACCGTGGGGCAGCCAGAATGCCGAACCGGGGCTGACACCATCGAAGAAGAACAATTCTTGGTCCCTTCCAATCTTCCGGTGATCTCTCTTGGCGGCTTCCTCAAGCAGCTTCTTGTGCTCGGCCATCTTCTTCTTGTCAGGGAAACTGACACCGTAAACACGCTGGAGGGAGTCGTTTTCTTGATTGCCCAAGAAGTAACTGGCCGAGTTCTTGAGAATGGAGAAAGCCTCTATCCTTCCAGTGTCGGGCACGTGGGGTCCTCGGCAAAGATCGATAAGCGGTCCATTCCTATATACGGTGGTGAATGTTCCGTCGGCAATCTTGTCCTTGATGATGTGTTGCTAAAATATTTCCAATTAGCCTTATCTACGTGTGCGACACTACGGTCCAGAGTCCGTACCTTGTACTTGTTGTATTTGAACATCTCCAGGAGCTCCTCCTTGGACATGACCAGGCGCTCAAACTTCTGCTTCTCCTTGGCGATCTTGCTCACGATCGTCTCGAGCGGCTTCCAGTCCGAGTTCTGGACGGCCGCGCCGTCGGGGAGGGCCATCTCGTAGTAGAAGCCCGTGTCGATAGGGGGCCCTATGCACAGCGAGCAGCCAAAGCGCCTCTCGCAGGCCTCGCCCAGCACGTGGGCAGAACTGTGCCAGAAGACGGTCTTGCCGACGGGGTGGTCGAAATCCAGGAGCTCGAGGGCGCAGCTGGCCTCGAGCGGGCGGTCAAGATCCCACAGTTTCTCGTCGTTCTTATCTAGCCTCGCGACCACGGTGCGCTTGTACAGGGAGTTGGAGATGCCCTTGGCGATCTCGCCGGGCGTGGTCTCCCAGGATGTGCCGTCAATGACCTTCCCGTCGGGCATGGTGATCTTGATGGGCTCGCGGGGCTGGTTGGCGGCCTGTTCGTCCTGCTTGGCCTTGAGGCGGTCGAAGAGGTCGAGCCTGTCCTGCAAGAAGGAGGGCGGAGGCTGCATCTCCAAGGGGCCCGAGTCCTCGGCCTTGGGAGCGGCAGCCTTCTTCTCCTTCTTGGGAGCCTTCTGCTTGGGTGGTGGTGCTGCGGCGTCCGCCATGGTCGTCGTTTGGTGGTTCAAGCCTGTGACTGTACGGCGGGCGGGTTCGAAGAGATGCGGAACTTTGAACGGTGGACGAGTGCCTTCCGCCTCACTTGTTATACCTATAATAAGTGAGGGAGTCAGCGGGGGCAGTGCTGGGCATGGGCTTGTCTTCTCGGTGACTCACACGTCGAGGTCGGAAATGTGTGGTGAGCGTTGCAGTTTCGAAAATGGTGTGTGTCTCCAATTTCATCTGCAGCACATTGCACCTGGCCAGATGGGAGGAATTGAAGGTTCTGCCCCGCGAATGTCGACCCCTCCACTCAATTCATTCCAAGCCCAGACCCAAGTGCCAGGGGTCAGGGTCCTACAGTGCCACTGTACCCCCTGCGATGCACGCAGTTGCCTCGGTGCTTCGCCTGCGTGTACGCTTGACATATTCTCGGAACGGAGCGAAGCAGACTGTCCAAAAGACTCATATATGATCCTCTCTAAGAAAATATATCGACTCGAAATTCAAGAAAATATTATACAATCTATACAGTGCCTCACGGCTTCCGGTCGTTCAGCTCAACGGCCTCATACCGGCCTCTAGGCCCCCTGCGCCCCGTCCGTGCTTGCCAGTACTCGACGACAGACGCAATCACGCCCATTACCTTTCGTCTGAACAACACCAGAAACAGCACAGCTGCCAGAAAGATGAAGGGCGTGCTCGTCGATACGCCCATGTCCCGGCTTAGGTCCTCGAACGCCTGTTCAATCATGTCTTCCACCGCTTGCCCTCTCGTGAACTCCAAGCCCATCAACATAATTATACACGCCGTCCAGCCGGTGAAGGCCCTGCTGTGTCGTCCCTTCCCAGTCTTGTCGTCGTACTGCTCCCAGGCGAACCCCGTTTGCTGGTAGTTCCGGTACACCGTCTTGACAACCCGGTCCCTGAGTTCAGCCCCGAGGGTCAGGGCCCGCTCCTGCACAGCTGTCGGGGGCCTCTGATGGCCCTCGAGGCCAACGGCTCTCAACCGCTGGACAGCCAGCACGTTGATGTTCATCCAGACTGCCCCACGCCAGTAATCCTCGTCTTTCCTGTAGCCGTGATCCTCAGAGCTGAGGCTTCGCAGGCCTTGCCTTGAGTACAGCTTGTGGGGATCCGACAGCAGATCCAGCACGGCCGGGAGGTGCGGGTGGTCTGCCTTCATGAGCCCCATGAGCAGCGGGAACAGCGAGACATAGCCCTGGTGGCACACGTGTTGGAACTGCGCACTGTCATCGTGCCCCACGATCGTTGCGTCACAGTAGGCGTTCTCGTTCTCGTTCCAGTGCAGCACGTCCATGTTGTGCTGTACCGCCTCCATCTGTTCCCGGTGGACATCCGCAGCGTTCTTATCGCCGAGTGCCTGTGCCGCCTGCATCAGAGCGCGCGATGACGCACCGACCCAGGCGAGCGCATCGACGTGTAGCTCGCCTGGGTGGGGTGGGTTCGCTCTGGGATAGTCGTCGAGCCCGCTCGTCAGCGTGTGTTTTGGGGTCCTGCCACGCCAGCGGTAACTCTCGACGAGCACGTGGTTGTCAGGCCGAGGCCAGGCGTTCAGGTCGCCGGCTTGCGTGCGGCGGAACCACGAGAAATGCCGGTCGAAGAGGGGATACAGCTCTTTGATCAGGGCCTTTCCTGCCTCGTCGCTGGCCAGATATTTCGATGGATGGCCAAAGTAGCTGGACGGTCTCGTCACTTTCTTGAGGAGAGCGGGCAAGACCAGCGCCAGCATTGTGGGTGGATTCGCATGGTGTGGATACTGTGTCTGGAACTGAGGTGGCACCTTGTTACGTGCTTCAGGCCCAAGTATCTGTTCGCGGGCGATCCATCCCTCAGCGTTCATCTGCTTGAACCAGCTTCGGATCACGGAGACGGCCAGGTCGAGGTCCCACTCGATGATGGGCAGCAGGTGGAAGCCCTCGTCCCACAGGAAACCCCTTGGGAAAACAGATCTTGAGGGTGTAAAAGAGAGGAGCGATGTCGGTTCTGTCGTGGTGACCGAGGCACGGCCCATGGCCGCTTTTTCTTTCATCCAGAAATCGGGGTCTGTCTCGTCAAACTCTGGTTCTTTCGCAGCAACCCTGCTATCCCCGTGGAAGAAACCTAGGCCGCCCAGGAGGTTTGAAAGTAGTCCCTGAGCGAAGACTGCGTACTTGTCTTCATGGAAAATAGAAGACCGGGGGAACACCTTATCCACTTGGGAAGGAAACGACTTGCGCAGCTCGTCAAGTCTTGTGACGTTTGCTAGCGAGACAGGTCAGAATGAATGCTTCCAGTGTCTTCCACAATTGACTTACGAGAGTTGCGGTAGTTGAATGTTGCTGAGAAGGCGCCAATGAAATTGTAGTGCACAAAGTGCATGTTGCCGTCGCCAGTATTACTGGATGGCACAACCTTCCTGGCATCATCCGAGTCGTCATTGTCAAGTAGATCACTGAAGACAGCTGTGCGGGCTCCTGGTTAGTATGCGCTTCCAAGTTCCCTTTGCTAGCTGGCCCACTTACATTTGGCCTGCCATATCTTGTCCTCTGGAACTTCGGTGCTCTTGACAGCGGTACGGTGGATGATGTTCTCCCTGCTGTCGGTGCTGATGACGAGGTCAAAAGGCCCCAGCTTTGGATCCTGGCCATGACAAGACGCGCCGAATGCCAGCGAATGCCCAGTCCCCTTGTTTAGATGCTCGCAGTACAGACTCTTGCCCTTTCCAGCCATACCTTCGAGGGCAACATGGAAGATGAGGGTCGTCTTGGTGCCCGCGGGAGCACCTGGCCGCAGGTTTCCGGTAACTTTGACGGACCAGCCCTGGCCATCTTCGCTCTTGACGAATTCAGTAGTGAGATCGATCTGAAGCTCCTGGTCGTGGATGACCTGAGTGCCGCCGATCCGCGGGTCATAGGCTGTCCAGCCATATCCTTTCACCCCGTCCTCCTGCTCACAAGTGTCCCGTAATGCTGTGTAACGTGATTTGAGCACTGCGTACTTTATGTCCAGCGTGGTTTGTTTGGGGGGGTTACATACTGTCAACAAGTCGGATGCGGTCATCTCCGCTTGCCCAGATGAGCCCCATGAGAAGAGTCTCGGGTATTTGTGGCCGGACACCAAAGTATAAATTCGGTCTGTAGGGACCCCATGTCTGCCAGTCAAGCTTATTGTTGCTGTCGCCGATCTGCGCGGAAGAGACGAGCCATGCGTTGAGCAGAGTGCCAATGGCCAGCAGATGAATCAGGATGAGACCCATGGTGCTACCGCTACAGCGAGAGCATGTGCATGGGCATGGGCATGAGTGTGAGGCAATTGTGCACAGGTAACCAAGAAAGACGGGTCAAGTGGAACCACGACATCAACCAAGATATACAAGCAGACAGACTGTGCTGGTGGGCAGCGTACAGCACAAAAGTCCACGGTGGGATGAATGAATGAATATTTTTTGATGAGAAAATCCGGATCTCTGATCACAGATTATGATGACCAGGCTCAGGCTATCGACCAGCCCCGTAACACTTGGACGCCGGCTGCATGGTCCTTCATTCGTTCTGTACAGCTAGCCCGGCAGCCTGCTGTGCCACAAGCAGCTGGGGAAGCGCAGATCGAAGGAGAAGGAAGGCCTTGCCATTGGACTGCACCAAGACGGCCAAACGAAACGGCCAGCCGCCCCCGCGGCTCAAATGCCTGCTTCGGCTGCCAAGTTGCAGCGGATAATCAGCGCGAAGGAGGGGGTCCCCGGACCCTTTCGCTCCCCTAAGAACGCCCCCAGGTCTTCCAGGCCTGTTCCAAGGTCGGAGACAGTGGATACCTTCTATCTTGTCGGCATCGGTATCGGGCACAAAAAAGTCCCATCGGACCCCTGTCGAGTCAGGTACTGACGACATTGAATCGCTCGACCTAGCCGCAACCAGCGGCAACTATTGGTGATTTGAACTACAATTGCGATTGGCCTCGACACCAGACCGAAAAAAACATCAAATCACCCTTCTTTATTGTCGCAACCGCTCAAATATGGGGTGATCCCCCAAACCGCAGCTTCCGATCCCCTTCTCCACTCGCAACTAGGCCGTCCAGACCAAAGAAATACATCTTTGGCTCCGCTCTGGGAGAATTGCGATGGCAACCTTCGACAGCGTCCCCGACGAAATCATCCGCCACATCCTCCACTACGTCTCTCCCGAGGACTGCTGCGCAAACATACAGCTGGTTTCCACGAGGTTCAACCGTCTCACGAACGAGGCGCTTCTGTGGAGGTACTACTGCCTGGCCTCCTTCCGCTACTGGGACCACTCGCACAACCTCGCCGGCAAACTCTCCCTGAGAGCCTCGCAGACTGCCTGGAAGAAGCTGTGGACGAAGCGCAAGAGGCGGAATCTGGAAATAGCACAGCTGCTCGACGATGTCATTTCTACCAAGGTCGGCCGGCTACAAAAGATCGGTCAGATCTGTAAGTTCGGCTACGATGCGAAAGACTTTCTTGTGAGGCAGGCCCAGATCGACGACTCCGCCGACGACGTCCTCGCCCGGCGATATTATGCGAACACGGCCATGGCCAGTATACACCGGAGCATCGCAGTCCACGAGTGGTCCCAGTACCAGCGCGCACCCCTTGCCGCCCAGGGCCTCGACCGCGCCCTCGCCGCCTTCGACATGTTCTTTGTTCGCGGGGAGGACGACGACATCGACGACACGTGCGCCGAGCTCGACCGACTAGCCGCCGCCTTCCTCGAGGAGCAACAAAGCCCCAAGAAGCTCTGCGCGCGCGACAAGGCGCTCGCCCTGCTGAAATGGGTACGCAACAGGAACCTGGTCGGCATGGACGAGCCCGACGAGAACTATCGCAACCTGCGGAACTGCCTCATTGGGCACGCCCTACACGATGACAGACACCCCTCCCTCCCCATCATATCTGCTGCGATCTACGCCTCCCTGGCCGAGAGGATCGGCCTGCGCGCGGTATGCTGCGCCTTCCCCAGCCACGTGCATGCCATGGTTTTGGCACCAGCCGGGCAGGATCTCAACGGGAAGGCATCGTCCGCCTCCATCAAGGATGTGGACAGGATGTTCCTGGATCCATACGGCTCGAGTGAGGAGATCCAGTTCGAAGACTTGCGATCGCGACTGGTGGAGCTGGACTGGATCAACGGCAGGGAGGCCTTCCTGGTCGCCGCGCCTGTCCCTGTGATGGTGCAGCGGGTCTCTCGGAGTCTGGCGGCGACGTTCGGCACATTTTGGACCACGAGACAGGAAGACCTGGCGGCGTTATACGGCCGTCCCGCCTCCAAGCTGACCGTGGAAAGCGCGGCGTACGCGGCGCGGTGGGCCAACCTACTCATGACCCCCGTGAGCAACTTCCAGTGGGACAGCACGCTCGACCAGTTCCTCAACCAGCTCGCGCAGCAGTTCCCAGAGGACGGCTGGATGGTTGAGGAGTACATACTGCCCCTGTACACCATCTATACGCAGTCAGTCCAGCCGCGCATCAGGTTCACATGGGAGAACGTCCCCGAGATGCTCGGGATCATCCGCAACATGGACAACAGGCAGCCGACAGTCAACCGGCGATATACCCAGGAGATCCACCAGAACGTGTGGTACTCGGTCGGTCAGGTCTTCCGGCACAAGAGATATGGCTACGTCGGCATCATCAACGGCTGGGGTGAGAGGGGCACCCAGTCCCTGCCCATGCCGCACAACATGTCGTTCGAGGAGGCCATGGACGACATGGGGGACTCCGGGACGGACAGCGACACGGTCAGGCAACGGCTCCGGAAGAAGACTTTCTACACCTGCCTGTGAGTTTTGATCATTGCAGTCCACTGTCGCGCTCTACGCGACCCTATACTTGGCCAGCTGACTGATAAACCCATCACCACAGCAAGCACGATCATGACCGCCACGTCGTCGCGCAGGACAGGATCGAGATCGTGCGTGACCCGAGGCTCATCCCCGACGCGCTGATGCAGATGGCCGGGAAGTTTTTCAAGCGGTTCGACCGCAAGACGTGCACATTTGCGTCTAACATCAAGGAGTACTTTCCCGATGACTAATTGTGGGGTGTGGCATGGTATCACTGCGGGAGTTTGCATTAAGCGGATGAACATTTCTTCTTTTTCACTTCTTCTTTTCTCCAGTCATACATACCCTAGACTTTGAATGATGATTGCTTACACCTGCTTCATCCCTGATGTGGCAATGGAAGAGAGAAGGGAAAACGGCCCGTATTGTAATAAGTCTGTCCACGGTTGAGATTGCATCTCAATGCCAGTGGCCCCAATTTAGACCCACCAGGTCTAATTTCCAATGACTTTGACTGTCCAAATCTGTTCTTGTCCCTCCCCCATGCCGAATAAGCTGCATGTCATTCCGAGATCCTGTCTCGGAAATGCAAACGCTGTGGATGAGACAGTGCTCGATGGCCTCGTGCGCTCCTGCGCCTTGTTGAGGTGAGGCCTCACGCTGGGCTCAGTCACGCCATGTCCCTCGCCTTTGCTATCGCCACAAGGTGATCCTAATTTTTCTCACGTTCCCCTCAATCAAGCTCACGCTGTCGTCATGTACTCACGGTACCTCGCTCATCTCCCCGTTCCGAATTGTTTCGAGCATAAAGAGCACCCGACTGTGCGCTCCGGAGGTGGTTGACGCAGCGCGCGCACACACAACTCCGACGAGACAGACAAAGGAGCCTCCGCGGCAGGAGAAAGGAAGTCCCTACCTACAATTTCAGCTCCGTAGGGGACGAAATCAGGGGCACGGGGACAGAGTGCTTGCTGGCAACTGCTTGTACTGGGTATATAAAGCGCCCAAAAAGTCATTCTGGACCAATCAGAATTTGCCAGTATGGCCGAGGTAAGACTTTGCTCAGACTCCCCAAAACCGTCCAAATACGCGCGCTCACACTACCCCGAAAAGTGGTCTAAGGCGGCAGATTTAAGCAATTAACACTCTGCTATCCGAAAGGATGCGTGCGTTCGAACCGCACTGCTGGCATCCAACCTTTTGTTTTGGAGTTTAATGCTTCTATTTTTGTTCTCTGGCTTTTCTTTTTCAACACACTGGTGCCTCCCAGAATTCGGAACATCCTTCCCCTGCTTCGCTTCACCCATCCGTCCATCACCAAGTGGCCCGAGCCAAGTCCTCCCGTGGCATTGGGGTGCGAGTTGGGGCTACAAATAGCCCTTTAGCACATCTTAGGACGTTTGAGCACGCATTGTTTCGATCATGATGAAGCTGGAACAAAAGCTATATTTATTAACAAAAGGTTTCGCAATCTACTACGATAGGCAGACACGGCAGGAAGCTTGGGTCCCGAAGTGAAGAAAAACCAAGGCGCCGGGCCCTCTTCGCCTACGATCCCGTGGCCCCCGCCGAGACGGCCGGCGGCGAATCGGGCCCAATAAGGCGGCCTGCCCGCCTCCACGATCTTATGCGGCCCAGCTCTGGAGAACCTGGCTGGCGCGCAGGATTCAATAGGTGCCATTATAAAGGAGCGAACGCGTGGTGTAGTTGTATCTGTCCAGCGGGGAACCCAGTCCCGTGTGCCTTGCTTGCCTTGCCCATGGGGGCCGTCACATCCACTTCCACCGCCCGCGTCTTGGCCGCACACGGGCTGGCTGGCTGGCTGCTTGCTTCCTAGCTGCTGGAGAGCTCTGGTTTCAGCTCCGCCGCGCCTGGTGGGCGCTGTTGTGCCGTTGCTCGCCCGCGGTAGTCCTTGTCCTAGACTTCGTCGTGTGTGCGCGCGCAGTGTTCTTTGTCTAAACCTGGGCTCAGCCCCTAGACCGCCACTTGCCACGGTGCTTCTACGATTCCTCCGAATTCGAAGCCTCTCGGGCATCGAGGGAGCTCTCACTGCGTCGGGAAACAAGGTTGCTGCTTTTCAGGAGTCAGTACGTCCTGGGCGGTGATTCTCTTCTATCATGTAGGTTCATGGTGACCAGGGAGCCTCGCCCATAACAAATGCTCCCTTCGAACACCTCTCCGAAACCTTAAACGTCCATGGTGATATGTGGGAACGTGGGGCGTAGAGTCAGTCACATAGAGCAGCAAGGATGCGCCCGCCTTGTGATGATTGTCGGGATAGCCATTGAAGCCCGCCACGAGTCCTGTCGACGAAGCTGTCGATGCCCTGTCGTGACCCGAAGCTACACACCGCAGACATAGCATTGTATACATGGCGACGCAAGCTGTGACGAGCAGGATCGTCCTTGCAGTATGTCTGTCAATGGAACTCTCGGCACGTAGTGTCTCGGGCCGAGCTATTTCAGCTCCTAGGCGGAAAGTCAACGCGCGCGGGGTGTGTCAGTGGGTTGCCCGAATTATCTCGGGCTTTGGAGCGGAAGGCTCCGAGTTTCCCTTCAGGGACGGCGTTAGAGACGTATGTGGCGTTGAGAGCACACAGACAGTATCCGGAGAGTGAAAGAGAAAGGCGGCCCTGAGGCGGGTAGTAGCCCGAGCTCTGTCACTGCTTGTGGGGGTCGAACGAACCGGCACGACCTTGGCTTCACACGCGCAGACTCTCCATTGAACTACTGAGAGGCAATTCGTCGTCATCAGTGTATGAAAGATGCTTCCTCCACTGGCCAATGCTACCGTCGTAGAGAAGACTCGTCAGGCAGGCAGGAAGCAGACAAGCAGGGCCCGCGAAATCTCTCGGGCTGAGACAACGAACATCATACGCTGGATGAACCCCTGCGGGCCATGTGTCGTGCTGGAAGGAAATGAGCTTCTGTCGGTGGCCCCGGGTCCGAAGGAGATTTGAAGTCTCCGAACCAAGATCTACCGAATGGGCGAGTGTCTGAGGCTCTTGCTGGGCGTGCGACTTCACCGTATGTTTGCCAGGGAGTGAGAAGCTTAACTCAATGGAAGCAGGGTGCCCACCAAGGCCCGGCTCGAGAGGCTCAGCGTTCCGGGAAGGGGGTAGCGGTGGTAAGGTAACAAAGGCAAAGCAAGGCAGTGGAAGGGAGCTCAAACGAGCCCATGCGCGGCGGCAGCAGCAGCAGCCATCCCAAGTACCGCCAGGGCAACGAGAGATCTCGAGGTCTAGATCCCTCTGGACCACCTGGAGGGCGAACGGGTCCCATGCCGGGAAGGGCACGCCTGGGCGGGCTGCGATTCGCTTAAGCTTTGCAAGTCAGGGACCTTGGGTGTTTCCATGGACAGGTCTAGACCACCAGGGGGAAAACGTGGGGAGCATACAAGATGGCAGCCATATCGCTGTCGCCGACTGTTTGGGCGAGGTGACAGGTTTCTGGGTCACTCCCGCGACGACGGATGCTGCTGCTGCTGCTGCTGCTGAGGAAGGCTGACAAGAAAAAGCTGCGTCGAGAGGTGATTGATGGTTTAGATTAGGGCAGCGCGAGAACGGGCCGTCCTCTGCGAGAGTGCGCACGCGCAAAAGTCGCCAACACCGCACGTGCCAGTGTGTCCTCAGCTGCTCTGGGGAGAAATCACGGCAGGGTTAAATGCCACCGCTTTATTAACCGGGCACGGGTGATGCCACTTCCTGATGGGTGGTGAGGGCATTCCCGGTACTTGGTTAGAGTTCACACAAGGCAAGTGACACACGCCCAATGAGGACACACACCGCCGAGGCAATTCGGTCTCGGATGCAGTGGGAGCTTAGGTGCTCCCGTGGCCGCAATCTGCACGCAGTAGGGGCCAGTCAGCCATTGCCAGTCTGTCATTTGACAGTGGCAACTGGCCAGAAATGTGACGAGATCAGGAAGGACTGCTTCGACTACTCGGCTCGGATCCCGGCCAGCTGAAAGACCCGTCCAGCATGCTGTACTACCGTCTAACCTTTTGGCGTCCGCGTACCTAATATTCAGATACTGTGCGGGCTGGCGGCTGCTGCTGCTGGGGACAACCAGATAGCGAAACCGAGACCACGGGGGAAATGAGAGACAGAGAGAGGCCGCACAAAGCGCAGACAAACCAGACAATGCGCATCGCCAATGCTCGATGAGCGAATTGGTGCCAACAGGACTGGGGCTGGCTACGTAATAGGTCAGGGTGGACAGTGTGGGGCCCAGATTGGGCAGCAGATTGATCATAGAGCCTGGAGAAGGGGAGAGCAGGAAGCAGAGTAGAAGGAGGAGGAGAAGGAGGAGGGCGATGGAAGATGGGAGGCCACTATCTGGTGATCGTCGTCAATCTCCCCCTAATGAGGGACGATGAGCCAAGTTCAAGGTAAGAAGATCCTTTAATCCACCCCCACCGCCTCCATCGACTCCTCGGACTCTGACCTTTTTTTCTTCTCCTGCTACCCTGCCTTCTTTCCTCGTCTTCCCGCCTTCCGTCTGTGTGTCTCTGCCTATGTGTCTGTGTGTCTGCGGGTCTGTGTGCGTCTGTCTGTCTGTCTGTCGTCCAAAAACAGACTCGCATATGCACACACACTGGCTGACCCCAAGAGTCAGTGATCTCACCACGAGATATAAAAGATAGAAACAAATCCAGCCTTCAACCTTGCAGCTCGAGGCCAGGGCATTGAGCGGTTTGATGCTCGTTCGACCTGCTCGAGTCGTTGGCGGTTGTTTTGAGTTCTTGGGCAGTTTCGGGGCTGATGAGGCACCTACCCCATCGGGCAAGCCCCCGAGCCACCAGCCTGGCGCTAGTACCCTTGGGGTCGGGGGGCCCATTCTCCGCCTCTACCCGACCAGCTGTGAAGCATCTGCCTCCACGCTGATGGGCGGGCACCTTCCTTGAGGCCCTATGCTGGGCTCTTCCCTGTCGTCGTCTGTGGGTGCCACTGGGTGGATGACGAAGTGGGCGGGCTCGCGGGTGGGCATGTGGGCTGCTGCTGCAGTCATCAGCGGCAAGACTGACAGGCCTGCCTGGCCTGCAGGCAAGAGGCAACAAGACTAAACAACCGTAGACTGGTGATTTAAGATACGGTGCGTTGGCTGCCGTGCAGCCGGGCCAGCATGGTACCTCCGTTTGCGTGCGGATTTTGCAGTATGCAACATGTACCTCGCCCCTACCGCATCATGTATGATGTGATGTACCACACACAGTCTGCCAGTTCTGCCTCTGGTTCCTTTGGCGGCCTGCTGCCAATCAGCCCCCAATCCCTATCCCGTTCTGATCCTGATCTCTCCCACCCCGGGCCCCCTTCCCCCCTTCCCAATCAGCAGCCAAGCAGCCCAGCAGCCAGCCAGCCAGCCAGCAAAGCAACCAAGCAAGCAGTGCGAGGAGCAAAGTGCCAGAGCAACAAGCAACTGGGCAGTGACTTGGCCGGCCTCGTTCGTCACTTTCTCTTCCTCGCCTTTCCTTGACCTTGACCTTGACCTGGGGACCTGACCTACCTATGCTTGGCTTGGTTTGTATGATTTTATCCGACCTTGTCTGATTTGGCTCTGCGATTCGAGCGACCAGCGCCTGCCCTGCCCTACTCTAAATCCCCATTGGGACCATGCCGCGCTGGGCAGAGTCACTCTCCTCGGGTCTCACCTTGCCTTGGCTTGCCAATTCTTTGCATCTGCATCCGCACCTGCACCTGCCTGCAACTAGCTGCACCTGCTCCTTCCAGCCCTCTTAACAAATTGAGTTGCGTCTCTCGTATCCATACTGTTAGATTATAGCCTGCTAGACCCCTCTGCCACCGCGTCCTCTCCAGCACGAGGCACCCAAAAAAGCTCTTCTCTGGCCTCGAGCAGTCGACACATTCCTGACAGTTCCACTGGGCCCAACCTAAAATCGAACCGGTCTCCTCTAGGATCTGGCCCACGAGCGCCTCGACATTCTGTCTCGCCTGCTCGATAAGACGCACGTACGTTCGCACGCTCACTCGCTCGCTCGCTCACACAAGCAACGCACGCCCGCATTGCCCGTCACAACGCCCGCGATCCCGCCAAACGTCCGCCGCCAACTTCCCCGCTGCAGCAGCGGCTGGCCATCGATTACGTACCCGCCCAATCCACCACCACCTGAAATCGGGCTCAACAACAACGCTCATCACCCCCGAATACCGCAAATTGATCTCGCGCGCGCGCATATCGCATAGTGCACAGGTCCCACCCCCGCGCTCCGGCCCCGGCGATTGTCATCCGAACTCATCAGTCTTGTCTGGCCGGGCTATGGTCTAAGGGACAGGGTCGGCGGGACCTCGACATTCTGCCTTGAAAGAAGGGCTACTACATTTCACACACCTGAGGCTCCCCAACGCTGGCATCGACATGCCGCCCGAAGGTGATATGGCTGCGCAGACGGGAGGAAGTAATTCCAGCGACTTCGTGAGTCCAGTCCACAGCCCCAGCCCCTTCCAACCCCTCAATCCGCTCCATATCGCAGACCTTGCCTTGAGCTCTGGCGCTGACATCACCAACAGGTTCGCAAACTCTACAAGTATGCCCTGCTCCTTCCGTGTCGCAACGCGCCAGAACTAACCCGGAATAAAGGATGCTGGAAGACCCCCAATACGCATCCGTGGTTCGATGGGGAAATGAGGGCGACAGTTTCGTTGTCCTTGAGGTACGACCCCAACATTCGCCTGACGCGCGGTAGACAGGATGCTAAGCAAGATGCGGTGACCAGAACGAGAAGTTTACAAAAACAATTCTGCCGAAGCACTTCAAGCACAGCAACTTTGCCAGCTTTGTTCGCCAATTAAACAAATATGACTTCCACAAAGTCAGGCAAAACGAGGAGAATGGCCAGTCTCCATATGGTCCACAGGTAGGTGCCACCGCCTTGTGTGGTTCCGGAAGAATTCCCCTGGCTCACATCGTCACTGCAGGCCTGGGAGTTCAAGCACCCTGAGTTCCGCATGGATCAGAAGCACAACCTCGACAACATCCGTCGAAAGGCGCCGGCACCAAGAAAGGCGCAGCCTACCGAGGAAGCTTTTCCAGCTAACCAGCAAGTCGCGCTCCTGAGCGAGACCCTGAATGCGACCCAGCATCAGGTCCAGCAGCTGCAGGAGAACTACTTCACTCTGGCCCAGTCCAACAAGGTACTGATAGATGAAATAACATCCCTCAAGAAAACCCTGAATATGACGACACAGGTCAATCATGAGCTGCTCAACCACCTCACTAGTCTCGATGAACGTAGGCGCAACAGCCGGCACTCGGCGCATTCGAACCATTCCGGCCAGGCCTCGGCCAACTTCCACAACGGCACCTTGGGCGTCCTTCCAGATGGCAACGACGAGCCTTCCGCCGAGCTGCGCAGGGCGCGCGAGCTCATGACTGGCATCGAGCCAGACCCCGTCGCAGACCGCGCATTCCATCGGTTATCCATGGCCTGGCAGACACAAACGCCTCCGGACTCCGCGAGCTCACAGGTTGCCATGTACCCTCAGCCCAGCTCCGCTGCTGCTGCCGCCGCAGCAATGCCGGCCGCCATGATGCACAACCCCTTCGTCGAGGACCCGCGGCACCTGGTGTATCCCGTGGGACAGACAGTCGGTATCGATCCCTTCCATCCAGATCATATTCAACACGTTCCCTATTTTGTTAATCAGAGCGGTCCCTCAGAGCCACCGGCACAAATAACACCTCCGCCAGGCAAAGAAATGGATACGTCGTTGTGGGGCCCCAAGAAACCACGAATCTTCCTCGTCGAGGACGACAAAACCTGTTCCCGGATAGGCTCCAAGTTCTTGTCCCAGGTTGAGTGCTCTGTTGAGGTGGCAGTAAGCAGCGCCCCCTCCCGCCCAAACCGCGGGTTTGACAACAAATCAAAAAGAAACGCAACTGACAATGCCCGCAGAGAGACGGCGAGGAAGCATCCAATAAGATCAATAATGATCCCGAACGGTTCGACCTCATCTTCATGGACATCATCATGCCCAATTGCGACGGAATCTCGGCGACGGTTTATATCAGGGCTGTGAACTCCCAGGTCCCCATCATTGCGATGACGTCCAATATCCGACAAGAGGACATATCGAGCTATTACAGCTGGGGTAAGCACTCACTTTCCCGTTCTGTTGTGGCCAAGCAGACTGATCTGACAATACGACAGGAATGAATGGAGTGCTTGCAAAACCTTTCACCAAGGACGGGATGATCAGGATCCTAAAGCAGCATCTTCGACACCTGCTCAAGAACCCGGCCGCCGCAGACGTGGAGCCCAATGGAGTCGCCCCCGTGCCAGTGCCTTCGGGCTCGACGCCCTCATATTCAGGTATGCCTTCCGGAACCATGTCGACGGCTGGGAGTACCGTCAAGTTCGAATCCGGAACCCCAATCCAGTCACCAGCAACAACCGGCTCGTGGCACTCGCCTGGCCAACAATTAGCTCACGCGTCACCAAACCTAGATGCCGGAGGATATATGACAACCGGTGGCGGAGTCAGCGGGCCCCAGATGGTCCTTACACCCGGGGGTATGCATCGGGGCGGGTTCCCCCCGCAGGTCGGCACGCCGCCCATCCAGCGAATGCCTGATAACATGGGCGACGAGCGGCCGGAGAAAAGGCAACGAATGTACGGGCCCGGGCCCGGAGGATATATGCAACAATAACGACGATTTGTTCGAATTCGAAATCCTTTCCTGGTATAGAAACCGGCGCAGCGCGCTGTACAGATCGGCCGCTGGGGAAATCCGGCCGGTCATTGTGAGACAGGCAACAAGTCTTCGTGGTGTCGCATAGAATGTTGTCGGTTCGGGTATTCGCGTCTGCCCCCCAATCTGTGGGTTAAAAGATACCATCCATCTTGAGTGCTGTCCCCGGGCACTCCTGTTTCTCGAGAAGCTGGTTTCGGTATGGGTTTCATTTTCGGTGGGGATCTTGATCATCTTGGCGAATAAACGGTAGCCAAACGCATATGATATAACGGAGTTGAATGGTTGGTCAGGACCGACGGCGTTTCTCGGGGCCTCTTCACTTCATCGCTTCTTCTTCGCTTCGCTCATCTTCACCACGCCCTTCGTTCGATCGTTGAGATGGCGCGATGGTCCATTCGTCGCCCTCTTATTGCATGTTGCTGTATGGCTAGTAGTAGTATTTGGGGCGGAGACATCCGTGAGGATGCCCTCCTCCCCAGTGACGAGTTGAGGTGAGGCGTGCAACGTTGTCTTCTTTTTTGGAGAGGGGGCATGAGCATATATATATATACTTACGTATGCATGGTATCTTTTGATGGTTAAGGGAAGATAAGAACAGAAAAGAAAACCCCTCTCGGCGGCAAAAAATTGGTGATGGGAAGAGGGATGTTGACAGGTGCTTTTCCTCCTTATCTTATTGGCGAGCTCTGGGACAAATAATGAGACATGTCAAAATGAACCGAAATTGCGTATGAACAGGTGAATGTTCTGGCGTGGCTGATGTCGGTATTGCGACTGCTGCTGCCGCCGAGTGATCGCACTCTGCTGTCCTGATGACCCCATACGTGCGTGCCCTGTGAGACCTTCATCGCCCGAATCGATCGTAGGTAGAATGGAGCTTGTATCTGTCGTTCCTCCGTTTCTCGTCCTAGTGTCGACGGGAGCACTACGGGTGCGACGGCGGCTCAGGGACGGCCACGCAGAAGTGTATGCGTTCTGAGTTGCGAGACCTGACTTCCTTCTCATCGTGTTCCTCGAGCGTGTCGATTCCTCATGTTCGGGGCGCTTGAGCCAATGCGGCACGGTAGTGGCTGGATGGCTGGTGAGCTGTGAGTGCCGATGTTCTCTCGTGAGTCCCCGATCGCGTCGTGTTCCCAGGTCGGAATCTCAGTTAGAGGTAGGTCTACACCGCGAGTGAGTGTGAGTGTGTGTGTATGGTCGGCTTGGCTGGCTGCTACATCGTCTCCTCATCCAGTTTCTCGAACACAATTCCTCGTCGAACCGTGGCAGGGAGGTCATAGTGTGCTGAGCAATATGCTGTTGACCGGATCCTCATCAAATTGCCCGGGCGTGCCACTCAGGTTGGACCTGTCGTACCAAAGAACGAAAGCTCGAGACAGCTGAGACTCCCCGGTGAAGCTGACGGATACGAGGCGGGACGATGGATGGTGTAGGCCATGTGGGATCTGATGCTCGCTGGATACGTTTGTGCTGTTGGTCGGGCGAGACTGTCAAGCGGCCGTGTTGGTATGTTGCTGCCATACCGGTGGTCGAATACTGTCGACCCGAGAAGGAAGCTAGCTGGTAAGCTGGACGAGACAGGACAGGGAGGGGGAGAGGACAGTGGTGATGGAGGCGGGTGCACGAGTGGATCTATATGTCGCGCTGGTTTTGCCAACAGCCGCAGTGCCAACCAACCAAGCCACCCCCCACCCTCTGCCTCCCTGGGACCTGTGCTGCTGGGCATTGGGAGATCCGGAGCTCCTTCCGGGACCCTTTGGGGCCCCCCAAATGGTCTAGATGATCTAGTGACTGCCGGGGAAGAAGAAAGTCTAAGCCCCACAAGGATCGGGGAGATGCTGGTTCTGGCACCTTCCTTCGCCTGGGGAGATAGTCGTAGCCCTGTCCTTCATGGGTGAGGCTGCAGTGCCACCCCCCGAGTGAGAGCGAGTGACAGCCGAGCACCAGGAAGGGATCTCTGGCCCGAGCGGAGCGGAGGCAGGGGGACGGGGTGAAGGGCTGGAATGGGTTGGTGCTGCCCATGGGACTGGACCTGACCGTCAACACCGGGGGGGTTATCGAATCAAGCAGCCTGTGGGTACTTGTGAGCGCGGAGGGACAGACAGGCGGACTGCTGTGGGTTGGGATGAAGGTTTCGGGACAGGAGAGGACAATGAGGAGAGTGAGTGTAGAAGGGGAAGGCAGCGCAGAGTCAGTCAGCCAGGTCAGCACGGGATGATGATAGGATCCGCCGGCGGAGCCCTGGCCTCCCCCAAGGGCCCCCGGTGAGAACCAGAGGGGCCAGAGGGGTCAGAGGGGTGAGGCAAACCTCACAAAGTTTCACTGCATTGGCAGCTCAGACGGAGTGGGAGCAAGGCGGGCTGGCTTAAATATGAGTGAGTGTGTACCTGAGTGTTCCGGACCACGCCCCCTCCCATCCACCCCATTCCCATTTCTGCTCTGCTGATGGTTACATTGGACCAACAAATGGGACCGTCACGTCTCGCCCTCGCCCGAGTGCCGTGGGCTAGACCCCGAGGTGAATCCAGAGATGCCAGTGAGCCAGCCAGCACAAAAACAGAACCGGTCTGGGCCTGTCAAGACCGGCGCCGTTGGAGCTAGGACGGTCTGGGGGAGCAGGTGGTCATAAGAGCGCCTCGTTATCCCGCCGCTAGGCACAAACGGAGGAAGGGACCAGCGTCTGGACCTCTGGGAGGTGGTAATAGCGGGAGGATGGGAAACCGTAGGCATTCGTAGGCAGGCCTGGCTGGCCGGCCGGGCTTCCAGACCTCTGCCTGCTGTCGCGCCCTCTTGTGTTTGTGTGTCTTTCTACCCGTCCGGTCCCAGGCGGATTGTCGAATCAGGAGGGCATGTTGCGCCGGCAAGGAGGTCATGACCAGGGCCCAGACTGTCATGGACCCTCTTGGGATCGATCCACACCCTGCGGCTTGACTCTGCATGGATGATGCGGCTTCCCGTCGCGCGCAAGCACCTCTCTGGATTTTGGTTCCTGCAACCTGCTCGTCCGTCTCAGCCTGGGCGAGTGGCTGGCCTCCGGAGGTGGGAAGTTACGAGACGTGACGAGATATAGAGACAGGTCCGAGTCTAGACGCACAACCTAGTCCAGACACTATGTGTCTAGGTCGTCTAATTGTCCATCATAGTACACACCTGCGTGCCTAACAAGTAGATAAGAGGCGGCCCCATAGGGTCCCCATAGGGCAGGAAGGTCTAGACGGACGAGTGGCCCAAGTACTAGTCGATCTGGAATGATACCCCGGGACGGGAGTCACTAGTCGACAGACGACGCTACGCCCAAGTCTCGGCTATGACTGTAACTGACGGACTGCTGACGGGACAGCGGGACAGAGCAGATAAGGCGGGTTTGAAACTCGACTCTTCCGTTAGGAACATGCAATCTAGGCAATCTACTACGGTAGGAGCCATAGTGCTCGATTCGACCTAGACCAGCCGAGCCCCAAGGGCGGAGGTACTGACCTGACGAGCGCCGCCGCGGGATCCCTGCCGCGACTGCTCGTGTAAGCGTGTGAGCGGGTGGATCGCCGCCGACGACTGGACGAGACAAGGATGGCCGCAGGGTCTGGAAGAGTCCATAAGTTACAGACCCGAGATCCAGACTGTCAGGTCAGGTCAGGTCAGCTCTTGCCCTTCTGCACACACCCAGCGGGCTTGTCTGCGAATGCAGGGTGAGACCGTTTGTTGACTACGGACATTCAAGCCCGCGTATTCTCCATCGAGCTCGAGCACTGCAGGTCGGTGAAGACACTCATTTCTGTCTCGCCGAGATGGCATGTTGATCTACCATCGTCAACACCCACCCGGGCCAGATGTCAGATGACCCGTCCCGTTCTAACATCTATGCTGTTGGTTGGTACTGATGGATTGTTGTGACTCGACAACTCAGTTGTAGTTCGCGCCAGGCAATCTTGATGCCTGCGCTAGGATGAGGCAGACTGAGACATCGCACAATTATTCCCGAGACAAACCAGGAGAAGGTGGTATGCCCGTAGCACTGCGTTGACACGATCAAAGATAGACTTTGTGCTCCTCATCATCGCCAGGGATGGTGCAGGTCGCCGTGCATGCCCTGATCCAGCGTGCCTAGACCCAGGCATGCATGCTGCCCAGGCAGATAGACCCCTTGAGAATTGGACTGTTGAGGGTTTCATTCTTTTGCAACTGTTGAAGTCGGTTGTGGCTCATCACCGTCCGGCGTTGATGAAACAATCAATTGTAACCATATCCATCAAGAAGGAGGGGCCCGCGGTTGAGGGCCTTGACGGCTCTCGCGAGGCTCAGAAATGCGATCCCGACGTGATTGGCCCAGAGCTCTCTGACCCCTGCCATGGCGGGACGGCCTGCCCCGCCTACTTTTTTGCCCTCCCTTTTTGGGCGTTGAGTCACTCGAGGCTGCAAGGGCACGCACACACACGCTCTGCAGCCTTCGGATCATGACGTGCATCTCGACTTGATTTCCGCCAGCCCTCGCTGATCTGTCCCTACCTCCGATACAACAACCACCTCTGCCGTCCCCCCAGATCGCCCGTCATGTCCCAAAAAGGCGGCAAAGGCGCCGCAGCCAAGGGCAAGAAGCCCGGCGGCAAGGCTGGAGCAGACGAGAAGCGCGAGGATGCCCTTCAAGCAGTCGTGAGTATGCTGAAGACATTCTTGTCTTGGATGCCTCGCTGACGCCACCATCAGATCCTGGCAGACTACTTCCAGGACAGATTCGTGCCATTCACCCACGAGAAGCCGAGAGTGAGCAGCACCAGCCCCATTCCCTTCCTCTTGCGCGCCGCCCGCCCAAGCTGACCATGGCCCCGCTATGCAGTGTCTTCTGCCCCTGGCCAACACCCCCCTCATCGAGTACACACTCGAGTTCTTGGACATGAACGGGGTAGAGGATGTCATCGTGTACACCGGAAACCACACAGACCAGATCGAGAGCTACATAAACGAGCACCCCCGATGGAGCCCCACCAGCAAGATGAACCCTTTCACGTCACTCGAGTTCATACGAGTCTCGGACGCCAGCTCTGTCGGCGACTTCCTCCGCGATCTTGACGGGCGAGGCTTGGTTTCGAGTGACTTCATCCTGGTCCACGGTGACTGTGTTGCAAACATCCAGTTGGATGCCGCTCTGGCAGCCCACAAGGCCAGGCGTGAGGCAAACCGGGACAACATCATGACCGTCGTGCTCAGATCTGGTGGCATCAGCGAGCACCGAACCAAGCCCAAGGGCTTCACGCCTATATTTGCCGTCGAATCAAATACGAACCGATGTCTGCATTACGAGGAGATGAACCCCCTGCAGAGTGACCATTACGCCGTCCTGGATCCAACAATTTTCGAACATGACGCATTAGAAATTCGAACCGATCTCATCGACCCCGGCATCGACATCTGTACACCCGACGTGCTAGCTCTGTGGTCAGAAAGCTTCGACTACGAGCTTCCCCGGAAGAACTTCCTGCACGGCGTCTTGAAGGACTGGGAGCTCAACGGCAAGCTCATATACACTCACATCGTGGATGAAGGCTACGCTGCAAGAGCCAGCAATTTACAGATGTACGAATCCATCACGCGAGACGTTCTGGGTGGATGGACATTCCCTCTCGTGCCCGACTCAAATCTGGTGTCGGGCCACTCATATGTCATGACCAAAGGAGGCGTGAGCCGAGAGAAAGGAGTCAAACTTGAATCGGACACGTTCGCCTCCAAGTCAGTGTTTGGTAGTAGGGTCACCGTTTCCAGTGGCAGCAAGGTTACCAACAGCGTTGTCGGAAGACGATGCTTCATCGGCAAGAATGTCACCATTGAGGACAGTTACATATGGGACGATGCAACGATTGAGGACGGTACGACTGTGACGCGCTCTATTATCGGCGAATCAGTCACTGTGGGCAAGAATTGCAAGATTGGTGCGGGATCAGTAATATCGAACGGCGTCACCATCAGTGATGGCATCTCGATCTCCCCGTCAACAGTACTGTCGGTCATCACGCACGAGAAGAAGCCTGTCAAGAATGACACCAAGCTTCTCGGGCCAAAGGGCAGGGGAGCCATCTATAGATACGAGGACGAGGACGAGGATGAGGACGATATCGACCCCTCAGACCCGTCACAACTCCAGAAACCCCTCATCTACTCGATCGAGAAGTTCAACATCTCCACATCATCCGTCTCCACCCTCTCCTCAGAAATCGAATCCGACTCGGAAGACGACGAGCCGGCCGCCGCAGCAGACCCCATCCAACGCCAACGCCTTGCCTCCTTCGCCTCTGACGACTCCGGGTCCGGCCACGCAAAGGCGTCCTTCCACAAGGAGGCCGTCAATGGGCTCCTCGACGCCCTCCGCGGCGAGGAGAACGACTTCGACGGCGCCAAGCTCGAGTTTATGGGTCTGCGCCTCAGCCAGGACGCGTCGGACACCTCAGTACGGCGGGCGGTGGCGTCGGCGTTTGTGCGGCGGGCCGCGGAGCTCCTGCAACCCGGGCACGGCGGGCCGCTGGAGCCGTCCAAGGCGGCGGAGCAGGCGGTCGCCTCTAAGACCGGCACGGCCAAGTTCCTCCGCGAGGTGGGCGTGGGCGGCGGCAGCGTGGCGGAGCAGGTCGAGTTCGTGCTGGCGCTGCAGAAGGCGCTCGTGGGCCACAGCGAGGTCGAGACACCGCGCGCGGGCACGCTGCTCGCCGCCATGCTGCAGCAAATGTACAACGAGGACGTCGTCGAGGAGGACGGCATCCTGGCGTGGTGGGCCGACGGGCGCGCCGCCGACGGCGAGAGCATGTCCGTCGTCCGGGGCAGATGCAAGGTCCTCGTAGACTGGCTGGAGGAGGCGGAAAGTGACGACGACGACGATGATGATGAGGACGACAGCGACTAGGAGACAGTGGCCTCGCCGTGATTTAGGGAGTGGATGGACCGCACTACGTGGTATACCGGGGAAGCCGTTGCAATCATTGAGTTATTGCACGCCTTAGACAGACACCGCAGCAGTCTCAGATGACTTAGAATTCAAGCTGCAATCACCACCAAAGTCGCATCATTTCAGGCATGAGGTCACGCTTGGACTGGAACATATGATCAAGTGCGCTCGCACAAGAGGGGAGACATAAGGCAGAAAGGCAAGGAGACTCGACATTGAGGTTACTTCTTCCATGCGTCGAGATGGGCTACGAGCACCCTAGCTTCCTTGCAATGATACTTCTGACTCGATGCTAATCTTGTACAGCAAATGTGTGCCTCTGCGTCGACAAGCATCCTGCATTCCGCGGTGGGGCCGGCAAAACAAGCTCCTCGCTCTGACCTGCTCCAAGAAAAGAGCACATCTAATTCGATTCCTCCGTTCCTGTCCTCCTCTTTGTCAACGGCCAGTGACTCCTCTAAGCTGGCTCCCGCTCTCCCACTCTGCCAATGATGAGCCTAGGGACCACGCCGCCGCCGCCGCCGCCCGGCCGGACGGAGCGGGTATAAACGTACATGCGCTTGTGTGTATATAAACGTACATAGTAGTTTATCAGTAAACTTCGCGGCAGCAATACTTCTAAGCCAATTCTCGTGGACTGATATCTGTACAGGGTGTGTCGGTAGGACAAGGCGCCTAGGCAGAGGCGTCCGCTCAGTAAAAGCCCAGCAGGTCCGCCGCCTCGGGGACGTTGTCGCGCATGTTGTCGACGTGTCTGGACGCCCAGGAAGCACGGTTCCACGGGGCCTTGGGGTATCGCGAGGGCGGAGCGTGGGGCAAGGCAGGCCCCGCGGCATTGGCGCCTTTGACCTCGACGTACGTCTCACGAGTGGAACCCTCGACGCGCTCGACATCAGCCACCTTGACCGCGGCCAGGATATTAGTGTCCCCGCTGCCCCCATGAGGAGTTTCGATGGGTTGTTGTTGTTTGGGTTCGTTCTCCTTGTTCTCATCTCCATGGATGGTTGGAACTCCGACTTGCCGCTGCTAGTAGTAGTTTTGCAAGTTCTCGGGCCCGCCTCCTCCGGATCCGCCACCGCTGGGCCGCGACGAGCCGCTGAAGTCGCGCGTGCCGACGTCGTCCAGGGAGCGGTAGTGGTTGCCTCGCCCACCGCGACCCCCGCGGCCGCGTGCGCCGCCCCGTCCGCCCTTGGGCCCCTGGCCCCCGCGATAGCCGCCACCACCGCCGCGAAATTGGCCGAATGCCGTTCGGCCTTTTCCACCGCCGCCGTGATTGTTGTTATTGTTATTGTTGTTGTTGAAATGCTCCCTGCGCTGGTTGAAGTGGCCGCCTCCCCGGTCGTTTGAAGAATCGTCGCCCGCGTACTTCCTCTTAGATGTCTTGTTGGGGAACAGGCTCTCGTAGGCATTCTCACTAGGGTCCTCGGGCTCGATCCTCAAAAGCACCTTCTCGTTGACGGTCGTCTCAAACTCGAAGGCCTTGTCGGGCGGGACAGGTTGCCAGTTCTTGATCTTGGCAGCATCAATGGGTTTCGCGCCTTTTCGTAATGCAAGAACCACGAGCGGGCTGGGGTTGTCGGTGTGGAACTTTGCGGTGCTCGGCACAGGCCTCAAGCATGCAGCCCATATGCTGTTCTCGTGGCAGGCCGTCCCTGTGACAACCCACTTCATCTTGCTGCCCATACCACCTACCTTCTCCAGAATGCTAGCCGGACACGGCCGCGGACAGATCATGATGTTGTTAGCATGGTATTTCAGGTCCTGGGCCGGCACTCCTGGGGGGATCTGCGCCAGAGTAAGCAGCCTCTTAGTATCTGCCTGATCGATCATGTAACCCGTGAAGAAGACCGTCTTCTTCATGACCAGTTTCTCGCGTGCCTTTGTCCGGCTCATCGCTGTGTCGTTGTGATCGTTGATCAGCTTCTGTACCTCGGCAATCTCCACCACCGGATCCAGATTCGTGGACATATCTGCGACCTCGATGACCTCGGCGAGTATGGGGCTCCTCGCAGCACCCGGCCCAGCGATCTGCAGTCTCTTGTTGTACTCCTGAAAGAAGTCCCGGAAGTCTCTGACGTGCTTCACACGGTCCTCATAGATTCTGATCTCTTCGGCGGGCTTATACGTCTCCATAAGATTCCGCAGGAAGACCTGCTTGAAGTGCATTGTGGAGTTGAACCGCTCGTTGTTGGGGCCGACGGCGGGCTTGAGCGAGACCATATCGAAATCCAGGCCTCTCGAGGCGGCGATGCGCTTGACCAACTCGCCGAAGCCAGACTCGGACCGGCCCGTCAGCAGCACGCACAGGGCGTCCTTCTGCCTTATGCTCAGCTTCACGAGCTCCACGATCTTCTCGTTCCACCAGCCGTCCCAGGCGCGCGGCTCCTCCTTCTCGATGCCTTCGCCTGTTGCCTCGAGGATGCGCGAGTCGTGCCACCACCCGCCGTTGGCGAAGGCGTCCTGGTTGGAGAGGAGACCTATCGTCATTCCATTCCATAGCTTCTGGTTGGGTAAGGGGGTCTTGAACACTGCGACGAGCGATCATGTCTGGTCAGCGCTGATGCTGGTGGACTCAACGGGTTGCGTGGACCGCAGGTCGCAGGTGAGACTTACGTGTGTTGTCGAAATCGTAGACGTGTAGCGACCTGATCTCTTCGACGGGGGGGAGCTGGTTTGCAGAGACGGACCACCTGCTCATGGAGGTCGGGTTCAATGGCGCCTGCTGGCCATGCTGGGCCAGGGCGCCAGGGCCATAATTTGGGGCCATGGGAGGCTGTGGCGGTACTGACAACTTCTTCGAGACAATGCGAAGCCTTCGAAGTCGGGCGGCCAGCATGTGAGGAGCGATCAACAGGGTGTTGGAATAGTTGAAGCTTGTTCGACAGTCGACTTCAACGTCAGTCAGACATGGCAGTATGTAATCTAATGTAGAGCGCGTATCTGCGGATTGGCGATGAGGTCGTTGATCAAGGGTCGGGCGGCTGTGGCAGGGTTCTGAAATGTTACTGTGGGCCGACGTCAGTGATTGAGCCTTGCTCAAGGTGCTGAAGGAAGGCTCCCTGCAGGAACTCGATGTCTTAGCGCAAGCTAGCCTAACAGCTCTAGAGGGCTGTTCAGCAAGTACACCGTGCACTCCCTGCTACCCCAGATTACCACCCTACCTCAACCTTGGAGGAGGATTCTCCATGACTGAATCCGGCCTTTCCTATTCAACTTCCCAGTTGTCCACTTGCGCAACCTTGTCTTGTATCTCGTTACCCATGCTGGCACCTTGATCTCTATCATATGTCTGCAATAGCAGCCGTCAAAGTCTGTAATTGGCATGTGAAATTCCATGGTCCTCAGCGTGGATCCTCATCTTCACGCAAGAGACCCATCTGAGTACGCGTCGAGTCCGTCCTGTAAATCTCACGCAAGCACAGCCTAAGGATGCGTTGGGTCAAAATTATGTTTAAAAGTTTGGACGTATATAAGTGCGCGATGTATGCTATTCGTATATTACACACATCCTGATCCTTATCCACTCCCTCATCGGTCTCAGCTTAGCCCTGTGCTGCCGTCACATTGCTGACCAGCCTCCACATAGTCGGATCAGACCCATCGATCTGCCACTCCTGGACCACCCCACCTGGGGACAGCGAGTATGCCCGTAAGTCATAGTCAAGAGCAAGGGCCGTCGCATTCACCTCCGCCGGCGCCAGCCCCATCTGCCACGGCCCGCCCAGGGACTCTTGCCAGTGCATGACGACGGTGCCATTTTGGAAAAGGATGGTGATGAGGGTATGGTCCAGGCCGCCCCCGCTGTCGGCGCTGCCGGCCTCGCTTGCGTACGCCACGACTGCCACATCGGGCGGCGTGATTTGATCGCCCAGCGATGCCTCAAAGCTACCTGGAGTTTATGGGTCAGATATGCTGCGAGTCAAAAGGGAGCGGGCAAGCATGCGGCCATACCGTTCGTCCACGTCCCATTCACGAATATGTACTCCTCCAACTGGTGGCTCACGTCGTAGTACATCCGCATCCCGCTCGGCTCTACCCCAGGGCCTGGTGAGAACCTCGTCACGGCGAGACTGGAATTCATCTCCAGTTGGGGCAGCCGCAGCTCAGGCGCTTCGTCACCCGAGAGATTTGTCACATTCCATATCATCCAGTTCTGGACCGGGCTCGACGCGAGCATCAAGTCGTTGTTGGCACCCTGGTAGAGCAGCCGGCTCTGCTGCGAGCACCTGTCGGCCGCGCACTGGTCGCGGTACGCTGCTAGCTGCGTGCCCTTCGCGAAACCCGTGGTGAAGATGACCTGGTATGTCTGCAGGCCCTCCTGATGCCACAGCAGGTCCTTTGACGGGTCCGTCTGCGGTACGCTCCACGTCCAGATCTGGTAGGGCACGTTGGACATCGACATGAAGTACAGGTCGACCCAGAATTGCGGCAGGTCGTCCCTATCCACTGCATCCGGGGCCACGGCGGTGAGCGGCGTGCCGGCCCTGGGGAAGACGGAAGAGCCGCCGTCCGTCATGGACTGCGAGACGTTCTCGAACGTCCAGCCCGCATCTGAGCTGTTCCACCGCGCGCGCATGATGGCCAGGGACCCGGAGAGCTGGAAGAAGACCGACTTGTCTGTCATGTTGCCCTCGTTCTGGAAGGCGACTGCGGCAAGCTTTGATGTGCCGAGAATGTCGTACTGACCTGGGTTTGTGTCCTTTTTATCTTCTTGCCGACGCCCGAGGAGGACACCGAGGACAGTGGCCACCACCACGATGACGACGAATATCACGACGACCACCAGCACGTTCCGAACTGTCTTGGACATCCGCCTCCATAATGCTCCTACTCCCCTCGGGACTAGACCACTATGCCTGGTGTTTGGCGCAGCAACGACTTCGGTCGGCACCGACTTGTCCGTCGTGTTGAGGCTGGAGGCATCTGGCCAGGTAATGTTCGTGCTGATGACCTGGGGGGCAATGGCGGAAGACGTCTCGCTGAAATGCCTCTCACGTGCGATTGTGGGACTGTCGAGCTCGATCGGGCTGAAGCACTCCTTCTCCCGGGTGTCGTCATCATCCACGTGCCGGAGCACAGCGAAGCTCTGTGTGTTATCGCTTTTGGGGGAACCTGGTGATGATTCCCGTCGGCTTTCTTCCCGGATTTCGTTGCTCATCCCGTATAGAAGGACCAATAATTAATAAAGATTTCTTTTCACGCTGTGTAGGGTGAAGAGAACGCCGTGGAGACCAATATGGCCCAGGGACAGATGGAGATCCATCGCTGCGCCTGGGCAGATGCGCCTGGGCAGCCCAGCCCGCAGGGCTGTTGACCAGAAGTCCAATGGTGCTTCTTGCCGAATCCTGCCAGCCACGCTGGATAAGTAAGTCGTCTTCAACTGGCTCAACGATAAAGACCGCATAGAGGTGGGGGTGCCTGGGTGTCGAAGTGAGGCTGAGGATGGGGCCAAACTGCTTATTGCAGAGACACGACGCAGATTGGACAGTCTCATTGGACTCTGCAGGAAGGAAGACGCCTCACTTCTAACTACCTAGTCGATAGCTCTAGGCAGCATCCCATGAATTTGGCTGCAGGATATTTAGATACGTCTGGACTCGCCCGGCTTGCATGTTGTACGAGGTATCCGATGGATGATTCTGGTCAACGTGAGAGGTCAATTTGTCAACCAAGTGCAACCAAGGCTTGAGCATTCAACCCTCCAAATCCCAGTGAAAATTAGCCCTCTAAGATTTTACTTCTACGGAAAGTCTCACTGAAATGGCCCAAATTACCCTCGTCGTCTATCTATAGGGTGATCGAATCCCGACTTCTCAACTCGTGGATGACACGATGAAGGTCATTGCTGCGTCGGGTCTAGCGAAACTGTTTTTCCAAAGTGCGGAAGCTCCCCGGAACCACGCAATGCACGGCCATACGAAATGTTGATGCCGAGTGTCATGGCTGGCAGTGTAAGTACACCACCAACAGGAGACTATTCGACAAGAGGCTGTCTTATAGCAGGTTACCCTACCTACCTAGGTAGGTATATGGGCTGTCCCACAGCAGGTTATCCCATGGTAGGCTATCCTACAGTAGATTACAGCACAAGAAGTGATCAAAGATGCAACTTGAAGTTACCGAGGAGGGGAAAAAGCCCATCGCACTGGTCCTGCTCCAGTCGGCGAACACAAGCTAGGAAAATTTCCCGGACTAGACCCTGAAATTCATGCGAACGACCCCGAAAAAGGGTAACCTTGGTTGCCGTGCCAGATCAAATCTGACATGATGTCGTATGTGAGTTCCCGACCATCAGGGGTAAGCAGATAGCTTGACAATTTCCTGCAATTTGCAACAGCCGATCCAAAGGCGGCCGATCCATTGTGTGTTTACCACGTTACAGATCTTGGTATTAGTGCTGGGGCTGTGCATGTTAGAGGGAGAGCCCGAGGTTACTGCCGTGGCGCTGAGGAAGTGAGGTCGACGATAGTGACCCACCCGTCGCTGTGACCCGTCGCTCAAAAAGGGCTTAGTGCGAACACCTCTGGGCAGCAACAGCCAGGGATCATCAGCAAGCTACGTCATAGCCGCGCCTATCTGGGATACTACCGTACACAAAGCTACGATGACCTTGACTGATTGTCGGGCTGAAGGTTGCAAAGGGGAGCGATCGACAGCAGGGACTGGAACTTTGATCGAGCCTATTCCACAGCACATGTTCTGTTCGATAAGGTAGGCTGCGGAGGTGAGATGAGAGAAGGTACGAAGTCGCCCTACAGGAGGTTGTCGCAAGAGAGAGGGCATGCTATGAGCACATTGAGCAGGTATTTCACATGCCAACACTTTCGGGAACCCTGTGGGACACATGGACCCATCAACGCAGCACATGTCGGGTGGAGCTGAGCTGCTGAAGTGTCGGCCGCCGTCGCTGTGAGAGGGCACAGGATTCGCCAATGACCCAGCAAAGCTACCGTGACTCCGTGGATGCTAAAGGGCTGGTGAACCGTAGCGTCGGGAGCCCCGTCCCGGGAACAGTCCTGTAACTTCCCCCCAGAATTCGACATCGGAGACTTTTGGATCCCTGCCGGGTGTTGAGGCCGCGAGCCTTGGAAGGGGTCCAGTCTGGGCCAGTTTTGGGTAGCTTCACCCACACCAACTGACACCACAAGCCTGACATTCCTTCCCATCAAGGGTCCTTCCAAGATTGTTGTGGTGGTGCCATCTAATCTGGCCATGACCTGCGTGGCATGGGGCCGTAGATACCGTATGTGGACGTGTATTTATGTACCTATGTACATTCCCTTGTGCTCCTGCGTCACTGCCCAGAAGTAGACGATTCATAACTCGTTGCTCCCTCGCCGGTTCCGTATGACCTCTGTCCTGTCGACCTTCGGAATCCCCAACCGTCAAAACGCCCAGCTTCAGCTTCAGCAACAGCATCAGGTGCATCTGGCTCTTGCAGCGATACCCCTCCCTCCTGACCGAGACAACCGGCCAGACCTGCTTCCCAAACCCAATTGCCATCTCCAAGCTCCCAATCGACAAAGGCCAAAGCTCAAATCATAACATTCGCCCGTGTGACGTGCTACCGCCTAAAAGGATATTAGCACTGACTAAAGCGGCTGACACAGCGGCGCCTGGCGCAGCAGCGTACCAGAAACGGCCGACCACACAGGAGACAGCAGCAGCAGCAGCTAGCTACGTCAACGAGCATCATTTGTTTCGCGCTGGAGAGTCGACCCTCGGACACAGCACCATGGCCGCCAATCCCCCACATACCAGTGGCCCTCACCTGCCCTCGGCCTCGGCCTCTGCTGTCAACGGGACGACTATTCTAGGCTACGATTATACAACCAATAGATACTACCACGAGCCCGCACCAGTGCCTGCTAGCCACGGCGCCCTTTTGGATCAACCTTCGTCATCGACGCAGGACCACGGCGATCCCTATTCCACGTCGCACAGCCTCCATCCCCAGTTTCCCGACCACCAGGACAACGAGCAGACCCTCTCCAACACCCTCGCGAATTCGCACCATCACGCAAATATCGACCACCTCATCGCGCCCGCTCCTACCAGATTCGGCGGCGGGCCCAAGTTTACCGAGGAATGGGATGCTAGCCAGCGCGGAAGCTCCATCATCAACGGTCCCGTCCCCCGTCGCAACCACACCATGGCAGGCAGCATACAGCGCTCCAACTCCTTCTCCGGCTCCACCACCGGCAGCGCCCTCGGTGGGCTGGATGGCCACAGCAGCGTCCAGCTGTCGCGGAACAACACCCTCAAGAAGAGGTCTTCGCTGCGCAGGGCTAGCAGCATGAAGAGGTCTGGCAGCCGGCGAAGCATGAAGGCCGGCAGTGTCAGGAGCCTGGCGCTGCAGAGCAACCCCGATGAGGACGAGCTGCACAGCGCCTTCCACTGTCCAGTGCCCACCAAGGGCAATCCCACTGAAGCCCTTGCCAACCGCTTCCAAGGTATGTATATCCCGATCGATCCCAGCGATCCCGAACCATCCAGCTGACCGTCGCTCTCCACAGAATGGCGCAAGGTCCTGAAGGACTTGATCACCTACTTCAAAGAGATTCAGACCCACTATGAATCAAAGTCCAAATCGCTGGTGAAGCTTGCCAACGTATTGAACAATGTGCATATGCCGCCAGGGTTCCTGTCCTCCGGCGGGCTCGACGATGCAGTGCAGGTCTTGCGCAACTACAACTCACAGGCCATAATTGAAGCGAACAAGGCCCGCGAAATCGAGGAGGATGTCATCTTGGCTCTGACGGGGCTGAGAAGCGATCTGCAGCTTAAAATAAAGGAAATCAAAGGTCTATCGGGCGACTTCAAGAACTCGGTTGAGAAGGAGATGGACGCAACGGCCCGCGTTGTCAGCAACCTCCAGGAAGTACTCGGCAAGACCGATCTTGACTCTGCCTTGACGACCGGCAAAGAGGACCCGTACCTTCTGCGCCTGGCTGTGGACAGGCAGCTGGAGAGGCAGCTCGATGAGGAGAACTACTTACACCAGGTGAGAACACCCGGAATGAGGGACCCACCCTATATGCTAATTCAATGCAGGCCTATTTGAATTTGGAAAACTCTGGCCGCGAGCTTGAATCAATTGTCGTTGGGGAGATTCAAAAGTCTTATAACGCTTACGCAGGCATCATGAAGCGAGAAGGTAACGACTCCGTGCACCGCCCCCTACATTCAGACCTTCCTTTTTCAATTCTTCATCCTCCAAACCACCATGGTCTTGCGCCTAGGACTTGACTGATAAGTTGAATTTAGCTGAGGCTGCCTGGAATGCCATCGAGGAACTCCGCGTAGGGCCTATTGCTATGCCCAAGGACCACGAATGGGCCAGCTTTGTGAAGAAGGACGATCAATTCGTGGATCCAAATATTCCTATCCGGTCCTCACAATTCATACACTATCCTGGAAAAGACCATTATGCTTGCCAGGAAATTAGAGCCGGTCTCCTCGAACGAAAGACGAAGTACCTCAAGAGCTATAGTGCTGGTTGGCAAGTATAGCCCTTGTTCAAGACTACTGCACCTTTACTGACCCTTTCCTTCTAGGTACGTGCTCTCTCCGACTCATCTTCACGAGTTCAAATCTGCGGACAAGACACAGTCTCCTGTTATGTCTCTCTACCTCCCGGAACAGAAACTGGGGTCCCGCTCGCAGGTCGGTGGAAGCTCGCCGAAGTTCATCCTGAAGGGCCGACAGACCGGCGGCGTTCATAGGGGACACTCCTGGGTCTTCCGTGCCGAAAGCTTCGACACCATGTTAGCTTGGTACGAGGACATCAAGGCCCTCACCGAGAAGACCCCCCAGGAACGGTCCGAGTTCGTCCGTGGCCATTCGAGAAGCTTCAGCCGATCCTCATCGCGACGATCGGTGTCCAGTGATGGAGTTGTTGACGAGGACGACGAGGAACCGTACTCGGCACACAATTCCGCCGCGGCGGTCGGCCAGCCGGGCTCAACATACCAGCAAGACGTACCTCGACGTCCGTCTCCAGGTGGGCGATTTCCGTCAGATCTTCAGGTCACCGCACAACGAGGCTTACAGGCTCCCCTCTCGCCCTCTAGCTCAAGCTCGCAGGGGTTCAACGATAGGCAGCAACAATCCAGGAACGACCGCGATATTGTAGCTGCGGCAGGAGCCCTACCAGGAAGCAGCTTTGAACATCATTACCCGTCCACGACCGCAGCGCCAAGCGACCCGGGATTCGGATATGGCAGTACTGTTCAAGCTCCGATCGAGCAGACCCACGCTCGTGCCGCCGAGGCGAGCCAGGAGGCCCAAGAAGATGGTATAAACCCATACACAAATGAGTCAGTTCAGAGCCAAGGTGGATATGTGCTCTACGACCACCAGCCAGCCACAAACACTGCCGGACAGGCACAGAGCGATGATACCAAGGCCGAAGCTTTGAGAATGCGGAGGAAGAGCAGCCACGAGGCCAATTGGCTGGGAGGGGGACCGGTAGAGGCTGCTGCCATCCCAGTCGTTGCCGATAGGAACAACCATCAACCCCAGGACCAAAGTGGCGGCGTCAATAACACAGGCGTTTATATGGATGGTACCTTGAACAACGATCAGGCTATCTCGGCACAGGAATATCAGTACTTCAACTTGAAAGAGCTCCCACACACAACGATCGCACCCATGCCATCGGAGCACACGCATAACACAGCGGGACACCTGAGTAGGCCGGCACCGAGCGAGAGGACGGAGAGCGACGCCACGCTCAGCAGCCAGGTCACGGTGCCGACCATCTCGAACCTACACATTCCAGGCGAGTACCCGAAAGCGTCCGCGAATTAGACCAGAAAAGTGGCTTGATCGAGTTTGGTATACCGCGGATCTGGGCATGGGACGGGAAGACAGGGATTTATACACGATGAATTGGTGGAATTGGAGGTTCTTCTATTCTGGAGTTGTCTAAATACCCGTTGTGCTTTCAGGTCTCCTTGGTCTTGCTGTCTTTTCAGCTTCCATTTCTATCTTACTCTCTCACTCGCTCTCACTTCCCTTACCTCATCTGCGAACACGTATGTATAGCTTACTCGACTGTGGCGCTTGTGCTTGACACCTTATATGAATTAAGAAGAATGCCTATCATCTCCCATTTCTGAATTATTGGGGTTCAGTGTTTTGTATTGTGCTGGGGAAATTTGGTTTGGGAGTGCCGGGGAGGGGGGCGATTGCGGCAACGATTACGCCCTCCTGGCCCAGAGCACACCGTAGGCTGTAGGAGGTGCCTGTCTCCTCGGCTGGTTATCGAAAAGGATGGTCACAGGCAGACATGCATACACGAATTACAGCTTCACACCCATGGAATTCCTTCGATTTAGAATGCTCGTCGCATATATTTCCATCTGTCTTATACCTCATTAAACCTGAAAGTATTCCGTGCCCTGCCTTGGGACTTCCCCCTGTTCCTTACCAGCCCTCCCGCCCACCTGCCTCTCCGTGACACTCAACCTCCCCGTCTTCTCCATGATGCCTCGGTGGGCATGGGCAGAGACAGAGGAGGAGAGGGAGAAAAGCGAAAATTAGAGGAACGACAAAACAACCAGCCCTGTCCGAGGCTATGTATGCGCCGTTTCCCTTATGCTATGCCATGGTATTGGAAGAAAGAAAAATAGAAAAATGTAGTGGCTGGTTTAATTACTACGCCCGGCACGACGGCCCATCTGGCACAAGGCATCTATCTCATCTTGAGGTGCCTCATCAGAACATCACAGAAGGAGCCTGTCGTCATTACGACGCCTGCGCAGAGGGCGCCGCTGCCGGGGTCGGGGGCGGCGCCTCTGCGACTCTCAGCCTCGTCCTACGGGGAGGTGGCGTCTTGGGCGGGAGCTTCTTTGCGGGCGCGCTGCCGTTGCTGGTGCTGGTGTTGTTGATGCTATTACTGGTGCTGTTGTTGCCGCTGCCATTGAGGAGCACCTCAGGCAGGACGGGCGTGGTAGGCTTGCCGTGCCTGTGCCTCGGCACCGCGGGCAGGACCTTCTTAGGTTTCGGCGCGGCCTCCGTCCCTGCCCCTGCTGCCAGTGCCGGCGCGGCCCCCGGCTGATCCTGCTTTACCTGCTCCGCCGCCTCGTCCTCGGCGTCGGCCGCGGCGGGCCTGCTGCGGCTGGGCGTCTTGACCCCGGGCTTCTCCATGACGGCGGCAACGTCGACGACGCTGACGTTGCTCTGCGTCTGGGTATGCGACAGGCTGATCCCCAGGAACTTGCGGGCGACCTCGCCCTCGGCGCTCTCGCCCAGCCATCGGACCTTGGAAACGCGGTCGACCAGGCGCAGGGTGGTCTCGTCGGCGGGGGCGAAGTGGACGTTGCCCTCGCCGCTCAGGATGGACAGCACCTTGAGGATCTCCTCGCGCTTGTAGTGCGGCGGGTGGCTCAGCTGGGTGTGCGCCAGGAGGGGGTACAGCACGCGGAGGTATGTGTGGCGCAGCGACATGGACTCGTCTGGGAGATCCAGGAGGTTGCGGATGATGACGTCCAGGAGGACGCGCAGGTCGTTGGTGTAAAAGTACTCGTAGGTGCCCTTGGTCGTGAAGAGGAGGTAGAGCAGCTTCAGTATCAGGAGCTGCAGCGACGTCTCTGTCTCCCTGTTCAGCAGGAGGATGATGTTCTCGCCGAACGTCCTGAAGCTGGGGCCTTGGAGGCTGAGTATCTTGATGACCCGATTTGTTATGGGAACCGCCGGCGTGGAGGCATCGACGGCGGCGGTAGTAGCGGCGACCATGTACTGCTCGTTCATGACCAACAGCACCCGGATGATCGGGTAGTGGTATGGGTCGTTCACGTCGTCCGAGAGGCCCTCGATCAGTTGGAACATGTAGATGATAAAGTCGTCGTCGACGCACAGCAGGTCGTCGAGGCGCAGGCGCTCGATGCGCGCCATCTCGTACATCAGCTCCAGCAGCAGTCGGTGCAGCCTCCTGTCGTCGTCCCTGCGGCTCTTGATCAGCTCTACCAGCTTGGGGAAACAGCCCTCGTCTATCATGGACTTGAAGGTGGCCTCGTCGGATCGGCCGTCACACAGCAGGAAGTTGGCGATGACGTTGAGGGCGCTCGGGTCGTCCTCCTGGAGGAGGCTATACATGATCTGGGTGCGGACATATTCCTGGTTCCCGCAGAAGATCTGGCTTTCGATGAGCATCTGGGAGCAGGTGGCGACGTCATCCTCGCTATGCAGGAAGGTGTCCCGGCAGGTGGAGACGAGGTAGAGCCAGGACCGCAGGGAGTCGTCGATGGTCTCGTGCGAGTCGCATTGTGTCACCGACACGATTTCCCGGAGCTCTACATCCCTCAGAAAAGTCAGCTGTCAGCGTCCCTTGACTGGCTGGGTGATGCGATCAACGTCGCGCGCATGCGGGAGTGGGAACTGGTAGGTGGACTGACCGTCCCAGAACTGCTCTTCTGTCTCCACGGACACTTCAATGTCCGCCATGGTGAAGGTAGGAAACCGCGAGCTTTCGCACTATCATCACGAAGCAGCCGAGTCGCACGACGACGGGCGCGGTTTCGTAAGAACAAAGAAGTAAGGAAAAGGGCGGGTTTTGGCTCGGGACTGGTGGCAGCGCAAAGAATGCCCGGGTTGGATGTGTCTGGGGGTTGTTTTGTTCTGGGGGGGTTGGAAATGTCCCGAGGTCGGGAGTGTGCAGCAAGATACGAAGAACAAAGTTGGAGATCAATTTAGTCTGACTTGACCGCACCTGCAGGCGAGGGCAGCGCGTGGGACCGCCAACACCGCCCAGACTGACAGCCAGCCCACCTGCAAGTCCAGTCAGTGGGCACCGGGCAGGAGCGAAGTGTGGGGAAAAGGAGTCGTCGCATACGGACCCCGCCGCGACGCATCCCGGTTTGGCAGCCGTTTTGAGTATGTGTGGCCAAGCTCTGCCGTTCTCGAGCCATCTCGTGTGCTGGCCACTTGGAAGCCATCTCGACCACTGGCCCTGATGGCATTCCGAAACAGACTATCCCTCAAGGAGGGTAGTTTTTGGAGTGGTTTATTATGCCGTTCCTCCCTACACACACACATGCACAACATAGAGAGAAAGGGCAGTCTACTACTGTATTGCACATTGGACGATCGGCATGGTTGATTCAAGCGGGTTCTTTGACTTCTGTCAATCAGCCACCCAGCTACCCTGCCCGCCCGTTGGCCCTCGTTCCGTCAGCCAAGACCGCCAGACGATAGACTCCAAGCGTGACAAGCACGGAGGCAAAGCTTGTCGCTGGTAGACGTATGTCTTGTATAGAAATGCCTGGGTAGTCCCAAAAACCAGTTCGCCGCCCGAATGCACCCTGATGCTTCCATAACTAAGATATGATGTTTGGTACCCAAACGCCGAGCTGTGACGAACATCTGCTGGACCACCCTCGAAATACCCCCGATCAAGCCTTCGCATGTCCTCCGACTCTGATCTCGCCGTGAGACCCGCCCGAGGCAGTGCCGGTCGTATGTTCCTCGCGGAGAGGGCACACACGACCACCATTTGTCGGCTACCGGCTGAGCCATGCCGATGCTTACTGTGATGATGACGGCTAATGCACTGCTCCTGTTCCATCCGCGTCGATCCTGTGACCTCCGACCACGTGAGTGGGCAACGGCCTCAGCAATAAAGCTGTTCGAGGCAAGCCCTCGCGGCCCCCGGGGTCCACAAGCCGCTTCTCACGGATGCGGCCGACGTCGTGTGCAAGCCGAGCGGCGTGGGGTCCATGGGCATCCCCGCATCTTCACCCGACCCGTGACCAACCAGGCCGTGGGACTGTGACTGCGAGCCAGCAGGACCCTATCTCTGCCTCTCGCTCTCGTCCAGCGCAAAGTCGGTCGCCGAGTCCGGGTCGACGCTCTTGAGCAGCAGCACGAGCCGGTAGGCGCTGTTGCCGTTGAGGTAGTACCTGTGCAGCTTCTTAGACCGGAGGAAGCCCAGGCGCTCGTACAGGCGCATGGCGGGGATGTTGGTCTCCTCGGTCTCGAGGACGACCTCGTCGGCGTTGCGTTCTGCCATGGCGTCGATGGCCTTCTTGACCAGGGCCGTGGCCACGCCCTGGCCGCGGAAGCTCGAGGAGACGGCGAGCATGGCTATGTAACCCCGGCGCGTGGGCGGCGAGTGTGACGAGTGGGTCTCCAGCTTGCAGACTATGACGCCTATGAGGGATGAGTCCTCGGGGTTGAGCGCCTGGTCAGGGGTCAGCGCCGGTGTGGCCACGTTGGGGGTGAAGTGCAGTGCGGTGCGGTGCATTGTCATGGTGCGGCGAGGAGGGAGAGGCAGTCAAGTATGTCTTACCATGAAGCAAAGGTGGCCCCATTGGTACAGAAAGTAGCGGTAGACATAGATGCTGTAGGGCTCGCTCAGGTCTTTTGAGATAAGGGCGCGTATGGAGGGCAGGTACTGGGCCTCGAGACGGTGGGCGTACTGGATGTACTTGAGCTCTGACGGGAGGCTCATCTTGGGCTTGGAGATGCTTCTGACGGCGGGGACAAGAATGATTACAAGAGAGGACAGCAGGTAAAATGAGAGGAGCGAAATCATAAGCGCAGCACCAAGACGTGCCCCCAAAGGATCATTGTGCGAGGGCGGGAGGCAGTGAGTGAGCAGGTTGAAGAGTGGCAGCCCCGTGCCGGCGGGCGGGTATGAAGTGGGCGCGGAATGGGCAGGTTAATGTTACGGGTACGGGTGCGTCAAAGGTGGTGAGAGATGGCCCGCTCCGTTTGCACCGTCAAGGTTGGCCAGCTTCTGGAAACCGTTACGCTAGGCTGTCGCCAGTTGCGGAGACGGTCCTGCTCACACTGATCTGGAAGTGATGTCGCGGAAGGAAGAGAGAGGGAAAAATTCAGCAGCCGACTCAGGCCCAATGATGGCCGTCAGTCAGCCAGCTCGCAGCTGATAGACTAGGAAGACTGACTGACTGAGTGACTATGTGAGCTTTCACATGCTTGAAATCTGAAGTGCTAGACTGCCCTGCTGGACCGCGTGCAGCGCAGAGTGTCGCAGTCAACTGCACACCCTGGACTCCCCTGGGTGAGACAAGACAGGGATTAGGGATCCAAAGGGGGTAGGACGGCAGACGGGGGCTTCCTTCATCAGCCTGCCTGCCCGCCTGCCAGCCCACGCCCAGCCAAAGCAGCCCGACCAGCCAGAGTTCCTGGGGCCCTGGAGGCTACCCGGCCCCGAGGTTGGCCTCCGACGCCGCTACCACGCAGCACCCATGACGTCGATCTCGGCCAAATTTAAACCTCGCGCAGACGAGAGGGAAGCGGGAAGGAAACGCCATATAGATTAGATCTATGCCCTCGCCAGGCTAACCCTATCCTTTTATAAGAAGAAAACAACTCCCGAGACAGGGCTGACACTAGTTCCAAGACAAACCACCCGCCAGCAGCGAGCCCAGAGCTCACTGGCAGGCTCAGGGACCCGCAGCCCCTCCGTCGCACTGCACAAAGCACAGCACAGCCAGCGCAGCCAGCGCAGACAAAGCGACCGCCCCTTCGACGAGCCCCAGAAAGCCCAGCCGGCACAGCCAGCCGAAGCCATGGCCTCGGAATTGCGCCGCCGAGTCGCCCTCAAGGGAGACGGCACTCCACCCGAGTCGCCCATCTCCGTCACGCCCGAGCGCGACGACAGCCCCATCCGGCCCGGCGACAAGGTCAAGGTCGTCCACCACAGCCAGAAGACGCGCAAGAGGAGGACCGGCGCCATCTTCCTGCTCGGCAGCCTGTTCGGCCTGATCGCTGCCGGCTTCTTCGCCAAGAGCAACGACCTGATAGACTTCCCTGAGATCGGCGACCTCAGCGTCGACAGCCTGCTGGATGTCCTGCCCGCAGGCCTGGTCAAGGACGTGCGCGACCTGGTGGTATGTTTATCCAACCTCCCCCCCCCCCCCAAGAGGCTCTCCTATCTCTACTGCATGAGCATCTATCTGAACCATTTGTTGTCTCAATGAATAGAAAGGAGAGCGCGACCTGGCGGACTCGTACGATGCCTTCTCCGTTGGCATGAAGGTGCGGTCAGAGGGTCTCGAGGCCCACCACCCTATGATAATGATCCCCGGCGTCATCTCGACCGGGCTCGAGTCGTGGGGCACTGCTAACGCCTCTCGCCCCTACTTCCGGAAACGCCTGTGGGGATCATGGACCATGATGAAGGCCCTGGTGATGGAGAAGGAGAACTGGAAGAAGCACATCATGCTAGACAAGAAGACGGGGCTGGACCCGCCCAATGTCAAGCTGCGCGCTGCCCAGGGCTTCGACGCCACCGACTTCTTCATCACAGGCTACTGGATCTGGAGCAAGATATACGAGAACCTCGCCTCGCTAGGCTACGATCCCACCAACTCCTTCACCGCGGCCTACGACTGGCGCCTATCGTACCAGAACCTCGAGGTGAGGGACCAGTACTTTACGCGGCTGAAGCTCTACGTCGAGGCTGCGACGCTGGGCCAGAACCGCAAGGTGGTCCTCGTGTCGCACAGCATGGGCAGCCAGGTCCTCTTCTATTTCTTCCACTGGGTCGCATCCCAGCAGGGTGGTCGCGGCGGCGACTCCTGGGTCGAGGACCACGTCGAGGCCTGGATCAACGTCAGCGGTTGCATGCTAGGGGCATTGAAGGACATACCGGCGGTGCTCTCTGGGGAGATGAAGGACACTGCCCAGCTTGTGAGTTGAAACCCAGTAATCCCCGACTTCTCAAAAAAGATACTGACTGCAAATGCTGGAGAACGCCTTTGCCGTCTATGGCCTGGAGAAGTTTCTGAGCAGGGAAGAGAGAGCGGAAATGTTCCGCGCAATGCCAGGCATCTCCTCCATGCTCCCTATCGGGGGCGACGCCGTCTGGGGCAATCTCTCCGGCGCCCCAGACGACCTGCCGGGCCAGGAGAACTCGTTTGGCTCCTTCCTGAACTTTCGACAGGGTGTCAACTGGACCGTCCCGGAGAAGAACATGACGGTCGACGGGACGATGCGCTACCTCCTGAACTCGACCGAGGACTGGTATCAAGATCAGATCCGTGGCAGCTACTCCCACGGGGTCGCGCGCACGACTAAGGAGGTCGAGGAGAACGAACACGACCCCAGGAAGTGGATCAACCCGCTGGAGACGCGCCTACCGCTCGCCCCCAGCCTGAAGGTCTACTGCTTCTACGGCGTCGGGAAGCCGACCGAGCGGGCTTATTATTATAGAACCCCAGAGGCGGCGTCGAACCTGAACATCACGATAGACACGGGGCTTATACATGGGGTGATCGACCACGGCGTCATTATGGGTGAGGGCGATGGGACGGTGAACCTGTTGAGCTCTGGTTTCATGTGCAACAAGGGCTGGCACATGAAGCGGTACAACCCTTCCGGGGTCAAGGTCACGGTCGTCGAGATGCCGCACGAGCCGGACAGGTTCAATCCGCGGGGCGGGCCGAACACGGCGGACCACGTCGACATCCTCGGCAGGGCGACGCTTAACGAGCTTATCTTGAGGGTGGCCGCCGGGAGGGGAAACACCATCAACAACTACGTCGTGAGCAACATCTCACAGTATGCGGAGAGGGTCCAGGTATTTGAAGAGGAGGATTAATCAGGCGGACTTCCGGGATCGCCGCGTTTTCTTTTCTGCATTTTCATGTGGGGTGGTCTAGACATGGAAGGCGTCGTGGGGTATCTAGACAAAGGGTGTTGGTCTGGCGGTTGTAGATGTTTTCACGCGGCATGTATTATGCGTAACGTATACCCACTCCTATCTGGAGACATGAGATATAATTTGGTTCTGCGCAATGACAATAAAATTTGCGGAATGATTGTGCTTCTCTCGCTTCTTCCGTTCGATAGACATCCATCTTGTCTACCAGCGACGATCGTCAAGCAGGGTTTAATAGCAAGGGTATCATACAATTTGGAATTCCAGCTCGCTTGGGGGACAGAACAAGAACCAGATGGCTAAAAAGCACTGGCAAGATCGCGGGCAACATCAAAATTCCCACCCTTCCTCCTCAGCGTCGTCAGTCTTGCTCACCGGCTTCTTCTTTGTCGGCGATTTGCCCTCCTTCTCCTTGAGGTATCCGAAGATGTCCCTCGAGCTATAGAGCGACGCCCTCACGCCCCAGGGATTGCCGGAGCCTATGCCCAAGTAGGTGAAGGCATCTGTGCCTTTGTTAGCGACAGCCCATCATACATTCCAACGCACGTAGATGCAAAACAGTAGAAAGTAGAGCGAGAGTAGAGCACGCACCAGACTTGTAGTAGATAGGCTTCCCGGACGCGCGGTCCCGCACGAGCTCCAGCTGCCGCAGGCGGTGCAGCACCCGGGCGACGTCGTCCCTGTCGCGGAAGTCGTACGTGTAGATGCAGACGAGGCGCTCCCTGGCCGACCCACGCTCCTCGCGCGGCGCCACCTTGGCCGCGATCCCGAGCTCGTTGCGCGCCGTCGCCGTCGCCACCCTCTCCCAGACCTCGTTGACGAGGCCCGGCTCGACAAAGAGCATCCACTGCGGGCGGTCCGGCGCTGTCAGCGGTGGGCCGGGAGGACGAGTTGAGGGAGGGCAGGAATTCGGATAGGATTGAAGCTTACCTTGCCCGTTCTGACCTTCATCGCCCTCGCCAGCATCAGGATGTCGTTGACGCACCCCTCCCTCTCCGCCGTGACCTGTCTGCTCATCGCCGCGCTCACGCGCCCGCCGCCGCTGCCGCCGCCGCCCCTCTTCTTCTCGTCCACGGTCCGCAGGAAGTCCCCGAAAAGCTCCAGCCGCTCGCCGCCGCCCTCGATGAAGGTGCTCAGCTGCGTTCCGGACTCGCCGGGTGCCTCCTCGCCGCCGGCGCCCCCCTCGCGCGGGATGAACGGGTTGGCGATGTAGATCCAGGGGATGTCGGGCGTGACGTCCGTCGTGGCGGGCGGGAGGCGGGAAAGGAAGGCGGCCATGGTCTCGTTGAGCTGCTTGGCTGACAACTGGCCCTCGTAGGGGTTGTGCAGCTTCGGCGCTGCTGCCGCGGGCGTCATGGCTGCCGATGATGGCGACGAGGCCGAGTCCTTCTTACGTCCCGGGTGTACCGTGTCATGCTCATCAATGTCACGCCAATGAGCCTGTACGTCGAATTCTTGCGCCCTGGATTCCAGGGCGGCGACTTCGTCTTCGTCGCCTGTTGCGGGTGTTAGTGAGTTAGTTGGCTCTGTTTGTGGTGCGTGAGATGGTGTGGACGGCGCTTACCGTAGAAATCGGAGTCGGAGTCCATCTTATAACGGCGCGGCCGGCAACGATGGAACTGGTGTTTCTCACTTTTTGATGACCAAATGAAATGATAGAACGAACATGACATCCGACAGATAGCGAAAGACGAGCTCCGAAACAACAGACGCGTTCGACGTGGACTGCAGGACATCACTGAACCAGGGTTGCAGCTGCCCGTAAAGTCAATATCAACGAACACCCCCCGGAACCCTTGCACATAGCAGGCCATTACCCCAGCATTTTTCCTCGACCTGAGCCACATTGATTCCTTGTCGCAAACGGGCAAAATACAATGCAAGGTTGCAATTGCTTTTTCAAGGCTTCAATTAAGACTCAAGATACATTGAGGCCTCTCAGCCTGCCCGCCTCTTCAGGCCGCCGGCAAAATGGCCGACGAGGGTGAGAAGATCAATTCCTTCCAGTCCATGATACTGGACCTCCCACCCAGCTGTGTCGAGATCTGTCCTCGCTATCCCTCGCATCTTGTGGTCGGTACATATTACCTTGATACGAGTGAAATAGAAGGGAAGCGTACGGAGAAGGACAACGATGGGGACGATGTCGAGGTTGAGGCAAAACATGCCCAGAGCAAGTCAGGGAGCATTATCGTATTCGAGCTCAAGGATGGAAAGGCGTATGTCTCTCAGTTACACTTATCATTGAGGAAGCATGCTAATGTCTCTTACAGGCACAAAAAGCAGACAGTTGCTCAGCCTTCTGCGGTCTTCGACCTGCACTTTGCGCCACAGGCAGACCGGGGGGATATTTGTGCAGCAGTCTCCAGCACTGGCACCATATCCTTCTTCAGACTGACCCCAGACCCATCAACATTAACCGAGGGCACAGCAGAGGGGCAATATCTCCAGAACTTGAGTGTCCTCAGGCTCCCACGGCTGCCCGAGGACGACTCGTTCACCTACTTTACCTGGCACCCAGAAATCCCCGGCCTCATGGCCGTCACCACCTCCACGGGGAAGGTGATCATCGCCCGTGTCCAGAGCGACTACAAGAAGATCAAGAGGCTCCGCACCATCCTCGAGCACGACGCCGAGGCTTGGTTCGTCGCCTTCTCACCACTCTCACACCAGGTACCTAGCTCGGACGAAACGCTCTCGACGGTGTTCTCGGGCGGCGACGACTTCAAGCTGCTTCTCGGCACCCACGCCACGACCCCGGACGTCAAAGAAGCCACGGCGTCAGACCCAGAATCCGCCGTGTCTTCCGGTTCCGACTCCGACTCCGACTCCGAGCAGGATTCCGCGCCGCCCCGCGACAACAAGGGCATTCGCCACGACGCCGGCGTCACGGCCATCCTGCCGCTGCGCCTCACGACCTCGGAAGGTTACGACGTCGTTGTGACAGGCAGCTACAGCGATCACATCTCGGTGTGGGGAGTCATGCCTCCGTACAAGCTGGAGGGCCTCCCGGTGGTCAGAAGGCTGCTGAAGAGGAGGGACCTCGGCGGCGGCGTGTGGAGACTTAAGGTCATCGAGGAGCTTAGCGATTACCCCGGGGACAGCTGGACGGTGACTCTCCTGGTGTCTTGCATGCACGCCGGCGCGAGGGTCGTCCGCCTCGAAGGGGACCTGACCACCGTCAACAGTATCGAGGTGCTTCGGCGCTTCGAGGAGCACGAGAGTATGAACTACGGGAGCGACTACACTTGGGTCGACCGGCGTGAATTCTTCGGTGAGGGTGAGGGGAGGAAGATCGTGTGTGTTTCGACTAGTTTCTACGACAAGAGGCTTTGCCTGTGGACGTTTTGAGCACTCGACGGAGGAGATGAGTTGGTTCGACGGTCTGAAAACAGCTGGGTCACATAAGCTAAAGCATATTTGCATGATGGAGTTGACGATGATTTTTCGACCTTTCTGCTCCAGCACACAAAGAGAGACTAGGACGGCATTACAGCATGTCCGCCTTTCTCTAGTTATACTCGATGGTGGGCCGGGCTTGGTCACGTATTGGATCTCATCAGCGAGGCGCACGGCGAGGAATTCCCGGTGCTGATTAGCTATTTCGCATCTTTGACAAAAGTTCAACCACCAGAAACGAGAAGAAAGACTTGGGTTTCCCCGCCCCCCATGTTCGCGTGTCATCGGTTACCCATTCAAGCGCGTCAAACCTCAACATTTCCTCAGTATCACCCAGGCCGAAGTTTATGTGGACAAAACTCCATTTACCTACGCCCTTGTTACAAAAATAAATCAAAATTAACGAGAGCCCTAGGAATCGAACCCAGCCCATGACATCTCTGTTAGCCATGCCGCGGCGGCCCTCCATGCCCTCCGCGAAGCGTTGCCTGTACTCATGCAGAGACACCCATGCTACCACTACACCAGACTCCCAGTGAAGTGTTCAACAATGAAGATGTATGAGACGCGTAACAAACGCCCTGCTACCCACCCTGCTACCAACCTACTCAAATCCAGCAGTTCTTGCTGGTCTGCCAGCAGCATTCTTGAAAGTTTAAAAGCAAATATGTATGGAAAGAGAAGAATGCGAAAAGAAAAAAGAAAGAAGTTTTAGGGGGTGGGGAGGAGGAGGAATCAATGGAGCCCTAGGAATCGAACCTAGCCCAGGGTCCTCTGCCAATAGAGACAACGCTGAAAGGAGGTCAACAAACATATCATCACCAATGTTTTGCCACACCAAACTCCTGCGAACACTATCATTAGCCCAAGGCTGGCGAGAAACAGATATATGTTAGTCTAAACCGTAAGTAACAAATCCTTTATTTTGAGATCTATGATATCTTTGATAAGCAAAGGAAAAGGCGTCTTCATTTCCATGGGTGGGAAGCACAGAAAGCCCGCTCACTCCCCAGCCTTCTTCTTCTCATCCACCACGCCCTCAGCGCCCGGCCGCCCCAGCACAGCGATGGCGCCGACAAGCCACGCGGGCCACCAGACGCCCCAGACGACGACGCTCGTGTACATGCTCCAGACGTGCCACCCAAACGCCGCCTCGCGCAGAACCTCGCCCAGGCCCGACCACGCGGACCAGTACGCGCTCCACAGCGCCAGCACGGCGGTCGGCGCCAGCAGGTGGAGGAGCAGCGCCGACGCCCACCTCGCAGCGGGTAGCGAGGGCCACGGCCGCACGAACGAAAGCGGCACCGACAGGAGCCCCACCATCAGCGAGAGCGAGAAGTTGAGCGTCGCCAGCGTGGAGAGGAACATGCCCAGCAGGAGGAGGGAGAAGGACTGCATCAGCGCGTACTGCTGCGCCGTGGGGCGGAACTTGGTTGTTAGGAGGTGGGAGACGATGTGCGGGAGGGCGGCGTTGAGGACTGTGAAGAGGATGAAGACTGGGGTGTGCATCTGGGAGTTGTTAGTTTCGTTTGTGTTTGAGGATGTCCTCAGTGGGATGAAACTTACGCCCTCGAGTAGGTTGTTGAAGATGTAAAACGGGACGACCCCCAGGAACTGACAACCGGCGACAAGAACCAGAGGGAGGAGCAGATCCCTCTCTGTAGCCGGTGTCAAAATAGCATCAGCCGGCCCCTTTTCGTCTGTCGCTCCCTTCTCTTTTCCAGTCGTCTCTGCTGGCTTTTCGACCTCCCCAGCCTGTCCGCTCTTCACCCACAGCGCAATCGATATGATGGTAAAGTTAGCCGCGACCAACATGGCGCTGGGCAGGTAGGTGCCGATGCTGACGAAGCGGTCCTTGTGCATGAGCAGGTAGAAGAAGAAGCTCTGGTGCAGGTGCTCGAGCAGGTTGTTGAGGGAGCGGAAGGTGCCCTCGACGACGCGGCCCATGGCCATCTCGTCCTGCCAGCCCTCGCCGTAGGGCCGGAGGGTGACGGCGTCGACGTGGTAGGGGATGAAGCAGCTGTGCGGGCCGGACGCCATGCCGAGCCCCTGCTTCATCATGCCGCGCAGCATGGTGCGCAGCCTGTCGTCGTACGAGTCGCCGTGCGACCACATCTCCTGGATCGACACGCCGATGCCCATCTGCCCGCCGGCGATGTTGACGACGCTGTTGATGAGGTCGAGGTTGGGCAGCTGCCCGTTGATGCCGTCGTACACGACGTGCACCGAGTGGAAGCGGTGCTCCTGGACGTAGTCGAGCACGATGGCGCCCTGCAGCGCCCCGGACTTCATGGGCAGCGGGTCGATGCGCCGCGTGTCGTGGGCGTCGTGGTACGCGTCCACCCAGGCCTGCGGGCCCGCCAGGCTGTCGGGCGGCACCACGAGGATGATGTCCTTGGACCACAGCGACCACCGCCGGAAGTACCGCGCCAGCGTCAGCAGCAGCGCGACCCCGCGCTTGTTGAGCTCGCCCTGGGCGTTCTCCCACGCGGCGACCAGCACGATGGCCTCGGTGGCATCGCCCCTTGGTGCCTGCAGGATGGCGTAGACGTTCTCGCCGGCGTACGTGTTTCCCGAGCTCGAGTACGTGAAGTTCTGCCGGCCAACCTTGAGCCCCACCGCCTTGAAGATGCCCTCGAGTCCGTCGTTGACCTCGATGTTGCTCCGCCCCACGAGCGCATCCACCTCGTGCTTGTACGCCCGGAAGACGTTCTGATCGCTGCCGCCAAAGTACGTGTGCACCTGGCCCGGAAGAAGGGCGTTCTCGGAGATGTAAGTCCGCCGCGAGTAGTCGTTCTGCGGGAGCATGAGCAGCCATGCGACGCCGACGACGATGCAGAGCAGGGAGATGTAGGGCGGCAACTTGAGGAGGCGCGGGTCCCGTCGGAGGCGCAGGGCGCCGGCTGATGCATAGACGTCAGCGTTGAGGAAAGGAAGACTGGCAGTCTATACGGGGAGATATTCTGAGGGGGCGGGATAGGTTAGAACTTACATAGGAGCCGCGACATCTTGACGAGCTCTGGCTGCCGTGGGCGTTCAGGGGAGCTCGGTGTTCGAAAAGGAGAGTGGTGTTGGCAGCAGGTGTCCCTTCAGACGCCTGCAAGCCAATGAATTACCCAGCGGAGTCACAACTAGAATTTCAAGGATCCATGGAGCCAAAGCACAACTCTACTCCCCAGAACCGGCTTTCTGATGTAGCAATTGCCGTGTCCTGCTGTGGTTTCGATGGTGCAGTTGATGACGGAGCCTTGAAGTAGCTTAGCTGGCTTGTAGCTTTCAATTGCATAACAGACCCGCTATATGCATATCACAGCCAGCGCCTGACGAAGAGCTTCGCCAACATTTGTCTATGAAATTCCAGGTCATTGAAACGGAAATCAATCCCGGGACTAATGCAATATCCAGTCCTGATTTAACTAGGCAGGTGATTAAATGGCTCTGCGAGCTACCAAAGTAAAGACTCCGACAAGACCGTAATATCTCCCCGACCAGGAACGCCAGCAAATCCCTTCCCTTGTCCGCCGTAACATGCACCATCGTACCGCGCCCATGATGTAAGTACTCTTTTTCTGAATTTGAAAAAAGAAGGAATCGAAGCGAGCCGACGCTTGTGTCGCCTAAGGGCCCAGCCTCTGCCCGGCACCCCCAGTACCAACAACCCCCAACGGCACGCCCTGCGACGCCCCGCCGCCCGCGCCCGCCGTGGGCAGCACACCGAAGCGCCCGTAAGTCTTCTGGTCGACGCTCACGTAGCGTGGCAGCCTCTGCAGCAGCTTGAGACGGGCCTCGATCCAGCGCAGTGCCTTCTCGGGCGGCGACAGGAACTTGAGGTAGCCCAGGCCGCACACGTACCCCACGGCGAGCCCGGCCACGTGGCCCAGCAGGCTCGTGCTGGGCACCAGCGCCGCGATGATCAGGACCAGGATCAGCGGCGTCGCCCACGTCGGGATGTTGTACGTCGCGATGGTGAAGTGCGGGTTCGTACGGTACGTGCGCATCGCCTCCGCGCCCAGCAGCAGGAAGAACCACACGCTCGCGCCCATGACGCCGTTGTTCGAGTGCAGGATCGCCTTTTCGATGAGGATGTAGAGGAATGCCGGGAGGGTCGAGAAGGCTGTGGGTTTTGTCGCCCTGGTCAGCTTGCTTCCTGGAAATGTTTTAGAAGGCGGGTGGGGATCAGGTGAGTCTTACGTCCAAAGAACAGCGCCAAGCTCGTCAATGTCCCATATTCGCTCTCGAATCGCTCCAGGAGAGGCGTCAGGGCCAAGACGTTCATAATCATGTGCAGGAAGTTGAGATGTATCAGCGGGTACGTGTTGGTCCGGTATACTGCCCGTGGTTGTCAGCTCTCGCGTTACGTGCATATACGTCCAATTTCCTCCGTGGATGCATTGCCCTTTGGTCTGATGATTCCTTTGGACGACGGCACTCACAACTTGTCAATCCGACCTCATCCGGCACCAGCGCCCCCCACGCCTGGATATCCCATCTCGACCCCAGCACCACGCCTGCGGCCCACGTGGCCACGAGTATGAATACAGTAAGCCTGGTGAAGAGAGGCAGCTTGTAAACATATGATTTTGCGCGCCCGGCGCTGAAGGACGGGATGGTCGGTGTCGACATCGCAATGGCTTCGCGGGGACTCGACCGGAAAGTTGTTGCTCGGAGCAAGAGAGATGAAGTGGGTTGCGCACGTGTCCCGGGTCTGCCGACGTTATAGTCCAGTGGGGTCCGAGTCTAGGTTCTCGTGAGCTGAGATACCAAGTCCGTGGTCATCTTGAGAGCGGTATTTCCGCTCGAAGTGTCACAATGGTATTGCTGGCGCAGGAATAAATGACACGACTTAGGCATCGGGAAATTGAAATCGCATGCTGTCGGCCTGTCGCGAATAGATACCACCCCGGACAGGGATGTATCTCTTATCGGACGGCCCCGCTAAGTGTCTATCGCGATGACCGTCACGCAGCCATACAACGGAAATATGCCTTTAACCAGGAATATCACGTCTTTACAACCTGCTGTTCACATGTCACCGGCTTTGATAATTCCAGCTGATTCTGAACATTTATAATGATTCCATTTGTACAACCTAAAGAAAATGCGACGTTGCCTGTCCGGGTGATGTAAAGTTCCAAAACCGATGAGCTCCATAACCCGAGAACCCCTCCGCCGAAAACAAGCCAGTATGGTATTTAAAGTATCATCTTCTTCGTCTCTTGTCCTCCCCACACCCCATTTTGGCCCCGTTTTGGACCGTGGCTGATCGTACTCATCGCCTGGTATCTTGACATAGTCGGGTGAGTGCCTAAGCACTCGTGTAAAGGTGTTATATTTATTTGTTGGCCTTGGCCATGGTGTTCAGAGCACTGCCGTTCTTGAACCACTCGATCTGGCCGGCGTTGAAGGTGTGCGACAGCTTGACCTCGAATGGCTTGCCGTCCTTGGGCTTGACGACCATGGTCAGGGGCTTGCCAACCTCGAGCTCGGTGGCCTTGAGGTCAACCTATAGAAATATAATTAGCATGCGAATCTTGAATCTCGTGTTTTTGTGTGAAAACGTACCTTAGCATCAGTGGGGATCTTATCGTAGTCCTCAGGGTTGGAGAAGGTCAAGGGCAGCATGCCTTGCTTCTTCAGGTTGGTCTCGTGAATACGGGCGAATGATCGGGTGATGATGGCAACGCCACCAAGGTGACGGGGCTCCAGAGCAGCGTGCTCACGAGAAGAACCCTCGCCGTAGTTCCAGTCACCAATGACAACCCACTTGATACCCTTGGCCTTGTAATCACGGGCAACAGCTGGCACGGCATCCCATGAGCCGTTAGTAAAGTTCTGGATCTTGTTGGCCTCGCCGTTGGCGGCGTTCATGGCACCAATCAGCATGTTGTTGGAGATGTTGTCCAAGTGGCCACGGTACTTCAACCAGGGGCCAGCCATAGAGATGTGGTCGGTGGTGGTCTTGCCCTGGGTCTTGATCAGGATGGGGACATCGACGTAGTCCTTGCCGTCCCATGCATTGAAAGGCTGGAGGACCTGGAGACGATCCGAGGAAGGAGAAACCTGAACGTTGACAGTGGACCGGTCGGCGGGAGGGGCCTGGTAGGTGTCCATGCCCGGGTCGTATCCCCTTTGGGGGAGACCATCACCGGTGGGAGCCTTCAGCTTGAACTCGTTGCCATCCTTGTCCTTGAGCGAGTCGGTCAGGGGGTTGAAAGACAGCGTTCCAGCAACAGTCATGGCGACGACCAGGTCAGGAGAAGTCACGAAAGAGTGAGTGGCAGGGTTGCCATCGTTTCGGCCGGTGAAGTTTCGGTTGTAGGAGGAGATGATCGAGTTGGCATCGCCCTTCTTGACGTCGCGGCGGTCCCATTGACCAATGCAAGGACCACAGGCGTTGGCCAGGACAACACCGCCGTACTCCTCGAAAGTCTCCAGTTGACCGTCGCGGGCAATGGTGGCACGGATCTGCTCGGAGCCAGGGGTGACGAAGAAGGCAGACTTGGCCTTCAGACCATGGGCCATGGCGTCCTCAGCGATGGAGGCGGCGCGGGACATGTCCTCGTACGAGGAGTTGGTGCAAGATCCAATCAGACCGACCTTGAGCTCATCAGGCCAGTTGTTGGCCTTGACAGCCTCGCTGAACTTGGAGATGGGGGTGGCCAGATCGGGGGTGAAGGGACCGTTGATGTGAGGCTCGAGCTCAGACAGGTTGATCTCGATCAGCTGGTCGTACTCGGCGCCCTCGTCCTCGCGCAGGTCCTTGGCGTAGACGCGGGAGAAGTCACCAATGTCCTTGCGCTTGGTGGCTGCGAGGTAGTCGTACATGCGGTCGTTGAAGGGGAAGACAGAAGTTGTCGCACCAATCTCCGCGCTATAACATCCAACGTTAGCTCTCAAAACACCAAGACCGTGTATAAAAACATGAGTATTTCCGGAAATATTCACCCCATATTGCACACTGTAGCCATGCCTGTTGCAGAAACGCTATCGACACCAGGGCCAAAATACTCGACTATGGCCCCCTGTAAAACTGTTAGCAGCAAATTCTGAAGCAATGGCTAAGAAACTGGACTTACAGTGCCACCCTTGACGGTGAGAATACCAGCAACCTTGAGAATAATATCTGTAGAGCTGTTAGAACGCAACACCACAGACAGCGAAGGGGGTCAAACTCACCCTTTGGCGAAGTCCAACCATTCAATTTGCCGGTCAGCTTGACACCGATGATCTTAGGGGCCTTAAGCTCCCATGGGAGGTTGGCCATAACGTCGACGGCGTCGGCACCACCAACGCCAATAGCGCACATGCCAAGACCACCAGCGTTGGGGGTGTGAGAGTCAGTTCCGATGAGGAGACCACCGGGGAAGGCGTAGTTCTCGAGCAGGATCTGGTGGATGATACCAGAGCCGGGCTTCCAGAAACCGATGTTGTACTTGGCGCAGGCGGAGGAGAGGAAGTTGTAGACCTCCTCGTTGATGCTGACGGCGCGATCCAGATCCTTCTCACCACCGATCTGGGCCTCAATCAAGTGGTCGCAGTGGACGGTGGAGGGGTTTGCCACGGAGGGCATACCGGCGGACATGAACTGGAGGATGGCCATTTGTGCGGTGGCATCCTGGCAGGCGACACGGTCTGGCCTCAGCTTGAGGTAGGAGCTGCCACGAGTGATGTCCTGGCCTTCTGGGTCGTCCAGATGGGAGTACAGGATCTTCTCTGCGTATGTGAGGGGTCGGTTAAGCCTGCTGCGGACAATGGAAAGGTTCTCGGACATCTTCTTGTAGTTGATGAAGTTGCCCTCTTCCCAGTTGTTCTGCTTGACCTGTTCACATGCAAGGTTGACGTCAGCGGGAGCTCGGAGACACACACAGGATCACGGGCGTGCGGAAGCGAAGCGAAGCTTCGCCTCGCGCGCCGGTGGGAGGACGAAGAACGCACCTTGCGGTCAAGAGGAGAATCTGTGACGGTGGCCATGCATCGTCGCAGGCCCAGAGAGCCGACGGCGGCACGGCTCCGGGCGACGTGGCCCAAAACCTGACGAGAGGCCAACATTGTGTATGGTGGTCCCTTTGGCTGGGGGGAGGCGTGTGTGTAGAAACAACGATCTGAGTGGAGAGTGGAGAGGTCACACGAATGGAGCTCTCAGGATTAGAAAGAAGGCATTGAACTGCCACCTGAGTCTTGGAGAGGGGGGACAGGAATTGATCGTGACTGTGGAGGAGTGAAAACGTGGAAGGAAGAGCAGCGGGTGAAAAGTGTGAGAGGAGCAACGAGGTTTTAGATAGCAACCTTGGAAACTCCCCCCGTGGCCGGTGGCCCGTGGCTCTCCTCGCCCTCGGCGCAGAGGCAGGACTGGCATTGGCACTGGGCGCTAGAGCAACCCGCACCCAAAGCTGGCACCCCTGCCACCTCACCTCCAGCCCCACCGAGGTTCGTCTCCCCCAGTTTTACGTCCTGGCCATAGCCGGGCCAGCCAATCATGCGCGTTTGATTTTCAAATGCTCGGAGGCAAGGATCCTCTGAAGGTTGTGTAGCCAAAACGTCACAAGGGTGCGGCCGGTGTACAGCCGGGCTGCCGCTCGGAAGAGGATACGTATTTTCGACCGGACTTGTGCAACGTCGACGACCGCCACGACCGTTTAAAGACGGGTGTATTACAATCACCTGCTGCCGAGTGTGTAGAAGAAATATTCTCCGACCTTTCGAGTCACCAGGGCTAGGTCGACCTTATCTAGTAGGTGGCTGTCGCATGCACATGTGTGGGACTGTGTCATGTCAAGCTCGAGGCATGTGCTTGTCTCCTTCAGATCCGGGTAGTCGAAGAGTAGGATATTCTCTTCTAAATAATAGACAACTCCCGTGAGACACCCTCCATTGGGATAACCTACCATGGGACAATCTCCCATGGGATAACCTACCATAGGATAATCTGCTATGGGATAGTCTCCACTGGGATGAGCTACTGTGGGATAACCTCCTGTGGGATAACCTCCTGTGGGATACCCTCCCTGTATTGATCTTCCTAGGGCATCTGGTATCTTGGTATTGGGATAACCTACATCCGAATCATCGCAATAGGATACTATCGACATTAACTGGCCGGTGTAGCCTATACGACCTGCAGTGCTTGAAATGCCTCACAGGGACACGGTGTCGGCGTCGGGCGTGTTGTCGACTGCGCTACCGGTGCCTCCGTGGGGCCCAGCCCATCCATCCGGCCGCCCACCAGCCGCACCGATGCATCTACTTTGTAGGTCACTGTGAGCCACCCTCGGCTGCTGAATCAGGCCCCGTTGACTGGCCAAAGCTCTCAGCCGCATCCGGAAAACTGGGGATGCCCTCATGCTGGTTTGATCTCGACCTTACAAAATGCTGCAGATAGCCCTTGGCCAAATAAATACCAAATGCAATTTCGTAAACATAATGCCGGACCGACAGGCATATCGGAGCAAAATAGTCGCCGTCCCAATCTGTAACGCGGCGGTGCGGCAAAATTAAGTCCTTTGATGAAAATTTTCAACGGCCTGCAGACCAGCCTAGACGGCCTGGAGCCTTGGAGGCGGGTGGATGGGGGCGTGGTCATTCCCAAGGTTGCAGTGGCCCATCCGGCGCCCCAGAACCTGGAGAGCCCTTGTGGAGGAGCGCGCTTTTTTGGGAAGCTCCTGTGGGTCCTGGCGACTCCCACTGGGGCCGCGACGCCTCGGTCTACGAGGAATCCGCGTCGGCTAAGAAAGGCGTTAAGCCGCGAGCTCGACGACAACCTCGTTTTTCGGCCCAAAGCCGACTCGGGTCGTGGCACTGCGCACGCGACCGCCGTCGGATCTCATATCTGATACAATAGCACGAACCCTCGCGTCGCCATCAGGGGGGCATTGCTACTGACTATCCGACAAATTTTATGCGGAATCCTTCATTCAACTGCAGTCTTTCCCTGCAGGAACCCTGCGAAATTGTGTGGTTGGAATAGCCTTCCGGCGTTGCAGGTTCTAATACGCAATTGCTTGGTGGGGAACACCTCGCAGCTCCTACTCACATTCACATTGGCGTCTGGTTAATTCGAATTTGAGGTTGGAATACGGTGACAACATAGAGAGCAGCAGTGTACTTGTGTCAAGCAGATAGAATAATAGCCCTGAGATGTGTGGTTGCGCTTGTTTGCACCACCCTGTCCCTTTAGGCTAAAAATTCACCATATCGGGAAATTTCAACTCACTCTCACAACTTTCTCACACCGTACAATCAATTCGCATGTGAAATCACCACGCCCACAAGGCCACCACAGACACTCCATACTCAAAGCATATCCAAACATCACTTCCAAAACTTCCAAATCCCACTCCAAGCCCTGAAATCAATCAAAATGGGTGTCCAAAACAAGCGGACGCTGACAAAGACCCGGCGGTACAGGAGGTGAGCAAGACCAAAGTTGCCCATGAGCCAGCACTGACTGACCCGAAAACAGGGATGTCGACCAGATCAAGGCCGACCTGCTGTCGCCCAAGCACCTCAAGCAGTACAAGGACACCAAGCTCGTCGAGGACCTGCCCGCCCTGGGCAAGCACTACTGCGTCGAGTGCGCAAAGTGGTACGAGGCCGAGTGGGCCCTGGTCGCCCACAGGCGCGGCAAGCCTCACAAGAGGAGGTAAGTTTGCCTGCCCGTCTCTCATCCGATCACCGCCATCACTGTCCACGTGTGTTAATGTTCCGTGTGTAGGGTCAAGCAGCTGAAGGAGGAGCCGTACACCCAGAAGGAGGCAGAGGCGGCCACCGGCCTGTGGACCGACAACAAGGGCCCTGGGAAGCCCAAGACCGACGACGTCGACATGTCCTGAGCTTCTGCGGGTGGACGAATTGGTTGCTTATCTTCTTATCTGACGGTCCCCTTTCCTCGTCCTCCGTCTCCAAGCTCAGCAAATGCGCTCTACGATACCCCCTCCGCGATGGGAGGGCAGGGGGTTCATACCGGCAACAGGCTCCGAAATTTAGGCCTGGCGTCTCGGTCGGTGCATACCAAGGCCAGCGATCCGAGGTCATAAGGAGTTTTGTCGATGACATGAAGTGCGAGGTATCGCTACGAGCTTCTGCGGTCACACCCGAGGGCCAGCTCCATCCATCATGAATACCACAGTCCTGATCTCGGTATCTCGAACACAGGGATGGACGTCGTTCTATCAGCATAGCTGCAGAAACTGGCTGGTGAAAGACATAGAGCGAGTCGAGGGTGACCTCAAGGATGGCCACAGGGTAGGACACTGTGACGACGAACAGGACGACGCCTCTCGAAAAGAGGGGCGTGGGTCGGTAATACAAGATCATTTCCAAGACATGTGCTTTCGTGTGAAGTTCTCTATGTTTACGCTCTGACGATGACACCTGACGAGTATGCACAAGTTTGTGGCTGATGCTCTTTACCAGCGCATGGCCCGGTCCAAAACTGGGCTGTGACCGCCAGCCATGCAACCCAAGTCTATAACCTTGCGTTATCATTGTGATCTCGAAATCTGGAAAGGCCAAAATCCGGGCTTTGAGCGGCAATTCATGCGTCAGAAGAGCTTCGCTTGCTTGAGTCTATCAAGTTTGGTTGCAGTGGCCTTTGCTCTGTTGAGGTAGTGCCTCCAGCATCCCACAGCTTCTCGACTTTGTACAGAAATCATTAGCCCTCGACTTCTGTGCGAGACAAGAGTGCAGATATGCCCAGCGGGATGAAGACGCTTCTTCGTATCAAACTCACTCCCAAGGCGTTCGCCGAGGTCATCCTCCGGGCATTACAAAGGCCCATATTGGTTCACCATTGCTCTGTTTATTGCTTTACGGTATCAAAACTGCTGCAGTCGAAATGTTTGCTTTCCTAATCAGTGGTATTTCTGTTGTTCAAAAACATGCTTGATTTCCTTAGCCTTCGCGACCCAGCGCCCTTTGGAGGCTATCTTGCGCCAATACCTTCCTTGGATGTTTCGGCGCTGTGCGCACGTCAGAGATATGGGCACACCCCGAATCAAATAGGCTCTTTATTGATTCTGCTCCGATGTCTTCAGTGGGACATTCCATACAGAGTCGGGGTTTATGTCGGGAGTGGGCAAGAACAGGCAAGTAAGAAGAGCAGTCCTCGCTGGCTGATCTTGACGAGCTCGAGGTTCGTGTTGTTAGCAACTGAGTGCGGTCACGTCGTTTTGTCAACCCACCTGGGAGCTATGCAAGGACTGTGAAAGAAATATGTCAGCATTATGGATATATCTGGAATATTGGGAAATCTGATGATGAAGTTTGTTGTGTCTCTCCGCTGGCTTTCTCTCAAGAGGTTGGAAACATGGAATCGCTCTTCAGGTTCCGGCCTCGCAGTGGCAAGCATGCTCATATGAGTATGGGTGTCGATACGCTTTGAAGTCAGACCTGGATCCACGAGTGACAGTTCCAGATGGGCTTCTGAGCCGTTTGAGGGTTCGAAGCTCATTTGTGTCGTGAAGTCACGAGGCGATGTCTTTTACTTGGGCAGAAGTGGCTTCGTCTTGTCGTTGTCGGGGGTTGAGTGGCAGATGGGATATCACGCAGGTCCTCCCTGGATTCCCAAGCAGAGGGTCATGCAGGCACGTAAATCTAGACGTGAGTTCTCCCCCACAGAATTCCTTCATATGCCCATGGTCGGCCAGCCGTTCCAAACGCTTGACCTGATGAGGAGTGTCTGACTGTCCGCCAGCTGCCAGCGCCCGCCCGCCCTGCCCCCCCCCCCCAAACGACCACCATTCACTTCCTCAACATCAGACGACCGCAGCTTAAATACCAAAGCCTCCACAGCCTCGCAATCGATTCGAATCGACCGCCTGAGTGGTGGAACGGTAATAGCGTGCGAGCGCGAACCGGACCCGCAGGTTAGGTTTACCTACATTGTGACAAGGCTCGACACCCTCGGCGGCACCGGTTCGAATCCCCTCGGCGAGATAGCTTGCTACCTGATGCGTTCGGGAGTATCGAGGTTCAGCCTCCAAGCTCGGTGTTGATGACCTGACGGTTCTTTTTTGGGGTATCCCACAGCTTCAAAAGTCCTCTGCAGCTGGGGTTATCAAGCATGGCTTCCTCGAGATCAACTTTGCATACTTCTCTTCAGCCTTCATAAGCTCTCACGACGGCTACCCTAGACGTTTGCTCCTTATATGTCGAGATGGAGCATATTTGAATGACCACTGGGGTTCGAACCAAGAAGCCTTGATCGACTCCTCGACCCATTCACCTCTTGCCTTGTGCGAGATCTTGATGCAGTGTGCTACAAACAACTAGACATCTCTTGTTCAACTTGACAAGCAATTGTGACACAACCACATTGGAGACCTGCGAAGCTTGGAACTTGTGTTCATTGTGTTCATGGGGTTCAAGCCACGGCAGTCAGCGTTTTCTCAACGATGAAGGTTGGAACACCTCATTTTGCTTGCCTTTGCCTAAATAATTACAAAATGCCGACTCGCTAATTCAACCCAGATTCTAAGGATCTCCCTCAGTCAACGATCAGCTTGGTCAGAAGCTTTCCCTGGTTCTGGCCACTGAAGAGCCGCATCCAGATCTCAGGCTGCTGCTCAATCCTCGCCTCCACAATGGTCTCCCCGTGGTCCAACTTGATCCTCCCATCTACGGCAGCACCGATGAGCTCCTCAAGCATCTGAGGCACCTTGTCCATGTAATCCAACATGATAAACCCCCTCAACGTGATCCTCATAGAGATAACCTCGAACCAGTTCCTCAACTCCATCGGCTTGTCCTGGGAATTGTACGACGCAACATTCCCACAAACAGCAACGTGTCCGAACTTCTTGACCCGCGTCAGAACCGCATCCAGCACGGACCCGCCCACATTGTCAAAGTACACATCCACCTCGTCCGGCGTGGCGGCCTTCAGCTCCTCGAGGAACGTCGGGCTGTTGTAGTTGATGCACTCGTGGGCGCCAAGCTCGTCCCTGACCCACGCGCACTTCTCGTCCGATCCTGCGATGCCCACCACCCTCGCCGCCTTGAGGAGCTTGACGGCGATCTGGACCGCCATCGACCCCGTCGCGCCGGCTGCTGCCGAGATGACGATTGTCTGCCCCGGCTTGGCCTCGCCCGCGAAATACAGCCCTGCGTAGGCCGTCATGCCGGATGCGCCAAACGCACCCAGGTAGTGCGTCACTGGGAACCCATTGGGGAGAGGCGCTAGGGGCTGGCATACCGCCGCCTCCAGTACCACATACTCGCTCCAGATACCGAGGTGGCTTTGTATAAGATGCGGCGTCAGTTAAATTTCACCTTGAGAATTTGCCTGGTGCTTCTTGCCTGTGGAGTGACATGAAGATGGGGATGGGGGGCGCAACGGGGGCTGACGAACAAGTTTGTAACCAAGTCACCCGGCTTATAGGACGGCGATGCAGACTCTATAATCTCAGCCAAGACACCGCAGCGCATCGGAGAGCCGACGGGCACATTGGGCACATAATGCCGCTCCTGGGCTACTGTGCTGCCAATGACTTCAAGTCGGCATTGTCAGCGAGACGCCTGGTAAGCGGCATGAGTAGCGGTGGATCTCACAATGGCGCAGTCCCGTGTCGTTGGAGAAATATCGCACTTTGGCCAGCACCTGGCCCTCCTTGAGAGTTGGCAGCTCCGCCGTCTGGAGTTTGAATGTTGCGTCAGGACCAGACAAAATCGGGGCTCCTGATGGCCTAGATGCCAGAACCCACTGCTTGGTAGACGACGGCGCCATATGTGTCGAACGAGGTTTCGCGGATTCTGATCACAAACACTGGGACTTCTCTTCTAGAAGGCAGGGCTCTCCGGTCTATATATACTGGCACATATAATCCCAGTGCCCCACTGTTGCACGTTGTAGTACCCATGATCACCGTCGCTTATGCCGCGGCTCTATGCCCGCGTCCCCGCAAAATATATCCAAAATGGCAAGGTTCTTCATACCCTGGAGTGCAGCACCCTTTATCGTTGCTTGCCAGCCTATCAACATGCGATGTGATGCTAGTGCTGTGTCGTCAAGCGATCCAGTTGCTGCCTCGTGGCGTGATCCCTTGGAAGAGCTCACCTTGGCATGACCCGTCGGGGACTTTGGATAGAAGGGACCAAGCGCAGGCTGAACACTCAACGAGCCCAGGACTGTCATGGTGTGAATGACCATAGAGTTCGGGCCGATCTCTTCCCATGGGAAGCCAAGCCTATGCCGACCACACAAGCATAAGATCTCCAGATTTGCGGTGCAGGGAAGCATGATGGCAGCCCCAGTGGCACTCCTTGCTGTCGCCCAGTAGCTGCCACACGACGAAGACCACTCTCTGGGTTTGACGGGAGAAATCAGTGCTAGGAAACTGTTTTCGTGGACTTTGTATGCTCCGCTGCGCCAGATGGGAACATTCATTCAACTCATCACACACATCCTGATCCCCAGCGTCGCCCACAGCGGCACCTTTGAATATCCACCTGCGGATCTCCCCGGGCTGACGAAAAAAAAGGCAAAAGAATACATGCAACAGTCGGGATTCGCTGGTCGTCACCGACCCAACTACTAATCGACCTCTCACAAGCTTGATTACAGGAGAGCGAACGGGATCCGATATTTTCTTGTGGATATGGTCGCATGTGCTCGTTGGTGGTGTCGTGGCGTTTAAGTAGGTGGTCTGTCATGAAACATGGATTTTGTTCACCCGTGTAGATCTGCTCCTTCACCTTCTGGAAGCCGCTCAGCGTCGGGCAAAGCCATTCTCCCACGTGGCGTCTAATTCCCTGGTTGTTTCGTGCCGGGTGTTTGGGTGCTTTGCAAACTGATGGAAAAGGATGAACTCCATCTAGTGTTTCTGACATTGGGCGATGAGGTTTGGCGATGTGCGTCAGATCCTCCAGGGATGCTCCCACTAATCTGGGTTGCTTTGACGTTCCCGCGGGAGCTGTCAAGTGCCAGCCAGAACATGGTCAACCCTTGGCACAAATATGACCCGAAGCCTCTCCGGGCTCTGGCTCCAAACCAAATACCTTAGCCTCACGGACACGAAGATCTGCCACAGTTTCCAAACCACCCGCTCGGCCCCGGTTGACCAAGACTCTTAGGTCCCGACGACGAACAAGATGGACCAGGCACTGCGCGCAGCCGAGTGCCTGGGGCCTAAGACGGGTCGTGCCCTTCATGGCTGATTCTGCGAGCGGCGACTGAGCTCCCCGTATCTCGTCAGAAACATGCCAGGGTCAGCGAGGTCGAGAGTATCCTTATCTCGCAAGGGTCAACTGGTGAGGGAGCTTATTCGTCTGTAATCTTCGCGAGATATCAAAGCGTCAACTCGGAGTTCGTATACGGTATGCAATCTGCTTCACCTTCTCGCCTAGAGTCACAGAGTCCAGACAAGATCGTGTCGAGTCGGTCTCGCTCCCTAATTTCTCGGATGATCCCATCGAAAGGAGAGTCAAAATGAGCAATGTGGTGGGCGGATCGGCCAGTTGACGACGTGTTGGCTGGCCTTTATGATGAGCATATGTTGCGTTTCCCTTACACGACCCCCGAGCCTGCCTTCTGAGACCTCGAAAGAAATCACTCGATGTTGTGGGTGATCCCACCTAATTTCGATGAATGCTTCCGGCAGCACATCGGTTGATTCTTCTGCGCTTGGCACAGATAGCTAGCTGGCAGCTGCGAACGTTTTGTTTACAGAATCCCCCGTCTCTTCGCCGTGATTTTGTTCTTGAGCAATCTGGGAAACTATTTCGACTGTCAGCCACAGAGCGGTCATCAGTGCAACCAGGTCGCAACGAGCAGGACTGAGACCTCGGCCAAGATGGAAGAGTCACCACCGGAGGGCCAAAGGCCGGATTCCATGTTGCCGCATGAGCCGGATGTGCAAGAAGGCCTGAGAATGGCGACAGAAGCTATGCAAGCGGCCGCTGATGCAATGACCGCCGCGACTGCGTCGTTTCGACGGCAGACCCTGATGCACGAGGACCTCGCCTCGAGGCGGACAACAGCACTGCTTTACAGACAAGCAGAAAATGATCAAGAAGAAATCGGAGGCACACGGCCGGGAAGTCCAAGCCGGGATCGAGTTATTTCCGTCCATGAGCTGGCAGCAGCATTATCTCGAGATGATCTCAGGAATTCGCATAAACAGGATGACCGTTACCCAGAATATGGAATTCCTTCGTCCCGTTTCGCAGCGAGTGTAGCACCTCCCACCTCTCAAGATGGTCATCACCCAGCAACTTTGCAATACCCGCCACGCCTTTCCACTCATACACGTCGTCTGTCGTCAGCAACCCGCCGGACGAGCCACCCAAACTTGAGGGGGTCGTCACGAAGGACGACATTGTCTGAAGGCTCAACCTTGATCAATAAAAGCTCGGGAATTGGAGCTGGACAGCAGTGGAGTGTGCCCACTGAGGCCTTCCATAAGGTGGATCCATCATGGCCGATACAGCCTGTATTCGAGGACCAGGACCCTCATGCGCCTGAATATGATGGGCCTTATGGATCACGGTCGAACCTTTTCCAGGATGCAGAGCAGAACAACCGGTTTTCTGCATCCCGGTGGCCTTTGGAACAACCTTTGCCAGGAACGGGTCCTGCTGGTACCAAAGACGTGGATGACCCTCAGGGTGAATATTTCTCACCCGTCATCAGGATGGGCAGGTACACCTACATACGGACCGACACAGGAGAATTCGGGCCATCGCTGCGAGATCCACACTGGAAAGACCAACAATCATCGAAACAGAGCAGCAGTTCCAAATCCCGGGCGTCAAGTCCACCCACCAAAACACCACCAAACAGACCCTACGGCTTCTCGGCCACGAGGGAGGTCCTCTTCGTGGCGGTAATAATCCTCGCCCAGGCGCTGATGCTGGCTGGGCTCTCGCAAGCCCTCATCCCGCAGCACATCATCGGCGCCACGTTCCCGGACACGAACCCCGGCAGCCTCGCGTGGTACTCGGCCGCCTATGGGCTGACCTCGGGGTCGTTTGTCCTCCCATCCGGTAGGCTGGGCGACATCTTCGGGCACAAGAGGGTTTTCATCATCGGGTTCATCTGGCTCGGGCTGTGGGAGCTCGCAGGCGGCTTCAGCGAATATGTACAGCAGCGTGGATCGGGCAGCGGCACCGCCTTCTTCATCGCCTGCCGCGCCATGCAGGGCGTCGGGGCGGCGCTGCTCGTCCCGAACGGCCAGGCCATGATCGGCAGGGGATACCCGCCCGGCCCGAGGAAGAACATCGTCATGAGCCTGTTCGGCGCCGCCGCGCCGCTGGGGTTTGTGGCGGGCGGTGCTATGGCTTCACTGTTCGCGCAGCTCGTCTCGTGGCCGTGGGCGTTCTGGACCATGGCGGCGGTTTGTGCCGGACTGGCGGGCGTCTCGGTGCTGGTTTTGCCGCCCTCAGGGAAGAAGACGACGAGGGAGGCCGGGGTCAGCTTGTGGAAGCAGGTCGACGGTCCGGGCGTCTTCTTGGGTGTGTCCGGCTTGGTGCTATTCAACTTTGCCTTCAACCAGGCGCCTATCGTCTCCTGGAGCACGCCGTATGTGTACTTCATCCTGATTATTGGCGTGCTACTCTTGGGGAGCTTTGTGTACGTCGAGTTGCACGCGTCTCACCCTCTGGTCCCCATCGCGGAGATGACTCCGACTACGAATTTCGTGCTGGGCTGCACTGGGGCTGGCTGGGCGTGTTTCTCGATCTGGGTGTACTGTAAGTATTCTCCTGGTGGTCTATCCTGCTACAGTCCAAGCTGTCACGAAAATGGTCAGCTCTGAACGTCTCCTAACTGACGGCGTGGCTAGATGCGCTCAGCTTCATGGAACAGCTCCGCGGCTACTCGCCCCTGCTCGCCTCGGCAGCCCTATCGCCCGCCCCAGTGACGGGACTCGCAGCATCGATGCTGGCGGGGTTCCTGCTCAGCAAGAAGGTCAAGCCATACATTGTCCTCCTGATGAGCATGTGGGCGTTCTTCGCGGGCAGCCTGATATGGTCACTTGCTCCCGTCGGGCAGACCTACTGGCTGAACTCCTTCATCGGGGTGCTCATCATCCCCTTTGGGATGGACATGTCGATGCCAGCCGCGTCGATCCTTCTCAGCAACAGCATGGCCAAGGAGCACCAGGGCACCGCGGCCAGCCTTGTGGTGACGACTGTGAACTACAGCATTTCTCTGGCCTTGGGTATCGCGGGGTCCGTCGAGCTGGCTGCTAGAAGGGGGAGGAATGATGTGTTGGCTGGTTATAGGGGCGCCCAGCATATGGGCCTTGGCCTTGGGGGCTTGGGTCTCTTATTGGCTGCAGTGTTTGCTTTGAGATCTAGGAGGAAGGCATCGCATGGGACTGACGCATTGGCGAAGGTTGGGTAGGCATGAGGCAGCCCTTGAAGGCTACCTTAGTACGATAGACATGATAAATTGGGCGAGCGCAGAAAGCACTGCTAGAATTGATATCACATTTGGCTACAGAAGGAGAGAGGGGAGGACACACGAAGTCTGTGTAATTCGCATGGTATCTGCCTTGGGGTCTAGGTATGAGCAATGGTGACTGGTGCCCACGAGTTTGCTCTTGATGAAAGTCACCAGTGCCTGGCGTGGGATAAACATCATCGACATAAGACTCCACAGTCTACGTAGAGACCCCCGTCCCCTCCTTACAGGCAAGCCAAACTCTCCCATTTCGAAAATTAGCACTGGTCAGGAGGTTGTGTATGGTTCAGCTGGTGATTTTATCAACTTCCGATGCTCCTTTTTAAAGCCTTTTTCTTCTTCTCTGCATAGCGAACTGTGCTGCCAGTCTCCATCATATTCACTGCTGGCTCCCCACAGACCACAAGCATATCTTCCTCACGGTAGTCGTAGGTCGGGCTGCTGCATGCTTCCTCCTCCCCTTCTTCCAGTAGGCTGAATGCACGCAACTCGTCTGCTCGCGCAGGTAGGCTTGTTCATTTCGGGGTGGGCTTCCTTCCAATGCGAACGTCCCCATGAAAGAGGTCGACTCCTCCAGGCCCGCAAACAGGCGAGCCGGTGACCGCACGCCAAAGAGTTGCACCATTCGTCTCTGCCGCAGACTGACCAGTCGACTTTCAACGTATTGGGGGTTCGGAGAGGTTGGAGTCGAATATCACCAGGGCATAGGACGACCCGGCTGTTTTGCTTTAAATCTTTCAGATAACACAGAACCCCCTTTCCTTTTCCCGAACGCCGAGGATGTGCCCAGCCGTGGGAGATTTTGGATGTCCCACCTGCCAAAATAAAACTGAGAAAATGCGCAACGGGAGAGATTATTCCTTCTAACCGCGTCCCCTGCTGAAGCCACCCCGACCACGACCGCCGCCTCGTGAGAAACCGCCTGAGCCCGAGTTGCCTCGTCCGCCGAATCCACCACCTCCACGGCCGCCGCCCCGGCCTCCGAAGCTGCCACCCCTTGACCCTCCACGGCCACCGCGGTCTCCGAAGCCACCACGGCCTCCAAAGCCTCCCCTACCCCTCGCGCCTCCTCGTCCACCGGCGCCGCCGCGGCTGGGCTTCTTGACCTTGGGAAGACCGGCCAGTGGCTTGGGTTTGGGCAGGAAGCGGTCCATGGTCAGGGTCTTCATGCCGTCGATGTAGAACTTGTCGCCGGGCTTGAAGCTGGATGCCTGGATGCCTTCGGAGGGCTTTATCGTGAAGAAGAGCTGGTTGATGGGGCCGAGGACCTCGTCTATTTTACCGACGGAGGTCTTGTTCTCGAGGTACATGATGGCGTTGAACTGGGGGACTCGGACGTTGATGCTCTCGCAGACCATCTCGCCCTCGCATGCGTGGAGGAACTTGCCCATCTCCTGCACCTCGGCTGGTGGGCCGAAATCGCGTTGTTGGAAGCCGCCTCGGCCTGTGACAAAATGGATGGTTAGCTATATGTGGTCGCATGCAGGTCAAGCATCTTTTTCGTTGGTTGATCAGGACGTACCACCACCACGGCCGCCACCAAACCCTCCGCGACCTCGCGGAGCTCCTCTGAACGACATTCTGACGTCTATTTGTGGTTGAATCTGACGTCACAAATTATTTGGTCGAGTCCTGGCCGTATTTGCGGTGGGCTGTCGTTGCTTGAGTGACAGATTGAAGCTTTATTCGGTTGTGCTGGCTGCAGTAAATTTTGAGGCATCGAGAATTTCGTGGAGAAAGTTTGCTCGGCCGGCAAGCGCAATTGATGGCTCGACCTTGCTATTTTGGGCCTAGCTTACTAGAGCGGCGGGCCGGCAGGGATGCCCCACGTCAAGTACTGCGCGATGCAGTTCCTGCCTGCCAGGATATCAGATTCCACGCTCGTACAGTAATTGGAGGATGAAGCGGTTGACAAGAGTATGAACTGATCGATACCGAAAATTTGATGAGTGCACACTTGTTGCATTGGGTGTTGAATGACATGATAGATGGCAGAGACTTATCCTAGCTGCACCGGTAGAACAGGTACCTGTGTACCTGGGTGGGCGCTGGCAACCAGCGTTGCTGGCTTGCACAAGGTGGGGCACGGGCGTGTGAGTTGATTGGCCAAAGCTTCCCAAGGCCTGCAGCGCCTGTGCAGGGTCCAAAGAGCCTGACGAAACTTCAGTGCAGTCGCGTCTGCCACCGTGTGTGGTCAGGGAGCCGCAGGCTGGGCTATTATCAAAGTAAACAACCCGCCGTCCGTCCGCCCTCATCCACGCTCACCACGACGCGACTTGCTTCTGCACTCCCCAAACCAACACGGCTTACAGCTGCTCCCTACTAATAAAGAGCTCACTCACATCTAGCTTTCTACTATCCAATTGACCCATATGTCCTTCTGTATCAAACACACCACCACGCTCCTAGCAGTTGCAAAGCTATCAACGACGCGTCTCCCGGCCTCGCTCGTGCCCGGCCCCATCACGAACTGATCCCCGCCCACACCCACCATGGTGCAGCCCGGCATAGGGCTTGACACGCCCAGGACAAATGCCGGCGACGCGACATACCTCGATCGGGCACCAGACTTCGACCTCACTCAAGAGCCCTCCTTCCAATCCCCAAGCAAGGAGCCAAATGTCTTCCAATCTCTGCGCAACGGCACAGCCCGTCCCGGCCTGCGGACACCGCGCGGCAACAAGAACCGTGCTCCCTTCTCCGATAGGATGAACCTCCCCGGTGGCATTGGCGGTGCCGAGTTCACCCCCCTCCTCAAGTCCGCCACGCGAAATAGTGCCCGCCGGCGCAGTGGCAAGGAAAACGGCCTCACCACGCCCGCGCTGGGTAAGATCAGCGAAGATATGACTCCCATACAGGTCGGTGAGAGCAGCATGTATAGATCCAGAGACCAGTCATACGTAGACCGCACGCCATTGCCGGAAGCCGACAGCGATAGTACCGCCTCGACTCCAATGATCATGCGACGTGGCAAGGGCGGAGACGGAGGCCCATTACAGGACGGCCAACAGCTCTCCCTTCGCGAGCAGGAGAACGTCATCGACAAGATCGAGAAGGAGAACTTTGGCCTCAAACTCAAGATCCATTTCCTCGAAGAAGCATTGCGGAAGGCCGGGCCCGGCTTCGGCGAGGCAGCTCTAAAGGAGAATACCGAGTTGAAGGTGGACAAGGTCACCATGTCACGGGAACTGCAGCGCTACAAGAAGCATCTGACGTCGGCGGAGAAGGATCTCGAGAACTATCGACAGCAGATGGAACGAATGCAGGACTTGGCACGAAATAAGCAAGGATCTCACGAACACTCAGCCGAGCTCGAAAAGCTTCGCCGGGACCTGGACGAGAAAGATGCGGATCTGGAGGACATGCAGCATCGGATACAGTCAGACCTACAAAATGTCGACAGGGTTGCGAAGCTCCAGGACGAGATTGGTGATCTCGAGGCTGATCTCAGAGAGAAGGAACGAGCTATCAGCGAGCGTGACGACGAGCTGGATGAGTTGAGATCAAAAGCCAGGCAAACAGACCATCAAAGCCAGGATGAGGTTGATCGGCTTAAGGACGACATTGAAGACCTGCAAGCCAACCTCCGTGAGAAGGATCGAGTCATTGACGAACACGAAGATGAGCTGGGCGATCTCCGATCCAGGACTCAGCAAGCGGAGGACAAGGCAAAGAAAGCGCAGATTCGCATGATAGAGCTTGAAGAAAAGGCACAGGCCAGCGACAAACTCAAAGAGGCCAGAGAATCCATCCAGGATCTCGAGGCAAATGTTCGAGACCTGGAACGACAAGTCGATGACGCGCAAGAAAAGCTAGAAGACGCCTTGTCAGAGAAGGAACGTGCGGAGGCTGATCTCGAGGAACTCCAAGAAGAAATGGCCAACAAGTCGGTAGTCACGAAGGGCTTGCCAAGGCAGCTGGAGGAGAAGCTTGCGCGACTCCAGGATGAGGTTGAGGCAGGTCGTCACGACTACGAATCACTGGAAAACCAGTTCCATACCAAGCAGGCGGAAATCGACGATTTGAAGTTCAAGCTGAAGAATTCTCGCCAAGAACGAGACGCTTCGGAACACGAGCGGCGAGCAATTGCTACCAGAATGGAGGAGCTTCAGGCGGACTTGAATTCCAGGACCGACGAGAAGAACCTGCTCCAGAGCCGGCACGATTCTTTGACTGCTGAGTCCGCTTCTCTGCAACGAGATGTTAGCCGCTTGCAGAAGTCGATGACAGATCTTCAAGGCGATCTCGAACAAGAACGTCAACACTCGTTAAGCATTGAGAGGGAGCTACGGGCACAGTACAAGGCCGACTTCGACAAGTTAAATAACGAGATTTCTGACTTGCAAGCTGAGGTTCGTGAGAAGGAGAACCTCTACGACAACGACTGCGAAAAGTGGGAGACTGAGCGGCACAACCTCGAGTCAGAGCGCGATCGGGCAGAGGAGCGCGTGCTCGGACTGCAGAAGACAATCGAGAGATTGAGAGATGCTGAGGGGAGTCTGAACGACAAAGAGTCAAAGCTACAGCGAGCCCTCCAGAGTGAGACGGATCGGCACCACAACGAAGAAGCAGTCCTCAGCAGACAGATTAATGACCTTCAGCAAGATCTCTCTGATCGACAGCAGATTCTTGAGGACCTCCGGAGCGAGGTCTCTGCTGTACGTGACGAGCTTCGACAAGCCCAGTTAGACAAGCAGGCAGCAGCCGAAAAGGCCGAGGGCTTGGAAGACGAGGTCGAAGTACTCCAGGTTGCTCTGGACGAGGAAAGCGAGAAGTCAGCCCAGGAAATCGAGACCTTGACCAAGGAATGCGATGATCTGCGTCAGCAACTCAGAGAGTTGCGCCGAGCTTCGGAAGCTGCTCATGCTTCAACAGACTCTTCTCGCCAGACTGCCGAGCTGAACGCAAAGGCAATGGAGCGTCTCGAGAAGCAGCTCGACGAGTATAAGTCTAACCTGTCAAAAGCTACTCAGGAGAAGAGAGTCAGCGACCGGGAATGTGAAGAACTGCGACAGCAGCTTAGGGAGCTACGCAGGCTGACCGAGTCTGCCAAGGCTTCAACTGATGCATCCCACGAAGAGGCCGAGTACAACGCCAGAGCAGTCCAGCGCTTGGAAAGCCAGATTACTGAGTTCAAACGCAACATCGCTCAAGTCACACAAGAGAAGAAGGACGTCCAAAGCCAACTGACCAGCATCAGGGGTGAGCTTCACTCTGTTCAGACACGACTTGCTGAGACACAAGCAGAACGAGATGAAATCGACGCCGAACTGCAGCGTTCTAAAGAGCAAGACAATGACACATTCCAGATCGACCAAGAGAGGATCAACCTCCGGGCGACAAAAGCACGTCTCGAGAACGAGATCCGTCGTCTCAAGGAAGACAACAGGTCTCTGGCGGACCAGCGAGACTCCCTGGAGAAGACTCTGGAGGATGAGCTTGACAAGGCGGAAGCCGAGGAGGAGCGTCTGAACGAGGAGATCCTCTCACTGCAGACCAAAGTCAGACAAGGTCAGGCCCCAGATATCCATGACGTGTCCAAAGCCCGACGCACCATCCGAGAACTGGAGCGCAAGATTGCGAACTATGAGCACCAGCTTGCCCAGGCCACCATTCCGATCAACGCTCTGGAGGGCAATAGTGAGCTGTCGCTGATCAAGCGTGACCTTTCCGCGGCGCGCCAGAAGGAGCTTGAGTTCATGCAGAAGGAAGGTGATCACAGAGCCCAAATCCGGGGTCTGAAGCGCCAGATTGGGGACCTCGAGCGACGAGCGCATGAAGCGGACATGTCACGTATGGTTCAGTCACCTCTGTCAGAGAATGCCTCTGCCCGAAAGGCCGAAGTCTCAGAGCTTCGTCATCAACTTTCCAGCGCCCACCAGTCGATCAGCGAGCTGAAGAAAAAGCTACGTGAATCAGAGCGCCATGCGGCATCAGTGGAACGCGATCTCCAGCGGCACCTTGAGAGTGTCGAAGATGAAAAGATGGCCTTGGAGCAAGCCCTCGAGGATGCCCAGCTGGCAGCGGAGGAGGCCAGGGCCGATATTCATGAAGCATCGGACAAGTACAAGCGCAAGGCTGAAAGGTACAAGAAGGAGCGCGACTCGATGGCGGATACCCTGGCAACCACCCGCCGCGACATGCGCAACCACATGCCCGACTCCAGCATCACCTCCAACATTAGCAGTGTGGGCAACGGCACCGTGACAAGTGAAATGACGCGGGAAGAGCGGCACGACCTCTACTCGATCCTCCGCAAAACACAAATTGACGCCGAGGCCTTGGAGCGAGAAGTGCGGGAGCACAAGGAAGCCCTCGATGAGCTTGTTACACTCGAGAAAACCCTGCGCGTCAAACTTGATCGGGCCAGATCCGAGCGTGCACAATACCGCTCTGACGTGGAGAAGCTGCAGCGCGACATGAAGCATCTCAAGAAGGGCAAGGACGAAGCCGAGAAGCTGGCCGAGGCAGCCAAGGCAGGGGCGGCTGTGGCCCGCGCCCGCGCCACTGTGTCCTCGGTATCTGCTTCCTCCTCGTGGAAGGGCAAGGCAAAGGAAGGCAGCGAGCCAGTGCCACGGGCCATCGAGCTGGAAGAGGGGGACGACGAGGACAGCGCCGGAGAAGCCGCTAACGACGACAACGCGGCGCGCGTGATCCACTTCCGGGATGATAACGACACCCAGGTGCACACGGACGCGATCGTGCGGGCGGCCGAGGCGGCGGAGCACCGGCACGTCAAGCAGATGCGCGGCATGACCATGCAGATGGAGTGGATGCAGGCGCGGTGGGAGAGGGAGCTGCGGATGCGGGACGACGCGGCCTTCGCGAAGAAGTACCTGCAGCTGGAGCTCAGCTCGAGGGATGCCTGGTACGTAAGAAGACGACCGCCCCGGCGCTCACCAAAGTAGTGTCTATCTGTGTACACACCGGATGCTGACCGAAAACTCATAGTAACCAAGCGGACCTCCTCAAGCTCGAGGGCGTCTTCAAGCAGCTGGGCATGAAGGAGCGGCCGTACTCGCACGTGGCGGCCCACAACGAGCGCACCAACGCCAAGCGGCCCTTCACGCTCAAGCGGCTGGCCATCGCGCTGCGGTTCATCGCGAAGCTGCGCATCGCGTCGCGCGAGTGGCAGAAGCACGAGAAGACGCGCAAGATGCTCGCCGACAAGTGGGAGAGCTACAAGCGCGAGGACCGCATCCGGGCCCACCAGCTGCGCTTCCGCGAGGCCCGCGCCGCCGCCGCGTTCGTCCCTTCCGGCGGTGGCGGGAGGCTTAAGGGGGTCGCGCTGCCTTGAGTGTTGGCCGGACTGAGCTGTGGGGCGTTGATCGAGGTTGAGGCACGGCCATGAGTGTTGTTGTACGGACCGAGGGGCAGGGGGTCACTTTTTACTAAAATTCATTGATTGGTTGCATAGGCGAAGGGGAGTTAAGGACTGGCAGCTGCGTGTAATATGCATTCATGCATAGATTCTGGGCGTTTTATTTTCCGTGGTCAGGACAAGGGTGGGACGGCCTGGCCGAGAACGGGACTCTATGACGAGACATGAGGTTGTCGTTGTATGTCAAGAATTCTCCCTTTTCAAGGCCGAACAAGGAGCGACGGGAGCGTTCCCTTGAATTATGCCAAATGAACAATCAAGCGACGTTGTCTTTTCATTTCCCCCACGTCTCGATTTTCAATGGTCGCAGAGGAGCAGACAATGAGATTTCAAGCGATGTCTTAATGATGATGATGATGATGCTTGGAGATATCCTAAATGTTGACCCTTCCCAATGCTATACACCCGCTCATATCCAAGAGTAACCGTTTCCATGCCATCGTCCCAGAACGTCGTAACTGATGACTCGTCCTCGCTGGGTCACTCCCAACACTCTCATAAAAAGATGGATATGACCCCTTCGAGGTTCTGTGCGGCATTACCACCAAGACTGACTGGTGGAATAATCGATATTCAACAACTCCGACTTTTTCTGCCAGCCACACGCTTCCGCCCGTTTTGGTGTGCGAGGCCGCACACCTCTGGGTTCTGCATATACAATTATCCACAAGTCAAAATTGTGTCACGAAACACCTTGCTCCTTTTTCATGTTGTGCCTAAATGGCTCTCCTACATCACGAAGAGGAGGTTCGTATCTACGGACAAGACATGATTAGTATGGTCGAGTATACATAGCCGTCTTAAGCGGCGGAATGACCGTTTTGCGACTCACTAAGAGGGTGGCTGCTTGAGAGCTGAGGCCGTTGGCTGTATTTGCTGGCGAGCTCGTCGCGGATGCTGTTGAGGAGCTGAACGTAGCTCTGTTGCGGGTTCTTCTTGAGGGCGGTGATGAAGGCCCACGACATGGCGCCGGTTGCCTGGGCGGCAATAGTTGCGTCGGCTCTGATGACAAGGTCAGCAGGTGTGAGCGATAGTTGACAAACATGGGATTGCGCGGGTAGAAATGGGGCTGTGAAGGAGTGGAGGCAATCACGGATGAGGGCCATCGCCTTCAAAGTACCCATTCCTCCGCTGTATCCTTCGAAGACCCAAAAAATTATCGAACTTCAAGAGAAAAGAACCGAGAAATAGAAAGAAAACAAAAATAAATTGGGAGCATCCTTGGTTTCCTATTCTGGCACCTTGATGTTTGAATCCCAGACAGACGCCAAGACGTCCATGATCCCTGCGCAGCCGAATGTATAACAGACGCAACCAAAATACAGCCAATGATAAAATAGACAACAAAAAAGATACGTACGAGGTCTGGTCATCCTTGCTACCTGAAAGCATGATGACATCTGCCGGCGAAGTCTTTGTGGCAATAGTACGGTTATGAGCCTCCTCCCCACCCGTGGCCTTCTTGAAGAAACCCATGCCCTTCTTGATCATGCCGCCGATATCGCCCTGGCTGTATGAGGCAATGACGCCCAGCAGGCCCTGACCGGCCTCCTTGGCCAAGTTAGGCTCCTTGAGGATGCCCTGGGTCGAGTAGATGTACGGGAGGTCCAACGCTGTGCCCGAGTGGCACGAATCGAAGATTGCCGTCAGCCGGGTGCCGGGCTGTAATGGCTTGACTAATATCCTGTGCATTTCGTCGTCTGTGATGTGTCCGACCTGCCGGAAATCGACCGGATATATCACCTCGTCGTAGCCGTCCTCCTCGTCGCCGTCCAGATCCTTTGTCTGTCCACCGTGTCCTGCACCTCTGTCAGCAAACGCGCCCAGGCGGGGTCCGGAGATGCGAACGCACCTGAGTAGTGGAAGAACAACGAGTCGTTGGGGCGGGCGTCCTTGACGAGCCAATGCATAGCGCGCAAGATGTTCTGCTTGGTAGGCTGGCTCATGGGGTTCTGCTGGTCGTCTGTGAGCAGGACCATGTCCTCCCGCTTGTAGCCAAAGTGCTCGACGAGGTACGCGGACATGTTGCGCACGTCATTGATGCAGCCTCTCAGCTGGCCGCGCTGGCCGAAGTAGTTGATGCCGACGAGCAGGGCCTTCCGCCGGCCGTTGCACTGCGAGTACTGGAACGCATAGTTGGTGGGGGCGCCGGTGCCAAAGTGCTGGGGGGTGGCTGGGGGTGGGCGAGGAGCATGGCCGTACGAATTCGAGGGCGGAGCGCCTGCGTGGAGAGCATTGTGTTAGGAGGGGGCGAACGTGCCAGAGGGCGGGTTCCGGTATGCTGGGAAAGGAGAAGAACTGCTCACTTGGTCGGCCGTACTGGCCCTGGGGCGGCGCGTTGTAGCCGTACTGCTGCTGCGGTGGGGGCTGTGGAACACGACCACGGTTAGCTATGGGAGGCGATGTGATGCGATGTCGTGCGGCTTGGTGAGACGGGGGTGGGTTTGGGGGGCAGGCGTGGAATAAGTCGTACGTACCCCACCGTTGAAACCATAGGGCTGAGGCGAGGACTGATAGCCATAGCCAGGCTGGGGTGGAGGGGCGTAACCGTTGTAATTCTGTTGCGGAGGACTGGTGCACAAGGGAATGCAGTGGTCAGTGGAGAGTTCGTAAACGAGAGGGCCATGTCGGGGTCAGACAAGAGACAGAGGCCCAGGCAGAGACAGACGAGAGCCATACGGGTAGTAGCCCTGGGAGGGGGGGAAGGCTCCTGGCGGGGGCGCGCCGCCGTACGAGGTTTGGTAGCCGGGATAGCCAGACATGACGGCGGTCGCTGGGTGCTGGGTGCTGGGTGCCTGGTGCTGCGTCGTGCGTCGTGGGATGTGGGGGGAAGAGGTTTCTTTGCGCACCCTCTTGCAGAGCCGTCGAAAGGGATTAGATGGCTGGAAGAGGGCGGCGCGGACGGCGCAAGATGAGGCCAGGCGAGCCGGCGACGCGACGTGATGCGATGCGATGCGATAAAAGGGCGTAGTATAGGTCACGACGTCAGACCCCGACCAGCCTGTGAGTCGGGTGGGTTTTTTGGAGCGGGCTGAGCAGTGCTGAGTGGGTTGATTATGGATCACCCGAGGTGGCAGGGCAGCGCAGCAGGGCAAGTATATGGGCGTCTATGTACGTATAACGCCGGACCGGGGGGACAGGGCAGGATTTATTCCTTCTTGGTCTCCCGTTGCGAAAAGACTGTAGAATGTAGAATGTTCTTTGATCGTCTCCTGTGACGCGGCGGTGAGGAGGGTCGAGTGAGACAGGCACCCGCACACGCAACGTTGGGATGGGGTTTAAAGATCAAAGATGAAGAAGGTTCAAGGTTAGTTAAAATGGTCCTTCCTTTGTCTAGTGGTATCGGGGATGCATGTTCAGATCTTTGGCCCAAGCCACAGTCACAGTGTGGGTTCCGTGAATAGAATACACGGTTGCTGCGACGGTACCTAGTGTAGACGGTCGTGTGCTCAGACCAAGCCCACGAGGAGCCAAGGCTCTAGGAGACACGGGGACGGGCAGCATGGGGGAAGGGAGTAGGGGGTGTAAGGGGAGCATCATAGGTGGGGAAGCTGCTGCGAAGGCGCAGCGCCGTGCGGTGCTGTGCAGTGCTGTGCTGTGCTGGTGGTGAAGCGGAAGGAGGACTAGCAGAGCAGTCTGGAAGGAGGAGGAGCGCGGCTTCACAAGGTTTGGTTGGGCATGAGGGCATGGGGACGGGGGACATGGGGCCTGCAGTGGAGCGGAGAGGAAAGAACGACGGATCGCCCCTCGGCCCCGGCGGAGGCAGTGTACGCAGTACATGACGCTCTGCCCAATCTACTGTGGGGCCGCCTGGTACTCCATGTACCGTGTACCGAGCCTCCCCATCTCCACCCACCCGTTTCTCTCTGTATGCGAACTCTACACTTTATTGCTTGCAAATGTATCTCGTTGAGACGATGCGATGCGAGAGGAAGAGCAGCAGAAGAAAACCTTACCCAGCCGGCAGTCCATGACCCACGCATTGCGCACTGTGTCTGAGTGCTGACCTGAGCAACAAATGCATTATGATTAATATTTCTCCCCGGAGATGTCAATGTCGATGTCGATGCCATCATCAAATTTGCATGCGTAAGTGAAGTTGCATGTGTCGGCTTTGGCCGCAAGGCGAAGCACTGCCCGCCAGTCTGTTAGTGCAATCCGGCCATGCCACCGCCGATCAAAGCCGCAGCCGCCAACAGCCCAAATGCAATGTCACCTGCAACATGCACGCCTCACTCATCACTCACCCTCGCACTTCAAGGTTTTTTTTTTTTCCTTCTCCAGTACCCCAGCCGGGCGCCGTCCTAGCCGGGCGCCTCCTGTATCTGCCAGATGCAACCATACGGCCGGCCAGATAATCTCAGATAATCTGCCATTCTGTCGCTGTCCTCCTATCGTGGCCACCTTCAAAAGTCCTCCCGGCCTCCCCGTCCCTTCTCAGCTGTCGATGCCTCGGTCTTCAATCTCCCTTCTGATCACTTCCGGACACGGCTCCCTCACCGAGACAATGAATGAGAAGCACCGCGGGCGCGAAGGTGTGCAGACAGCATGCGACAAGTGGCACATCCTCAATCCTCGGGGAAGCCCACTCATCATTGACAATAGCCACCGCGCCGGCCCGTCTGCGCCATGTTTCTGCGCCTGAGTCCCCCTAGCAATCCACAGCCCTCGGAGGACGGCTCGCCCTGCCCTGTTTCTTGTCTGCAATGCCACTCCTGCAACTCCTGTGCCTCCCCTTCGGGGAATAGCGCGGGAGTGCCGGCGCCGGCTGAGGGACACACGTCGCCTCGGTGCGTTAACAAGCCAATGACGGCCGCCCAGCGAGCCCAGAGCCCACACCTTTCGTTCGTCCTTCCTGCCGCCCGCAAACGTCCTTGGGGGCCATCTCCAGGAGGCTGCCCCGCTGCTCACGCCCACGCCCATCACACCATCGCGGCCCGCGCCTGGAGAACGAACCCACACCCTTGTATGGTTCGCTCCTCCCATCACACCCAAGATTGACCCTTATCTGTTGTGTTCCACCCGCAGTTACACAGGTACAGTCGTACCGTGCTCGACAGCCGAAGCTAAACTTAGCTCACACCAGCCGCCTCGCCGGGGCGCGGTGCTTAATCTTGCCACCTGGGCCCAGGCCCTGCCTGTCATTGCGATGCCTCCTTCATTGAACTGAGATGGTGTGGAGTGGTGGGGCAGCTCTCTCCTGGCTCTGAAGCCGAGTGGCCTACGAGGTAGGTGTGGTGTTTCTCCGTGACCAGTAAGACGAGAATCCATCGACACGCCTGGCACATACATGCGTTGGCCTTTGGAGCAAGACAGGCGACTTGGCACCATTAGACTTTCAACGCTGTTTAATTCCCTGCCGCGCCACTTGTAATATTATACAGTTAACAACTAACCAATCAAAGTTGATTGCATCGAATTGCAAAGAGTCCCTTCCACAGACTAGGTCACCGATGTATATTCTAGCGTCTCGATATGCTGCGAAAACTGATAAATGCGACTGCGGCTCGGAATGGATGACACACGCAGACGAGCGTGCCCGCAAGCTTCTAAACCGGCAAACTAAACGAAATGAAGTTTACAGCTTGAGATCTCGGGATGCCAGAAAATCAACAGCGGGGCCTCCCCTGCATAAGCTCCTCGACACCCAAATGAGCGTGTTCTCCAGCTATATGCTCTGCTCCTTGCCCTGTTGCTGTGGCGTCAGGAACCCGAGCAGCCAGGGCCTTGAGCAATGGAACCGGCCTCAGAGACCTTGTCCTCCTTCTCCTCGAACAATCATGATGAAGGTCGAAATCTGAGTCTGGTTACACCTCTGGAAGCTCTGTTTTGCTATGCTGCTATTGCCATATTTGGAGGTTTTCAAAGGAATTTTATTTCCCAATGCAAATTTTGAGACGCACACGAGCGATACGGCTGCTCCTCGAACAGGCCGGGGCAGCCCGCTTTTGGTATCCACAATGAAGAATCAAGGTCATCATCAGCATTAACGACCTAAATATTCCGGTCCTGTCTTGGGTACCGTATATGTTCCACTACCTCAGCCGCCAGTGCGAATGTAGATATTTAGCACTTATCCAGCTAAGACACACCTGCACCAGATTCAGGAATTCAGCACATAATTACATGGTCTATCAGTGAAGCCGCAGGGTATAGCCGAAACTCGATGTGGTATGCCAATGATATAAATTCTCTCAAATTTGTCTTGATCAGTGATCAACTTAAGACCTCTGCCGGACTGGCGGGCAATCCTGGAGATTGGCGGTGTCTAAAATGCATGCTAATCAAAGCCTCCCCGCTCATCAAAAAAAATCTATTCGTCGTTGTAAAGCCTCTTCTGCGCTTCCCTGAATTTATTCTTGAGCCCCTGGAAGTCGGCAACCGACCCGATGTTCCTAAATATGACATCCCTCCGTACAGTCCATACATGCTGATAGTTAATGTAGCAGTGTCTTCTCAAGGCATACATCTCAGGCCGATCTATGACAACAGCCGCCTCGCCCGGGATGAGCAGGCCCTCGGCCCCGCCCTTCTCAGCGACAGCGACGTGCGTCTCGTAGAACTCGACGCTATTCCTGAGCATCTCAGGGTGGCGGCAGATGTGCAAACACTGCAGGAATCTGGCTCCTGTGGAGATGGCCATGACGACCATGGTCCGGCGGTGGAGGTGGGTGTCCTCTGCCGACAGCTCGATGACCCGTCCGAGGAGCTGGTTGTCGAGCCAGTCCGTCTGCAGTGATGCTTCGGGTTCACAGTGGATGTGCTGGATTGCGACGTCTTGGTGGGGCGGCTTGTCGACATATGGGGGATGGACAAGAGTCAGGACGGTGTGGCCAGGATACGCGGCCGTGTGAGGCCACTGTCCTTCGTTTTGGAAGTGGAAGTTGGCAGATCTGACTTCGGTTTGTGCTAACACGGAGAGTGAGTTGCTTCGTGGTTTGGGGTTGTCAGGCTCTTGCAGGTGTGGAGGGAACAGTATGCTTTCAGACCGGGGCCGTCCGGTCGATGCCTGGTAGGGCGGCCTGAGACGAGAGGTTGAAGGCGGATCGCGTGGACTCGGTGAGTTGCTGGTGGTCTGATCCGGGGGTGGCCTCGGTGCCAGTGGCACCGACCTCGCCCGAACCTCGCTGGGATTTCTCATGTGAGGAGTCAAGCTTGGCCCATGAACTGGAATGAAAGAGATCTCTGTCAGTAAATCTGTCTATGAGTGTACATGACAGTCAGTGCCCCTACTCATCCCGGAGATGGCCGTCGAGTCGTTGTGAGAGTCATTGCCCATGTGATTGTTGCTTCCACCATCCCTGATGTGGAAATTTCGAGTATGTGACCCAGTCCCGCTGTTGCTTGTCGTGAGGTGATCGCATCCGTGGCCAATATTGATGACCACACCGATACCAGTGGCAAGGTCGGACTCTCTGTTTCTGGTTACCCGTTCGGCCATATGTAAATTCAGCGAAATACAACAGTGGAAGTCTGCCGTTGTACAACCACAAGACTCGCTTAAAATATGGAGACGAAAGATCTCTGAGGAAACTAGTACTGTTCAACTGCTTGAAGCCCTGTCGGGATTTAATCATATCTCAAGTCTTTGCCGAACTAAACAATGCAGCTCGGATGCATGTGGACTGCGGTGCTGTATGCCTTGCCAGACGCAGATTTGGGTTACCTAGGTTTATTTCTGAGGTCTTTTCTAGCATATATACTCAGTGACTACATGTTTGTGGCTTGAGCCAAGAGCCACGCGATGCCGTCCAATACCCTCCAGAATGATGGAAATCTGCCTTCACTCTCACCGACCCTCATCAACCCTGACCTTTTTCTGGGCCGTCTTCCACCCATCTTTTCCTGAGGCTGTGGTTGGTGGCCTTGCCTGAGTCCCTCGGCTAGCCTGCGCCAAAGTCGTATATTGTGGGGGTACACGACATGAGACCATCTCCGCCGAGGAAGACATGCATATGACCCAGGACATGCTTGGAAAGAACCGGTGCCACTTTTTGTGTAGCGAAAAGACCCTAAGAATGCGAGCTCTCTATTAATTGCACCAAAGAACTAAATCTTGCTGCTTCATTCGCAAACCCCACTTGCGCCTCTATCTTTAAGCTCAACTCCGGCCACCGTTCAAAACCTCGTTCAACAGACAGCATGGCCGAGGCCGCTGGTCTCGTACTAGGGGGTATTGCCCTTGCAGGACTTGTATCGACCTGTGTGGAGATCGTCGAATACCTTGAAAGTGCAAAGAACCGGGCAAGAGACTTCAGGTTGGCGCTGACCAAAGTGAAGCTGATCAAGCAAAGGCTTCGAGCATGGGACGCAGCCCTGCCCGTCGGCGTTCCTCATGACCCGCAGAGCAACCACACCATCGCTCCCACCGGTTGCGGGGTACTGATAGAAGAGACCTTATTCGGTATAAAAATACTTCTTGACAAAACCAATGAGATGTCGAAAAGGCACTGTTATCGGAGTCCGAAGCATCGGTGGGATCTTAAGTATATCTAGCCTCCTCTTGCTGCCTGGTCTGGAGCTGAATTCTGATATTTTCACTTTCTTCGGACCGTAGTTCGCCTTCAGCCTCTAGGCTGCCTTGTGTGAAGTTGCCTTACCGGTCACATCCAGTCGTTTCGGACATTGACCTGCCTACCGATAGCGTGGCTTCTTTCGGAACTTCTCATCCACGCCTTCCACAGCTTCTTTTCTCTTTCCAGCTCAAGATTCTCTGGGTGTTCCAGGACAGAAAGAGATTCGACAACGTCATTGAACAGGTAGACTTTTTGCTGAGCAACCTCGAGAAGATAAGCGAGACACTCCAAAGCAGACGTGAAATGGCTGAGAACACTGGCTCAGAACAAGGTCGGGTTTCCTCGATCCGGAACCACACCGAGACACAAGAGAAGGATGATTTCAAGGGTAAGTCATACATATGATATGATTTAATTCGTGGTCCAGTCATCGTCTAGACTTCCTTCTGATCCAAGTCTAACGGGGCACACTTCCGTTGTGTAGTCACGGACGGACAAGACACAAAATCTCTTAAAGGGGAAGGAGCCGAATTCGCTGCAGGGAATGGAAACGTGGTCGCGGATTTCGATAAATCCCCGGGGGGCTTCGTTCATTCTTTCAATCGAAGCAGCGAAAATTCGTCTCTTGCTGTGGTGCCGTATAACACCGCCCAGAACAAGCAACAACATCCCGACGGCGCAGAGCCTCCACCTCGTCCACACACCAGTGAGCAAGGCCGAGATGGCTGTGGGCTCCCAGAAGACTATGGAAGTCATCTTTTCGAAGAAAATGTGGCACATGACTACTCGGAACAGATCCAAGGCAACGTGGGGTCCATCCCGGAAGGCATTCCGCTTCCAGGGCACAGATTCATACGTAATCAGGCGCACCCACACAGCTCGCAGGTGCAGGGCAACGTGGGGCTACAATTCACAGACCAGGAGCTGAAGAACAGGGCTAGCAGGAGGAAAGAACGGGCCGCTGCTGAGAAGACAGATGGGACCGAGTAATGACGGAGAGCGGCAGAAAAAGGGTCTCAGGAAACAAGTAAGGCTCCCAAGCCGGCACGGGCGGGTTGATTAAACGTTACGGTCTTTCTATGGTTCTTCTATAGTGTCAGAAACACAAATTGAGAGATTTCACTTGCCGCCTTCCAAATTCTTGCACCAGGAGAGCGGCTTAGCGGAGATGACCACTGCTGTGCAAGAGAAGTCACGAACAACGTGAGCCAAAATTCTTCCTGGGATTTTGTCCTGTAAATTCCTCAAAGAACAACAGACTGGCGAGCAATGGCTGGTCAATTGGAGACTTGGCCGCTGTTGATGATGACGGAGATAGAAGGCTTTTCGGCAACCTTGAGCCGCAGCACCACAAGGGGTGGAGACTAATATACGCAGTGATGTTGGCAGAAGCCTGACCCTCAGATCAAACACCCAGGCTACTAATCCGACGGAAGTTTTAGAAACCTGTTCGTGGCGTGATAGTGTCTGTTCGTCCTCTGGAAACGACGGATGATACGGTTGGAACGCCTACCGGAACGGCGCAGAGCAAGATAGATACCCATGACTAGCTGTGACCACAAAGGCAGATTCATGTCACAAGTTGGACCAAGAGAAGACGTTTCCTGAATGGCCAATGCAGTTGCCGTCCTGTATCCCATGTTTCTATCCGCCTTTCGGCAAGTCTACTGCCATGAAATATATCACTATCTCCGAAACCACCGCCAAGTTGTACCACCCCTGTCGTCAAGACGCAGGCCGCGCCAGCAGCACAGCCAAGCCGCGATCTCATGCCCAAGCAGCCGTGACAAACAAACTGCCGAGGATACCGTGCTGGCGAAGACGTCGAAAAGTGTATCTTGCTCGTCAATGCAATGACAAGCGGCAAGCTCTACTATGCCCTCGGTTGGTCCACCTCCATCCCGCCGCCCGTACCCCCCTCCCCATCCACCGCCCTCATTGCATAAGCAGATACGGCCCAGACGGCCTTCATGGCCTCGACCCTGTCCTCGGGGATGAAGAAGTCGAACCACCGAGTCCGCCACACCCCGACCGTGCCCCAGTCCCTGCCGTCCGGGGTCGGGGCGCCGTCCAGCACCTGCAGCAGGCGGTCAGGCACCCTAACGCGCAGGACCGAGATATGGTGGAATAGCGACGAGATGACAAAGACGTCGTCGTGGTCGGCCCCGCGCCGCCGCCCCACGGGCGTGTACCGCGTCTTGGGGTCCCAGTGCATCGCGGGCGGCCGCACCATCCTGTATGCGTCGTAGACGGCGAGGCCCTTCCTCGGGCGCTTAGGGTGTGGCGGCTGCTGTTGGCCCGCGAAGGACCGCGACGACGACCTCGGCGGCGGCGGCAGCATGTACTGCTGCGGGCTGATGACGGGGCCCTGGGGCGCAGACGCTACGGCGTCGACGCCGCCGGGATCGCCCTCGGCCGCCACGGACCGCCCCGCGTCCACGAGCCGCTCGTCCTTGTCGCCGAGCAGCACGGCCGACGCGTCCTTGGCCTCGAGAGCCTCGGCCTCCTTACCTATGGGCCCGCCCGGCCCGCCGCCCCATCGCGGCCTCGTCGTCCACCAAGCGTCCTTTCCGGGGCGCACCTCCGTGCGGCCCTCACGCGCCCTGTGCTGGGCTGTGATGAGTGCCGCGATCACCTCCCTCGACAGGTCGATGACGGACTCGCGCTCGCGGCCGTGCGGCGGGAAGACGGTGGTGTGCCGCGGGCTGACTGCCGCGATGGGGCCCTCAACGATCCCGCGCTTGGCGGACTCACGGTCCGTGGGCATGCGGAAAATAAAGTTGCAGCCGGACGAGAAGTACGAGTGACGCCGGGCCTGGGCTGGTGACCCGGACTGAGATTGGGCGGCGGGCGACTGGATGTACAAGCGTGGCTCTTGCCGTGTCATGACATTACATGTGAAGTCGTAGATGATCAACTTCAGGAAGGACGTGAGCAGCTGGGTTCGATACTGGGCCGGCATGACATTGCCGGCACTTGTGCGATACCAACCGTAGTTCTCGTCGCCGCCTTCTGGGGGCTTGTCCCCCGTGGGATCCGCGGGCTTCGGTTTCGAGGTATCATCCCAGAAACCAGTCAGAGACTCGAGGTGACGGAAGAACTCGTGACAGTAACCAAGCCTCACATACTGCTCGCCAGGCTTGGGTGCGACCCTCCTTACAGCTCGGAAGGCCCTCTCGTTGTCAGTGGCCAGACTCTGCCGGAGATCGACGTACTTGGACGGCCCGGACGCCAGTCTCCCATTTTCCAATTTTGGACGGGACTCGGAGTCACGGTTATGAGCCTCTTCACGAGACAGAGTGTCCCACCTATCAAAGTCTGGCAGGCACGAAGGGTCTGGCACGAGCTCGGTGATTGGCACGTCTGCGGTCACATCGACACCGAGGGCCTCAAGATGGGCCACGTCGACCTGGTCGGGCGGGCGGACCAGGCTCTGCAGGACGGATGTCAGATGGGGTGCCGGCGCACCTGCCGAGTCACTGGGCGCACCTGATCGGCCCTCGGACGCCCTTGGCCGGCACTGCGGAAGGTCGATGGGCGTGGGTGCTGGAACATCCTTGGGTGGGCCCTCGGCCGGCGGAGGCACCGGGGGAACTGAGGTGACTCGGTCAGCCGGAACAGAACAATCGCGGCATGGCAGCAAGACGAAGGGCGAGTGAGGTGGCAAAGAGACGTGAGTGAGGCAGGCGAGTGACGCAGACAAGAAACAGCAGTCTAAGGCTCCCGGGGCTGGGGTGTGGCATGGTGCAGGGTCGATCATACAGTGTCAAGCAAGACAAGAGGTTGAAACTCCCGAGCCGCTACACTACCGTCGAGCTTGACGAGCGTGATCTGGCAGCGGCGAGATGCTTGACTTTTCGGATGCAGCTGTGACCAGCGGATCTCAATGCATTGTGCGGCGTGCCTGACGCTTGGTGCCTCCATCCTCGACATGTAGTTCGTCTGAACACGAGCAAGGTAGGGACGACAGCGTGGTGACAGGCTGTGACGTCTTGGCCGGTGAACTATACCGTGCACCTGCCATACCGTATCAAAACATACAATGTGTATGCCCAGGTACTAGGTAGTCCAGGCAGGGAGGCAGGGAGCGAGGTGGATAAGTGACAGTCAAGGCTGGAGGCTAGAACTTACTGATGTGTGAGAGGCTGCCAAACATGATGTTCTGTTTGGCCTTCCCTAAACGAGTACGGCACCGGAGGAACAGCCGGGTTGGAGAAGGGACAAGAGGCAATTCGAGGCCAGAGCTAACTTAGACCCGGTGTCAATGGGGTGAGGGCTCCTAGTAGGGCGCATTCATGGGCTGAGATGGTTGGAGGATATGATCGGCAAGATCAGCCCGACTCAAACACGGTGCTGGCCTTGTCCGATGGTAGAGGGACTTGGTCAGTGGCCTGTCTCGTTGACAGTCACGCTGATCAGACCAAGCAAGGTCTACCGATGGAGAGAAAGAGAGGGGCAGCAAGAGAGGCAAAGAGAGATGTGGGTGGTGGTGGTGGTGATGGACGGCAGCTTGATGTGAGGCAGTCGCGGTGGGTGGGATCAGTCGAGTTGTCGACCGGTTCTCGATCGTCTTGTCTTCCTTGCTGCAGGTCGTGGCCTTGGTCAAGCCATCACCCAACTCGGTTGCCAAAAGAGAGCCTCACGAAAAGGCGATAGCAGTGGACGGGTGTGAGCTGTAGCCTCTGCTGTGAGGGTGACACGGCAATGCGGAAATGCGGCTAGGCATGGCATGGCAAGGCAATGCAGTGACTGAATGCGACACATTGGCTTGCTGTGTGTTGCGTCAATCTGCACCAGCACCACCTACACCTGCACCTACAGGGAGCTCAATAGGCGCCCGTCTCGAACCCCCTGCCATTCCCTGCACATGGCTGCGTGGGCGGCAGGCGGGGCTGGCTTGGTATGTCGAGCTGTCTTCGAACCTAGATCGTCGCCTGCTAGTGCTTGGTAGCACTTATCGAGCGTAAGGTTTTCGCCCAATGTCAACTATCACCAAGGCAGGTCTTAAAAGAAGGAAAGTCAGGGTGCCTTGCACTCAATCACAATTTATGCGGTTCGTCCTTGTTGCAGGATTCCTGACTCAATCATGTCCGATTCCGAACCCGAACCCTCAGACGTGATCACCGTTGATATTAGCAGGGGGGAGGGGATGTGGAGGGCAGAGGGAGTGGTACGGTGTAACCTGCTGAGGCTTCTTGCAAGAGCAAGCATTGACCAGGCGAGGCCGTAATGTCAACCGCGCGTGTGTAGCACTCAAGATCTGAGCGCCGATAAGGTTGTCCATGCGGAGTGGGTGCGGTGGTGCATAACAAGCTTACCAGCGACACGGGACTGCACCAGCGCACCCGCAGATGTGACTGACAAACTGACGATTTGAGCCCGGGCGCGGGGAGGAAACGAACTCAACCTTGACGGGGACTTTTGCCGGTTGACAGGCTCGCAGGTGAGACTCGGAAGGCCCTGGGATTTGCTCCGATCGGTGTGATGTGCAGTGGATCCTGGGGCCCGGAAACCGCTTGATCTCTCGGTTCCTCGGTCGGAAACACAACGTCACCGTCATTGCTGGCCACGGGATTCGCTGACTGTCGTGCTTCTACTACACGGCCTGGCTGCGAACCGTGGTGATGGTCTCATCCCACCCACAGCGCACCACCATCTGCGGCAGCCCGCGGCCGGCCAGTCATCGCCCACGCCGAAGACCACCTCGATCCTTGGGCCTTGGCAGCCGACGACCGTTGACCAGTTCCATCTCATCCATCAGCAGTCTCAGTCAGTCGGTTCTGGCCAAGTGATCGAGTCGTCGTCAGACGCTCTTGATTCGACCGCGACGACAACGACGCACTAGTGCTCTGCGTGTCAAGTCCGGATGACTGACGGGTGAGCGACGGGGCTGGCCATTAGGGACTTTCTTCCCTTCATGATCTGCGGCGAGAACGGACACTTGGGCGAGTGAGAGACACCCAGCCGTCTGATTGTGGCTCTGCTCCCTGAAAATCCTCCCATCTTTTGAGGCTGTAGCCCTGAGGGTCAAGAGGGGGGTCATGAGGAAGGGGGCTTTGGCATTGGCGGGAGAAGGCGAGCTGCATCTAGTGCGTAACAAGTCGCGTGTCAACTCAAGTCGGCGTCGTTGAGCAGAGGATCGGATGGGGGTTATAGCGGGAGGACCCTGGGGCTGATCTGTCCTCTTTCAGACTGGAAATAGCCCAATGGCTTGTGTTTAGGTGTCGGCTGAGACGCCGACTTGGCCAACAGCAGAGTTGGCGACGTTTTGTTTGTCACAACTCTGGTCCAGGACGAGGCAGTACGCACAGTCCAGATATGTGAGAAATGAGCGGTACAAAACCCAGATTCCACAGAAACGGCCCCGGCTAGGTGAGCGGGTGGATTGCAGACGAAGCAGACCTCATGCCGGCTTCACTGTTGCCTTTACGAGGACATTGAATGGCCGGTGTGTGGTTTGGGTGGGGAGCCTCCGTTGCCGTCGCCGTCGCCGACGGCCCACTTAAAGATGGCGCTCTCGGCCCTAACCCAATCGTAGAGGGGCGGTACGGTGCTAGCCCAGAAGAGGCGGCTGAAACCTAAAACATCATCCACGTCGTGCCCGCCTGTTTCATGGGGAAGCGCCGCTCCCTGCACTGCTCCCAGTCCTGCACTGCAATACGCGGGATGCAGTACGACGTAGTAGTGCTGTGTAAAGAGAAGTGCGTGTGTATGTGTGTGTATTGCGTGTAGTGTGTTGTACTGTATCATCATACCATGCTGCCAGGTGGGGGGCGAGACGCCTCGCACGTCCTGATGAAGCGTCTCTCGATGAGATGGGATGGGACAGCGAGCGTGAGCTTGAGCTTGGCTGTAGAATTATTAGTCTTCGCACGATAATAACTTAGACAACGGGCAGCCGCACAGCCTCGTCCAAACCATGGCGTGAGTGAGTAAAGGGACTGAGGGACTGAGAGACTGCATCAACGAACCAAGCACACAAACCTGAGGTCCTGGCACACCCTGTCGCCGGGAATCTGTGCAGTGGTGCATATACTGCATAGCAGACTACTGTGTAGACTAGATGCTATCGCCGATGCACCAACCTTGGAGACAGACATTGTGGAGGGCGGCAGAGAGGCAGCGACTATGCAGGCACAGGCGCAAATACAGTAGGCTACTGTGCCGCGCCCAGGTTTAAGGTAGCCTGCCCCTGGCTTGGATGCTGCAAAACGTGTCGCAGGACAGGGGTGACAGCATCAAAGCGCCATTCCATCAACGGCGCCAAGGTGCGTGCACGAGACCAGGGGCCCCTGGCGTTACTGCTGTGGCTTTTGGTGCGTGCCTCTCCCTCTGTGCTGGTGTGAGGTTGCAGGTTTGGGAAGGTGGAGGCTGTGAGGCTCACCACCAGGGACAGCAGGCACGACGCATCGGGACGCAGGACTGACATGGGCACGCACCACCCCCTCGTCGTGGGCCAATCCCAGCCTCGTCCACTTCTACTTCAAACACCACCGTCGCTAGTCTCGCTCAACGTAGACAACGCCGCCGCCCCCAGGGAGCCCACCATGACTCCACGCCCGACGACATCGTGCCGCCCGCTGTCTGCGCCCCCCCTTGCCGTGTCCCACCACATCACTTTCCCTTTCCTTTCCCAACCCATGCCCTCATGCCCCGACCCCGACCCGGCGGATCCACCTCTCTTGTTTCGACGATGCCCATGCCGCGGTTCTGCCATGCTCCTCTTTGCTCGGCACCGGATGCTCAACTCCAAGGATCCCAGAGGAACCAGAGGAACCAGAGAGGAAACCCAGGGAACCCTCCGCCTGTGGCCCTGTGACACCTCACTCTCCCACCACCACCACCCCTTCGTCCGTTTTTTTCTTCCCTCCTGCTCCTTGTCTGCTATGCCAGCCCTGCCTCTCCCTGCCCTGTCGCAGGTTTCCCTCCATGGTTTGATCTGAATCTGCTCTTTCTCAAACATCTGGCGCCCGAAGTCGCGTCTGCCCGTCCAACAAAACCACTCACCACCCTCGCCGTCTTGGTGCAACGCCTGTCTGCCTGTCTCGTCAGCCTCTCCCGTGCCCGTTGCACACCAAAAAACGACGACGACGACATCAAACTCAGCATCTCACCATTCTCGACGGCCCGCGCCATCATCTGGATGAATCTGAACCGACTTTAATGGCCCAAGAGGCCTGCGTCTTCACTTCTTTTACCCCCCTTTGAGAGGGGGTTGTCTCCTGTTGTACAGTGAGAAGTTTACTTTCGAGCGGATTTTGCGACTGGAATCGCCCATCATAGACGCCCACACACGGGGCTCCCGGATATCATCATGTCGACGAGTCCAAACTTCCCCACCGAGGGGACATTTGTAACGACGCTCAACGGGAAGAGGTGTACAGCTGTGCCGAGATCCAGCACCCAGGCCAGCCCTCCGCCGGCGAGCACCACAAGTACGAGCTCGTCTTCATCGTCTTCGTCAAGCTCGTCGTCCTCGTCCTCGTCTTCTTCGTCGAGTTCGCCGCTGCCTGTAGTAGCTACACCAGCTCCAGCCTCACAGCCGCAAGTGCTTGTGCCGCCACCTCAGGTAGAGCCGACGACGACGGCCGCCCCGGTCATCGTCGCGCCGCCTCCTGCCGTGGCGACACCCTCAACGTCAATACCACAGTTTCCCCCTCCCGTCAGCTCCAGCTCTGTCTCTAGCTCTGTCACTATAGAATCAATACCTTCGGTAGCCGTTGCGCCACAACCCCAGGCTAGTGTAGCTGACACCAGCGTCCCAGCGGTCCCGACCCCTGTGTCGACCTCGATAGCAGCGGTGCCGACCTCACTATCAGCTGTGCCCACTCCGTCGGTGGCTGATCCTGCAGTCGCCCCGCCGCCGCAGAGCGAGCTCGCTTCTTCCTCAACCGCGTCGTCTGCGGCGCCCTTGACGACGATAGGTGCTGGGGCTGGGACGCCAGCAAACAACCCCCAGGCGCCAGATGCTGCCGAGAGCACTTCCGGGGTCAATGTGGTCCCTGTTGGCGGGAACGCCGGTGGGCCTAGCCGCAGCGGCTCTGGCTCAACTATCGCCGTGGCAGGGGGCGTGGTCGGTGGTGTGGCAGTCATCAGCCTGGTTGCCTTTTTGATATGGTTCTGGAGGAGGCGGATGTTGAGGAAGCGGCGGAGCACGCTACTCACACCATTGTCCGCTGATCCAGGATTTGGAAGGGATCGGCAGGGAGGATATCTCATCGAGCGTGACAGCATCGGGCCTACTCCCCGATCCACCAAGGTCAAGGTCGCCCTGAGGGCACAGTACAGCCGTGTCCGCGGCCGCATCGCGCGTAGTGGCAGCATACGCAGCATCTCCAGCACAAACAGCGGGCGCAGTGTTGATATGAACAGGGGCAACTCTCAGTTCATGGACGCATCACCTGTTGCCGACAGAGGGAGGAAGAACTCGTCGGCTCTGCCACTGAGCGACGGGGACAACGCATCCTTCAAGGACCGGATAACGGCCGTCTGGTCCAAGCTCAGGGGGCCCAAGATGCGTGACCCAGGATGGAACGAGAACAAGAACGACATATTCGCTGCCCGCGGACTTGGTGGCAGTATGAAGGAGAAGGAAAACCCAAGGACCAGGCCAGTAACCAACAAGCCCGATTTCCTCACCCTACTCAACATGGACGACAACGAACTGGATCGAGAGGCCCAGAGACGTCGAATGTCACGGACACGCGGTGGCAGCGACTCCTCCGTGCTGGGAGGCCTGAACCTGAGTTTCGGCCAGGACCCTTTCAGCGACGTGAACGCCATAACCAGCAACAGTGCCAAACCGGCCCCGTTCCTCGTCTCAGGCGCCAACAACCCCTTCTCTGACGCGAACGCGATTCCAGGACCCACCTATGCCCCTCAACCGTCCTCTTACGTCGCCGATATCCGCCGCTCGAGGGGCCAGTCCGTGGGCACCACGATCGACTTGAACCAGGTCATGGATCTAAGGGTGGTCAATGGGGTGTCCCGGCCACCCAGTGGAGCGACTGCACGGCCAGGTGGTTACGAATCGACAATGTACATGCGCGAGAGCGCCGCGAGCTTCGAAAGCTTCAACACCAGGCGCAACAAGTTCCGGTCCGACCCCTTCGACCTGGAGCCGCTGTCGCAGGGCTCGAGCACCTTCGACCGGTCTGCGGTGGCGTCGAGCACGTTCTCCACCGTTGGCAGCAGCAGTGGCGGGGGGCGATTTGACAGCACCAGCGGGAGCATCCCGATCGGACACCACCAGTCGGGCGTGGGCTTGGGCAGCAGATCCGCGGCCGGGGGCGACGTCATCCGGAAACCAGTGCCTGCCGCCCACGCGAGGGAGAACAGCCTAGGCAGCTCCAAGTACACCAGCGGCGTCAGCGAGGGCAGCATGGACGACTGGAGCGACCCTGGTCCGGACGTGGGACCAAGGGCCGTTTACACTGGGAACAACCGCAGGACGAGCCAGGGCAGCGTGAGGATGGGCTATGCTTTATGATGATTCCCTACCTACACCACTACCACATCCACTATACCACTACTATTCTTCTCCTTTTTATCTTTTGATATCCAACCACCTCATCCACGTACATCTACGAGACACATGACCAACTACCAACAATCAAAATTCCTGTACATAGCGCACATATCGCGCCACCGCCGGAGGCGGCTGGGCAAACGGCGGACGGAAGGAAAGGAAAAGGCGACGATTGATGCAGGCCGGCGTTCGGTTCTTCCGAGGCAAGCCTCGAACCGCGGGGAAGACGAGCCGGAGGGTGCTTGTCAAGAAAGAGACACTAGCTATGGGAGGTGCCGTGTCCCTCAGCAAGAGCGAGTCCGAAGTACATGTATCGATAAGTGGAACCTGTATATACAATACCTACTCCAACCCCAGCGCGTATATAACACAAAAAAATCATACGAGCTCAGCAAGGAGTGGCGAGGACGGATGCTCGGGCCCTCGAGATTGGTGTGGGATTGAATTCAATAATGCTATTGCCCCGACGAGAAGATCTGTCCGTTCCAATTATTTCCTCTTGTGATAACTTGCTGCTTGATGAGTACTAGCATACTCTGCGGCCACAATCAAGATGATGAGCAGGAAGTGATAGTACCGGCGAAGAAGTCATTGGGCTAAATCGCCAGTGAGACCAAGATGTCAAGTTGAGGTGTAAGTACATATAACACCATAGTCTTCATGCATAAGGACATATCGAATCAAAACACGTGTAAATTTCCCCATCACAGGGCACATGAATATGAAATCCCAAGCCTGGCCAAGCCAGAGAGTCATTACTTTCATCCATCTACGTCTCGCTCATGCTCAACACGCTGTGTCTACAACAACCTCCGCAGTAGGCTCACCGCTCGCAGCCATCAGGTTCATCAACCTCCCCTGACCTGCTCGTTCTATAGACCAAAAACAGACATCAATAACGAACGCGTTTCATATCCAAGAGGGGTATCATGCCGGCCCAATCACTCGTATATACCCCGGGGCCCTCGTCTGCTCCCCTCGGCCCCCTGTCAATCATCATCATCCCTTGTAAATGCTGTCAACGGTCGGTTTGGTATAAATTGGGTATCATGGGCGATCAGACTCCAAAAGTGAAGGAAAGGACAAGAAAAGAAAAGAGGAAAATCCAAAAACTCCGCGAATTTGGGTGGTGTGGAATGAATCCCGGCAATTCTCCTGGTGTGAAGACATCCATTACACCAACACCCGACGGCGGTCAAATCATGCTGATGTTGTTGACATTTACGCCGAAAAGTATTTCCGGGCGGTCCTCGGCTTGCCGGCCTCCTTCCGTACGGCCCAGCCCTTGATGGCGATGAGTATGATTTCCCACGCCATTAAGACGCCAATCAGGCCCATGGTCACGGTGTACATGAACATGGCGTCTAGGTTCTGGTTGATCATGCCCAGGACAGTGTCACCGCTCGAGGCCATGAAAATGATGCCGCCCGCCATCAGGCCGAAGCTGGTCAGGAGCTCCGTGGGCGGCCGCGAGGGCAGGATCGACGTGGGCGGCTTGAGATACGTGAGGACGTACGAGAAGGCGCGGGCGAAGGAGGCGCCCGTCAGGAGGTTGCCCCATTGCTTATGCACCATGGAGCTGATCATGGTCTGCTGCGTGTGGCTGGACATCATGATGCCCAGGAGTAGGATCACGAGGGCCGGCATTGGATTCATGGAGAAGTTGTAAGTGCGCGGCTGCTCGAGGGCCGTCTCGCGTTCGTCTTCATCGTACGATTCCCGCGCTGCCTCGGCGACGGTGGTGTTCAGCAGGTCGCGGATGCTTGTGGACTCGATCAACATGCCACACTGGAGTTGGAGTATAAGCGGTTAGCGTCGCCCGCGTTGGTGCAGTAGCGCGTGCCGGGTAGGACGATGAGGCTCCGGGGAGGGACGACTACTTACCAGACCACCTCCGATGAAAAGCACAGTGATTGAGATGTGCTCGAGGTCCTCGAAGCTCCACTCGCCGCCCCAACCGCCCAGATGTTCCAGGAATATGTTGGTCGCGCCGTAGGTGAAGATGAGAGCGCTCTCGACGAACTCAGCGGAGGGCGTCCATCGGCCGCTGGCAGACTTCGGTTTCACGTTCCATGCCTGTACCACGTTCCGCGGCGTCAGTATTCTGTTGCGACACGCAAACATTGGGCTGCTTGTCGGTTACAGCAATAGGCTGAGAACTTACCCATCCAAGCTCACCGAAACTACCGCACCATCTTCCAAGGGTGAAGATGCCGAGCCAGAAGAAGATGCCGCCCTTGATCCAATGCGCGAGGCCCGTGAAGATCATGCTGCCTTCGAAGAGCCGGCCATATGTGACAACTCCGGTGCAAAGCGCCACAAAGCCCAGGATCATGCTCGTGCGATCAACGATGTTGTAGCCAAGGATCAGGACGCGCCACGCGCGCGACGAGATCTTGCTGCCGATCTTGGTCGCGAAGTTGCGGATCGCGCCACCTCGCTGCACGGTAGGGAGACCAGCATCTGCCTCGAGATCCTCGTCGTCGTCGTCGAAAGTCTTGTGCGCCGTCTCGGCACCGGGGCTGGCCAGCGTGTCAGGGGTCGACGAGAAGGAAGGGCTCCTTAGCGATTCGGGCCGGGACGCTGTGCCGTGGCCGCTATCGTCCGAATGGCGGTGCAAGGCGCTGTACGGCGAGCTATGCAGCCGGTGGTGCTCCTCCATAGCAGCTCGCGAGACAGGGAGGAAGCCCTGGCGCTCCGCGTTGTTGAGCGCACTGTCGGTCTTCTTGGTGAATGCGCCTGCGAGGCGGCCCAGCAAGCTGACCAAGATCTGCGCCGAGAGGACCCACGTCACAACCCAGCCCAGCTTATGGTGCGCATTGTTGGGGTATAGGTCGGGGGTTTTGGCGTTGTAGATTGTGCTGAATAGGACGCCCAGGGCGTTGACCGCGAGGAAGGCGAACTGTGTGGGAAGCGTGTATCGTGATCGCGCGAGGGAGAACATGGTCGCTGTCGCACATGGGTTAGCAGGAAATTGCGCGCAAGGCGTAACGGAGCGACACTCACCCAAAGGCAGCACGAAGACCCAGCCCAAGACCATCAGCGCAATGTGGGCAACCAGAGTTCCCCTGTATTCCGTATGGCTAAAGTAGTTGGGCGGATATTCCTGAGCGTCATTGCCCGGCTGCTGGGCGCTCATATTCATGGCTCCGCCCATGTCCCCGTCCATGCTCATGCCCTCATCTCCATGCGCCAGCACGGCCGGGAGCAGGGCTCCCAGCACCGCTGCTGCTGCGAGCAGATGGAGGGCTGGTCTCGTAGCCGATCGCATTCGGACTGGTTGCGGAGGTGACTCTGCGACAAGCAGGAAGCTTGTTGGCTGAGACTGGCGGGCGCTATAGTCACGACGGTGTGCACAGGAGTAGCAAGAGTGGCAAGGTAAGAGCTACTGTCTAGACGGTGTCGATGTGCGCAACCGGGTCTCAGCTCGGCAGCAAAGCCTATGGTATGGATGCTGGGTATAAGTAGCTTGAGAAGGGGGTGGGGACGGGATCAGGGTGTAGGGACGGGGCTCTCAAGGCTGAGGCAGATATGACATGGGACGACCAGACGAGGCGAGGCCAGGCGAGGCGGGCGCGTGTTATATTGTTCGGACTGGGCCCGTTCGTGGTCATGGTGGATGGGGCGGCAGGTGGCACCTGCCGAGAGCAGTCGTGGGCAGAATGGAGCACAGTACTTCCATGACTGGGGGCTAGGCCAAGCGGTGGCCGGATTGGTAATGGGAAACAGCGAAGGAGAATCAATCGGAATCTGGAGGGCTGCCCGTAGAAGCCATTTCGGTCTGAACAGGCCCAGTTTATTCCCGAATGCAGTGAGTGGTGGGATCGGAACCAGCCCACGATCATAGTAATGTGTACTCCAAGTACCATCTTCAACTGCACCGGCCCCATCCCTCCTGGAGGGCTTGACCAGTGCGGGCTGGAAATACTTACCTAGGTCTCACAGCATGCTGACGCTTGCCTCCTTGCCGCTCCTGAGATTCATGGCGCCTTCCTTGGGCAGAGGCCAAGATCCGAGGCTGCCGAGGCGGCGCGACTGGGCAATTAGTTTGGCTGGGTGAAAGAAACCAACGGTCGGCCGTCCAGCTAGCAGCTAGGGAGCTGTAGCTCTCCCCAAGGCTGGGCGAGGCTCAGGAATCGCACACTGTGGGCGGACTGTGCGGGGTCGTGAGGACCCCATGTATCCCTGTACCCAGGTACCGAAGGTGGGCCAAAGCTGACCGGCTTCGTCGAGCTCTCGTTCTCGACGACCTCGTCCTCGTCCTCGTCCTCGCGTTTTTTTGTCCCGCCCTCGCCGCCGCCGTGCTCTTCCTCCTCCGGTCCATCCGCAAACTCCGGGCCAGTCACACGCCATCTTCAGTCACATGCCACCCTGCCTCACCACCAACGTGGCCTTGGACCAGACTATTGCATCAAGGTCGATTGAGCCATCCCAAGCAACCTCAAGTGCTGACTCACGCTTTTCCCACCATGCTGATAATCAACCGCAACTGCATGCACAAGAACAAGACGATCGGCCCGTGAGTCACAGTAGTGTGTTGACGCCCTATGCTACCGACTTACACGTACACGCATGCAACAGAAGGCATCCCGGAGTTGGGTTTGGTCAGCCCGGGGTTTCTGCTGGGCGCCACGGAGCAGACCCCACGCGATGACCAGGAATCCGTCTCCATGATTGTCTTGTCAGCTGAACATGATGCAGCCAGAGCGTCCTGAGCATCCTGAGGATTCGTGTGCGTCGCGGCGCGGGCGCAATCCCTCAATCCATCGAGGACGGGACGCCGGGTTTCAGCTTCGACGTTTTCCAACTGCGATGCGCCCCTGGCGAGCGCCCCCGTTTCGTTTCGCCTCAAGCTTGCGTCGAGTCGCGACACAGGTGGCCGCATCTCTGAGCAAATACCGAGCTGCCTCGTACGATCTCGCTGCCCCAGCCGAGCGCAGGTGCTGGCTAGCCAGTGTTGGCATCGGCCTTGGACTGCTGCGATCGTCGATTTTGCGGTGCTGTGCAGTTTATTACCCACGGGGCTCGACTAGTGTCGCGACGTCACTCCGGAGCCCGCGACCCTTGTCACAGTGTCAAAATCTGCCGGCATCTACGGAGCCTCACTTTCTCATGATTGCGATAAGGAGCCGTGCACTACCTCATAGTTGGGCGTCGCTGGCCGCTAAAAAAAAAAGACCCCGTCAGCGACGCCCATCCTGCAACAAAGTACTAGGCAGACTACATGGCATGCGTGGCGGTCCAGCCACGGAGCCCATGCCAGCGCCACGAGAGTTGGGTTAAATGTGGTAACGGCTGTGCTACACCCAAGAATCAACGGTTGGTGAGACCGATGTCGCCAACGTCGAAAACGATCGCGAAACCCAATCCCGATCTGTCAGATTCTGCCTTGCTGGTGGTCTTGATCCCTGACCACAAAACGTTGCAGGTGGGTCCTAACCGAACCCACGAAGTCTGGCACGCCTAGCTCGGACATGTCGGGACCCATTGTGGCCGCTGCCAGATTTTGACCACCCGGTTGCCATGAACGACAGTCTGCTCCACACCACAGCAAATGTGCTGTATAAGTCTGCCGCTCGGCTTCTGGCTGCGGGGCTCTCCATACTCGGGCTTCGGGCGGGAAGGGCGTTCAGGCGCTCATGTTGTTTGGTGCCTTGGTAGGCCGGCGCGAAATGGTCGCTTCCCTGCCCGTCTGACCTGACATCTGCAGGGTGATCATGCTATCATTCGCCCACCTTGATGCATGCAGGGTGAGAATTGCATGGGAATTTCTTGTCCGAGTGTGCCGTGAAATGTTCTGCCTTGGCCCATCCATCCATACGTCGGGCTCGCTTGCTACCGCAATGCCGGCGCGGACCACTGCTGGTACCGGTACCCACCGTTTAACCGCAGAGGCTTCTCTTGGCCGGGCTCGGGTCTATCGTGGCAGATCAGTCACACCGTCGCCCTCGGGGTGCAATAGATGGTCGATTCCCCGATATCATTCCACCAGCCGGAGAATCCAAAACCACAGAGTTCCGCCAGAAATCCCTCCACGTCCAAGAAACGTCAGGAGAATGGACTGGTCCGAGCTGGACCATTGTAATAGCTCTCGGCTATTTTCTTCTGCTCATGGCTATCAAACTCAGAATAGGCGGGCCCGCACTTGTTACTCCGGCCACCAGAATCAGATCAATCTTGAGGTATCTGACGTCCGCGGCATGACTAATCCTCCAGTGCGTCTCTAAAGTGGACATGGCACCCCAGGCCGGACGGTCACCGCTCCCTCCCGGGACGCCGGCGGGCGATTGGTATCCACTTTTCCCGTGAGGTCACCGATTCTGTATTGATGACGAAGAGGTTGGTGCTGCATGATCCTTGACTATGAAGTAACGGTCCTCGCTGGACCTATCGAATTTGTTCTGGAGCGGCCTGACAAAACAGAAATAAAATAAGTGAAAAATCTACATCCATATGGCGTGGCAGCCCCACTAACATGGGGATTAGGCGCATGCTGCACCTCTTTGACTGTGGTAACCGACGCCCAGTCGCTTAAGCGCGCCGTGTCCATCTTTAGCCATGTCGACGAGTCGCCCTCTGGAGGCTCAAAAGAGTCAGGATGTGCAAAAGTCCGTAGGACATTACGGAGAATTGTACGGACCCGGACTTTATCGCTGCTTTGTTCGTGTGTGCGCGTCGCATCGTCGCCTGTCCGCGTCACCATTCTGAACGAAAACTGTTCTTCCGTTTTCAGGAACGGAAGAAAAGACGGGTAGCAAGCCAGCATCCAGCCGGTCATTCGTTGCCAGTCAGGTCGTGTTTCCAATTTCGGATGAACTGTGCTTATCTCTGTCGTTCACGTTTCCGAGGGTGATGCTTCTTTCGCTTCTGGAATCGAACCATCCGGGATCAAGTTGTTTCCCCTAATTCTCTCGTTCTTTTGTCTTGTGTGCAGCCTTGCTCTGTATGTAGCTGCTGCTAGATTGCAGGTGCAACTTACTCTCTACCTCTGAACAGCCCAAAAATCACCTGCTTGTGCTCTCGGCACTCTGCCTCATAGAAGGACAAAAAGCTTTATGAAACAAAAAAAAAGTAGTACATGGGAGAGAAGGCGTGGTCGTGTACCACCAAAAGTCGATGAACATCGCTGCCAGGAGTCTGTCTCGTGCTCTGCGACGGAGCCGTTGAATAGGATATCTCAGTGTTCGCTTGCATTCAACAATTCTAATACCAGTCGTACTAGGATATTGTTTGTTGATATGGTACTAAGCCGCACTTGGTGAGCTGATCGAGGACAAGCCCGTACGACAAGATCGATCTTCGGACATGCATCTTAGCGTGTGCCTTATTGGAGCGGACAGTATATTTGTGAAATCCCGGGACACGACGTCGAGAAACTGCAACGCGGCGAGGTGATGTTGGTTCTGACTGATGGAGCCCTTGGCCGTAGTTGAGAATTATTGTCTTTGGTTCAAATCCACCGATGCAGATTTGACATTGAAAATCGAGGGTGACACTAGCGTAGGTGGTCTCGTTTTTAATCTGTATACATATGCCTCTTTAAGCAGTATGCATCAGTCCCTTCATACAGTGATAAACGCTTAAGCACCTAGCGTTAAAAAAAATACAATGCCGATAACAGTAGGTTTCGAACACAATTGTAGACACTAGCGTAGGAAGACATCAACTTGAGTTTCTGGTTTGTGAGGATGAGGCACCGTCTCTCTGACAACAGGCTTTGGGGAAAGTGGCTCGGGTTAGGCGGTGATGCTTATCCTCTTTCTGCTGAAAAGAGGTTACCCAGTCGCAGTCAGTACAATCACTTTACTTGATTCGTTACCTCGACTGCGACTTGTGAAAGACCGCCTCCAGCAGAGCCCAAGCTAGTCGAGGCCGAAACATAAGTAGCGAACGACCGAAATCCTGTGGTTGTCTATATTCCTGAAGCTGTCGAAGACTGCAGAATTTTATTCGTAGTTGAAATTGGGGCTGGGACTCGCTGTCACAATCGTCACCTCACGTACCAGACTTGGAAACGAAATGCCCTACGTTCCCCCCTTCCCATAACCCATCCCCTCCCATCTCATCATATCTCGCCATAACAGCGGAGAGGCCAGGTTCCCGGCTGTTGTTCAGGTCAAGTGTGGTCCAGCTTGCGCATTCTGCCCGAGTGGGCAATTTGAAGGAGGAGAACAGCCAGGTTTGATTCTCATCTCTGGTTAGGCTGTTTCTTTGTCTCTCCCCTTACTATTCTGTTCTCACACACTAGACCTCTCTCCATGTCATCTCTTTACAACAAAATTTTGCTGCAAAAATGAAATGTCTACTTTCTAGCTGCACAGCATCGGGTCGTGCAACGCGAGATGTGACGTTAGACGACTAGTGGCTGTAGCTGAGGATATCACTCACTGCTTCTGCTCCGGAGAACATGCGCAACAGCACAGGCTATCCCTGGTGTAAGGACACCTGCAGATACGGCTGGGCCCAGCTGGGAACTAATGGAAACTTGCAATTGGTGAGTGGGATCCGGTGGGGGGGGGGTGTTGTTAAGAATGGCAAGCAGGAAGGACTCAGGGGCATGTCAGCTTGAGCTGGCCGTTCGATCCTTTGTCCAACATGTCGGACTTCCTGCTCAAACGTATGGGTAGAACTGAAAGTATACAGTCTTTGAATCTTTGGGTATAGCGCGTTGTTATGCCATAAGACGTTGCGCTTCAAGAGACATGGCAGAGAAGGAGCCTGCGTACCAGTTAGACATGAAAGGGCCAGAAATACCTGGGTAGGTCGTCATACCAGTCTCCCGGATGCGTCGAGCTCTCGAGAAACCTAGCCGCCTCCGCTGGTGGTACCAAATTCCACTTCTGAGTAATTTCCTTGAGCTGCCGCAAAAGGCACTCACGCCCAGGAGCCGGACAGGAGTCCGAGCTGGCAAAAAGAGCCAGCGGCCATATCAGATACCGCGCCACTGTTGCCAGGTCAGCACCTCCTCGTGCGGCTTCCAGTAGCTCTGGCACCATGGCCAGGATCTCGGCGGTAACCTGTTCGCTGTTTTGGCGGCCGACGTCACGGATCACAAGGCCCCCGTCGTCGATGAGCTTGGGGTCTTCGCTGTCGAAGTCCTGCGACTGGAGCTTGTGATTCAAAAACAAGCGCACTATGCGCATCGTGATCCACGACCTGGCGGCACGGGCGTATTCAGGCCCGGGGCCAGGGCGTGGAAAAGGCGCCGTCGCCCTCGAGGCGATGCTTGCATCGAGCTCCATCGTCTGCCGCACAGCCTCCAAGTCACCGCCAACGCCCTTGTGGGGGTTCCCTAAGAGCCTTAACCTGATTACATGGTCTAACAAGCCGTCAATCCTGAGCTCTGCGGCAGTCACCTCTCCTCTGCTGAAATCCTCTTTTGTGAACTGGACCGGCTCGGCGCGCAGGACGCAGGAAATCCGAACTTGCTGGGCCGCAAGGCGGTCGAGCTCTCGCCCCGGAGAGGAGCAATCTGTACGGTGCTGCCGTCTTCGCAATCGGAGCAGCGCCTGGGTGCCTCGTGCATGGGCGAGCCAAGCTGTGCGGGAGGAGGGGCCGCGGAGGCTCAGGGACTCGAAGAGGGCGAGGAGGAGCACGGAGAGCAGGGTCATGTCGGCGGCTGCAGTGCTGGGGTCTGCAAGCGAGGCATTTGTGTGGGAGAGGGCGGTGCCGTACATGACAGATGTGGTGTGCGTCAAAGTAGGCAAGAATGAGGGTGGGAGCGTCATGGAAAGATAAGCCAAGGAGGTGGCGCGGAGTGCGTCGAGAGCTGGGTTGGTGAGCTGGAGAGAAGGATGGGAGAGGACGCAAGATAGATTTGATATCGGCGCGTAGTTGCTCAGGAAGAAGGCTGCCGCAACGTCTTCGATGGCCCCTGGGATAGGACAAGATAGTACAGGCTTGAGAGTGTCCACACCACGGTATTGTTGTTTTTTGGTGGTGGCCGCGGCATTCTCATTGTTGCATGTCGACGAGTCTGCAGTTTGGTCGCTAGATTCTTCACTGGACCCAAGATAACCCGGCAGCAACGGCAAGGAGCCTGACCTCACCGGAGCTGCAGGTCCCTGAGAAGGAGCCCCTGGAGAGCAGGTCTTGAGCAATGGCGTTCTCTTCTGGGCCTTGCGCATTACACTCTGCGTCTCATCCCGAACGCGAAGGCCGGCGAGGTCCAAGTACCCAGGGCATTTGACGAACTTGCGCGCACACTGTGTACAGCCTGGTCTTGCCCTGTCGCACTATGCGTTGTTGGCAAAACCCATCCCATGGCTCCATTCTGAATGACGGCCTGCTTACCTTGGCTCGTCTAGGCCGGCACGCATGGCACGATTTCGACGGCATTTTTGAGTTCCCCATCTCAGGAAACCGGGGCAGGACGTATGTTCTTGTCCTGGGACTCCAGAGCAATCCCGTTGCCGCGGAGGGGGGCAGTGAAAACGAGTGCAGTAACTGGCGATCTTTGAGTGGCTGCTCTCTGTTTTGCAGAAGTGTGGCCCAAAAGGAGTCGGATGTGAGACAGAATATGGATTGTACACATGAGAGGAGCTTGGAAGTTCATTTGAGCATAGCCCGGTCCACAACGGTTGGGACATCGCAGGTACTTGGGTACTTATTTTCGACGAACCTTCCCAATTAGGAAACACGTCTAAGCCCCATCACCACTCTCAGGCACCATCTAGTAGCTGTCTTCAGGCCTGTGGAACCAGTGAGCCATGGAGCGCCGTTTCATTTTTTGTAGTAATACGAGATGTTCATGAGATTAGAGAGATTTCAGGCTGTGTATTTGATGTGGCCGGTGTATGACCTTTTTATAAATGAGTATACATAACGAGCACCTGGGCAAGAGACGGTTTCTTGTCCCCGAGCCAATCCCCTCAGCAAGCCTTTCCTCATGAATCAAACAAAACTTTTCTGCATATCTGCCGATAAATACAATCTCTGTTCTCCTCGGCAGCTTGTGTCCTGCGCTGTTCCACCAACTGGCCAGCATGCGGCTTGACAGTAGAGGCGATGTGTCTATCGTCGAGCTGGTCATCTATTCGCCGCTGCTAGTCGCCGCAGCACTTCTATGCCAAAGACGTGGATTTGAACGTTCCTCTGGCTGGGTCTTCATCTTGATCCTCTGTATCATTCGAATTACCGGCTCGGCATGTAACTTGGTCACATACAGCGCACCATCCACAAGTCTGTACCAAGCCGTGTTTATCCTCGACTCGATCGGCATATCCCCTCTATTGTTCGCTACACTCGGACTCCTAACAAGGATGTAGGCACTTCTATCTACAAAATCCAACCTATTTCCCACCTTTCATTCTTACCGATGGGAATGGCACTGACCCTAATCGTACTTTTAGGTTTACCCGGATCCAAACACACTCCGAGACCAGCATCAGCTCCAAGCATTTCCGACTCGCTCAGCTCATCTTCACCGGCGGCCTAATACTTAGCATTGTTGGCGGGGTCAACGCAAGAGCTGCGGCCAGCCCAGGCACTTTGAGCCAGGTTGCCATCATCCTCTACTTTATCGGCCTGGCCGCCTGTGTTTTCTTCGAGATATCGGCCTGGGCCAGTACGGCAGCGTGCGGCCTTATGCCGGCGAGCGAACGCAGCGCCATCTACGCTGTTGCTGCTGCTGTGCCTCTTATTTTCACACGCATTTTATTCTCGGCTCTGGCAGTTTTCCTACATGACTCAATATTCAGCATTGTGCGAGGCTCAACGGGTGTCTATGTGGGAATGGTCGTGGTAGAAGAAGTACTTGTTTTAGTCATGTATGTCACAGTGGGATGGCAGCTGGACCGATCGGACCACATTTGAGAACAGGATCAGGATGGAGGAACGAGACTCGAAGGGTGAGGCGCAAAACGTCGTTCCATACGGGTCAAAATATGTACGAGAGAGAACAGACATCGTGCGCCTCGATCAGATGCTCGAGCACGCGTGGTTCTCAGCAACAAAGGCATTCATGAATTAGACCTATGGCTTTAAACCTAGTAGAGACTTATTGGTTGAACAGCGGCGGAGCCTTGTGATGTTAACAAAAGCGCCGCTTTCGTGCCTGCTACGCACGCAATGGTCCGTCAGTACCCAGTGTCGTGTGACAGTTTAGAGCTGAAGTCGTCAGTCTGTGGCTGGGATTAATTACTTCACGTCCATAAAATTCTATCCAATTCTGGCGTTGCTCCAAGATCCAAACTGTCCAGCTTTCTAATTGGCGTTGATTCTCAAAATGTGGGTGTGGGTGTGTAGCTTGTCGCCCTCAGGGGCCCCAATCGATTCTAGGTGACGTCATTCTTCAGCCTTGTGGCATCCGGCAGACCGGATCGATGAGACACTTTGATAAACTTAGAGCGAGTCGTGCGAAGCCACCAGTCAATGCCAACATGCGAGGTCCATGTGCTGGCTACAGGGCTGATCGATCAGTCAGAGCCCACTTGTCACCTTCCTTAGACACCTTGCCCTCCTTCTCAAGCTTCTGCAGAACCTGTATGACCCCGCCTTGGGCTGGCATGTGCAGCGTCTCGGGCACGTCGTGGTAGATGATCTTGACCAGCTCCATCGGCTCCCAGGAAGCGGTCCCGGTCGCGTCATTGACGGACCGCAGGGTCTGGGTGATCTGGTCCTCGCGCTGCTGGCGGTGGGAGATGTACTCCCGTATCTTGGCAGGCCCGTCGTCGATGACAGGGCCGTGGCCCGGGTACGCCCTGCCGCCGAAGAGCTCCTTCATCTTGTCCAGGCTGGCCAGGTAGGTGGCCAGGTCCTCGAACACTGCCGTGCCTTGGCCGAGCACGTTGTCGGCGGTGAACAGGGCATTCTCCTCCTCGAAGGCGAACACCATGTGGTCCACGGTGTGGCCCGGGGTATGGACGGCAGTCAAAGTCGCCCCGTCAACGCTGAATTTCTGCCCGTCGGCTATGTCCAGCTGGCCGTCCTCGGGCTGATTCTTGAGCACCTTGGTGCCCGCCGAGAGTGCCAGAAGGTCTTTGATGCCCCCCTGGTGGTCCCCGTGCCAGTGTGATATCAGAGCGTGGGAGATCTCGGCGTTTTCCTCGGCCAGCGTCCGCCTGAGAGCTGCGATCCACGAGGGTTTGCCCTCGCCGGTGTCAATGAGCAGGCGCCGGGTCCCGGTGCCCACGAGATAAGTATTTGTGCCCTGCAGGCTGAACTTGCCGGGGTTGCCGCCTAGGATGCGGATGCAGGCCGGGCTGAGCCGTTGCACCTCCGGCAGGTGGACGAGTTGGGTGGCCATTCTGGACTTTGCGAGAAGTGCGATTGTCGGGCGCATTCAGTCCGCTGCCACTGCTGCGACTCCCTGGTGCATAAGTACCCGGTCTGCTGTAGATAATGTAAGCCTGGGGTCGGGTAATCACTTTGGTAGCCGGTTCTGCTCAGGAGCCGAGGCATCGCCATGGTGAGGCGGGATGAGGTGCGAACGGCTTCCCGCCCTGCCTGCCAGGTCAGGCTCGCCGAGTCGGCGCCGGGACTGGCCGTTGGAAGGAGGGCCATCCCATGTGTACCATGCTGCCTGCATATTATCTACTCACGGCATGAACCTTCATTTGTATGACACATCAAGAAGCCTCGATGTCAGAGCAGTGGAATGGAATGGGGTGGAGGGTCAGCTTATAAGCATGAGCTATCGTAGATTAAATATGCTCCTTCTCCGCCTAAGCCTCGAATCAATCATCTCAGAAGACGTGAACTAGGTATCTACACGGTCCAGCACGGTCTATACGGTAGTGATAATTGCAGTTGCGAAGGAATGGTACCTGGCATAATTCACAGTGATGAGTCCATCTGTACACCTACCTGTGGGTGGACTAAGTGTGTCAAGGGGTGGCCGCTATTAGAGGGCTGCGGGTGCGAAATGATCCCTGTGCCCACCACTGCGATAAGCTTTTGCTCCAGGTTCCTGGGCCGTCCCAAGGCTGCCGATAAGAATTTACAAGCACCCGCCCGCGTGCCACCCTTGGAGAGAAGCTGGACGATCTGAATAATGGCATGTGTTAATTAACAACTCCTCGAAGCTGTTCTCAGTCGCATACCGGTCTGGTCGGCTCGCTCCTATACTGGAAAATCCCGGTGAGAACAACTGACGAAGCGGTCTCCCAATCCGTAATCGAGCTGTAGGGACATGCAGGCTGACTTACTTTCTGGCTGTAGCTCGCAGGTCGGTCCCTCTCGCGCCTTCCCGCCCGTGTCGCATCCTCATCCCCATCGACATCCGCGTCCGACATCCCCTTCCTTTGCACGATCCCCTCTGTCGAGCCGAGGTTCCTGTGCGATTGCGGACGGGCAAACAGGCTGTGGGACGAGGCCTTGCCATCATAAGTTCGTTGTTCCCGAGCTCTGAATCGGACCGGACTGGCGGAGTTCGCCATTCATCGGCACGAGAACTTGTTCTTCCCGGTCGGGCCATCGTCACTGCCTCTGCAATCGAAATTGAGTTCGACCACTGCACGACACGCGCCTCATCCCACAGGAGATTGTTCTCCCGCCACAGACTCCCTCTGGAGACCGAAATAATTGACCGCATATTAAAAGAGAAGGGAAAGAAACACTCAAAATGGCAACGCGGCCGCAAACGCCGGCGTCTCCCAAGAATGTCAAGATCAACTCGCCCGTCCAGGGCATTCCGGTGTTTGGCTGTGGTACGGCTCTGTCATGCCCCTTTCAATGCGCAGTGCCCATCACACGAGCAAGCTGACATGACATGTAGAGCATGCACAACGCCTCCTGAGCCAGAGCCAGGAGACTACGAACACCTGTATACAGCACTACAAGGCCATCCTGCGCTCCATCTTTGACAATGTCCCCATAATCCCTCAGATGCGCAAGGATTCGGACGGCAAGGTCATCAGTACCCTGACCAGCAACTACCTCTGCTTGCAGTGTCCGGCCATTGAGAAGGAGGAGACCATGGCGAAGCACGGCACCAAGAAGAGCCACCGTTTCTGTAGGTTATCATGAGGGTTACCGCAATGGTTTCTGCTACTCCGAGCTGACACGCGTGCCAAAGTCATCGACTCTAGGAGTGGGTCGCTGTTCTGCCAAATGTGCGATGACTTCGTTTGGGACCCAACCTTGGAGGATCTTAGGAACCGCAAGATTGATACAGGCACCTTTTCTAGTAAGACAGAACTTGCTTTTCACCTTCCGTTGTAAACCTCTATGCCAGGCTCCCGAGCTTTCTCACCGTCACCAGCCTGCCCGTGCGCATCAGAACTGACAACTCGTAGGTCGCAAAAGGAAGTACGATGAGCTACTGGCGGAGGCGATCAAGGAGGACCCCAAGATTATCACCGCGAACACCATCATGCCGTCCTGTAGGGCAGACGGCTTGCGTGGTATATACAACGCTGGCGCAACCTGCTACCAGAACGTCATACTTCAGAGTTTCCTGCACAACCCCATCCTGCGGAACTTCTACCTGAGTGACGGTCACTCGAGCAGTAACTGCGAAGTACCGCACTGCCTTAGTTGCGCGATGGACGACATGTTCCAGGATTTTTGGGGCTCCGAGGTTACTAATGGTTACACGGCAGCGAATATCCTATCGAGCTTCTGGATATCAGAGAACAAGGCATTCGAGAACCTGGTGACGACAAAGGAGCAGGATGCTCACGAGTTCTTCCAGTTTCTGGCCGAGGAACTGCACGAGCGTAATGGCGACGGCAAGAGGCCGGAGATTGGCAGTGAGCACAGCTGCAACTGCATCATCCACCAGACATATTACGGCAAATTACAGACCACGACAACATGCCAGAACTGTGGCGGCGTTACGAACCAGGTACAGTCATTTCTGGACCTCAGCGTGGGCCTGGAGAATCTGGCACAGAAGCGGGGCAAGAAGGCAAGCCATGGCAAGACCTCAATGACCCTGCAGGAATGCCTCGAGGACGAATATGTCAAGTCGGACAAGTGTGAGTACCGCTGCAACAAGTGCGATGGCACCCAGCAGGCGAGGCGAAATACCAGCATCAAGAGGCTGCCGAACGTCTTGTCCATTCAGCTAAAGGTACATATCCATGATTCTTTGTCCTTCATCCTCGTCTACACTATTTGCTCGGACCTGTAGTGCTGTGCGTGCGTGCGTGCTGACTGGCTGTGATCGCAGCGGTTTGAGTTCCGAAATGGGACCCGAGACAAGTCAGCAGCCAAAATCGAGACGCAGGTCAACTTCCCCTTGCAGCTTAACATGCTGCCCTACACAAATCGCGCTAGGAACGCGGATGCGAAGGAGACATACGAGTTGTCGAGGTCATGCACGTACGACCTCATGTGTGCCGTCGTGCACGTTGGCGAAATCGACACCGGCCATTACATCTGCTACTGTCGTGTGGGTGAACAGGTAAGCGCCAGTCTAATGATCCTCCGTTGGCCACAGTGATTCGTGTGTACATATGGGACTGACCGGAGATCAGTGGTTCACTTTCAATGACCACCGAGTGGAATTGGCTTCAAAAGCCGATGTACTGGCTGCCAAGGCATATCTACTGTTCTACATCGTCCGGACTCTAGCGTGACAAGGCGGAGAGTGTCGCGGGTTTGGTGGACCTGATGTACGGAGTTTCTCGGGTTTCTGCGTTTGGAAGTAACGATTGTGCATGCATACAGACATATGGTGTCTGGGATATCTTTTTCCTCCTTTTCTCTTTATCCCTTTTACCTGCGGGAAAGACAAAAAGTAACGGGTCGGGTGGTTTCAACCCAGCATTGTCGGCAGGCGTTCCGCGAGAAGAAGGTATCATTAAGTCAGATCTGTTCTACCCCTCCATACCTGATCAGCTTCTGTGCTTGCCAAAACACTCGTCTAGCAAGAACATGTTCCTTGGGGGAAAAAGGCGCCGCGGCTACCGGTCCTCCATGTCAGGTCTCCATTTCCACACCTCGCTGTCAAAGTTAGCGTAGCAGAAGAACTCGTTGCTCAGCCCTCGAGCATGCGCAGGCTCATAGTCTGTAGTCTTGATACCGAATGAGCGGTAAAGCTTGGTCACCAGGTTCTCCATGCGCTCGCCCGTGGAGACCATGAGCCTGACGTCGGCGGCCGGCTTGGCCATCCAGCGCACAGTCAGGGCGGTCTTTGTCTGGCAGTCATCGCTGAGGAAGGGCGGGTCACAGATGATGCGGTCCACGCTGCCTTTGAGATTGGCTGTTGCGCGTCTCCAGGGTCAGTCTTGCACACTACCTGCTTTCTTCTGTGTCTCGGGTGTGGATGATACGGAAGGGAAGTGTGGGTCAGGAGGCGGGAGAGGCGAGTGAGGCCAGGACATGAGATAGCCCGCTTACCAGGGAGTTTGACGGGCTGCATGAAGTCGTAGAACAGGAACTCGGAGAAGACGCCGAAGCGGTAGTCGTGCTCCAGGAGGGTGAGTATCGGCTTGGGGGTCCCCGGCGGTGACGAGGCCCGCAAGGTTGTGTGTTAACGCACATGCCACAGCAGGACGGGATGTATTTGCCTCAGGCTTAGAGGGGGGGCACTTACAAGAATGTTCTTCAGTGCGACAAAAACACTGGGCGTCGACACGACGGCGATGCTGGTCTCGGACGTGGCCCCGTCCAGGAGCTGCCTGGCATAGAGGTCCGCCGTCTCGTCACAGTACTGTAGGCGACACGCAAGCATCAGCAAATACTCTTGCAATACGCACACACATACACACACTCGAACCCCGTGCGGATATGTTCTCAAGCCGGGGCAGATAACAAGAAACAATAACAAAAAAAAGGGCGTACCCAAAACTGCGACTTATTCCAGTCCTCGCCAAACGTCGCCATCGACAGCGGGTACACCAGCGCGGCCTCCTTCTCGCGCCCGGCCGCCTCGCGCTCCTCGGCCGCGGCCCTGAGCTCCTCGAACTGCTTCGCGCGGGCGTCCCTGTCCGAGTAGAACTCCTGGAGGGCGTCGAGGGCGTGCGCAGACAGGGTTCTGCGAAATCCCGGGGGAGGGGGCCACGTTAGTCATTCAAATTCCTTTTATTGGCCCCTTTTCGCCCTCGGTGATCGTCGGCTGGGGACTTTTGCGGGTCTCTTTTCACACTCACATGGGCTCATCGTCGCTGTCGGCCATCTGGGATGCGTCGATCGAGTTAATGCGATTCAGATAATCTAGGTGTTGTGATGTGAATTAAATATCAAAACTCTGGCGCCAGACTTGCGTGTATTTCGGGTGTTTTGGAGATGCCGCCGAGACTTTCGAGGTTCAGATCGGTTGGTGTCGCTTTTTAAGTGGTACAAAATCCGAACCTAACGGGGCTCCTGGCTCCCTGGTCCAAGGTCCAATTCATCGCAGCCCAAAAACTACTGTGAAGGACACCTTTTATAGCCGCTTAACCTGTCGCTGCACAGATCGTCCAGTTCTTCGCATTGCACTCAGATTTGAAAACGCAAAGAAATCTAGCTACGTATTTACAGGCCGTAAACCCCTTGAATATCGAGGTATCTGAGGCCATTTTTCTCTTCCCATTTCTTTATTGATCATCCAGCACATGCAGGTACTTCTTCTCCTCTCTCTTCTCCTTCTCGCTTGCTGGTGGCAGATCGTAGAATGCACCGCTACGGAAGCCTTGCTGTGAGGGGCGTCAGTGCGAAAGTTCTGGGTAAATGGAGGCCGAGATAGGACTTACCACGTAGTGGTATGTGAACTTGCTGATGTCACCTGGCTCAATGCCGAGATCCTTGAAGGTCTTCGCCTTCTCGTCAATCACCTGGTCGATGTTCTCCACCTGGATTTGCTCAGCGGACATCCAAGGCCACCAAAGCACTTGGTTGAGAAGCTTAGCAGCGGGCTCCAGGAATCTCCTGGGCACGTTGATGTGCCGTCGCTGAGAGAAGATTTCTCTGTCGACCAACTCGGCGATTTGTGCCGTAGAGTACTGCTTGGGTCCGTAAAGCTCAAATGTCTGCCCTACGGTGTTGTCGTCGTACAGCATCAGCTCAAGGGCATGGCCGACGTCAATGGACTAGTACATGGTTAGCTTCTTCATCCTGCTTCGACATGACAGGATCGAAACCCACGTGAACTGGCCAGTATTTCTCCTGCATGTGATTTGAGGTAAACAGGTTTGTCTGGCCTGCGAGCTTCAGCAGCAGCTGGTCCTCAAATCCGAACAACGGCGCAGGTCGAACGATGGTCGTCTCAGGGTATATGTCCCGGACTATTTGCTCACCACGGCCCTTGGTGGCAAAGAACGTTGCCGGGGAATTGGGGTCGGCATTGTAGGAGGACACGTGAATGAAGCGGTCTACGTCGTACTTGGCCACAGCCTCTGCGATCCTAGTGGTGCCCTCAACGTGGACATCCTCCAAGGAGAAGTTCCTGTGCTCAGATGTTAGTCCAGAGACCCTGACCTCGGTTCGTCAGGCTGGCGTACTTCGTTGGGTATGTCCGGCCCACTAGGTTGTAAACGACGTCTGAGTGCCTGACGGCCTCCTCGATCGACTCGGTATTCCTGAGGTCGTATTCCTGGTTGCAGATAAGCGATCAATCCCGAGTGGCCAGGACAACACCAGAACGCACAATGAAATTCACTCTTCCCAGATCTCCCGACACCTTGAGGTGGCGCTTGGCCATCTCCTCTCTGTACGGGATGACGACCTGACATCCTACCCGAGCTGTGCGATTCTCCATCAGCGACTCTATTGTTATGCGCGGACTTCATCTTGAGCATACCCAATCGGTTGACAATGTACCGTCCGAGCTGTCCCGTTGCGCCGAAGACCGTAGCCGTGTGTCCTGTGCTGCCGTGTCAGAGATCCATTGCCTCGCCAACATCGAGCGCTGTCGTGATATCGTACCGCCTAGCGATGACCTGTACAAGCCTTTGTCAGCTGATGGCCTGGGCCGCGGTAAAAATGGGCTTGGCTGGGCTACCTTCCACCCTGAACTCGAAAGACAGGCTTCCCCGTGCGTGTAATCGCGACGTCCGATATCGATCGTTGTTGGATGGCTTTCCGGGCGATCTTGGGGAAGGACCGCGATGCGGTTGGTATGGAAGCCATCCTTGCTGAATCCGGGGTCGCAAGAAGGCCGGTAGTGTGTTCAATGGGTTGTCGACCGTTGTCGGGAGTTCGATGAAGCTTCGCCTCGGGCTGGTAATTGGGAAGCTCCAACCAGACGCTGCCAATTCCCAAGCACAATGCCGAACGTTAGAGGACGCTTGGACCAGCCAAAAGGCCGCTGTCCTTACCTAAGCTTCCAGCATTAGATGCGGCGCCTACCCCCCATTCCCCCCTTGCTGCGCTGCGATGCCCCTTGTTGGGTTAGGTCACTTTGTTTTAGAGCGTCATGTAGCTTCCACCTTGGAGCTCTGCCACAGGCTGCACTTCAGCCGCGTCGACCCAGCGACCACTGCCTGCCAACAACCGCATCAGCCACTCAACCTCGATATCCCGAAGGGCTTCTTTCTTTTCCTTTCAACCCGCCTCCATTGCGACCCGACGACTTACGAGACGAGATACGCAGATTTCTGCTACTACATCCAAACTAATCACTCGGACCGCGCACACCCATTAAAGGTCATAATCTGCTGCAGATCCTACGTTCCCCATTCGGTACCAACGACAGCATGAGCAACGACGAGAACACGCAGGCGTTCCTGCAGGAGATCCTTCTCCAGTCGCCAGAACACCTCCAGGCTGATGTCCTGCGGCTTCAAGACCTCTGGGAGCAGAAGCTCTGGCACGAGCTGACCGAGACCTTGATCACCATCTTCAACAACCCCGAGAGCGCCTCCTCCCGCCTCCCCATCTACAACAACTTCATCCTCCAGTTCGCCGACAAGATCAACCAGCTGAAGCTTGTCGACTTGGCTCTGAAGGCCGCGCAACAATGCTCGGGTCAGTACTCGAAGAGTAGCCCGCGCGACCACACGGGAACTCGGCTAACAGTAGGCAGATCTCCAAGAACGCCTCAGCTTCACCGAGGCAGTCGCAAAGAAGGTGGACCCCGAAGAGGAGAAGAAGAAGAACAAGAGCGCCGACGAGGAGGAAGACCCAAACTCAAGAAATGCCTACGTGTACGCAACAGTTGCGGTGGCTCAGGTGAAGCTCGACCTCGGCAATCTCGACGACGCACGGAAAGACCTGGCCAAGGCTGAGAAGAAGCTGGACGTGTTTGACTCTGTCGAGACAGTCGTCCATGCTGCCTTCTACAAGATCAACGCCGACTTCTACTACCTGAAGCAAGACTTCGCATCCTACTACCGGAACGCACTGCTGTACCTGGCATGCATCGACATCAAGAGCCTGGACGCCGCCGAGTGTCGCAAGCGGGCGTACGACCTTGCGACCGCGGCGCTGGTATCCACAAGCATCTACAACTTTGGCGAGCTATTGCTGCACCCTGTCCTGGACGCGCTGAACAACGACAAGGACCGGTGGTTGCGGGAGCTTCTGTTCACATTCAACGCCGGCGACCTGGTCAAGTACGACCAGCTGTCCGGAAGCATCAACTCGGACAAGCTGCTGGCCCAACACAAGGAGAAGCTTCGGGAGAAGATATACCTGGCAGCGCTCACAGAGGCTGTCTTCCGGCGGCCACCGCACGAGCGGGCGATGAGCTTCGCAACGATCGAGCAGGAGACGAAGGTGAAGCCGCACGAGATTGAGCACCTTGTGATGAAGGCTCTGAGCCTGGGTCTGCTCCGGGGAACGGTGGATCAGGTGGATGAGGTGGCGAACATCAACTGGGTCCAGCCCAAGGTTCTCGACTTCAAGCAGATCGATAGCATGCGGTCTCGTCTGGCTGAGTGGGACAGCAGTGTCAACCAGCTGGGCAACTGGATTGAGAAGTCGGGACAGGATGTCTGGGCAGCGTAGTAGGAGATAGATGGTGGGTGGAGATGGATGAGTCGGGCAGTGGTTGCCACGGCTTTGGTATCAAAAGCCGTTGACTCGATATGGGTGTGTAAATGCATTAGAGGCAGGCTTGGAACACCAAAAGAGACCATTATGAGCATATCATCCTAGAACAAGAGATCTTGTCTGATGTCATTGATGCTGAGTACCTTGGTCACTTGTAGCTTGAGGCTCAAAAGTGAATCTTGGCCAGCAGACTTCATTGAACTAGGTCGCTGAAGTTAGGTACCTAGGTACCTTGGGTTGTGCTTGGTGTCGGTGAAGTTTGGCCTAGCCATCAATCTTCCATGCCCAACTCAGTCACCTTCTGGACTTTACAATGAGCCATTCAATCGATATCATTCCTGGCATCTGCTGCTTCTTTTCACACTGCCTTGCCCCACTGACATGCCCACCTGCTAACTGCTGCTACTTGCCTGGTAGTCTGCATCCTCTTCCTTGCAAACACCTTCAAGAATAGCTCCAGCGCCATGGAACAGAATCAACACTCCCATCTTTGGCCTGTTCCCCGCCTGTTCAAGCATCCACCTGCCAGCTTGGCCACCCCAAAAAAAAACACAGGCAATCATGGGCAGCAGTACTGGTTTTTCAAGTCTTGTTTCCCCATGTATCTCCTCGTTGGATTTGCTAATAGCCTGCCAGCATTTCAACGCATCCAACGCGTCCTCCTAACGGATGTGCTTGTTTGCACCGACACAGCACAAACACGCGCCTCAGACCTTGGACGGCCCCAGAACCCATCTCAACTTTCACTCACTCGATATTTCAATTACCCGATGCCGTTGGTTGCCATGCGCTTGCTTTCACAATCCGATCCTTCCATCTTGTTTGGAGGAGCATTCAAGCAAACGGGCTTTGGGCCCATTGCTGCAAATCACAACAATCGGGTCCCTGCTTGATCATGCTGCACGCCAATCCTACGTCATCGAAATGGCCAAACCACAATTTTCCATGATTCAACAACGGCAAACACACTCACCGTTTGCAGCACGTCAGAGGATCCCGTTTGCAACTCGCGGATGTTGTGAGTCGCAGAGCTGTTGCAAGCCGCCATGCGCCTGCGTGGCTCACAGGAAGTGGGAGGCACCACCGACAACACAAAAGATTTCAAAGACACGACAATCATCTGAAATCACTATACGGATAACTGGCCCAAATTCCCAAAACTCAAATTTCAAATTTCTAGCGGCGGACCTCACCTCCACACAGCTTCGATGTGTGAGCTGGAGGGCTCCATCAAAACCAGCTATCTAAGTAGCGTATGAAGGGAGAAATGTAACATCCGATATGGTGTAGTGGCCAACATTCCGCGTTTTCATATCGAGATCCGCGGCGCCCGGGGTTCGATTCCCCGTATCGGAGATCGGATGTATTTTTGCTACTTCACGCAACTCACGCCCACCATTACCCATTTCCTTTTCTATTTCCCGTTTTACTTTCCTGACTTTCCCTTCTTCCTTTCTGTTCCCGGTGTTCTGGAAGTTTTCGTCGATTCTCTAGAATCATGTTTCCCCTTTCCTCTACCCTATTACTTGCTTATCTCTGCAATTAGGTCTTCGATGCTCTATACCCTGCCTGATCTCGACCTATGATCTCCTTTCCTCCTTATAGGGATTCTAGGAGCGAAATACGGGAGATCTGCTACAAGTAACTAGATCTTGGGTTCCGTTTCTCTATGGCTCAACCTGAGGAATGGGTGTGGGCGGTGGGTGCCGGTGGGTTTGCCGGTAGGTCTCTCTAGGTACCATATTGTCCTTCTGTGTGTACATCACCAAGCTGCAAGCGCTCATTACTATGGATCAGGCTGTCGAGTCGAGTGGCTGAGGCGGATGAGGTGTGCTGGGCCTCGTATGGGCTGGGGCTGCCTTGCAACGTGTGTGCAGCTGTCTCCCGACCAAGTGTCTTCGTCTCTTTTCCCTCGCTTCTCCTCTGTTCTCCCTCTGTTCTTCCCCAACTACCTCAGCAATAAAGACTCCTGTTTGAGCTTACCACTGCAAAGGCAGACTGCCATCTCTCCCGCCTCGCGCCTAAACGATAGCCCTAGAGAATGGCCTTTCTCAATATCGACGAGGATGAAATTGAGGAGATGTTGCAGGAGTGTGCCGACGCTGAAGATTTCAGACAGGCGGAAGGATACTTTTCCGGGTGGACAAGGCGGAAACGAGCCTCTGCGAGCAAGAGCTGGTACGAGTAAGTCGGCTGCTAGGCTCCGGTCCAAACTCATGGTCAAAGCTGATAGGCATCTCTAGATTTTGGGCGAAGACCGCTATTGACCCGGACCAGATCTGGATCGACCTCTGTGAACCGGGCCCTAGAAGGGAGCGCGCGCTCAAACTCTGCCAGAAGTTCCTACGCATCTACGCGGAACGGCGGGTGCGAGAATGCCCTTCACTCGGGCCGAACGAGACGGAATTGAAGCGGACAGTCACAGCAGGCGTGACGTTGGTGGATCTTTGGAGGCGGCTGGTCTTAAGCTTTCACAGCACAGTGCTCCTGCGGAAGAGACATGAGGATCCTCGGAACGCGGTGAAATGGAGCCTGTCGCTCAAGGGAGGGACGAGAGGCGAAGGACCTGTCTGCGACATCGTCCGGGTTTGTCTCTGCGCACCTAGTAATCACTCCTAAGTGAAAATGCTAATGCTTACTTTTCTTAGTGGATCGAATCCCACGCTGACGAGATGGGCCTCTCACGGAAGCAACTCTTTCTGAAAAAGGAGGCGACAACGCAAGATATTGCGTTAGTGCTCCAGACTCTCTGGCACCGCGCCCAAGACATCTCATGTACACCCCTCTCCCGGGTCTCATTCCATGCCCAAATCTTGATGCTCGCTCTCGGTGGCTTCCGGCCCGGAGTGGTTGAACGCATTAAATACCGCCAAGTCTCTGTCGAGCTGGTACGCGGTTCTGAGATGCAGAAGCCCAAGCTCGTTGTTACTTTCACCATAACTCAAAATAAACAGCGGGATGATGTCATCAGAAAGGACCAGAAAGATGTGTATGTAGTCAATCAGGACTTCTCTGTGCAGACTATACTTTTACTTATCAACTCGTGCTCCCTAGGCTTTCTTTCTCCGTTGTCGTCATTCCACAAAGCTTATTTTGCCTAGGCAGCCTTGTTGTTGCACAGGGCATAGCGGACGATGCGTTTGAGCCTTCTTTTGGCTCAGCCGAGGCCCTACTACAACGGCCTCTCATAGAGGATCATATCTCTTCCATTCGAATTCCCTGGAAAGAGAGTGCACTTAATAAGGACATCTTTCCGATCGCCATCGAACGTGTCCGTGCTTTGTGGAGGCGAACGCTCCTTGTCGCTGGCTTCCCAGAAACGCTCCGTCTCTATTCATTGCGTGTTGGAGCAGGAAGCAGGCTGAACGGTTTGCAAATCCGAGTCTCCTTCAATACCAAGGTGACGGCCTTCCCTGACCTCTGCTGCCACCACAGGTCTCCTCACGCCCGCCGTCCGTAATTACCTCCTATCGCATACGAGCCGGATGTTCGAACACAGCTACCAGCCGAGACACCTGAAGGAGAATCTCGTGTCCACCTTGGCGCCGGGCGCAGAAGGTGATGACGAGGTCTTTCGTGCCCTGCGCAATTCGTCCTTGCGATGTGACCAATTGGGTCCGATCGATATTTCACCGGCCGAGGTTGCAAGGTGGAAGAATAGTCGGTCTGATCTGAAGGCCCCCCTTAGCTCCGATGATTACGGCAAGTCCGCCCAGATCCGCCTTCTTATTCAGAAGCTGTCACGGGATCGCATTGAAGAACAGAGGAGCCAATATTTCGAGGCGTGCAACCGGAGACGGCTGATTGGGGAAGATACGGACGACCTGCGTGCACCGCAGGCCAGGAACACAATTATGCCGGTCCGATGCGCAGCCATCAGCTCCTTCTTCCAATTGTCCTCGGACTCCTCTGCCGGAGGGAACTACGAGATTGCGTACATCGACCTGCTTGTCTCATTTCTCAACGACACGGAGAGGCAGCAGCCAAGGTGCTTCCTTTGCATCAGCAGCCTGGGGGCTTGCAATGGCAGCAATGATAGCAGCTTCGATTCATGGGAAGATGTCTGGAAGCACAGCAATAAGGCGCATCGAAACCAACGGCTGTGGCCACTATCCTGTCCCGAATGTTCCCGCTTACACCGTGAGGAGACTTTTGAGCAGATCGCTAATATCGGCGAATGGTGCGCCCACGTGCACGAACATCACGCGCCACCAAGCGAAGCTCCGCCGCGGTGTCTGCTGGGCTGTCAGACATTTTCCAAGCCAGACCACCTCAAACACCATCTGGATCGGCGCCACAGAGACCTGTTCAGCGGCGAAAGGCCACTATCCTGCCCGGAATGCTGCCGCTTAGGATTGGAGGCCACCTCGTTTGACAAATTCTCCGACTTGAGGGCCCATGTCGAAGCCGAGCACGATCGAAACCTCCTGCCACCTAGTCTCGGCCAAGTTAAAGTCCACAGGTGTCTACTCTGCGACAATGTATATCCCAGCACAAAGGGCGGGCCATCGCTACACAACACGAAGTCTCACATAGAGAAAGGGACTCTCACTCACTCTTCTCTTTGATACCTTCCATGCAGCCTTCTGAGGAAAGACGCTCAAAATATTTCTCCAGGAGGCGGGCAACCGGGTACCCTTCTCATGATCTTGCCGAAGGAAGAGCTCTGAACCATGGGGCCCTGCAATTCCAACAAGACGTCCGCGTTTGCACAAGACTGGCCGCCCATATCTTGGAAATGGACCCAAGGACGCACACTCAGTCCAAGACCGTCGTGGCCCATGCTAAGCGTGACAAACTTTGCGAAGCTCAGCGGCAGTGTGTTCAGCTTTCCAAAGTCGATAACGACTATCTCGCCTTTGTCGTCAATCATGAAGTTGCCGCCGTGTACATCGCAGTAACAGAATACCAGGGGCTCCTGTGATAGACCACAAAGCAGAGGTAGATTGGGGTATATTCTGCGCATGCCTCGCAGTTCGATAAACTATTTTAAGTGCAAAGGCATTCTCTAGTCAGCCTCACTTAATGACTGTAAATAAGGAGGGGGCCTATATAGCCTACCATATTGAAGTGCTGCTCTAGTTGCTCAACATTTTGGTAAGGCCTGGGCGCCTTATGATCCTTGAAGATAGAATGCCGTATAATACCTCCGCTCACTGATGCAGGTGGAGTATCAAGAGGTACAGGGATGCGCAGAAACTCGTCTAGGGCGAAAGCAACCCGGCGTGATAATGCGTCTAGCTTTTCCTGGGACTGCTCTGGTGACTCGCGGGCCTTATCTTCCAGCGAGCCCACCGTATCGCCACGGATGTATTCCATAACGATATAGGTCCATCTCGCACCGTCGTTGTCCTTGAAAGCGTAGTATACGACTGGCACGCGGACCGGAGAATTAATCTTTTGTAACTCTTGGTGAGCGCGTATCTGATTCACGGCTTCGTCCCAGAATACGCCCCAGCCGTACTTTATCCATAGCATAGGCCGATCTCCAGGAGGATACGCGATGCCCATAGGGTAGGGACCTCGCTGTTGAATTAAGTCAACACAGATTGCTTTGATGGTTGCCGCCGAGGGTATTGTGACACCAGATGGCGGTGGTGGGCCCTGCCACTCTCGCGAAGTTTGCACATCAGCCATAGTACCCCTGACCGAACGACACCTGTCCGGCGAAATGTATGGCAGAGCGTTTCCAGCGAGGGACTGTTCAGGATTGCCGGACGTGTTGAAAGAGGTGAAAGCACGGCCAGTGGTGATTCGATCTGTGATCGGAGTCAAGTTTGCCCTCAGGGTTTTATGAGCTTTCCGAATCTGCTAGCGTGTTAGTTGAGATCGTAGAAGTGCGTCCTAAGTTGTGGTCGAGAATAAAAAGTTCGAGTGTATTTGTGTTGTGTTGGTGACTTTGTGGTGGCTGAGATGGCGGGATGAACTTAGAAGCGGCCCACTACCACCAACCAAGAGTGCATCACAAAAGCCGAATCGAATCCATTCGTTTAGGTCCCCACCTTCTCTTCAGGCTGTGTCACTAAGCGATGAGGCACGTATTGAAGCGCAGCGGTCACATTCTGGCCAAGCTTCGTTACAGAAGGGAGAAGTACCCACCAAGAGGATTGCTTGCGGTCGAATTCGACCTGGAAAAGGGCCAAATATCCTATATTTAGTGGAATGGCCCGAACAGCAAGGCCTGTGTCTATCAATTGGCCTGAAGCTATGGTGTCAGGGATCTTCATCACGGAAGGAGAATCGGTACGGAGAAGGGACTTCTAACACTTATCTACCTTAGATATTATATAGCTTTTCTAATACTTAAAAATATTATAAGAGCTATATAATTTATAAAAAGGAGAAAAAAGGAAAATAAAAAGAAAGGAAGAAAAAAAAAATTTTAATTATTTATATTTTTTAAATATATTATTTCTATATTATATATATATAATTTATATAATATATATCCTTAATTACTTTATTTATATTTAATAATTCTTATAATTTAAACTTTTAAATCCTTTTAAGAAAATAAATTAATTAAAATATTAATATAATACCTTTTTAATAATATTATAATTTATAATATAATATTATAATATTTAAATAAGGTAAATTTAATGCTTTTATTATAAAATTTAAAACTTAATTTATTATTAACCTTAATATTTAACTTCCTTTAATTTAACTCTTAAAATAAAATATATCTTTCTTTATTATAAATAATATTATATTTTAATATTTAAATATTAAAAAAATAATTAATAAAATAATTATTTATAATTTTAATTTAAAATATTAAAAATAAAAATTAAATTAATAATTAAAAAAAAAGAAATTAAATAATATCTTTATATTAAATATATTAAATTAATATTATTTTTAAATAATAAAAATAAATTAATAAAATATTATATATTAAAAAGCTTTATTAAAAATTAATTCTTTATATTTCTTATAAATAAAGATATTATTTATATTATATATAAACTATTTAATTAATTTATTAATTTATTCTTTTTAATATATTAAAAATCTTTTTATAAAATTAAATATCTTTTTATATAATTTTTAATATTATTTTTATTTTTATTATTTAAAAGCTAATTAAAAAAGATTAAATATATTATATATTATTTAAAAGATATTTTTAAATAAAATTAAATTAATTATATTATTTAATTAAAATTAAAAGCTAAAACTTTTATTTTTATTCTTTAAAATATTTAAAGAATTCTTTTATAATTAATTAATTAATTTAATTATATATATAATAATAATAGCTATAAAATATATAAACCTTATATAAAGTAAATATAAAATTATTATAAATTTTATTTAATAATATTAAAAATAAAATAAAGGTTAATTATATTATTAATAATATTAAATAAATTATTAATATAATAAATTATTTTTATTATAATATATATATTATTATTAATTTATAAATATAATTTTTAAATAGCTAAAATAGCTTTATTAAATTTATTTATTATATAAAGGCTATTATTATTATAATTTTATTTATTATAATTAATATAATTATTATTTAATTATAAAGTAATTATAATACTTTTAATATTAATTAAGCTTTTATAATTATTATAAATAATTAAATTATATAATTTAATAATATAAATTATAATTATTAAAATTAATAAATATTATTATATTTAAAGTTATATATAATAATAAAGTAATATTTATAATAATTTTAAATAACTTATTAAAAATCTTTATAATTATTTATTATAATTATTAATAAAAAGAATATTATTTTAATATATATCTTAAGTTATAAAGAAATAATTATTATATATATAATATAAATAATTATTATAATAATAATTATTTAAATTAAATATATTAAATTTATTATTAAAAAAGTATATTATAATTAATTACTTATAAATATTAAATATTAATAAAGAACCCTTTTATATTTAATAAATTAATATAATAATAATTTATAAATAATAATAATTTTATATTAATATAATTATTTAAATTAATAATTATATAAAATATCTTTATATTTTAATAAATTTAAAAATTAAAAAAACTTAATTAATTATAATATAATTAATATATATAATTAATATTATTATTTTAATAATAAATCTTAATTAATTATATTAAATTAAAAATTATTCTTTATTTATAATAATTATTTTATTTTTATTAAAATATATAATTTTATAAATATAATTTATATATAATATTATTACTTTATAATAATAAATTTATTTAATTATAATATTATCTTTAAGTTCCTTTAATTAAAAGTTATTAATTTTATAATATAATAAGGTTATTATTAATAATAATTTTTAATTTATTAAAAATAACTTAATATAAAATTAATATTTAAATAACTTTTATATAATAAAATATTAATTATTATAATTATTTTATTTTTATTAATTATTTTAAATTAAGAATTAATAAAAATATTAAAGGCTTTAATAAAAGATATAATATTTATTTAATATTTATTTAATAAATATATTAAATTTAAAAACTTTTATTTTAATAATAATATTAAAATCTTTATTAAATATTCTTTAATTAATTATAAAATTAAATTAAAAGAAAAAGCTTAATTACTTTAAAGGTTATTATATCTTTTTTTAAATATAAAGTTAAAAATATTTTAAAGCTATTTAAATAATATAATAATATAAAAATAAATTTAACTTTTTATTAACTTTATTAATATATTTATAATCTTTATATTTAAAAAAAAGAATAAATTATATTTTTATATTAATTATTAAATATTAAATTAATTTATATTTATTAATATATATAAAGATTATATTTTATTATTATTTATTATAAAAATCCTTAATTATTTTATTAAAATATAAATATATATTAAATTAAATATAAAAAATATATTATTAACTTAAAATTTATATAAAAGATAAATAAAAATAACCTTTTATATAAAATATAAATACTTTAAATATTTTATAATATTATTTATATTATATTAATATATTAATTATATTTTAAGCTTATATTAATTATATCTTAATAAGTTTAATTAATATTTATTATATTATTTATTTAAATAATATTTTAATTTATAATAATAATTATAAAATATATATATAATATATATATAATATATTTAAATAATTATATTAATAAGATTTTTATCTTAATATAATTAAATATAAATTTAAAATAATTTAAATTAAATTTTTAAATTTTATTATTATATTAAAAAAAATCTTAATAAAATATAATTATATTATAATTATTTTAAATTAATTATTTTTATATAATATTTATAATATTTATATTTTTTTAAATATATAGGATTTTATTAATAATTTATTAAAGGGTTTTTAAAAATTATAATATTTTTAATTAATTATTTAAAAAAAAAGGCCTTAAGGCCTTTAATATTTTTAATTAATATATAAATTATATTTAAATATATTAAATTATTTTTTATTATAGCTTCTTTATTAAAGCATTTTAATTTTATATTATATATATATTTTAAAATTAATATATTAATAAAGGCTATTAATATAATTATATTATAATTATTTAAAGGGTATTAATACCTTATTATTTTTTATTTTTAAAAATTAATATTATTAAAAATATATTATAAAATAAATAATTAAAAGCTATTTATAATTATTAATATTATTATAATTTAAAAATATTATTTTTATTATACTTAAGATTTAATAATTATAATTATAAATTACTTTAATTTTAAATATTAATATATAAAAAGAAATTTATTAATATAGACTATTTATATTCTTTGAGTTCCTTTATTAAGCTGGAACGATAATGATTGTTCTAGTGGGATAAGAGATAATGTAGGTTATAGGTAATTACAGTTAAATTTGGGATGTAGCCTTAGACAGTGATTATTCAATCTTTTGCAAATTAGTGTTGTGTTAGAAGCTGCTAATTTGTATTAAAATTCTTAGTGTTAGACTGTGCCTAATCCTTTTATGCTGGCGCTGTTGATAAGCTGTTAAGCTATTGCGGATAAAGCTATCTCTAGCTATTAGCTCTAGTTTGATATTGTTAAGCACTATGTTTAAATGCCTTTGCTATATGACTTAGGCCTTTAAATATAAATTGCCTGAAATGGATAATATAAAGCTGCCGTCTCCCAGATTGTCGCATGGTATATGTATAAGATCTATCTCTGCTTCTGTAAACGCACAATAATCTGCGCCACTAAATAGCACAGCCTTGCTCCTCTGCACTGTAAGACTATTTAAAGACAATCATTCAGCCTGTAAGACCCTTCGAGAATAATCATTCCACCTGTTGAATTGAAAGATTAAAACTACTTTAAGCAAGATAACTCAACCTAGTATATATAATTATTACTAACTTAGTAAGATAAATATGCTTTATTATATGAATAGAATAGGCTAATAGAGTTAATATAAATAGTTATAAGAATAGATACTGAATATAATAAGTAAATCTTTCTTAAAGTAAGGGTAATTCTGCGTGATAACTTAAACTTAATGCTATTTAAAATAATTGATATATTTATGATTATGCTTAGAAATTATAAGATTTATTTAGAAGAGATTAAATTCTGGATAAATATTAAATTAAGGATAAAGATATTTAATAAGAAGAAGATAAAGAAGCTAAAAAGGTTCTTTGAGAAATATAAGATGATTAAGGAGGATTAATAGAATATTGAATTCTATTTATAAATAGTTAGTAGAATAATCATAGTTTAATAAATATAGTTTAAAAAATATAATTATAGGTCTTTGGTTATCTTTATATTTAGGAGGGGGAAATTTATTAATATAATAATTATATTAACTTAATATATTAATAATTATAAATATAATTATTAATTATTATTTAAAAATTAAAAACTTAATAAATAAGCTTTTAAGGTAATTAAATTATATATATAATAAAAGCATTATATAAAAGCTATATAAGCCTTATAAATTTATATAATTAATATATAAAGATATATATAAATATAATTATAAAATTAATTATCTTAAAAGAAATTTAAAAGATTATAATAAAGTAATATAGGAATAAAGAAGTTATATTATAAATATAATTATTTAAAATTAAAGTATATATTTAAATACCCTTTTATATATAATAAAAATATAAAATATAATAATAATAAAAAAGCTATTTTAATAATTTCTAAAGATATATATTATAAAGTTATAATAAAAGGATGCTTTTATATAAATAAATATATAATATAAAAGATATAAATATAATTTAAAAGTTAAGAAAATATAATATTTATAAGATAATTTACTTTTATTTAAAAAAAGGATATATATATTTAATAATTTATTTATAAAAATAAACTTATTATAAATATATTATAATTATAAATAAATAAATTATTTTAATATTAATAAATTAATTAAGCTATTTATATATAATTATTTTTAAAAATCTTTTTAAAGAATATAAAAATATTTATTAATATATATATAATATATTAATAAATTAAAGTATTTAAATATAAATTACTTAACTTTTTATAACTTTATTATTATTAATATAATTATAATAAAAATTTTAATAAATTTTATTATTAAATTATAATTTTTAATTAATCTTTAAAATAATAAATTATATAATATAATTTTAATAATTATAAATAAGTTAATAAAATATATTATTTATATAATTATAATAATATAATTTATAAATAATAATCTTATAAATTTATTAATATATTATATCTTTTTATATATAATATATTTAATAATATTATTTTAAATTAAGAAAGTTTATTTATTAATTATTTTTAAATAATATTTTATATAAATTTAATTATAATATATTATTTAAATATTATATTTTATTTATAAATAAATAAATAAATAAAAAATAAAATTAAAACTTAAAATACTACCTTTATATATATAAAAATATTATATAATTTAATTAAATATAGCTACTTTTTAATATATAATTTATATATAATAATATAATATATTTAATAATAAAAATTATATTATTATTTAATTTATTTAAATTTTATTTTAAATTACTTATAATTATAATTAAGTTAATTTAAAGCAATATATTTATAATAAATAAAAAGGGTTAAAGCTTAAAGAATAAATATATTAAAATTATATAATATTTAAATTATATTAATAATAAATATATAAAATAATATAATTAATATTATATTAATAAAAGATTTAAAAGAAAGATTTAATAATAATATTAACTAAATATTTATAAATAATATATAAAAATTATAAATTTATTAATAAATACTTAAAATCCTTTTAAATAATTAAAGTAATTAATTATTATAACTTTATTTATTAATTAAAATTATTAAAATAATATACAATATATAATATAATATTTATAATAATATTTAAATTATTTAAATTATATATAAATAAAATATAAAAGCTATATAAAAATATTAAATTATATAAAAATAATATTTATAAAATTAAAAGGATATTTAATTATAAGGGTTTATATAAATAATAATAATATTTAATTTAATAAAAGGGATATAATAATAAAGATAATTTATAAAAATTATATAAAAATATTTATAATAATTTATTAATTTAAGAATATAAAAATATAATTATAATAAATAAAAGGTATAAAGAATTAATATAAGGATAAAAATTATAAAAAAATAAGGAAATAATATAAATATAATAAGGATATATAAAGCATATAATAATTTTAAATTTTAAAAATTAAAAAAAAAGTTATATAAATCTCTTACTTATAAATATATAAGTATAAATAAGATATAATATAAGTAATATATAATTATTATTTATTTATTATTATTATCCTTATCTTCCTTTTTAGCCTTCTTTTTAATAACCTTCTTTTTATAATATTTATATATTATAAATATATAATATAAAGCCTTAAGAGAATTATTAATGCCCTTAAAGGTAATAATAATATATTAATTAAATATAAATAGCTTATTATTATTATTAATAATAATAATTAAATAATATAAATATAATAATAATAATAACCTTATCTTTATCCTTAAGTAAAGCTTAAATAATAAAGATAATAATCTTTTCTTTTTTAATTTTAAGAATAACTTTAAGAATTATAATAATATTATAAAGAATTTAAAATAATATTAATAATACTTATATATAATATATATATAATATATATAATTTAAAAAATAATTTTATAAGCTTATATTTATCTTTATTAACCTTATAATAATATTAATAATAATAATTAATTTCTGTATTATTATTAGCTATTTTTAAGTATTACTTATAAAATATAAATATATTAAATATATATTATTTTAATTAAAATAAATAAGCTTTAATTTATTTTTAAAAATATATATATAATATATATATTATTCTTATATAAAGTAAGTACCTCCCTTTATAATTAAGCCCTTATCTTTCTTCTTAAAGTATTATTAATATTTTTATTAATAATATTTATAAGCTTTACTTATATAATAATAATATTATATAAATATAAGGAGCTAAGGAATATATAAAAGGATTAAGCTTAAGGCTATTAAGTTAATTACTTAAAAGGCTATATTTATTATTATTAAGCTAAAGTTTATTAATTAATAAGTACTTTTTATATATTATATAAGTATTATATAAATAAATAGAATTAATATTTATAAGGGATAGATTTAAGTTATTAAGAATAAAGATAAAATTAAATATTTAAAACCCTTTTATTAATTAATATTAATAAAGGTGCTTTATAGCTATTATATAATTATAATATTATTATATAAAGGGATATTTACTTTTATTATTATTATTATTTTTATTTTTATTATTATTATTATTATTATTACTTTATAATTTATTAATAAATACCTTATATTAATATTATATATATATAATATTAAAAATAAAAGAATAATTTATAATATAAATTTAAATATAAATATAAATTTAAATATAAATATAAATATAAATATAAATATAAATATTAAATAATATTAATATTAAGCGCTTATATTTATTATATTAATAAGGATATATTTATAAATTAAATTATTATATATAAAATTAAAAGAAAAAAATAAAAAGAAGTATAAAAAGTATAATATAAATAAAATATAAAAGCATTATAAATATATTATTATTATATTATTTATATAATAAAATTAAATAATATTTATTTATATAATTATAATTAAATAATATTATAATAAAGGGAAAAATCTATTTATTATAATATATTATTATAATATTTATTTTTTATATTTATTATATTTATATAGCTTATTATATATATTTTATTTTTTATATTTAAAATAAATTACCTTATTATTTTTTATTATTATTATTTATTATTATTATTAAACCTTTAATTTTTATTAATATACCTTTTATATTTTTTATATTTATTATATATATTTTTATTTTTAAAATAAAAGCTTAAAAAAGAGAGCGATTTATTAAAGATTTTTATTATAAAAAAAGAATTAATATAAAGAAGAAACTTTTAATATTTATTTACTTTAAATATTATATAACTTTTTTAATATTTAAAAGTATTATAAAAGTTATATAATTTATAAAAAGGAGAAGGAAAGAAAATAAAAAAGAAGGAAAAAGAAAGAGTAAGTTTAGCTATTTATACTTTTTAAATATATTACTTTTGCGCTATATATATATAGCTTATATAATATATATCCCTAGTCACTCTGCTTATATTCAACAACCCTTATACATGGTCAGAACCATAATGGAGGCACCTGGACGTCTGTGACGATTCCATTGCTGTGGGAGGCTCAGACAATGTTATTGTACATGAATTGTTATGTGGCCCTACCGCCACCGTACTCTGCGTATCATATGCCCCCCGTTGTCAAGCCATGAGAATCCTTGGATGCACGTGTTTCCTGATGGTCTGGTCGCAGACCATTCCGCATTAAAGCTGTCGTCGCATCCAAGCCAAGGGACTCGCTGCCTCGAATGTTCGCCGCCGCCAGGCTGCCTGAGACACGCTTGACCAAATCCAAGGCAGCTGGTAATGACCCCATCCTGCCCGATGAAAAACAGGGCTCAAGTTGACTCCTTCAATGAGCCCTCCGCCGTGACGATTCTGCGCTGGTCTGCTGGCGAAAACATGGCAGTGCCCTGGGATAAGGCGCTGACCAGGGTGGGAATTGCGTCGCTCTTGAAGTCGTCGGCATTGCGGATCTTATCGAGGTCCTCTGCGAACTCCTTGGTCGCCCGCTGAAGGTAGAAGGAGGTGAACGCGGCCGAGACCTCCTTGTCTGACATTTGCTTGCTGCTTGGATTGCTCATTTTGACGGTTGGTTGTGTGTAGGTCCGTGGTGCAAGATCTCTTGTTGCATGAGTCTGCGGCGTTGTGGCTTATGATGTTCTCAAGTTGAATCCTGGCTGCTTGTGTTGCGGTTAAGCTGTGCTGAGCTGCGAAAACTCTTGTCAGGCTTGCTATTTTAGCTTGTCGGCTTCGCTCCAGTTTCCTCTCAGCAATGTCTCCCCGCATCAGTACCGAAACTCGCCCTCTTGGGTTGAAACTTAGAAACCCGCAAAGCAACCGACAATACGGCCATCAATCAAAAAGTCTTGACCTAAAAGTGGTATTTACACCTAGTTGGCAGCTACGAGTACCCAAATGCGTCCGCCGCGTGGCAAGTTAATCAGTGCCAGGATGACAGGCTAGACCGCATCGGACCGCTGCGGGAGCTAAGGAGGCACGGGCCACCAAGCCATGGGCTCGGGAATGCCGGACGTGGCAAAATCCGCAGACATGAGTAGCACCCGGGTGACCAATCCTCAAGGCACAGTGGCAGAGTGGTCTAATGCGATAGACTTGAATTACACTTCATGATATCTATTCTCTTCGGAGGCGTCCGTTCAAACCGGGCCTGTGTCGATACCCCGAGACCACATTTTTTGTCTTTTTGCCTCGTCTGGACAGTCTTTGATCAAGGGGAAATCGACATTCGTGTCAGTGCAGTCTCGAGAGAAACGACGATAAGGCATTTTGTTAGCGTTCTTTTGCACACCGAAGGATAGCTGTCGACAGCGTGCTGCAACCTCCACTCGTTGTGGCGGCGGCCACAGCATGTGTGTCAGCCGGGCGGGAGTTGGTATTTGCGACAACTCGTCGTCTAATTCCGTATCATGTTGCACCCTCACCCTAAGAATATCTTTTGGGCTGGCTTATCCTGCACTTCTATGCAGCCTTCGTTTATCATTGAATCAGCTGTCCCGTATACGTTGGAGCCGCCGGATGATCCCAAAGATAGCGGGTAGCTTCGCAGAAGTAGAAGCTATATGTAACAGAGGATATATCGAAAGAGACGGCCCAGACGAGGCAAAAAAACAAAAAATGTGGTCTCGGGTTATCGACACAGGCCCAGCTGGGTTAGATTCTAAAGGAGAGAGAGGAAAGGGAACCAAGGACATGTCTCGCTTCGACAGTATGCGGCAAGCGCACGTTCGGTGTAATTCCATCACCGGTGAGAAGCATGCTCCAGACTCATCAGCCAAATGGAACCGATGACGGGGAGTGCCTGCGTCTTTTCATGTTTCGTCACCTTGCGAGACTCTTGAGAGACCAAGTCACAAGTTGGTGGCTGGCACTGTCAACATCGTTTCACAGCAACAATCCTGTCACCACACTTTTATGAAGGGCTCTAGCAGTTGACTCACGCAAACGAGCAGTCATGTGATGATGCAGAAGATAGATAGCAGTGACTGGCTCCTGGTAAGTGCGGAATCTAGGTTGTCTACATACCTAAACACAGCACTTGGTGACATCTAACGGATACCGAATCACTCCGACATGACTTGCGCGCAACGTAAACTTCAAATGTAAAAACACTGCCTAGGATTTTGTTTGCACCTACAAGCAACATCAGCATCTGTGCCAACCTCCTTCCATTCACTTGTCTGAAACACAAACAGCAGAGACAGCCCACCTGGTTGGCTCACACCTCAACCTTTACAAGTCTCTCTGCCCCAAATCCTCCGTACACACCATCGCCAACGCCACTCCACCATTGCTGTGTTTCAGCATAAGCACGACGAGATCTGCCCTTCGGACGCCATCATAGCCTTTGCCGTCGAGAAACTCGACCAATCTCGCGGCCGCCCCGTCGCGTGCGTCCTGATGAACGCGGCCGAGGTCGCCATCTTCCACCACGAGTTGGTGCACTCTACAAACGCCCTTCCTGCAGAAGAGGTCACCGTCCTCGCCGATCCCAACGATTTCTGGGCCAACAAACAACGTAAACTCTGGCTCATGACCTACCCCCAGTTGAGCGACATAATCGCTGTATCTCAAGGTCGCCCCGAGGAGGACCTGTCGCTGCTCCTGCACTTGGGCTGTGGAGAGTATACATGGGACATTGTCAGGGCCTGCCATGACTTGTGGAAATGGGCGTGGGATGTGGAGGTCGGCAAGGAGAATGCCACCGTTCGAGTCTACACCATCTCCAACCTTGAGGAGTCCATCTACTGCGACGCCTCCGCCAGCCGCCTCAGTACGGTCGGGCTAACGCGCCCATGGCTCGTGCGACGCCGGCCCGAGACCTTCAGTGTTGCCGTTGCCCAGGTGCAGCAGGAGGACGACGCCCACTTCGAGCTCCGCAAGAGCATACAAGACCCGCAACAGCCGCCCAAGCAAACAAACCGTGCCGTCGTGTTCACTCCAAGAGGCAAACTGCTTGAGGCGTACGACCTGCACAACTGCCAACCAACGGGCTACGTCCAGCTCAGCGGCGATATGACGGGGCTCGACTTGAGCGACTGGATCGAGGTCGTCCTCCAGCGCGAGTTCGACGTCAAGACGCTTCTCGTCGAGCCCAACGTCGGCACCATTGGGACTGTCCGCAACCTCGGCACGGTCCTGGTGCTCCCTGTAAGGCAGGGGTTCTTCTTTGACAAATGCCTCTCCCACGTCGTCTTGCGACAAGACATGCACATGTCACGGGCCGAGGTGCGCTATGCCTGTCGGGTCGCCGTCAGACCCAGTGACAACGACACCAGTCCTGTTGTCTTCTTCTTCAGCAAGTTCGAGTTCGATAAACTTCCCCCGGCCCCGACAGAGCCTCTGGCCTTCACGGGAGACTTCCCCGCCGTTCTCCTGCACTTCTGCGACCACTCCTACTTTGACAGCGACAAGACCTCGCCGATACGGCTTCCCAAAGACGAGAAGATGACTGAAGAGTACCTGAGGAGGCTGGAGCTCAGAGGTCTGACCGAGAAACGTGGTGGCCCGCTCACAGACCTGGGCAGGACCACGGCCTGGTGGCACCACAGCGGTCGCATCCGTAACTTCAACGTGGCGAACTTGTTGGCGATCGCGTCCACAGCTCAAGGCGCCAGGGCCAGCGCCCTCATACAGATTGCCGCAGTGCTCTACCACCCTGGATCCTCATTGATGTCATCCATCGCGTGCTTCCTGAAAATTCAGATCCCAGAAGGCAAATCTGCCGATTTCCACAGCCTTCTCCCAGAGGATGCGAAAGGATTCGCCCGGACCTACCTCGAAAGGGGCCCAATTTGGATCGCCGTTGCTGTCTGGGCGAGAGATAGGAGTATCATAAACGGCTGGAATTTGATGGAGACCGTCGAATTCAGTACGTGCAACGACATGCTGCATGTCTCGCGGCAGATGGTCAAGGTGGTTGAGAACAACTGGGTCGCCATGAGCCAGGCGTGGAAGGAGAACCAGGGTGGCGCACCAATTCACGATAAGCCTCTCATCAACGAAGAAGACTTCTTGTTCCTCGAGGAATGTATCGGGCGCGTGTGGATGCACAACCTCGTCCTGGTGGGCATGACAGATCCCGAGCAGGACGTGTTCGCGTGCGACCTCACGTCCGGGACCTTCATTGCCAGGCCGTCTGGAGACCCGGTGAGGTGGGCTTGGCTCGCACAAGAGGTAGACTCGAAGCCTCCTGAAGGGGAGCCCTCCAAGGGTGTCTTCGCAGTCTACATCGTCCTGCACAGGTTGAAGGCCCCAGACGGGAGGGTCATGGTCTCGTGGAATGGTGAGGCCCGGTTAATGCCGTAGGTTCTGAAATCAGGAAGTGGCCGGCCCAGTTCCTGTTCAACAAACTGACGCATGTTGCTTGCAAACTCCTCAATGACAGCTGATGTTTTGTTTGACCTTGGTCGATTTGGGCAGTCAAAGTCAATCATGTTGAAGCATGCTATGATGATGCCCTCAAGTGCGTGATGTACGTTGGATATCGAGTCATCGAGGGAGCTGAGGCTGAAGGCTCGGAAGTCCCACCTGCAGTCCCATTGTGGTTTCCATGGTCCATCCTTTTTGCTATCCCAACCATGAGGCTCGGCATCAGTGCATCCTTTCTCATAGTGATAGGATTTTCTATCATGCGGGACATCTTGATAGTTCCCTCTCAGTTCACAGAGGTGGCGTACAATCCGAATGCCAAGCACCCCCTTGAGCGCAGCTATGCCCAGCGTAGGCATATTGTTCCACGTGGCCCTGGGCGTCAGCCCACATCTTGTGAATGTGGTTCAAATAACCTCCAAATAGTTTGACGGACGAGGGGAAGCGTGGTAGTTGGTCCAGGTCTTCAACCGTACAGCTAGGTCTACCAAGTTTTACAGCAGCTTGGATGGGAACAGCCTGTAGGCATTTCTGTGCGAATATACTTGGATCAGATCTCTCGATGAAAGCCGCCCACGTCGGGGAAATGGCTTTTTCATCCTGTGGTAGTTGGAAGTACTTCCCAAAGTCCAACGCTTTGGTGAACTTGTGTGCAAACTTGCAGGCTGAAGTCACGATTTTCTCAAAGAGAGCGGATTTGCACTGGTTGAAACGGATGGTATACCGGTACTTATTATAGCCCACCCTTATTACACCTACATTCCAGCCCATAAGCCTAATTTATATTAGATATATAAGTATCGGGTATATAACTTAGGTATATAGGTATTAGGTGTATAGGTATTAGGTATATAGGTATTGGGTATATAGGTATTAGGTATATGAGTATTGGGTATATAGGTATTAAGTATATGGGTATTGGGTGTATAGGTATTGGGTGTATAGGTATTAGGTGTATAGGTATTAGGTGTGTGGGTGTCTGGTGTGTAGGTATTAGGTGTGTGGGTGTCTGGTGTGTAGGTATTTGGTGTATAGGTGTGGAAATTGAGTAAGTACGCGAATTAGGCGTGGGCGTTGGTTTTATACTGGTGATGTACCGGTGTACCATCCGTTTTGACCGGTGCGAATATCCGCTCTCTTCTCAAAGTCCTGGATGGCCGACTTGTTATCCAGCCTGAATGACTCAACATCAGGGTATTCCTTGTCGAGTCTTGCAGTTTGATCAAGAAATTCCGGCAGGAATGGCCCAGTATTGGTGGAAGGATCGATCAGTGAGGCAAAGTCCTCGTCCTCGGGGGCAAGAGGCTTGTCGAAGACATCTTGGCAATCGTCACTGTCATTGTCATCGATGCCAAGTTCACTTGGATCGTAGGCAAGGAATTCCTTCCATTCCTCTGTGAATTCGGCCTCGGTGAGATTAGGAATGTCTACCTGAGTAGTGACAGTGCCACCATCAGAGTGCTGTTTTGGTAGTGGATGTAGCTCCTCGTCCTCATGATTCATGTCATAGTCATTGGAGGCCATGTGGGCTTCAATCCCCTGGCGGAGGCTCGGGTCAGGTCGGTCAAGTTCTTCCTCGAATCCCGGGACGGGAGCATAGTAGTTCGCTATCTAGTTGCCGCTTGTTCATTCATCGACTCAAGCCCATGCCAGTCTCACGTAAAGAAATCGAAACGCAATCTTAAACTCGCCCTTTTCAATGATCTGCTTAATACAAAGCACATCAAATGTCCAAAATATTTGTCTTGGAAGCCCCCAAGAGTAGCTAGGGGTGCAGTGTGGTGTGTGGTTGTGGACGAGCCAATCAGGAGCTCGCGGCGCTCACAAGCAAGCACAAGCTGGCCAATCAGAACCTCTAGCTTCACTTACACGCAGCAGCTGGCCAATCAGGAGCTCTCGCAACGCTTACGCCCTTCTTTCAAACTGAATTCAAGCAACACCACTTTAGACCACACCGCATCGCGTTGCATTGTATTGCATTACATTATAATTGTGGCACGGTGAATAGTTTCACTCACTCAAACCTCCAGTGACACACCACTCCGGCGATTACTTATGTTGTAGGTTGCGGGACATCTGGCCCCTTTCTGGCGCGAATAATGGCCGTTAGTCGAGCCAGAACTTGAAGAAGCCGCAGGCAAGATAGTCCTGCAGTAATTCTGGGCGGAATTTGGCAAGGTGGAATATGAAGTCTCGTCTCGATACCAGCTTCGTCCAGTCTCCCTCGCGCAGATATGTGGCACCATACAGGATGCTAGTGTCGACTTTGCAGCCTAATGCAAGAGCTCATCCATGATGGGGGCTGCCTGGACCCGCTACGGATTCTACTTCTACAACGCAGTCTTCTCGAGACACAAGGGCGAGTTCGTCTGGGTGAAGGGGCCAGATTTGCAGACCCCCACACAACGGGCTCAATGGGTCGCCTTGACTGAGACCCGGAGGCATCCGGTGCTGTAGGACTTCATGAAGGGGATGCAACAGATCAAGAACGAGGTGCCTACAGAGAACGTTGGTGTCACTTAGGTCATGTTGGCAGTCAAAGCGCCACTGGTTGTCCAAATCAAGCTAAAGTTTCACCAAGACGTGCATGTGAGTCTGAATGATGCCCACCAGTCCTGCACCATAACCATGCGCCCAGAAAAGTATTGCTCTCACCTCAAAGGAGAAGCTAGCTTATGCACCTACAACAACGCTAAGACACATCAACACGCCCTCGCAGCGTTATTCAGGAGCCGAATCGCCGTGTCCGGGGCCGACTACGACCAATATCCTCTACTAGGTAGCCACTCTACATCGCTGTCCTTCAGAGTTCCTCTCAATGATAACCTGGTATTGCTCCTCTTAAAATCCACCATTGGCTTACATACAGTCTAAATATATACCTATAGCTGATTAAAGTACAAGATATATTTAAATTAAGTATAAGTAAAACATCTTTATATATATATAAAGTGTTTTAAAATAATATTTTCTTTTTAAATTATTTTATATATTATTTTTAAAGATTTTTAATATATAATTATATAATAAGCTTTTTATTTTTAATAATTTAAAATAAAATATTATTTAATTAAAATTATTAATAATAAAAACCTTTTTTATAAATAAATATTATTAAAACTTATTTATAAATATAAATATATAATTAATTAATTACTTTATAATTATTTATATTTTTAATATTATTAAGGCTTTAGCTACACTATTTTTTAAATTAATTATTTATTAATCTGGCTACTATTTACTTAGCTTTCTAATTATCTTTCCCTTAGCTTATCTATAAAGGCATAAATAGCTTTAAATATCTTATTACTTTTCTCTAAAGAAAGAATATTAAAATCTTTCTTTTTCCCCTTATTTTTTAACTACTTTTTAATCCTTTAAAAAGATACTTTATTATTAATAATAAAGTAGTAAATTTAATAAAGTATAATATTATTATATTCTTTTATATTATTAATTTTATTATAAATAATATTTTTATTTTTATTTAAGAGTTTTATAATATATTTATAAAAGCAGTTTAAATAAGAAAATTAAATTATTATTTTAATTTTTATTAAAGTTAGCTTTAGGGTTAAATATTAGCTATAGTTTTTATAAGCTTACTTAATTAGGGTCTTTTTAAGAATTTATATAATCTTATGGTTTTTTTAAAGATCTTTTAGGAAGATATATATTAATATAGGTAGAAAGAGATTAAGTTTTTAATTAAAACTATATTTATAAGATTATTATATTTTATAAAAATTATTCTAGTCTTTGCTATATAATTATTTACCTAAATTTTTAATTTATAGCGCTATTAGAAGTAATTCTTGCTAGCCTTATTTATATGGCTATTATTATTTACTTAGTTATAAGCTATAATTGTATTTAAAACCTATTATTATTAATATTATATTTTTTTTTAATACTAGGTATTTAAGCATTTATTATTATATAAAGGGACTAATATATATTGCTTAAAAAGGCATATGTATATAAATTAAAAATGAGATTACTTAATATTATTAAATAAATATAACTTTCTTTATAAATAAATATTCTTTAAATATTATTTATAAGTATAAATATATAATATAATTTATTTATTTATAATATATTAAATTTTTAAACTTTATTTATTAATAAAACTTAAATTATTTTATTAATAAATATAATTAATTAATAAATATAATTAATATATAAAAAATAACTTTTTATTTTAAAAAATATAAAAAAAAATATTTATATTATATATTTAAATATATTAATTATAAATATTATAATTCTTTAAAAATAAAATATATATTTATAATAAATTAAACTTATATATAATTTATATATTTATTATAATAAAATTTATTTAAAATATTTTATAAATAAACTTTATTTAATATATATTTATATTTATAAACAGGTATTAAGTATTAAGTATTTATAAATCATTAAAAATAAAATATGTCTTTGAGTATGTATCTGTTTATCACCTTTGTACCCACTGAAAAAACACAACCAAGTACAGTCTGAAATCCACAACAACCCTTCAACCTACCCACTACAGCCAAGATAGCAAACCAAACTACATTTCAATTGCCTTTATTATGGATACCGCACAAATCTACCTTATTCCCAACTGGGAAACACAAGACGAGAATGAATGGACCAACGTCAAGAACCACATCGGCGTCTCGTCGCCATACCATGTCAAGGACGAACAAGGCGCGCTTTCTGGCGTCGACAGCATGGTCCGCGTCATCCAGCACCTACTTCGCAGCTTCCATCGTGAGCTCGCACAGCGGCTGATACGGGAGCACCGCGGCGACAACTTCCTGGTCGACCTCGCGATCCGTAACTTTGAGCGCGACACACCCGTGCAGCGGCAGAACATGCAGGTTGCAAGGGACTTCATCTGGCGCGGTCTCTGCCGTCAGAAGCTGGGCACGAGCGGCGCCCCAAGCTTCGTCGAGATTGACCAAGGCCCTATGATGCAGGGCACGCTGTGGTCAGAGCCCGACTTCCAGCCCTTCCACGAGTCCTTGGTCAAGCCTCGCGGCGCAGAGACCTTCCAGCCCCTTGGGACGCTCAAGGAATACCCCAGCGACCTCGACACGCTCCGCACCTCCCGTGGCCTCTTCGTCTGTGACACGAGCGTCCACGGGAGCATTGAGGACATGTTCAAGAAGCACTTCCAAAGGACGTACTTCGATGGGGCACATGGGACGTACACTCTTTTCTCCAATGCTCCAACAGTGGCTCGCCTCCTATTCAACCCGACAAAGGCAAGGCTTGAGGGCCTGAGCATATTCCACCTGTACCGCATGCTCATGGCCACCCGGCGAGAGACTCGTCAGCGCTGCGAGGACGGGAGGAGCGGGTCGAAGGTGGTGTACTCGGGCGAAGACAATTTCAGCACATATAGTCTGGTCGCCGTTGTCCGCCTGCGCAATTCACAGCACGAGCATGACTACGTGCGGCTGTATGACCGAAACGGTCACCCCGTCGTGCCAACAGGACCGGCTGAGGACTGCACGTCGTACCATAGCGATGACTGGTCCGTCAGCGATCAGGACCACAAGTACATGCTATATTATGTGTTGATCGGCGTACAGGCGCCACTGTAGAGTAGTGTTCCGCCATTGAGCGACATGAAGAGGGTGGCACCTGGGCCTCAGTCGAGGCCCGCGCCATCGGTCAGTGAGAGAGCTAGCGAGGTTGTCCGCGATGGGAAGCCCCGCCGCCCGGCCAGATGTCTACACAGACGCTGTTTGACAGCTGGGCGGCTGCTCATTGAACGGGCCTAGAGCGCCGACTCGCAAAGAAGAAGCAGGCCAAGCAGCAGGCAAGACAGCAACAGCGTGAGCCTCACGCCTAGGGACAGGCCGAGCCAAGGGCAACGAGTACTGGCACAGAGGAACAATCTGCCAACTCAAGCACACAGCCCAGCTCGTTACAACGTCCTGGTGTGATGAGCCTGCCAAGTCGCACCGGGTCACCTAGCTCGGCGGCGATGCCGTTATCCTCCGAGTATCTGCCCGCACCGGGGGCCGATCCAACGAGATAAGCCAGCTCAGTCATGCAAGGAAAGTCGTCAATTCCACTCGACGATTCAACCTCGCCCCATCCTGCCCCCTACCCAGACAAAGCATTCAAAGGGCCAGCTTAGATCACCGGCTATGCAGGGTGTGCCTAGAAAACGGGACATCACTAGCAAGATCGCTGATGGTGATGGTAGTGGTGGTGCTACTACTGCTACTACTGCTTCGAGCCAAGGGTCGAAATCGCACACTGCGGGCGGAGAGCCCAAGAAGGCCTCAGGCTCTGCCTCGACGTGCAAGAAGAAACGGAAGAGGGAGCCATTGCCGAACTACAGCTCCAGCTTCTAGGAACAGAAGCGGGAAAAGGCAAGGCAGGGTGAGCAGGGTGAGTAGATAGCACCTTACGAATCTGAGCACGGTTTCGCGGCATCCATTCTTAGCTTAATTGACAAGTTTCAAGTGACATGACATCATTACGCAGTGCTTGACCATAAACCTCCATTCAAATTACTACAAGAGTGCCTAGTCTATGGTAAGGCGTCCCATGATGTATCCTTCTGTGCTGATTGCGCGTCGGAAACAATGGGGAGCGGATCAGGACCAGGCTGATACCTGTCTTCTTCCTGGTCGACACTGGCAAAGTAGTCCACTTCTTCTTTGATATGAAATGATACGCCCGTGTCAACCAGGCTCACGTCGTCGTCAGGCTCTGGGGTGTCATCATGGGCGAAGGACTCCTGTCCAAGATCCTGCGAGGGCGACCTGACTAGCCGGGCCTCGGAGGGACTGTCATCCGACTGCTGCCGTGGTACGGGAGATCGACCGAAAGCCTCATCGTGCGCACCCTGCAGGATTTCATCGAAATCGTCCATTTGGAACCCGTCATCGGCGGCGACATTGTTGTCGCCGGATACGGGGCCTAGAGACGGCGATGCAGCCCGCCGCTCACCGGAGGAGGCGATGCTCTCCGGCACGAAGCTCCTTCTCCGTCCAGATAAGAGCCCGTCACCAGTCGACATGGCAGAATCGAAGATGTCCTCGCCATCTCGCGGTAGACCAAACGGAGAGCTCCCGGTGCCACTGGAAGCGTTGCCCGGCGTGGCACTGGGCAGGTCAAGCCCGGACTCGCTCGCCTGACCAACAGGCTGAGGGGCAGAGTCAGACTCTTCCGGGTACAAACTGTGCGAAGCCCTACCTCGTATGAGGCGCTTCGGTACAAGGGGGGCGTTGGAGCTGTCAGACTCGGCACCCTCCAGGCCAGCAGTGTCTGCTGTATTGGGATTCAGACTTGCGGACTCCTCTTCGTCTGCTTCCTCTGGACTGGTCTCTACTGGCTCGGCGTTCTTGCGTGGCCGCCCTCGTCGCTTATTTGCGGACGAGGCGACCGAGGCATCACCTGAGGCATCGCCTGAGGCATCGCCTGAGGCACCGCCGCCACCGCCGACCGTATTGGCCAGCACAGGCTTGTCCTTCCTTGGCCGTCCGGGCTTCCTCTTCGAGTTGTCAGGCTGGACAGGTAGCGCTGGCTGTCCTGCCCCGGCAGACTCGACATAGATGTCGGCATACTCGTCCTTTGGCGCCCGCCGGACTGCCACAGGACGAGAGACATGCTTGTATATGTCATCGACGTCCGGGTGGCGCTCAAGCAGCACCTGTAACCTGCGGTTGTGGATGATGCCCTCGGCCAGCAGCCCGTCGACGGGGTCCTTGTAATTCAATGGCAGGTCGGCCGTGCCGCGAATATCCCTGAGCCCTCGCTCAAAGAAATCGGCGCTGTGATATACACGCAGCTTTCCGTGCCTGATCTCGTTCAGAGAGGCAGCTATGGCACTGACGTGTTCGGTGGTGACCTGATGAGGGAATTCGGCAGTGGAGATTGGCTTTTGGCTGTTTGCAGCGATCGCCCTGAGCAACTGCGCCCATTGTGGAAGGTCTCCTTCCGGCCAACGGGCCCTCCATTGCTTGATGGAGTCCCGCACGAGCTCGGCGCCGACCAACTGATCATTGTCCTCTGCCACCTCCTTGACAACCTGGAGGAAGAGGTCGTTGAGGTCAGGAATGACCCATTCGAGGCGTTGCCACGAACACACCGAGAACTTGACGGCCAGCGCAATCTTGGCGGGGCTGTTGTCAAATATGGGGTGCGCGATGATCTTGACCAGGTGGTTACAGAAGGACGCCGTCCAGTTCTGTGTCGGCTGTCCGGCGTCGTATTCCAGGCCGTACCTCATTCCGACCAGCTCGGTCGGGAGGCACCTGAGGAACCTCGCGCACGTCTTCCACAGGTACTGCTCATATGCACTGGCTTTCTTGCAAGGCCTTTGGGCACTCTCCATATTCCATTGGGCCTGTACCTGCGCCTCGTCCTCGTCAGACCAGAAGTCGGGGAGAATGCTGTCCCTGTTCCTCTTGAGCTTGTCAAAGTCCGCCTGTGTGAGGGTGCCGTAGTGCTCTCTGCCCTCCATCTGCGACTCGTCCATGACTTCTTTGAGCCATGTCAACTCCTTCTCAACCACCGCCTCCTGGGTGTTTGACTTCGCCGCCTCTTTATTCTTTGGTCGACCTCCTGGCGCCATTTCGAGATGGTCTTGTTCTTCGCGTTGTCTTCGCGTTATTTGTGTGTATGTATGTATGTGTGTGTGTGTGTGTGTGCTCGCGTGCGTGCGGGTGGGTGTCGGTCGTTGGGTCGTTGGTGGTTTTCTCGCGATGGGTTGTCGGTTGGGGAGCTTTGTTATTAACCTGAGTCTTGCAGCGTTGGCAGCTCTGAAGTCTTGCTGTGCTGCAGCCTAGGAGCTTCGCTGGGGATGGACAAGCTCTGCTGGCAAGCTACCTGGGTGCAGCTGGGGGGACCAGACGAGAGCCACAGAGCCTACCGTCCGACCTCCCACCACCGACCACGGCGCCGTGTGGCCTACAGCTGGCTAGAGATGTTTTCAAGTCTTTTGCATTGTTTCTATCTGTTTGATTCTCTATGCTCATCCAGGGACAAACCCTTCAAACGTTGGCCAACTCGATCGAGCATGCATTGTCTACTTGTTCTGCGCACCTGTATACATAACTCTATAGACACAGCGTTGGTGAGAGTAGAATCAGATTGTACAGCCTCCTCAAGGCAAGGGAATTCAGATATCAAGCGCGAATGGCATCACATCCATCGCTGGCGGGACACGCTCACGGTTGGCATGAGGTTGGTTTAGCTTACTAAGCACGACATAGTCGGACCTGCATCGTCACCAGGAGGGGGTCGTCAGGTTGAACCGCGTGCTGCTTGTACCTCAACACACACTAATAGATGGATGGTCATATCAACAAATTGACCCATACCGAAGCTGTGCACCGGATCGATATCAGTCTCAGGCTCACGGAGTGGACGGAGCTGTTGGCCTGTCAAGACAGGCTGTTACCCTTTCCCCCTTCAGCGCGTTGGAATTAGACAAGCAAGCCGGCCGGGGGCTACCCTGCATGTGGTCTTTCACAGCCTGTTTGTGCCTCCTCAGCAAGCTACTCACTACAGTGCCTGAGTCACCGAAGATCGACGAGACAGCGATATATAATTGTGTGACGAAAACGAGGATGATTGAAAACAATTTTACAGCACATCAGAAACTGTTTATAGTTCATCATGAACCCGGAGATTAATCTCAAAGAAAAATGGCCCATTTCTGAACATAGCTGACCGAAGACCGTTATCTGACTTCGTCGCCTAACCGGCTGCATCCGGTTTGGAGACTACTAATACACTTTCCTGAGAGTACTCCAGTGGCTGAAAATAATGGCCCCTCCCAAAATGGACGTGTGGCTTGCGGAGCCAGTTGCTCAAGAACTGATCGAGGATCGGCGCAATGCACATGTGAGTAAGACCACTGCCCAGCACACAGTCGTATCATAGCGATGATATGCAGGCTGGAAGGCAACAAGTGTAATAAGGCACACAGCCACTAGCGACAGCAACAACCTCGGTGATGACGCTCTGGAAGCCACCGATTGGAGTTCATGGTCCCGTCGTCGGGCAGTGCTTGACGCATCATGCAGCAAGCCCGGTCTGCTGGCGTACAACGGGGCCACCAATGGCAACGAAGGCCAATTGCTCTGCGAGAATTATATGAACCCCGCCAAATCCAGACCTCAATCACGGCAAATTTGTAGCTGACATCGCTCTGCTCGCCCATCTCCTTGGCTGTTCAAGTTAACTTTCCGTGTCGAGCGGTCACAAAAAGGTACTGGGAAACTCGTTGGAATTTACCTATTTCCCTTGTGCTAACAAGATGCAGATTTCGCCTCACTCGCAATTGCGCTAAAATGCGTAATCGGAAACCCCCCTGGTTCTATTATCGCTAAGGGTCTGCCCTCGGCTGCTGATTGTGTGAGGCTGGGGTTGACTTTGACCCCAGCGACGCATCGGTAGTCACAGTTACCATGATCATTTAAAACCTTGGACGCCTCACCGTTTCCAGAGTCTACGGACTCTTTCAAATCAGAACCATCATCATCACGAATTCAACTCTCTCTTGTCCCAACATGATGGAAGTCCGTTCAACATCGACGACTGCGCAGAGTGCCGGAGCATCGGCATCCTGCCAGACGTCCCCAATACGGATCCACCATCTTTGGACCTGCAAGACTCTTTTGTCAATCCTGCAAAGCTCGTCATTCTCGACCCAATGTGGGCTCACCATCCTCAAATGCGGTCACCTTCATTTGACGAGCAGCAAGAAAGCCCCTCGACGATAATTTCAAGCCACTCCATAGCCAGCCCGAGCTCTGTTGGGCCATCTCAATGGCCGCAACGGCCCTCAACACCGCTTTCCACCCCCGCAGAGTCTCATACTGCCAGCGATACTCACGTTTTGCCTCACGGCCCCGTATCCTTTTCTGCACTGTCTCCAACAGTCCCTGAAAATCGTACACCGACTCTCGCCAATGCCCAAGACCAAGCTCCACGCACGACAATCCAGCCTGCTGCAACAGAACCATGCCGATATTGTACTTTGACTTTCTCAAGTACATCAACTTTGAGGCAAGCCTTCTTTCTCACCGTCCACCTGCCTCCAGGAAATAGTCCTCAAAATCTAACCTAGTCTTCAGGCGCCATGAAAGCAGCAAGCACCAGTACCCTTGCGAGAGGGGGTGTACCAATATCGCTTTAAGCTCCGGCAGAGATAGAGAGAGACACTACAACACTGGGGTGCACCTCTTGCCAGGTGAGCCTCGAGATGCCAAGAATAACTACAGGTGCCGTTGTGGAAAGTTGGAGCACCGGAAGGACCGGCATTCGCCACATGTCAGGAATTGTCGTGCACCGACGGTCACTACCTATTCCTGCCGATTATGCCAACAAGCCACAGACAACAAGAGCCTTCACCAAGCCCACCTCCAGACTTGTCTGGGTGCGAAAGGCAGACCGAAGAAGCGGACTTGAAAGTCGTTGGTGAATTTTTGATGAAGTTTTTGATTTTGATTTCTGATTTGGGAGAGTAGTGATCTCTTCTACTCCTTCTTTCGCCTTAGGCTCCGGTTGAGTCTCAGCCTTCGGTGGGCAGGGGGCGCAGGAGAGATTTCGTGCTCTTGGAAGCGGTCGAGCTTTCTTGGACGCCTTGAACATGGCCTTTTCCTTGGTCAGTGCTTGTCCGTGGGTTTTCCGTGATGGAAGAACGTTGCGAAGATCATACTTAGCCCTAGAGGTATGTCGGGTCTGGTCGCATATATGTTGGGATAGTTGCAGAATATCATGGATGAGCGTACGTTCGTTAAGGGCCGGGGCATATTCTTCTTATATCAAACTATTGTCGTTCTTTGATAAGTTGATATGGACACTCCGTCCACTACAGAATAATAAAAAGACCGCTCGACCGGATAAAAGAAAAAAGAAAGCAGAGCTCCAAGCTCAAGTCATTGGGCTTCTCGTTATATGTAACTCAGCAGTACACTATTTCCCCAGGGCCGTTAGTGTAGCCAAGACGTCACACATCCACTCAATGCTTCCATTGCCCATTCTTCGTCAATACTAGCAGCATGATCAAAGCCATGCTCTCCATCATGGACGACCAACCTGAAATCCGGTTCGGGGTCATGCTCCCTGAGTGCTATCTGTAGTTTCAAGCTTCCCTCAACGGGAATGACCGAGTCTTGCTTGCCGTGCCACACGAGGACACTGCCTCGCGGAAAACGAGCACCGTCTTCTAGCCGGAGCACGGGGAAAAGGCCGCGCTGATGGGTAGGGAAGAGATCGCCGAAGAGACCATGCTGAACCAGACCAAACATGAGGTCACCGCGCTGGAGTAATGAATCCGAGGACACCATTCCCTTGGGTTCGCGGCGCTCGATCTCTCTCAAATGTGCCGAGATGGTCTCCTTGGGTTTTCCGGCAAATTGAAGACGTTCTTGGTGAACTGGTAGGTAAAATGCGGACTTGCCGCATCCACGAGCGGGTAGGCAGCGGTGACAGCTCGTATTTCACCCGGGTGGCTGAGGCCGACGTGGAGCCTGAGGTAGCCCCCGGCGCTGTCACCGACGGTCATTATCCGGCTGACATCGACCCGGATACCAGCCTCGTCAAGCGTGACCTCGGCTAGTTCCCGACGAACCAACAGGGCATCGTCTGCATCATCGATTGATTCTTGCACCGTGGATTCAGGGATCAGGCGGTAGTTGGGGGAGACCAAGACCGCGGAATGGCGTTGGATGAGCTGGAGCATCCCTTGCTAATCAAAGCATAACAACCATACCCGATTTCCAAACCTACCCCTAATTTATACACTTACACCTAATTTATATATGAATCCTAATCAGGCTTGGATATGTAAGTTAGATATAGGTATGTGGGTTATGGGTGTGTTGATTATAGGTGTGTGGGTTTGTGGGTTGTGGGTGTATTGGGTGTAGGTGTGTTGGGTGTAAATGTACTAGGGGTGTGTAACGTATCTGTATCTGTGCACCATCCGTTTCTTTCTGTGCGAATATCCGTTCTCAATTCAGTCGGCCGACTTGTCATGATAATGCAAGTATTTAGGAATTTTGGGACTACTCCTAAAATGCCCAGACAGCCCACCTTGAGTCTCTTCTAGTTGACACATCCTTCCCCGATTCTCCTTGCTCAGGTGACTGATGCGGCTCTACGGGCGCCCTCGGGCTCGATGGTAGTTACATCAACACGTGCGAGCTCTAGATTGGGAAACGGTGAAACATGTTTCAATTTCTGGATCCCTAATTCTATTCCATAGAATCCAGTCTTTTATTTAAGCTTCTTTGGCCTGATCCTCAGCCAGTACCCGTATGAAACTCCGAACTGCAATCACAGCCAGTAAACAACTGTCTTCCCACCTCACTTTCAACCGTTACACTGGCTCTCTGGACACGCAAGCCAACAATGAAAGCAGTATAAGAAGTCCCCAGAGATAGCAAGCAGGAATTCGGTTTAAACCGAGATAATGCCAAGCAAAAGAGGCGCATTGACCGGGGTGGGATGAATGGGCTAACCTTTCCAGACCTCGGATCCGGTCAAGGAAGCCACCTAAACGTTGCGGGGGAATTGGGGATTGTCCTCACCGTCCCTATGCCAGCCCATTTGTATAGTTCACATTTTTCACCTCAAAGGTCATGGTGAATATGCGATGAGGCCACTGACAATTCACATGATGCTTCCGAGTTCGAGTTAAGCGGCGAGCGAATAAGGAGGGTCCTGTGAGACCTGCAGTCGCTCATGCAGAAATGCAAGGGGATAAGACACAAGGCCTCGGCTGGCCTAGTTTTATTAGCCAAGAAGTCACCTCGTCTGACCGACATCTTCGCCGTCTGGCACACCCACCTACAAAACCCGTTGGTTTGAAGGATTCTTCCCCGCCTGCCCAGATCCTCCTCCTTCGGTCCAAAGATGCCCGTATTTCGGTTGAAAGGCGCCCGTTTCCTCGGTGCAAAGTTGCCCTAGTTGGGTGTTCAGCTCCGTGGCGTTCTTGGAAGTTGCTATCAGACATGTCTCCGGTTGGGAGACGTGTGACCATGGGATGAGGCTAGCTGGGCTAGCTGAGCGTTCTTGTCAGGGGTCCAGAACGTCGAGGTGGGCCCATGGGATTGTTCCCCATGGGGTTATTGCGGGGACTTTGGGGGAGGGCGGCTAATAGGAACTCGGTGTTGAATTGTGCGAGTTGATCTTGGTATAGTTTCTCAAGTGACTGATGGTTGGTGGACGCCTGCTTGGCGCAAGGTTTGGCAACTTGGCATTGGAACATTGGGACCAGACCACCGGGACGAACACGAGCCAAAATGCAACATTTGAACGTGCTTATCGCCTGCTCGTTTTCTCTCCTCCTCCTCCATGCAACTTCTAGGTGAGCTCTCATCCTGTCCTTTACCGGAGTTGCCTATCTTTCACCTCCCGTAGCCGTCGCTGTGAAGGCTGTGAGAACCCGACACTTACACCATGGCCGACCATGAGAAGGGGCAGGCCGAGTCCGTGGCCAAAGCCGGGCCCGGTTCCGTGAACCAGGCTGAATATGCCGAGTACAACCCCGACATAGCCCTCGTGGAAGCAGCAGCAGCATCCAGCGAGGCGGAAACAAAGCTCCCTCGCAAGGAACTCTTCAGCCGGTACTGGCCAGCAGCCGTCTACAGTATGCTCCTCAGCATGGCTTTGATCATGGAGGGCATGGACGTTGGCCTGATCAACAACTTCTTCGCCCAAAAAGCCTATAAGGACAAGTTCGGATGGCCCGATGCGAACGGCAAGCAACACATCCCCAGTTCGTGGCAGGCGGCGATTGGCAACGGAAACAACCTGGGCAGTATCATTGGTCTTTTGTTGAACGGCTACTTGCAGTCCCGCTTCGGGAGTCGCAAGGTCTATATGGGATCCATGGCTCTGATGGGTGCCACCATCTTCACCCTGTTCTTCGCCGTCAACGTCCAGATGCTCTTTGCAGCCAACATCCTATGCGGAATACCATGGGGAATCTTCCAAACGTTGACAACCGCAGTCAGTAACACTCTTCTCCTGCTATACTTCCCCGATCTTTGTGCTTTAGAATGTTCCAGAATGTGTCACTTCAGGATCCGTAGCAGGTGACTGACAGGTAGTAGTACGCGGCCGAGATCTGCCCCACAGCCATGCGAGGTTACCTGACATCCTGGGTGTCCATGTGCTGGGGCTGCGGCTCGTTCCTGGCCGCCGGAGTATTGCGTGGTTCACTGAGCCTCCCGGGCGACGCGGCATGGCGTGTTCCTTATGCCCTTCAATGGGTCTGGGTCGTCCCTCTGTTCATTGTCGGCTTTGTGGCCCCCGAAAGCCCATGGTACCTCGTTCGTCGTGGACGCCTCGAAGATGCCGAGAAGGCTCTGCGCCGCCTCGCGCGCAAGGGCCACTACACGGAGCAGAGCATGGCCGAGACGCTCGCCCTGATGAAGCATACCAACGAGATGGAGAAGATCGAGGCGGCGGGTGCAACATACCGCGACTGTTTCCGCGGCACCAACCTGCGCCGAACCGGCATCGTCTGCATGGCCTGGATTATTCAGATCCTCAACGGCCAGGCCATCTGCGCATACGCCGCCATCTTCCTGCAATCGGCCGGCATGCCCCAGGTGCAGGCCTTCAACTTCAACATGGGTATCCAGTCGGTGAATATTGTGGGCACGGCGATTGCCATTTCGCTGATGGGCAGGATTGGGCGTCGCATTTTCTTCTTCTACGGATCCTCAAGCATTGGTCTCCTCATGCTGGTCATCGGCATCCTGGGCTTCGTACCTGGCGCAGACCACGTCGCCATAACCGTGGCTGTCGTCTTGATTCTTGTCAACCTGATCTTCAAGCTGTCTCTCGGCCCCACGACCTACACGATCGTGGGGGAGACGCCCTCGAGCCGTGTCAGGGCGCAGACCATCGTGCTCGGCCGCGCCATGTATGTGGTTGGCCAGATCATCCTGCAGCAGCTCAACCCGCGCATGCTCAACTCGAGCAGCGATGCGTGGAACTGGGGCGCCAAGGCTGGCATGCTGTACTTTGGACTGTGCTGCATCTGGGCCGTCTGGATCTTCTTCTTCCTGCCCGAGACGAAAAACCGCACATTTGCGGAGCTGGACTACCTGTTCCAGAAGAGGGTTCCGGCGCGCCAGTTTTCTTCGCACCCTGTCCACTGTGAGTTGTCCCATTGTTGTTTTCAACTGCTTCACCGACCATTAGCGAACAGGCTTTGCTGACCTCGACAAATTACAGTGTTCGAACTTACCGTGCCTGGCGAGAAGTAGTCGCCATCTCTGCGAGTCGAGCAAGGGTGGATTATTGTTGTCAGTATTGTCGGACTATTATATAACTGTGCAAGCCATTGCAGAGCGATGTAGGCTCTCACATAGCCACAATGAGAGGTTTATATCAAGCCAAAAATACCATGTTGTCTTCAAAGAGATTTCTGGTTGCGAAGATCGGTTTAGAGGCCCGGTCCAAGGAGATCGCTCCCACAAGTGTTCGACATGGAAGTATACGTAGGCCCAATTGTGGAGCAATTCCACTGCAGCTGTCTTCCTGCCGTCATTTTCAAGTCTAAGGCCAGCATGGGCTCGCCGTTCTGTGGCTCGAACAGGATAGCCAGCCACGCTGGTAACAAGAGTGGCTGTGGATTTCGTGAGAGATCAATCCAACGGTCAGAGCTCGAGAAGGAGTGATATTCAAAGACCGCAACTGTTGCATCACGAAAAGAGCAGTTTGAAAAAGGGGTTGAGCGCGTGTTGTCTTTGTCCACGACCCTTTGAGTGAGTGATGCAAGTCAGTCAGAAGACCCCTGCCATGCGGGAACCCTCGTGTCACTGGCTGGTGGGGCCTTTGACCCAGACACCCTGCGGTAGAAGCACTAATCCCTGCATGAGCTCAGGTCAGACAGGGCTAGAAGGCTGGCCCACGGGGTGGAGCGGGCCCGCTACGTCGACTGTCAGACACGCTTCCGGCGCGCCCAAAATTTAGGGAGTGGTACAGTACACACCCATCATCAGCTTTCAACCTCACCAGCCGTTCTCTTGTCTGCGCATGCCCAACAGGCCCGTCAAAGGCTCACACATCGACAACCACCCTCGACCACCGGTCTTCCAGCTCTTCACACCTTGGTAATCCCGTCACCCTCGCGCCCGCCCTCCTGAATTTTCATTCCTTCTGCTCTCTGGTCGACAACGAACCAATCGATAAGACGACCGCACCCGTCGAAAGTCACCCCAGCCTCCGACGTCCGGCTGTATCTGGTGACTCTGTCGCACTTTCGCTTCCCCTGAGCTGCTCTTTTCATGCGATGGACTAGCCGTGCTTGTCATACAAGAGTCTCGCATCAGTGTGGGCGGACCCAGGCAGCATCTCACCGGCCTCAACTGCCAGAGGGACCAGAACGGTAATGGCGACTCTGCACTCAAACGGCGGCTTTGGCGCTGCCGGTGCAAACGGAGCACCGCATGGCCATGACAACTCCAGCTTCAACCCCGGTGCCAACGGCGACATCGTCCCAAGAATCCTCGCTGCCCTCGAGGTAGTCTACAACCCACGATCCGCAAACCAGTCCCGCATCGAAGCGCAATCTTTCCTCGAGCAGGTCAAGTCCCTCAAGGAAGGCCCCTCGCACGGCTTCACCCTCGCCTCCGACAAGGCGCAGTCGCCCATCGTCCGGTACTACGGCCTGTCACTTCTCGAACACTCCATCATTCACAAATGGGCCGAGTATGACGATCAAGAGGCTGCGTGCCTCAGAGGCTGGGTGCTGGAGCTTGCCCAGCAGGCGTCGAGGGAAGACCCCCAGTATATCAGGAACAAGATCGCGCAGCTCTGGGTCGAGGTCGCCAAACGGTGCTGGGGGGCTGAGTGGATGGATATGGACCAGATGCTCGTGCAGCTCTGGCAGTTGCCTGGCTTTGGCGTGCATAAGGAGTTTGTCCTGTCCGTGCTCGGCTCGCTGTCCGAGGAGATCATCGGCGGAGATGACCCCATTGTCGCAATGCGCGAGAATGTCCTGGACAAGGCCGTCGTTGATATATTCATGCCCGTGTCTGTGTTGACCGAGGACTTCCCCAACCGCGAGGCCGGCGCGCCTGTTCGCTTCGGCTCCGAAGGCTGGCTCCAACGCGCAGTCAGTCTGCTTGGCGAGGCTCTCGCGTCTGACATTCAGGGCAACGAGGAGGTGCGATCAAGCGCCGTCAAGGCGCTCGTGCTGCTGACCATCATCCTCCCGTGGGCTTTCCCTAAATCCGTAATCGTTGCAAGAACCGTCCACTATCTCTATGAAGGCCTCGTCGCGCCTCACGTGGCTGTCCAAAAGGTATGCCGTCCTGCCTGCTGCCTCATCGTACCAGGCTAACCTGCGCAGGCATCCCTCGAAGCTCTGCATGCACTCTACTCTCGGAGCAACTTTGGCGACGAGCAGTTCTCGGCCCTAGTCTTGCCCATGTATGACAAGCCGTGTGTCGAACGCTTCTCCCAGCTGTTTGCATGGTCCACGGTAGACGCCGATGACATTGATGACGACAAATATTTGTTCGCCAAGAAATTCTCAGAAGTAAGAGGCGCCATCACTTGCGTTTCGTATTGCCTATGCTAACGCGTGCAGACAATATCACATCTAGGCAACTACCTGGATCGGAAGTTTAACTTGATTCCTCCAAGTGCCGACATTCAACCCTTTCTTGAATTTCTCCTTCAAGTCGTTCAGAGCCAGAGTCTCGTTGTTTCAATCCCAGTACTCGTCACCTGGACGAGGCTGCTCAGTCACAGGGCACTTGGTCCGTCTATAGTAAAGACACACCTTGTCGGACCGCTGCTGGAGCTGTGCAGCTCCAGGCTGGTCCGATATGAGAGCCTGCCAGAGGAAACTCCAGACCCTACGCTGATCCTCCTGATGGAAGACACGGACACGATCCCGGAGCGGCATGCCTTCCTGGGCAACTACAGACGTTATAGTTCCCAGGTGATCGAGAGCATTGTGGAGCTGACACTCTCAGATGCCATCAACTACATCCTCGGGCAGACCGACACCGTGTTGCAGCACCTATATGACGGACAGCCGCCAATAAACCCGGCCAACTATGTCAAGAGCTCGATGGCCTATCTCCGCGTTGACGCGCAATTCACCGTGATAGAGTCCGCGCTGAAAGGTTACGTGAGATCAAGACCACCGAAAGGTGCCGATTTAGAGCAAATCGAGGCCCAGAAGGCGCAGCTGGATGAGCACCTGGAGGCGTGGTGCAATCGATTGATTGAGATGAAGTTCGAAGACCCACTGATCCAGAAGCGGCTCCTGCAGCTTCTGGTCGCCTTTTCTACCACTGCTTTGAGGAAGAACAACGGCTTCATGCTCAAGGTGCTCGAACACATCCTGATGACTTGGCCCGCGACGCATCCAGAGCACAGGGCATTCAATGAGGCGATCAAAGATCTTCAGGCCGAGAGCCTGAATGAGCTTCAACGGCTGGCCTTCAAGATGCCGGACAACCTCCTTGGCGTCTACGAGCAGTTGGAGGCCAAGATCAACGAGATGAGCGCTTCGGGAACCTTGGATGAGCGGAGACTGGTCAATTATAAGACGTTTCTCTTCATCATCATCCATCGTGCCACCAACATCGACCAGTCGACCCGCATTCAGCGTCTGCAGACCTTTGTCGAGCCGGTCAAGGCTCAATGGAGAGATGAGAACCTGAAGCGCGCCCTTTCGACATACGAAGGCTTCTGCGAGATGACCGGGCTCGACAAAGCGCAGAGGTATCTGGCGAATCACCGGGTCGATCAGATCTCTGACTGGGGCTCTGTTGAGCTTGATGCTGAAGGTGCTGCCCTGCAGGCCGAGCTGGAGGAGCGACAGCAGGTAAGCACTGAGAAAGTGTCACGTGTGTGGTCTCGTCTAATCTTTTTTCAGTTCTTGCCTCTGCGTGCTACGAAGTCCTTCCTGAACTACTCCGTAGACAAGCTCGAGAAGTCCTCGCCATCATATCAAGCATCATGTGCCCTGTGGCAAGACAGCTTTCCCATCATACTTCCAGAGCTCCTCCAATTTTTAAGGTGAGCTGCGACCCCGGACCCAGGCATTATTTATTTGCTGACTCTGGCCCAGCCATGCACACGCATCTGCCAACCCTAGCAACTGGACGCTTCTGCCCAGTGAAATGCAATCTATCGTCGGCCGAGTGCTCACGGACAGATTTTGGCAAGCTGGCATTTCTGAGGGCAGTAAAGATGACTTCTATGCCAGGGTGATCAATAAGAAGAACACCTTGGAAGGCCTGGCATCATCGATACGTGGTCAGATCCGCTACATCCGCGAGTTCTGCTACTCGGTCATTTTCTGCATGAGCTGCCTCGAGCAACAATTTTACGGATTCGAAGAGCTTCCGGGCCCACTCGCCCACGCTTTGTTCGCGGACTCCCACTGCCTCTCTCCCCATCAGCTCATAGCCCTCCTCAACCTAGTGAGGTTGCTGGTGGATGTTTGTCCTGTTGAGCTTCGGCACCACTTCCTGCCCCCGATACTAGCGGGCTGCTTCCAGCGAATGGATGCCAAGATCAAGTCGGAATGGGACAAACTGGAGCAGGCGGGGAACGTCCAGGCAGCTGCGGACGAGTTAACGGAGGAAATGAAGGCGGAAAGTGTCCTGCGCCAGCTGACTTACTCTGCGGTCATGATGATAGCGGACTTCCTGGATCCCGCGAGGCTGGGTGAGTGACTGCTTGTCCTGGATTAAGGTGACCTCCGTACACAGCTGACTCTCTTCTGCAGACACGCTTCCAAAGGACAAGACACAGAACGAGCAAGATTCAGAGCCTTTGCCTCAGCAGCCCTCCCTGCGCAAATTCTGCTTGATGAACTCGTCCGTCATCGAGCCGCTTCTGGTCTTTATGGCTCATGCCATTGTCATGCATGACGGCAGGTGCTGTGGAGTCGTGCTTCGTGTGTTCCGCTCAATCATACCCGAGTTCCGGAGCACTCACGCGGGCTCACAGAGACTGCCGCAGGCGGACACACCGTCCAAGCATGCGTCCACCACTGACAACTTCCCGATCCCCGAGGACACTGCGAATGCTGTCAGAGAGTTTATCTCAACGGACGTTCTCAAGGCGTGCATCACTTCCCTGCACGACCCGTACTTTGTGGAGCTGCAGCGTGAGCTTGGAAACGTCATGGCAGCCATCATTTCCAATTACAGCCCGCTTACACAGACGCCACGCGATGTGCTGTGCTCGCTTGGGAGCATCAAGCATGAAGAGGTGGATGGTTGCATCGCAAACATTGGGCGTGCCGTGTCCAACCCTCGGCAACAACGCGGGCACATTCTTGATCTGCTCAAGGACCTCAAGGGGGTGAGCATCTCGGAGATGGGCAAGCTGCAGAAGAGTTCTGATCCGTCAGGCTTCAAGAAGAAGTCGTCGGGCCGCAGCAAGATGGCACAAGAGTTTATGACGGCCCCGGCGTCGAACGGTCGAGCAATTGCCAGGCGGGACTCGCCGGATCTCAGCGGGGTGGCGGGCTTGTTTGACGGTTGAGAACTGCAGCGGGCCTCGCACGAGTAGGGGATGGCGAAGAGTGGTGTGGGAGGGGCCGGAGATGACCAGTGGCAACTGTCGTCTGATTTTCCCGCGTGCGCTGTGCCAGGGAATCTCTACATAGTGAATTGTGTAGCTAATTGTACAGTTGGTACTGCTGGCGACCATGTCGTCGTCGTCAGGAGTCCGCGCCAGCTTTCCCAGCAATTCCTCGGCACCTTGGCCACCTTGTTGCGGTGAGATTGTGCAGGCAGCTTGCGTTCCAACCGCATATTTTCGCCGAGTTGACATTCACATTCACAGAGAATTGCGCTTGCTTTTTCGGTCCTGCGCGGACACCACATTTGCGCTCCTGTCACCTCATCTTGTGGGATTCCTCACGCCATACTTCTTATCGCCCTGCAGTGACCCTGCATCCCTCTGCCCGTCGCCGAGTACGCATTGGCACAGTCTGTGCTACCTGCAATAGGTGCTGCAGAAGGACGGCGATCGTCTCCCGTAGAATTGATATTAGGCCGACAAGGTCCTATCGCCAGGGTCCTTGAGAGCAAAAAGCAATGATCCTGGCACTGGCCGGAGTTATCCGAAGGGAAACAACAGGCGAGCAGCGCCCTCGCGAGATGCTATCCGTTTAGGTTGGTCAGTCTGCTTACTGACAGGCAGATCGCCGCGCCGTCAACAGCGGCGCGGGTGAAAAGTGCAGGACTCGCAACAAGAGTCGTGGGTAGCGCGTGGCTTCCCTCGTGCGCCTCGCTGCCGATCAAACGCCATGTGCTGGGAGGATGCCGTGGGCCTGGATCTTGGGGCGAACACATCGACATATTGCCGTTTCATCTCCATAATACACAAGCCGGACACCAGTCCAGGGCATGTCCCTCGGGTGGTCGACCCGGGTCGGCCCCATGGATGTTCCCGCAGCGGGCGGACCAATTGCCAGACCGGTCCGCCCTGCATCTGGCCTAAGTGATTATGCGGAAAAGGGGGGAATGTGCAAGAAAGGAAAGCCACATGCGAGATCTTGGACGCTACGCTGCCGCATTCCAGATCGCTGGGTTCGGACCATTGTCTTGTGCGACGCCCCTTTCTGCTTTTTGTTTCCCGTGCATGCGACCGCCGTCAACTGACTTGTGCGCTTATGATGCCAGGGATGCTCAAGATGCGCGGGCGCAGGCCGTTCGTGTCGCGACCAGGGCAGCAGGGAGGCACAGACGACAAGACGACATGAACACGGCGACATACTACCAGAAGGGGACGTGACGACCCTTGCGCCCGGCGCCGAAAGTCTCCCACATGTGCCTGATGCGGACAGATGGGGACATGGTGTTTCTCCCCGGCCTCCACTTGCTTGCCTGCTGCACAGCATACCCACTCACACCCGTTAGGCGTGGTGGAGCGCACGGAGCGGTGGAGTTGGGCTGGCGATTGTGGAACTGGTGGAGTCGTCCTCCACGGCCTCGTCGGGGAATTTTAATCTTTCACGGAGAGAGGCCAGAGCAACGCGCGATGGCACGTCCTGACTCTGGCTTCTGGCCCCTTTTGAGGTCGACGGCAAGAAGGTTGCAAGCTGCTCCCGGCGGTCCGTTGCCCGCCGCCTTGCGGCTGTCGTCGTCTGGTCGTTGTTCGGACGCATACAACGGCGCTCGTCACTGCCAGCCAGTGCCAGGTTGGGCCAACGTCATGTTTCCTCCGAGTGCGACCTTGTTACTCGTGAGGCTCGGGAGAGGCTGCCAGTCAGGGGCCTCACCATCGCGCTTGGCAGCCGCCATTTGTTTCGACTGTCTGTCAAAGCGCAAGTGTCGGTTCTTGCCCGATCAGTCATCACTCACTCTTCACATCGCTCCCCTCTCCTGGCCTCTCCCTGCCTCCCTCTCCGTCCCCACCTCTTCCCGCGCACACAAGAAGCAAATGCTTGGTCAGGTACGAGGGATCAGCGTCTAGTGCCTGGTTCCTTGGGTGCCACGGTGCTTGGTAAAGGCCCAGAAAGGCCCAGCAGCAATGCCAACCAGCCAGCCAGCCTAGCCGGCATTCGTCTACTATGCGGGCCAGGTGGCGCTTCCACACACACAATTGTGCTTGTGCCTGTACCTGTTCGACCACCAGTTCCCTCCTCCTCTCCACTGCCATTCCCTGCCTTCTGCGCTGTCCCTTGGGCTTGGAATAGCATCCTCGGCACGCCCCCTCATCTCCAAGCCCCCGTGCTGCTGCAGCTGCTCCAGTTGCCACAGCTGCTCCATTGTCAAAGAGCAGGTCGATCTACTGCGACTTCAGCTTAGTCCGCCCTGCCTTTCCAACTCAACCTTGCGGCTACGCTACTGTTGTCAGGAACGCGCCGCGGCCCAGAGATGAACTTTCTGCTTTTCCTCTACCGTGGTACCGGCAGCCTCTGACCGCAACGCCAACGCCTTGCCTTTATGAAGGCGTCCAAGGGATAAGAGGGGCAGTGGGGAGGGGGGGGGGGCGGGCCACTTGACCGGTGCGAGCGGTGCTATGAGGGCGTTGCATTGCTTCGACGGCCTAGTCGCCCGGGGAGCTCGTCGAGCTGGGGATATCCTTACCCATCCTTACCCTCAGAGATGCAGGCCCTCGTCGCTCGTCAATGCTACCATGCTACATAATGCCCATGAGATGCCCTCCATCGTTTCAGCCCTCTTTCTGATACAGTTCTGTCTGAACCATCTCTTGAGGCATCCAGCGAGCCTGTCCACCGCCCTCATTCCCTCGGACCTGTCCGCTGTGCCCTGCCCTCGTGTATTGCCGCGCTGCGCCCTCGAGACTTGTCCATCCGTCTCGTCCCAGTGCAATTCCCCAAGTCGATGTCCAGGCCGCATTAGCCTCGAATCTTTCTATATTCTCCTGCCTTCTCTGCCCGGGATCCGGTCCGGCGCTACCTGCCAGCCTGCCAGTCCCGCGTGTGTGTGAAAGCCCGCCGGTAGTCCACTACTACTTCGTCCTATCATCTCTGCGTCGATCGAAACAACCACTCTCTGCCCACTCCAGACGGCCCAGAGAAACCTCGGCCTTGGGTGCCCCAGTCCCCAAGACATCCCCGATTTCTTCCATTCCTGGTGTCTGGTGTCATTCCTCCTGCACAACTCCGTCCCACTTCTCCTGGACTCTGATTCTTGGACCTTCAACTTGCATCTTACCACCAATTTGTGGGGTTATCTGTTTCTGGCCTATAGCTCAGTCACGAATGATCGCCCGTCAACAAGAGGTACGGTCAGTTTCAGCGTCTTCATTCGCCGCTCATACTCCGTCGATCGCGCACGCCCCTGCTTGAGACGTCCCTTCGACTAGCGAAGGGCACACCATCACGGCGCACTCCCGTTGTCATCTCTGGACCCCAACCTCAGACCGAGAATACATACAATACCTTGACGTGCCGGCGCTATATCCTCGTTGTTAAGTACTGGCTGGACTCCCGAGAACTTGGTTATTGCAAAGTCCGGCCAATTTCCCTCGGAATTATCCTGCTCGCACCCGGATTGTAAACACAACTCCTCATCGCCACCTGCCTGGACACGGTCGGTGACTCGCCATCATGGTTTATTGTGGGAAGCCCTCAAGGGGCTGTCAGATGTGTCGCACAAGAAGAATAAAGGTTGGTTCGCTTATGGGCAATCGACGCCACAGCCCAATTCTCCGAACCCTCGATGCGCGAGCATATTCTCCGATACTGACGCGGACGATCAATGTAGTGCGACGAGGCAAAGCCAACATGCAATCAGTGTGCCAAGTCACGACGGCAATGTCCTGGCTACAAGGACGAGTTCGACCTGGTGTTCCGCAACGAGACCAAGGCCACGGAGAGGAGGGCGCAGAAGGCCAACAGGAAAGGGTCGGTCGCCTCGTCGTCCTCGGACAGGAGCAGCATCGCCAGCTCCCCGTCGTCGATCGAGTCTCTGTCGCCCATCGCCAAGGAGTTCGTCAGGTCGCCCACCGGCGAGAGCATCTCACCACTTCTCAGTATCCCCACCGACCAACTGGCCTCGTGCCACTTCTTCTCCAACTTCATCCTGGTGCCGCGGCAGGGCAGCACCAGGGGGTTCATGGACTACCTGCTGCCCCTAATGAAGTCCGAGGCCCAGAACAGCCATCTCCAGCATGCCTTCAATGCCTGCTCACTGGCTCACCTGGGCAACCGGGTGAGGTCGACGTCCGAGGATATTCCTGACAAGGCGCTTTCAGAGTACACCAAGGCCTTGGCAGCAACACACACAGCGCTGAAAGACCCAGAGGCTTCGAAAACAGACGGCACGCTAGCGGCGGTCCTGTTACTGGGGTTGTACGAGGTAAGTTCGCGCCAAGCACTGTAAAATGATAAAGTCCTCGACAATACTGACAGGTCATCTCTACCTGTAGAACATAACAGCAAAGGAGATGGGGATGTTCTCTTGGGGATCACACATTGAGGGAGCCATCTCACTCGTGAAGCAACGCGGGCGCAAGCAGCTCCGGACCAAGACTGGGCTGCTCCTGTTCATCGCTGTGCGCACGCAAATGATCATCCACACGCTGACGTCGGGCAAGGCGCCCATCATGGGGGTGGACTGGTGGATCAGTGACGCGGTCAAGGACTCGAGCGCGGCCGAGTGCCAGAAGATCAACATCAAGACGTCGGAGCTGCGGGCCGAGGTGACGAGGCTGATGACGACGGTTGCGCGGACGCCCGAGAACATCGAGCTGATGCTGACGCTCATCCGGCGGGCGCAGACGGTGGACCAGGAGTGCGTGCGGTGGATGAAGAACGTTCCAGACAGCTGGGGGTACAAGTCGGTGGCGTGGGAGGACAGCGTGCCCAGCGGCGACTTCAGCCGGGCCGAGGTGTTCCCGGGCCGCGTCGACGTCTACCGTGACTTTTACATCGCCAGCGTGTGGAACATGGTGCGCGTGACGCGGCTCGTGCTGGCGTCGGTCATCGTGCGGTGCGCCGCGTGGGTGTGCTCGCCCGTCGACTACCGCACGACGCCCGAGTACGCGACCGCCGCGAGGACGTGCGTCGACACCATCACCGACATCATCGCCAGCGTGCCCTACCACCTCGGCTGGCACCTCAAGCCCGAGAGGAAGCACCTGCTGGAGAAGCAGCTGAGCGGGTTCGCGTGCGGCGACGACGACTCGCTCAAGGGGCTGGCGGGCTACTTCCTGACTTGGCCGCTGGGCTGCGTCCAGAGCCAGGACTACACGACGGACGCGCAGAGGAGCTGGCTCAAGGGCAGGCTCAAGTACATCGCCGACGAGCTGGGCGTCAAGTACGCGCACATCCTGTGCCAGGTAAGTTTCTTCAGCCCCGAGACCCTCGATTCTCATATATCTATATATCCTCGTGGACGTCACGTGAAACTGACCAGAAACTTCACCTTCAAACAGCTCAACGTGCGCATCCCATCCATGCTGATTCGCAGGGACGGGCTCATGGCGCAGCCGTACCCCATGGCGCACAACTTCGTCAAGCTCATGTCGGCGCGGTACGCGCCCCCGACGGCCGGCTACACGATGAATCCGCTGCAGCAGCGCGAGGCCATGATGAAGGAGCAGTTCGAGAGCAAGAGGAAGGAGCTCCTCCAGAACGCGTCCAACAACGCCGGGCCCGGGGTCGAGTACGTCGCCAAGAGCATGCTGAGCGTGTGAGAGGAGGCGACCACCCGCCGGGGTCGGTTGACCGTGTCTGATGTGTATACAAACAACTTTGTCGGGCTGTTCTTGTACGTGTTGGTGTGGTATTGTTCTGATGCATGTCTCACGACATTTTGTTTTCTTGGGACGGCTTGGCTTTGGAGTATGTTTTTTTTATTGGCACTGGGAGAGTGGAAGCATCTTAAATGTCTTTTGAAGACACACCCAATGTGGTGGAGCACCGTTGGTATCCAGGGAGGGCTCACTCGAGAGAACGTACTGTACGTTGGTGACCCCATTCCAGGAGAACCGGGCCACGCATGGAAATGACTGGTGAACAATTGCTTAGCCAGCCTTAGAGAGCAGGCAGGGTGAGTCTCCCGGAAACTGTCAGCATATGGGTTGGAGTTGCTTCTGGCTTACATAGTCGGTCCTTATCCTTGAATGACCGCTGAATCCACAAATTCTTATAGTGTCATGACTGCGGGCGTCTGTTCGCACATGGATATGGCAAAAGCAGATATAGGAAAGTTAATAAAGTCCGAATTTCTACTGCAACAGATGGTGCGATAATTCCGCGTGCCAGCTGCTGAACGCGTTGCTACCATTGCCGGGCTACCTAGTATGCAAACAACCAGGCGGCGGTGCGACCATGCGAATGGACAGGCACTGGCGCACATGCTTTGCTTGCACAGTCAGTCCAGTAGTGTTATGAAGTGGTTCAATTATTCGTGCTTTTGATTATCCCAGCTTCCATCTCCTGAAATCGTCGGGATCAGTCCCCAAGCAGGTCTGCCTGCATTGACAGGCTAAACGAAACACGCTTCGTAAACGAGCTGGACTTCCTACCCTGAAAAACCTCAAACACCTAGCTGGGTATCGGTCGGCCGTGACCGCCGTGGGAGCCTGAGCAACAAGTATTGGTCACTTGTTCTTCTTGCCAGACTTGTCCGACGACAGGTTCCACGCGTTGACGACCCAGCGCTGGGTGGCATCCACCTCCTTCTCGCTCTCGACGTGCTTAACGCCGACCTTGAGGCCGTCCTTGGTCCAGACCACGTTCTTCTTGCCCATGCGCTCCGACACGTTGCCGCTCATCTTGGTCGCGCTCTGGTAGACATGGTAGCCTACGAAGACGAGGCCGCCCACGACTAAGAAGAATATGATCAAGGGGAGAAGCTGGCTGTACGTATGCAACCGGGGCAGAGGTTAGCTTTTGGGGCAATTTGACGAGCGAGGTTGGACTTTGCTGAGTGGGTAGGACTTGCCGGAGCAGCGACGGGGGCGGTTGAGGCTTTGACTTCCCCCAGGCCATGATGCCCTGGTTTGTACGACGGGCAGCTTACGCGCTGGCAATGACTCGAGAGGCTCGGCTGCGGTCCCAGGTACCCCGTGGCTCCGTTCGCCGGATGCGCAGTGCCCAGGTGTCAAATGTGGGTTGCGGAGGGGATCGCCAGGGGATCGGACAGCGGCGAGGAGCCTGAAGGACGGCGTTCCGATTCGACTGGCCGACAAATGTGATAGATCCACCCGAGGCCAGCAAGCAGCAGCAGCAGCAACAACAACAGTAAGAACCGCCTTATCGCTGAATTTCAAAGACAAGGGCGGATTTGGATTCTAAGGCGCCCGGGGTTGATTAAGGTGCGGTATGTCTTGGATGCTGTGACCTCGGAGAAAGAATAGCTTCGACAAGGAGCAGCCTGCCTTAAGTAAACGCCCAGAGTGCTTCGCTCTGGTATGGTCACTCACGGCTAGTCGGCTCAGATCGCCCAGCGCCAGTCAGGGCAGTCAGGTCGGCCAAGGTGGCTGAAGGACCCCTGGGAAATTGTGAGGGGGACCTTGCTTTCCTCAATACCAACTGAACGAGGCCCTATGCCCCGCCCCAGCCCGCCCGCCCCAAGGCCCAAGAGCCCGCCCGCTCCAGGACCTCCGCTTAATCACCGTCCGTCCCCTCCGACCCATTCGTTGAAGCTTGGGCCAGCACTGGCTGAGACCCCGCATCTGCCGAGCTGCCTGCTGCAGGGCCGGGGCAGGCCGGCAGGGTGGGCAGGCCCGCTGCTCCCCTCCATACCTTGGGCACCTCAGTACTCCCCTACCCACGTGACCGATCACATGAACCGGGCTCCACCCCCTCCGAGCTGCTAAGGCCAGCAAGGCTCGAGGCTGCCAGCTGGAAGGTGGGAGGGTGGAGGCTGGACCATGACGCCCGCCTACCTAGGTACTGGAGTCGCTGCTAGCTGTCAGGGTCAGGTGTAGCATTACCTAGCCTCACCTCCAGAGACTCGGTCTCAGACGCAGACTCGGGCTTGAGCTGGCTTGCTAAGACCGGAACAAGAGACATTCTGTCCTCTTTGCCACTTTTTGCATCCCAATCGTCTCCCTCCTGCACCGTATCTGGTCCAACAGACTGACTGGTTCCATCCACCTGCCCCGTCCACCCACTCGGTCGCCGGGTCCCCAAAGGTTGATCTGTCCCGGGCCCAGCACAGCTTGTCATTGCACCTCCCAAACAGGAAAAGGCCAGACCTCCAGAGCTGCCACCTACCTGTCAACGCCGACCAGAGCTTCGCAGGTGCTCCAACCACCCCTCGACACCACAACGCCCTCCCTCGTGTCACACACACGACTCCATCACGGGCAGCCATTCATTTCTCGTCGGTCTAGCATCCACTGCAATTGTGTTAGGCACTGCTAGAGACCATTAGCGCGGCTGAGCATCGTCCTGTCCTCCACCGCCTCCTCCGGCGCCATCATGTCGGCACCCAATGACTACGGCCAGCAGGCCGCATTTCAACAAGGTCAACAGGTCCCCTACGCTGATGATGGCCAAGCCTACGGGAACCCCGCTGGCTCACCTCCCCCTCAAGCGACCCAGCAGCTTGGTGAGGGGCAAGGCAAGAAGAAGAAGAGAGCCTACGCTGCCCAGGCCTTCGATGTCGGCAGCGGCGCGAATGCTGCCGTAGGAGGCCAGCTACCAGGCGGCGGACAGTTCGGCACTCCTCAGCCCATGGCTGCTGGCTATGGATACCCAGGTCAGGACGCACAACCTCAGCCTGCCCCTTACGGCGCTCCCCAGACATACGGCTCGCCGGCTCCTGCCACCCCGGGCTTCCAGCCGCCAGACGCCTATGGCGCTCCCGCGCCTGGTGTAGGTGGCATCACGCAAGGCATGGCAGGCATGCAGATGGGACCAGGACCGGGGCAGCCAGCGCCCCAGCAGATGCCGCCTCAAGCCCAGCCTCGCATCGGGCCTCTCAACCAGCTCTATCCAACAGACCTCTTGAACCAGCCCTTCAACGTATCCGAGTTGGACTTGCCGCCGCCTCCGATCATTCTACCCCCGAATGTAGGTCTGCCACGAACCCTCGCCCTTGCAGAAACTGACCAGAAGCACAGTCCAGCTGTACTCCTTCCCCGGAGGCGAACTGTCCCCCGAAGTTCATCCGATCCACGCTCAACGCCGTGCCCACGACGCACTCCCTCCTCAAGAAGTCCAAGTTGCCGTTCGCCCTTGTCATACAGCCATACACATCGCTTCATGACCTTGATGACCCGGTCCCTGTCATCCAAGATCAGGTCATTTCTCGCTGTCGGAGGTGCCGGTCGTACATCAACCCATACGTCACCTTCCTGGACCACGGGCACAGATGGCGCTGCAACATGTGCAACCTCTCGAACGACGTTCCTCAGGCCTTTGATTGGGATGCCGCGGCTCAGAAGAGCGTCGATCGGTGGCAGCGCGCCGAGTTGAATCATTCTGTGGTGGAATTCGTCGCGCCCCAGGAGTACATGGTTCGACCTCCACAGCCTCTGGTCTACCTCTTCTTGTTCGACGTGAGCTACGCGGCTGTGTCTACCGGGCTCTTGGCGACAAGTGCGCGGACGATTCTGGACAGTCTTAACAGAATACCCAATGCGGACCGTCGCACTCGCCTCGGTTTCGTGGCCGTGGACTCCAGCCTGCACTATTTCTCGATTCCCAAGGATTCCGACGAGAACGGCGAGACAAGCATGCTTGTTGTCAGCGACCTTGAGGAGCCCTTCATGCCAGTGCCTACGGAGCTCCTGGTGCCCCTGTCAGAGTCGCGACAGAGCATCGAGAACTTCCTGGCAAAGCTCCCGGACATGTTTGTCAACAACCAGAACAATGGATCTTGCATGGGGTCGGCTCTGCGATCTGGCCACAAGCTGATCTCCCCTCTTGGAGGTAAGATCGTTGTCCTCAGTGCCTCATTGCCGAACCTGGGCCACGGCAAGCTCGAGATGAGGGAGGACAAGAAGCTTCTGGGTACCTCCAAGGAGAGCAGCTTGCTCCAGACCGCAAACAGTTTTTACAAGAGCTTCGCCGTCGAGTGCTCCAAGAATCAGGTTTCAATCGACATGTTCCTGTTCTCCTCGCAGTACCAGGACGTCGCATCGCTGAGTAACCTTCCACGGTACACCGGTGGTCAAACGTGGTTCTACCCTGGGTGGAATGCTGGACGACCCGAGGATGCCATCAAATTTGCGTCTGAATTTAGTGACTACCTCTCGTCTGAGATCGGCCTGGAGGCTGTGCTGAGGGTGCGCGCCACTACTGGTCTGAGGATGAACACCTTCTACGGCAACTTCTTCAACCGGAGTTCGGACCTCTGCGCATTCCCCGCCTTCCCCCGCGACCAGTGCTATGTCGTCGAGGTCGCCATCGATGAGACCCTGTCCAAGAGCATGATCTGCATGCAGGCCGCCGTTCTTCACACGACATGTAATGGCGAGCGCCGCATTCGTGTCTTGACCTTGGCCCTACCCACGACCCAGAGCTTGGCAGATGTGTATGCTTCTGCTGACCAGTGCGCCGTCACCACCTACTTCAGCCACAAGGCAGTGGAGAGGGCGCTGAGCAACGGTCTGGACTCTGCGCGCGACTCCCTGCAGACCAAGATTATCGAGTTACTACAGACCTTCAGGAAAGAATTGGCCGGCGGCAGCATGGGCGGTGGTCTACAGTTCCCCGCCAACCTGCGCGGCCTGCCAGCCCTCTTCCTTGGGCTGATCAAGAACGTGGGTTTGCGGAAATCAGCGCAGATCCCCTCAGATCTCAGGTCCGCAGCCCTATGTCAGCTCTCGACGCTACCTCTGCCGCTTTTGATGCAGTACATCTACCCTCGGCTGTACTCGTTGCATGACATGCCCGACATTGCGGGCACTCCAGACCCCGAGACAAGCCAGATTGTTCTGCCACCTCCTCTGAACCTCTCGTCCGAGCGTTTCGTATCATATGGCCTGTATCTCATCGATGACGGCCAGACGCAGTTCCTGTGGGTCGGACGGGATACCGTGCCCGCCCTGCTCCAAGATGTGTTTGGGGTTGCCGACCGGACGCAGCTTCATGTCGGCAAGGGAACATTAGCGGAGCTGGAGAACGACTTTAACGAGCGTGTGCGCGCCGTCATCCAGAAGAGCAGGGACTACAGGTCTCGCGGTGTGGGCAGCATCATCCTGCCTCACCTCTACATTGTCCGTGAGGACGGCGAGCCGAGCCTGAAGCTCTGGGCGCAGACATTGTTGGTGGAGGACAGGGCAGACCAGGGGATGAGCTTCGCGCAGTGGATGGGAGTGCTGCGAGAGAAGGTATAGTTCTGAACACCGCCCTGGCCCAATCTGTCTGGTCGCCTGCTGACAAGTTTATGACTAGGTCGTCCAGTGATGCAACCACGAGCGGGCATGTTTTAAGTAGCGATAACAATTGTATAGATTCCCAACGGCATCTGTGAAATGGACCCTGAAAGTGGTGTTGGGAGGAGGAAGACAGCTTTGTGCAATCTAAGCAATGACCAACTGATGTGGTCGCCCGGCCTCGGGTCCGTGCCGGCCGGCCAAGGTCAAGCTGGCCCGGCGGGGGTCCGGCCCTTAGTAATGAGACGAAATCATGCAGGAAACAAAACCATGTGCCGTGTTTCGAACTCAGATGCATGCATGCATATATGCACTAGCAGACTGCCAGGCCACAGTACCGGCGACCCATACATACGTAGCTCAGTGAGCCCTCCGGGCCGGATCCGACACCACACGGCCCCAGAGGCGGTCCGAAACGGAGACCAAGGGCCAGGGCCCCCGTGGATCCTCTTGTTCACAGGCAGCCTGTGACCGCTTCCGAGGTGGTGATTAAAGGTCAGTTATTAGGAGATGCATGAGGTCACTGGGTCTTGGAAAGGGCCGCCCTGTGGCTGAGCGGGTATGCTTTGCGACTCAACCAAGCACGCCCGGTAAGCAACAGCCTCAATCCACAAGACCGGCGCCCCAAACGTGGCCGCAAGGCGGAAGGCCTTGGTTGCCCTCCATCCGGGCCCGTTCGTCCCAAAAATAGAAATCCCGCGTGCGGCCCAGCAGAGCAGGACAAAGGAAGGCACAGCATTTTGTGATGTAGGTGGGAATGCGGCGGTGGGCTACTGCCGTAGTGTACTCAGCAACAAAGGAGACCCCGTTTTCAAGCAGGGCAGGACGGGGGGCGGGTCACAATATTTTGTGGCTCGTCGACGGGACCGCGGTGGATGAAACGGCCACGAGGAACCAATGGTGCGCTGAAACACACGCGCCCAGCAGCTTACGGCTGGCGCGTAATCTGGGCGTTGGTTGGGCGGTGGGGCTCAGTCACATCTGGGACCTGACGGCACTTGTCTGATTAGCTAGGGCTGGCTGCTGGCTGGCAAGTCGTCTGTGAGGGCCGGCGTGCGTTGGGTGAGCTCGGCTGCGTCTTCCATGCGCGGGCGGCTGTGGTTGGCTGGGAGGAAGGGCATGGCTCTCGATGGTGCAGTCCCTCCTGAGTGACACATCTGATAATGGGGAATGTGTCGATGGATTTGCCGTGGATCGCGCGGATTCTAGACCATCTACCTACTGTGCCTGTCTCGCTTCACCTGGTCTGACGGCGCCCCTGCTGACAGGAGGACCCTGACCGAATGAGTGAGGTGTACGGGTCGAGACAAAGGAGTGCAAGCCAGCCCAGCCAGCCATCCAGCCAGCCGTGCCAGGTCCGGGAACGATGGGCACTGCAGACAGTCGGGCTCAGTCGGTAAGCGAGTAATAAGTGAGTGGGTAAGTACCCAGTTAGGTGCTATCAAGGTATGTGCTATATGTGCTATGTATGTGTGTGTGTGTGTAAGTGAGCAACAGGATGGTGACATTGGCCTTGGGAGGCGGCCCATGAGCCCGGTCGCACTGCTCGAATGGGAATGGAGGAGGGCCTGCTGCCACAGCCCAGCGCCATATTAAGAAGAGTTGGTTCATTGTCTTGTTTGAGGCCCCCCCGGGACCTGAACCTGGAAGGGGCCATGAGAAAGAAGAGGAAGATTAGATCTGTCCATGTCATCTAGCAGAGTTGCAAGTCAATTCTCCTCTGGTGCCTCCTCTTGTAGTCAGCCCGTCTCTGGCGGTCGTTATCCACTCACTACATATTATTATTATCTGCCGCCGTATAAGCCAGGCCCGTTGCCCGTTTCTGTCGATCTGCTACCACCCAGTAGGTTCTGCTCTGCCAACCGAGTACGGATACATAGACCGGACCAGACCAGACCAGACCACGGGCACCAAGAACACGGGATACCCCTCTCTCATCAAAGGAAACCACCTCGAACCCTTTCTTTCCCACTCCCGTCTTCTCACCTTGGGTTTCCTGTCCCGACCTGATCTGATCTGACCTGACCTCACCTCACCTCACCTCGCCTCGCCCCGCCTCGCCTGCCCATCGAGTCTCGCCCCCTCCCCGCAAGGAGCCAATCGTTGTGACGGTGTTCCTGGATATTCGTTCGGCTTCGTCTCGAGTTCGCCCGCCCCCCAGCTGCATACCGCAAGCTGCAAGAAGAAAGGTTTGTGCATTCCAGCAACTTGTTCTCTTCCTCCGCTTGCCCCCCAGTCCCAGTCCCAGTGCCAGTGTCAGTCCCAAGTTGGGATCCGAGAAAACCACCCCCCAGCACAACCCCAGCTGCTCCACTCAGGAGTCGCGACTGTATCGGACGAAGAATACAGTTATCTCGGCCCGCAGCTCTGTTACAGGACCCCCTCGCTCCTCTGCCCCCTCCCCCTTGCATCCGCACCCGCTGCGCTGCGCTGCGTTGTACTGTGCTGCACAGCAAGTTTTAGTGCCACAGCTCACTGGGCCCGCCTCAGCCAGTCTTGCATGTCCGTCTGGTGGTTCTAGAAGACAATCCTGCTCTCCTGCTGGCTGTCGAGCTCCGGGCGGGTTCCAAGGGGCCCCAGCTGGGTATGCTTGTCGGCGCTTCTCCCGCGACCCAGGGTGCAGGCCCAAACACCTGCTCTCGAGCCCTCTGCACCCGGAGACCAGGGCTCTAGACCTCACCTCTTGGGGCCTGCGACTCAATGCCCTTTCCGTCATCCCCGTTGCTGCTGTTTCAGCCTGCCCATTCTCGCCCTGTCCCCAGCCTGTCCTGTCGTCCCCCCCCCTCCGAGCTGCAAGCTGGTGGTCTGGTTTGCTGCTTAGCCTTGGGGCTCCTCCTGTCGCATCAGGGCCCGCTGACGATTTGATACTTCTCTTACCTAGGTGGTTTCTTACTGCACACATACACACACTTATACACACAAGCGCGCACACAACACAGAGTCCACTTGCACCCGGCAGATACGACACGAACCAGGGGCCTGAGGAAGTCGACGAGCACGAGCACGAGCACCGATACGACACCACGAGCACCAGAAACCAGGAGCAGGACAAGGTGCAAGACCCCGCCCTCTAGCCATCCCCCCACCCCACTTTCCATCCAGGGCCAAGTCCCCAGCTCTGGTTTGTCTCCCCCTCTGCTCTTGACCCCGACCACACACACACACACACCCACCATACACCAGACCACGCCAGAGACTTTCATCCAGTCTGCTGTCTGTCTCGTTCAATTCCTTGCAGACGGCTCAATTCGAAGCAAGCATCTTCCCGCTGCCAGCCACCTCCCGTCCCTTCGACACGACAGCGTTGCCGTCGCACTTCTGACCAGCAGCTGGACAGCCAACCAGCTCACCCACGCACCTCTCGGCGCCTTGACTGCATCCGAGGACCAAGAGACGGCTGCACAACAGCGCTCGAGCCGCCACACTCACGACCTGTACAGTTCCACGTCCGGGCCTGACTGGTCTCTGCTTCGGACACCACGCTGCGCGATCTCTGTGCCACCGTCCCCGGCTGATCTGTCTCGTCGTCAATCCTGATACCGCTGTGTCGGGACGTAGCAGTTGATCTGTTTCTTGCTGCGAGGACTCAAGCCTGCCTCGGCTGCATCCTTCCTCCACAATGTCTCGAGCCCAGCCTCCGAACCCTGCGGGCTCCCGCAAGATCTCCTTCAACGTGAGCGAGCAGTATGATATCCAGGATGTCGTCGGAGAGGGAGCGTATGGTGTTGTCTGGTGAGTCCGCTCCCGGGCGCAACGTCGTTGACGAGGCCGCCGTTGCTGACGAGCTCTGCAGCTCCGCGATACACAAGCCCTCCGGCCAGAAGGTCGCCATCAAGAAGATCACACCCTTCGACCACTCCATGTTCTGCCTGAGGACCCTCCGTGAGATGAAGCTCCTGCGCTACTTCAACCATGAGAACATCATTAGCATTCTCGACATCCAGAAGCCTCGGAGCTATGAGACCTTCAACGAGGTCTATCTGATCCAGGTGCGTCCCCTCAGAGCTCATGCCTGCCTCATACCTATAGCCCGCGCTAACATGTGGCCTGCCTTCCCCAGGAGCTGATGGAGACTGACATGCACCGTGTCATCCGCACCCAAGACCTCTCCGACGACCACTGCCAATACTTCATCTACCAGACCCTCCGGGCATTGAAAGCCATGCACTCGGCCAACGTCCTGCACCGAGACCTGAAACCCTCCAACCTGCTCCTCAACGCCAACTGCGACCTCAAGGTGTGCGACTTTGGTCTTGCTCGTTCGGCCGCCTCACAGGAGGACAACTCTGGTTTCATGACCGAATATGTCGCAACGAGATGGTACCGTGCGCCAGAGATCATGTTGACCTTCAAGGAGTACACCAAGGCCATCGATGTGTGGTCGGTGGGCTGCATCCTCGCTGAGATGCTGAGCGGAAAGCCCCTGTTCCCGGGCAAGGACTGTAAGTCGCAGTCCCTCGCATTGCGCGCGACGCCTCTTGTATATTATCCCTCAAGCTGACACCACTGCCCAGACCACCACCAGCTTACCCTCATCCTCGACGTCCTCGGCACCCCGACAATGGAGGACTACTACGGCATCAAGTCCCGCCGAGCTCGGGAGTACATCCGCTCTCTGCCCTTCAAGAAGAAGGTCCCGTTCCGAACCCTATTCCCCAAGACCTCTGACCTGGCATTGGACCTCCTCGAGAAGCTCCTGGCCTTCAACCCCGTCAAGCGCATAACGGTGGAGGAGGCGCTGAAGCACCCGTATCTGGAGCCTTATCATGACCCAGATGACGAGCCGACCGCGCCACCAATCCCCGAGGAGTTCTTCGACTTTGACAAGCACAAGGACAACCTTAGCAAGGACCAGCTCAAGCAGCTCATCTACCAGGAGATTATGCGGTAATCCAGGGGTCGCAACATGCAGGCACCAAGCCCACCAGTGTTGTAGTGGTGTTTTGAAAACGGCAGGAATTGAAGATGTTTCGTACATGGCCCATGATACCACACGGTGAGCTGGATATACGATACTTGGATACTCTGGCAGGGGGCGGGGGCGGGGACGGAGCATTGGAATTCGGGCGGTGAGCTACTTCGTCATCATTTAAGAGAGAGCATGAACGTCACACGGGATGGTAGCTGTTTTTGATGCCAGGTCTTCTGGGAATTTCCCTCGATTGATATTCCAAAGCATCCATGGTTGGGAGCCACTGAAGGGATGAACTCGTTGGTTTTGCCGACCCCGAGTTTGTCGTTGTGCCGGTCCCTGAGGCAAGGCAGGGATAACGGGTCCAGGGCTTCATCAACCAACCCACTGTAGGTATGTAGGCAGCTAGTTGTAGGTCACACGGGGTGACTTGGGGGGTAAAGGGGACCATCATAGACTTTGCAATACATTCAGTCATTTGTTCAAACCCCCGCAAGACCAGGCAGGCAGTCAGTCAGGTCAGTCATTCATCTCCACGTGAAGCGCGAGTCGATTTGCCGTATGTGTCGGACGATGTTGCGCGGGGCCTCATACAGACGTATCACAAGCCAAATGCAGAGCTCAACCCTATTTCCGTCAATCTCATGCGTGTGGCTGGCTTATATACCTGTCCCGGGGACATCTTGGGACAAGACGCCCGCTGCACGGCCCCGGCCTCCCCCCCTCGATCGATGGATGCGGTTGCTTTGCTCCAGCCCGCAGCTGAGATGACGGGCAGATGCCAATAGGGGTGGGTGGGCAGGCACCCCCTCCTTCACTCCCCCCCCCTCCGTTGCGACCTTGGGCAAAATTTCAAACAAACTCAATCGCCAGTCATCGGACCTGGCATATGATTGAATATTGGTCCTGCTAACACGATCATAGCTGTGGTACGTGGTATATGGTATATATAGGGGGGCTCGTCCCAACCCCCCTCCCCCTCCTCCTAGATGCTTTTTGACCGTAGGGAGGTGATCTGCTTTTTTTTTGGGTATCTCGAAATCGAAACGCAAGACATGCTGCTTGTTGCTCCGGCGCCGCTTCCTGGCTTGCTCCTGATGTGCCAGCGACCCATTTGAGTTATTACTCCCACATTTTCCGAAACCAATTGGCCCCCATTTGCCCCCATCCCTTCGCCTACCGGCTGCCATCGATCAAAACATGCTCTTGGAGCTGATTTTCTCGTCCTTTGCTGTGCTCAACCTCATCCTCCTGCCTCCGATGTTGGGCTTGTCTCTGCGGAGCTGTCGGCTGCCGAAGAGACGGAGATCGAAAGCATTCTGATACCGGGGCCCTGAATCTCGATATGGTCCATCGCTCACCTGGAGTTGCTGTTAGGCATCTCGACATAGCCTCGCACGGTGATTCCAAGGCGGACGACATACGTATCCAACGCCAATGACCTGGATGAGTGGTTGGTTGCGTGAGAGGGTATCATCAATCAAGCCAACGAATCGCCTCAACGCCGTTCTCCGCGGCCAATGACCCACATCTCGACGCCCAGCACCCCGAACTTCTCGCCCTCGTCGCTCAGCGGCTCATTCCCGAACGTCAGGCAGCGCGAGCTGATGCCTCTTGCCAGCGAGTCGTTCAGCCACAGGCCGTAGTGCCCGTCGCCGCCCCCTACGGACAGGCAGTGGGGCTCGCAGTACATGTAGAAGTCGTTCTCGCCGCTGTACGGGAACGCCTTGAAACGAATCGATGGGCTCATTGGGATGTTGGGGCTGGGGGTCCTGGCTGGGGATGGTGCCTGTGCCGGGGGCGGGACTGCGGTCACCCCAAGCAGCGAGGGCACGGGATCGGACGACGTTGCTGGCTTGGATGGCAGATCGTCGGAGAAGTCGATGAGCAGGTCTTCTTCTGGTTCTGGTTCTGGTGGCGGTGGTGGCTTGGGCCTTGGGAAGCGGGACTGTGTGGGGCTGGATATGGTTGTGACGCGGGTGAGGTTTGTGGTGTCCTCTGACGGCGGAGGGGGCAGTGCTGCGAGGACGGATGCTCGCCAGAGGAATGTTTCTCCGTTGCCGAAGTAGTGTGGTGAGGGATGTGGTGATTCGGAGAGGTAGGCGCCAAAAAGCTGCACGTATCAACATCGTCAGTTAGTCACGTAGTCCATATTTGTGGAGGTGGTATCATGTGCAACACTCACGCCACCGTAGCTGTCCCTGACGACGAGGACAAAGCTGTTTCGCGTGCCCTGGAACGGGCCGCATTTCTCATATAGTGTCCCCAAGCTCGCCCCGTCCTGGTCCAGGCTGTAGACAAGGTTCCACTCCTCCTCGATGCGCTGCCGCTCCGGGATCATTATCCGTATCTCCTCTGCGACCGCAGACGTCAGCAGCCTCGCGGCCTCTGTGGTGTCGTCCCTGAAGCCCTTGAGCTCCAGCGGCTCGAGGGGCGGTGGCCTCAGTGGGGAGGCAGATCTGTTTATGGGGGGTGTGTAGACGCCATTTATGCCGTTGTTCCAGTGGTGTGGATAAGAGAGCGGACTGCCGAGCGAGGCTGTGGACTTGGACATGTCGTCGGGGTGGCCGTGATGGCCCCCCTGCACCGCGGTCATGTCTGAAAAGCGGCGGACAAGGCCGCCGAACCCACTGGCGATTCCGGAGAATGAGTGCGTGAGGAAGGTCGAGGAGGCGGCAGAGGTGGTGGGAGTGGCGGCTCCAGACGAGGAGGGCGAGTAGTCGCCAGGCTGTCCATGTCGGACTGGTCGGTCGTGATAGGACATGTCGGCGTTGAATGTGGTGTTTTATCGTTAGGAATCCAGAGGTGGACGTGATGCGAAGAGGCAAGCCAACAGGCGCCCTTGATTTGGGTGGGATGTAGGGCGTGGGGTTGAGGTGAGTGAGAACGGTCAACGTGTCTCACTCACAGGCACCATGTCAACTGCGCCGTTCAACCGATGGCGCTCTCTCGCTTGCTAAGGGTGGGTTGCACGAAGCGTTCGCTTGCTCAGACTCTAACAAGACCGAGGACAAGGAGAAACGAACGGCAGGCTGGGTTGGGGGTGTTTTGTTTCGCTCCGTTCTGGGTTGTTTTGTGAAGGGAGATTGGCGATGGTAGATAAACAGGCAACCAGGGAGAAGAATGTCTAGGTACGTAGTCACGGTAGTGTAGGTAGGGATCCATCGAAGTATGGCACTACTCTCCCCGGGAACGATGGAGTGCACAGGGGCTAATCCTGGGCTGAACCCCAAGCCCTGGGCAGCCTATGACGTGCTGCCAAGCCGAGGCTTCAGCGCCTGGGCGCTGCACTGTTGACACACATGTGCCTGGCAATGTAGTCAGAGAACCATTTCTATTACTGCGTGCTGCAATATATCGTATGACACCTGCCTCTATTGCAACTTGGTTACTTGAGGCTGACCTAGGCACATATTGCGCCGCGCCAATTCAGGGCATGCTGTTACTAAGGCAAATCCATCGTGGGGCGACTCTGGCCCACGTCTTTGACTTATGGAGCAGCCCACCAGGCCACTCACTCGCTTGTCTATCGACAGTCACGATGCTTCAGCGCGGCAGGTTGGCATGGTCCCGTCCGGTTCGACTCGGCCAAGATATCCCGTCACACCTCTCACGACCCAGTCTCTGGCATAACCAGTCTCGCTCGAGACCGTGGACCGTATCGATCATGCTATATGCGACATGAAATGCTGGATCCCCTCGAGGACGCCTTCTGGGCTAGGCTTCTCAGCGCACACGTCTGGGTCGAGGCCAAACGTCCTCTGCAGGTAATTCCTCGTTGTAGGCCCAATTGTGGCGACGAACCTCGTCCTGTTCGGATCGTTGGGTTTTGCCTTCCCTGTCGCCTCGTCTATCATGCCCAGGCCGCGCAGCATGGCGTCGCAGCCCGTCGGCGAGAAGACGACGATCCAGACCATCCTGCTCTCCTTGGTCTCCTGCAACCGCCTCTGGAAGTCGTCTGCGAACGACTTCATAACCCCAGTACCGTAGACCACGACCTCGTCGACCTCGATTCGCCTGTCACTTGGCAGTTTGTCGTCCATGAGGGTCTTGGGAATGATGTCTCTCCTCTGCTCGCCCACCATGAACAGCAACGCGGGCTTCTCCTCGGTTCGGTCTTGATACCACTGCGCATAGTGCTCCAGGATGAAGTGGGCGAGGCTGTCGCCGTTACCTGTGTGCTCACCAAATACCTGCAGGGGAGGTTCCTGGGGGACAGCCTTGAGCGCCCTTGTGGTGGCCGGCCCGACGCTGTACACAGGGACCTCCTGGAGATGGGGCCATGCCAGAGTTGTTTTGGAGGGATCGCTCTGCTTCTCACCTAGAACTGAACGTGAGCCATGTGTATGAGGAAGAGCCGAGGATTTGAAGGATGGTTTTCTCACCTGGGCCGTCCTGAACAATCTTTGTGAATGCCTCGACAGCTCTTTGAGACGTGAAGACGAGGCCACCGTATGCTGCCCCGAAGTGTTTGCCGACCATTTGGGACTGCAGGATAGACCGGACTCGTGTCATGCCGGCCTCTTCGAACCGGTGTTCCAGTACTGGCACAAAGGACGGCACAAAGGAGATCCCCCCCTGCGGCTGCGAGAAGACATCCTCATAGCTGTCTCCGGGTGTCGACTTGGTCTTGAGCAGCAGTATCGGCACCCCTCCGTCTCCCGCACCACCTGCTGCTGTTGTCGACATTGAAACTCAGCAGGGAATTGTCCGAGGCATAGGGCAGAGTAACCAAGCAAGAAACGTAGGAGAGCCGTGAGTTTGATTTTTTTTTTTTTGGTGCCCGGCGTAAATATATTATTGTACGGGTAGGCGGCTATCTGCTCGGGTCGTCTCCAAAACTACAGCAGTACCTAGGTAGTTGAGTGAATGAGTTGGTGTGTGCCCAGGTAGTGGGGCACCGCAGCTCTTGGCTCTCTCATTGTCTGATGTCAGTGAGCCGAAGCCAAAGCCTATTTGGCTACACACTTCAAAACTGAATTGGATTCCTAGGGTGATCGAATTTACAGCAGAGAATTCTCACAGGGTCACAATCTCAGACCCGTACCAAGGCCCGCCGTCTTTTGGACGTGGCCTCGAAGAAGGGAGCGAGGCTTACAAATCCCAAGACCCGAAATCTTACAATGCATCTTGAGGGTTCGCCCAGCCCAAGCAGGTGACGACACCGACGGTAGTAAGTTTGTTTATTTCAGTCCAACGACCTGAACCAGACAACAGAGCGCACCATACGAAGAGCAGAGCAGCACAAATGGCCGAGGAACCACAGCGCAACGAGTCGCAGGCAAACGGCCATGCCACCGCCGTTGCGACAGCGCCCGCGAACCCACTACCGCCAGGCGTCGTCCTCGGGCCCGACGGCAAGCCGTACGTTGTTGGATCTGGCCCCGGATCTTGCCTCTGCCACAGCTGACACCGCTTGACAGTTGCCGTGCCTGCTCAAGCAAGACCGCCTTCTCCGCCCTGGCCAGGTCCATGAAGGCACCGGGCTCAACCGCGTCAACCACACCATCCAAGACGAGCACAGTCACCACCGCCCCGCCGACCGACTGCCCAGCCGACGTTGAGACTCTCGGACGGAGCACATGGACACTCCTCCACTCGATAGCCGCCACGTACCCTACCACCCCCAACTCGTCCCAGCAAAACGACCTGGTCAGCTTCGTCCGGCTCTTCTCCCGCCTGTACCCGTGCTGGGTCTGCGCCGACGACTTCCAAGGCTACATAGAGAAAGACCCCGTCAAGGCCGGCAGCCGCGGCGAGTTTGGCAAGTGGCTGTGCGACGCCCACAACGATGTCAACAAGAAGCTGGGCAAGCCCGTCTTCGACTGCTCCAAGTGGGAGGAGCGCTGGCGCACGGGTTGGAAGGACGGGAGATGCGACTGACCGTGGCATCCACGGTCCGCCTCGCCATCAGCACATAGTGTACCACTACAGAACCACATAGACTCGGCATCCCTGGGGTAGGGAGCCGGTAGACCCATCACCACTCAGTTCCTATGGATAGACCAGAACAACTCTGGGGACTCACCTCCTGCTTAAGCGGACTAGCTCTTCAAATATAGACAATCCGGTACACAGCCCCTCACACGGGTCTGGACACCGACAGTCACGGGTCGAGAAATCGCATACGGGTCAGCCACAAAATGTTGGCAGGGCTTGAATAAAGTCGAGATACTCGCAACTTTTGAGGGCTGACAAGACGGGCACAGTGTGGACATCGGCCGCCCGGTATGCCTCTTCGGCTCAGCAGAAAACTGGGTCCGTATTATCGACCAGCTGGGCAACGTCAAGAATCCGTCTGGCATGGCCGAGTGCAAATCCTTCCAACAATGAAGAGCTTCGTCCAGAGGGTGATCCATCATCAGAGCGCATCAGGTGTGTTGAAATCATGCCACCGTCTCCGCGTGCTTGTTGCGGCTTACTGTGCCGTACGCATCAACAGAGAAGTCCCTCGTCGGCCGGGAAGCACGAGGAATTCTTTCCGCCATGTGGAATTGGCCCGCTGAGTCGTGATCGTGGTCTGACGTTAGGGCCCAGCACTCGCTATCGCGAGATTTGGCCTGCGCTCTTCTGAATCATACCGTATTGTCGCCGCTGCTAGCCGCGCTGGCTGAAATACATATATATGGTTTCCATGGCAAGCGACATCAGAAGGTCTCAAGTGAGGTCGTGTCCTCATCATCGCAGCCTTTTTCAACGTCATTCTTCTCTATTTCTCTGCTCTATTCCCGCATTATAAAAATGGGATCCACCGACTATAGGCTGGACAGCCTCGAAGAGCCTGTCGATGTGGCCAAATATCTTTTCACAAGACTGCACCAAGTGGGCATCAGGTCCGTCCATGGGCTCCCTGGCGATTACAATCTGGCATCTCTCGACTATGTTTCAGAGTGTGGACTGAGATGGGTTGGCAATGTGAACGAGCTCAACGCAGGCAAGTGCTGTCTTCCAGGACGTATGTGTGGCGGCGATAGCTAATTCAGCCCACAGCCTATGCTGCGGATGGGTACGCTCGTGTCAAAGGCATGTCCGCTCTCATGACCACCTTTGGTGTGGGTGAACTCAGTGCCCTGAACGGGATAGCTGGGGCTTTCGCGGAACAAGTGCCTCTTGTCCATATCGTTGGCTGTCCGTCGACTACGTCAGAGCAGAACGGGCTGCTGCTCCATCACACGCTGGGCAATGGAGACTACAATGTCTTCAAGAACATGTCAAGCATGGTCTCGTGCTACTTCGCCAAGCTCAACCAGCCGAACCTGATCGCGCATGAGATTGACACTGCCATTCGCGAGTGCTGGATCCGCAGCAAGCCCGTGTACATCATGGTGCCTTCGGACATGATTAACGAGAAGATCGAGGGAGCCCGTCTCAGAGCTCCTATCGACTTGTCCGACCCACCGAATGACCCTGAGAAGGAGGCATATGCTGTTGGTGTGATCCTCAAGTACCTGTATGCGGCGCGGAATCCCATCATTCTCCTCGATGCTTGCGCTATTCGTCACCGAGTGGTGAGCGAGGTCCACCAATTGCTCGACAAGACAAATCTCCCTGTATTTGTGGCTCCCATGGGCAAGGGAGCTATTAACGAACAACATCCAACTTATGGGGGCATCTACGCTGGTAATGCATCCCACCCGAACGTGGCCAAGGCTGTAGAGGCTGCGGATTTAGTCCTGAGCATCGGTTCCCTCAAGGTAGGCTATGCCGTTGAGTGACCCTGTCCTGGGCCACGACTCGCTGATATCTATCACAGAGCGATCTCAATACCGCGGGATTCACGTACCGGCTGTCCCAACTAAACACGATCGACCTCCACAGCACCCACTGCACAGTACGGTACTCCGAGTACCCAGGAGTGACCATGAAGGGCGTCCTACAAAAAATCATCAAGACCGTCGACACCACCAAACTCTCTGCAGTTCCTTCGCCCCAGGTGGAGAACCAAGTCGCCGCCAATGATGACGGATCGCAGACAATCACACAGTACTGGCTGTGGCCGCGTATTGGCGAATACCTGAGGGAGAATGACATTGTCATAACGGAGACAGGCACTGCCAGCTTTGGCATTTGGGAAACCAAGTTCCCCAAGGGCGTTACCGCATTAAATCAGTGAGTAGCTTCCGGTGAATAATTCCCGAGTCTTTGATGGCTTCGGGGGGCGGGGTGGAGATCTCTTGTTCACCTAGCACACTTGTTCTGCATTTTTCTGAAGCTGACCCCGAGTTCTACAGAACCCTATGGGGGTCGATCGGCTGGTCCGTAGGTGCCTGTCAGGGCGCCGCGCTGGCGGCCAAGGACGCGGGCCTCGACAGGCGGACGGTGCTGTTCGTGGGCGACGGCAGCTACCAGCTCACGGCACAGGAGGTCAGCACCATCGTCAGGCACGGCCTGCGGGTCACGCTGTTCTGCATCTGCAACGAGGGCTACACCATCGAGCGCTTCATACACGGCGCCGAGGCCGAGTACAACGACATCGCGCCCTGGAGGTTCAAGGACACCCCCGCCGCCTTCGGCGCGTCCGGAGAGCAGGTCTCAACGCATGTCGTGAGAACTAAGGCGGAGCTGGACAATCTCCTGAGGGATAGGGACTTCAACGAGGCCAGGAACCTGCAGTTTGTTGAGCTGCATGTGCCCAAGATGGATGCCCCGAGGCCGTTGGTCATGGTTGCGAATGCTGCAGCCAAGAACAACTCAAAGGCATGATGGAATTTCAGAGATAGACTGCATATACCTCTCTTCGAATAGGTCTTATTGCATACCGACTGCCTGAATTGCCAGAGTTCCTGCCATGGCGAGCGAACCGATCGGCTGTGTAAGCAATGGGTCATGTTGGGCCTCGATATCGGGTTAGAAGCGTCATGGCTGCTACTAGCCTGCTCAGCAAACAGCGACCATCGAGCAGCATTGCCCGGCTCGTGACCGCCATGATGCCTCATCAAAGCGGTTCGACCCGCGAAACCTGGTCCCAAGCAGAAAAGGAGGACAGAAGCTCGAGCAAGGCTTTGGAACTCGGTGTGCGCTTGAGGTCATCATCCTGTGTCTGGCGTCTTAACTCGCACTCGTCCGAACTTGACGGTTGATCCAATGTCTACACAGACTGTCACACTACTGTAGTCCGAACCACACAGCGTCCATGCGTTAAGCCCAGAAGAGCCGAGCGGCGTCTCTGTCGGTGTGTCATCCATATTCTGCGGCAATGACAGTTTGTAGGATGTGTCCCACTGCCTGTTCATCTCAATATCGAGCGAGAGACTCCAGATCAAGACAGGATGAGGTGAAATGATATCCTGCGAACTCTGCAACTTCTGAAAAGGGTATGGAGGGCTGTAGTATGAACGGCATGAGGTCTCTCTCCCTTGGCTGTACAAACCTAACTCGAAACCGTGCAGGGGGTACGTCTGTTCGCAAGCGACTAACTCAAGGTTCGCTTTTAGGTTTGGTTACAAGAGCCGCACTTACAGCCACTGAAAAAGTAGATACTCCTTCTACCCAGGTAGGCTAATGTTAGACGGTGTTACCCACCACTCCCCAGCTCTCCGAGCAGCCGACGGGTACCTGACATAAAACGGGGCCCTAGTACAGTAGGTGACGTACTTCTACTGTTGCACAGTCGATTGTCGAGACGATCACCCACGATTCCCACCCACGCCGCATTAAGCGCCCAGAAGTGATTGTCGTGTTCATCTAGCTGTGACCCGGGGACATGACAAGAAAAGAAAGACTGATTGAAGAACACAAGGTATCTGGGGAAAAGAGAGGAAGATTAAGGCAGGCGTTGACGTGGATTGTTTTTCGGACGGCGGATCACCCGACGTGCGTGGGCGTTTCTTGTCGTCGATCTGTGTCTCAGGTTCTCGGCGCCTCGAGGGCGTCGAATTATTCCATGGATGCGGCCTGGTCAGCTGCCGTCTCATGGCTCGCTGATCCTCCAATTGGTCGACATTGCCATAACTCTACGCCTTGGGTCATTCATTTGGATGCTTGTTCAGGCGCTGGGTTGCGTGTGGGGGGTGGGGAGCCGGAGGCGGGAGGAGGTGGGAGGCACCAGCGGTTGTCCCGTTTTTGGTCTTCTATTTTTCAAATTTTCTCCATGACCTCGCTCCGGAGTAACATGTTCTCGTAGTCTTGGCATGATTTGGCCGGGAGACCTCGGCGTAGCCATGCACAGAGCGTAGCAAATGTAAACACCAACGTATTCATGAATTAGTTTAGAAGAGTATAAGGAAATAATCATCGTAGAATAAGCAGCCGTCTCAAGTGTGAAGTAGCTGCCGGACACCTCTCTCTTGCCAGCTCTATGTACACCATTATCAGTCTCGTTACGCGTCTAGCACGGTACAAACCAACCCCAACCCACCGCCGCCCTCTTGAGAGAACACCCCAAATCCAAGCAACCAACAACCCTAAGCCGAGTGGACGGACAAGACTCAGTCATGTCGCACAGGACCCATGTCCTCTCGACACGGCGCTTCATAGAACTAGCCCCTGCTCCTGTCGCGTTCAGGCGATGAAGTCACGGGTGGCAATTCGGGCGAGCCGGCTGCGCTTGTCGCTTGCGAGTCTGCGGCCCTTCTGACCGTTCTTGCCTTGCTGTCCTTGACCCTGCTGCGCGTTCTGGCCCTGCTGGGCGTTCTGACCCTGCTGCGCGTTCTGGCCCTGCTGCGCGTTCTGGCCCTGGTTGCCACCGTTGTTACCACCATTGTTGTTGCCGCCGCCATTGGCCGAGACAGTGAACTTGGTGCAATCATCCTGAGATCCACGCTGGGCGACAGGCATGAGAACGGGCTGATGGTTGGACGCAGAGGTCATGGTGCAGAGACGGTAGTTTCCGGCAGGGAGACCACCAGCCACGTCGGCCGAGAGAAGACCCTGTCCGTTACCAGCATCGTTGATACCCTTGAAGAAAGCGAACTGAGTCGGGTCTGGGGGCTGGCTTGGGTTCAGAGAGTTACCCAAGTCCTGGACGGTAACGTGGGTGTGGCCAATGACCTGTCCCTGGCCATTGAGGGTCTGAGGGGCGGCGTAATAGGTCGCATCAGCGTTGGTGAAGGAGCCAGCCTCGAGGTTCTGGGTCTGGACGCTGATCGTGAAATCCTGCTGCTCCTGGACCGTATCACCGTTCTGGGGGAAGGTGATAATGGACGAGATCATCTGGTTCTTGGCGGGGATGTTTCCCATAGCTGTGGAGCTGGTCAGCCAGACGTGAGAGTCGGACCTGGATGGGACCTGTACTTACGGATACCGTTACACGAGCCCTCGGTGATCTGGAGACCATTGGTGAGGGTCTTGCCGGCGCACTCGTTGATGAAGTTGTTCTGCGAGGTCTGAGAGGCGGCCTGTCCATCCTCAGCACCGAGGCCCTGGGAGCCGTCCGAGAAGGAACCGCTCTGGATCGCGTTCTCGCTCAGGGTCGTCGAGTCGGCGGCGTTGTTGTTACCGCCGCCCTGGTTTCCACCTTGGTTGCCACCGTTGTTGTTGCCACCGTTCTTTTGCTGCGCGAAGGCCAGGGTGAAGAGCGCCGCAGCGCTAAGGAATGTCTTGGAGACCATTGTTTCTCGAGTACCGTGAGGGAGCGTGGGAATAAGATAGGACGAGACAAAGAATGGAAGGACTAGTCAACGCGAAGACCAGTCGACGCGAAGCAAACGACAATTACGAAGTACTAGGTATGGTGGACCACGATCAACGTGAGTCGGTAGTCTCGACTTGCAAGAACTTCAATATAGAGAGCGAAAAGAAGTTTGCGTCAGTCAAAGTAGCGGCAGGAGGGGGAGAAATCATCTGAAGGGCCGTCTGAGGACGAAAGCTGATATATGGGATGCAGGCGGCGGCTCAAAGTGCTTGGCACGGCCGGGAAGGCCCAGAGACGAACACCATGTCGGACATGGACATGGCGGGCTGTCGAAAGGAGATTCAACAAAGTGATGGCAGGGTAAGAAGATCCCGTTCGAGGTGAAACCTCATGCGACGAAGATGTCGTCGCAGGAGCCAAGCCGGCCGCCGGCAGGGGTGCGGGCAGGGGTTGGGGGGGAGGGGAGGGCACAGGTACCGTACCTGACCCGTGGACAGGTGCCCGGCCGCCTGCGAGGCCGGTGAAGCCCTGCTGGTTTGGAAGACGCCCAGACGTCCGAGGGTCAGTATGTAATCAGTATCCTGGAGTATACCCAAGTAGGCAAATGAGTGAGTGCAGTACAATCGCTACCAAGCTCCCCTGCATCGGCTTCTGGTGCCAGAGCAGATGCAAGAGTTGAGATTGCAAATGTCGCTGGGCAGTCCACCACTAGGTAACCCATCGACTGAAGCCAAGAGACATCCTCACCAAGCAGGAGGCAAGGAGAAAATCACACATAATACCTGGTGATGTTACGAGCCACACCATCTGAACATTGTTGGTGGAAAACTATCACGAATTTGGAACGTGTGTGAAGTGGAGGGCCGGCCGACTGCCTGGGTACCAGCAGTACCAACAGAGAGGTGGGAAGGAGCCAATGAGGCCGGGGCTGGGGCCCAAAAGCTTGGCACAGTTAAGGTTGGATGAACAAGGCCCGCGTCACAGATGCGGCGATGTGAGAGATTGCAATGCGGCTCCGGCTGTTGATGCGAGAGGGCAGATGACTGACTGGCAATGCTGACGGTGACAGGTTTCTCTCCCAATCGCCAAGGAGACGGGCAAACATCCCCCCCCCCCCCACATCGCCCATGCAGAGACGATTGACTGATGGGACAATGAGATGAGAGAGATGCGATGCAAGATGGGGCCCAATGCAGTACCCACTCGAACCGACCAGAATAGTAGATTATGGGGTAGACAGGCGCCGGGCCGACCTCGAGTTTGGATGTTCCAGAGGCTGAAAGGTCGAGGTGACGTCCGCTGTCTGAGGAGGCTCTAATCAAAAGCGGGTACCCCCATACCTGCCAAGTACCCGTTCGCGCGGGTACTTGCGTCCCCCACCGCCTAGCACCCAGCAGGCATGTACAGTACACACTCACTGGCAGCTTGGCATGGCCCGGGCTGCCATCGGATCGAGAGACGTTGGACGTGTCGGCTGCCCTTTCTCATCCTGACCATCTCATCTCATCATCTGTACTCACTCTGCTCTGCTATACCAGATTCATTATACCGTCCAATACAAGACGCGACAGGATGATGTAGGCTGTCACTTGGTATCCCCAGGTAGCACCCCTGCTGCGGGATTTGCTATCCAATGTCGAGATCTGTCTTGGACGCAGGTAGACCACTACCTGGGTATTGATCGCCTTCCTGCCCGCTCATCATACCATGAGACGAGGCTCCGAGTACGACGACGACGAGAGTGAGCATTCCAAAACCCCGCGGCGACTTGGGCATTTCAAGGTTTGAGGGCTGGCTCTCTCCAGGCTGACTCGAGGCCGCTATCTCTGGGTCTCCCCAGCTTACTGGCTCAGAGGCCGGCGAGTTACACCATCTAGCTGATCGTGGGCGGCCGAAACGGCATCTGTTAGAGAAGTTGCGACCCCACGCTGCAGGGCTGCCCTTTCCCTCTCCCTCCCTTCCACCCTTCCAAACCCTTCCAGCCCGTCCTGCCTCCCTCCCAGCCCCAGCGTCATCCTGTTGATCCCGCCCCTGGTGCTCCCTGTGTCCTCTGGACGGTCCAGTCATGTCGTCGGCCACCGCCACAACTCCCGTCTCAACTGCATCCATGATGCCGGGCCGTCATCCCTTTTCCCTTCAATGCTCGCACACGCAAGGCTGCCAAGTGCAAGCTGGAGCCTCGATTCGGACGAAGCACTCAGTCCTGAACGTAGGTCACATCTGGCATCACGCCCAGCCTTTGGAAAATGCAAGCCAATTTCAAATAAGCATACCCACTCCGCTTGGGTGTTTGCCCACGCCTCTGGGACTGCCGTCCAAAGTACCCACCAGCAGTATCCACACTGCCCATCGTTTCGCCCCCAGAGCCAAGACACGATTCATACCTACTACACTGGAAGCGAATGCCCCAGGTGCCGAAACGACACACACGCAAAGGAAACACCACATCAGGATCGCAACCCATGCCCTACTGCCCCTACCATTCAGCCTAAGCATGCTGGCTGGCACGCGCCCTCCCCAGACCGGCTGCCCAAAACAACGCCATGGTTTCGTCTTGGCGAAACGAGGACATCCAAGGGCGCTAGGCACCGTTTTTTTCTCTTCTGCTATGCACAGCCTCGCTGAGGGGCTTGAATTCATTGATCTTAGAAGCCGCACATGTCTTCGGAGAAATTTCACCGTCGCCTTCATGTCTTGCATGGAAACCCGTAGCCCCAGGCTCTCACTCCCTGGCTCTGGTGAGAGAGGGAACCAGAAAGTGCAGGCCGACAGGCCGCCTGGTGCAAAGTATAGCACCGCAGGGTACGTGCGCGCGCGTGCGAGGCTGTAGGCGCGGGCGCCACGTCTGAAACATCCAAACAATGAAAACTGCGGGAATAAGGACGAGATGGCAGCTGTCAGTAGCCTCTTCACCACGGTCCCTTTTCGGCGAAGCAATGCAATTGGCAAGATGGAACTGTCTGAGAAATGCCGATGGCAAGGCTAGTCTTCGTGCCAGGTCAGGTGCGGCCGTGTCCAGACCAGGCTGTCTAGTCGGCGAACATTCCGGACTTGAGACTAATAATTACTCACATACACACGTACTGTCGGGCTGGGCCACGGGTATGACAAGGCTGCAGAAGTTTAAATGAGATAGGAGGGGATCGGGGGTCCCATACCAAGCCACGGCACGAGAAAACTCCGTCTGAACAACGGTTGTGGGCCACGGATTGGTCGTCGCCAAGATGCGACGAGAACGAAACGTCGATCAAAACAGCCAGAGCAGGGCTGGCCCGTCCGAGCTGACCTCACTGCACACCAAAACAAGGTCAGGCTGCGCTTACTATTATCATGCTGCGCGTGCACGCACAACATCTTATTACTGCCGAAGCAGCCAACGCAGGGCACAGAGTCACAGACGGACCTGACAGGCGGACGGACCTGAGTATCTACAATACGGCGGGGTCCCTAGACGATAATGTCGAAAACAATATTAAAGTGGGTCAGCCTCTGTCTCTGTCTCTCCGTCTCCTCCTGTCTCCGTCGCACTTCTGCCTCCGAGAGGAACAAACACCGGAGTCAGTCAGCGTGTCAGTTGGCCGGCCAGTCATCAATGTCAGTAATCAATTCTACCCAGTTTGGCGATCTGCCCAGTGGGTCACAAGGTGCCGCGCCGGTGCCCGGACGGATGTCGGTTTCGGGTGAGCTGTATCATCGCCCATCTGCTGCCGCACCCTGCCAGCGCCGGCCGAGCCCTTGCCATACAACATGTTGCAATATTGCTGATGAAATCTTGGCCTTCAATTTCTGCGATGCTGTGCCAGTCTATGACATGATGTGTATGATGTAAGGTGTAGGATGAAGTATGGCATACGGGAGAGCGCACGATCAAGCTGGACCTGAGTTGGCCCCGAGTGAACGAGTCGGCCCCGAGTGAACGAGGGCGGTGGCGTCCTCGTCCCCATTACTTCGTCCCGCCCGAGTCAGATGCAATGTAAAGAGGAGAACAGGCCGATGGGTCTCTTGGCTCCGGCTTGGACCACGCCGTAGCCAATCTCCCACACGGAGTTGTGAGGGTTTGGTCGTGAGGTATGCAGGCCTGCGTGAAGATGACCCGGAGGATTCGGTGGGTTTCTGGTTGCCATGATCAGATTCGGGGGCCGAAATGCCTGGGCAGCCCTCTAGTAGTCTAGGCAGTCTGCTCTCGGTTACACTACCAATTTCCAAGGTTGTTAGTTGCAACTCCGACTAATCGGAGCGGTTTGTTGCCCGAGTCATCAATCGGCTCGGAGCGGCCCCGAGCCACATGTCAGCCAGCTGAATTAACTCAACTCCGGTCTAGTAGCTGCACTTACTCGTCCCTTGCGTCTTCCCCGCTTCAGCCCGTCGTTCAGATTTTCTGACTTCTCACCATCGGCCCCCATCCCTTCGAGCATTGCAGACGTTGCCTTTTAATCACAATCACCCTCCTACTCCCTTCTCTTCTTTGACGTATAGCACCATCCGACTTCTGTCAGCCACTCGCCCACTCGTTGCCATAGTCCGCCCACCATGTCTGCCTCACCACCCCCGAACCGACGTGCCAAACGCCCTCGTAAGTATCCTTCATCCTTCTCCCGCGCAGTCCCCGTCCATGTCCGTCATCGTCACTCGGCGTCAGTCCCCGCCCTCGGTGACCTCTTGATGCGTCACCGTCTCAAAACTACAAATACCGCAGTCTGTGTAGCCATGGACGGGCAGCAGTGAGCGGTGCTGCCGGCAAAGGTGACGCGATGTGATGCGCGCCACCAGACCGACCATCTCGTCTCCCAGGCCTTGCTGTGCTACGCGAATTTTCGTTTCCCTGCGCACCAGCAGCCCTCCACTCAGCACTCGCAGTCAATCAATTGACCTGATTGCGCCCCTTGCCTTCGCATTCCGAACCAGGAAGATAAGCTGAGGTTGGAGCTGGAGTCTCGGAGTGCGAAGGCCATTGAACTTGTTGGGCTGCCTTCTGCCACCGCTCCCCACCCAAAATCAACCGTCTTCCCCCACCTGCCCTGCGCGTGTCAGGTCGCTGGCCCACAACATGCCATCCGTCTACCGTACGCCCTAGGCAATTTTCACTCCAACCAAACCACACCCAGGGCAATACATCGGGGCCTTTTTCACACTTTCCCACCGACGTCGTTCTTACACACAAGCCTAACCTCTTTCGTTCGCCATGGCAGGAACCCAGTCACTACCTCCGCCCGAGCTCCCTCAGCTGGTCGCCGAGCAGCATGTCGCCATCCCGCCCACCGACAAGGACTCGAAGCGACTGATTGTCGTCCTGTCGCATGCCTCGCTCGAGACCTACAAGTCGTCACACTCGCGACCTGGTCACATGGGCGTCCAGCGTGAGGACAAGTACTCTCTGCTCAACAGCGACGAGCACATCGGCATCATGCGCAAGATGAACCGCGACATCTCCGAAGCAAGACCCGACATTACACACCAGGTTCGACCTCTTCTCTTCCCCGACCCCACCTCCCACAGTAATTCACTGGGGGTTTGACGTTCAACACGAACCCGATCTGTCTTTGACACGCTGCATTCAACATGCTGGCCATATACTAATCTTCTCTCTCTCGTATTCAGTGTCTGCTCACCCTCCTGGACTCTCCAATCAACAAGGCAGGCAGGCTGCAGATCTACATATCCACCGCCAAAGGCGTCCTGATAGAGGTCTCGCCATCGGTCCGCATCCCCCGTACTTTCAAACGGTTTGCCGGTCTCATGGTCCAGCTGCTGCACCGCTTATCTATCAGGTCGACCAACTCCCAGGAGAAACTTCTTCGCGTCATCAACAACCCCATCACCGAGCACCTCCCCCCCAAGTGCCGCAAGGTTACGCTCAGCTTCGACGCTCCTGTGACACATGTCAGAAGCTACATCGATGGGCTTGATTCGGACGAGAGCATTTGCGTCTTCGTTGGCGCCATGGCCAAAGGCCCTGACAACTTTGCGGACGCATACGTGGACGAGAAGATCTCCATCAGCAACTTCAGCTTGTCTGCCAGTGTCGCCTGCAGCAAGTTTTGTCACGCCGCCGAGGACGCTTGGGACGTGCTCTGAACGCCTTCACCGCCCCGGGGCGCTCCTGCACTTGTGGGCAGGGCCCCGGGTCAACCAGGAGGCCGTGAGCCGTTGATCCAAGTGCCCAGAAGGGAAACGGATTGAGCGAAGAGGACCTCGGAGGCAGGGAAAGGGCTGCCCTCCCGTACTAGCTATCACAACATGGCGATGACGGTGGGGCATGCGCCTCGTAACTTGGGTCGTCTGTGTTTACACTGTCGCTGTTTTTACAACCAAAACAAGTGCGTTCAACACCGGATCCAGGAGCATTCTTCAATGCTTGTCTAGACCACTTCAACTTGGTCAGACGTTTCTACCCCTGTTTTCTATTTTGGTATTCTCCTGCGTGGCTGCCCCTCATTCAAGGTAGAGTACTGCCGCAATGGTCTTGAACAACACTCCCGGACAAGTGCCTGGGGACGGTGTGGCTTCAAAGACATCTACTCGAGGCTTGCAGCCAGTGAAGGCTGAATTAGTCGAAAGCTGGGAAGGTATGGTGAGCGCATGCTGCGGCAGGCCGAGTCCGAACAGGTACCAGCCTCTATGCGGGGGCGTGTGGCTAAAGGACAGGAGCTTGGGATGGAATGCGGAGGAGGACGGAGGGGGAGCCAGACAGGACCAAGACAAGCAAGAATACCAGAAGCCTGTGATGAGCCAGGCATTGAGACAAAGTTTTACACCTTTTTCTCTTGCGAGACGAGAGTGCTGACCAGCAAGCCCGCTTACAAAGAATTTCCACATGCGGTGACAGTCCCTGTGACACGAGAGGCAGGAGACACAGAGATACAGCAAGGTAGGTACCGGAGGACAAGCTTGATGCCGAGACGAATGGGCGCGCGGCTCAAGACGTGGGCTGTACCTGGTCCAAGATGGCACGAGAGGGGGATGTTCAATTGCGGGCCCACTTGTGAGGTTCATGAGGTAATGCGACGTGACGTACAAGAGCGTGGGACGATGACTGCTTGCGGGTGGACTCATACACAGAAAGTTAGTCGCAAGATCAAGGCAACATCGGCCAAAAGAGAGCACCTTCACAACCCTGCACTTATGTACTTCCCGGTCCCCTACCAGTAAAGACACGACAGCAGCAGTCCTACGAGATGCCGCAGAGCCCCATTTGCCGACGTTCCGCTCAACTGTTCCATCGGAGAGTTAGTTGAAGTAAGAGGCTGCCCTCGGAAGACAGGCTTGAGCAGCCAGCCAGCCAGCCACCGGACTTTGCAGGAGCGGGTCTTGCTGCTCAACGGTGACCCAAGACGGATCAATCAGACGTGCAGGTGGCGATGCTTTTGCTCATACTGTCCGTCATCAATCAGCGAGCCAGTCAATCCACAGCAGCATCACTCGAGCGACGGTGTCCGCACGGCCTGGGGCTCATTGATCGGTGCAGAGTTTCCAGATGCCGGGTCACGGCGGATGTACGGGGCTTGCGCGTGTACGCATATGCGTACATGTGGTGGGCCACTTGTGAACGTGAATGGCCGGTTCTCTATCTAGACATCAACCCCGAGTGCCCAATCTCTGTAAATGTGATTTGTGATGTGGACTACATAATATGTGGTAGTTGGCAAGGCAGTTTGGGTGCCCGGTGAGGTGAGCGATCTGCTGAGTGGCTCCCTGCAGCATGCAGCTCTTCCATCGCTCCATGGCTCCAGGCCAGTCCCTCAGATCACCCGCCGTACTTATGTATGCACATCGCAGTCCAACGTCCCCTGCCTGCCTGGGCGTCCCCACCACCCACCACCTCTCATCGACTCGCTCCCCACGCAGCCCCTCCCTGCAGAAATCTGTTGCAGAGGCCCCGGCATACTGTGTGCAGTCCCGTCGACAGTTGCAGCAGTAGTTGGGCACCAGGGCATCATCTGCTTCGACGGGCAAGCGCGGGCGCCGTCCGCCTCGTTGCAGGTCCTGCGATCCAATTCGACCGGCTCCTCCCCCTAGATCAACATCACCATCCCACACCAGGCAGTCGAGCCGCCACGGCCGTCAGCTCCGCCGGGGCCGCCAGGGCTTGAAGTGCCCAAAAGGCTCAGGGCTCTGCCACATGGGTGACCATTGTCAGAGGAATGGGTGGAGAATATCTCAGAGTGCCGTCCGGCCGTCCACTGAGGTGTCGCCAGCAACTCGACCCGACTCGTATCACTTTTACTGCTCAGCACATCTCGTCTACTCCCGGGGCCTCTGGACACTCCTTGGCTGAGCTAGTCCAAGGGCCACGGACTATGTACTGTAGTCTGTCTTTCTTTCTGTCGTCTTCCTGTCCATGTCGCTCGTCAAATGTCGGTGTCAACAGCCGCCTCAAGCATGACGACCAAGTGGGACACGACATACATCCGTCCAAGCACAGTGCTGTGCCGTGTACGGTATGCGCAACCTGCCCACCTCTTCTACTAAGTACTCCTGAGGACCTCCATCTCCATCCACAATACCATTCGCCCGCCATGTCTTGACACACATATATATCTACCATGTAGCCCACAATCTTCTTGCTGTTCCGCATTTGGCCATTCCTGCATCTTTGGTCTTCCCGTGTCAGAGCACATCCTAGCACAAACAGGCGCGTCCAAGGCGGCAACGCGCATACAGTACCACGCTCGCCTCCTCCTCTCCCGAGTGGTTGTCGACGTGCACTTTCGTCACGCCCTCCCTTTCCCTGGGTTCCCCATTCTAGGTTCCCTATCCTAGGTTCCCTCCGTGCACGGCAGGCTGGGACCTCCAAGACATTGCTCCCTTCAGCTTCATCCACAACCAAGCCACAAACCCGGGGGTCTCGCCTCGCCTCCTCTTGCCTCGCCTGCATACTGCAGTGTACCTGCGCTGTGCGAGGCTGCCCCGGTCTGGGCGTGACTTTTCCCTCCACCACCCTCCCACTTCTCTCCGTGCTTGAAAAGCCGAGCCCGCCCCCCTGCCCGGCACCGCCTCGCACATGTCTTCGATGCTTCCCTTTCTTGAGGTGAGCAATCTTGCTGCCTCCTCCTCCTTTTATTCTACAGTCACCCACCCGCTGGGCCTGCGGTACATCTCTGCAGCCAGTCCTTCCCCCGACCTGTTGGGCTCCCCATCCATCGTCTACGGCATAGCCACCTCGCCCCCGGTGCCCATTTTCGAGCTACGCCAGGTGAGGCCAACTGCCGACCGGCCGCTCAGGCTCTCGCGCGTTGTCTTTTCCGCAGCCTCTCCGGGAGCTGTGCGGGACTTCCGGGCCCTGGTTCAGAGGATCAAGGGAGTGGACTCGGGCGCCATAGGGTTCGGCGACCACCCTGAGCTTGAGGAACAGGCATTTGGGGCAGAGCTTGTGCAGCAGCCCAACGGCGGCCCGGGCCCTGCCGAGACGGATCTTGACGGCAACATCATCAAGATGGAGGTCGTGTACGTGCCCCCGGTGCAGGACTATCCGGAATGGTACGATGGTCCGACCGTCAGGAAGACGCAGTCAACCCAGAGCGAGGCCAGTCGCATCCTTCACTGGAACTACGACGTTGCCGCAGACTCCGCCGCCAGCATGTCGTTTGCACCCCTCGCGCCGGCCTCGCCAAGCTTGGTGTCACCCAGGCAGCCCGGCCGCTACGAGGAGCGTCCTTCCCTCCTCCGCCGCAGTATCACCACCACAACCACCTTGCTTGAACCGACGGACCCGGCCGAGTCGTCATCACAGTCGCCATCACAGAGCTCCCACGGCCTCAGCGCTGTTGGTGCAGCTCTCATGGGGGTTGCGGCTGGCGCCGCGCTCGGTGCTGGTATCACATATTCCGTAGTAAGGGGCTCTCAGGACTTTGAACCGCCGATGGCTCAGCGTCGATCGACATTCCCACGCCAGTATTCAGACTCGCGCAGCCGGCGTGACGGCGGTGCATCGGTAGCCGAACGCCGACCGCCCCCTACCTTGCTGACCAGGCACTCGTATTCCCAGGCGCCATCAGCCGGGAATAGAGACGCCGGCGTTGAGTATGACGACGCCCGGAGCCGGCACTCATCGCGCTCAAGGCCGGCTGGTACACCCAGTGTCCGCACGCGCAGCGAGCTATCAACCAGCCGGAAACCGCTCATGCTGACGGACGTTGAAAGCCGCAGCCACGCAAGCTCCAGGGCCAGTGCCAGGACTGCCGAGATGGAAGACATCTTGGGGCCAGGCAATCCCAGGCCCACCAGCTCGCGGTACAGCACGGCATCCAAGTCGTCCAAGCACCCGCCCTCGGTCCGCCGCAGCAGTACCTACGACGGCCCCGTGGTCGACAGCTACAGCTGTGTGTCGGCGGGGAGCTATCGCACGCAGAGCACTATTCGCCCGCCGCCAGCACCGCAGCCTCAGAACGTGTCCCGGCCGCTGTCCAAGGCGCCATCCAAGGCACCGTCCAAGGTCCCGTCCAAGGTACCAGCGAGCAGTCGAGGGTCCGCGGTAACGGCGTGGCCGTCAGGGAGGCCTGAGAGTTACGTCTCAGCGAGACGTGTCCCTCTGCCCGCGAGTGGTGTGGGGAGCAGCTATGTGGACGATGACCTTGAGAGTCTTGCCCCGAGTGACAGCATCAGTTGTGTGGGCAGTCGGAGGAGTGAGAGGCTGTACCAATGAGTAAGATCTGGGTAACAATGCTCGATGGGGTCAACCAAGGAGATCGTGAGGATTGGGCTCGCGCAACAAAGGTTTATGCCGACTGACCCTTCCGTCTTTCTGCGTTTGGTTTCTAGTTTCTGTTCCCCATTTTGTCTTTTTCCTTTTTTGCGTGTGACCGGGTCGGTACTAGTAAATTCGGCTTACAGGACGAAAACGATTATGACGACAGCAATGCTCTTGAGGTTTCTAGCACCCGATACACCATCCGACGCGGAGCGATCTGCTGCATGGAAACTATTCGCGTCTAAAAGGCGTGGGCATGGACGGCGTGATATGATTGATAGCGACGTAACGGGGTGATACACGAATTCCATATAGGTCTGCCATTGGGTGCATCTCTCCTAACATTGACTTGTACCCACCTCGATTGCGTTCGTAGATATTTCGGCATCAGGATTCGACGCTACTCCCTATGCACGCAAACTGTGGGTGCCGACAAGCGCGCCCAAATTCTAAACACTGCAGTGCCTTGCTCCAATGGCGAAGAAGTTTATCTGGATGGTGGGGTCGGGCGTTGTGCGACGGGGAGAAAGAGGTTGAACTGAGGTCGCTGCTTCGTCTCCCGAAGTTTCGCCCCCACCCAGGTTTTGGCTCCGATTGTCGGCCGGCCCATGTTCTAGCTCCGTTGCGGGAACACAACGGCCCCGGTCCGGGAGGGACCAGAGTGAGAAATGCGCATCTGCCGCGGATCGACCAACTGCAGCACACCTCGGGCGAGGAAGGATGAGTCTCCAGTGAACATATGGGTCCGCCGCTTTTCTCTCTGCCTCCGAACCCCGCGACAGACTACACACCATTGTGCCTGTGCCTGACTACGTGACCATCTGCCTACCAGTCAGCCATCTCCCGTTGACTCATTTAATTTCCGTCACGCCCACCAGTCAGTCATACGCCCTCTTCAACACACCAAACGGCCGCAGCTGAGGAGACACGACTTGGTTGTCACTCTTGCTGAACCACTGGATCCTTTGCATTATATCTCTGCGGTGACTGCGTGACATCACTAATAGTCGCCCAATTCTCCCTCTCCAGTCCGTCGGGCTCGGCGGCGCGATGCCACACCTCAAATTAGGGGAGTCTATTCCCCCGGACACAGCTCACGTATGTGTACTCAATGCCCAAGGCGCGGATCAGAGTGGTATCTTCTTGCTGACAACAATTCCCCGCCTCGAAGGCTGTGAGCGTGTCGTTGCCTACGTGGAAAGCCAATGTTGGCTACGAGGAGGGCGAGAAATGGGTTGTGAACAGCATGACCACCGGCTATCCCAGGTTCTTTATCCACCGGAGTATAGCCTCTTTCGCCCAGGAAATCGCGGACAAGTTCGGTCGCCCGGGACAGTCGGCCATGCTGTTCCCCAACGAGACCATCGCTTTGAGGTGTGTCGACTTCATCAAGGACAAGGCGCCTGTTTCGGCGCAGGAGCATCTTGACACCGTTCACCTGGTCCTGGACTCGTCCAATCCTGCTGCTACACCTCTGAAGCCCATCGGCCCCACAGTGTCAGCCGTGCTGTTCGTTCCCGAGGCATTTCCCTTCGCGAAACAGTACTGGCAGCACAGTGGCGATGGTATCTCCAGCCGGCGTGCCGAGTTCTGCAGCAGCCTCCTTGACCAGGGTTTGCTCGTGCCAGATGATTCACCCAAACCGCCGACCTCGCCCGTGCGGAAAATGCCTTGTAAGGGCCCAAGACGCTACCAGAGACCCATGTCTGTCGACGAGACAGTGTCACCGCCAAAGAACGGCAACAGCAATGGCAACGGCCACGGCCCGGCGCCCGACTCGGAAGAATCTTCTCGATTCGTCGAGGAGCGATTCGGCAGGAACCTGGACATATCTCTCGTGGAGCGAGCGAAGACGGCCATCAGGCGACGCATCGCTGGTACTCTGACACACGACGTGGATGTTAAGAACCACCCACTGCCCCAAGCAGAGCCCAGCAACAGAGGCGTCAAGGGCCTGACAGAACGTGACATTTACCTGTTCCCATGTGGCATGAACGCCATATTTAACACGCATCGTCTCCTGACGAAGGCCCGCGGAAGCCAGAAGAGCGTCAACTTTGGCTTCCCATACGTCGACACCCTCAAAATCCTGCAGAAGTTTGGCCCCGGCTGTCTCTTCTACGGCCGTGCGTCCGAGGAGGACCTGGACGACCTCGAGCAGAGGCTCAAGTCGGGCGAGAAATTCCTCGGCCTCTTTTGCGAATTCCCAGGCAACCCGCTGCTGAGCTGCCCGAACCTGGGGCGGATCCGCGCCCTGGCGGACCAGTACGACTTCGCGGTGGTGGTGGACGAGACCATCGGGACGTTCGCGAACATCAACGTGCTGCAGTATGCCGACGTGGTGGTCAGCAGCCTGACCAAGATCTTCTCGGGCGACTGCAACGTCATGGGCGGCAGCGCGGTGCTGAACCCCAAGGGCCGCTACTACGCCGAGCTCACGGCGGCGGCGCGGCGCGAGTACCAGGACACGTACTGGCCCGAGGACGCCATCTTCCTGGAGCGCAACAGCCGCGACTTCGCCACGCGCATCGACCGCGTCAACGCCAACGCCGAGGCCATCTGCGAGGTGCTGCTCTCCAACGACCTGGTCAAGACGGTGCACTACCCCAAGTACAACAGGGACAGGGCCAACTACGACGCGTGCAGGCTGCCGGACAAGGGCTACGGCGGCCTCCTCTCTGTCGTCTTCCACCGCAAGGCGGACGCTATGGTCTTCTACGACAGCATCGAGACGGCCAAGGGCCCCAGCCTGGGGACCAACTTCACGCTGACTTCGCCCTATGTCCTCCTTGCGCATTATGCCGAGCAGGAGTGGGCGGCGAGCCTCGGGGTTGACCCTGACCTGATCCGCATCAGTCTCGGGTTGGAGGAGACGGACCAGCTGGTCTCTATATTCCGCATCGCCCTCGAGGCGACCAAGGAGGCATCGCAGAAATCATGAGTTCTTGGGCTGTTCTGTCACCCCAGCGTGTATGTAGCGGGTGTGAATGAAAATTAAAGGGGAAAACGACCAATGGACAAACATGTAGCATTGACATGGGCGAATTTGGCTATGAGCATTTTCAGACAGATCGTGACCATTATTGGTAGACTAGTTATTCACCTACAATATTTCAAGACCCATAAAAAGGGTAGAAAGAAAGGGCTTCCTTTTCTATAGTAGGATTCTAGCAAACCCCTACCCACGGGATGGTAAGTATATGCTACCCCGGTCAGTTGAGGGTCAGGGTCTGCACCGGTGCCGAGCCGGCGCAATGCCGTTGAATTTTGGACACAGCCAGCTGCTTCCACGCGACATCACGGCATGCTGGTCAACGACCAAGAACCTTCCCCCGCCTCACAACTGCAGTCTTTTCCGATCGAACCTTGCCGTGGAACATAACCAAGTGGCGCCAGGCGACATCCTACGACACCACCCATATCACCACTGGCGGTCCGCAGCCCGCAATGTCTGCCAGAGCTGTGGCGCCAGCCGTCGCGGCGGCGGCAAAGACCGTGACGAAGACGTCCTCGGGGGTGATCTCCAGGGAGATGAGCGGCATAGTCGTCTCGGCGGGGCTGGCACGGAACACGGTCAAGGTGCAAGTGGCAAAGGAGGACTGGAACAAGAAAGTAAAAAAGGTAAGCAGGCACCTGCCCTCTCGGCCCGCCCATCCACCACCCAGCACCCAAACAGGGAACATGATAATCGCTAACTATCCTCCCCTCTCCACCACAGAACTTCCAACACTTCGAGCGCCATCTGGTCCACGACCCAAACGACTCGCTGCGGACGGGCGACATCGTGAGCATAAGCTCGGGCTGGCGGACGTCCAAGACGAAGCGGCACGTTGTCAACCGGATAATAGCGCCCTGGGGCCCGCCCATCGACGAGAGGCCCCCCGTGCCGACGCCCGCCGAGAGGGAGGCCGCGCACGCCGCCGACCGCGCCAAGAAGGTCGCACGCAAGCAGCTCCGGCAGCGCGCCGAGGCTATGGAGAGGGCCGTCGCCAAGGCACAGAGGGCGACCGAGGAGATTGCGCGCCTGGGAGGGGAGCTTGGCTACCGCGCTTCGTGAGGCTTGTCCCCGTCCGTGGGGAGCCCGGGAGACAGGGTTATGGGCGGAAGGGCCCACGGCCGGGAAGCATGGCCGAGCTTTGTACCCATCGGTTTCAACGGCCGCCTTGGAGGGAAAGGGAGAGGCGGATGTTTGGCCGGCGAGGCAAGGGTAGATGGAGGAGGGTAACAGGCCAGGCACGAACTGATATGCCTGAGGATGGAAGGGACAATGTAAAACCACACGTGCAAACCACACACTGATGTGTATGTATCATACGGGCTGTACGGGCACGACCTGCTCTATAGAGACCTAGCAGGTTGAATCCAGCCCTGAAACATTGACCGGGCCCGCCCGCAAACTTTCTCTGCAACCAATGCCGTCAAGGACACCGACGCTTTGTTACTATTCAGGCCGCTTAAACGATTTGCATTTTCCCTAATACGAATGGCTTCATCCCCCTCGCTCCCCAAACTCCGTCGCCCAGTCCTCGTGCTCCTTGAGGCCAGCTTTGCTCACACTGGGCCGTATGTTTGCAAGGCTAGAAACAAAATCTTCCAATGTGATGGGTCGTATTTCATCCATGGTCATGTGCAGCAATGCTTCGCCGAGAGATCTTAGGGGGCCCATAGCAGCGTCCTTGGCCAGCGCAGTAATGTCAGATCCCGAATAGCCTGTAGAGGGAGGGGCACAGGTTAGCAAAACACTATCCTGCCGGGTTTACACATGCCGGCACTTGGCCGTGGGTTACTCACCATCAGTCAGCTCGACGAGCTTCGCGAAGTCCTCGTCCGTCAGGCTGTGCTTCTGCTGCCCTAGCAAGGTCTTCAACTGGATGGCTCTGGTCTCCGACTCGGGCAGAGGAATGTACTGCCGCCTGACAAATCTCCGGCGTGCGGCTTCGTCGATGGCCCAGGGAAGGTTTGTCGCTGCAAGCACCAGGACCCGGTTCGCATCGCCCCGCTCCTTATCCCCAGAGTCCCGACCGGCTGCCGCCCGCTGCAGGTCGCTCCATTGTATCAGAAACTCGGTCTTGATCCTCCGTGTTGCCTCGTGCTCCCCGGAGCCCGACCGTTGCGAGAGCAGCGAGTCGATCTCGTCGACAAAGATGATGCTGGGCGCCAGGACCTTGGCCAGCCCAAAGAGGGCCCGGACCAGCTTCTCTGACTCTCCCAGGTACTTGCTCGTCAGACTGCTCGCCGAGATGGAGAAGAAGGTCGACCTGGACTCTGTAGCAACGGCCCGCGCGAGCATCGTCTTCCCCGTCCCAGGGGGGCCGAACAACAGCATGCCTCTTGCGGGTTCCCGAAGCCCCATAAAGAGATCCGGTCGCAAAAAGGGGTATACAACAGCTTCGCGCAACGCACTCTTTGCTATCTCAAGCCCAGCAATATCGCTCCAGTGCACCTCGTCCCCGCGCACAACGATCTCGTTCACGATCTGCTTAGCAGCGGTCTTGTCCACACCCGGAGGCAGGTTCTTCATCACTTCCGCCTTCCTCTTCTTCCATGACACCTCTGGCGCGGCATCGTCCCCGCCTGATTCCCCCGAGTTGTTCCTAGAATTCGACCTTGAATTCGACCGCGAATGGCTTCTGGAGTTGGCAGTCAGGGCTCGTTCCTTTTGCGACACTCGTCTTTTCGGACGCGAGGACGCGAACCCAGAATCACTACCTTCTATGCTCGAGTCGGATGCTGACTTCCGGATCGAGGCGGCCTTCGCACTGGTCGCCCAGCTGGAGCTGGAAACGCGCTCTTTTTCTGCATGGCCCGCCTTGGGACGTGTGGGGAGGCTTGGATTGCTCCTGTTCTTGCTGTGAGACCGGCTTTGAGTGTGATCCTGATCGCCTCGTAACAGTTTGGCCTGCAATCTCGCTGTCCGATCCACTTTGTGCCGCGATGATCTCTCATGCTCGCGATATTCGGGTCCAGGCGACCCATTCAGGGCACTCGACGCTGCGTTGATGGAGAGAGCAGACGGCTCAAAACCTGCTAGGTCTTCCGAGAAAGGCGCCGTGTCCAACAGCTCGGTGCTACGTCTCTTCCCTGTCGGCCCGGCCTCTTCATCTCTGTGCCTAACTAGTCTCCGAGAGTGGCTGTCCCATTGCCTGGTTGGCGAAGCCGTGTCTGGTCTCCTCGAGCCATGCCCAGTGGCGTCAAAGGGCGGGAGACTCGTGCTCTGGCCCGCAGAGGTGTCCGTTTCGCGCCCAAGCGACGACTTGTTCCGTGTGCCCAAAGCGCCCCAGGCAAGTGTGGCAGCCCTGCTCGCGCCAGGTTCATCGGTAGTCTTGGGCAATGGGCGACGTGAAGACTTGGCCGATCTTTCACCAGACTTGTTCGAGCGCAGTGTGGTCCTCATTGTGTACTTCTCGGGGCTTGGTGAACGTGAGGCCCTCCTGCTGGAAGAGGGAGTGTAACGGCCCGACGGCCGCGACACCGAGGACGAGCCCCCAACCTCAGTGCTGGTGCGCCTGCCTCCCACTACGGCCTGCTCAGAGGACGTCCTAGTGTTCAGGCTCGGTCGCGGCGGGAAAGCTGGCCGTGACAGCTCGGGGTAGGTGATAGCCGGTATCGTCCCGTCGCCAATCCAACCCTTCCCTGGAGTACTTTTACGCGGTTCCAGATCCGAAGGCTCTATGTATTCAACCAATTTCCCGTTCGATGGCGTTCTTGGGGTATTGGTGGCGTCTTCTTGACGGGACACTCTCAAGGCTTCCAGAAGATCGATGCGCTCTTTGCACTGTAACTCAAGCTTCTTCAGGCTCTCGACCAACGCCCTCTCGGTCTCGGATCTGGGATCGTAGGTGGCTGGCACTTTGTTGGCATTGTGGTCGTATATGTTGCTGAGAGCTGTTTTCCAGCAGCGCATCGCCTCTTTCTCGTTGCCCTGGATCAATGTCTGTCAGCCAATTTCACAGTCTCATGTGCTAGAAGCCTGAGAATCAGGAGTCCGGGCGGGAAGTAGAGAGTCCTGGGGGAGGGGGCACGCTTACCTGGCCCTCATAGTACACAGCGGTAGAACAGGTCAAGTAGCTCTCATCGTAGGTTTTCTGCAGGGCAGGCAGTGTGGCCTTGTTTCGAAGCATTGTGCCGCCGTCCAGACCATGTCGGGCCTTGATTGTAACTCATGGGGCGGGCATGCGCACAGCACGCCGCAGCAACAGGCACGTCGTGGACGAAGAAATTACGCGACTCTTTGACCGAGGAAAGAAAGGGTCCCGTCTGCTGGCCTGGTGCCGGTTCGTAGAGCCTAGAGGATGTGCCTGCTGGTGGTTTGCACGCGGCAGTGATCTGTTGCCATATGTATCCGGCAAGCATAGATGGGTGTGCCCAAAAACGTGCGTGTCGTGTGCATAAATGTAGCCGGTTGCACATGTGGTTCGCGTTGCGGGACGAAAGAGTCTACGGAGTGGAGTTGGCTGGGCCCCTCCAGGAATGGGCCACCAACCCGCATTGCCCACCTTTGTACCGAAGTAGATACTTACACGCCAGGTGCGGAGTCTGCTTTAGACCAGGTAAAATGCCTGGGTTGGCTGCCGGCTGAAGCACCTGGACTAGTACCCAAGCTGACGGCTGACTGCCCTGGGCCGCTGGATGACCACTAGCAGGTGACGTAGGCAACCCCCGACCCGAAGCTGAGGTCCCAATTGCCCTTTAACGACCAGCCTCTTGGTACCGCGCCGCCGCGCTGCCTTGGTGTCTGCAGGGATCACCCTGAGCAAACCAGAATAGCCATTTTATGGAGTCAGACCCCAGATGCAGCCGCCGAGGGCCCACGGGCAGCCGGCGTGCACAAAAAACCGACCGTACCTCAGTACTAGAATCAGTACCACATAGTACTGTCATTTATTTATCCACCACAACCTCCAATTCTATATCAAAAATTGGTATCGTTAGAATCAGATACTAATTCTAAGCATCTCAGAGTAATTAGAATTAAGCACATATTATTTGGTTGTTGAGTAGTCTGGACTTTAAAGTGAAGGGTTTTGGTGGGCTAGGTGGGGATTTGGGGTTCTGGTCGGTTTATTGTGCACGCCGGCTGACGGGGTACTCCTACGACACCTATTTCGGGATGACAGCCACTGAATATTCGAAAATGAGACGGGCAACACAAACACGGCACTCATGCACGACCAGCGCCTTCTGCAACTTGCTTCTGTCTATCCTTCTGCGCTGTCCTGCATTGTCTACTATTTGTTGGCGCATAAAGCCGGGTCAGATAGCCTCGTTTTACAAGTCCAGGGTCCCACCCAGGGCCGTCATGAAAGCAGCACGCGGATCTCGTCAGCCGTTCTGGGAAAGGCTATGCGGAGGCTCTCCACGTCCTCATCCGCCCCGATTGAGCTGCTTTGCCGCTCCGTAGCTTCGTCCGCAGACATGAGCATGTTCTCCAGGCGTCCAAAGTCTGCAAGGAACCTCTCAGCGGCTTCTTCGGTGATCTCCCTGGCAAGGCGCGAGTCCTGCAGCTTCTGGATGTTCTCCATGGCGTCCATAAGAGCTGACGCGAGGAAGTTGTCGAGTGTTCTGCTTGTAAGCTCCAGCGAGGCCGGTTGGAAAGGCTCGAGTGCCCGCAGGCGTTCGATATCCTCCTGGCTCTCGTTCATCGACTCGACAGCAGTCAGTATTACATCCAGGCCTGACTCCCTCCTGAAGAATAGGTATTGGCCATCGACCAACGTCTGAGAACGTTGGTCGACTTCCTTGTGTAAACTCTCCACGCGTCCTTGAGCAAAGTCGAATCTCGAAAGCGTCTCAATGGCGGCCTGTGCACAATTGATGGAGAATATGGATTGTGGGGGATCTTCAAGTCTCTGGGCCATGCCTTCACACCCGGAGATGAAGGGGTCCAGAGCTTCGGCTAGGATTGGTTGGAAATCCGCCTCCCGCCTGTCCGAGGCCGTCAGAGACGTGTCGTACGTCTTCATGACTGCTGAAAGTTGCTCAAGCGCCTCGCGGAAAACGTCGGGAGGCTCGAGGCCCGAAGGCGTCTGCTGAAACTCTCCTTGTAGGTTGCCCACGTAGTCTCTCATGAGCGACCGGAACAGGCGCAATGCTTCAGACTCGAGACCCTGAAGGCATTCCACCAAGACCGACTCGGCACTGAGTAGTTTGGAAAAGGTGACGCGGTAGAAATTCAGTAGGTTGGCCACTTTGTATGCCAGGATGACGTCCTCGTTCGTCTGTATGACTTGCTCCACTCGCTGCCGTAAAATCCTGGCAGCGCCAGACATGTCCCGATCTACCAGCTCATTCAGAGCCTTCACTGGGTCGAAAACAGCACTCTCGCCGTCTTCGCCGTCCTCCACTAAATGCCATGCTTCGTTCTCGCGGCCGGCCTGGATCCCCTTGGCGATCTCGTCTCCTTCGGAGACAAATAGTATCTCCAGCGCCTCTCGTTCGCTGACGGCCGCTGAGTGTATCCACGCGAGCATGTCTCCCACGTAACGCAGCGAATCATGGGCAGCCAGCTCAATTGGCTTCACTGATCGATCTTCGACACCAGACGCGGAGGACCCCATGAGCGCCGTGTGGAAGGAATCCGACAGCAGCTGTTCTCGGGTCTCGGCAAATAGATCCAGGCAATTCTGGAAAAGGGATGGGCGTTCTGCCAGCACGCGCAAGGCACGCCGTATCGGGGAGCCCATCTGGGGGTTTTCAAGGTTCAGGGTCTTGAACTCACGCTGAATCCAACGGTATAGCTTTTGGAAGGCGAGATTCAGGTTCTTGGACGTGTTCTCCATAATTTCAAGCCCGAGTGCTTGGTTCTCAAACCCAAGCAGGACTTCGCAGTCCTTGCGTATCCCCTTGGCCTTGGCAAGGACTGTGAAGAAGGCGTCGTCGACAGGCTCTGCAGTCGATGTCAGAGCAGACAACTCGTCCTCTGAAAGCAAGAAATGCTTGTTGAAAGATGCGAGGACCTGCTGCTTGGTCTCAACCTGCTGCCGCTGGGTCATCAGAGACGAGGCGTCGTGCGTGACGGAAGCAGTTGCGCCATGGGCGGCGGAGATGTGCGTCTTCATCTCATCGTAACTCTTGTTTAGTTTGGCAATAGTTGCACCTATGCGGCGCAGTTGCTAGACACGACTGGCTGGTTAGGAGCTGCTCAGGGCTGGTGCAGAGGCAATCAAGGTTGGCGGGGTGGCTCTCACATCGGCAACTCTCCCAAACTCCACAATGATGTTACCATTGCTGTCGATGACCTCCTTCTGGAGCTGCAACCGGACCTGGCGCCGTGTTGCAGCAGAATTGGTGAGTCCACGGTCGTCTATGAGCGAAAGAGTACCGCGGAATTCGGAGTCGGCGTAAGAGGTGGCCAGGACGGTGGTGACCTTTGACGAGAACGGGTTGGGTCCCTTGAAGTTGAAGGCCGACGCTGTCGTGGGCGTCTGTGGCACAGAGCCCAAGGGAAGGGAGGGTTCCGAAGTCATCATATCTGATGCCTTGTCCCGCCTGGGAACGACAAAACCCACACAAAGGTCTGCTTCCGACGTAGGGGAGCCGGAGCATGGGGGTGGATATCAAAGGCCTGGCTGGCTGGCTTGGATATATAAGAGATGGAGTGGACAGGCTGGACGGACAAATGAGTGTTGATCGCCCCCCACGCTGCCAACCTGATGGCCAGCTGTCAGGGGGGCTGCATGGGTAAGGCAAGCTTGAGCTCCCAGGTTCCAGCGGGCTGGGTGGGGTGTGATAGGCATGGGGCCTCTGACCGCCTACTGTTCCCGGTGCTGGCGTCATCAGACCCCATGGGCATGAGGGGACAGCTGCGGTCACTTGTTTGCCTGGCAAGGTCCCCGGACTGTGATGTACGAAGCCGTCTCAACGTATTTGCCGTCCTTGTGATAGAACACCCAGAGCCCACCTGACCCAGGCAGCAGTTGGACAGCAAACTACTAGTGGCCTATACACCTGCTGCTGCACTTTGGAGGAGAGGCGACCTCTCTCCCTCGTGCTCGCACGCTCATATAGACTACTGCTCATCTCCAGATGCGTCATTCTTCCGATCCTCGCCCATCCACAAGAAGCGCAAAGTAAACAAGCCGCCGACCGCCTCTGCCCCCCGTCATGCTATCATGACCCCCCAACAAACACCGTTCGACCAAACATAGCGAAGATCGCATGCCTCGAATATGACGTCCAACTTCTTCTCGAGGCTCGCTCCTGCAAGCCAGCAGAGGTCTTTCTACGACGAACTGCGCTCCCGCAACGATGATCTCGACGTCGAGGACCGCGCCGGCTTCGCCCTGGACGACGAGAACCTGAACCATAGCTTCCAGGAAGATGACTTGGATCCCGAAACCCTCGCTATCGAACACAGCAGGATGACACAAGCCAGTGATCCTCGCTCGGACCGCCGACGCAACACGAGGCCTTCACCCCAAGAGCACGAGACTACGTGGCCACATCCAGATGAAGAAGGAGATAATGATGTGCCTGCCTCACTCCTGGTCGAAAACAATGCTGCAGATCCTCCTAGCAGATCGAAACGCCACGGAAGGACAACAACGCCCCCACGGCCGCATGGTGCCCCTGAGCCCTCTACCAGGAGGCTTCGGGCCCAGTGGGAGGCGACACAACACCAGCAGAGGCTTCATCAAGACGACCATCCCCCAGCCGCCCTGCCATACACTAGACCGCGCTCAAACCGAGTGGTCGGAAACGTCGTCACTGGAACGGCCGAGCAGAAGGCTATGTGGAGATGGGTTAACGTCACAAACCTCGACGGCTTCATGCAGGACGTCTATGACTACTACAGGGGTAATGGCCTGTGGTGCATCCTCCTGGATCGTGTCCTTCACCTGGTGGAGGTTGGCTTCATCGTCGCATTCCTCACCTTCTTGACACAGTGCATCGACTACTCCAAGTTCCCCCACAGCAAGTCCATGAGCCAGGTGCTTATACCCCAGTGTACAAAGAAAATGTCTGGGCTTTGGAACTTTGGCCTGTGGATATTTGTCTTTTATTTCATTTGGAAAGCCATCCAGATTCCTCTCGACATTCGGCGCCTTCTACACCTCCGGGACTTCTACTCCCACCTGCTTGGCATTCCCGAACATGATATGCAGACTATCTCGTGGCAAGACGTTGTCGTCCGTATCATGGCTCTCCGAGATCAAAACCCCAAAACGGCAGGTCACTTGACGGCCCGCCAGCGGAAGTGGCTCGGTAGTCAGTCCAAGGAGAGGCTCGATGCGCATGACATTGCCAACCGCCTAATGCGAAGGGAGAACTTCCTCATAGCCTTGATTAACAAGGATATTCTTGACCTCACCATCCCGCTGCCGTTCTTGAGCGGGCGTCAGTATCTCTCTCGTCTCCTTGAGTGGACTTTGAATTTCGGCATCATGGACTACGTCTTTGACGAACGTGGCCAGGTGAACCAAGAGTTTCTCAAGTCAGATCGCCGGGGCCAGCTAAGCCAGAAGTTGCGGGCGAGATTTCTGTTCGCTGGGGTTATGACCCTCATGGTCGCGCCTTTCATGGCTGGCTACCTTTTTATCATGCATTTCCTGACATACTTTCATGTGAGCCTTGATACCCTCGCCCGGCCCAGTTTAGCCTGGTCTGTTCAACCTATTGACTTGTTGTGTAGGAATACCGCAAGAACCCCTCGGCTTTGGGCACGCGAGCATACACGCCGTTGGCCGAGTGGAAGTTCCGAGAATTCAATGAGCTTCCCCACATCTTCCAAGAGCGCTTGAACATGTCATATCCGTTTGCTACAAGATACCTGGACCAGTTCCCCAAGGAGATGACGGCGCGCATGGCCCGGACAGTATCATTCATAGCCGGGGCCTTGGCTACTGTTCTGGCGATCTTGACCATGGTAGATACCGACCTGGGTTTTGAGATCACACCGGACCGATCGGTCCTATTCTACTTCTCCATCTTCGCAGGTGCGTGGGCTTTTGCCAGAGGCATGGTACCCGAGGAGAACACGGTTTTCGAGCCCGAGTACGCCTTGAGGCAAGTCATTGAATACACCCATTATGAGCCGGACCGTTGGCAGGGGCTAGGGCTGCACAGCTCCGCAGTCAAGGACGAGTTTTCAGCCCTGTACAAGAACAAGCTGGTGATTTTCCTGGAGGAGATTGTGGGCATCCTGATTGCACCTCTCATCCTTTCCGTTAGCCTGCCACGGTCGAGCGATCAGATTGTCGACTTCTTCCGGGAGTTCACCATCCACGTCGACGGCCTGGGGTACATCTGCTCGTTCGCCGAGTTCGACTTCAAGAAGGGCGTTGGGAAGCCGAAGCCAGACGCGGATACCCGCGAGGACTATTACGCGACCAAGCATGGCAAGATGGCGGCGTCGTACTACGGGTTCCTAGACAACTACGTGATCAACCCCAGGACGGGGATCCCGGGCCACCTTCCACCGGGAGCGCGAAACCAGTTCCAGCCGCCCCCGGCATTCCCAAGCTTGCAGTCCCCGACTCTGGCAGCAGACATGGCGGCATCGCGGATGGGCCGCAGTGAACTGGGCCGGGCTAGGAGCCGTGGGCCCGGTGGGCCCTCCCACACGGGCAGGACGCCGAGACACGGAATGGCGGCGCCACCAACGCTCTCGCCGATGGCTTCGATCCTGCTGGACCCGCACCATCAGCCACCGGTTTCGACACTGGGCCGGAGCATGCACCGGCCGCGGCAGGGCAGGCATAGGGAAGATATCATCGAGGAGGGGTTTGAGGGCGAGAACGTCGAGGGCGATGCGAGGCGACGAGACGAGGATGATGCGTACGAGAGTGGGCACGGACTGGACGAGTCCGCGTGGCAGGCATCGCCGGGACAAGCACTTGGCCGCGACAACAGCGCGACGAACGAAGGTGACAGGGAAGACGGGGTGTTTGGGATGATGTACCAATTCCAACGAGAGCTGCAGCACATGCCAGGGGGCCTGCGGTGATTTAATGTGGTTATGGTGGTAGGAATGGACACTGGCGTTTGTTGGAGTAGAGATAATGGACCAGGTGCATCCTACCAAGATTATTCTTTGCGGGCATGGGAGTATTCAAGCGGCTTGGGACGTCTGCAACGTGCTCAGATTATGCATGTCACGCAAGGCAGTCTGGAGTGTTTGGGGTCTTTGGGGTCTTGGAGTCTCGGGAGTCTCGACAGATAAAGATATCAGACAAATCCATCTATAATTTGCATGTATCCAGGTCTCTATTCGGACGGCACACGATGAGAGGGGTTGGTCATGTGCGACGGTGACCATGCGGCCCAGGTGGCTGTGGTGGTGGACAGGGCTGGCTGCCACCGTTTGGCAATGGCCGACCGAGTTTGGACGACAAATGCGAAAGGACCGAGGCCGATCGGAGGGCCGAACAGCTGCTGTTGGTGCGCGTGTGCACATGTACCGCGAGCGCGTATACTTTACCATCCTGTACATTGGTGGTCGGGGTCCACATGGTCCCCAGGTCGACAGGTACCATGTAGGGTGCCATGTCATGCTCGCGGCTGCCCGAGGAGAATCCTTATCAGATCCGAGAAAGAGAGGGTCCGTTTCGAGCCTGGGCCCCGTTTCTGGGGTACGTACTCGCCCTGCCCCCCTGTCAGCGGTGCTCCGACTAAGGAACCCTTTAGCTCGCCCCCAGCTCAGTTTTTATCACGGCTCGGCCATTGGGGGTGTGGGATACATCAATGCCGCGGTCCTGCACAGTCAGTCTTCGACAGATCTGACCATCTCCGCGCCCCCAGGACAGCCCGACGCCTGCTGCACGGTACAAACGGTAGTCAATCAGTTTGCCCAGTTGCCCGAGTGCTCGCCCGAGCTGAGAATCCGGGGTTTGACTCGCCACTGCTGTGCTGGGCTGGCCGTTTGAGAAATTTACCTGTTCCCGTCTGCTCCGGCCTGGACTTGCACCTGCACCCGTTGCCTGCCTGCCCGCCCGCCCACGAGCTAAGTAGGCACTGCGCTGTACGTTGTACATCCCGTCTGCCTCTGCGTAAACCTTGCGCATTGGGCAAGAGAAATCCTCTTCCCCGGGCATCATCACCATTCACCACCACCGCCATTGGCACTGGTACCATCGAGCCTCGCCCTCTCTATCTCTCCCTCCCTGTGTTGCGGCAGCTGTCCTGTGCTTCTGCGTGCACCCCATCCTCTTTGCATTGCGTCACCAGCCCGGGTCGAGCTCCATCTGGAAGGCGACTCTCCGTCAACTGCTGCCCATCTACCTCGCGACACGTCGAGCTGAATTGTGCGCGACTCTCTAGGAATATCCAGCGTCCTGCCTCGGTCCCCCAGTCCCGCGGTGCCTTCTGCTTCGGCCGTCGCCTACGAAAGGCCCCTGATCCTGCATCATCATCAACCTGGATTTCCAGAAGTCCTTCGGCGAAGCATCTGCCGCTGCGGCCCAGATGGCCCAGCCCAATGCCGAGCCCGTCGAGGACCATGAGGACTACGAGTGAGTTGTTCTTGGCTCCTCAGCACCTCACATAGCTTCCTCTTCCTCCAGAGGTTGACAAGCTCCATCCGGAATCCCGCCGTCCACATGTACCGTATCCCACTGCACGCGTGCTGACCTGGCCCTCGGCCGCCCTGCAGCTATGAATCACTACCGCCCAACTTCAGCCTGTTCCAGAACATGGTTGCCGGTGCTTTCGCTGGCATAGCCGTATGTACATTCTTGCACTTTCAGCGGTGAATCGAGACTCTGACCGCAGCAACAGGAGCACACAGTCATGTACCCCATCGACGCTATCAAGGTTCGTCCGCCCTCGCGGGGGCTCCCTCCACGCAGCTTTTTGGTCGACGATCCCGCCTAACCAACCATGCGCCGCAGACTCGAATGCAAGTCCTGAATCCGTCTCCCACCGCTGTCTACAATGGTGTTATACAGGGGACCTACAAGATGGCCACCGGCGAGGGGATTCTGAGTTTGTGGCGAGGCATGTCGAGCGTCGTTGTCGGCGCAGGGCCGGCACATGCTGTATACTTCGCAACCTACGAAGCTGTCAAACACGTCATGGGCGGGAACAAGGCTGGCGTGCACCATCCTTTGGCCGCAGGTTAGAGCCCACCACGGATCGCATGGCATATCCCAGCAGCTGACCATAATAGCCACCAGTGGAGCCGCCGCAACAATTGCGAGCGATGCGCTCATGAATCCCTTTGACGGTACGAGCTAAAACCCTCTTGTGGCCTCCCGCAGTCGCTCCCACGGGGCTAGCAACGGCGCTGCTGACAACTCAATCACAGTCATCAAGCAGAGGATGCAGATCAAGAACTCGAACAAGATGTACCGGTCCATGTTCGATTGCGCCAAGTACGTCTACCGGACCGAGGGGCTCGGCGCCTTCTACGTCTCGTACCCGACGACGCTTTCCATGACCGTGCCTTTCACCGCCCTCCAATTCCTCGCCTACGAGTCGATATCCACCACCATGAACCCCGGCAAGCAATACGATCCCTTCACCCACTGCGTGGCTGGTGCTGTTGCTGGTGGTTTCGCTGCCGGTCTCACGACGCCCATGGATGTCATCAAGACGATGCTCCAGACCAGGGGCACAGCATCGGATTCCGAGTTGAGAACAGTGAACGGTTTCAAGGCAGGGTGCCAGCTGCTGTACCGGAGAGAAGGATTCAGGGGTTTCTTCAAAGGCGTCCGGCCAAGGATTGTGACCACCATGCCTAGCACGGCCATTTGCTGGTCGGCCTATGAGTTCTCAAAGTAAGGCTCACTCATTCCCTCTCTCCCGAACACAACTTCACTTTGCACTGCCGCGCGCACCATCGCTACCGCTTGCCAGCGCCCTGAGGCCGATCTACTTGCTGACCTGTTGTACACTCTAGGGCGTACTTCATTCGCTCAAACGACGCGTCATGAGAGGGCACCACCAGTAGGAGATTGGAACCTGTCGCCTCAGACCTCAAGACCTTCCCCAGGTCTTGGGACGCAGCGAATCTGGCCCCGTCTTCTCGCTGGTCGGCATCGACCCAAATCTACCAAGGCTCTGCCGCATCTCGCTGCTGATGTAGTAGCATCAGTCGCTTGCTGCGCGGACCCGCCCGCTTCGCATTGCGCCGGAGCTCTGGCCCTGTGCACGATGGGGCGACCATAGACAGACGTCCGTCTCGTGGGCGGGCGTCTCTTGACGACGATCTCATTCGGCGTTCAGCGAGGGCCAAGCGCCCTTATGTACATAAAACGCGAGGCTGCAATGTATGAATGATATGGATGTGCGGGTACTACTAGATCTATAGAGCAGGTCGCAAGCGTCTGTCGTTTTGTTTCCTGTCTGCGATACTAACAATGTGAATGCAATGCCATGTCTGTCTTGGAATTCCTCTGCCTCTAGCCGCACCTAATGAACTATGTGCGACATATATAGTAGGCTACCCTGAGGACTCGGTACTTAGACTTCCAGTGAGGCCGCAGAGGGGTGAGGCAAATGAGATGCCGGGAACGGGGGTCAGTTCATGATTTGACCTGATGTTTAGCTACGCATATTGATGCACTATCTCTTGGGCGCAGCAAGCAAGTCCCCCTCTGCGCTTTTACGTTTTAAACCCGTCATTGTGAATGCGTGATATCTTGAACTCCCAGCCCAGCTTGTTGGGCCCCCTCTGTTAGGGTCCCACTCCATCGACTTAACGCCATGCATGTACAAGAAAAGTTATTAGAAACACCACCATAGATCTAGCCTCAGAAGCCAAAGGGTGACCCGCCGCCGCCGCCGAACTTGAACTGGAACTGCTGGCCGCCGTGGCCCTGCTGGAACATGAAGGGCTGGCCGCCAAAGGGGTTGCCCTGGAAGGGGTTCTGCTGCTCCTGCGAGTTGGGGTCGTCGCCGCGGTCGAAGCGCGCGCGCAGCTCCGGGTCGCTCAGCACCTCGTAGGCCTCGTTGATGGACGCCATCTTCTTCTCGGCCGTCTCCTTGGTCAGCCCTTGCTTGGCGGCCTTGTCCGGGTGGTGCACCTTGGAGAGCTTCCGGTAGGCCGACTTGATCTGCTTCTCGTCCGCGTCGCGGGCCACCCCGAGCACCTTGTAGTAATCCTTGGTCTTGCTGCGCTTGAGCTCGATCTGGGCGTCGCGCAGGAGCGGGTTGACGACCTCCTGCTTCTCGGGCCGGACCTCCTTGGCCCTCTCCAGCAGCCTGACGGCGCCCTCGTAGTCCTCGGACTCCTGCGCCTTCTTGCTGTCGTGGAGCAGGCCGTAGAATGAGTTCTCGTCCAGGGCGCGGGACTCGGCACAGTACTCTTCTGCCTTCTTGCCGTTCATCTGCAGGACCATCTCAGTCAGCATGATGCATCTCCACGCATTTGTGGGTTCCGAAGAGGAAGGGAGAAGGGGGGTAACTCACTTCGTAGTAACCTTGGCAGGCCAGCTCGACCAGTTTCGCCACGAGCAGGCTTGGTGCGGCTGCGGGAATGACACCTTGCTGCCTGAGTTCAGCCACCTGCTCCTTGACCTCCTGGATGAGGCCGGCGTCGTCTGCCGAAGGGATCAGAAGCTTGGTCCCCGTCATGGGCTGGTTCTTCCCGAAAGCCTTCTCGACCTTGGCGATTGTCTTCTCGATTGCCTTCTCCTCCTTGAGCAGCTTCTTGCAGACCTTGGAATCGGGGTCGGAGTGCAGGCATTTCCTGATCTGCGTCATGCCCTGCTGGAGATCGGCCAGGGCGAAGTAGGTGATGGCGGAGATGGTGACGTGGGGGGAGGTGTTGCCGGGCTTCAGGTTGACGATGTGGTGCAGGTCGCCCATGCCCTCCTCGACCTCCCCCTTGGCGAAGCGGCAGGCCGAGCGCATCTCCCGCAGCGAGACGGCGCGGTTCGCGACCATGATGGCGACGCCGGCCTGGTTGATACACTCGTCCCAGTTGCCGGCCGCGTGGGCCTCCTCGGCCAGCCTGGCGGCACCCTGGGCCTCGAGCAGCTCGTCCATCTCGGGCGAGCCCTGGCCCTTGTTGGCATGTGTGTACTGCTCCTTTGCGCCATCCCAGTCGGCCGACTTTGCTTTGAGCTTGGCCAGCTGCACGTGGGCGCCCTCGAAGCCGGGCCTGAGCTGGAGGCACTTCTGGAAGTCGTCGGCGGCCTGCGAGGTGCGGCCGAGGGAGAGCTGCGTGGTCGCGCGCTTGAAGTAGGTCAGGTAGTCGCTGGGGTCTCTGGCTACAGCGGCGTCGTAGTATACGAGGGCGTCGCCCGTCTCTCCCCTGGCGAGATGTTGCTGGGCCGAGCTGAGCAGGGCGGAGATGGGAGTGTCGGAGGGTATGTCCTTGGCCGACAGGGCGGCCACCATGGCGATCGAGGGCGATAGCGATAGCAGGCTGGCGGCCAAGGCCAGCGTCGTGAGTCGGACGTACATGGTTGCCGTGGATATGCAAATGAGGGGCCTTGGTAGGCAAAAGGTGGTGGCGGCGGCGGTGGTGGAGGTGGTGCCGTGTCAGTCGGCTGCGTGAGATCGGGATCGCGACGAGTGGCGGGCAAGTCGAGGGTGAGAAGCAGACAGGTAGAATACGGAGTACACGATAGGCAGAATGGAGGACAAAGAACGTAATGGGCCAGTCACCGAGGCGACAAAAGTGCCAGGACAGCAATTATCTTCACGTACAACCACGGCAGAGCAAGGAGAAAAGGCGGCAGGTCAAAAGGGAAACTTGGCCTCTCGGACCGTGTCGCTGCGGATTGGATCGAGGCGTTGGAATTCATTAGTCGATGCACCGGATCTAGATCCGAAAGAGGACACGGGCATATATTTACGTACGATACTTCCAGATAAGTACCTAGGTACATCCACATGCGGACAGACATGTGGCCTGTTGGAGACGACCCTGCGGCCTACACTACTGACAGGCATTGGCCCAGGTACCGATGTCCATCAAATGGGTGGTACCCACGTACCCGTTTACTCACGATCACGCACGTGCACCCTTGATCCAAACCACTCCCCTCCATCGTCCAAGCGTGACGCGCTCCTGTGTATTTCTTTGCAGGCGGAATATTTTGATTTTCGTGGATGTCGCGTCCTAGGCACAGAGAAACTACAGACAGTCAAGCCATGGCCCGACTTCCGCCAGACGCAGCCATCTTCTCACCAACAGTCGCCCGCCTCGCCGCATCAACGGCCAAGGACTGGAACTACGTCGATGGCTGGCTTGCATCCAAGTACAACGGCCGCACCCCTCCTCAATTTGAACGCAACCCAGAAACTCTCAAGGCTCTCCTCGCCCTGGCTACAATTAACGAGACGTCTGATGGGAACCGCCACCTAGTCGGCCAGGTTGATGCCGTTGCTCTTCAGGACTTCAAGGCAGCCAGAGATGCCAAGCACGCGGGAGGCGATGAGAGCGAGCAAGTGCCAATCGATCTCGCTGCTTTCAAGGATGAATTCTATGCCGCACTCGAGGACAATCTCACGACAGAAGGAAGGACGGCCTTGGACGCCATGGCCTCTTCTGCCGCACACCTAGGCATGGCATACCCCGAGCCAGCAAGGCTGGCCCGCGCCATGCTCGACTTGCAGACGCGCATCTTTGACCTGGAACAAGCTGCTGCCCGCGTGGGGACCCTCCAGCGCCTGGCCGAGTCCGAATCCGCCAGGCTAGACGAGCTGCTCGAGGAGGTCCGCGGCGACGAGTATCGGCCCCCGGCCGACCTGGCACGACAGAACCTCGACCTGCAGCGCAAGATCAAAGCCATGGCCAAGAGGCTGCCCGAGGTGCAGGACAAGGCGGCGTCTCTGGCGCGGACGGTCGGCGTGCCGGAGCCAACCATTCAACAAGTCAGGGAGGAAGAGGGAAAGTATCTGGAGTCGCTCGATCTACGGCGCCGTCTGGACCAGCAGGTCAACGAGTTTGAGGGCTTGCCGGCGGATGTGGATCGTGCTCGTCAGCAGCTGGATCGGCTTCGCGACGAACTGCACAGTATCACAGAGCGGCGTGACGCCGTCTTTGAAGGACTCGTCGAGAGGGAGACCCCGCGGAAGGCAAGATGATGGGACGATAGGCTCCGGGGTGTTGTCACCCCACACTCTATGCAGTACAATTTCCTCGGCTACGGACGACCTAGCCCTCGCCGTCTTCAACGTTCGATACACCGGCTTGGCCGGCTTGGCACCGTACCTAACGGCCAGTCAACACACTGTTACTGAGGGCCCCTCTTCCCTCTTCCCGACACCGAAGCGCCCAACCTCCCGAATTGCCTACCAAGACCGGACTTGGGCTTAGCAGCTGGTGGCGTAGGCGCAGGGCTGTCCTTCACAGGGACGGGCGGTCCAACCCCGGCGCGGCCTACCACTGTCTTGGGTGGAGCCATTTCGGCCGCGTCCAGGATGCGCAGATCCCCCACCCCCAGGGTCGGCTGGTCGTCGCGGTCACCCCCCAGCCTCTGCGCCCGTCTGGCGCGCTCCTGTACGCTACGGAACTTCTCGAGCAGCTCGGCCCAGCGGATGATGCCTTCTTCTCGGCCCTTGAGCCGATTCGGCCTGTCAAACGACGCCGAACTTGGTGTCGCGGCGTTACTGAGAGGTGCAGCATGAGTATCAAATCCTGTACTGAATTTTGGACGGGAAGAGGGGGCTTGAAGAGATTGAATCGCCTCTACCACAGACCCTTGTCGAGAGTGTGAGAGAGGCGCATTCGTTGCAACATACGGTCTTGGTGCGATGTGTAAGTATCCTATAGAGCTGACGCTGTTCAACCTATTCTTGAGCGCCGCGAAGGCAGACGATTGTGGCAAGAGCATCAGTAACCCGTAGAGACATTTGTAGAGGTGGGGGTATTTCTCTGGTTCCAGTAATTGAAGTCGGAGGTCTGGGAGGGGTCAGCGTTCCATTCAAGGGCAGACGTTGTGCCCACGCTTACATGTAAAGACAGGCGACTCGAGTAGCTGGACCAGCTTGTCGATCTGGATGAGGATGTTAACTGTCATCTCCAGCTCGGCACTAATTCCCGCGTGTCAGCAAGACGCCCGAAACAAACTCATTCGACGGGACTCGACCGACAATATCTGAAGCAGGTTGTATGCCTGTTCGTAAGCTTGTGCCAGTAAGCAGAGCGAGAACGTCGCGACGGCATTGTAACACCATGACCTAAAGAGGGCGACAAAGAAAGTCTGCCCGTCCTGCCAAAAAGTATTGATCAGCCTTTGTCCTCCTACGTTTTGACAGACATTATAGGTACCCTGGACTCGAGGTTTCGTAATCTCTTCCGTAACTCCGAGAGCTCTGGGGCCGTGATGAGGTTGTTGTTGAGGTTCTGAACCATAATGCTAGCGAACTCGACGTCTTCCTCCTTCTCGATGCAATCGGCCAGGGTGCGATAGATGCGCTCCGCACTCAAGCTGACACAAAGCTGCCGGATTATGAGGTTCCCCCTGGTCTCTAGTAGCCTCCGATCCGTCGAGAAGAGCTGGAGCAGGCTGACCATGAAATTTGTGAAGTAACTGTCCTCACTGTTTCTGGATATCTGGGACAGGAGTTGCAGGTCCTTGGTTACCACTGCCTCGGCCGGATCCGAAAGTGTCTTGAGCAGCGCAGGAAAGGTTCCGTCGTTGAAAGCGAGAACCTTACGTGGCGCTTTTCTATGAAGCATAATCAGCCATGTGAGGGCCGCGACGCGAGTGGCCTCGTGGTCGTTTAGGAAGAGTAGAGTCAAAGAGTTGACGGCCGCTGCATAATCCAGGTCCGCCTGCGGATGGTTCGATGGCGCAGGTGTTGGGCCCCTGGGGGTCCCTTCGGCAGGTGACTGCCCCTTGTTCAGGTTCGGTGTTGGGCTCCGAGTATCGAGTTCCCGTGAATTGGAGAGGGATGCACGGTTGCTAGCCGCCCCATCCTGGTGCTCAGTCGCGACCGCGGCCCTTGAGGGGTGGTGCGACAGGAACAGCTCTGGCTCATCTGAAAGCGAGACGACGTAATTCATCAGCGCATTGTTGACCCTTGCGGCCGCCAGGCGAATTGACTCAACGCCACTGGCCATGGCCGGAAGCAGGTGGGCCAGTATCTTTGGTGTGAATGGCAAGACCTCCTCAGGGCAGATATCCAGGAATTCGACGATCCATTTCAAGGACTCTAGCAAGCCATCTTCGTCCGTTGTGACTGCCAACGGTGCGCGCTCGCCCGGCTTAGGGGCTGCTGTCGTATTCGACTGGTCGAGGAAATTGGTCAGTATCTCCAAGACGGCCTTGTGGTTGATCTGCACGTCCTGCCCTGGGACCCAGTCATCCTCGCTGCTGGACTCGTCCTCTTCGGCGGCCAGGGTCGAAGCAACCTCGTCGCCCTCCTCGAGGCCAGCCTGAACGCTACCGCTGTCAATGGACTCTTCACGCTTCCTCTTGCCGTCACCCTTTGACTTCTTGCTGTCGGCGATGCCTTTCTTTATCCGGGCTATACGCTTGATCTCGTTGAGGAATTTGTCGAGGCAAGCCTGGGTCGCCTGATGTACGTCCCGATTCGGGTCACTCAGGAACTTGAGCAGACTGCCGAGAAATTCGGGCAGATATGTGACCAACTCGAGGTCTGGAATGGAATCGAGCAGAGTAATCCAGCCAACAAGGAATGTGCGGGTGAAAGGGTTGATGGTATAGCTCCGATCCTTGAGCAACGGGATGAATTGCCTCAAGGAGAAGGCGGTGGGCAGATCAGCCGGCTCCTCGACAATGTCCTTATCGTTGCTGATCTCGTCATCACCACCAGCGCCTTTTGTGGATGGGAGCTCGAGGACGCTAACATAGGTCGCGGCAGACTCGGAGACGATGTCCTTGATGAGGCGGTCAAGCAGCTCTGCGCCGTTCTTGACGGACAGCTCCGAGTCGGCGCCCAGCTTGCACAGGGCGTCGAATATGTGGTTGAAATACTTGAGGATCTCTCCCTTAGCGACCTTGGCAATGTTGTACATGGCCTCGCAAGCATAATACCTAACTCGTGCGTCCTGGTCGGTGAAGCAGGCCAGCACGGGCGGGACAATGACCTCCAGATAGCGAGGGAGCTCGGGGCCAAGGGCGATGGCAGCGGCTGCCAGGCCAATCAGACCGCCGTTACGGGCATGAGGCTGGTGGACCGCATAGGCATACTCGTTGCAGAGCTGGTCGAGAACAGCACTGACTCTGGAATAGTCCTTGGCCGCGACGAGCTCACGGATCACGCGTTCGAGTCTGCCAGGAGGGTCAGCAGCTGACAAATTCTCAGGGAGGAGGAAGGCGCTACATACTCGAGCGCGCCAACCTTGCGCTTGTCGTAGAGCTTGTCGTTCAGAGCACGCTGGACGTTAGGATCCATGGCCGCTGCAGGGAGCGGCACAGCACGTCAGGCGGCGTCAGGCCGTGTTGGAGACCAAGGCTTGCCCAGCACTGTGAGCTGCCTCCCGGATCATATGAGCCGTCAGGAGGAGGGGGGCGGTCGAGAAGAGCTATGCTTAGTCCTGGGGGTGGCAGCTAGATGCTGTGTTGCCGTGTGAACTGGCGGCGAACTCGACCCGGGGCGGCCCCTCACCGAACCGGCCAGCACACACAGAAGTCGGTTCAGATGTATACAGGCACGAGGCACGCGACGGGCAAGAGAGGATTGTGCGAGTGGAGTGGCGCGAAGCAACAGGGAGTTGTTTCTCAGCAATATTAGTTCATTACAGTATATCTGCTTGTGCTGTTGACGTTGGAGAAGGCTGGGAGTTGTCGTCGGCTTGTGCAGGGTTGCAGGGCTGCAGTGGCTGCAGTATGTGGGGTCGAGGATAACCGGAGCTGCATACCAAGATAAGACTGGCTGGCTTGGACGGCAGCGCGAGTGAGATGACGTCGCCATCGAGGTACCTGGGTACTTTCCCCCGCACCTGGTGCTCTGCTGTGGTTCTGGTCCTGAGGACTTGGGGGCTCTGCTGAATCAGCGCCGAGCACTCGCCTGCTTCTCTGGTCTGGTGTTCCTGTCACGATGCACAACATTGTTTCTATCCGTACGCTGTCAGCAACGATGTCGTCGTCGTCGTTGTCGTCGTCGTCGATAGCGACGGCAGTCGTAATAACGATGCATTGCTTTTCTCTAAACATTCACCCTTACTCCTGCATGTAATTTTCGATACATGAGCGTGCTGGGTACCTCGCGAACTCGTCCGGCATAAGCATTGCGTGCAGTCGTCGTCAATGGGGAAGGGGGACACACAACACCGCGCGACCTGTCCAGCTCAACGACAGGGCTTTCCCACCGGTCTGCATACCAGCGCTCGAATATCATCCAGGAAGGGATACTGAACGCCAAGGCTACCGGCAATGGAGTGACGCCTTTGGTCATGCCACAGTGCTGAGTCACAGCCGCTGCAGAGTCGCCTCGCGCAGAGAAAGGCATCTCGTTGAGAGTGCTACCTTGTTCGGCTCATCATCTCATCACCTCCATCGTCTCTGCTCCGAGACTCGGCGACTGGCCTGGACTTTCTGCACAATTTCGCATGTCCCGGGCCCCTTTCCCCTGGCTTTCACGCGATGATACGTCAGCCGGTGGTCCAGAACCTTAAATTGTGTCCCTGTATCCAACATCGCACACAAGAGATTCTGCCTGGCCTCCTGATCGCATTTCACCACCTCCGCCCCAGCGCTCGTCTCCACCGAGAACATGCCACACGCGTCGTCCCGCTTGTGCAGGCCGTGCCGCCCTCCCTCGCCTTCACTTCCGGCTCCATGCTTCCACGCACGCACGAGCATGCACGCCCAGGGCTTGCGGGAACGGCCCTCTGCGCTCCGAGCCGGCCTCGGGTCTTCGTCGCAGGAGCCTTGGCTCTCCCTCCCGGCTGCCACCTCTTCTTTTCCCCAGACAATAGGAAGTAAAGCCGGCTGACAGAAGTGGATGGATCCCACATCCGCAGCAAAGCCAGACTGCTATTGAAAACCCGCAATATAGCCACCAGCTGTGCCAGAGCTCCCCAAGCAAGCTGTTCCCTAACCCAGGCGTTCTCGGAGCCGACTCTGGTCACTCGCCATCTCCCTCCACCTTTCCTTGCAGGCAAGGGGGCCAAGGGTTGGAGGGCCTGAACAAGTCACCCGACCCTGACCGCGTTGAACGGGCACCGATTCGGAAGCGATCCGGTGTCGCGCTCGGTTTCAGGCAAAGCGCAGGCACGGCGCTGTATCACCTCGAGATTTTCCGTCACCAAAACCCATGCGGTCTGGTCTGCAGGGTGGTTCGTAGGGTCACAGCGGCGGGACCCCCTTTCGCAGGGCAAATTATTCACCGCAATGGTGTGAGGTGACTCTCTTGGGAAAATTCTGGGTGCTCATTTGCTAATAAGATGCGGGATTCATACTGGTAATTTTCCTGCCAGATATCCGCCCCAATTGATAGACTCGGTGATCCAACCGTCGTCTCTGGGTAAGGTTCCCAATGGCATCGCAGCAATGTGTCTGAGCGTGGCATCGGACGGCCACCGCGGAAATGCACACCCATCTCTTCGACGAAGCGCTCTTCTGCACGGAGCAAACGGAAACCCCGGCACTCTCAGTCTGCGCTGGCGATCTTTGAACTCCAAACTCCACTCGCTGCCCGGTTGCGCCCAACCGGATGCTTGCGACCTGACCACGTCCAACTTCCTCTGCAAACCTTACTCCCCACGTCGACAACCTTGCAAATAACACCACTCCAGGGACCAACATGCGACCCGGTTTTTCTGGCACCTTGTCCCCAGAATATCAATGTCTGAGCACGTCGGCCCTTGTTCCGAATTGCAACCTACTACCAGGCTCTCCTACTTCTTGCTCCCTCCCCCGCCCTGTCCTCCACTGCCGCTTCCGCCCTGTCCTCCGCCCTGGCCGTTTTGCCCCGAGCTGTCCTTGTTTGTTCTTGCCGCCATCGCGGCTCGCCTCGCGAAGTCGTCCTGCGACACTGTTAGAGACCAGATATCTGAGACAGTTGCCAGCGGGATGGTCCAACCTTCTCTCCCCTTGCTTTGCGTATCCGCGCGGCGGCGGCTTCATCCATCTTGCCTCTCCCCATGATGGCCTCCTCGCTTGTGGTTCCGATGTGTAATCGGGCAGAACGTATATATCTTGACCGTAAGATGCTGACGGCTTCTCCGGCCTCGGATGCACAATAGCACCCAAGGGGCAGGACAGATAAAGAAGAAGAAACAGACAGCAAACCAAGGTGGGGGCCTTGTGTCCTTTGCGTTTCGGTGGTAGTTGTGGGCCTAGTCGCGAGATTCAGAGGCTCGTTTCGGGAAGGTGACGGATGGGGTGAGATGGATATCCAGATGTCGTACATGAGCGTCCTCCAGCCTTGATATATACGGTGTGCCTCAGCCCAGCAAGGCCAGCAACGGTGGTCATGTCGAGAAAACTCGGTGTGAACGTCCCCTGGGCATCGTTGCTTTGTTGGTCCGAGCAGAGGCAGAGTTGTGAGCTGGAGCGAGGATCAAGCTCCATAGCGGACAACCCATGCCTTGTCACCGAGAGTACATTGTCACGGCCCAGGGAGGCCACGACCCGGCCCACACTCTTTTTTATGAGTTCGCACACGTCGACTATGCTTCCGACTGCTACGTGCTCGACCATCAATCAGACGGGACGCTGCAGGAAGTCCACGAGCAAAATGTTCCGACGGGCTTCGTCACTGCCGCACCAAAGTGCAGCAAATTAAGTCCCGGAACGAGGAACGCGCAGCATGCATGGTTCCCTCACGAACCGACACACGCCTTAGTGTATTTGGGCCTGGGAAAACGGTGTGGGGGGCTGATAAACCGGGACCCCGGCCTGTCATTTTCTGCGTGTTCCACGCCTCGATGGTAGGCTGGGTGCTTGAACCCTGCCGTGCCATGTGCGCAAATCTGCGGCGGCGGGATACGGATGCGCAGCGAGGGAACTAAAAAGCTATTCCATAGTTATGCGTGAGTCGCAGCGCACGTTTCGCAGCGGTGCTGAAGCCTCATTGCGACATCGAGGGTCTTCAGGTGCAAGGGGCCCGGGGCACATGGCGGCTCACCGCTTCGGTGTCTTGAGGGGCTCGCCATAGAGCCTGGACGGCAAGGTTCAGGAACTCAGGATCACCATTCCGGGGAAGCGAGAAAGTCGCACGACAAAGACGCGCAGAGTCTCACGTCACTACATGACCCCTCCCCCTCTCCTTGTCTGGGCACTCTGATGCGCGTGCGCCTCGAATTGGCCTCGCATCCCACCGAAGCATATCCCTCCGCTCATCTCCCTGCTACTCGCCCTGCTTTCTTGTGCTCCTCCTTTCCCTTCAGGAAAAAAAGCAGATCTACTCGAGATTTGCAGTCACCCTCCAACTTCCCCTGCCCCCTGTCCGTATCGCATCTTATTCAAACCAAACCGGGAGTTTATTACTGCAGGTAAACGACATGGTGTTTCCGATAACAAATATAGCACGGACAAGCCGTCTAGCGAGCCGAACCCCCTCCTCCCCAATCAGTCCCCTTGTCTTGGCAGCGACTATGAATAAAACGAGAAAAGAAACAAAATGTGGCTGACGTCCAGCAGCTGTGTCGGCGAGCCCTGTCCCCCACGGCCCTCTGGCGAACCCCGGTCGGGGCACACGGTGATCGCTTTATTCATTTGTTTCAAGTCTAAAGTTCCGCCACGGGGCTGCAGCAAGATCGACCGGGAGTCTGCCCCCACTCCCACAGTACGCAAATAAGTACAGTGGGAAGAACAAGAAAAAAGTAAAGGAGAACAAGCTCGAGGCAATCCTCATGTCACATGACGTTTTTGCTGGGGCCCTGGGCGTGCCTGACATCCGGGCGTATGCGACCCATCATCCCTTCGCCGGGCAAATGGCGTGCATCCGCCCACTGTAACCCTTGTCCCCTCGTGCATCCGAGAGCCACATGGCACGAGTGACATTGGCTGGCAGGGCTGCACAGGGCGTTCAGGGAAGGGAACAAGAGGGGGTTGGCTGCCGAGCGTAAGCGAGCTGCCAATGCCCACCTTTCTGCACCTGTCTGAGGCTCGCCTATCTGGCAAGCACGGCACCTCTGCATATCTCGCTGCCACACGCGACCTATCATTTCCGCCGAAATCGTGCCCGCAAGTTGCGCACGTTTGATCTGCCGGCATATAATGATCACCACCGACTTGCTTCTCGCGAGAGGGGTCGCTGAGACAAAATAGAACTCAAAAAGAGATTTGGACCTTGGGAGGCCTGCAGCAATCACAAGTCATCAATCGATTCTATCAGTTGACCAAACCACGCCACGCCCTGCCTCGGATATATCGAAGGCGCGCAGTCCGGATGGATTTCTCCATCTCCGTTTGTTGACATGTCTTCTCGCGGCCAGAGACGAGACACAAGCCAAATGAGGCGTCTATATGGAGTATATAACACCAGCACGCATACAGTCATGTCTATGTTGTACAAGCCAGTACCGCTACTTCCCGGGTCCCACTATAAATGGCACGACGTGATGGATTCACCGGACCACCTCAGATCATCCCAATACATTTCGAATGCCACATCAGTGATGGTGCAGGGGGTCGCCGCTCTGAGCCAGAACCTGCTGGCACTTGGCCAAGATGGCGGCCTGCCTGCTCACATCCGCCAGGCGGCCAATGACCTTCTTGTTCCCGCCCACAAAGCCGTACAGCGCGTACGGGATCCCGACCTCCTCACAGAACCCCTGCACCAGCTTCTGCGTCGTGCGCAGGTTGTGCCTCGGGATGCGCGGGTAGAGGTGGTGTATGGCCTGGAACTGGAGCCCGCCATGGAAGAAGTCGAGCCACAGGGGGCAGTCCACATCCATGGTGGTCCGCAGCATCTTCTGCGGGAAGGACTCGGCCGGGCCCAGCTCTGCGGTGCTCATGGCGAAGTGGGACAGCGTTATCTGCACGTGCAGGGGCATGGTCACCATGTGGCTCACCATGACGAAGGCGAAGCGGGCCCAGTTCGAGTCGATGGACTTGTAGACCACGATGTAGCCAAACCAGTACCAGAAGAAGACCTGGCCCGCCAGCTCGAGCCAGCGGTGCCACCAGGCCGGGCCCTTCCGGGGGGCCTGCTTGCCGAGGAGGTACTCCCACGAGAGGCGGTAGAGGTTGAAGCGGCCAAAGAGCAGGATCGGGTAGTAGGAGTAGTGCTGGACCTTCAGCATGACCTTGGCGAACGCATCGTAGGCCATGACGCGCTCGTAGTAGGTGGAGCGCAGATTCTGTAGGAAGCGGTGCGAGATGGCGAAGAAGGGCATGTGCTCAATGTCCGGGTCGTGCTCGGGGGAGTTGGTCACGATGTGGTGCACGTTGTGGTTCCTCTTCCACCATCCCAGGGACAGGCCGCCCGCGAAGTCGGCTATGATGATCCCTATGACGGTGTCGACGTGGAAGTTGTGGGTGATGCCCATGTGACCGGCATCGTGGGCAGAGAAGACCAGCTGATGCCAGAAGCAGCCGAGCCACCACGCGCTCGTGACCCACCACTTCCAGCGCAGGAAGAGTACGAAGAGGCTGAAGAACAGGGTGTAGCGGAAACACTCGACGGCGTAGGCCCAGTAGTTGCACTGGTAGAGCCCCTCGGCCTTGATCCTCTCGTTCAGCTGGCGGTACTTGTCCACGATGTTGTCTTGGGTGGCAGGGTCCAGGGCCGGGTAGATCTCAAGGTCCTGCTTGATCTCCTGCATGGTCCTGCGGTCCAGGAGGCTCATCCCGTCGGCCGGCTCGTCACTACCATCGTCGTCGGCGGACGTGACCGAGGTCGAGGACGACGGCCGCATGGACGAGGGAGAGGCTGCGCCGGTCTTGCGGCTGCGCAGAGCTTGGCCATGGCTGTCATGTGTATCAAACACAGGCGAGGCAGATCGTGAGCTAGCATGACTAGAGGTCGACGAGTCCCTCGCGGGGCACTCCACCCCGGGGTCGTCTAAGCCACCGTCGGCGTCTGTCTGGGGTGCGAAGACGCCGCCCTGGATAGGGGGCAACATGTTCTTCCATCTGTGGTCGATGCGACCGATTCTAAATTTGTTCATCATTGCCCGTGCCTCGGGGGAGTGAAGGCTGCGAGTAAGGGTCTCAGTCAGTCGAAGGGAGCCAGGCAGCGCGACAGGCGGGAAGGGAGGAGAGGGTGGACGGACGCGTTGACCTCGTCGGTGGCATCTCTCCCGACCATGTGCTGGATGGCTTTGTCGCCGCCAGGGTGGTACTTCATCCAGGCATCGACCTTGAGGACATGTTGGTCCAGGATAACAATGGTCCTGCCGTCTGCTATGAGCTGCTCGACCTCCCTCGTGGTCATGACAGGGTATTGCCGGGCAGGCGCCCGACGCTTGGTGGTGTCCATGGCGGGAGTCGCGTTGTTATCGAGTCAATTCGAATCGGGTAGGCCAGGACAGGGAGTTCGGGCGTGATTGAGGCTGTCGTTCTATATCGACATGGAAGCGGGGATGCGACCGCGTCGAGTTGAGGCTGGGCAGGCTCGCTATTGTCAATTGAGCTGGCCGTGAGGAGAAGCAGAGGAGAGAGGAGTGGAGGGGAGGCAGGCTTTGCACCACCCAGTGACAGGGAGGGCGGGATGATACGATAGACAGCCCAACAGCCGGTTTCTGGTGGATTGGCGGTGGGCAAGGGCGATGGTGATCGTACGACTGGATGGTTTGACTGACTTGACTGAATTGACTCTGGTTCAGTGTCTCTCTGCTTCGCCTTGCTTGGCTCGGGCAAGCGCTGATCGACCTGCACTGCACTGCTTTGACGTTACCGCATCGAATGGTTGGTCTGCTTCCCGTGCCGCTGGTGGTGGATTTTTTGGTATTTGTGGCAGCGGTTACTGCTGTTGCTGCGGTGTGCTGTTGCTGCATCTGCATATGCATCTGCAAGTGTTGCGGAGGCGAGCCGACGGACACTCGGATTATCTAGGTGTATTAATGGCCGATCCCGGCCCCGGTCTCACGGCCCCACGCCGAGCCCGTTCCGATTCCAATCAATGGGTGCCAATTACGTGGCAGGCGACACGGATATACCTACGGTCTCAAGTTAACCTCGTGTACAAGAAGAGTATCTGTCACGGCATGCCACTTTGCACGACGTCCTCCGGCTTCTTTCCCACAATACGCAGGCTTGGGCCTCTTGAGTGACCGCCTTTTCATCTCATAAAAGCTCCTCAACGACCTGCTCTACGAATACATATGCACGTTTGTCCGGTCAGAGCCGCCTATTCAGGGGATGCCGTGTCTCGAGTATGGCCCGTGGGACGCCCAAGTGGTTAAAATAATGTGACCTTGGTAGCAAACAAATCACTGTGCACACCGTTCACGTCGTATGCGAGAACCATGAGCCATTGCTTCATGTATAACAAGTCTCATCCCCAGTCAAGTGTCATTATCCATGTGTTTCCCACCACAGCATCTTCTTCTCTTGAGGTTTGTCTTTGCATTGCCAATATACCTGCCTATCTACACATCATGCCTCGCTATTCCGGCGGCGCATTCTGGCCCTACGCCTTCATCCAGCAGCCAGGCGGATGGGCTGAGCAGAGTAATATCTCCTTGACTTGTCCTTGTTTCTGGGCCTCTCCCCCGTGCTGACATGCTCGTCCAGCGTTCGGCGCCGGATACGGAAATCGAAACGGGAGGTTGTAGGTCCATGACTGCTTTACTTCCCCCCTTGGTCTCCCATCCCATCCCCGCCCCTGACTCGATGCCATGAGCATCGTCAGCCTCGCGGCCTGAGCAAATACTCCTTGGATGTATCATCTGACCGCCTGGCACCGCCCCCTCCCAGGAACAACGACTGCTTCGCCTCGCAATGCAGCGGCCTGGACCACAACAGCATCAGCCTGGACGGCCTCTCCAGCCTCGTCGCCCGCCTCATCTTGCAGAGCCACCTCACCCGCCTCGGAGACGCAGGCTGCCACGGCGGTGCCCTCTGGGGCTGCAGCTCCTCGCCGCCGCCGCCGGCTTCTCACTGCCACGGCGCCGCCCCGGTCAACAGCAGGTGCCAGCTCCCCTGCGTCCACACCTGCCCCGGAGCCACACAGCCATACGTGGGCACCAACAATGTCTTCGTCATCCCCGCCAACCTCGTCCACCAGCAACCACAGGTGGGCGCCACCGGGCCGGGAGGGACTGGGAACCTGAATAATATCAACATGATCCTCAGCGGTCTGGGACTTGGTCCGGGTGGCATCAGTTCCGGGTGCGGCGGTGGCCTGAATCTCCCCCATGGCTTCAACGCCCATTTATCCGGCGCTGGCCTTGGGCCTCAGATCAATCTGAATAGGTTCAGCTGCTCATCATGTAACGGCCACTTTTGATATCCAAAAATGAGTCGAGGCGGGCTGGGGGGTATGGCTACTTCAACACACAAACTTGGACATTTATCGACCCTTGAGACGTTTAACTTATTCTCGTTCTCTCTTTCTCACTCTCTTGTCGCTCTCTTCTCTCTGGTTTCCTTGCCTTGCCTGCTCTATCATTACTCCTTCACACCACCGGGCCCTAGACCTTCCCGCCCTAGCAGTGATGCGTGGGTTTCATGTACAATACCGAACAGACACCTAGTATACATCCTCTCCCACTTAGTAGTGGATAGCCTTGCCGTGCGTCGCCATCGCAGCCTCCTTGAACGCCTCAGCGAGCGTGGGGTGCGCGTGGCACGTCCTCGCAATGTCCTCGGACGAAGCACCGTACTCCAGAGCCAGCGTGCCCTCCGCAATCATCTCGCCGGCGTTGGGACCGACAATGTGCACGCCGAGGAGCCTGTCCGTCTCGGGGTCCGCGAGCATCTTGACCATGCCGTCCGTGTCCAGGTTCGTCTTGGCGCGCGAGTTGGCGCTGAAGGGGAAGGTTCCGACGCGGTAGGGGGTGCCGGCGGCCTTGAGCTCCTGCTCGCTCTGGCCCACCCATGCGACCTCGGGGTACGTGTACATGACCGACGGGATGCATCCGTAGTTGACGTGGCCGTAGCCCTTCTTGATGTACTCGACGACAGCAACGGCCTCCTCCTCGGCCTTGTGCGCCAGCATGGGCCCGAAGGTGACATCTCCAACGCACCGGATGTGGGGGAGCTTGGTTCGGTACTCCTGGTCAATGATGACACGTCCGCGCTCGTCGAGCTCCAGCCCAATGTTCTCCAGGCCCAGTCCTCCGGTGTATGGCCGGCGACCAATGGCAACGAGAACGACGTCGGCGTCGAGCTATATTGCGCGCGCATGTTTGGTCAGCAATCTCATTCCTTGGAGACGGTAGTAAGAGTATGCGTGGGGGGCTAGGAGGGAGCACGTACAGACTCGGCCTTGCCACCCTTGGCGGCGTCGACGTTCAGCTTGACCTGCTCGCCGGACGCGTCACCGTCCACGACCTTTGTGGACAGCTTGAAGTCGATGCCCTGCTTCTTCAGGATCTTCTGGGTCTGCTTGGCGATCTCGGAGTCCATGCCGGGGCCGCCGATCTGGTTCAGGAACTCGACGACGGTGACCTTGGAGCCCAGGCGGGACCAGACGGAGGCCATCTCGAGGCCAATGATGCCGCCACCAATGACAATGAGCTTCTCAGGGACCTTCTCCAGGGCGATGGCGCCGGTGCTGCTGACGACGCGCTTCTCGTCGATCTCCAGGCCGGGGAAGGGGGTGGCCTCGGAGCCGGTGGCGATGAGGATGTTCTTGCCGATGACGCTCGTCTCGCCGCCGTCGTTGAGCTGGACCTTGACCTCGTGCTCGTTGACGAAGGAGCCGGAGCCCTTGAGGTACTCGACGCCGTTCTTCTTGAAGAGGAACTCGACGCCCTTGGTGAGGCCGGCGACGGAGGTGTCCTTGGCCTTCATCAGGTTGGCCAGGTTCAGCTTAACATCGTTGACCTCGATACCCCTGTTCTTGGTGTCGTGGAGGATCTGGTGGTAGAGATGCGAGTTGTTGAGGAGGGACTTTGACGGGATGCAGCCGACGTTCAGACATGTGCCGCCGAGAGTGCCGCGTTTCTCGATGCAAGCGACCTGCTCAGGGGACGGGCTTGTTCAGCAGACGAACCCACAGGAGGGGACCCAAGGCAGTTGGTGGACGGGAAGGGGGGTGGGAAGGGGGAGGGAGCACGCACCTTCAGGCCCTCCTGGCCGGCCTTGATGGCGGCGACATAGCCAGCGACACCACCGCCGATAATAACGAGATCCTTCTCCTCAGCCTCGGTAGCGTATGAACGTCGCCATCTCGGGACTGCGACGGTAGGGAGGGAGGACCTGGTGAAGGCAGAGCGAACCGCAGTCCGAGGTATTAACCGGCTTGCGAGCATGGTGAAGGCGCTGTGGTGAGCTGTGTGCGTGTGCTAAGTTTGTAGAGGCCACCCGGGGTAATCGGCGAGTCGAGCAGGCTGGAGGACCGCTGGACAGGACTGGCACGAGTCTTGTCTTGTCTGTCTGTCTGTCGGGAGCAAAGGAGTGAGGCGGAAGAATTGGACGCGCTGCGGTGCAGCAAGCGGGACTCGGGACTGGAGAGTGGGAGAATGGAGCTTGTGGGCTCTGGACTGTGGATTTCGGGTCTCCGGGCTGGGGGGGCAAAAGGCGAGCTGGGAGCGGGATTACGTCTGCACGTCACCTCACCTGGGCTGTATGTACTGTACCTAGGTAGACTACTAGGTAGGCGTAGCTGTGCGGTCAGACGATCTGACAGTTACTGTTATAGCTACAACCAAGTGTTTGATGTGAGCTTTTTTTGGAGGTTCGGTTCAACCGTTGAGGCCTGAGTGCTGAGGCCCGCCTGCCAATGGGGCTGGGCCCGGTCGGCTTAAAACCCTGGCCTGGCGCCCCCCAAACCCGTTCTTTTCCGGCCGGGTACTGGCCCCCTGTCGACATCCAGACTTAGTACCTAGGTAGTTATTAGGGTCCCACGGTCCCGGAGCCACCCAGCTTCGGCAGAGTGCTGATGACCGATCGCCTACTACATATCTGGTCGATACTACAGTATTATGTAGGACATCGCATGCTGCCCCGGCCCCACATCACTGTGCGTCATCAAGTAGACATGAGAATTATATCTCTAACTAGGAGGTTTTCCTGCAGACGGTTATCCCACAGGAGGGTGTCCCACAAGAGCGCATCCCATAGAAGAGTATCCCACAGGAACTTTGAGGTTGTCGCAAAGGAGGTTATCCCACAAGAGGTAGGAGGCTATCCAATGGAAGATTATCCCAGAGGAGGTTATCCCAGAGGAGGCTATCCCGCAGGTGATTATCCCATTGGATACAGGAGGTTATCCCACAGGAGGGTAACCCACAACTAGGCACGCCGGGCACAGACAGGCAACTAACTACACGGTCCAAGTAAGTGGTATCATCAGGATCAGCCTTCTCGTCGCGCCCGTCAGCCACTCGCCCCAGCTGCACGCTCCTCATACGTGGCAAGCGCCTCGATAGCCTCGTCGCATCCCTGTTTGACCCGTCTCATGTCCTTCTTGCTCGTCACCAGGTCCGACTTGCGCACCTTCTTCCTGAGGAACCACTGCAGCCCCTTCGAAAGCCCCTCCATGTCAGCAACCGCCGAAAACACCTTTGAAGGCTTGCCCCCGGCCGCCTTGAGCTCCTGGAACAGCGTGATGAGCATCACCTCGACAAAGTCCCGCGTCTTGGGCCTCAGGTATCGCAGGTTGAGGCACTTGAGCACCCCTAGCCCCTGCGCCCCGTTGGCAACCAGGAACCCAAACATCTTGGCCACGCAGAAGACTCGCCGAACCGCCGTCGCCTCGCCCTCGTCGCCCTCGTCGTCCTCGTCGTGCTCCTCCTCCTCGGCGTCCTCGCCGAATATCGACTCGCCCAGCCGGCGGAACAGCTTCCACAGGCTGTCCTGAAACGCGAACCTGATCCTCCCGTCCCCGCACAGCCTGCGCGCCACCAGGGAGTAGTACACGTTGTACTGCTGCTCTGCCCCCGCGCACTGCATCACCACATGCGCCACTTCCTTCTGCCTGTGCTTTCCGAGCCGGAGTTTCGTTACACGCCTGTACGCGTCTTCGTAGTCGCTTGCTGACATGATGGCTATGAATATCGACCGTCGGACGTCCGTGTTCATATTCTGCTCCCTTGCAAGCTCATGTAGGTCCGGCACCACCTCCTCGTCACTGTCCAGTGTCATGCTGTTCGTGTCCTCGTCCTTGTCCTCCTCGGCCCTCTCGGCCTGCTTCCCAGGGGCACCGTCGCGACCCGCCCAGCTCGCCCCGACGAGCCACCATTTGCCTCGCTTGTCCGATTCCTCCATGTCCTTCAGACCGATGCGTAGGGGTTCTGTGGCCTTGAGCTTCCTCGAGTTGAGCGAGCCCAGAAGCTTCTTCATGCGTGTCGTGTGGTCCTGGTTCACCGCCGATGCGCTCGCTCCGGCCTTGACTTTGTTGTTCTTCAGGTCATTGATGCTTTCGATCATGAACTTGGTCCGGACAGAGAGGTTGGCCTCCCCAACTTTGCTGACCGCCGGCCGTATCAGGGCAACAATGTCCTTGAGCGCCAGCGGGTCATCGTGCCGAAGGTTCTGTCCCGCCATCCGGACAATCCTCAACAGGAGCTCTGCGTTGAGCTCCGAGAGGTCGTCCAATAGAAACCGAATGTAGTCAAAGATCAAGTTGCACCCGATGAGCTGGAAGTTGTACGTTTGCGCAAGGAACGTGATCAGATTGGAAGTGTGTTTCGAGGCGTCCCGCGACCCATCACTGGGGACCTCGGCGTAGTAGCCGCGGAATCTCTCGACGGCCTGTTGGATAAGCTGGGCTCCAACATCCGAGCCTATAACTTTGTAGACCGCAGTCGCGAATCCCGCATGTAAGATCAGCAGGGTATCTGGCAAGCTGGTAGGTTCGCAGATCTGGACCAGGACGAGGTCCACCAATACGGATGTGACGTGCTGCCGTGGGTGTTCCCGGTAAAGGCCCTCTATGTCGCCGAGGATCGCGATCAGGTTCGATTCGGTGAGACGGTTGATGAAACCCTGTGCTTGCCTCCTGATTCGCGACACCAGCTCTGCGTCTGAGCCGGTCTCTTGACGTCGCGCTGGAGGAACGTACTTCTGTGCGGCCGCTGGCACTGGAGCCACGTATGGGTTCTCACGTCGCCGCACGGGCGCCTTTTCCACCTCATGTTCTGAATCGAGACCGTCGTCGTCGTCGTCGAAATCGTCACTATCCCCCAGGTCGCTTCCAAGTTCGAGCCCGGCCAGAGAGTCATCTTCGTCACTACCATCGCCGCTATCGTCCGTGCGCTGTTGGGTGGCCTTTCTCCTTTTCTGCGCTAGCCAGTCGTCCGCCTCAGCCTTCCTCTTCCTCCGCTCAAGCAGGGCCTCATCGTCCTCCTGCTCCACCAACTCGCCTAACACCTCGTCGAGGCCATCCTCCTGGAAAGATTTAGGCAGGGTTTTCCGTTGCTTGATGCCCAGCTTCTTCTCAAGAGCTGCAATCTCTGCATCATCCTCGGCAAGCTTATCCTTGGTTACCCTCGAAGGGACCGACTTGCTGGGCTCTTCCTCCTCATCTGAAGACTCTTCAGAGAAGCCGTCAAATTCGTCGTCATCTGATACGGGCTGCGTCGGCTTGCTGATCTTGGGAGCTTTCCTCGAGGCCGAAGGCTCTTGTGCAGGAGATTCACTTGAACCACGCCGCCGCCTCTCGCCGCCGCCACCAACTCCACTAGCTGCAGAAGCTGCAGTGGACTTCTGCTTGGGTATGGGAGCAGCACGCTGGCGCTTCTGAGACCTCTCTGCTTTCCGCCGGTCCTTACGGGTCTGGGATTGAGATGACCTGTGGGAAGTTGAAGTAGGCGTGCTGCTGCCTATGTCCTTCAGCAAACTGGCGGGAAGGGACGGCCGGAGCTGCTGCCTCTTTGGTGGAGGCATCGTGTTCTGCTGTGTCGAAATATGCGCATGTGCAAAAGATTATGGGAGTTTTTGGGATAATGTAGTCGCAGTCTGAAATTTAAGTGGGCCCTTGTCCTGCAAAAGCATCGGTCTAGCAGGGGTCCAGCAGGGGTCTACCACAGCTTGCCCAAGTACCTAAGCATCGCCCACATCCAAGTACAGATACATACTTGGATAAAGAAAAAGAAGAAAAAAACTTTTTATTTAAAAACCCCCAAGAAAAAAGTAAACCCAATATTTAAAATAAAAAGTATCAAAAATTATATCTTAAACTTTTATCTATGTTAATCAAAATATACTGTCAGAAGTGGTCTGAGCCTCCGAGATAAAATGGAGAGGTGCTGCAAACCTAGAGTAGCAATCCGAGTCCTCCTAACATTTGCCTGCACGGGCCCACTACTGACCTCACCCGACTGGCACCCTCACGCCTCGCCTCACTCACGCACCCGCTCACTACTCATCAGCCATCACCACCTTCAACGTGTCCAGGATAATTGCCAAAACAGCTGGCAAACCACACACCACTGATGCAACCGTGAGCGACCTCACTACCCGGTTAGATTGTCTTTTTGGAGCTTGTGGGTAAAAGAATAGTCTGCCTCCGTCGAGGCTCGACCCGCATCATCATGCCCGAGACACATCTCTCCCACGATGAGGTATGTCTCTGCCAGCAGGGGGAATCCTCGTCCGCGGCTACTTTTCTAACGGTCCATTCAGTTCTTCAACAAGCTCGGCGACCTCTTCACAGCTCGCAAAGGCAAAGACCACGGCTCGGTTTTCCTGAGCCAGAAACGAGGTATGACGGCCCCCCTCACCTTCGCCGTGCAGCGCACCATCCTTCTCCCGGTGGACATCGCGCCTGCCGTACCCCCAGCTGCAGAGCAGGTGCATTTGCAAGTATCTACCGGGGTCGATAAGTGCTAATCCCTTCTTGTAGTGGCTCACGGATCCAGTGCCCCTGTGCCAACGGCCGGTGATCCTCTGGCGGACCTGAAGGACCCAGAAGACGGCGCTTCCTTCCCCGTCATTGTCCGCGCCACCAATGGGAAATCCGGCGACGACAGGAAAGCCGGCAGGAGGGTGAAGCTGGCCACCGTTGTTCAGTCGGGCGACCTGGATGCCTTCTATGCACGTTATGCCGAGATCTGTAAGGCCGGCATGCTCGCGCTCAAGCCCAGGGTTCGGACAAAGCGCAAGGCTAAGTCTAAGAAGAAGAAGACTACGGCTTGATGAACCCGGCGAGGCGCCGAGCTCTTGGCCTGTGTTCGAGGGTTCGGGGAGGATTTCAAAGATGGCGGGCACTGAAGACGTATGGCTGGGAAAGGAACGACCAGACAGTCCGCTGGAAGGAGCCATTTGGTGGATTCTCATGGCTTCTGGGGCAGTGGTCCAGCGGTGGTCTGGTAGCCCTGGCCCGCTGGGGAAGATATTCACGAGCATCAGTTGAGAAAAGGTGCTGCCACTGCGAGGGAAAATGGATATGAGTGGCCGGCAGGTAGACCAAGACGTTATAAAATTGCCGGACTCATATTGCCTTCCCACTCCTGACGACCTCGGCTCCATATCAACCCTCTACTCATCACCGTCCTCCAAGGTCTCCATCACCTCCCTGAGACGTCTACAATCCTCGCATTCTCCCTTTTCGGGCCTCCTCGGAATACCGACGTACATGACCAGGTTGTCCGGGCACCTGACATCCTCATCAGGCTCCTCGCAGCTGGCGAGCTTCTTGTGTGCCTCCCACCGCCTGCCACAGCTAGTGCACTTCAAGTAATGTATCTCGCACATTCCCCTCGTCCAGTCCGGATACTGTTCTACAATACTGTGATGTCCTCCCAGAGTACGCACCTAGGCAATGTGTCTTGTCTAGCCGGTCTCCCTTCAGTCGAAGGCCAGTGCTGGTCGTGCTTCGCCTGAACTTCGGTCGCCTGCTTCTTGCGGTTCCCCTCTGGGCAGTCCGCATACACGTAGCCAGCTTGATGTATACGTCAAGTATGGACTGCGCTCTCCCGCCCTTCTCCTTGGCTCTGGAAGTGTTTGATGACAGACTCCTTGGTAAAACCGATGGTGGCATACGAGACCTGGTCCTCGTATTGCAATGGAGATGCTCACCGGAGATATACTCCGTCGTCGCGCTGCAACTGACCCCCAGGGCCCTCAGCAGGCCCGACAGCTTACCACCTAGAGTCAGTCACTCGGAAGGACAGCAGCAGCAAACTGCATGTTTGTTGAAACAGAGACATGATTCGTTTCAGGCCGTCGTGGCTGGCGGCGGCCATGCAAGCACCATGGCCCCTGGTTCCCGCAAACACATATCAGCAGATGGCAGTGATGCAGAAGTCCTGTTCAGAGTTGTCTCGGCAGGCTGTCGGCCCACCCAAGTCATACCCGGAGGACGCCAGACGCCGCAACCGTATGCAGAGCGATGAAACCATGACCAACCAGTGGCAATCGTCCTTGATATTATCTACTTGATAAGACTTCAACTGGTATCTGTGGTTCTGCAGCCCTTCGCTCCCGACTCAAATCGCTGATCGTCAGGAGTTGGGTGGGGAGTCAGGTCAAGCCACCCGTCACATCTCACAACACACCCTCTCATATTAAGCCTGCACGCGGAATTGCCAAGCTGGCCTGGCCTCCGCGTGATGCGTCCTTCGGGAACGGACAAGCCGAGGATACGGCACCGAACAATCCTACAGCCCTGGTTCTCATTTCCGATGAGAATCTCCGGAGCAAGCCCCTTGCGAGCAATCATACGCGATCATATCACCTTGTCGACCCGTGCACCTAAACGCCATTGCCCGACGCCAACCCCAGCAACGCCTCCGATGAGAATCAGATGCTATTCGACAATCTAACTTAGAGCGTTCCGATCCTCCACCAAGCCCACCAAATCGAAGCGCATCGGGCTCTTGCCTCGTTGTCGCTCCGAGCGTATCAATCTCAGACCAAGCCACGATCACTCCTTTTTCTTTCTCTCTCTTTTTGTGTGTGCGTGCGTGCGTGCCTGTTTTGTGGCCGGTCCGGATTGTCTCGTCGACAGACCGAACGAGCCATCGCGGTAGACGACCAAAACCTGGGCGCGCAAAAGGGTCCTTTGGATAATTGAAAAAGAACGCAACAAGGGAAAACGTCAAAGACGAAGAATTAAACCACGGGGATAACGAGTGGACCAGAAGACATGTGTAAGCCGTTTGTTTGTAAGAACACACTGCTTCTGGCAGGTGTCGAGTATTCGTGTCGTTTGGTAGGGCGACTACATTATGTCGCTCTGGGTCATGCCACCGTGGTCGGTGTCCATTGCGTCACCCCCGCCGGGTTGGAGGTACTTGACGTAGCTGAGCCCGAGCTGACGGCCACCGTACTGGTATCCTTGGAACTTGGATATGGCAGTATCAGCTGTCTCGGGAATATCGAATCGGACAACGCCAGTTCCTCGGGAGCGGCCGCTGGGTTCGTATTGGATCTCGGCCTGCTCAACTTTACCGATCGTCCCGAACAGCTCGACGAGGTCCTCATTGCTAGTGGACCAAGGAAGCTACAAGAAAGAGTTAGCGGGTCCTACCCAAGAGACGTGACAGTAGAGTAATCCAAGTTTGGCGACTGAACTCACGTTCCGCACGTAGATGATCTCGCTCCTCTCGGTGCCCGCTGTAGCGAAATCGGTGAAGGGGTTGGGCGGGACAGAAGCAGCCGCATTGTTGTCGAAGCCACCTCCAGCGGCGAAGCCACCGCCACGCCCACCTTGTCCGTAGCCACCGCCGAAGCCGCCACGGCCTCCGCCAAAGCCGCCGCGACCGAAGCCGCCGCCGAAGCCGCCACGGCCGCCGAAGCCTCCTCGGCCACCAAAGCCCATTCCGGAGTTTGCGAAGCGGTCGGGACGGACCTCGAGGATACGACCCTGCCAATCATAGCCATTGAACTGCTGGATAGCGTTTCGAGCATCGTCGGGAGTTTCGAATACCACGATGCCGGATCCCTTAGGTCGTCCGTCGGGGCCCAGGTGGACGTCGGCGCGGATGACGCCGCCAGTGCGGGCTGTGATATTGTGTAAGCGTTCCATTAAGCACTAATAAGGGAAGCCTGACACTCCAGTGAGTGTGTCCCAATCGTACCTGCTTGCCTGAACAAATCCTTCAGGTCCTGCCAGCCGACAGTGTAGGGAAGCTGTGACATGGTTAGTAGTAGTTCCATGCTGGGGGACAGAACCATTCCGGAAAGCTACAAACATTGGATATGTAGAGCTGGCGGTCGTTGCCGCCGCCCATGCCGCCGCCATATCCACCGTGGCCACCTTGGAAGCCCATGGGGCCACCATGCCCAAATCCACCGCGGCCGACGCCTCCAGCGCCTCCAGCGGCACCAGAATTGAATCGAGGCTCAGCTTCCCGGTCCTGTTTTTTTTGTCTCAGTATAGGCCGCCCTAGGCTTTCAAGCGCGCATAGGTGGGCTTGATCTCACCTCTCTGACATAGACCAGGCGTCCCATGAGGTTCTGGTTGCTGAGAGTTTGGACAGCATTCTGAGCTTGGTCCCTCGTAGCATATTCCACAATTCTGGACAAGGTCAGCATGTGCCGGGGTTGGCAGGGGGGAGGTGGTGGTGTAGCTTACCCGCATCCCTACAAGCACCAGCGGACAACGTCCCAACCCGTCAATCCAACAGTTCCATCAAAAGTGCCATGAGAGGGGAGACCGCAAGGGAAATAAAATGAAACCAGCCAGAAGCTACTTGTAGACGCCCACCTTCGACATTCCATTGGGAAGTTGCAAGACATCGGCATAGAGAACCTCTCCGGCTACAAGCACAACAACCCCGTTAGTGCCATGGTCCCGCGATCTTCTCTCTGCCTGTCCCAGGAAGACCCACCCTGCCTCATGAAATCTTTGAGATGATGCCATTTGACATCGTAAGACAAGTTGCCGACATAGACGCGGCGGTCTTGCTGCGAGTTCTCCCGGACGGTGCTCATCATTTGCTCTCTCGCTTGCTGGCGATCCTCGTAGGACTGGTGTGGTTGCCTGTAACCCTGACCCGATCCTCCCGCAGGTGCGCCTTGGCCGGTCATGGGACTTCGTGAGCGTCGTTGCCTAGGACTGCGAGAGCCGCTTCGTGGCGAAAGGGAACGGTGACCACGGTTTGCAGAGCGGACCGGACTCCGTGATCGACGACGAGATCGGGATCTCTCGCGCTGCATGTGTTGTCAGTCTCGTCTGTCTCCGCAGCTGGCTGATCGGATTTCAAGATGCGGAACAAATGTTAGTTGGCGGCGCCGCGATGTAGTCTCACAAGCAGCCAAGCCGGGCGACTCGAAGGGAGCGAGGGCCAGAGCTTAAAAACGCACTCGGCCCGGGCGCTTGGTGGCATGGGTTGGCCCACAACTTAGCGGCGGGTCGAGAACCTTGATGGTGTTGGGGCGCTTCCACGAGCGCAGTCGTGCGCCAACACCGTCCAAAACACATCGCCCTGGAGTCGGGTGCAACCCAAGCCAGAACGAGGCATGTGGAAGAGAGAAATAGCAGAGAGCAGTAAGGAAAGAATGCGAGAGTGTGTGCAATACTCACGGGACGGTAGGTGTCGCCAGAATCTGCTGGATAAAGTATTCAAGGTTAGATCCTGGAGCTTGGGAGTAATTAAGACGGTCGCGGGGCCAAAAAGGAACAAGATGAGAACGAGTGGACTGGGAGGGAAGCGGGAGGGGCGTGGTGGGTAGATGTAGGGTCAGATTTGTAGGCTGTGGCAAGCGAGGAGCAGCAGCTGGTGTTGGGGGCCAGCCGGCGGCTGCGAGGAAGGCGTGGGGATTACACCCGATAGTGTGAAAGGCACCGCATGTGTATGCATCAAGAGGGGTGAGTGTCCATTGAAGCAGGTAGGGCAGGGCAGGGCAAGCACACCTGCAGCGCCCGCCACGGGATGGGACCGGTAACGTCTGGCGGCAGCAGCAAGGTGCAGGTGGGCAGGGTGGTGAGAGGTCAAGGTAGCGGTACCTATGCGGACTGGGAAGAGCAGGAACAGCGGCCTTGGTGGGAGGGAGGTGGAGGGCGAGGCAGGGCGAGGTACATGGCCCAGAGCAGCATGCGAGGCCGAAGCAGGCAACGTGCAAACAGCAGAAAGGGTGCATGTGAGAGGGATTGCAGGGCGGAGGGCGACGGCCAGTTAGGGCGTGAGGGTCAGGGAACAGAGAGTTGTGGAATGCCCGACGCCGCAGCTGCAAGCGCTGGATGGAGCCATGGACACACTGTACACGTCCCGGCGTGGAGAGCGCCTCTGGCCGCTGGGAACACGGAGGTATACGCAATGGGATGGCGGGCATCTGTCTCACTCCGGGCTCCAGAGAGGGCCGGGAAGACCGCTGGTGACAGTGAGGGAGGGAGGGAGCGCAGTCAAAAGCCACAGCGAGTTACAGCTCCGGGGAGGGCGAGGGAGAGGGGTTGACTGGGGGGGTTTTGACGACGTGAACCAGGAAAGCCACTCACCCATTGTCAAATTGTCGGGTAGATAGATCGCGGTCTACTTGAGGGCGATGAGCGGTCGACCGGTTGGTATTCGACGCCGTGTTCAGTCGCAGGGTTGCCCGTCCGGTCAGGTACGAGCACGAGGGGGCTATCTACTGCGGAGGCGGTCTCTGGTACTCGCGGGCGGGACGGCGAGCTGGACAAGGAGAACAGACGCGTGGCTGGAGGATGGCAAGTAAGCAGACGCTCGAAGGGCGGAGTAGAGGGCATGCGCAAGCGAGGATACACACGCACGTCGGGAGCTGAGGGTCTGGTGTGATGGGCAACGGAGGTGTGCTGTGGCGGGATCAAGAGCACCACCTGGGGCAGGGCGGGAGAGGAATGCAATGCAGGGTGCTGCTGCTGCTGCTGCTGCTGCTGCTCGATCTCTCTGCGCCTGGTTCTTGGTTCTCTGTCTCTGCTTGTGTGTGCGTGTGTCTTTTTCCGCTAGTATCGGTCCAGTCAACTCCAATCCTGCTGCAGTCGAGGTGTCAGCTAAGGCAGGCTTGGCCGGATTATGCAGGCTGTACGTAGACTGCTGGACCGGAAGGTAGGAGAAAGTGGTGAGACGGGGACACGAGGAAGGGTCCAGTGAGGGCAGGAGTGGGCAGGACAAGGGCAAACCGCGTGGTGGCTGCCCGTGGACGGTGGGACTGTGAGACTGTGTGTACCTCGGAGCTCTACTGAGGTAGGCAGGCAGGTGGCGCGGCGCGGCGCGGCGTGTAGCGTGCAGAAATGCGATGCAGGATCAGGGCAGGGCAGGGCAGGATAGCACAAGATGAGGAGATGGACCTTGTTCGGGTGTGGATAGTAGTAGATCGAGGAGGGTGCGGGCAGGCAAGCGGGCAGGCTCTGACGAGAGAGCCCGGGGTGAGTCGCGGAAGCAGAAGTCGTCTGTCTGGCCGGTACCGTGTACTGACTGGATGTGGTCTGGCGCCCGGGGCGGGACCTGTCCTGGGTCTGTCTGGAGCTGGATCTCTGGATCTTCAGGGAGGCTCCAACCTGCCGGGACTCCAAGAGGACGGACGACCAGGCTGCTGGCGCTTCTGGTCGCGGCACGAGCCTTGCGAGCTTCGGATTGGGATAGGACGGGTTGGGCTGGGCTGGGCTGGGTTGGTGTGGTTGGGTCGCGTTGCGTTGCGCTGCGTTGCGTTGCGTTGGTGCCAATAGCCCGTCGACAAAGAGGAGGTACGGAAGGAGGGAGGGAAGGATAGGTCTCTTGGTCCACCACATGTGCAGCTCCGGCGTGGACGGGACACGACGGGACAGGCGCAAGCTCGGATTTTTCTCCCACAAGCAACCCAACCTTCCCGGCTGCTGCAAGGCCATCCTGATTGCCTGGTTAAGGCAGGCACAGCTTGGTCTACTGTACTGTGGTCTCCACGCCTGCTGATTGGCTTGTTGCCTCAGGCTGGTTTGCATTCGAGCAGGGGTAAAGTGGGTCACTGCCGTCGATACCTCTGTACTTCTTCTAGTGCTATCCTGCATTTGGCACTTGCATACCGAGCGGATATCCACTCAGAAAGGGCTTTCCCACTTTTTTGAGAGCTCATGGAATCGTGACTTCCTAACACTTGTTGATTCATCACTATGACTGGCAATTTGCGCGTCATCTTGGTAAGTGCAGGAGGTGATCGCTGCCCTTTTCTCTTGATGCCTCTCCAAGCCCTGGAAGCGATGGACTTTATACGCCATAAAAACACCAGAAAGGGTCAAGAGCTCGGTATCTGGTCGAATTCCGAGTTTGACGATGGACCCGACAGATATAATCATTGGCTTCCCCTCGCTGGTCTGGGCCGTCAATATCAACAAGGACATATAGAAAACGGAAGGTCGCAGTTCGCGCTTCTTGATCCGTGCTGGGGTTTTAGCACCGCCTTAGCGCTGCAGGGCCAAGAACGAGAAACCCCCGTTGCTGAGTGCTGCTTAAACGCCATACCCCAGTACCCCGAACCGAGGAGGGAACATGATGCTCCCAAGCTCTCAGCAACCAGCGGCCGACTTTACTGTTCTGCGCCACCCACGAGTCCCGTGAGCAAAGTGGCATTCTGACCGGCGCGAAGGCTCGGGCATGCACACATGCAATATTATTCCTTCCAGGTGCTAAGCAGCGTCTGTCGTGCCACAGCCCGTCCAGCCATCCGGCTGGCCAGTGGACGGGACAGCTTGGGGGGGGGGTTATTTTTACAGCAAAACCTGACCGATGTCCTCCTCGTGCTCTTGCAAACCTCGTCGTGCCAATGATGAGCTCATGAGCATCTTGCCCGGTCGCGAACCGTGGGCCATGTACGACCTAAGTGCATACTGCGTATGTACAATCCGGTAGAGTCTGGCCAATATGTAACTCTACCATGCAACGCGTTCCAACCTACCCGCATGCAAGTGCAGCCATGCGCATCACAGCTCACTGTCCTATCAGCAGCCCAAGGCGGAGTACAAGGCCCACGGGGATGTACTGTATGTACTCTGCCGTCCTGTATTCGTCCATTCCACAATGTCCCTGGTCCCTTTTCCCACTGCAACGGGCCGACGACAATACCACATCTCACTAGGTCCGGTCTTCGAACTGGATACTGCCTTTTGCGGCCGACGTCGAAGTTGGAGAGCCATGGCAAACATAACTTTGAGCCTCATCTTCGATCCTCAGGCGCAACTTGCTGAGGTCACCTCAACATGATCGGACATTTTCTACGTTCGCAGTGTTCCGCTCTTTCTCCCACACCCTCGAAGCGTCGCCTGACTACCTCCTCGCCATGCATTCAGTCCTCCATTGGCGTTGGACGACCGATCTCCTGTCCACGGACGGGCGAAACAATGCACAGCCCTGTCGGATAGTGTGCAACTCTCATGAGCTCAAGCAGCGCAGAGCAAGCCACGCTCCCCGGAGTAAAGCATGGTCAGAAAGGTTGCACTGGCAATAGCTTGGTGTATAGCCTGCGCTGACGAGGAGGACACAAATTGTTTGTTGTCCACTGGTCGCACTGTGTCCGTCACTTCGGACGCAACGGGCCTCATCAAAAGACATCTGACGCGAGGCTGCAATTGAGTGGACGGCCATTGTGCTTGTTCAGATTCTGTTCGACAAGAGCCCGATCTTGTGGTCCCCAACGACGGAGATCAAGTTCGAGAGCCACACAAAAGTGTGCCTAGAACGTTTATAGTCCGCCAAACACGCCGGAAAAGGAGCCCCATAAAGGAGGTAGCCCGACCTGCGTACTTGCTACGTGAGTCGGCCTCGTCCCTGCCACGGAGAAAGTCGCCAGTACCGAGTCTACGACTGACCGAGGGCTGATACAAGCGCCAACCGGGAGCGTCCACTAGAAAGGATCCCAGCGAATCATTCGCGCGCTCGTGAAGCAACCTGGTTCCTGGAGGGCGTCATGTGCGGCAGGGCTCGAAAGCTGGAGGGGGTCTAACACAATTGGAGTCACTCGAATGTGTCCACCTGGGCTGCCGTTAGCATTCGATCGTTCGTGTACTATGTACACAGACGAACACTCACAGCCCTACTGTGCAGGGCCTACAAGGACAGTGAAGAAAAAAAACACGAGTATGTGACCCATGCAATCGCTGATCATTCTGCGAGCTGTATCACCAGCAAATCTCACTCCTCTGTTGCCTCGATGGAGACATCAAGACGCCTGTCTGCGTTCACTTGTCTGGCTAGCTGGTTGTGATGACTCTGATGAGCCATCACTGTTATCGCCTCAGCCACTGGTGCGCAGAGTACCCGTTGATTGATCTGACAGCTTTCTTTCCTGGCTCTCGCGTTACTCTGAGGACTTTTCGGGGACTAGGCAGCATCCCCATGGTGTCTCAGCGCCCAGCCAAGGGGTCCGTCAGGATCAGCTTTACAATGAGCATCAGCCGTATTTTAAGTTCGACGTATCCGGCAAGAGACATATCTTGGCAGCCTCAGAGATGCACATCTTCCGTCGAAGGGAAAATGCGCTTGGGTGAAGTACGGAGGGTCTCGGGGACCACGAGAGCTGCCGATTTCACAATTGGACCTGCTGGTCCTGGCCTCCATGATTCGGCCCGCTCCAACTGCCCACGTCAATGCCAATGCATGCCTGGGTGCCAAAGATGAGAACAGAGTGACAGATCACTGTCCGCTATCCAGACGGAAGACCGGGTTGGGCTCGCTCCTCACCGGGCTTCATTGGACCTAAACATTTTCAACCAGCCGTTTCTTCATGCAGGCCATGCACAAGTCTTTATGCATAAAGCATGTCGCACTTCGAGACCTGTCCAATAGCCCAATTACCATAGCCGACCTTGGGATGGCCTCTGTGGGCAAGTCTCGTGCCAGAACACAGGCTCCAGCTTCAGCGGCCTTACGGAAGCACTGCTGCTACAAGCCCCGGATCACAGCTTGCGCGCTCCTGCACTCCAAATCATCTTGAGCGCCCAATCCCACCCACCCCGAGGCAATGTGACGCTACCGCAAGCAGGGTCAAAATGATACAGGATCAAGAGTCAGGCTGGACCAGAAACATCGGTATCCAAGCTGTGGTCCCCACCGATAGTAGCGCAGCCTGCACAGAACACTTAAGCGCTCGAGCGGGCTGAGAACATACAGCGTCAGCTAAGTACCGTGCCTTCTGTTGTTGTAGACGAGCGTGATCGCCTAGACTCTGCCAGGAAGCCCTGGTTGTCCCCGGCTTCGAAATTTACGTTGTCCAGCTACCTAGGGGGCGTAGAAATCTCTGTCCAGACGCTGCGAGGTTGACCCATGGCCACCCAGCTGCCCTGGTTTGAATTGCTTCAACTACCACGAACAGAATGATGTCCTACTCAAGTGAGCTTCATGGAATACGATTTGACCTTGGGGAGAGTAAGATGAGGGATGGGAGGAAAGGATAGGCATATCACACCGCCAAATTTCCTCACATGGGGCCTGGGCTCGACAAGGAACACGAGGATGGACGCCAGGGGGTCGTCAGTAGTTACAGAGCCGGCTCCCCAAGGCGCCTATGATCCCACAAGCTCGGCCTGTATGGGCTCTAGCACGATCCTCCTCGGGGTAGACATCTCTGGGTCTCCAGCGATGGCTTCTGGCCCACTCACTGCCTCCTTTGAGGCTCGGGCGGACCATCCCTTCCCTGGAGCGGACAAGGCAAGGTGATACAATGCAACCAAGGCCGTCGTTCGAGTCTGTAAACAGTATCTGTTGGTTGGACTGCTGTGTCTGTGCAACCTCCCCGGCCAAGCCACAAATGACCTGTCACGGGAGATAGTTTGGCGATTGGCTCTGGGTAGTCCAGACTTACTCACCTCATCTATGATCCATGCGTGTTTCTGAGAAAGTCTTGCGCCGGCACCAGCAGAGGGCGCGGTGGAGTTCATACAGGTCCGATAAGCACCTATCTACAATGAGGAGGAGGAGGGGGAGGAAAGAGGAGTTGGAGTTGGAGTGGTGATAGCGAAAGGGGGCGGCGATATGCTGGATTTTGGAGGCCACAGGGAAGAGCCATCTGTGCAAGCTGGTGACTATAACATGGAGGTGACTGATGAGAGATTAGTGTGTCTATAGGTAGTTGGAAGGCTTCCGTGCAGCCTTGCCAGGGGTAGGACGACTGAGGAGAACGGCTACGGCAAGACAGTCCTCGGGCACCACAGCATTGAATACTACACGACTGTGTGGCAATGCAATGCAAGTATTGGCCTCGACTGGCCTCAGGCTAGGCATGAGCTGTATACCACAATAGGTAAAGACGAAGTTGTTCAGCGACAAGTTTGGAAGGGTTTGGGACAACATGTGAGGTGTTGTGGTGAGACGAGGCATCGACTTGCCGGTGGTCAGGACCCCCTCGACGTTGAATGCCTGCAAGGTTCGTTGGGTCCCCCGAGCCTGACAGGGCGGGAACACGGACCTCTAGCTCCAGAGTTCCCGTATGTGCACAGACGAGCAGAAGCAGATAGTCCCTACAGGTACTCAGATACAGATACATGGGTACATACATGCCGTCGCGGCCTTCCCATATGTGGCATCCCACCCCTGCTGCTCCATTTCCCATTTCAGGACTGGCGCACTCGGTCTGCTGCGCCACTGGTTGTGCCTCCGCTTCTGCCCCGAAGTACCGCCTGCACGAGTGACTTCCGCTTCCCCGCCCGTGCAGCACCGAGTTCTATTTCGTGCACCGATACCACCCACATACTGGCATTTGGTAGGGGATCAAGGACATACCTCTGGCTGTCTGCCTCTGCAATGCCGTGGGAATGATCAGAGTTCGCTCCAAAATTCACGCAGCAGGGCAATGGACAACAGAGGTCAGCGAGAAGGGCAGCATAAGTGCAAGATTGACAGGTAACGTTGTGTGGTGATCGTCGACTGCAATGTCTTGGATGATCCGTTGGAGCCTGGCTGCTTGGCGTTTGCGGCAGATCCCTGAAGCTTCTCGCTTCTACGGCGGGGCTGTGGTCTGGATTCCCACTTTAGGCATTTCTGTTAGCCATTTCTGGGCCCTGGGACCACTAAGCATGTGCCAGCCCGCCGGCCCGGAAATGATTTCGCGGGAGCGTTCTCCCCAACCACCATCCCCATGCGCCATCACGACCACCACAGAACACCCAAAGCAAGCATTGCTGTCACGCGTCTCAACATGGTGCGCTCTACGGACAAGATCACGAGCGCGTCCATCTTTGCTCCTTCTCCCCCCCTCAGCGCTTCGGACTGCGACCGCGACGCTCATTTGCAACACGACACCGCCGTTCCACACCCGCAAGACCGTCAAGCCAGGACAGGCGCGTCGCCTTGCTCATTCGACTCAAACACTGCCTGTGCACCCATCGCGTCTGTTGCAAGCTCTGCGCTGGGTCCAAAGGAAGAGGAGGAGGCAATACAAACAACAGAGCAGTCGTCAGACGAGCACCCTCCGCGCGACCGTGGCGATCTCGAAACGGCGATTTCTCTCATCAAGGCATCGTGGCAAGGACAACTCCCAGATGATCTGGTGTCCCCCGAGTGGCACATCCTCCACGTTCCGGCCATCAAGTACTCTGATCTGTGCAGACTGCTGGAAGACCACGATCACGACCTACTCGGCTACTTCGAGGACAAGATTCGGTGCGACTACGACCCAGTTCGCGCCATCCTCATACTGCGGTTGATGGCTACTACAACACACGAGGTTTTCCAAGACGAGTTACATGATCACATTCGCAGATGGCTGTCAAATCTTTCGGTCGAGGAGATGCAAAGTCGTGTGCTGGGTTACCTCGCCTCGGACATCAGATCCAAGGGGCACGCGAAACTCCAACTCGATTCCGCAGCGGGCGAAGCATGGAAATCACCAGACGGACAACTCTTCTTCTTGGGGAATCTACCAGGTCGTGACCGGCCTTACCAGTTCGAAGGATCTCACAGTCCACAATTTGTCTCGGAGATTGGCTACAGCCAGAAGGCTCGTTCTTTGGAGGACCTGGCCCAGGCCTATTACGAGGACAGCGACGGGATGATCAAGACAGTCCTGACTTTTGATATCGAATACGCTCCTAAAAAGAGGAGGCAGGCTGGTGATGCGGATAAAACAGCTGTGTTCTGCCTATACCGTGGCCCCAGACGGATCCACGCGAACGTGCCCTTCCGCGATGCCGAGGGCAACCCAGTGGCCAGCAGTGGCCTACGACTTTTCCTATCCGACTTCGTACCCGACGTCGTCTTGCAACAACTCAGTCGCGGTGACAGACGACAAGCTGAACAGCGTACTATCGACATCTCCTCACAGCAATTATGCCAACTCCTTAGTCTGGCAGAGCAGCAGCAGCAGGTTGACGACAAAACCCCAGACCTAGACTCTAAGCCAGAGTCAGGCCCGTCCAAGAAGCGGAAGACTGTGCAATGGGCCAAACTTCATACCGATGACGACCATGGGCAGTCTGGTACCAGCACTAGTCCTAGCGAGAGCCCAGGGGATGCCCACGATTCTTCACTCTTTAAGAGACGGAAGATTGTAGGGACGCCCGACCGAGGGGACACAATGTACCGCAGCAGCCGCAGCCGCAGTCGTGATCATGATACTCCAAGGATGCAAACACGTTCCATGTCACGCAGCGGTGAGGATGCCTGAGTTTATGCATTGTATTCATGTGTTTTTTGAGGGCATCCATAGTGTGTATGATACCAGTCAGGCCTAGTTGGAATTAGCAGTAGGGTCATGAGTCTAATGGATTTAATGGGAATAATGAATGTATTTATCATGGGTACACGATATATTGGATCGCAGCAGCCGTAGTTGCAGTCGCAGCCGTAGTTATAATGTGCTGAGGATGTTGATACGTTTTATGTGCAAGCCTAGTTTCATCCACTCACTGGGTACGTCTTCAGATGTCTCATCTATGACTGGCTGAACAAATGAGTGGTATTGGGTACTGTACAGGTGAAAACGGGTTCCCTCTACCGCTTGTCCAGAAGGGAGATATCAGCTTCATGTTCCCCACCAACAGACAGCAACACTTATCATTTATTAATTTTTTTTTTTAAAAAAAACCCGACTTAATTCATATTTAAAATTTATCATTACTTCAAGTGCAAAATTTCCCGGTTGGTTTGTGCACCTCTCATGTCGTTAAAATCAATAGCTCCAGATTTTCCACCGTCTGGCTGTGATTACTTGCAATCTTCGGCTCAGAATGTACTGCTATAGGTAATACTGTGATATCCCAGGTAAGGCGTGTGCTCCTAATGTGAGCATTTCGAGGCGTTATCTATCGTGTTGCTTGCTCGAGAATGACGAGTGTACCTCGAGAGAAGACTGTGGAGCATTGAAGGTGCTGCTCTTCTCGCTCCAAGCCGCCCTGTGATATGACATCTTGTATTGCTCGTTCTCAAGGACTTTGGATACCTTGAGATTGTATGTATTTGATATCATTCTCACTGGACGGCCTGAGTACATGTATCCAAGGTCCTGAGCTCCACAGAACAGATTGCAGGATGTCCAGGGGCTCACAGAAGCGCGTACCCTAGGTGAAGCATGATTGCTGGAATATCAAGCTAATGTAATCGATTCTATTGGGTGATGAGGCTGGGCGCTGACCGGTATCGGAGAAGACTTGACACGCACCAGTTGATGTCATTGAAGAAAGTGGCATTGTGGGTGGCCAGCTCGGAAGATGCCCCTGAGGCGGACGTGGTGTCGGACATCCCAGGAGAGGTAGCCGAGGCGTCCTGCTGGCAAGCCGAACCCGAGACGAGGACAGGAGCAGCCAGCAGACCGCGTCTGGCAGTAGCTGGTGGCGAGGCCAAAAGGGATTGAGGACGGGGAGCCGACTGCCTTGTATGAGCGAGGGCAGCTTGCGTAGCCGCCCGGATAAGGTCCGCCGTCGTGATGGCCGTTGGGGAGACACAAGGCAGAGGGCGATTGGCTTGAGACATGCCCGACATGCCCGCGTTGGTGTCAGGTGGGAGCGCGGTGTTGACACGCTGGGCTGGCGTGGGTGTGTTGGTGCCAGGGTGGGCGGCCCGCGGGAGACGAGGCGGAGGAGCACCCCGGTGGGATGTCTTGGGGAGGCCAGCTTTGGGAGCGAGTCGAAACACTGGGCCCGTGAGCGCGGTAGGCAGTGTTGGCTTGACGTTTCGCCGGCTCGCATGCCGCCGAGACATTTTGGTCGCGATCTCCTGCTCGGCGGTGGCGTCCTTCAGGACCGTGAGGCGGCGGGCGAGGCGGACATTGAGCCCCGCCGGGTCGACCGCCTCACGAGGCCCGTTCAAGGTACTAGGCAATTTCCACCTGGTTAGCCCAGCAAGGCGGTGCGCGGTCCTCTGGGCCCATTCTTAGTTCCAACTTTTGCTTCTTGGTAAGTCCCATAATCTCTAATGTGCGTAGGCTAGAGACAGGAAACTCTGCTATCATCTGGGCCGATATGAGGAAGATTGGTATTAGGGGAAGATAGCTTACCAAACCTAGAAAGTTCTTTGATGTACCGGTCCGGTTCTTATCCAGCAAGGGATTGCGGATGAAAACCCCGACTTCGCCATTGTGCTAGAGGACCACGTAAGCCTGCGCGTCAAAGTCCACTGCGTACTCGTTGATCTTCATCCACATGGTCTGTTCACGTTCCCAGCGGTCACAGGTAAGGTTCTTCCTCAGCCGCTGGAGCGCTTGAGTTCCACATTCATGGCTTCCGCCTCAGCCGTCCCGTTTGCGGAGTCTACCAGTCTGGAGTGACGATAAAGGCACGGCCGTGAAGGACAGGTGGCGGGACGCCCGAGGGGATCATACCAGCCATGGGAAAAGTCGAAACCCCTACTTATTATGCCAACGGGGGCCATCATTATTCCTCCCCACTTGCGGGCCGGCCAGGCCCATCTCAGTGGACAATGCTGCCCGAGGCACGAGACAAGTAATCTGGGTTAGCAGCCACCTGCAGCGTGTGCATGCAGTATGTAAGTGCATGCGCGAGACAAACCATTTGGACGATGTGCTAAGACATGAACTGAACCCATTTACGCGTCTGCCTACTACCAGCTTGTCAATCTACCACGACCATGAGAAAGAAAAGAGATCGTCCCATCAATACGGTGAGGGGCCGGCAACGACTGAATACTGCAACTGATCATTGTAATAGTGCTTCACGAGCGCCTCAACTTCTAAGAGCCTCGATTCGCGAACGGAGCCTTCTTCTGCACGCGACCACCCGAAACGGGAGCAATGTTGTGAGCCCCACGGCCACCTTCCGTCTGGGGGTCAATAGAACGTCCAAGCCGTGGGGCAGGCTGTCTCTGCACACCGGATCCAGCATGACGGAAATGGTTGCGCACACGACCAGCATGACGGGAATGGTTGCGCACACGACCAGCATGAACGAGGCCAGCAGCTGGCAGCCGCGCGGTCTTGTGCTGCGGGCGGCTCAGGTCGTCCTCGGCTGTGGTACCATGGGCGGCCTTTCGTTGATGGCCTTGGTATGTGTCGATTGCAACGTACAGCTCGCTCTTGGCGGATGTCCGAACGTGCGGGAGCTGACTGCTGGGAGCTTGTCGGGGGGGAGGAGGCATGGGAAGGCTTGTGCTGGATGGGAGAGACGAGGTCTCAGCTAGGCTTGGACGATGTTGAAAACGCTGGCGCGGGCGCTCGGCGGGCTTGCGATGCGAGGCCGGACCGCCATCAAATCCGCCGGCTTCCGACCCATCATTGATATGGGTGTCCTCAACTCCCAGAACGTGGTGCAGACGTCGCGATAGCTGAGCGGGATGTGGGTAGTACGGACCGGTGTCGGACCCCGTGACCATGCCACCGTTTCCGTCGTCCACTTCACTCTTGTCCGAGTCGAAATCAGGGACGCCCAGGTCGCTGTCCTCGAAGTCGATGCCACCGTCGTCGCTGTCGTCGATTTCGATGCCGCCATCGTCGATTTCGATGCCGCCACCGTCGTCGCTATCCTGATATTCGATGCTGCCAGCACCGCTGTCGCCGGTTCCGACGGCTGGGTCATGCAAACCTGTGTCATCTACCTGTCCTCGGCTTAAGGTTGTTGCCAAATTCTTGCCCCATCTGATCGCATTCCGCGCCTTCCGGAGTGCTCTTTTCTGCTCAGCCTTTCTAGCACCGAGCCGACCATGCTTCTTCTCGGCCCTCTGGATCCTTTGAGCCTCCCTCTTTGCCAGATCATCCGCGACACTCAGGGCTGTGTACCTTCTCGGCTTCGGATGGTCCATTGTGTTCTGTCAAGGTGTGAGTATGAAGAGAGCCACCAGGGTGGCGGAGCCAGAGGCGAGGCTTACGATGAACTGTTCGTCGGGGAACCATCCGCCATTGTTGTAGATGTAGTACCTGCCGAGCAGGCGTATCGAGAACCTGACCTCGGTGTTGGGCTCGATGGACCTGGCCAGCACGTCGATTTCCCAAAGTTTCTTGACCAGGTTGTCCTTCCGTTTGTAGACGTTGCTCAACCTCTGCTTTCTCATGTGCTTTTCGTCATTGCTCAGGCTCTCCAAATCGACACTTGGCCCTGCTGGCTGCAAGTCCTTGTAGAGGTCCAATATGTCTGGCTGCATGGTAAGTGCATGGGACTCGGTGAGTGAGGAAACGTTCTTCTGGGCAAGGTCCGTCTGGAATTGCAGTGTCTGCGCAGACAGCAGTGCTCCTCTTTTCATATTCCCCCATCTTGCCGAGCTTTGTTTGCTACCTCAGTTCATGAATTCCACCTTGCCTCTCTTGTCTCCCGGTCTCGTAGACACGCGGCGAGCTCGGACGGGTGCATCAGACAGACCTCGGGTTATGCAGGTAGGGGTGCGCCCGACAAACGAGGTCAGGCCCATCACAATCTGGGCAAACTCCCTCAGCCCGGTGCTACAGAAGTTCACTTGGGAGGTGTAGTCCAAGAGTCAAGTTCAAACTGATGCGTTTGCACCGAGACTCGACATCCGGTGCATGCGAGCTGCTGGCCGCGGGCCCTGTGTGACCGGCTGAAGGCCGGGTCAACTCATATTTCGCACATGGGCTTTTAGCGCAGAGCTACCTTCATTCGCAGAAGCCCTGACAGGGGCAAACCCCCCAATGGACCAAGTACTTAGCATTTTACCTGGGGAGTCTCAGCGTCTCGTCGTCTCAGGCGCGGCAGTTAGCAGGTCCAAGCTGCACCGATCGATGTGCACACCGGGAGGCGAGATGTTTCGCCCACGGACAGAGGTCCAATAGGAATGTCGCATACTCGCAGCGCGACCTTGGCTAGCTCCTCCCATCCCCCATACCCCGCACATGCAGCTTGGCCAAGGCAGTGGCCGTTGCAGTCACCTCAGAGAAAGCGGCAGGGTGCACATCATTGTTTGCCTGTCTTGCGTGCATACACGCGTCTGCAGCCTGCCACCAGAATTAGTGGCGAGTGTCCGGGTACCGAAACGGAATCTCGAGGCATCGCATCGCGTCTGATCGTCAGATAACTCCTTCAACTCACAAAAATTGGGACAGACATAGACACACAGTCTGGAAACGATATCTCAGGAATCCAGCATGAATGGCACAGCGAACGGCGTGCGGCTGAGCCGCACCCCACCAAGGCCGGCGGAGGCCCCATGGCTTCCTCGCGCTCGGAGTTCTCGATATCTAAAGCGGCCACTGACGAAAGATTTCATAGAAAAGCACAAAGATCACGATTGGTTTCTACGTTTTGCTTGGGAGATGACAACCTCGCATGAATCGCAGGGGAGGATGCTCGCAAAACTGTATTGTTTCTTTCTTGATTACCTGCCAAGAGGTCTTACGAGCCAGTACGAATTGGTGCTCGGGGCCGACATCATGGCTCACATGTTGGACGAGACCGGCCAGACGCGGCCTTCGAAACACCAATTTTACTCTGACGTTTGGAACATAGCCTGGGCCCGTTTGGGGGAGTGGATGGGCAAGGCGACTCGCTGGGAGCTTGCTGTGAAGAAGGCGCAGGAGGGGCTTGAGCTGGCCGAGGGAGACGGTGAGACGGTCCCTCGAGGTCAGGCGTCCTGGAAGGCGCCTGGGCTCCTGCCTCCTGCGGCAGTATTGGCGCTCCTCGCCATCGCCCATCCGAACGACGGGATGATCCGCCGCATCGATGAGCTGCAGATCAGCTGGATGCTCCTGCCACGCAGCACACTCAGCGTGCAAGAGGGTTTCTGGAAGGGCATCAACAGCGAGAACCTCCTCGACTGCTTCTCAGCGTGTGATCATCATGAGGCGAGGGTGTTCCTATGTGCCGACTACTCGCAACTCTTCGGGGAGAATTTCCAACGTTGTCGCAGAGATATCAGGCCGTTCCTACCAACCTGGGCCAAAACGCTTGGCCCACCACGTTTTCTACAGCTCAGCCCTGAGAACGACGATGATGAGGCTGGCTCCGACCACAGTAATCGAATCCTGGACCATGCTAAGAATCCCCTGGGTGTCCTGCGCCGCCTGTTCACGCCGGACTGCGCAAATGATCCGGGTCTCGACGAATGGCTGCCGCAGCAACTCGCCTGCGAGGCGTCGGACGTGCTAAAGTCGTGGCACAACCATTGGGTGCAGAGGGTGGAAGCAGTGGCCGACGCACGGGAGCGTGTTATCATCCAGTCGCTGTTCCAACAGAGTCTCGGCCGACTCAGGAATCTCTACCCACGCGGCTCGATACCCATGATCACCCCGGAGGCTTATATGCTCCTCGACATAGAAGACTCCAGGAAGGGACAGAAGGAATACATCACGGCAGATGTGACACGGCTCCAAGACCTGCCCCGGTTTAGGCACTGCCAGGCGGCAACATCCGAACTGGGGCGCCTAACCGGGGCCAACAAGACAGCCGGAAGCCTCATGGCGGACCTTTCCTCTCACAAGGCCGGCTTCTACTATGAGATGATGACGAGTACCCTCTCCACGAAACACGCACTCGATGCTATGTCATTCGACGAGATCCGTACCAAGGCACTTCTCCAGGACCTGAGGGAGCACAGCATGCCTCGGGATGAACCCTGGCCAGAGCACCAAAGGGACATGGCCAGGTTGGCGCAGCTCCAACTCACGACTTGGCAGCAGCAGATGCTGCTTATCCCAGGGCAATTGCACAACGTCCTTACCGAGCAACAGCAGCGGATATACTTTTGGTTGGAGCCGAACCAGCAAGCAGGATGCGAACCTAGCGTTCTTCTCCGTACAACGCTGCGTCCAAGTGACCAGAGAGACGAGGCCATCTCTCACCTTCTCCGTGGCCTGTCCGGCACGATCTCACCTCCCAGTGCTTCGCTTGCCCCACCGCCTCGCGTGTCCCCACTCACACCGACGCACCAAGAACAGGCGGCATTTCAGGCAAGACCATCAGCGCCACAGCCTACCCGAGCATCCATCCCTGGGCCGCCAACCCCAACGCTGCTGCGATCATCACCACTGAGGCGCGATCCCCCTGCCGTCATCACTAGACCGGATACTGACGACCTGGGTACGGCTGGTCGACCCACAGCCAGCCCAGCACCTCAGTCAACGGAGGCTGTTCTCCACGGATGGAACTCTGGGGCTGGAAGACCCAACCTACCTAAAGAACAGCTACAACCTCGTGTCCCGGAAACCGGAGAAGCTGCGGATGGTGATGACTTCTTTTCGGAGATGTTGATAAGCCGAGGGGGGTCTCCGTCGGTTTCGGTCCCGGCACCAGCTCCTCTCCGGCCCGCCGGCCAGGACACAGCAGACGCCGCAGGTGTTGAGCCCACTACGCCCGGTGCGGAAGACGCGGAAGACTTCTTCGCCGACTTCACAGAGCCAGAATCCTGTCACATGCAGAAACGTGCGGGCTCAAGTCTGGACAGGGGAGCACCAAAACTACCCAGGGTTGGTGACATGGCCAGGGAGGGGGAGAAAGAGGAGCTGCGAGTGGATATAAAGGCTCTGAAGAGAGATACCAAGGCGAGAATCCAGGTGACTAAGAGGAGCCTTCGAGCGAGTTTCCGTTCAGAAATCAATGCTGCCAAGAAAGAAATGTCAGGGGTTTTCCAGGATCACGCATCGCAGGTCTCGGTACAGCTGCAGGAAGCCCTAGAAGGGGTGCTCCGCCAATTTTCGGACAAGCTGGACGCTGCCACGCGAGAACTCGAGACCCACGCGTCTAGTACCAAGGCTGCCTTGGAACGCCTCGATGTCGACAACACCCGCCTGAGATACGAGACGTCACGACAAGCCACAAGAACGGAGATGGAAGCCACGAGAGTGGAGATGGAAGCCCTCAAAGCAGCTCAGGAATCCGCGCAGCAGTCCATGGACGAGGCTGCGATACAACAGGCGGCAATGAAGACCGAGATCGAAGCCCTCAAGTCAGCATTGGAGAAGACCCCGGGCCCGGGAGGGGATGGGTATCTATCAAGGCACTGTCCGGCCCCCGCTAGCTGGACTGACGACCAGAAAACTTACGAGGCGATGTGTCTTCGCGCGGCCATAGCCTACGTGTCACCCTTGGATATGCCGTGTGAGAACTTTCATGCGGACCAGGGCGCCTTTCTGGCAACCCAACAAGTCTTCCCCGAGGTATCCTCGAAACACTTAACCGCAGCACTGAAGCATTTGCATGTGCTAATGTACAATCGACCGTTTATGCGAGGGAGCGAGGCTTGAGACTGGATCGTGCTGCTATGTACATGAGGAGTTAAGGTGTATGTCCTACGTAGTGATACACGAATCATTAATACTCCAGCCCGTGGTTATACTGCAACATATTCCATATGTATTACGTATGTACAGCGTGTCGAAACTCCAAAATATTGAACGGCACTGCGTGTCCGTGCGTCGTTGCCGGACCGCCCAATTCTGCAGACAGAGCAAACGTATGACATGTCTGTAAGGCAGCACGCTCTCGCGCAGACACCCAGGCACCGTTCCGCTACATCGCATCATGGCTGCACCGCCAAAGGTGCGAGAACGACGCGAACACTGCGGCACCAGCGTCGACAACTCAACGCCAGGCCCTTCCTAGGTCCTGTGCCTACTGCCCCTGGGCTTCGACCAGGGGAGGACCGAGTTTCTGAAGATTCATCCCCTTCCTGGCTTGACCAGCCAGTCCAGTCCGGCCCAGTCCAGTCCATCAGAAGGACCGGGCGGAAGTGCTGCACGTCTACTCTGCGGTCAGGTTAAGCTGCAGGTAGTTGAACAGCAGAGCACGCTTGGAATGCGACTCAGGATGATAAAAGGATTGTGCCCAACCAAGGACTGCCTCCCAGTGTTTGCGGACCTCCCTCGTCCCCAGTAGTCATCATCTACACTGCTTGCGCGACTTCCACGCAGTATTCCTCCTCTACAAGACACCCAGATCCTGTAGAAGCGGTACAGAGACCAGTTCTGCAGACGAAAGAAGGCCTTGTTCAAGGAAGCCCATGGTTTTCACGAGACTTTCACCTCCGCCGAAGTCTACATGTGCGTCCACCATAATAACAGGTTCTATCATTTATACCTCAACCACCAACCCGCACTGGCCACCTCCACTGGCGGATATTGTGGGTGTACCTCACCTCCCGCCCATGTGCACATTCTTCTGACTGCAGGCAGCGTGACATGTACCCTCTTCCCGTCATCCAGACGCCGCAGAACCTCGAGCCCCTGCCTGGTTCAAGACAGGCCATACTGGATCGCAGTGTCTTTTATCAAGGTGGGCCCCGGCCAGTCATCGATACCAGATGCACTGAAGTCGTCAGCAACAACACGGACAGCCAAGAAGGTGAAAATGCTGGTGACTTGTTAGCACATCACCAGGGCTACAAAGCCCGATACGGCTTGATCATATGTAGACCCTGACTCCCTTGTGGCCCTCGCTTCGGCGGGGCCTCCCGCTCCCGTGGGGACGTCGACGCCTCTTGCTGTAGCAAATACGGCGACCAATGCACTACCACACCATCCCCATCCCCGCAGAGTGGCAACCATGGCGAGCGTCGATTTCGCCCTCGAGCAGCAGCACATGAAAACCGGGTGCAGAAGCCAGGTGTCCCAGGGCGGAATAGAAACGGTTCGCGACAGGTGTGAACATTTCAACGTGGGGTTATAATCGGAGAATTGTTGTCTTGGAGGACGACGGGCGAGGTCATGGGTGTGTTGGACGGTCTGCTTTTACTGTGGGGAGGCTTATATTATACTGACCTCAATCCATTCTCTCACAATAATCAACACCCGGCGTCTGCTATATCATCTCATGATGGACATCCTTTAAGCTATTTGATAGCAAAATGTGGGCTCTAGGCTCTAATATTTGTGCTTTTACAGTGAATGTGTTGATGTTGGACCCTGCTGAAGATGTAGTGTGGGGATGCGCAGGGCAGGATGGGGTGGCAGGGGAGTGCTTGGCAGTGGATGGCATGGCAATGCATGGATCCCAATTCCTTCTGCTTTTGACTCAACATCGTAATGGCTCTATTTATTACAGTACTGTACTTACACAACTACCTAGGTAGCGATATTACCAGACCTTATTCTTTGCTAGTGCGCCTGGGTTTGGATCTTCAATCATCAATATCCCCTAAAATTGTATTGCCGCTGTAAGCTGGGTGCTGCCCGGCGCCGACGTGGCTCTTTACATATCACGTGCCCGGCGTGGCCTCGTCCTGACGCGCCTGCAACAGCTCGGTGCTTCAGCAGCTCTGACGCAGACCGCAGGACGCAGGCATTCCCCGGTCACCGAACTGACCATCAGACATGGGCAGGCACAGCTTCATCACTACGCCTTTCACACAGTCTCATTCGACGGCTGACCAATCCATGCAAATGAATTCAGCCAGGGATACCCTTGCACCTGCAGTGGCTGAACTGCTTGAGGTATGGGAAAATTGTGAGATCGATCGAACAAAAACCCTACAAATCGGGTTCCGCCATCTCATTCAGGCTTTCGTGACGGACCTAGCCATAGTCGCCAAGGGGACCCTCTTTCCGCCATGGGCTTTGACGAACCTCCCAAGACGCGTACTTCACGACTGCATTAGCGCCGAACTCTCTGAAGTGAACTGGGACCCTGATATGCATCGTTTGACTCCTTGGGCCAAAAAAAATTCACAAATGATCCTCGCTATCATTGAGCACAACTGGCCGGCCCCAGAGCCCCCGGAAGAGGATGGGCATCAACAGTCAGTATCTCACCGGGCATATACGGTCCGAGGGCCTGCAAAGCGTAGGCAGGTCATTATCCTGGCCCTTTTCTTCGGGCCGACAGTTGCAAGGGGATGGGAAAGGTCTATGAACACCTGGAATATTGTAACACGAGACAGCTTCCTAGGCACATACCGTTCCGCCTTACTACGAGGTATACAACGCGGGGTCATCCCACGCAACACGTCCCCCTCACATGTGGTGTGTTGCCTGGACCCCCGGCCAGAAACGCCACTCGTTCATAAACACCATTTAAAGCTGCAACCGAGTGATCTCAATTTAGGTACATACTTCCCCTCGCTAGCTGGGCATCCTTACAGCCTTCTGCAGGTCTAACAGCGCATGAACACCGCCAGATGAGACGCGCAAACATGGAGGCTATGCAGGCGGCTTAGGACACAGGAAAAGTGCTTTCTTCGCTGCAGCTTATCCCGAATTGCCTGATGACGCGCTTCCAGTTGTCAGCAGGATCTGCTGTCACTGGGGCTCCAGCACTCTGTTCGACTTCTTCCAGCTCTTGGACCAAGACAGGCGCCTCAAACTTCATCATCCCAGCCTGTCTAAGCGCCTCGTCACAAGACTAGCCCTCCTCGTCTTTGCCAAACAGTCTCTTACGCAACAAGATGTTTCCCGTGCGTTGACTGCTGCAATTGGGAACCGGCAGCAGAAAAGCCTCTCGGGTGAATGGGAGAGATCTCTCACCGAAGAGGATGTTGATTCCGTGTTAAGTTTTCCAGTACGTGGTCAACCCGCTCTACCAAGAAGCCCCCAAGGTCGCTAACTTGACTGCCTTACAACCCTGTAGCAGCTTTACGGCCTGGACCTTGACCCCGTGAAGCCCAGGGGGCGCCCCAAGAAGCAGCCTGAGCCCAAGAAGCCTGTAGGGCGTCCGCCCAAGAGGCCTGTAGGGCGTCCGCCCAAGAGGCCTGTAGGGCGTCCGCCCAAGAAGCAGCCTGAGCCTAAGAGACCTGTAGGGCGTCCGCCCAAGAAGCAGCCTGAGCCTAAGAAGCCTGCAGGGCGTCCGCCCAAGAGGTCTCTTGAGTTCGCGAGTTCTGAAGGGCGTCCGCCCAAGAGGCAGCCTGATCGCGCTCCTATCGACTTCCTTGCTGCATATGGGCTGCCTAGTACCGGTATTTGTTCGCAACCTGCGCTGCGACGTCCAACTAAGGGCCTCACCAGCTATCAGGCTCCAGAGAAGAGTCCCAAAGTAACACGCGTTGTTCAACGGGACGGGTCACCAGGTCCGGAGGAAGAAGAGACTGGCCTGTTCATCGACTTGGATGCTGAATCGTCCTTGAGTGAGGGAGATTTTCCGTGCACGAAGGAGAGCAGCATCGGCGATAGAAGTCCTACCTCGTCCAGCCCGAGCCCCAGAAGTGGTCCATCGCACGATATACCCGACTCCAATATACTATCCCCTACTTCATACTCTCTATTAGAGCAACCGCAAACGAAATCAGATCAAGCCAATCCCGGTATTTTCGGAGCAGACCACAATTATCCAAGAGCCGGCCCGGCATCTGAGGTTTCTGCAGCGGCCTCGGTGGCTACTCCTGTGGCCGGGCCGAGACTCAAGCTAGATGGCATGGGTCCGGCTCACAGGCATGGCTCTTCCCAGGAGGGCTCCTGCGTGCTTCCCTGCAGTCGAGCAGAGCAGATTATCCAGGATATGTTCAACATCCAAGGCATTGAGGCCCGGCTTAGCACCTCGGTCATTACTCAGATCAGCCAATGCCGGGAGGCGTTGTTAGGGCTAGACAAGCAAATCAAGGATACAGATGGCGAAGTCGCCCGTGTCAAGAAGGAGGTAGATCAGGCTGAGAAGGTGCTTACTCATGCACAGGCTATATACGAAGATTATATTGCAGATGGCAGCCTTGTTGACGATAGAATTGCTGCGTTCAGGGTGGACAAGCTCCGCGAGAAGGAATCCGCACTGACCCGGTACTCCGAGTTAGGCTCCAAGGCGGAGATGCTGAAGGAGCAGCATAAGCTGATGAGCTGGCTGCTGAGACGCTATGAGATATACCAGGAGATGCATCTGGGATACTTCAAGGCCACTAGGGCTGAATTGATGCAGAAAGCTCGGTGGGAACAGTTTTGTCCCACTGCCACGCCGGAGCGTGCAGGCGACAACTAAGTTTATCAATCAAGCCTGCGCATTTCCACCACAGACCTTAGCAGGATGTGTTGACTGTGCCTTTTTTGGCTCAACATTTCTGAATGCATTGGCTCGAAAGTAGACAGTTATACAATTGCGGTGAGATAAATGCCATTAAGCTATATACAAGTAGGAGTGGCTACAGCTTAATAAACAATTAGACTGCTATACTTGCAGATACCAGACAGATTTATTCTGCAGCATCCCAGACCTTCTCGGTAAATTCGTGTTCTTCATCATGTTCCACCTCCTCATCCAAATGACAGTCACCACATATAGTGAAGTTCTCGCATTCGTTACAAGTCCAACCTTGGTTTTCTATATCAGTACCACATTCGGCGCACCATATCATCCGCTCCTCTGCCTCATCAATGATGAGAAGCTTTGAGCCTGGGTGAGTCCGGAGCAGCAGCCGCCACCTCTTGTCGGAAGCTGTTCGGCCTAGATTCCCATCATCCTTGCAAGCGTAGCAGCTGAGCAATAGTCTAATCGTCCTGTCGCCACACTTCTCCTCGAGGCCACTGGCCCCTTGACTGCTGTTTTGGAGGAGTTCAAGGTCTCCGCCGCTAAGAGACCAGACGAAGGGGCTGTCTGGGAGCTTGTCTGCGCGGACTGTCCAGCTGAGATCGTATGCAGAGTGTGGGCCTCTTGCAGCCTGGCTCTCTGGATCAACGTTAATAGTTTTCTGAGAAGGCTCGGTCCTAGGGGCACAGAGAAAGGAAAACCGAGTTTTGGATCGGCTTTCTGGCACGTTATCGAATCTGACAGCGAAATGTCGGCTGGATCCCTTCCTTGAAATTAATTTATAAAATGCAGCAGGTCAGGTGGAGATACTCACGATGCAGAGAATCACCTTCGCGCCAGGGGCCCCCACCCACCGGGTCCGAGAGACACTCCTTGTTGTCTGCATCTGCACCCCAATAGACGACCCGATGAGCAGGCTAATAGGAGGCGGCAGACGGAATGTTGATAAGGCAGCCCCTACCGAGACAGCTGATGACCTAGTATTAGCAACTTAGCGTGAGGGTTCTGTCGCCTGCTTATCCTACAAGGTGTGATGTAGATGATTTTAGCTTGAGGGTTGGTGTAGCAACATACCAACACGGGTCATAATCAGACAGGCGTCCATGCTTGACTTGCAATCCTTGACGCCCAGCTGCAGTCTGGACATATCTCATAATCTTCTCAGTCTCGATCCACACGCCCGGGTTAGAAAAGGCTCCTCCGCTAAACATCACCACAAAATCTTTTCTCATTTTCACAACGCGTAATAACTCTCGCTTCAATACCTTTAGGCCTTCATGGAAGACCTCATCAAAGGCTTCTCTGAGCTGGGTCGGGCTTAGTCGTGCAATGATCCACGGTTTCCTGCCTTGAAGTTCAAGTGGTGGCCCGTTGGCGGTAAATGTAAGGCCCCACTTCTTGCGCTCAAAATCACGCATGACGATGGCCACCTCCCCCTCCGCTGAGTCTGCGGCGAGCTCCTCCATCTGGGGCATAATCATTCTCTGGATCACATCGTTCAGCAGGTGGCTCCCTCCAGTTATGCCTTTGCCAGGTCAGTATGATTCCTTCCTGCCCGTTGGAAGTCAGAGTCAGGCGGGGAGAGGAGCTCGGATGACAATATACCTGGGGACCCCTCTATATCATCAATCCACTTGTTGTGGACCATCTCTGATTGCCCATCAAAGTGCAAGCTCATCAGATGGAAATTCTGCTCCCCTGCTGTCAGCAGACTAACATAGTGCCCAACATAGCAGTCACATACAATTGTACTACTTCCGCCGTCAACATGGAAGAAATTCAGTCCATCGTCCCCTTGGAGCCCGTCGAAATTGGCCCACATCTTTTCAATGTCTCTGGTAGCCAGGGCATCCTCGTAGTCCTCGCAGACGGACAGGGCCGCACAGTGGCCCTCACTAGCCATTGTAACGTCAACGGCAGCCCATCTGGGCATAGAGCGTACGAAAGGGAGGTAGAACGATTTCAGTTTGTCGAAATCATCATCCTGCTCGTTTGGACTAAGGTAGCATGGGTTTGTGACGGTGATTTTTGTGATCTCGAGGTTCTTGCTCTTCGCTTTATCAGAGGCCATCTCGCCGAGAAAGTCGAGATGCTTGCACAGCGCCTGCCTCTCCATCTCGGGAGTTACCTCACCGTCCTCGCACCATTTCAGGAACTTTGGGGTTTCAGGCAGGTCCTCCAGGCCGCTAATACCGGCAAGGTGATCTAGTATCACCTTGATAGGGACACGTTTGTCCATAGACAAGGCTCGTCTTCCCACCACAAATTGGCCATCATGTAACGCTGCGAAAGCACTGAACTCAAAGATGTGGTCCAGAGAGTTAGGGGTCTGCTGTCTCTCCGGGTGGTTTTGGTCTCCGCCGAGGTTTACCCTGAGAATGGAGAGCTGTTTACTGGTGGGGTCCGTCCAAGACAGGGTTGCCTTGGAATTGTAGCAGCCGACGTCAAGCCCGAGGGAACTAGCACAAATTGCTTAGCGTGCACCTACAGCAAGTCAGCTAGTCGGAACTTACCATGGGATCTTCAGAGTCTTGCCAGTCTCCTTGCCCCCACGCCGTCCCTTGTTGCTAAAAAAAGCAGACATGTCTCAAGCCACAGATGTGCGTGGTTTGCAGAACGGCAGGCAGGACAGGCATTGTCAATGTGCACGATGAGCTTCTGATATTGCTTGCGGGGTGCCTCCCACCGCCTTCCTGATAGATTCAATCTGCCCGGCCTGCGAACCACCCGCATGGGACCCACCCCATGAGACAACAACGGATGCACGCCTCGTTCTCCAAGGACGGAACCCGGGGTCCGGATGTTCTGGAACGCCTGAGACGATCACCGCTGCAGTCTAGCCTGATCTGCAGTGAGCCCTCCTGATTAGTTTTGACCGGCCACCTCGTGCACGCACGCCTGGCATGTCAAAACTCTGTGGCTACTGTTAATATAACCACCTTGCTTCATGCACGCCGTCGAGGTCGAACACTCCCAAGGGCCATGTCTCGCACACGACTGCCATGAATTGTTTTGCAATCATCTCGCGGTACTCCGTAGATCTAGTCTTAAGCGCTCAACTCGAGATTACGCCTCATCAGATGCCGACTGCGCTGTAGCAGCTATATGGCTTGTACAATAGTCGGGAGACAGGACTTCACCAGCCTGGCTGTGCTTGTGGGGTAGCTAGATTGTGCCCATCCTGCCATACATGTGACTGTCAGGAACCGGAAGTTCTTATGCAACAATTTGGTTAGGGCCTCTAGCGGGTCCTTTGGCAATTCATGGTTGGTTACAAAGATCCCCAGCTCTCACGCTTCTGAATCTTATGGCCTTCCCGATACCTTGCCTGTTCCTGTTAAAGATAGTCTCACTGCTTGGTTCCCAGGCTGGAAACCCGTTCTGAGGGGTAGCTTGTGCGGCATGCATCTTGCTTGCATGGACCGAAGTGATTGTTCAGGGGTTAGGCATTTGATGCATCCGCGGCTGCAATATGACTTGATAGGGGTCTTGGGCGCCTGAGCCAAAACGGAACACAGCGAGGGAGCCTGTGCGGCCACAGAGGCACCGGACGTATCTGCTAATTATGCCCTCCCCCTCTCGGGATTTCGTGTGGGTTTCAAGACCAACTCGTCTTCGGAAACACTCGCGACGGACGCACAGCGTGACGAAGTGGCATCACAATGCCACAGCTACGCCCTCGGGCCCAACGAAAGCAGGGCAAGCGGCCGTGCAAGGCAAAATCGAAGCCAGGTCCGCAGCATGAGGAATGCGACAAAGAGGTCCAGTCCGGTTCCGATCAGTTGTCAGAACCACCTGCCGTTGGCCGACCGAACAGGCAGCTCGAATCTGAATCTGAGTTCGACCGGGATTCCTACCCCCATCATCATTCCAACCCCGACATCGACTTCGACTTCGACCCCGATCTCGAGTCCTGACTCGAGTCTGACTCCGAGCCAGAGCCTGTGCCAAAGCGCGGACGACCTTCAGGGAAGCGGCCGGGAAGCCTCGTGTGGCCAGAGCAAGCGTAGCTCCCAGCCGGAGCTCAGCACGAAGCATGGTGCTAGTATGCCAGAGCTAACCCTTAAGAACGGCTGGTTTGACGGCAACACTCACCCTGCGGAGTACTATCAGAATGGCTTGGAGACTTTCAGAGACGAGGACTTCGACCGCGAGGAATACGGTACGCATCTGGGACCGAGGAGACGGTCGCCTGGGTCGACGCCCAGTGGCGCAGGTAACAATGCCATAGACCCGCATACAGCTTGTATGCTTGGGGCAAGGCTGACGCAGGGCAGATTTTGTTCCAAGATCCTTGGGACAGACTAGAGGTCATCCTACCAGGAATTCACTTCGCGCACTTTGTACCAGTTCCTCGATTGGGTCCTCAACTAGAAGACCGGCGCACATGGCCAGCTGAAAAGAGGCATCAGGAAGAAGAGCTCGCTCAGAACATACTGGGGTCTATTCCATCTTGCATTCGGGAGGGAGCCCTGTTCAGTATCGATGCTCTTATAGACCGTTGCTGGTTTAGTAATGTATAATACATCGCTGCCCACCCCTTTTCACACTATTAACCGGGAACTAACCATGATTTCCCTAGGTACTTGTAGAGCTTGGAAACAAGCACGGCCTGGAGGACGACAAGAGGAAGAACAGGTCTATAACCCTTGACGACCTCAAATTACAAATTGAGACTAAATCAAGCACGACGGATAATTCATACAAATTGGGCGAACGGCGCATATTAGCTGTACTATTTCGATCCTGGAGCTTCGTTTCGATAGCATCCAGGTCTCGCTGACCCGTGACCCAAACCATGGGCCACATAGGCTCCAATTACGGTTTACACTCGAATATACGAAGAGATGTCTGGGCTAGAAAGCAGCATAAGTAGCTGACAGGAATGGGTACGTGTGCTTTCCGTTCCCCCGGCAGCAAGACATAATCTAACTTAAGCGCTGCAAAACGTTCCTCATTCCAGAGATCATCTATGATCCGAGTCTGCTTCGAAGCCCTCATGTCTTTCTCCTGGGTATTCTTTTCCGGCACCGCGCTTTCCTTCCAGAGGAGCTCAACAACAACCCAGAGGCGCGGGCATCCCTTGATATTCACGAGGGAGAGTTCGAGCTGCGCATCCCGATCAAACCAGAGCTGAAGGACGTCCGCGTCTTCCGCAGGGCCAAGCAGATCCCGCTGGACTGAGACTAACAAGAGCCAAGGCATTATTATCGGCATGATGTCGGACCGGTTGAGGACGGTAGCACAGCTCCTGGGCTTCGAGTATCCGACGATAGCATATGGTTTTCGGTATATGGCTGGAAACAGTCTTGACAGAAGTGGTGAGCGCTTGTGCTTCCAGTCCAGTCCTTCACAAGTACCCACTATCCTAACGTGAGCATTTGATGTTAGTGAGGCGATTGCAACCTCGTTATGAACCACGGACCGAATTCAAACGTCTTTCAGACGAACTATCTGAACCGGAACGTGTGCGTCGACCTCTGGGCCATACACCGCAAAGACCTGCTCCAACAGGTATTCATCGAGAAGGCTGAAAACCATGGGCACTCTCGAAGCCAGCGCCGGCTTGCTAAACTGACACCGGCACAGTTTACAGCCCCGAAGCGCCACCCACAGATCCTCGCGATGAAGGCACGGCTCAAGAAAGTACCCGAGCGCACCCTAGAGTATCGAGCACTTGCTTTTGAGTTCAACGCAACAAGGACCAGGCTGAGGAGGGCCACGACACAGAACATCCGGAAAGAATGGACGGCGAACCAGGCCATAGAGGATATCAAGCGACGGCTCAACGGGCTCGGCTTTCAGGCAGACACATCCGGCCCCGTGAGAGCCGGCCGAGGGTCAGCAACCTTGGAAGCACCAACGGCTCATTGATATGCTCCTGGCATCCCTCGCCGGCACCTCGCTCATGGCACAGTTTCAGCGCCGAACTGATGCGATCAATGCCATCGTCGCTTATTGCCGCGTTGAGGAAGCACAACAACAAGATCCTGGACGCGGCCGTCCCGCCTCCGCCGCCCGAGCTCCAGCATGTTAAATCTGCTGCGGAGAAGCTGAGGTCCTCAGTCATCATGCGGAGACCCGGCCAGACGCTTCGCCGATGCTCTATCTACATGGGCTAGGCGCTCACTTTGTCTACCGATGAGTCGAACTCGCGTACCATAGCTCGCCCCTGCAACCTGCATACTACAGCATTCAGTACGACAAGGCATTTCAGAAATGTCCATCTCGCACATGCTCAGCAGGACACTCAGCTAGATTGCCGGGTCTGCCCAGGGGTCTCAGGAACAAGTTGCATTTGCAAAACCATGCAGATAATGTTCACGGTATCAAGACAGACTTTCAGCCGTTCTAAGGATTATTCCTCCTAGAGGCTTCCGGGCTTGGGCAGAAGGTTGTTGTAGCATGGGTATCTGGGTGGGCGTCTAATGTTAAAGCATGAGCCACCATTACAAGCAGGCTGGCAATATGGGTACGTACCGTATGAGAGGGGGAAAAGAGAGAGAGGAAAGAAAAGGAATGGAAGGTTTAGGCAGTCAGTTATGTCAGCATCAATACACTCGTGTCACACCCGATTTCATCAGGGCCGGAACAATCTCTGCCCCTGCTGCCTGGGATGCCGTTTACGTCGCTCACGTGGACCCATGACTTCGCCGAACAAGGTGCCGAATCGATCAATCAAATAACAAGAGGCGTCTATATGTGAATTGAAAAGGTCACGATAAAATATGACATTCATATCACAGACAATATACAATTGATAGGAGGACATGTAAGCCGGTCCACTTGTTATTGCTTCCTCCACTGTTGAAACACAGCACCGGGAGTGCGTTTGAGCTTCATGGCGATCGCCTGGTCGGAGTACCCCTTCTCCTTGAGCTGTTGGAGCTTTCGCTTGTCACTATCGAGCCAGCGGCGTTTTCTCCCGCCCTTCACCTGGGCACTCTGGTGACCACGAGGGCTGAGCGTGATGTCGTCGAAGGCAGTGTCCTCGAGATCAAACTCGAGGAGACTGTCAGAACTATCAACGCGTCGATCAGCCCGGCTGGATTCGCCTTCGTCCACGTCGATATCATCCATGTCGAAGCCTGTCTGTGATCCGCGAGAAGGCCCACCAGGGGCCTTGCCCCGGGGCGCACGCTTCGTGGCAGGCGGCCCTTGCTGTGCATCAAGGATCTTCCTTGCCGCATCTGCCATTGCCTGCGCGAGATCCGCAAACTCCAAAAGACCCTGCGCGGAGAAGGTGACAGCGAGCTGAGTGGGCGGGTTTGTTTTTTGTCGTGTAGTTGGTGTGGAAACTGGGATACTGAGTCCAGAACCATCATGATTCTCGGCACAAATGCTACCGTCTGCCTCTCGCCCGTTATCTGTTATTCCAGCGACGCTCCAGTCTGTGGCCCCTTGATCGTCCTCACTGGGTACCTCTCGGTTATTTTCATTGTGGGAGTTCTTTTGGCCATGTTCATTCCGGGTGTCCTTCCGGCATAATGTGGACATCTTAGGCCCAACACGTCTCATCTTTCGCACCGGTTTGAATGTATGGCTGGGGTGGAGCCCGCGGCAGTTCTCGCAGAGCCTCACGGAAGTGGCGCAATCCTGGCACTCGAGCACGTCCGGAAGGACCCGCTGACAAAGTCCGCAGGCCAGCCGGGATGGTCCCCCACCCTTTGAACCCGCGGCTGATCCGACTTCAGTGGGGGCTAGTGTATTATGAGATTGATTGCGAGTGAGGTCGTTCTTCGTCGTCTGCACGCGTTTGTGCCCAAGCGTCCCGCCCACCTTATCCTTCTCCTTCCGGTTTTGTAGCCCTCGCTGGCTTCTGGCACCAATGTCAGAGCCGCCGCCACGGTGTCTAATGCCGGATCGGTCGTCAGGAGGAGGGCTGTCCCATCCCAGGATATCATCCCAGTTGTGCCCAGTATTATGACTGCGCCCGTCGACGCTGGCAGTGATATCTGGGGTGGGGGCGCTCGTGTCGTCGTCGCTACTGTGCCGGTCCTGCTCGTCTGGCACCGAGGAGCTCGGTCTCGTGCGAGGATGGGAGTCGCGGCGCGTTTCTTTTGAAGGTGGTCGGGGTGAGCGATCGCATGCGGCGCTTTGGAGTCTCTCGCTTTCGACAGGCGTGTCGCTGCTGGCATACGGACGGCCTGTGGAGTGCGCGTCACATCCTGTTTTCAGACGCGGTCAGCAGCACGCCGACGGCTTGTGGGGCCGGGCCACCATCCCATCTCACCGTCGTCGACAACATCCGTGATACTGGCGTTGGCATCACTCCCAGCGTCAAGGGGTTGGAGGCCTGGGCTCTTATCTGGCTGTCGGTCGGGCTGGCTGGGCTGGCCTGCCGTGCCCCCACCGGCTCGTTTCCTCTTCCTCACCTCGCGCTTGAGCTGCTGCGTCTTGAGCAGCTCAGCAAAGGCGGTGGTGTCGTATGTTCGCGTTTTGTTGAACATGCTTGCGGGCATCGACTTCCCCGGTATCCTGTTTGGATCTCGTATTGTCTTGGGGGTAAGTGTGGGACAGACGGTCCTAGAACGCACTGGCTGGCATTCTGGTGTCATTTGCTCGGCTAACTCTACCTAGGTATCACCTGCAGGCGGCCGGTCGCCAAAGCGGACTGGGCCTTGGCCCCTTCTAACATGTGGACTTGTCCGGAAATGCACGGCGCCAGCATCCGTCATTTTGCTACCCGACTACCCAGGTAACTACCCAGGTCCGCGGTACCTTTGGTATTTATTAAGAAGAGCTGCAGCTGCTCCGGGAGGCGCTGGGAGGCAGGCTGCACTTCCTGCGACATTCTTGTGAAAGTGTAAATACGCCCGCCAGAGGACATCATGGTCAGGGAGCGAGACAATAAGCATGCGGGCGACTGGCTGCCACTCGCATTGAAGAAACCACTTCTCACCAAGTCACTCAACTTGCACTTCATCAGACACCACAAGGACCATGACTGGTTCCTGGCCCTTGCCTCAACCATGGTGGACTTTAAGGATTCTACCCAAGGCAGGATGCTGGCCAAGGCATACCTCTTCCTCCACGATCATCTCCCACGCGGATTCGTCGGCGATTACGGCCATATACGCGGCGGCGATGTGATGAACCACCTCCTCTGCCACCTCAACGAGCATGCCGTGTCACGGCACAAGGCCACGAAGGACGCCGACGCCGCGTTTAGCAAGCTGGAGGCGTGGATGAAGCACGGGGACAGCTGGGAAGAGGCCTTCCGGTACGCCCGGGAGGAGGCAGCCAAGCCGGGCAGGACAGGCAAGCGCAAGGGCGGCCTGGCCCCGGCACTTCATTCACCTGCCGGCATTATCACGCTTCTCGTTATTGCCTACCCTGACCCTAGATTCAAAGACCGAATCGGTCGTCTAGGAATTGACTGGATGGTAAAGGCTCGTGACTCACTGAACGTGAAGACTGGGTTTTGGAAGGGGATCAACACTAGCAACCTCTATGACTGCTTCGCACCAGAGGCAGCTCGTGCCACACGGTCGACGCAGCTTGCTAACTACGACCGCCTCCTGGGGAAACATTTCCTTCGCGCCCGTAAGGATATGCGCCCATATTGGCCGGACTGGGCGGCGCGTTTCATGGTAGAGCCTACTGATATTGAGGGTGTGAGTGTTGGTAGCGACGACGACATGAGCGTCAGTACCAGTAATGGCGGGAGTGTTGACTGTGGGAAGGATGCTGCGGGAGGAGGCGAGGGCGTTGCTGATGGAGACGAAAGCGTCGTTGGAGTGGACGACAGTCTTGACGAAGACGACCTGAGCGTTGAAGAATTGGTCGACGCCACTGACGGAGGTGAAAGCGTCGTCGTCGCGGCTGAGGACCCGGTGCTGAAGCAGGTGCCGGAGTTGTGGGAGCGCCTCAGCCCGTCCGTCACAGGCACGACTACGACAACGGAGCTGGGAGGCTGGTTGGTGCGCAAGATGGCCGACGGAGGGGAGGTCATCCAACGATGGGTTCGATACTGGGCAGGCCGTATGGACGAGGCTGAGCACTATGAGGTGCAGATTATCATCCGCTCCCTGTTCCTCCAGAGCCTCCGCAGACTCAAGAGCCTTTCGACATCAACTCTTAGTATGGACGAGGCGTACATGCTACTCGACGGCGGGGATGGGTTGCCAATGGCTAAAACCAACGGAAAAGAGAAAGCCGACACTGCCCAAACCCAAGCCCAACGCCGGCTGGAGTTCCTTGCTCCTTATATGGCCTACACGACGGCAAACGACCAACTTAGCAAGCTGGCAAGCTCTCAGAGCGGTATGGAAGCAGCAGTATGTCTCATCAAGACATCACATAAACACCAGACTATACTTTTCCAGGAACTATTCAAGGATCCGACCCTCAATTCGTTCGCCTTTCACGTAGTCCTGCTCGAACGTCTCAGGACAGAAGGCCTTCTCGAGGATGCCCGGGACCGCCGGAGTCAAGCAGCCAAAGTGGAAAACTTCCAAGCTGACCTTCTGGAAGACGAGGCCAACCTGAAGCTTACAAGATGGCAATTACGGCAGCTGGCCGTGCCAGGCACTGATGCCGCCAGTGTCTTAACAGACTGTCAGCTCCGATTGTACCGCCGAGACCGCCAGACATCAAATGGCCTGCCCATCACTCCTATTCCCTTCGAGGACACGACGGGTACCGAGCGAATCGATGTTACTGGACTGACTGAGACCGACCGACGCCTCTTGTGCCAGCTTTTTGGTGAGCTACAGTCACCGCCGCCGAGCTTGGAGGGTGACGCCCACGAGGTTCCCGCGGCCGCGCAAAAAACCCCAACGGCGGCCGCGCAGAAAACCCCGATGTCCTCAACTCAGGTATCGCCAACGACCGAGTTTTCACCGCTCAACCTGAAGCGGAAGGCCCCTATTCCCCAACTGCGGAATATTTACGCCGGGCAGAAGTGTACCCCGGCGAAGCGAAACGCGGAGGGCACGCCCAGGGCACCCAAGGTCACGGATCTGACATGTGAGGATCTAAAGGCCAACATCAGGGCTGAATGCGAGCAAATAAGCGGTGCCCTCAAAGCAAGTATAAGGGACACGTGCGCTGAACAAGCCCGAGCTTCTGCTGCCGCCATGAGCGGGGTGAGCTCGGATGTCCAGCGGGTTTTGACTGAGATCGGCTCTGTCAGGTCCTCCACGGACGGCCAAGCTCACGCTTTCACGAGCAGCTTCAGCGATCTGGGCACCAAAATGGAACGGGCTCTGACTGAGATCACTGCAGAATTGGCCGCAGTAAAGGAGACAATGGCGGACATGGCTACAGTCAAGCAGATACTTCGCGACTTGAAGGGCTCGCTCATTAAAGAGCCCTCGCTCGGAGAGGATGGATATCTGGCTGTCCACTGTCCAGCACCTGATGGATGGGTTCCGCAGGCTTGTAAGCATCCCGAAGTCCGGTTGCGTGCGCCAGTACTGACAACTTGGTGTACAAGATGAGACCATACTCATCAGAGCCGCCTGGTTTTATATCCATCTTCTGGGGGCCCCAGATGATGGTGTTAGCCCAGACGAGGACTCCATGGAGGAGACATTGGCCAGATTTCCAAACGCCCTCCAAGAACATGTCCACACTGCACTCCAGCATGTGCACAAAAGATTTTATAGGCAGCCGTTTGGTTTGCAGTGTGACTAGTAGTGATAAATCAAGGACCATTTAATTACAGTATTTAATTCAGCAGTCCCTGGATCGACCAAGCCCAAGCACGCCGTCAACCCGGAGGAACGACGGAACAAGTTATTCCTCAACTTCTCTAACACACATCGGAAGCGAGAGAGGGGCTTGATCAAGAAGGCCCACGAGCTCTACCACGTGGGTGATACTCAAGTCTCCTTGGTCAAACTCCACAGAGCACAGCTGAGTGTCTACACGACGCAGCCTCGGAATCGAGGATGGACCCCCAGCCTGCAAGACATGGTGAGCTGCTCCTCTCCCCTGGCCTATCCTCAGCTGACTGATCTCGTAGGTGGAGGCCGGGTTCCCTCCGATCGATCTTCACGCCCCAGAGTCACTCGGCCCTCTCAACGAGAAAATGCAGGCTAGCATGCCGAAGACCAGGCGCATGCCATATTCCGAGAAAATGGCCTCACTCAGGACGGCGATTTCTGAACTGCAGAAGAGCCCGGCATTCAACTTGTCCAGCTTCAAACGAGCTACGCCTAAGCCATTCCCATCTGACCCAGATGGGCGCGAGCCACCTGCTCTCGTACCAACAGCCCAGAATGCGACTGGCTCCGGGCATCTCAAGCGTAAATCGGTCGCTCGCACGCCGCCTCCTCGCAAGCGTGCCGCCATCAGTTTTCCTGCCAATGACGACGTCACTGAGGACGATAAGAGCAGTAGCAGCAGTGACGCACGAACACATGATGAGGTCTTGAACATCTCCGACATCTCAGATGGGGACGGCTCTGGCCTTGAAGGGGGCGGGGGCCGAGAGGCCACAGCCGTCCATGGAGGACAGCCTCTTACTTTCAGACACACTGCAGGTCCCTTTTTCGGATGCTCCAACCCTGGGCACTCGCTCGATTCCGTATGACATACGCACCTTGGAACCCGATCCGAGCCTTCTCCGGGGCAATCAGGCGGCAAAATAACAACGAGGTGGCCACGGGCCTGGGAAGAGGTGACTCAGGATCAGGGGCGGGCAACGGAGGTAGTGAGGCAATAATGGCCTCGTGTACCTACTCGGTCTCCTTGTGAAATATCTCCTGGTCTGAGTCTGCCATCTGCTGTTGCAACTATTTATAACAACTATTACAAATCACATCCATCATTCAGGATCGCCTTGATCTCAATACGTTGCCACCGCTGCAGTGATACGCTGTACATACGAAAGTGCGCAGCAATATCTTTCCCAGCGCACAACCTCTCGCTTGAAAATACCAAGGGTGCAGAGTCATGGCACAAAAGACCACCACTGACCTAGTTAGCCCAGCAGTGCGTAATATCGGGCACACGTGAGCCCAGGGTTGCATATATGCTCATCGACGCGGAAGCAAGACTTGCAATACAAGACCAAGCGATATGCACACTGTGTTACATATGTAGTCATAAAGAACATGGCCATTCTCCCACTCACGCCGGCGAGTGCCTCTTGTCCGCGCTCCACTCCGGCGTGCTCGCCACCTGGGAAGTGGGATCAGAGGCGAATGATAGAGCGCTAGGACCAAGTCAAGCTGAACCTACCCTCCCTGGCCAGGTCAGAGATCGCTGTCGCGAAATTTCACTTGTCTCGCCGTGTTGATGCCATGGATCACAGCGGCATGGCTCTGAAAGTGGGATATGCTACTCAGATCAAGGTCACAGATCGGGCAGTGTGTCTTCTGCTCATCCCGGACGGCATTCAAGTGCTCCATCGCGAAGTGCCTGCTTACCCCCTGAGAGCTAGAGTAGTTGCGGCAGTACTGGACAATCATGATGTCATCTGGAGGCAGACGGAGAGCTTTGCTAACGCTATGGTAATCTCCGCCAGTCTCGCTGAGAAGAACGGAGTTCCTCAATGCCTCCGTATCGATCCCACCAGACTGTTATAGCTCGGGGATGCTAGGCGGCGGCTTCGCTTCGGGCTTGGTCGTGAGAGGCTCTTCCACCCCGCAATATCCCATGAGTGCCATCACGGCCTTAGCTCGGCGGACGTGCTGTGCCTCGAGATCATTGACAAGCGGGACTGTGAGCGCCTCGATGACCTTCCTCTGAGCTGTGCTCATCGGGCGTGAGCGCTGGGAGTGATGCTCCGCGCTGACTGGCTGCATGCATTCCTGCCCTAGCATCTGCAGTTGGATTTTGATTGCAGCTTGCTTGTCAGCGCGGTTGAGGTAATGCTTCTGGAAGGTGTCGGACAATGGGGCATGGCCCATCATCGGGCTCCTCAAGGAGTCGCTAAAATTGGCTGATGTGGTCAGTATATGGAAAAAATGAGAGATTAGTATACATACTAGGCTGGTTCATTTTAGGGTTATTATGCTTATTGCCAACCATAAACCGAAGATTGTAGTAACTTGTGTTGGATTTGAAACCCGTTAAGTTTCCAAGATGCCTGACCAACTTTGTCATCATGTTATTCGTGATCGCCACCTTGGTTAACATCTCGTAGCTGGCCACAGTCTTCTCGGCCTGGCGGAAAAGGGGGACATTGCGAAGCTTTTTCTTAAGCGTAAGCCGCAGCTCATTCGAGCCTGGGTGGATTTGTAGTTTATCGAGGGCGTGTATGTCATCGTTTAGGTGCTCGGTAGAAAATGCACGGCACTGGAGTAGCATGGCTAGCATGAAGACGTGGGGGCTGAGTAGTAGGCTAGGATCAAAGATAACCTCTGGTAATGGAAAGGTGATCCTGTAGTAGTCAGTTCAGGAGGTAGGAGCCTGGGAGGTCCTTGACTTACGACTCTTTCTCGCCACGATAGGTCTTGGCTCTGTTGAAGGTGCACGAAATGACAAGATAGTTCGGCCCCCCATTTGGGTCCCGCATAAGAGAGATATGAACGTCACCAAACGTGAGTGCCAGGATTGCGGCGGGACGAGAGCTAGTAGAGGCGAGCAGGAGAAGGAACAAGACGACCAGAACACGTAACTCGCCCAGCTTGAACGCCTTCGCTGTCGTACAAAACGTGGTCTCGATCAGGGACTTGAGATCTTCCACTGACATGCACCGCTCGTTTCGCTTTTCCGTCTTCAAGCTGCGGCCGGTCTTTCTCATAGCCTGCGCTTGTTAATAGCAGAGATGAGAAAGAGATCAAAGAGGGACTCACATTAGCTACCTTGCTGATATCTATCACAATAGGAATATTGGCTAGCATCTGCCGCTTGTAAAAGGTACGAAACCCATGCCAGAAGGTCATGAGGGTGCTCTTCGACCGGATGCCGCCACGTCCCGTTCTCTGATCCACGGCCCAGAACAGGAAGTCGTAGACAGTCTTGAAATCGAGCTCCTGAAGGCGATTCTTCCAGCGCCTAGTGAGCAGGATCTGGTGGCAAAACCTATCTAGTTTAGTAGCGCACCGGAAAGAGAATACTACAAGTGACATACTGCCTCCACGTGTTCTGAACACGGTGGATGTAGACATGAAAGGGTCGGAGGTTACCCTCGTACGGGGCTTCGTCAGAGCTTTCCTCAGCTCCAGTGTGAGTGTCCCTAGACTCCCTATCTATGGACGATGCTCTATACTCCGAAGCAGATGAGGCCTCGTCGGAACTTTCCAGGGCACTGGTGACGGCGTCGTCGGACTCGTTCACATGGGCTAACGCCCTGGACGTTGCCGCGGGTGGCGACGCAGAGTCCTGTCGAGAGGTCTGACTGCGCATGTTGTATGTGGCATGAATTTACCGGCAAAAGAGACAAGTTGGCGGCCTGGGTGATGCAAGAGCACAGGTGTCAAACAGGTTTGTCGCGAAATCTTTATGAATGCGGAGATTCGCCGGTTGAAATGGAGGATTTACCGTGCACGGACTACCCGCACAGACCACCCTTGATTATATGACCTAACCCTTAACGTTACTAGAATGCCCTTTATTATTATAATTATCAGCGCCTTATGCAGCTTTTATTAATATAATATAAAATTTTAAAACCTTTTTTAAATATAAAAGTAATTAAAAACTTATAATTATAATATTTAAATTATAATGATTATTAATTAATATATTTAATTTTATAATATTTATTTTAAAAACATTATATTATTTTTATTATACTTATAAATTAAACTTTTAGCTTTTAAAGCTATAATTTTAATAATTATTTAATTAACTTAAATTATTTTAATTTATATTATTATTATTATTAAAAAAATTAAAATAATACCTTTTTATTTCTTATTATTTTTAATATTTTTTTTAACTTAAATAAATATTTTATATTCTTTTATTTATATATTAAAGTTAATTTTAAAGTTAATATAATAATATAAATAATATTTTTCTTTCTTTATATTTTATTTAATAAAATTAAAACCCTTAACCTTTATTAATATAATAATATTAATTACTTTAATATTATTTATTTTTTTATAAAAATATATCTTTATTTTTACTTTATTACCTTAAGCTTAATTAATATTATTATATTTTAAAGCTTTTTAATTAATTAAATATATATTATAAACCTTATTATTAATAATACTTTTAATATAATATATTTATTTATTTAATAAGTCGTTATTTATATATTAATATTATTAATTATTATTATATTATTTAATTTAATATAGCTAATTACCTTTTATAAAGCTATTTTAATAAATAATTAGCTATATTTAAATTTTATTTAAGTTAATTTATATTTATTATATTAAAAAAAGGGCGGCTAAGTTATTAAAATTAATAAGCTAACTTTAATTTTAAATAATAATTACTTATCTTTATTATTATTTATTAATCTGCTATTAATATATTTAAATATAATTATTAATAAGCTTATTTAACCTTTATTTATATATATATTAAAGTAATAATAATATAAAAAAATAATAATAATTAATAAGTTTTTATAATATATATATAAAAAAAAAGGAGTAATTTAATATAATATTATATAATATTAATAAAAAATATATATAAATTATTAATAAGGTATATATTTTTTATCTTAATATTACTTTATATAATAACTTATTTTTACTTTTTATCTTATTATTTATAATAAATTATATTTTATATATTATTTTTATATTTATCTTTATATATCTTTTTTAATTCTATTTATATAATTCTTTTAAGCCTTTTTAATTTATAATATAGCTATTATCTTTTTATTTATTTAAAGAATATTTCTTTAGCTTTTTATATTAAAGGGCTTTTATTATATATAATATATTATTTTTTTAATATAAAAGGAAATAAAAAGTATTATTTTATTAATAATAAGCTAAAAATTAATTTATAAATTTTTAAAAATTAATTTATTAATATTAATTTTATAATAATAAATTTTATTTTATATATTATTAATAAAATAAAAGCTTATATTAACTTTCCTTTATATATATATAATATTTATAATTTATTATTTATTTAAATAATAATTATTATTATAATATAATATTATTATATTTAAATACTTTAAGTTTTAACCTTTAATTTCTTAAAAAGCTTATATTATCTTTTAGCTTATTTTATTTTATTTTTATTTTTTTTTATATTAATTATTAAGTTTTAATTAAATTATATATAAAAAAAAAGTATAATATTAATAATATTACTTTTTATAATTATTAATAATAAATATTTTATAAAATATAAATAATTAAATATAAATTAATAAAGATAATAATATAATTAAAAATAAAATTAAAAATAAAAGGATTAAAAAAAGCTATTATTTAAATATATAATATTATATTAATAAGATTATTAATTTAATATAAAGAATTAAATCTTTATTTTTTATTAATATTTTATATTTATAATTTATTTATTTTAATATAAAGTTTAAGCTTTAAAGTTTATTATTATTTAAAAATTAATTAACCTTTAATTTCTTAAAATTTTAATTTTTATAAAAGCTATTTTTAATAATTAAAATATAAAAAAATAATTATTAATTAATATCTTTTCTCTTTATATTTTAATTTACTTTATTATATTTTATTATAAAGTATTTATCTTTATTAAAATATAATATAAAATTAAGAAATATTATAATAATAATATATAAATATATTAATTTTAAATAAATTATAATAATATTAATATTTAATAAAAAGCTAAAGTTAAATTTAAAAAGTTATAATTTTTATTATTTAATATTTAAAAATTTAAAAATCTTTTTAAATATAAAGATATATAAAATATTAAAATATATTTATTTTTATTAAAGCTTATTTTTATTTTAAATAAATTTAATAAAAATTTAAATATTAATATCTTATAAATATTTAAAATTAAAATAAAGTTAATTTCTTTTATTATAATTATAATTAACTTTATTTCTTATATTAATATATTAAGAAATATAATTTTAAATTATAAAATAATAAAAACTTTATATTAATTTATTTAATTAATTATTTTAAAATATTAAATAATAATAATAAAATTATTAAAATATAAAAGAATTATATATTAAAAGCTTTAAAAAATTAATTTTATATTTATTTTTATTCTTATATTTTTATTTTATCTTTATTATATTATTATTTATATATAATAATTTAATAATATAAATTAAAATATTTATAATTTATTATATAAAAACTTAATTATAAATATTATTAAAATAAAAATTATTTTTAAAAATATAAATCCTTTAATTTAATTAAATATTTAAATTATAATATAATATTATAAAATAAATATACTTTAATATATTATTTATAAATAAAATATAAAAGTTATAATTAAATAATTTTATTATTATTTATTATTATTATTAATTATATATAAAATATATATTTTATTATTAATAAAAAGATTATATTATAAATTACTTTAAAAATATATTATATTAAATTAATTTAAAATTAATTATATTTAAGTTTTCTTTAATTTAAAAATTATAAACTTAATAAATAAATTAAATATTATTTATAATATTTATATTTATTTAAAATTAATTAAAAGCTAGATTTAATTAAAATTTTATATATTTTTAAATTAATAATTTAAATATAATTAAAGTTAAAAATATATTTTAATTAAAATTTAAAAGTTAATAAATTATAATAAAATTATTAATAAAAATAATAAATTAATATTTTAAATTATTTATTTAAAATAATATATTTTTCTTTTATAATTAAAATAATAAGCTTATTTTATAATTATATATATTATTTATAATAATTATAAATTATAAATAATTTAATAATAATAAATATTATAATTTATAATATTTTAAATATTTATAATAATAATAATTAATATTCTTAATATATATATTTTATAATAACTTATTTATTAAAAATAATAAATTATATCTTTATATATATATATTTATAAATATTTATTTTTATTAAAGTTATTATTTTAATTTTATAAATTATTTTATAATAATTTTAAAAATATATTAAGTTTTTAAATATTACTTTTAAATAAATATTATATTTAATTAATATATTAAATATATTAAATAATAATATAAAATATATATTAATAAAATATTATATATATTTATTTAATATTATATAAATATAATAATATTTTTAAATATTTAAATTATTTAATATTAATATTAATACTTTTTTAATATAAATAAAGTATTTAATAAGCTTTTAATTATTTTTAATTATAATAATTAAATTCTTTATTATTTTAACTTATTTTTAATAATTAAATATATATAATTTATTAAATAAGCTTTATTTTTATATTTATATAATATTTATAATTAAAGGCTTTTTAATTAAATAATATATTATAAATATTTTAATTATATTTATTTTTTATTATAATTAAGCTTTAAGGTTATTAATAAAAAGTATATAAAAAGCTTTAAATATTTTAGCTTAAATAAAGCTTATTAAATAAATAATATAATTATTAATTTAAATAAAATTAAAGCTTTTCCTTTAAAGCTAATATTTAATATCTTTTATAATTTACTTAATAATTTATTTATAATATATCTTTACCTTAATATTATATATAACCTTTTTCTTTATTATCTTTAATATAAATAATACTTTCTTATAATTAAAATATTATATAAAAATATACTTAATTTCTTTTATTAAATATTATATATAAATATTTATTTTTAAAATAATTATAAATTATATAAATATTAATTTAATTAGCTAATAATTACTTTAATTATATTTATAATTAATAACTTATTTAATAAAGTTTTATTAAAGCTATATTATTTAAAAGATTATATAAATATTTATAAAGAAGTTATAATTAAAATAATATTATTAAAATATAATAAATTATATTTTATAATTAAAAATAAAATTATATATATTTTTATTAATATTAATTAAATTTTAATTAATAATATATAACTTTATAAAAAGATTTTTAATTATATATTATTTTAATTAAGATTATTATTTATTATATAATATAAGTTATAATAAATTATATTAATTTTAAATTTTATTAGCTTTTTAATTAAATAAACTTAATTCTTTATTATATTATTAATAATAAGTTTATTAAAAGTCTTTAAATTAATTATTATATTCTTAATTTTATAAAATATAAGTATATTATAAAGCTTCTTTTTAATTTAAAGTAATAATTATTAATTATTATTATAAATATTTATTTTATTAAATATCTTAAGGTAATTATTAAAGCTTTTAATATAAAAAGTATAATTATAAAAAAAAATAATAAATAAGAAAATATATAAGCTTAGAAATAAACTTAAATTATATATAATCTTTAAAAATAAATAAATATAATTAAAGAAAATTAATAATAATAAAAAATAAATTAAAAGCTTAATATATATATCTTTCTTTTTATAATATTACTTTATAAAAATTATTATAATATTTATTATTAATTAATATAAGCCTTTATTTAAATTTTATATAAAAATAACTTTAAAATTATTAAAATAAAAAATTAAAATAAAAATAAATTATAATTTAATAAATATAAATAAAAATAAAAATAATATAGCTAAAATATATTATTTATTAAACTTAAAGATTATTTTTATTATTTATAATATAATTTAAATTTAATATTTTAAATCTTTTAATATTATAAATTAATTTAATTATTTTTAATTTAATTAATAAAATTTAAATAATTTTATAAATATTTAAATATATTAATAAGATTTTATTTTAATTAAAAAAATAAAGTTAAATTAATATTTTTATTAACTTATTAAAAATTATATTATTAATATTCTTTTTATTTATTTCTTTTTATAAATAAGTTAAAAATTATATTAAAATATTATAAGAAATTATTTTTATTAAAGCTTTTTTAATTTAATTATTTTCTTTTTATATTAATTTAAAAATTAATTTAAAAGATATAAATATTATAAAAATTAATTTATTTTAAAATTAAATTAAATTATTAATATATAAAATTATTTTATAAAATTTAAATATAATAAGCTTTAATTATTAATATATAAAGGAATAAATATATAAAGATTATTATTTATTATAAAATTTAAGTATTTTAAATATTTTTAAAGTATATATTTTATATATATAATTACTTTCCTTTAAAGTCTTATTAATATCTTAATAATAAATAATAAACTTAATATTATTATTAAATAAAATTAATTTTTAATATTAATATTAAAATCTTTAAAATTAAAATTAAAAGTTTTTTAAATTAAATTATTATAATTATTTATTTATTTTTAAAGAGTTTTATTATTAAGCTTAAAGTTAATATTATTATTATTATTATTATTATTATTATTATTATTATTATTATTATTATTATTATTATTATTATTATTATTATTATTATTATTATTATTATTATTATTATTATTATTATTATTATTATTATTATTATTATTATTATTATTATTATTATTATTATTATTATTATTATTATTATTATTATTATTATTATTATTATTATTATTATTATTATTATTATTATTATTATTATTATTATTTTTTATTAAAAATCTTAATAAGCTTATTATATTTAATATTAATATTTTTTATTATTTATATTAATATATAATATTTAAAACTTAAAATATAATATAATTTAATTTAATAATAAATATAATAAATAAAAAGCTTTTATTTAATTTATTATAAAAAGTAATTTAAAATTAAAAATTAATTTAAAAATTTAAAATCTTTTTATTTTTAAGAATATTAATTAACTTATAATTTTTATTAATTAAGCTTTATTTTTTATTATAAGAAAATATATTAAATATTAATAATAAAATTATTATAATATTAAGCTTAAAATAATAATTTAATATAGTTAATTTATATTAATATATATATAATTTATATAACCTTTAATACTTTTAATTATTTTTATTATTATTTAAAAAATAATAATTATATAATTAAATATTTTATTATTTATTATTTATATTAAATTAAAGCTTATAATAAAAATAGCCTTAATTATAATTGCTTATTTTAATATATAAATTATATTAATTATATATAATATATATATATATTATTATTATTATATATATTATATATATAATAATTATAAGATTATTTAATAATTCTTAATATAAATTTTAATTATATAATATTAATTTTATTTATAAAATATAAAAGATTTAAATAATTATATTTAATTAAAAATAAAATAATTTTTAAAAATATTAAAATATATTATTAATAAATATTATTAAGTTTATATTATAAATAAATTAATTAATAATAATTAATTAAAAAAATATTAATAAAATAAATAATAAAATAATAAAATAGCTTATAAAGATAGCTAAGTTATTAAAATATATTAAAAAGTAATTTAATATAATAAATTATTCTTAAGCTTTAAATAATAAATATCTTTATATAATTATATATAAAATAATTAAGTAGCTAGAATAAATATAAATATTAAACTTAGATATAAATATATAAGATTATTAAAAAATTATTACTTTAATAATTACTTTAATAATTAATAAGGTTTATATAAAAACCTTATTATATATTAATTTAAGTTAGCTATAAACTTTAAGATTATATTAAGTTTTTATTAATTATTACTTTTAATATATAAATATTATATTTAATTAAAACTTTTATTTTAAAATTTTAATATTATTAATAAAATAAGTTTATTATTTTAATTTATTTAAATTAATTTTTAAGCTTTTTATTAAATAAATATTTCTTATTATATTCCTTATAAATTAACTTTACTTTTTATATTTATAAAATTATTTAAATTATTTATTTTATTTATTTATTTTATTTATTTTATATTAAATTATATAAAATAAAAATAATTACTTTATTTATATTAATAAGCTTTATAAATTTATTATATATAAAAATTAAAATAAAATTAATTATATATTAATATAATATATAAATTTATATTTTATTATATTATAAATATAAATAATAATAAATATTAAAAAAATTAATTATTTATATATTTATTTATTTTAAATAAGGATTTAATACTTTATAAAATATATATTTATAAAAAGTTTTCTTTATTTATTATTTAATATTTAATATAATTAAATTAATTAATCTTTTATAAATATAAAATAATCTTAAAAATTATAAATTTATAATTATAATATTATATATTAATTATAAAATTTATTTAAATAAATTAAAAGCTAATTTATATAATATATTTATTAAATTTAAATAATATAATTAAGGTTATTTAAAGCTTAGTTATTTAAATTTATATATATATATATAAGCTAATTTTTAAATAATTTTATTAAATATTAATTTTAATTTTAATTTTATTTATAAGTAATAATTTATATATTTAATATAAATTAAGTAAATATAAGTATAAATATTATTTATTTATTAATATTTAAAGTTATTATAATTTAATTAAAATAAATTAATAATATAATATTAATCTTTTATAAATAAAAAGGCTTTTTAATTAATTTATATATATTTCTTTAATTCTTTAATTTATATAAGCTTAATTTATTATTTTATAAATTTTATAAATATTTAAATTTAATAGTAGTTTAATATTATAACTTTATTTTCTTTTAAATTTAAAATATTAAAAATATTAAAGTAAATTAAAGCTTAATATATTTATAAAATATAGCTTTATAAAGATATAAAAAGATTATTAAAAAAAATATATTAAATTTATTTTATAATAAATATTTATATCTTTTATATTATATAATATAATAAATAATTTTTAATATATTATAATAATATTAAGTTTTAATTTTAATATTTATTATTATATATTTAAAATAATATTTATTTATAAGTTAATAATATAAAATATTATATTAATTTATTTTAAATTAAAAAGCTTACTTTATATTAAATATAATAATATTTTAAAGCTAATTTAAATTAATAAATAATATTTTAAAAGTCTTAATATTAAATATAATAATAATTTAAAGAATATTATTAAAAAGATATTTATATTATTAATTTAAATATTAATATTAAATAAGTTTATTATATTAATATTAAATAATTAAAAAATATAAAGAAAAATAAAAATATTATTTTTTATTTATTTATTTTATTTATATATTTTATTATAATTTTATTTTATTTAATTATTATTAATATAATTAAGTATATTATAATAATTAATTAATATATTAATAAAATTCTTATATTTAATAATATTATTTTATTTTAATATTTATATAATATTTAATAATTAGCTTTAATTTATAACTTTTTAATATTATAAGCTTTTATAAAATAATTAAATAAATTATAAAAATAATTATTAAAAATCTTATATATATTATTATATAATTATATTTTAAAATATTAATTAATATTTATAAAATAAAAATATAATTTATTCTTTTTATTAAACTTAATTTATTTATTATTATTATTAATATATAACTTATTTATTTAATTATATTAAATTAATATTTATTTTATTTATTTATATATAATTAATATTATTATTATTATATATACTTAATTATTTTTATTATATTAAAATAATATAAAATTTAAATTAATATAATAAGTTATAATATTTATTAATATAATATATAAATTTTAAAGATATTTTAATTTAAGAATAATTTAAAATTAAAAATAATAAAAATATATTATAAAAAAAGATTTAAAATTAAAAACATACTTAAAAATATAATATTAAAATATTTTAATATTATTTATTAAAGTTCTTTTTTTAATTATTTTTAATTTAAATTATAATTAATTTTAATTTTATTATTTAAAATAATTTAAATTTATTTTAATAAATATATAGCTTTTTTAAAAAGTAATATTAATATAATATTAATATATTTTTAAATTAAAATTAAATATTAATAAATAATAATAAAATAAATTAATTATTTTATTTAAAGCTTAATTCTTTTATATTCTTATAATAAATATTAATTATATAATTATAAATAATAATATTTTAATTAATTATTATTTAAATAATAATAATTTAATTATATTTTAATTTATTAATATTATTTTATTTAAAGCTTTTTTATTATTAATTATTATAAATTAATTTTATTTTCTTAAATTAATTATATTTATAAATAAACTTAATAATTATTATAAAAAAAGTTTATATAAATAAAATATTAATAAATTACTTTCTTTTTTAATATAAAATATTATAAATTATTAATAATTAAATATTTTTAATTATAATAAATTATTTAAAGAAAAAGTTATTTTTAAATTAATATATTATTTTTATATTAAGATAATTAAATTATAATATTTTATTTATAATTAAAAATAATTAAAATTTATAATAATATTATTTAATTTATAAATATTATTATTAAAATTATTTAAAAAAATTAAATTAAAATTAAATAAATAAAAATAATAATATATTATAAAAGTTAATACTTTTAATATATAATTTAATTAATATATTTTTATAAAATTATTTAAAATATTTCTTTTTAAAATATCTTAATATTTTTATTTTTATTATAATATATTAATTATAATTTAAATTATATATAAATTAAAACTTATATAATCTTTTAAATTTTAAAAGAAATTAAAAATAATTAAAAATATATATTTTTAATATTAAAAAAATTATTAATATTTAATTTTATTTAAAAAATATAAAAATATAATAAAGAGATTAACTTTATTATATAAAATTAATATAAATAATATATTTTTTTATTTTCTTTTAACTTTTAAATATAAATAAATATTTAAAGTAAAGCCTTTAAAAACTTTAAAGAAATTTTATATTTATTATATAAAAAATATAATATTTATAAATATTATTTATTATTTATATTATTAATTTAACTTATAATAAAAGTTAATTTTAAAGAAAAAATATCTTATTATTTTTATTAATAAATTTAAGATTTAAAGTATTATTAATAATTAAGTTTTAAATAATTTTAAAAAGGCCTTAATAATTAAATAAGCTATTAAAACTTTTTACTTAAAATATCTTATATATATAAAAAGCTATAATATATTCTTTACTTTTTATTTTAAATTAAATATTATTTTTTATTTAAATTAAGTTAAATAAAGATAAATAAAAATCTTAAAATAAAAAATAATCTTTTTTATATTTTCTTTTAATTAAGAATTTTAATATTATTATTATTATAATATTAATCTTTAATTTTAAAAGCTAAGCTTATTTTAATATTATATTATATAATAATAAAAAGTAATTAATTAAAACTTACTTTATTATATTAAAAATAATTTTATTTTTTATAATAATTTTTATTAAAACTTAATTATTTATTATTTTTTAAATTATATTAATTTAAATATTAATATAAAATATAAATATAATTTTAAAAAAGAAAGTTTATTAATAAAAAATTAATTAATATAATAATTTATTTATTTATAATAAGCTTTTTATTAATTAAAGTAATTAAAGAATTAAATTTATATATATTATTAATTTTATTATAATTATTTAAATTATTTAAATATTAATAATTAATATTAAGTTAAATTTAAAAAATTTAAATAATAAAGCCTTTCTTTTTAAAAATAATTAATTTAAAAAAAAAAAAATTAAAATTAAAACTTAAAGTATTACTTTAATTAATAATATAAAATAATTTAATAATTATAATATAAAATAAATTAATTAAATAAGATTTAAAGGCTTATTATATTAAATATTATTTTAAAAAGTAATATTTAATATTTATAAAGTAATTTACCTTAACTTAAATATATTAATATATAATAATAATAATAAAAAGAAGTAGAAAATATATAATTTATATAATTATATATATTTTAATATTTTATTAAATAAATATTTAAATATAAATATATATTATATTATAACTTAATTATTATTATAACTTTAAGAATATTATATAATATATAATAATAATCTTCTTAGCTTAAATATTTTTAAATTATTTATATTTATTTTTTTATTTAATTTATTTAATTATATTATATTTAAATTTATAATATAAAAAGTAAGCTATTTATTATATAATTTAATATAATTTAAGCTTAAATTTAATTAAGAAAATATATATATTATTTATATAATAAATATATAAAAAATAAATATTTAATTATATTTTTTAATTAATATTATTTATAAAATTATTAATTTATTTTAATTTTATTATAATATTATTTAAATTAAGTTATTATTATATTTAATAAAGAAAAAATTAAGCTTTTTTATAAAAAGCTTTATATTATTTAATATAAATAATTTTATTAAGCTTATTATATTAATAATAAAATAATTTATAACTTATAAAAAATAAAAATTAAATTTTAAAATTAATTAAAGAAAACTTAATTTATTTATTTAATTTTAATTAATTTAAATTAAAGAAAGCTTTTAACCCTTTTTAAAAAATAATAAATAAAACATTATAATATTATTAACTTTAAAATAATAATTTTTATAAATAATAATATATTATCTTTTTAAATTTATAATTAATAAAAAATAAAAATATTAATATTAAATTAATAATAAAATATTAAATTTAATATTAATTAAAATTTAATATTAATAAAATTAAATAAATTTTATTTCTTATTATTTTATATAATATTAATATTAATATTAATTTTTAATATTTTTAATATTTTTAAAATTATAAATTAAAAGTTATAAATTAATTATATTTATATAATATATTTTTATATTTAATATTTATATTTTAAAATAATTATATTATTTAATAATTTAAAAATTATATATTAATTTATTTTATATTATTTTTATATTAATTTTTAATAAAGGATTATATTTAAAATTATTTTTAAATAATATATAATAAAGATTTTCTTAATATTAAAAATATATTAAAAAGTATAAATTAATTAATATATTAAAACCCTTATTTAAATACTAATAATATTAATTATAAATAATAAAATTAATTAATAATAATAATGTTTTTTTAAAAATAAAATTATTATAATTATTTATAATTATAATATATATAAATAATATATAAATAATAATATAAATAATTAAAAAAATAATTATATTATTATTAAGAATATTATAAATAATATAATAAATTTAAAAGCTTTTAAAAGCTTAAATTTAATTTAAAATAACTTATATTAATATCTTTATTTAAAATTAAAGAAATTAAAAGATCTTTAAATATAATTATATAATTAATTAAATAAAACCTTAAATAATAATATATTTTTAATTTAATATAAAGTATAAGCTTAAAAAATAAATAATATTATATATTATAAAATAAAGCTTTTTATTTATTTCTTTTTTTTAAAGCTTTTTTAAATTAAAAAACCTTTAAGTCTTAAATAAAATTATAATAAAAATATATATAATTCTTAATATTAAAAATATAAAGCTTTATTTATTATAATAATTTAATAAAAAAGGCTATAATATACTTTAATACTTTCTTTATATTATTATTATATATATTTATTAATATTTACTTAATTTAATAAATAAATATAATTTTAATTTTTAAAATAAAAATATTATTAAGAAAATCTTTATTTAATTTATTAAGTTTTTTTATAAAACCTTTATATATTTTATATTTTTTAAAGTTAAAATAAATATATTATCTTTATATATATATTATATATAAATATTTATTTAAAATTTCTTAAATATAAATATTAATAAAAAGCTAAAAAGTTATAAGATAATTTTCTTAATATAATTAATATTATTATATTTTAATTTATTAATTAATATATTTATATTAAATATTAAGAATATTTATAAACTTAAAAGTATTTATAAAAATATAATTTAATATATATTTTATAAAGCTTATTAATAATTTAATTTTTATTTTTATATAATTATATCTTAAAGTATAAATAATATTAATAATAGCTTAAAAATAATAATAATCTTATATAAGCTTTTTAATAACTTATTATAATTATAACTATATATCTTTTTTATAAATATATTAATATTTTTAAATTTAATAATATCTTTATATTTTTTTTTATTTTTATTAAATAAATTTAATAATATATTTAAGCTTAAGCTATTTATTTTAAATTAAAATATATTTATAAGTTATAAATTTAATTATATATTTAATTTAAAAAATACTTAAATAACCTTAATATAAAGAATTTTAAAATTTATAAAATAAATAATATATTAAAGAAACTATTTAATAAATTAAAAAGTAAATTTTAAATTTTAATTAAAATATTTTAATTAATATTTATTATAATACTTTAATTAAAAACTTAAGAATTAAATATAATAATAATTTATAATAATATATAATTATAAGAAGATATTTAAGCTTATAATATTATAATTAAAACTATTATTATATTATTATATATAAATATATAATTATTTAAAATAAAGATTATTAATAATAATATATTATTATATAATAAAATATAAAGTTACTTTAATATTATTATTAAGTTATTTTTATATAATATTAAATTTTTAAAGATATAAATAATATAAAATAATATATAATTATATACTAACCTTTATATTAATAATAAAGCTTATAATAAAATTAAAATAATTATTAAATAGCTAAAAATAAAGCTTTAAATTAATATTTAATTATTTTAAAATTAAGTTTTTAATTTTATTTATATTTAAAATAAATTAAATACTATTAAAATTAATTTAAATAATTTATAAAAAACTTAAGTTATATTTATAAAATAAGCTAAGCTATAAATAAAATAAAATAATTATTTAAGTTTAAAATATTTAATATTAATAATATAAAATTAAAGATTTTATAAAATATTATTTCTTTATATAAAGTAATTTTATATTTAATTATTTAATTTTTTAAAAAAAAATATATCTTTTAATAAAAAAGCTTTAAAAGTAATTAAAGCTTATTTTCTTTATACTTTAAAGAAATATATTATTATAACTTTTAAATATATATATATTTAAGTATATAATAAGCCTTTTTATTTAAATATAATTAAATAATTATTTTAATTTTAATTATATTAAATATTAAAGTAATTTTAATATTTAAAATTATAATAAAATAATATTTTTTATTATTTAATATTTTTATATTTTATTTTATTATTATAATTATTTTATTATATTATTATTAATTTTTAAATAAAAAGAAATAATTATAAAAAATAAAAAAAAAGTTAAAATAATATTAAAATTATTAAAATATTAAAATAAAGCTTAAATATTATTTTATTAATTTAATAAATAACTTTAATTTATTATTAAAGTTAAACTTAAGTAACTTAAAGTTATTTAATAAATTTAAAGTTTTAATATTATTAATATAATAATAATTATTATTTTTTTCTTTAATTTTTATATCTTTTTTATTTAACTTATTATTTTAATTTAATATTTATTTAAAAAAGGTTATTATTTAAATATCTTTAATTATACCCTAGCTTTTTTTATAATATAATAATTATTATATTATTTATATAAGCTTTTTTATAATCTTTTTAACTTTAATATAATTCTTTATAATAAGAATAATTTTAACTTAAAAATAAATATTTTATTTTTATTTTTATTATTATTATTATAATATTAAATTAATATTTATAAGCTTTAAATAATTTTTAAATATAATTATAATATTATAAGATATTAAGCCTCCTTTATAATAATTATTAATATAAAGTTAAAAACTTTTAATTTTATTATCCTTAAGAATCTCTTAAATAATATAATTATTCTTATATATAAGCTTAAATCTTTAAATTAAAGTATATTAAATAAAGTAATTATATTAATAAATTAAATAAAAATTAATATTAAAATAATTTTAATATTTAAATTATATATTTAAAAGCTTTTATATATATATATTATATATAAACTTATTTTAAATAAATATCTTAATTAAAATATAATATATAAAGTAAATATATTAATATAATAAATAAAAATATATATTAAGATATAAATAATACTTATATTATTTATCCCTTAGCTTTAAGTTATAAGTATTATAAAAAATAAATAAAGCTTAAATTATATAACTTTTAAATATATAATTAAAGTAAATAATTAATATATTAATAAAATAATATAAATAAAGGCTAAAATTATAATTATAATATTAATATTAAATAATAATTTCCTTTATATAAAAGCTATATTTCTTTTTATTATTAAATATTTTATTTATATACTTTTAAGTTTATTTATTTTTAGCTTTATATTTATTTATATATATTTATATATATTATTTCTTATTATTTATTTTACTTTATTTATTATTTATATACTTATAAGATATATTTATTTTATAATTAAGAATTAAATAATTAAGTTTATATATTTATAAAGATTTAAATTTAATTTATATATCTTAAAAGATATTATAAATAAAAAAAGACTATTTATAATCTTTAAATTTCTTTACTAAGCTAAAATAATAATAATTATCCTAATAAGATAAGAGACAATATAAGTTATAAGCAATTACAGTTAAATTCGCTATATATAACCTTAAATAATAATTATTTAATCTTTTATAAACTAGTATTATATTAAAAGCTATTAATTCGCATTAAAACTCTTAGTGTTAAACCATGCCCTTTTATGCTAGCGCTATTAAGCTAGTTTAATACCATTAAGCACTATATTTAAATGCCTTCACTATATAACTTAGGCCTTTAAATACAAATTGTTTAAAATAAATAATATAAAGCTACTATCTTTTAAAAAGATCTATCTCTACTTTTATAAATGTATAATAATCATAGCCTTACTCCTTTATACTGTAAAACTATTTAAAGATAATTATTTAGCTAAGACCCTTTAAGAATAATCATTTAACTTATTAAATTAATATAAAAATTAAAACTATTTATAAAATAATTTAACCTAATGTATATAATTATTAATCATTAAGCATATTTATAACTAACGTTGAAATAAATTAGTAAAATAAATATACTTTATTATTTTAAATATAAATAAAATAGCCTGATAGAGTTAAGAATAGCTATAATAATAAATATTAAATATAATAAGCAAGTTTTTCTTAAAATAAAGATAATTTTAAGTAATAACTTAAACCTAATTATATCTGAAATAATTAATGCATTTATAATTATATTTAAAAGCTATAAGATTTATTTTAAAGATATTAAATTCTTTATAAACGCTAAAATAAGGATTATAAATAAAAAGATAAATAATAAAAAGAGAAAAAGGCTAGAAAAGTTTTTTAAGAAATATAAAATAATTAAGAAAAATTAATAATATATTAAATTCTATTTATAAATAATTAATAAAATAATTATAATTTAATAAATATAATTATAAAAATATAATTATAGGTCTTTAGTTATCCTTATATTTAAGAGGGGGATTATAAATAAAAAAAGATATTAATATTTATTTTTATTTTAAAGGTAAAGGCTTTTAATATATTAGTTATTAAAATAAATATTAAGATATAATTTATAATAAATAATTTATTTTTTATATTATTTTAATATTTAAATTATAAATATATATAAAGTTTATTTTTATAAGCTTTAATCTTAATTTCTTTTTTATTTATATTATTAATATTATAAATTATTCTTAGGATTAAATATATTATATAATATTTAAAAGGATTATAAATATAAGTATTATTTTTTAAATTTATATTTAACTTAAGAATAATATTATATTATTTAATATAAGTATTAATATTATATTTATAATTTAAAATAATATTATTAAAAATAATATCGCTATTATAATAAGTTTATATATTTATTAATATTATTAATAAAAATAAAGGTATTAAGTATATAATAAAGGATTATAGCTTTAGCTTTTAATAAAAATTATATTTAATATAATTCTTATTATTATTTAATAATAAATAATTTAAAGGCTAGCTTATTTTAAATAAGTAATTATTATTAAATATAATATCGTTTTTAAAAGGTTAGAAATTAATATTTAAGAATTTAATTTAATATTAAAACTTAATTTTTTATATTATTTAAATATAAGGAGTATATAAGGGTATAATATTAATATATAAATGCTAAGCAATAGCCTTATAAAATAATAAAGCTTAATTATTTAATTTAATAATTTTATTATAATAATAATACTTTAAATTTATAAGCTAATAACTTTAATTATATTTTTATAAAATTATTACCTTTAATATTTATAAAAATAATAATAATATAAAAGTATTAAGCTTATTATATAAAAAGCCTTATAAGTATTAATTACTTTATAAATATTTATTATCTTTTTTATACCTTTTAAGTTATTAATAATAAGAAATTAAAAATTAATAATATTAAGATTTATTAATATCTTAAATTATATATAAGAGTATATTATTATATAACTTAATAATTTATATAATAAAATATAATAATTAAATTTTAAGCTTAAATATAAATACTTAAATATTAAGATTATATATTAAGCTTTAATAATAATTTAAAAAAATATTAATAAATCTTTAATTAAGATTTTAATAAATATATATAATATTTTATTAAAATAATTATTATATAATAAAAGCTTAAAATTTAAAATTACTTTATTAAGAAATTTATAAATATATAATAAAACTTATAAATATATTTAAAAGCTTTTTTATTTAATTATATTATTAAAATATTTTTATAAAATTAAACTTTAAATTATATATAATTAAGGGTAGTTTATATTTATAATTTATAAAAAGTAAATTCTTTATTTTAATAAATATAAATCTTTATTTTCTTAAATATATAATAAACCTTATATATAATTATATTTTTCTCTTTATTAAGAATTATATTCTAGTCTCTTTCCTAAACTCTTTCTTATTATATATTTTTATTAATTTTATTTTTTAAAGAGCCTTATGCTTATTTATGCCTCCGTGCGCTCCTTTCTATTCCTTATGCTTTTCTTACATTAAAGTCCCCTCCCTTAGTCTGAAGCAGTATAATAGAATGTGTCCTTTATTTTATTTTGGTGGCCCGTTTTCGCTCTTATTAAAGTGAAAATATTAAATGAATCTAATGGTAGAGAATAATACCTGTTGCTAGTAAAACTTTCATGTGAGCGGGAGAACTAAGGGAACAGATAGGGGCAGGGTTCCTGTGCTTTCAAAGCACGGCGACTTCATGCATTGGGCATCATCGTCTCACCAGCCCAGTTGATCTCACCAGGACTGACCTTGGCTGTATATGAAAATCGATGTTCTCTCTGCCAGCAACAAAGGCACTGAACCGATAAAGGTAAGATCCATTTTGAATGATGTATTTGAATCATTGTTCCGTAGACATTTATGCCTTATGGCTGGATCCAAGTGTGGGGACAGCTCGTAAACAATATACAGGCAGATCTAGGAGTTGTGTTACAAGTCTTGGTGTAATCGCTGCCTTGAATCAACGTATTTTGTGTCCTTGGAGTTTCTCAACCTGCAGTGGATGATCATGATTTCATTGTTGTTGTCACCAGCTTAGGCTTAAAGTGGCTGCTGCATTAGCTTTCAGATCGATCAGTCCTTTGCAAAAGATGAGGACCTATTGTTAACACATATCTTTATTAGCTGACTTGAACTACAAGGTCTAAGCTATTATCTCTTATCGCATCTGAAACTTACATCACCTGCCCCTCGCCCAAGAGCCCAGCACTTTTAGGAGAATTTCCTTACCAGGTAGATCCGATTGGGAGCTGCAACGGATTAGCAGAAAGACCTCGAGGAACAACAATCTTACCGACCATATAAAGGGGCCAATGTTCTGGGGGCATATTCCCAGTCCTCCTGTCAGCCTCTCTTTCCACCTCACTCCAGCCGACGACCTCCCACAACCCTCCCCCATCGGCAGATATTCTTTCAGAGCCCCATCTCTCTTCGCTCGTGTTGACGTGCGACGATTCCTTTTCCTTGTTGAGGAGAGTACATCATCACAGTAACACATCCGTTGCGACACAAAAGGTACTACTTACTTTACAACTCGGTACTATCTTCCCCGATCTAAGACCTCAGATAGCACACAAGCATTCACACCCATACACAGATATGGCACCGAAAGAGAGAGACAACGTGCTGGAGGCACAAACAGTCATCTGGTTCAAGCGAAAATCAAACCATGAACACGCAAAGCATATCCGCCAAGACGACGTCGACTTGTGCACCCGTTTCCTGAAGAACGCAACAGACAACTCGTGGAGTGACAAAGACCTAGACCGCACCACGCTTCAAGACCTAGGCGATGAGGCTGTGGGCCTGACCGACAAGTGGAAGGCAAAGAGCAGATCCTTGCCATCGTGGCTGGCTGCCTTCAGGAAGAGGGTTGTCCCGTCTGGTGTGGCTCTGCGAGATGACGAGCATGAGGAGGACGACGAAGAGGTCGGGAAAAGCCAGCAACAGGAGCAGGAGAAAGAACAAGACGAGGGCCCTGAGGTACCCATGCCCAGGAGGAAAAGTCATCAGGAGAAACAGATGGGAGCTCTCACCACGAGAAGCGCAGAATCCGAGTTTGTCGATGATACGGCACACCACGACGGCGAGGAGTTGGAGGAGGCTGGTCTCGAGCCGCACAGGGCCCAACACCGGCCTAGGCATGTCGACAATGACAACAGCAAAGAGGACAGCAACGCCAAGTCCGCCGCATTTGTCGATGGATCCCCACCTTTGCATCAAGATAAAGAGACATGGAGTGGCTCAGTCACCATGGGGTGGACGTGGCCGAAAAGGATCCAGAAAACCTTGGCCCAAGAACTGGCCGAAGACGAGCCTGAGCCTGCCCACCATCCTGACCATAAGGATGGTGGCGACGGAATATGGGGCCGGCTGACCGAATGTCTGAACAAGCTACGCCTGGCAACCAACTCGAGCCCTGACAAGGACTGGGGCCCTGTGCTGGACGAGCTGCATTCATTTGCCAACAACGTCGACGACATCGTGCGCCGTTACAACGTGCAAGAGGGACCAGGGGACACGCCTGGGGTTGCATCTGCCTCTGTCTCCGATTATATCTCTGACCCCTCCTTTGGTCATGAGAAGTCTACGTCCCAGCTCAAGCCCCGCAGGCCCACCGCCCCTCGAGCTGCCACCAGGTCAAACGCATCACCCCGAGCAACAGGACAAACCGGACAGCCCCAGTACTACACCCCGAATGTACCACGCAACGCCCTGTCTCGCCCGCTTGAGCCTCGTTCTTCGCCTGGTAGTCCCATGCAGCCCGTTCAAAGGCCGGGACGGTTTGGCCTCAGGGACCAGACGCCACAGAGCCCCCTTGTGAGGAGACAGGAGGTTCGAACCCGAGCCGGGGAGCCATCTCCGTCACCCAGAGCCTCCCCTGCTCTGGATTCGTTTTTCGGTGGGGTTTGGTAGATGGTGGGTAATAGACTCGACGGTGGCGGAAGGGACACGTATGAGCACATCTAAGGAATGGGGAGGGACATCTTTTATCCTTAATTCCTTTTTTTCCTCTCTAGCGTGGGTGTGTCTCCTTTTTCTTCATTCCAAAATTTTGCCTCTTTAGACGCCTCTGACTATAATCCCGGCTGAGGGGACTCCACCAGCATCTCCATCAGTAGCAGTATCAGCATCAGAATTATCGTCGTTATTCCCCATTTGCCTCATTGTTTGAGTCCCCAATTCTCCGGTGGCTGTAACGGGCCAAGCACTCAGAACTCAAAGGCGGGGCCAGCGAGAGTTGAGGGCATCTGGTGGCGGCGGCAATAGTGATGCAGGGAGTGGCAGCGGCAGTCACAGTCGAAGCCTCCACTGTGGTAGTGCGCCAAAGGAGGAGAGTATGTGTACAAGAGGCAGAGGTGGTGGTGGAAATCAAAGAAGAAGAGCTGGGTTCTGCCACCGCTGTTGGGATGAGATTGTATGACCAGGGTAGGATACCCAAGCACGTCAGCACGAGGCCAAACCCACCCCTGAAGAGACTGCGGGCCCAGCCAGGTAGGATGAATAACCATACCACCAAAGCAATGGCAACGATCACGGCCATGCCCGGGCGTCGGGAGACAAGGAGCCGGCAACAGCGCGATACAAGCCGCAACGTGCCCAGTAGCATAGTTCTGAGGTGCTCGCAGGTGCCGGACGTCTTTTTCTCTTCTTGATCATCCCGTGAGGGGAGGGTTTCTGAAGCCGCCTTTTGCTCCGACTGCTTTTGGGACGACTCCTGTCCGAAGTCGCATGGAAACGATGAGAGGCTCGGATATGAACAGAAGGTATTCCTTAATTTGGAATCGAACAAGTCACGTTCCAAACCAGTGTCTGAAGTGGTCGTGACGGCAGCATCTAGGTCCATTCCCCTGGGCTTCTTCTGCTCCAGCCCCCCTGGATGCGGCCATGCGCTGGTTGCTGCCAATTTACCAGCATTTGCATCCGCTGACAGAAGAGTAGGCGCACAGAGTGACAGGTACGCGTTCAAGGAGGAGTTGGCTGCGGCGAAAGCAGCGTCATCGGCATCCCCGTCTAGCGTGACTCGTGTGTTGGTGTGGTCACGGCCCTTGTCACACTTCTTGTTGGTGAACAAGGTCTCGGGACTAGCATGTGATGTTTCGGGCCTGTAAATATGATGTTGCTGTAGCAGAGGGTGTTGGCCATCAGATGACAGTGCAGCAAGCCTAGATGGTCGTCGCTGTGGATCTCGATGAAGCCAGTATAGACCTGGGCGGCTGTTACAGGGCTTTTCATCATTAGTGCTGCTGCTGTTCACTTCCTTGACTGTGCGGCACGAAGCCATGGGCGGTGTTAAGTTGATAGGCTTTTTGAGGGCGACATAAGAGCGAGAGTGACAGCCATTATCGTCCTGGCCGGGATTCGGGCTGGATGGGCGTAGCATTGTGGCATTCGAGAAGTATGGCGCAGGGTCGTGCTGTTTCTGAGTGCTGATGCATTCGGGCTTGTGTGTGTTTGTAGGTTGGAGATCCATTTTTAAGAATCCCCAATTCAGTTGAGACACCCACACATATAGATAGCAGTGCCCCTTCCCGCACGGTTGGTTCTCGTTGGCCCTTCGTCAAACGAACCATCGGCCTGTCCTACGTGGTTGGAGCTAATGCATGCATGTATGTACTTTAGGGAGTGTGCCAATCCTGTTGTAGTTACACAGAGCACAGTGTGTCAGCAAACGGACATATAGGGCGATGGAGCGGAGGACGGATGTACACACATGGACACGTACTCTCATGTTGCTGGTCTGGTAAGAACAGTAGAGGACAAGTAGGGTTACCCGGCTCTTGAGCACATGCCTGATGACGGGCTGCAACAAAAATATTTCTCTCCGTGGGGAGCGAGAAATTTAAAAGAGGCAGAATTTTGAATACCTCATATGTGCGTGATCCAGGAACCAACGAGGAGTATTTATAGCTCTCTGGTTTAGTAGCCGGCAGAAGTCCGAATCCATTTGTTGTCAAGGCTCGCGATGGGTCCCGGTCGGCCAGCTACGCAAAGCCCGGACTGCGATAATTCCGCTGGTTCCTGACTACAGTCAACTGTTTGGAAAAGACTTTTCCGACCGTCGAATAAACGCCATCCCAAGCCTGGCACCCCGGGCACGTCATGTCCCACTGGACGGGAGAGCGCTCAGATACTGGGCGCTGCCAAGCTGGGAAAGCGGTTCCTGGAGAAAACAGCGATGTCCTCGGCGAGTAAGGAGCAGATGGTGGGGTGGGTTAAGGGTAAGACACACTGTGCCATGACACAATTAGATTAAGATATTAATACCTTTTTAAAATTTAAGGATTCTTAATATATAATAACGTTTATAATACTTTTAATTTATATACTTTTAATATTAAATATTAATAATTTAAAAATATTAATATAAAGATAAATATAACCTTATATAATTATAGCTTAAGTTATTATAAAATAATTATAGCGTTTCAGGTATTATATTAATAATAATATATTATTAATTTATTAATAAAATACCCGCTATATAATTTATAATAAATAAATACTATAATATAATTATATATACTTAATTATTATGAAAGCAAGGGAAGTAACCGCCTTTTATTTAATAATAAATAATATTTAAATAAAATAAATATATACTCTTAATACCTTCTTTACCCTTAATAATACTATTAATTATAGGCTAACCTTAATAAATACCTTTTAATATATTTAATATAATTAGCTTTTATACTTTAACCTTAATATAATCCCTTAAGATTAATATAATAATAATATTAATAAGCTTATTTATATTTTAAAAAAGATAAGGAGTTAATAAAAAAGGTTAATCTTATAAGAAAGTAATATATATTATTTAATATAACCTTTATAATAAGAAGAATTATATTAATAAATATTAAGATTACCTTATAATATTTTATTTTCATTATTAATTAAATATATTATTTATTTATCCTTTTTAAAACTATTACTTTAATGCTATCCTTAGTATTATGCTTAATATTAATATATTAAAACTTAATACCTTAATATTATTTAATCTTATTTTAATAATAAATAAAGAAAGGGAAATATTATTTTAAGTAAATATAAATAATAAGCTTATTTTAAGCTTATAAATAAAAGTTAAATATATTAAGGAAGCAATAAATATATAAGTAGATATTATAAGTATTAAGGAGGCTAAGGATAAAATGCTGCTATTTAGCTTAATTCTTTTTCTTTATTACTTTTATAATAAATAACTTTTAAAATCTTAATTTAAATATCACTAATATTTTAATCTTAAAATATATCTTTACTTAATATATATATAATTATATAAAAACATTTATTATACTTATAAGCTTAAAATTATTAATAAATTTATTAATTATATAAAGAGTTATAATAAATTTATTAAAAAGCATTTTAATACTAATTAAGCTAAGATTAAAAAAGGCTAAAATAAGATTAAGGATATTATTTATATACTTAATGAATTTATATTTATTAAAGTAAATAAATATATATTTAAAGATAGGTTAATAAAAGGCAAAGATAATATAAATTTAAATAATATTAAATATAATTATATTATTAATAATAGCTTTAATAATCTTATAAAAATAAATAATAATAAGGATATAAATAATTTAAATTTAGCCTTTAAAAATTTAAAAGATAAGGAAATTAAGGAAGATATAAAATATATTAAAGAAGATAAAGAAAAGATTATTATTATAAAGTAAATTCTTATTACCTTAGCTAAGGCCTTAAAAGCTATTATTATTACTATAAAGGCTATTACTCTTATTATTAATTTAATATATTAATTTACTTTTATTTAATTAGCTATTTAAATAATAATATAATTATAATAAATTAAAATATTAAAAGTACTTCTTAACTTTAAAATTATTTATAATAATATTAAGGTTAATATTTATTAAAATAAAAAAAAGAAATTAAGCTTAATATATTAATAAAACCCTTAATAATAATAAAAGCTAATTAAAATAAAATAAAAAAATATATAAATTTAAATTTATTTTATTTAATTATTTATATTATTTTATAATTTTTAATAAGCTATTTAATATAATAAAATAGCTTTATTAAGCTAAAAGTATATATAATTAATATTAAATTAATATTAATTTAAAATATCCTTTATTTCCTTTATTATTATATTATTATATTAGCTAACCTACTTAATTCCTTATTAATTTAATTATTTATTATATAATATATTAAATTTAATTTAAATTTATTAAAACTATAAATAATTATAATAACTTTATTATATTAAATTAATAATATATTTTAATTATTCTTATTATTATTATATTTAAAATTTATTATTTATAATATTTTATATTTTTATAAAATTAATAAGCTAATCTTTAATTATTTATATATAAGCCTTAATTTTATAATTAACCTTAAGCTTTACCTTAATATTTATTATAACTTTAATTATTTAAACTATATTTAAATTAAAATAAATCTTAAATTTACTCTTTTCCTTAAGTTTTATTAAAAGGTTTTATTAAAATATATTTTATAATTAAATAATAAATTATATTACCTTAAAGCTTAATTTTAACTTTAATTTATTTTTAAAATTAAACTTAACTTTAAAAATAATTTATAAAAAGCTTAAAATCTCTTTTTATTATTTTTTTAAATTTAAATATTATTTTAATTTAAAAAATTTAAAGCTATTCTTAAATTATATTATAAAGTTATTTTATATAATATTAAGGTTTTTTATTTATTACTTTATATTTAAAATAATATTTATATAAAACTTTTTAAAATCTTCTTTTTATTATTATTAATTTTAAAATAATACCTTTTTAAAATCTTTATAAATTTTAATAAAATTATATAATTTTTAAAGTTAATTTAACTTAAAGCTTATATAATTCCTTTATAATATTATTTTATATAAGTTTTAATTAAAAAGCCTTAAAAGCCCTTTTATTTATTAATAAATTATAATAATATTTAGCTAAGGTTTTAAATTTTTTAAAAATATAATTAACTTAAATATTTAATATTAAATCTTAAGTTAATAAAAAATAATTAAAATAATATAATAAAAATAATTTATTTCCTTTAATATTAATAAAAATAATATAAGTAATTATTATATTAAAGAGATTAAAAAATAATATTATTAAGACTTAATAAATTAATAATTTATTAAAAATATTAATAAATAATATTATATTAAGTTTATTAAAATATTTCTTATTAAATATATTAAAAGATATTTTATTAATAGCTATATTAATATTAAATAAGCTAGTTATAAATATAAGGATTAAGTAAAAATATATATAATATTACTTAATCTTATTTAAGAGCTTATATAAGCTTTTATATTTAATTTAAATAATATTTAAATATATTCTATATAATATAATAAGCTAAGGCTTTAGCTTATATAAATTAATTAAGTATTTAATATTTAAAGATATTTATTATTAAATAATAATAATTTAAAAATTTATAAGAATTATAAATTTAATATTAAAAAGAAATAATGCCTAGATTTATTAACTTTTTAAATAAATAACTTAAATATTATTTTTAAAAAAAAGTAGGTTTATATAATTTTTATAAAATAAATACTTTAAATATTTAATTAATACTTAAAACCTTTTAATTAAGATAAATATATAATATAATATTAATATTTTATATATAATATTATATTATTTTTATAATTAAGGTATTCTTATATATTTTAAAATAATTTTTAATAAACTTTATATAAAGTTAATTAACTTAAATATTTTATTTTAATAATAATTAATATTATATTTATTATTATAATAGCTGTTAATTTAAATATATAGCTTTTATAAAGAATTAATATATTATAAATATAATTTAAATAAATTATTATTAAATAATTTAAGTATAATAGCTCTTATTAGCCCTTAAAGTTTTAATTATAAAATCTGTATTTTTTTACTTACCTAAGGATTTTATAAGCCTTAAGAGCTATTATATTATTATATATTAAGCAATATTTAAATTTTATTTCTTATTAGCTTTTATCCTTATAATATAAGCTTTTTAAAATAATAAATAAATAGCTTTTTTTCTTATAAATTAAGGGCATCTTATTATAATAATATAATATTATTATAAACCTAGCTTAAGTATTCTCTTAAATATTTCTTTAGGTCCTTTTTTAAGTCCTCTCTTAAGTCCTTTCTTATATTTATATCTATATTATTTTTTTCACTAGTAGCAACTAAATAACTCTAAAGACTATTAAGCCTTTATGCTTATATAATTAAGATCTATAGCTACTTAAAAGTTCCTAAGTATTATTTCTTATATAGTAAATATATTAATAAATATATTATAAGGTTAATTAATAATATATTATATTAATAATTTTATTAATTAACTTATTTCTTTTAATTATTATATTATTATTTATAAAAAATTAAATAGCTTTATAAATAAAAATAGGTATTAAGAATAAGTTTAATTAATATCCCTTAAGAGATACTTATAATTTATGCTTAAAAATACCTTTATTAAAATTAATGCTATTAATTTTATTATTAATTAAGCTAATAAGTAAACTAGGTTCTTTATAATTTAAATCCTTAGTAAATTAAGCATTAAATAGCGCTATAATTAAAGGGCTTACCTTATTTCCTTTTATATATTATTTTATATTTCTCCTTATATTTAAAGTATTCTTTAAAGCTTAATTAATTATATAATTAATAATTAATAACTATATTTAATACTTTATAATATATATATAATATTAAATTTATTATTAATATTAAATAAAGATTTATAATAAAGTATATACCTCCTTATAATTAATATATATAATATAAATAAGGGGGTATTATTAAGGTATTAATTAAAGGAAGAAGGAAGGTATTTTAATATTAAAGTTAAAGGTATAAGTAAGTAGTATTAGCTTAATATAATTCTTAATTTTTATAATGAAAATAAATTTTTATTTTAAAAAGCCCTTTTATAAATATTTAATGTTATTTTTATATTAATAAAAAAAGTTTAATTTATATATTTAAATAATATTAATATAAATATTTTAAGCTTAATAATTATTAGCTGCATTTAAACTTAATAAAGGAATTAGCTGTTATAACTAGTTTTTCTTTAAAAAGCATTATAATTATAAGATATATTTTAATTAAAAAGTTAAATAAATAATAAATAAAGATATAAAATAATTTATTTAATAAAAGTAATATAATTAAAGCCTTATTTAATTAATCTTTATAAGTAAATAATTATATTATCTTAAGGTTAGAGGCTTTCACCATATGATATTTATTTAATAATTGGCTCCTGATGTCCAATGTGCCCAGCAGACTATCGGTCCAGGCAAGCCGCTGCCGTGAAACCAGGGCGGGATGTGTCCAGCGAAATACAGCCGCCGCTGCATGGCATCAGGCCGTGCCTAAAAAAGCCTTGAACACGGGCCTCTGTCCTCCGCTATGATACAGACTCAACAGCCTGGACTAAACATGGCGCCCAGTCAACGTCCGTTGATCAGACAAGCTCAAGGCAACAATGCCACATTGAGACTATAATCCGAAAGGACGTGACACATGTGCTGTGACATTTCTGGCTCGGAGGTACATACGCCACACTCAGCAGTGTTCAAAGCAAGAGAAAGTTTGTGTAAGCAAACAATCTTATAAGCAACACGGGAATTCAGCCTTAGACTTCGGGAGGAACAAACAAGAGAGAGGAAGAGGCGAATGTTCTGGTCTCTCATCCACTTAGTTTCGTAGCTAACCTTTCATTTACCGCCTCGGGTAGTGACCTATCCATTTGTTCTGCAGCTATGTCTCAGTGAATGCTAGAGTTTTGTATCACCAATTTCTCCTTGTTTTCTCCTTGAGTCCGTCCAGACCACATCAAAAGCAGACGTGATGGCAACCAAGTCATTGGGAGAAACAGCTTCATGCCGGCAGTGGGAGATCAGCCCGTCAACTTTGGAGAGTGTCCCTGTGGAGGTATTCGACATGATACTGGGCTTAGGAAGATGACAGAAATTATGAGTAAGGGATGGCAAAGTTATGGTGCTGGTTTTCAGGGCAGGTGGTTTATAGCTTATCTTACACCTAATTCTCTAAGTATGCCTGTATGTATGCAATCTCTTTGGATTCCTCAGGCCCTTTTACACTCGAATTCGCTTCATGTGCTGGCTTTATGCTCTTGCTTTGGATAGATAAGGCAGCTGCATAAGAATGTATCTGGCAGATTCCAGAATGTAGGCACCAGACTTTTGAAACAAATGGGAGGCAGTATGATCTAGCATGCTGGACCTTTAAATCCCTTCCTACCAAACACTGCTCAGCCATACATCAAATTCTGAAAGGTCTAAACAACAAAAATTAGCCGAAGTCTTGTGAGACATCTCAAGTGATTTCTCAAATTCCTCAACGCCCAGAACTTAACTCCACAGGACTTGCAGTCATGAACACGGGTCGGAAAATATCGGGCCCGTGGAACGGGCGTGGCCTCGTACCGCATCAAAATGTAAGTTGGTCAAACTCCATCTTAGATTGAAAGTGAAACAGTTGTATCGACGGAGGCTTGCGCAAAAAGATAATGGGATCTGACAAGAATATGTCGAACATAGGAGCAGGAGTTGAGAAGCAAGCTTGAGAAGGTCGAGTCGCAGTGCAAGCTGATGCGCTATGTCGCCATCGTGCTGTCTGCAATTGCTATCATATTGTTGGCCTGCGTCGTGGCACAATACAAAGCGGCCGCGACGCCCTGTGGAGACGTCGCGGTGCAAAATCTTCAGGGAAGAGTAGTTGAGATGTCGATAACCGCCGCCATGCTATCAACTTCAACTTGTACCCCAACACATACTCAGCCTCGACTCTCCGGCGTAGAACACAAGGGGCAAGACGATGAGATCCGTCAGTTGCCCATCACTCAATTCCTCTGCCGCGTCCAGCTTGGTCTCGACAAGCTTGATGGTGCGCTGGAGATCGACGACTTGTCTGGTCAGCCTCGGACACCACTGTCTCAGTCTAATCACGGGATTGAACTGACAATCATGGAGCACCTGGGTATTGATATTACGGCTGATCCACTCTCTGCTCTAGCTCCTGAGCTCCATTTTCCCCGGTGGCACTCACACCTGCTGGGCTCGCGACCGCGGCCCGGCCCCGACGTCGATATGCGTGGCGAGACTTGCCAAGCTGACAGCTCGCGACCTACCGTCAGTTTTTGTGGTTTCCCCACTCGAGCACTTTCTCCACGACCACTCAATATGGCAAAAAGACTTGGCCAAGAGGTTGGAAAATGGCCGGACGATAATGGTCAAACCTTGTGTCAGACCACGTCCTCATCTTTGTTAAGCCTAGCAACAACGGCTCCACGAAGCTCTACGAACACTGCCTCACCTCGCTCAGCAAGTCGTCGTCTTGATAAGCATCCCTACTACGACTCACTGGCCAGGGCTGTTATCAACTCCCCTGTCTTAGGTGTGGTTGGGAGGAGGCGTTATGCTAAATGCGTCACTTTGGCTGACTCACTCGATGCCGCCACCGCTACACACACCCGGGCGCAAGAGCAGCATTCAAAATATCGCCAACCAGAAAGTCTCGACGCCGAGATGAAGGCAGAACGATTGATCAAAGATGCGGCGGATATGTTGTTGAAAGACGAACTGGGTGTCTACGTGGATTACTTTATGCCTGCCCTGGGATGGCGGAGGATAGGGGGGTGGGGTCATGAAGGGCGCTGGGTGCGAATTGAGTCTGGCTGGGGCAATGGTAGACATGGGATTGAGATCCTTTGTGGTAGTGATGCAGGAGGTGGTGATGATGATAGCAAGTAGGCAGATATCTGGCCCAAGTCTACGAGGCTTTAGTCTTGCTGATGTAAGACAAATCTATTAACTGCTGGCATAATAAACTACTCGGCCAAAAGACTAGTAATTTCCAATCATATGATTGGAAATACCCAGCAGTATATAAGTAAGTGCCGTGCTATCACATAATGCACGTAAGTAGGTTTTTATTTTTATAAACCTAATGCCTTGTTATGAGAATCTTCTTTCACAAGCATGCTTATTCTTCTCTTCCTTCTTATTCCTTTTTGCTTGGACCCATAACATGATATCTTTTAAGCCGGCCCCAGGCTCCGGCAGCCACTCTCACGCCCAGGTAGCCGAGAGAGAACTTCAGTGACCCGGCCAATCACACGGCATCCTAGTACATTGTATCTCGATAAAATCACCAAGCTAGATGTAGATAGATCAAAGGGCGGACCAGGGGGCAATCAAGTTTCCTTCGGCGAGGCTCGCGAGAGGCTGTAGATAGTCAATATATGGAGGCTCACTGACGGGCGCTCGCCTTCCACGACCACGCCTCTACGGTAGGAGGAATCACCCCAAGGGGTTACGTGTCATGTGCTCCTACCTAACGAGGTCCAAGATAGTTGAGTACAATGAGTCTCATTTCACGTAGATCGACATCAGACTCGGCCGTGTCTGGCGTCGGACTTGTGGACAGCGGCTCCGACTCCGAGAAGACCGCCCCCGCTACCCCGGCAAGCTGCATAAGATGAGCGTTTTCTATGTCGGGGCCCAGCTGATGCTGGTCGAGACTTTTATTTTGGACTGGGACCGGCCTGGTCATTGGCATCGTGGTTTACATGCAAGGCTTCTGTTTCGCCTAGGGGGTTGGGGGAGGGGGGTCAGAGGGATGCCTTGAGGTTGTAGACCGTTGTAGCATCCAATCGCCGTGAATATCTTCTCTGATATAAGAAAGTGTATCGGCCTGACTTGCCCTGCCTGGGAAGCCGGTCAGAGACCCCCGCCAAGCATGATATCCGTCTCCATTGAGCATGACGACTTCTAAAGGGGGACGCACAAGTGCCTCCGCAGCCGCATTCAGTTACCTTCCATCTTGACGTATACGATTATGTTTTACAATTAAACGGGTAGCAGAACGCCGATCAATGCTTTCCTTAACAACTGCGGACGTAGTATTTTGTTATTGTTGCTGCTGATCCAAGCACAATGACTGTGCTCCGGGTCACAACCGTCGACGACATCATATTCATCGCCTCGTTCCGCCGTCTCAAACCTGCGAGGCAACAAGGCGCATCGGCCTTGTGCGGGCCAAGGACTTCCAATGCCGCAGTAGACCGGCGCAAGTTGTCCCAGCCCGTTGTGCGCGAGGGATAATCTCCGTTTCCTTTTTTTTTGTTTTTTTTGTTACATCAACCACGCGAGGTTGAGCCCGGCATCCCCGGATTGCTTGGGCGCAAAGACGTGCGGCCGTTGCCCGCCAACTCGGGAGTTTTAAACTACTGGCACTGTCGCTCCGGTGCTCACAAACCAGTGCCGCGAAGCTGTAGCCCTATATGGGACTCCGCGGCAGCGTTCTGGTGCTCCACGACTTTCAGTCTGAGGAATTTGTAGGTTCCCGAGTCTTGTGTGCGACATTGACCAACGACCTAACACGCCCTCAGTCCAGGTGTATTATAGAAGATGCAATAGCAGGCAGAGATACTCTTCCCTAGTCTGTCTGTTTGTTTCCGTCGTCGTAATGACTTGGCGTGGCTGGGGATGATGGCCTGGAGCTCCAATCGAGCTCCACTCTAGCAGTGAACAAGCGTTTGCGTTTTGCAGTTTTCAAGTGATAGAAGGTCTGAAGTGGAAAGTTCCAGGGCTGCAGCCGAGAAGTGGGCAATTACTTCGCTCTTTTGATCTTGTTTCCTCTCTCTAAAATTTACTGCCCTTTGTTCACTTCAGCTCGACTGCCCCACACCTCACCGCCATACAAAGACAATTATCTAAACCATCACCACCCTCGACCAAGACAGAGACAAGCACGAAAAGACCAAGATTCCATTGAATACCCCCTTATCTCACTCAGTAATTCGCCATTGTCAAAATGAAGACCAGCCACCAGACCGATGACATCAGACGCGACTGGGTCGAGGTCACCCACCGAAACGATGCCAGCGTCAACCCCAACATCAACGCGCAGCAAATCGTCAACAACAACAAACCGAAGCGCATCGGACGAACCACCTACATTCTTGCCGCCCTCGCCTTCCTCCTTGAGGTCTTCATCACCATTTCGCTACTCATTCTTGCCTCCCTTTGGGTCATCTTCACCATCAAGACCATCGCTCTCTCCGTCTCTACCACAGCCCATGGCTTGATGTTAACTTTTGCCTTCGCCTTTTCTCTTGGCTGGATTCTCGCCTTCATGGCCCTCGATCCTCGTCTCACCATGTTCAAGCTGCTGCACAACGTCTTCCACCGCCCCAAGATGACGCCGCTGAGTACGTGTACCACAAATCCCAATCACGCAGCCGAAAGGTTTAGCTTTCTAACAAAATCATGAGCAGTCCTCATTCATTGCTACCACTCCATCGTCGACGGAGTATCCACGTGGATCGTCGGGCTGGTCACTGCTGACCAGCGTCCCTTGTCCCGACTCCAGGAATACATCTCCTCAGCTGTCCACCTCACCGCGACCACTTCCATATCTCTCGTCGAGACGAGCATGGCTATGGCTATGTGGGCCGCCAAGAATGTCCTCAACAGTCGCATCGGGGAGCTGTACATCCACCTTCGTACAATGGCTCTTGCCCCGAAAGCTAGAGAGGCCCCTGGATCCACTCACGGAGAAGGTGTACAGGAAGGGGGCACATGCGGATGAGACTCGTAATGACGGCCGCCAAGAGACGAGGGTGGAAAATGTGCGCGTTTGTGTGTTCTTGCGTGGCTGGAGAAGACAGGGTGCTTTCAACGAAATTGCATTTCTCGGCGGCTATTGAAGGTCGAAACCATCTGCTTTCAATTCCTCACATCTTGAGCAGGGGGTATTATGGCTGATTTTCAATGTCTTCGATGAAGAAGCAGTGAGGAGCCCGATTTCGGGACTAGAAGCCGTTATGGGAAATGGACATTGTCCCACTGGCCAACTAGTCATCCGTTATGAGATGTGGAATGATTCCATTCGGGGCTTGGCAAACCTTGTGTACACTTTGCTCCAGTGCCAGCAGAAGCCCGTAATTGGTCAGCAAGAGATCCATCCAATTCATTAGCTACAGATGACAATGCCGCATAGATCTAGCCGCATTCTGTGGTCATCAGCTCTCTTAGAGATGGACCGTCCCTTGATCAACCAGCCAGCCAGTCAGCCAGTCACAGCCAAGCCCGTTAATTGAGCCAAGTACCCAGCCTACTTGTGACGCCTCAAATCCGTATTGGATCATCCAACTGCCTAGACTAACAGTTCTAAATCAAGACGGAAGGTTGTCATGGCTTGCCATGCCTCGAGATCTCAGGCAGAAAAGGCTGCCGAGGTCCTCACAGCAGGAACAGCTGGGGTAGCAAGTCGGCTTACTCAGGCTTTTGGGGAAGTCACACTCAGCCCGTATGCTCTTATCTGAGAGCTTGTAGGTATGTATGGCGCGGCATTTAAAGCACCCAGCACAGACGACGAGACCGCTCGCAACGTCCAGGGCTGCTGCTGTCTCATCAAAGTTGGTAGGGGTACTGTCAGCTGCCGACGGTTGGGGCGTGTTTGTAATCTTCCAGCGGTGGATAAAATTCCACAATTCGACCTCATTACCCACAAGTGGCTTGCTCTCCTTGTAGAACAGATCCACACGGGCCTCCAGCTGCTTCAACTCTTCTTGGTGCTGTTTCTTGCGCAGGCCGTGGGCAGTGTTTGCCCATCTTTCTACCTCGTAGAGCCCCTTAAAGCGATCTGCACTGCTGGCAATGACATGGACCCCTCCGTCATGAGGACCAACACAGATGAACAATTTGGCGGGCAGTCCGCATCCCCAGTACGAATCTCCACCACGGTAAGCAGCCGCGAGTAGCCGCGAGATCTTGAGATTGCCAAGCTGATCGACATAGTTGTCTTGTGTTGTAGGAGTGTTAGCCTGGCTTGTGTGAATCAAACTTAATGTGCACAACAAAGACAAGAGAGAGATACGCACCAATATCCCAGTCTGGTCTCCCCAACTGGACACCGACTAGGCGGCAGAGAAGCTCGATCGGAGTTGCAAGCGATAACTCAGTGCGATCGAAACGTTGCCTGTGGCGAGAGAGTGTGTCTTGGAGTTCACGTAGCTGCGGCTCCGCCTGATCCAGCCAAACACTTTCCTCGGTGCCGCTGCCATCACGTCCAGTACGATTACCACCACCACAATCACAGCTTCTGTGCACTTCGTCGAAAGTCTTTTGAAGCAGCTTCCGCTGGACCTCGTCCACAATGCGGAAGATGGCTTTGGTCTCTAGCCGCAACAGACGTGGGTCAAGCTGTTGGATATCCTCAAGGATGGTTGAGTAGATCTTGCAAATACGAGTAATGGTTTTGAGGGTATTGAAGTTTGTGGAAAGATCCTCAAGTTTCTTGGTGATGCCTGATCTTCGGCCCATATCACAAACTCTAGGTGAGAAGTCAATAGGCATTGTGACTGAGTTCCAATATGTGCTTTCCGAGTTGTCTGTAATCGCCAGGCTAGCAGGTGAGCTACCCAGACTCTTGAGATGTAACAATTTAAATGAGTATATATATTCTCTTTGGCTGCATGAGCTAGGCTTCAGTGAATATGTATCCATTTGTCTAGTGCGAGGCCAAGTGAGAATGAGCTCCATGATTATTAAAGACAGTATGGAACATCAAGACAAGGACACAGGTAGATAGGGTCATATTATCTATCAATTACCAACCAAGTCTAAAACTGCCAACAAGCCTTGACTACAACATTGGACAAGCAAGCTTTAGAGTCTCGTTAGACTGTCATAGGTTAGCGACAAGATAAGAGTGATGTTTAAAGAGACATGGTGAAATCGGTGTCTGAAGACAGTGGCAAACCCAATTCAACAAAAGGATAGCTAGGCTGCAACAATTCTGTCCCTGGGTGTTGGACTCTGTGACTTTCAAATTTCTTTTAACTAGGCCCTGGTTACGGAACTTGTTCCGATCACGTGGATGGAAGAAATCCCGTGGCTCCACCAACTTCGGCCGATTTCCAAATGGAAACTCTCCTTGTCTTTTGATCATCATCTCTGCTTTACACTCCGACCCACGATCACACAATGGAACATACAACATCCATCTCTCACCCATTTCCATCTCCTATTTAGCAACAACTCCCCATATTTGACCCTCCGTACTACATCCTGAGACCACCAACCCACTAATCAACACCAACCGCAGCTGAGCAGCAAGTCCGTTGCCGTCAACATGTCGTCACCGCCAGTCACCTTACAGCTTGTCTGGGACGACAAGGAGCGCAAGTTCGTCATCCAGATCCCCCGCCAGGGAGGCAATCTGGCATTCCCAGCACCATCTGAACCGTCGCCATCATCACCCACGTTGTCGTCATCCCAAACGCCAGCAGCACCAGAGCCTGCCAGTATACTTCTCTTCGACTTAGATACCCTGAGGCAGAAGGCAGACGAGGCAAAGCAGCACATACAAGTGCGTCAGGCTATTGACCAACACCGCCGGTACCTCACTGAGATCAAGTCTCTCCAGTGGCCCCCAAGCCGCGCCCAGGACAAGAAGCTCTTTGACCTGCAGAGCGCCATCGACCCACGGATCCCTCTTCCGATCTGTCTCAGCAGTCGGGATCACAAGCCGACACCTAAGAACACAGGAGGTGAGGAAGACCAAGACGAGAGCAAGACTGAGTGGTGGGTGAACAAGGACCAGCCATACCTCGCCGTCTCAACAGCCCGTGAATGGAAGGCCACCTCTGCCGACTTCTATGCCCACCATTCCAAGGCCCCTGATGGTAACAAGGGTAACACTAAGAAGAATACCTTCCTTCACACCCTGACAGACTTCTATGAACTCTGCAAGCCACTGGATCCGAAGCCGACAGGAAGACAGGCGAGAAGGATCAAGAGAAGGGAGGCCGCGAAGGCGGACAAGAAGAACAAGGCCAGGGCCTCGGGCGGCAGCAACACCACCATTGATGGCGGCAGCACGCCTGTTGACAGCACAGACGACAAGACTGGTGCCAGCACCGGCCAATGCACCGAGACACATGACAAGGGCTCTCCAGCTGTCCCCAAGCTTGTCTACATCATGGGCAGACTGGTTATCTGTCAGCCTCAGGCCCGTCGTGAGGGTGCTCCGCACTGGGACTGGGTACAGCCAACCGTCTTTATGGCCGCCGTCGGGCTGGACAACAAGACCAGCAACAACCATGTCTCGAAAGACGGGAACAAGGAGGCCAGCAGCAACAGTACCGACAGCACCGGCGGCGGCCCAGTCTGGCTCATCCGCGATACCCGCCCGGGCAGCAGCTCAGACGATGACGACCTATCCGAACTGTACATCCCAGACTTGTCGATGCGCAGGCTTGGTGCCGTGTGGGGCAGGCTGCAGGGGGAGCACGTCTTTGGCACGGCGAAGCTGGCTGACTCCATCGAGAGGCTCATAGGCGAGGGTGAGAAGAGCATGACACTGTCCGAGGCGGGTGACAATGTTTGCGACACAATGCATGAGGGCTGTTGGGACATGGTCGAGATCGAGGTGAGCAGAACCTGGCCGGGTAAGAAGTGAGAGGAGGTATTATTTGGCTTCTGAACCACAGACCTCCAATGAAAAGGGTGCAGGGAAAAACTTGAGGGGGTGGAGAGGGCAAACAAAGGGGCAAGGACAGAGTTGACTAGTCGGTTCTGGAATTTGAGGGACCAGTGCGGGTGTTGGCAACGGCCGCGTACCCAGTGCCTGTTCGAGAGGCGAGAATTTGACACGTCTGGCGGGAATGGGAGGCGCCCAGGGAGAGAGCAGTTACTGAAAAAGAGCCGTATCCCTCGGATATGCCCCCTAGAATTCATTTGCATTTGTCATATTGCTCTCCAGCTTAGTATCCCAGCACCCAGTGGTTCTTCCTGCACCGCCCTCTCACATACGCATACTCTGTTATACCGAGATGAATCAATATGACTTTAAATTTTCCATCGTAGATGATTTCTTCTCGTCCTATGTTTCGTCCAAGACCCTTTAACATGCCCTCAGAGAACCATGCCCAACATTAAAGGCCAGCTCGTAGGGCCTCCACACAACCTATCCACATGTATAAACGGACGTGTGAGAGGATCCAAGTCTTAGACTGAGCAGCACAGCCAAGCCCAACAAGCCGCTTGTTCTTGTCCAAGTGTGGCAGGACGTGTGGATACCAAACACATGTTAGTCAAGGCTGTCTCTCCCCATCAGACACAGCCGTGCCACGAGTCTTGTATGGTGTAGGTGTGGTGCCGATTTAATTGCGGTTTAGTACTCTCAATAGTCAGGTGTAGGTGGTATAGAGGTGATCGGGTGTGGGAGACCGATTGGTGTTATTGTGACCGTGGTCGTGATGTATCTACAGTGGTGGAACTTCGGAGTTGTAATTGTTGGAAGTCGTGCACGATGGCGGGCGCACACCCTTCAATAGCCTCCTTCTGAGCGTACGTGGCGTCAGAGATTCTTCTCCTCTCTAGCAATTGAACCCCAAAGTTTTGGATAAAAACATATTGTGGAAGTGACTTTGAGATACGGAGAGGTGACTTCACTTACACGAGACATGTCCATCCCGCCCTTCCCCAACTTCCCCAACTTCCCCAACCAAGGCTGTCCCTGTCCCTGCCCCTGCTTGACGAGGCGCGGTGGGCTTGGGCACCTCGGCAGGCTCGGCCGGCCTTCCCATCTAACTCCACTTCCTGGGCCCCGGGTTTTGCCCGTTGCTCTCCCTCCCCTCGGGTTTTAGGCCCACTCTCCGGGCTGATCATGACCCTGAACGAGTCCTCCTCGTGCCATGGGCGCCAACGTGGAGCTGGGGGCCTGTGCATGATCGCCGTCTGTTGGGCCTGGGCGTCGTGGCCAACCAACCATCTCGACTTGTCCTCATTCGACTTCTCCTTCATCAACTTCTCCTTCTCCGTCTTGCGTCTGCCACCGACTCGGGAGAAGAAGAAGAAGCAGCAGCAGCAGCATCAGCCACAACAACTACACACTTGTTGTATTGCTTCCTCCCTTTGGCTGCCACCATCAAGACCAGGCCTCCTCCCCTCCCCCAACTCCATGTCATGATCCGTTTATACAGATGCTAACTCGACCCTCTTCTCCAGCTTGCTTCCCTCTGATACACCCACCCACCCTGTGGCCACCTTCTCAGCGAGCCTGATTCGACTCGATGCGCCGCACGCTCCATCCACGCGTATCGCGCAATCAAGCACACCAAGTCAATCACAAGCAAGGAAACCAAGAAAGAAACAAGGACGAGGAAACGCCGCAAATATTCGTCCCACGGCCATACGCTTCCCGAGCACCCATCCAAATAAAATCGTCGCCTCTTGCCCGTTGCCCCCCAGATCTAGGACTACTCCCGGGCTGATCATGATCTGCGCGAGTCCTCCTAGTGCCATTGGGCGCCCAGGTGGAGCTGGGCCAGTGCTGGTGTGTGTGTGTGTGTGTGTGTGTGTGGGGCCGATGAGCTGTCTCTTGAGGCTGGGCAGTCTGACTGGTGGATCTTGGCCCCTTCTCTTTCTTCGCTCACCTCACTTACTTCTACTTGTCATCCATCCATCTCCAGTTCCAGACACGGGTGGCGCTTTGTTTCTTATCTTGAGATGCTGAACATTGCCTCCCTGTCAGAAGCCACTCACCATTGCCGCGACCGATGCCACCATGCCAGACCAGGCAACCCACAAGCAAGCAAGCATCTCAACTGTTCTCGCCATCACCTGTATCATCCACTCTACTCAGTTCGCCCTCCTGAATGCCCGAAATGCCACCAGCTTGCTTCATGCCGTTTTATGACCTCATACGCCCAAGGTACCCCCTACTCCGTCTCCCCCTCTCCTTTACATGGTCGATGCAATGGCTGATCCTTGGCCTTGGCCAGATCTACTGACACAATGCTGCGATGTTTATCTGTCTAGCCTTCGCGGCCTTGCGGGGATGCGGCTCCACCTGTATCATCAGTCGCGGCTGGAGTGCCTGCCTGCCTGCTTGTCCTCGTGCTCTGGCCGCGGGAGCACACGGCTCGACTACCCGATAACCAATTGGCTCAACATTCCTTCCTGCTTGCTGCCTCTATCTCCATCCAGATTCCATCTCATGCGTCAAGCCAGCCAGCCAGCCAACAGACGTCTTGAAGGCGTCGGACATCTGCGAGCAAGGTGAGCCAGAGTCTTGCACCGCAGGCGTGCCTCCCTCCGTGCGTGCCTTCTCCAAAGACTGCCCGACTGTTCCTTCGTTCGACCACAACCCGGCTTCTCCATCTTGTCCCCAAACAATCTCTCTCTGTGCTTTCGAAACCCACACCAACAACGCACACAACACCTTTCCACTATTGCTTGCCCGATCTTCATTCTTCCATCTGCCCAGCTTATCGATGCACCCTCGGGCCCATCAAGATACTCAATGCGCAGCAAAGTGGCTGGCCAGGTGCGGCCGGCAACGACTCATTGCCCAATTCGACGAGCCCGCGGACCAAGTCGCCGCCAGTTCTATCTAGAATCCGATCCTTGGTCCCCATCAGCCGGCCAACCAGATACTCTTTTATATCATTATGGTCGGGAACCCGTACACTCAGTCGATCCTGTCGTTATATATCATCGTCGTTGTCGCTTAGGAAAGGATTGCATGCTGAATCACCATACCCGTCTGTCCGTACTGGAACAAGTGGCGTGACTATATGCATGTAATCAACAAGCAGAGATGGATCCGTAGCGGGCGATCAGAAATAAGCAGAGCTCCGTCTATGCAGCTTCAGACTTGGATGTCCGACCTTGTGCAGGATTCGGTCATTGAAAGTTCTTGCCACACCGCCTTTCTTTCTCAGGTGGCCGGTTGCGGCGACAAGGCTCTTACCAAGGCAACCGTTATCGTTGAGAAGAAAAGACAGAGGAGATGACGACAGGTAATGTCTCAATAACCAGTACTCCCTAGGAAAATGAGGAAGAAGCTGCGATACTATCGAGGCTCTAGGTGTAGCGGATAAATCATTACAATGTAGCTTGAAGACCCATAGTTGACTCAACGCAATTCGGTAACGGGCCTTGGGACTACTATATTGGCGAACCGAATCAGTCATGTGTTCAATCTGACAGGCCCAACTTGGGGTACGCATGCGACTTTGTGATACTGATCTTCTCCCTCCACCGCCCTTTCCCTCGTGGCCAGATAGAACCCAAGACTAACCGACTTCGCATTTGTCGTACCGGGACCTAACCTGTCCGACACACCAAGTCAGTTTCGCGATTGACACGGCCTGTCCACCTTCTCTTTACTGTCTACACACGGCATGTCCGCAGATGGCTACGGGGCGAGCAGACAGGATCGGAGCAATCATGGTCAAGCGGCTGAGTGATGCGATGCGCGACGGACATTCTGTCCGAGCCGTCATCCGCGGTACTGCCGTAAACAGGTGCGTAATTTGCATCAAATCAATCACAATTCCATGCTCACATCCCTGACGGCGGAGGTTAAGTTGAATACGCCTCCGCACTACCAAGACTACCACACCACTCCATCCAGCCCATCTTTGCCGTCACGACCAGGGATATGACGTACCAATCCCAGACGTGGAAATAGTAACGGCAGAAGCAACGAAATCACTCTTCCCGGCGCAGACGGTCAGGAGGCCGTCATACGCACGACCTATTCCCAGGGCGGATTCGGTTACGACTAGACAGACTATGTTGAGTGCCATGGGACGGGGACGGCGCACGGTGGGCAACCCATCGAGGTTGGGGGCCATGTCGTGCATCTTCAAGCCACCGCCAAGCAGCCCGTAAATCATCGGATATGTCAAAAAGAATCTCGGGCACAGCGAGGCAGCTAGCGGCGTGTCCAGCATCACCAAGGTGGTGCTGGCCATGGAGAAGAAGCGGATCCCGCCCACGATAGGCGACACATACGTCAACCCAGAGTTGAAGCTCAACGTGGAACATGCAGATTGTTAATGAGCTGACTGATTAAACCCAGAACGGGGCCCAGACAGGCGATGGCTACTCTGTGTGAAGGGCGGGCATTAATTCTTTCGGCTATGGCGGCGCCAACGCTAATGCCATTATCAAGGCCGCGGATATGCATCTCTCTCGCGCCGGTCACACACACGCACGCTGAAACGAAGACAGTGGCAAGGGTACTGGTAGTAGCCGTAGCCTGGGCCATGGGGACAAGAGGAAGAAGACGGCTCCACCCACGGGCACGATGATGATATGGCTGCTCCTCGTCTCAGCAGGCAGCGACATGGCGCTGGACTGTCGAGTAGGCGACCTTCGGTCGAATGTGGATTTGGACGACATGAGCATCGTCGATCTTGGGCACACACTTGGCACGAAGAGATCGCACCTCGCCGTACGCGAACACCTTATCGCAAGCCCAGACTCGCTCAGGGACGACCTTGTGACGGCTCGGCTGCCCAGGCGCCGGGGGGCAAGTCGTGCACAAAGCTGCCCGTGGCCTTTGTCTTTAAGGGCCAGGGGACGCAGTGGCCGCATATGGACCCGGAGCTGATCTCAGAGTACCATAGCTTCCGACGCATGATCTAATGCCTGGGCGTGATAATGTAGCTGCTGGTACGCTCGCCTAGCTGGACGCTGCTCGGGCTTTTCGCCTAGCCGCTGGCCACGAGCACGATAGGGCACGCATCTCGCAATCAGCCCATTTGTACGGCCGTCCAGGTTGCGCTGGTACAGCTGCTAGCGTCGTTTGGCATCATGCCTGAGGCGACGCTGGGCCACTCATCTGGCGAAATTACTACGGCGTATGCAGTGGGCCATATCACAGCCAAGCAGGCCATCACCATTGCATGCTTCCGATGATTCACCGTTACACACAAGCACAACAACAACAGGACAAGCGCCACAGGATGGAGGCTATGATGGCAGCAGGGCTTGGGAGCGAGGAAGCGGATTCCAAGATTGAGCGCCTCGGGCTCCACGACAAGGTTACGTCCGTCAACTCGCCCAATAGCGTGATGATCAGCGGCGATGTCGACGGCGGGAGGCACTCCAAGGCACACCTGGACGGTGAGGGCGTCGTCTTCCAGCTGCTCAAAACAGACGGCACGGCCTACCACTCGCACCACATGGCTGCAATAGGGCAAGAGTACAAGGACATCCTCGTGTCTGCTGCCGACGCCGCGGCTCTCGACGGCCCTGAGGAGATAGACAAGACGTCACACGCAGGCCCTTCGCGGCTGCCACGCGCATATGAGCAGAGCATACGCTGGGTCTCGACTGTCACTCAGTCGTGAACCACGCCGTTGATGCATCGCACTGGCGTGGCATCCTCGAGTACCAGGGACAGTGGCGCGGTTAGTGATCTTCTGAGCGGGTCTGGACGGAAACAACAGCACCATCACCCGCACCATGTCGTCGGGTTAGGCCCGCACTCGGCATTGGAGCTGCCCATCAAGCAGGTCCACTACAGGCTGGGCATCTCAAAACACAAGATGCCTTAAGGTTCCGCCCTGTCAAGGGGAAATACTCTGTTGCCAATGTCACCGGGCAGGTGAGGTATATCTTACTTTACGACCACATCGTGCCGCTTGAGGCTGTCAATGAGATGGACCACCACTACCGCACGCACGACTGCAGCCGGACACGCAAGGCCCCCCGGATGCTGCTGAGCCTGCCAGATCACGCTTAGGACTATGCGTCTCAGGCCACAACCTTTATCGACCCACGGGTGAGCGTCGAGTGGTGGCACAGGAAGTACCCGCAGCATGACCTACAGGGCTCCCAGGTCCAAGGGGCAACAGCATCATAACGACATGGAGAAGCCTCATCAAGTCCAGAAACTTGCCGTGGATCGAGGGCCACAAGCTCGACAGGACGACCGTCTTCCCTACCGCCGGCCATCTGGCCGTGGCCATACAAGCCATAGCCCAGGTTGCGGCAGCCGGCGTCAAACCGCCCCCTACGGCCTTAGGCTGCAGGATGTCCATATCATCATGGCCTTGGTCCTTTCCGACCAGGACTCTGCCGGCATGGGGTTCATGACCAAGTTGCATCCGGGCAGGCGAGGCTGGCACCAGTTCCACGTAAGCACCCATGATAGTGGAGCGGCCATGGCCGACGCCCGGGCCTCGTGCGGCCAGAAACAAAGGTGTCGTCGTCGCCGATTGATTCATCTGCAAGCCTGGCATACCTTGATTTCTCCGTCTCTTCAGTGAACATGGAGGCCAGCGCCCCGCGAACTTGGTACGGCCGGTTCGCCGAGGGCGAGCTGAACTTCAAGGGCGGGTTCCAACCACTCGACGCCGTCAACCTCGACAGGAGGCGGTCCAAGATTGGTGTCATGGCTAGCGACGGGTTGCAGCAGGCCGGCGGGTCGGAGCACGAGTCCATGTACATGGTGTCCGTGACCATCGATTTCTTCCAGGCTGGCATCGTCGCCATCACGAGCGGTGCTGTGAGGGAGCTGCGCGCCAAGATGCCGGTGCATATTGGGGATGTGATTGTACGAGTGCCTTCGCCTGGGACTGTGACTGGTCTAAACATCAAGGCCATCTCGGAGCCTGTTGGGATGGGCACCATGCACGTGTCTGGAGAGCTCTACGGTCATGATAGCCAGCCTGTATGGCAGATCAGCCATTGTCGACGGGCTGAGGATCGGAACGGTTCTGGGAATGGCAGCGACGGCGACGGTTCGCACCAGCGTCACCCTACGTTCCGTGTAATTTGGGACCTCGACATTGCGCGGCTGAGCGCCAAGGCGGGGCCGTATTCTCGTCCTATTTATCCCTCCTCGGGCGCATGAGGTGGCTGACAAGCCCCGTCAACCGGCGGACGCCACATTGGCCAGACGCTGCCCTCAACCTGCTCGCCCACGAGACCCAGGCTGCGCATCCCCAGCCTGCTCCCTGGCGATGAGGCCCAGATGTTTCTAGTTGAGTTGATGCTCCTCGAGGCGGTCTTCAAAAGGTGCCAGTCGCTGTGACAAAGATCCAAGTCCAGCTCTTACTTCGGATAGTAGCCCATCTATCTGAGGGAATGGACTTCTAGGTCTTGGGATGTAGCGCCCCGTCTCATACAAATTAGAGAGAACACGAGCCAGGTATTTGATGTCGTCTAATACTAATAATATATGGAGGGTCTCAGGATCCAGGACCTGCTGGTCTGTCCGCCATGGTGGGTCTTGTCGCCGATGACGGTGCCGTCCTTTGCCCGGTCTTGTCAGGAGAGGCCACAGTGCTCAGGAGCCTTGGACTCGCCGAGAACGTCCAATCTCGTCCCGGAGGACCAACAGAGGTTGTCCTCGCACGCAGCATTCCTATTAAGTAGTCGTGCGAGAATGGGCAAGGAAGAATCATGCGCTGTTTCCGAAGATAAGGTTCTCATCGTACTTAAGTTCACGCCAACCCAGTCAAGCAAGATGTATCGCAATTCAATTTACGAGTAAGTGCCTACCTAGACAAAAGTCTTGTTGAGGAAATCGAATAGGTCGAACGAAATCCCAGCCACCCCCTGAACGCCGCCATCGCCACCAAAATTCGTTAAGCAACCGGCCGCCCCGGCGAAGCCCGTGGCACTGGAGCATACCACGCCGCCGTGAAAGTGACGATCGAGCTGGAAGACGCTGGGCCTGCCAAAGTTGCGGCAGACGAAACCTTGGCGCACGTCAAACTGCTGACCGACAACTGTGCCAACCTGATCTGGCTGACAGGCGGGCACAGGAGGCCCGGACATGGCCATCGAGTCGGGGCTCAGCACCCGTCACTACACTCATTGGCGGTGGAGGTCGACATCCACTCCAGCAGCACGCAAGCTAGTGTCGACCGCCCGGCCAGGCGGCGCGAGACCCGATGCCCGACTTTGAGTTCGTGCTGGCGGATGGCGCTCCACACGTCAGCCGCTTTACCCTGACGAGGACATTGAACGCCGTCTTCCGCGACAATCTGGGTGCCTTCAAGAAGCTCCTGCTACTGGGAGAGGCCGAGCCGTGTCGCCTGGAAACAGAGGCTGCCGGCCAGCCTGAATCGATGCAGTAGTGAAGCTCATAACTCTGGGCCTGCCCAGGTTCCGTTATCCGCAGGTTGAGTCGAGGTGGAAGTGAAGGCGGTTTGACTGACTTGGAGGGTGAGTAACTACTGAGAGACATGAGTTTCCCTCCCAGTGAGAGAGATGGCGTGGGCAAAGAAAAGAGTAATCCAACCCCCCCCCCCCCCGGGCAAACTCCCCGGCGCACAGCCTCTTCTTTGCCATCACTGCATTCCACATGCCCGATCTCGACAAATGTACGAATGATAACTGATTACCCCTGGATTCCAGGACCTCCAAGCAATCAGTGGCACCGCAGAGGATAGCACCACCGCGACGTGCACGTCTCAGTACGCCGGATTGGTGACCAGCGTCAGAGACAACGTCAAAGACGTCGCCCCGGGCGATCGCGCGGTGGTCATGGCCATAGTGCCAAAGCCCTTACCCTGATAACTAATTGGGTATATTAACTTGCACTTTTGTAAATACAGGACATTGTCGCAATGGCGATTCCTGCAATCACCAACGAAATCTACAGGCTTGAAGATGTCGGGTGGTGTGGGAACGTCATCTTCCTTGTTGCGGGCACCACATCACCTGTCTACAAGTACTTTTCTGAGAAGGCCGTGTATCTCTACTCGATCGGCCTTTATCTCTTCGGCACCATTGTGGCCGCTACAGCAAGAACCAGCGCTGCTCTCGTCGGCCGGCACGCTCGGCGTGCCGGTGCTGATGATCAACTACGTGGCTGCGCCGCCGCAACGCCCCATGGTCATCGGATTCTGGATGGGTGTGTTCATGTAAACATGTCCCAGCCCACTCCCTCCCAATGTACCAAAAGGCTTTTTCTGATCCTCTTCCTTCCTTTTGATATGAATTACTCTTCCCTTCCCCTCATTTCCGGGAATCCTTCCCTCCGCCTTTTGTGACAAGAGGCTGACACAAATCAGGTGCCGACCATTGTTGGCGCCCTGGTCGGGAGCGCATTTACCAAGGAACGTCTCGAGGCGTTGGTACTTTTGGGTAAATCTCCCTATTGGAGCGCCTGTCGTTTTCTTATGATTGTCCTCTTCCACGTCCCGCGACATGTTTCTCCCGTTGCATCTACATGGTGCATGATCATGATTCAAAGCTTAAGAAGTAAAATCTATATAAAAGTTGTGTATATTTAGCTATATAATAGCTTACTATGTACTAAAATGCTGATATTATGGAAATTGTTATATTAATAATTCGTGCTGCCGGATGTCTAGTAGTCCCATACCCCTCGCTCTTCCCGGGTCCACGGGTGTGCCAGCTCGTATCGTCTGGTGCTAGCACACACTGAACTCTATCCCCTGTTGTCACAACATATATTCCACCCGACAAACACAATATGCTCTCCGCTGGGGACAGCAGCCGTGGTGGCACTATTGACCACACTGGACGAGTAACACAAGACAGCTCACTAGGCGGGTCCCGTAGCGGGTAGCTCGGACAGTATCCCGGACACAACACGCCCATTTCCTGTTCCTATCCCACCAGCACAAAGGGCCAGCACTGGGAGTCCAGCAGCCCTACTCCTGTCTCCACCAATGCCATGCGACTCCCAGGCCACACAGTCCCGGCCCATACACCAGTAATGTTGCCCACAAGGGCAGACGTACCAGTCATTCCTCCCGGCATACCAGCCGTTGGCCCGCCGTGTCGCCGGCGTCAAGGAGGCAGCTGCGTAGTGCAGGCGTGATACGATCGGGCCGCGGGGCCGCGTCAGCGCTGCCTGGCCGCACACGAGTCCCATAGACACCTGACGAGTACGGATGGCCCCCCTGCCGCGCCATACATCGGATGCTTCAGGTACCAGTGGGACGCGCTCAGATCCTTCCGCGCCCACACCCAGCCGGACCTATACGCACCACGGGGGAGCACCCTCGCCGCAAACATACTGCTGCCCACGTTCGGCTGGTGGGCATGACGTGGACCAGGGACAGTCACTACCCGGAGTACGAGGTCGAAGTCAAGGTGCACTCTCGGCCGCTGGGATGCCCGGTAACCCACCTAGCGCTACACGAGCTATCACAGCGAGGTCATCGTACGATGGCGTACGTACAGTCCGAGGCACCAGCCGCGGTGGAGGCCGAGGTGGAGAGGTCCTTCCCTGGCGGGGAAATGATGTCCGAGGTAGTCGGCAGCGTGTATGCTGTAGCTGTTAGCTACTCCTGGTCCCTATCCCAGTAGGCATGCTGGCACAAGCTGCTGACTTCGTTCCAATCAACATCAGCGATCCATTTTGGAACGATTATGGGCCATACTCACGGCACCGCTGCCTTCAGAACCACTACCTAACATGAATCATCAGCGCGACTGTCCGAGCCACCAACCGAGAATATACTACAGCAGGTTCCTCTGCAGCAATCCATCAGCCACGGGCACATTTAAGCGTCCGGAACCCTACAGAGCTCTTAGAATCGCAAGCAGCGCTTTGAAAGACGATCACGAGTACAAGCGGTAGATGGAGCAGCTTTTCGAAGCCACTCCCAGATGGCAGGAACGGCGGGAGATACTTCTGAAACGCGAGGCCGTGGTAGATCGCTTGAGAAAGGTGAAGCTCTAGGGAATTCGGGCAGAGTGGTCTACGAACTAATCAGTATTATAATAAATACCCAGAATGTCTGGCAGGCTTGACAGGGCCGGCTCTTGGGTCCTGAGAGGTAAAGGCGGGGTTGGAAAACATGCCCGAGAACAATGGGATGTCGTGCAGTATGCTTGTATAAATTGTTAGCTTTGTCATCGCCATGCCAGACTCCATCCTCATACTTTTATCTCTCTCGTAGTTCTATGATGTGAGCCGGCACCTGGGACAAGAGCGAGAATGCGGGTATCTTGCTTCATAGCTTCCCTTTAGCCAACTCTATATCCTTACTTTATTATTGAAGTAGTTGATCTGTCTTGCAAGTTGTCCCAATCTTCTCTCACCACGTAGATCTCCTTCATCACATCAATTTTGTTGCCACATACCAGCCAGACACCCGAATGAAGCTTATTCGTTTCTTTGGCCTCATGTGCCATGTCAATATTGTCACTTTCCTCCCTTTCTTGAATCTAAACAATTTATTCCTAGCTTTCTGTCACCATGTCACCCTGCCACTCTGTCCGAAATGGTAAGAATGTCAAGTGAGGGCGGCCCTTCTATAGTACCTGCAGTTCTTTGCCAATCGTCTGAACTAATCAGCATGTGGGTGGCAGGAATGGGGCAGCTAGAGGTCCGAGCGTTGAGAGGATCATTTAAGCAATTCGAGGCGAGGTGAACTACGTCATTGCGGCAGGCTTCATCGTTCCAAATACCTTTGTCTTTTATTGATCTGATTCTCACCTCATTCTCTCCTCTCCGCCACATGGCTCACTCTTGAGGACTCCTCGGTTGCAGCAAAGTAACACCTAAGAGAGATGGGGATGGATTCAACCATGCAAATGGCAAATCCCGCCGCTTGTAATCCCTTGGCCCTTGCTCCACCCCGCAGCATGCCCAACAGCGAGGCCGACGAGGATGCCTCTCTGTCCATAAAGCATGATGAGGATGGCGACCAAGGTGGCGACGATGTTCAAGACGAGAAGGACTGTCGAGCAGGACGCAGGAAGTGGCAACAGCAGTCTGTGCCGATGTGCCACGCCACGACAGAGTCATCTCTCACCCCAACCCAATTCAACGCCAGCGGCTCACAAACATGCTTCCAGACGCGTTGCACGCCTGCGACGTCTGCCGTAGACAGCATCCCATTGGAACATGAGGTGAGCAAACCGGCTCGTCCCCACCTACAGCACAGGCCCAGGCTAACATCAAGCAGCCCAGCAACCTTGAATCAGCGTTGCTCCTTATAACGAAATCAAAGCAAGGCGCCCAACTGCCTCCCGAGTCTGCGTCCTGGCAAGAGTTTCACCTCCCTCCTCCTGAGTTCTCCGAGTTGCGTCAACGGCTGAAGCGCGACCGGCTCCTCAATTACTTCGAAAACGAGCTCCGCTGGGACTACAGTCCTAAAGGCGGAGGCTTCGCTCTACGCCTGATGACCACTCCCTTGCACGAAATCCTCCAGGAGGAACTCTCCCATCACATTACGAACATTTTGAATGGCAACGACAGCTGGGCCAGTCATGAAATCTCAGACATGGCGTCCAAGATCAAATCCTGCGGTCATGCAGCAGTTTTTCTCGGCTCCATTGATGGGAAAGAAACGATCAAGTGCCCAGACCTCCAACTGCGCTACGATGGAGGTGCAAAGCCACCGTTCATCGCCGAGATCGCGTACAGTCAACGAACAAAACCATTGAAGCAGCTTGCCCGCGATTACGTCACTCACGAGATCAAGACAGTTCTCACCCTTGATGTGGAATATGACCGCCACCGCAAAAGCACAGCTGCCGCCGAAACCAAACGTAAAGCTGTGTACTGTCTCTACCGTGGTCCAAAGCGGGTCCACAAGAACACGCCTTTCCGCAACGATGATGGAAGCCCCGCACCCGGCACCCTTCGGCTTGAGCTAGCCGATTTCTTCCCCGGTCAGGTCCTACAGGACGTAACGAAGGAGATCTTGGACTCCATCAGCAACTGCCACATTGAAATCACACATGAACTCCTTTGCAAATGGCTGGAGTCGGCCGAGATCGCGCAGCGTGGGCAGGACAAGGACAAACGTACTATCGCCGGTCAGGTGTCCTTAGAATGGTCAGACACAACTGATGATGATGATGATGATGATGTCGACGACAACGATGGTAGCGATGGTTCTGATGAAGGTGGTTCTGATGAAGAAGAGATTTCCCTCGAGTCCAAGAAACGGTCCAAGAAATGCAAAGCTTCCGCTGACTTGCAGTACTGCCCGTCATCTTTCGTCAAGGCTGCAGCAGCCGTCTCAGCGGGCAAGAATTCTCGTTCCAAACGATAAAGACGGGGACAGTGCAGAGGTAGAAGGCCTGGCAGACATACAAAAAGTGATCATATTAATCATTGATCACCCCTTAGTTATCATCAGTCAGAAATATCGTCGCCATCACCAAATTGGTCTTTAGCACCAAATCGCCACCAATGTCAATGACTGGCTGTGCTGCTGGTCGTCGCTGCTGCCCAAGAGAACATCAAAGTGTAGCCGCCGAACCGCAAATCATTTTGATATCTTGATCCGAGGCTCGACCCTGTGCCGTGACCTTCTGCTCTTGAATACTCAGTCTCCTGCCCCTTCTCACACATCGTGCTAGTGAAAGCCTTGAAGCTTTCTAGTAACACAACTGCCCCAGGCTGTCTCTTTCCCCTCTTGATGCTCTGCCACTCCACCGGATTCCGCTCTCGCCAGTCATTGGTCTCAAGTCTTGCAAAGCAGGGCCAGAAGGAGATCGCCTTAAAGAGCCTCTGGCTGTGGAGCAGGGCCGCATAGATATCGAGGCGGCTTGTGCCTCCTCTTGATGAACGTCAGTAGCCATTTGGCTTGGGGTTTGGCCAACTTGATGCGCTGCAGCCACGGTCAAGGAAGAGGTATCTGGTGGAGGCGCAACAACAGCTGCCAGACATATTGGGGAAATGACGCGGACGTGGGCGTAGGAGTTTGCGGGGTGGGGGAGGCCAGAGGTTACTTATGTGACGGTGAGGCCACATCCTAGTCTTCTGTCAATCGACAGATGTGCTTCCGCGGCGTGATCAGCAGACGGTTCTGAGGCCTCGCATACCCCCATCGGCCCATGGTAGCGGACATGGCAGTCTTTGGCGGGGCGGGATGGTCTTAAAAAACATTCGACCGCATCTGCTACAACGATTGTTGTGGCGACATGGAGTACCGCGAACACTGCGCAGGAATAGCACGCGGCAGCGCATAACACGGTTTCCCGAGGCGTTGACGTATGGACGGAGAGAAACCCAATCTCCTGGTGGGATGCCCTTCTCTTCCCGCCAGTCCGCTCATCGTAGCTGCGACTCTGTTTGATGCCGACTGGATGCTCTTTGTGCTCATACCGCCTCTGGTGGCCACATCGTCCCGGCAGCTGAAACCCGGAGGCCACCCGGTGCGACCACTGCGACGACTAATGGTGATCTATTGGTGCATCTGGTCTGCCGTGAATGGGATCATCTTCCCCAATCCTGAGCAGGCGAGCGTTGGGGATCGAGACTGCTTTTGAAGGTTTGCCAGAGCGTTCTCGTGTTTTTCCACGTCGCTAGTTACTGCTCATACAGCTGGCGGCCAGAGGGCGCGGTCTTCTCTCAGGTCTTCGCTTTTCTAGTCAACTTTTCTGATCTATTAGACGTTCTCTTCTAAAGTCTGAATGTACAAGTATATCCGAGCCCAAGCAGGCGTCCAAGGAGTGATATTCGCGATAATCGTGAACGGGAGGTGCAGTTACCGTTGAGCCCCTGAGCCCAAGGCGATTTGTGGCAGTCGCTGGGTCAGCTTACCAGCCGGTGTGAAATTGATGGGCCTAGGGATCATGGAGGAATGAGAGCGAGGTTCGGTGTTATAAAGACGTTTGGATGGCACATGGCACAAATGTACACATGAAGAGCTGGCAATGCTCAGGAAATGGGTGATCCTCAACTACGCAGTGAAACTCAGCTTGACGAATGCTAGGCGCGACCGTTCTGCCGAAGCTCCCGTCTAGTAGGCCACTTATCTGCCGAAGCGGCTATCAATTCCGTGTCACCGCTCCTGTATTTCTGCCGCCCGGACGTCCAAGCTGTTGTTCGTCACATCTGCAACGGACATGGAGCACGTTATGATGGGCCCCCTTTTATTTTGCTGTTGTCCCGCATTGGCGCCATCCTCATGTGTCTGGGACTCAATTGTTCACGGTGGCCGGGATGCCTAAACAGAGAGCGAATCAGCAAAGAATGTCGTCGCCCAGACGACAAATCCCCAGCTGCCTTGATGTCCACGCATGTCTTCCAGCACCAGAGCGCCTGACACGCCTCCGTCTCGCGAGACGCAACATCGGGCACCTTCTGCGTCGTGCTTTTCAGCCGTAGCGTGATCCCTGCCTCCAGCAAGATTTGGTTCTTCCTTTGTGCCAGGCTTCCACTTGGGCTCTGTCCGAGGGCGACGAGGATCTGGTCTGCATCCTCCACTGCCCAAGGAATAGCTAGGTCTGCCCATGTCAATGATCAACACGTACTGCTGAGTGCTCGGATGCCTTTAACCGTCTCGGGAAACATCCCAGTTGGCTTATTCGTCGTGATGCCAAGTAGGATCGCAAGGTATTTCGGTATCAACAAAGTATTGTTATAGAGGCGCGAGATAGAGTTGACATGCCTGTTTCATCTGGTCAGTAGGTCTCTTATGATAGGAGTTCCCTTCAAACATACTCTGCTGCGGCTCTGATCTCAGTCCTGTCAATCTTGGCGGAAAGTAAGTCGACACGCTCCGTCAGCCAGCCCATCAAGGCGCTGAAGGATTTGTTGGTTCTGCTGGACGAGCGTGTGGAGCAGCTCGCCATCTCGCATGTGGAGAAGGTCAAAGTCTCTGTGGAGCTGCTGCTCCACCGCATCGGAAACGGAATCGGGAGGAGGCCTGGGCGCAGCAGCCATAGTGGGAATCTGACAACGGTGGAGAGACAGATGGCAGATGCGATGGTGGTAAATGCCCAGGTGGAAGCACATTTATATTGAGAAAATAAGCACTTGAGTCCAAGTGAATAGGCACCTAAATACTTAGGTACCTTATGGTCGAGTTGGTTGATGCCAATCCCGGGGATAAGCCACACTACTGCAGCAGAGGCGGATCTCCCCGGGGCGTTGATCAACCGCACACCCTACTTCGTGGGGCACCGTTGCATGTGCTCTTTGGGGAAGAGCTCCATCACGACATCCTCACGTGAACACGCGCTTCTCCCGTGCAGGCGGTCACCAAGGATACACCTGGACAAGTCTGGGCGAAGCACAACAGGCTCGCGAGCCGGTGTGCCGGACAGTAAATGAAGTACCTAGGGACCTACATAAGAACGATCGCCCCACCTTATCTGCCAAGTTTCAAGAACAAAACGGCAGCCCCGCAGCCCCAATGCATGCAGGAGCCTTGTGTACCCACAATCGCAAGTCACCCTCGACCACCAGATCCCGGGGACACTGCCGAGTCTGATTTGTACAAGCATGTAGCGTTCCTATGACTTCACGCCATGCACCTGCTCTGCGTGGTTCTGGAAGTGAGCCTTGTGTCTGAGGAAAACCTTTTGGGTGCAAACGGGGCGCACGGTTTTCTGAGTTGGCCTCATCGCCTTCAGATGGGTCCTCCTGAAATGCCGGCTCACCTCTGAGGGTGAGAAGAATTGGAGTACAAGGGGTCATCCGTGGGCAGTGTCAATGCCTTGGCCACGCACACAAACCGCCTTCTCATCTTCTGGTCTCGTCCCTTGCCGAGGAAGACCGAGCCCCTCAGCTGCTCGTCCCGGTCCAGGGGTTCGAGCTGGAGCTCCTGGGGCGGGGCTGGAGGCTGCTCCACCTTGTTCGTGCGACCGCCGGATTCCTGGATGAGACAGTATTGTGCGATCATGGCGACGGCGCGGGCCCTGCGCTTGATCTGCTGCTCGAAGTCCGTCTCTACCGTCTCCTTCAGCGCGTCGAGCATCCTCGCCTGGACAGGGTGTGGCAGTGGCGGGGCGTCCCGCGCGGGACCCATGAGCTCCTCGACGCGGTTGCCCTGCAGCTGCCACTCGATGTCTTGCACCGCCTGCTTCTCGGTCCACTCCTTGCGGACCGTGTCCAGCTTCTCCTTGTAGAGGCCGTTGTAGAGCGCTTGTATCTTGAGGCGGAAGGCGCGGCGTTCCTCTGACCTCCGAGGGTAGCTCTCGAGGGTCTCGGTCATCATCATCTTGGGACCCGTATTCAGTGCTGCGACCTGGTCTGGCGTCAACTCTACAGGTCGGAATTGGCTCTGGGAGTGACCGTGGCTGGTTGCCTGCCGGACGAGCTCCCGGTGGACAGCCCACAGGTCAGCACAGACGTTGCGGTTGAGATAATGCCTCTGGAACGTGCTGGGATTGGGCGCTTGGCCCATCACGAGATTCCACAGGGATTCGCTGATGTTGACTGTGGTGGTTAGTAAATGCCTCGGCATGGCGCCGGAGGGGGGTCTGCAATATACCGTGCTGGTCCATGCTGTTTGCCACATGATACCGGAGCTGGTGGTTGATGGCGGTGTCCTTGAACCCCGCAAGCTGACCAACCCTCTCAACCCACTTTGTAATCTTCAACAGGCTGATAGGCTGGTTGAGAAGCTGGTAGTCCCCAAGTGGTTGTGCTCTGTGCTGCGGAAGATGTACAGGTCATCAAACTCCCGCTTGAGCGGGATGGAGAGCTTACTCTCTCCTCGGTGGATCTGCAGCCTCGAGAGATTCTCGATGTTGTCATTCAGGCTCTCGACGAAGAAAGCATGGAGCCGGACCAGAAGGCCCAGAAGGAAGACGTGGGGGCTCAAGATGAACATGGGCTGCCAGATGATCTCAGGAATGAGGAATGTTTTCCTATATGTTATTAGTTGAAGCCGTGCATGGGGGGCCGTGTATATATACGTATTCTTTGGGTCCAGATAGGCCTTGACGTAGACCAGCTTGAACTCGATGAGATGCCTGGGGCATCCCCCCCGCGAATCTCGGGCGAAGGTGACCCGGATGTCCCTGAAGCAGAGCTGCAGGATCGACGACGGGCGGGCGCCGGCAGGCGCGAGCAGCAGAATGAAGAGGACTGCGAGGATCCGCTACTCGCCCAACTTGAAGTTCTTCGAGGTCCGCAGGATGGTGTCGATGTACACCAGCAGGTCGCGTATTGTCATGGGGCGGTTGTCCCGCCTCTGGTAGTTCAGGTCACGCTTTGTGGATATCTCCCGGATGGCGTTCCGCATGTGCCGTCCGTCGACAAAGGGGTCGATTTTGCGCAGTATGGCCCTCTCGAAGACAAGACGGAACATGAGCCAGAAATTAATCAGGGAGTCATACGCGCTGAGGCGTGGCTTGGCCCGCCCGTTGCTGCCCAACTTCTGGTTCAGATGCCACTAGACGAAATGGATTACCATACCGAGCCGGAGCTGCTTGAAACAGGCCTTCCAGTCCTCGTGTAGGATCTTCTCACAGTACCTATGGACGAAAGTCAACATCTTGGCGGGGCTAGCAGGGTTGAGGGGGTGTGTACACTGCCCATTGTCTCCTGATGTAGCGCATCCTGGCTAGGGTTTTTGGGTTGTATTGCTTGCGCATGAAATGGGCCTCGTTGATGTTCTTAAGGCCCTCGCGGTGATAGTCAGGGGGTTGTGTGTTGCCATCGAAGAGCTCTTCGTCGTCTGGTTCAGCTGTGCCGTGCTCGGCGCCGTTCTCGCACATCAGGCCGTCCGCGTCTTCATCGCACCTTCTCCTGGTCCCACAGCTCGCCCTGTTCATCCTTCAGGTCGTGATCAAGGCTCAGCTCCTCCAGCGCCAGCTTTTCGTCCCCGTCGAGCTCACCGACCAGGGATCCCTCTGCATCTGAGTCCTGGGACTCGCCCAGAGTGGGGGCGTATTCGGAAACCGAGGAGTTGTCATCGCCGCCAGATGACGGGTCGCGGCACCGCCGCTCCTGATGGCTGGGTGCGAGGCTGAGGTTCTCCAGCAGTAGCCGGGTACTTCGTGCCGCCCCCAGGACCATGATGGCCTGTTGCCTGCTCGCGCTGGGCCCGTACCGGTGCCAAGCATCCCCGTCCTGAGCCGATGCGCCGAGTACCCCGCCTCTGACATCGAAGTACCGGGGGTCTTGTGCCCAGCCCAGGGCGATCCGCGGACAACTCTCTGCGCTGGGCCTACGGCGGAGCATCCGACCACGACACACGCGCAATCTGCCACCCCTCATCTATCTCGCCGCCTCGCCCGTTATCTAACAGACTGCGTTCCTGTTCGCTCGGCCGACCGCAGGCTAGCGCCCATCGGGAGTGGCCCGTGGGTGGCGCCGGGGTCTTCAGAACAAGGCGTTCCTGCCCGCGCATGTCAAGGTTTGTCACCGATGCGACCCATCCTGCGCGTCCCGCATAATGCACGGCCAACAGCAAGCTTTTGCCTGTCTCCTCATGGACATTTAGCTTAGCCAACCAGAGAAGCGATGGGGCTGGGGCAATCTTCCTTAGGATCGTGGCTGTCTCGTGTCTCTGCCTCACCGTGAGGACATGATGATTACGGTGAGCTTTGCGAAACCGACGACACCCTTGAACGGGCCACTCAGCGCTAAAGGCACGTGATCCTCAGAATTGTGAGAGGCCACAACAGGTGATGCCACTGGAAAGAGAGCACACATTAGCGCCAGTGTGCGCAGTCTACGCTCACATTCTCGCACCTAGTTGGCTTTTCCTTAGGTGTTGAACATGTTTATCAGGGGCGAGGGTAGTATGCGAGGGGCAGGGAGGAACCACACCCTTCCTTTCTGGGCAACGCAGCCTGCACACTGCTGTGCAAACACAACGAAAAGGTTTTCATTACGAGCTACACTCATTTGCATTCCATACTTCGAAAACCACGCTAGTGACACCGCCATGTTGATAGACACCAAATTTATATACATACTATCATGCCATCTATACTTTTCAATATTCATATTAATTTCTCAACTAATATACCCTATATCAACTTAAGGTAATAAACCCTATATATTTCAATTATTATAAATCAATTAATAATATTATTATTATACCTAAAGCTAAATTAACTGCATTAAACTACTATATCCTTTAAGGTATATTTAAGGCTAGTATTACCTTTAATATTATAATTTTAAGGGTTATAAAATATATAAAATAATAGGTATAAGAGCTAAAGAAAAAATATTATATAATTAATTTTATAAGTAAAAAGCATTATATATATAGCTAGCTAAAGCTAATTAACTTTTATATAGGTATATATATTGGCTCCTAGGCTTTTAAAGATTAACTTTAATATTAATACGTTTTTTAATTATTTAAGCCCTTCTCAACCTCCTTATATAAAAAAATAACTTATATCTTAATGAAATATAATGGTAGTTAGTTGAGATATATAAGCTTAAAGTTTTATTATTTATAATTAATTAAGTATTAACTTAAGCTAATTAAGGGAAAAAGAAGTAAGCCTTTATAGCTATTTAATATAATTAATATACTAAAGCTAAATAGATATTTAAGATTTAAAGTTAATATTATAATTAATTTATTTATATTAATAAGTTTAATATTAATAAAAGAGATAATATTCATTATATAGATTGATTATTAAAGGGTATTAAACTAAAGAGATTATTACTTAAGGGTGGCAAAGATTATAGTATATAGTTTTAAGTTATATTAATATTAATAATTAATAGTATTATTAGCTTATTAATATATAAGGGTAATAGCGATTTAATTAGCTTTATTGAATATATATAATATAAAGTTTTGCTTTATATAATATTATTTCTAGGGCTTAATTTAATACTAATTATAAATAATATAAGTTTCTATTTTTATGTTAAATTAAGTGAATTATATAAGTAATATAGCGTTTTATTTAAATACCTATCTACTTATTCATTTAATTTAAATCTTATTAAATTATATTTTAAGGATCTTAAGTTGTTTATTTATTAGTATATTAAATATTATAAGGATAGTTAATATATAAAGGATAACTTTAAATAGTTTTTTATTAATAATGTTTATTAAGTTGTTTTAAATAAGAAGGTAATTTAAGGTTATTTTAAAAAAGTAAAGGTTTCTAGGCTTAATAATATTTTAAAGTAAATATATTGCTTAATTATTTATATATTAATAAATATATAATTAAATATTTATAAGCTTTAAAGTGCTGTAGTATAATGTAAGTAATTATAATTAATAATTATAATTATTATATCTTTCCCTTTGTAATATTTATAATTATATAACTTTATTAAAGTATATCTTTATAAAAAAAGCTTTAATATATAAATTCTTAATATAATAAAAGAGTTTTACTTTAAGGCTATTAAATAATATATATATTATATTTAAAAAATATTATAAAGGTAGTTGCTTTAAATGGTATTAAAAGGGGTATATATGAAAAAAGAGAGGGTTATTATAAGTTAATCTATGAGTTAATTAAATAAGGTATTAATATTAATCTATTATAACTTAATTTAAAGAGCTTATATTTAAGAAAAGAGTATATTAATAAATTGCTAAAGATTAAGGCTATTTAATAGTTATAATTATATTTTATAAAAATACCCTATTGAATATTGCTAATATAAAAAGATAATAGGTAAATATTATTAAGTAGTAAAAAAAAAGGTAATAATAATAATCTATTAATTACTTTATTATAATAATAATTAAATTTATAACCTTTTAATTATATATTTATTTAATTATTATTATATTAAAGTAATAAGAAGATTATTGTTATTATTAAAAGGTAATTAAAAGGGTAATTTATATAAATAAGAAAGGTATGAGTTGGTTGCTTAGGTTAGAGTTGTAAAATAACCTTTATAATATTAATTTTAAATTATTATAATATTATTAAAAAAAATTATAAATATAATATAACTTTTGCTTTTAAACCTTAAAAAGCTTGTAATTCTATTAATATACTTATTTTTATAATTAATAATTATTTTATTAAGATATGGTAGAATATTTATAAGGTATAATAAGGATTCCTTATATATTATAATTAAATAGCTTTTATTATTAACCTTATAAATAATAAAATATTACCTTAATATACTACTATTAATACTTTACTTTATAACCTATATACTCTTAAAAAATATTTAAATTTAATAGAAATTTAAAGTAATTAATTATTTATAGTTATATTACCCTTTTTAATACCTTTATTTACCTTAAGAAGCTAATATTATATTAAGGCTGGTAGCGGTAGTAATAGCTGGTTAGAAATGCTTAATAAGGCTCTTTCTTATAGAAAATCCTTTATATATTAATATATAAAGCTACCTAAACCTTTATTAAATGCCTTTATAATGTATTATTTATTTAGCTGCTTAGCTAAATCCTTAAATAATAATAAGCTAGTATCTTTAACTTTATGGAAAAGCTATTAAAGTGCTGCCTTTTTTATATAATTATATATCTTATAATATATTAGATATATAAGAAAGTCCTTTAAAAGTATAAAACCCTTGCCTTTATTAAGTATTATTAATAAGAAAGATAATATTATAAGTTGGTAGGTTAAAGGCGGTAGTATAACCCTTGATGGCCTGTTAATTATTAATGGGCCTGTAGGAAGAATATATACTTAATTAGGTATATATAGGGATATATATAATTATTATGATATTATTTGTTGCTTAAGTTAATTTATAAGGGCTTAAAAAAGTAATAAGTATACCTTAATGCTATCGTTATTATTATTAATAATAATATTCCTATTAGCTATATTATTGCTTAATTTATTAATATTAGCTTTCTTAGGGCGGTTAAGAATTATAATAAAAGGGTTTTTTTTTAGCTTAAGTATTAATAATATATAATTGCCGCTTGCAACTCCTAAAACGGAAATTCCAAGCTGCCGCCCGGCCCACTTCCAGGCTGCGCCAAGCTGCACCTATGGCGTCCCGCCCATGTACTTCCACGCCTTGGCAGGTACCATGAGAAACAAGCCGGCCAATACCATTACTACTACAAACAACAACATGCTGCTGAGCTGCCTTTAAGCACTTCACTGGTATTTGCATCTAGGGGATCATGGATATTCCCACCTAGTTGAGTTCAATCAGCGGCCATGCATCAACAAGCAGCCGGTCTTCTCAGTCGGGGGTGCCGTCCCCTCGCGAAGCCATGGCCGCCCCCGGGATTGGCGATGAGGCAGGCGACTACAAGCTTCGGAGTTTCCCACTCGCGCTTGAAGGCATTGATGCACATCGTCTCCCAGAGTCGCTCCTTCACCTGCTCAAGGAAATCGAGTCAATGCATTTAGGGGCCGTGCCTAATCTTGACGAGAATCTAAGGGTGAGGCTGTGGCTCCCTCCGTAGGTGTAGCTGCTCTCCGTACTGACGCCTTCGTCGCAGACAGAGATCGAGCGGTTCACGGGTAGCCTTCCTGACTCCTTTTACGCCCCATCGGCCGACCGCGCTGCTATAGGACCATGTCCCGCCCTAGGCGACGTTCAAGGAGTCGTAGAAAGCGCGCAGGAGTGTTTTCAATACAAGAATACAAAGGCGGGCTGGAATATCAAAGTTCATTTCCCATTGCTCCGCACTGTACTCTTCGGGCGGCATACGCGGACAACACAGCTGATGGATGTGGAGGTCTGGTAAGATCGCCCGTTATGCAAAAGTCGCCCCACCGTCCAGTTCACAAGCACTGACGGTCCTATGCAGCACGGGTGCCAACATCATTTCTGAATACAACCGTCTGCGCTATGGGACGAAGAAAATGGCGGATTTCGTGATCGCGTTTGACCCGATAGCGCGTAATAACGAGCAGGCTGCACAGGAACGCATTGAAGAACTCCAGGACAAGCTTCCGGACTTCTCGATCAACCATACCGACTATGAGCCACTGCGCTATTTCCCGATCGCCATCAGTATCAAGACTAAGCGTCCTGATGGCTCGGAAATGGAAGGATCGCTCCAAATGGGTGTGTGGCACGCTGCGCAGTGGAATATGCTGCAGAGTATGGCACAAGATGAAGACCGCCCTCTCGAATTTCTCCTGGCGATCGTTGTTGTCGGGCATGACTGGTCCCTCGCTGCTACGACTCGGGAAGGGAACAAGACGGTAGGCCGGCCTGACCCTTCACATTATGAACAAGAGCTAGATTACTGCAGATCCTCTGGAGAGATTTTCGGCTGGGAGACACCCGCTCCGTTACTGCAACGTATCGCCTGATCTGGGCTTTGCAGCGATTGGTAAAATGGGCTCAGGACGAGTACTGGCCTTGGTACAAGGAAAGTATACTGGGTACGCTGTAGATCTATGAGGCTGCATCTGTGACGCTTAGCCTAAAATGCGTGTCTAGTGTGCCGGTGGTGTAGCTTGGCTGAAGTGGATATCAAAATATCATTGATGGGTATCTTTTGGGGGGGCTGGACTACCCCGTAGTATGAATTACGACAAATCTTTCCTACAACCAAGCATCCAATATCCTGTCTCGGATACCTGCGACCGCCTCATCCACGGCCCCTTGAATCGTATCAAACATGTCTTCCGCCTCCACGTACTCTTCTAACCTCCGGTCCACAACTTCCTCCATGTCGTTGGCCATCGCACGCTGCAGCGTGCGCATCTCGTCGCGTAAACCATCAAGTTGTGTAGCGATATACGCCTGCACGCGGTCCGAGACATCGGTAGATCTCGACACCGCTGATCCTTGGTCTCCTGCCGCCGACGGCCCGGAAGGTACAGGAGAGACAGTGGACGCCTGCGAAGCAGTTGATACTTGCGAGGCTCTCCGCACAGTAGGCCCGACATCCTCATGCTGCTGCTGTTCCTGTAGGCGTCGGAGGCGGCAGTCCTGCGAAGATGCAATCAGAGCCGTCAGCTTGCGCGCCTCGTCAGTAATCCGTGCGCGCTTTTCATCTATATCACATAGCATTGCACTGAGTCGCTCCTCTTTCTTTTCTGCACGTCGTAAAAGCTCGTTGATTGCCGTCTCTCTTTTCTCTGTGCGCCGCAGAAGCTCCACCATGATCTTCTCCCGCTCGCCAACCGCGAGGTTCAGATGCTGCCACGTATTGTACCTGGGCGAACTGCTAGAGCTGCGATCCCGGCTCCGGCTCCGGCTCCGGCTCCGGCTCCTGCTCCTGCTCCTGTCTTTGCTCTTGCTGCTGGCTGACGGCGAGGGCGAGCTTGTGCGCGGTCTTTTGCGCTGCTGCCGCTTTGGTGCACACGCAGGCGAGGGTTGGGTAGGCCCACCAGCGGCTGCATCCAGATACGCTGGTGGCGGACCAGCATATAATGATAAAGGTGGGCGGCTGCTGCTCGAAAACGAGGCCAGCTCGTCGACTTCAACAACCCGGCCGCCCTCCCCCCGGTACAGCGAACGCAGGTTGGCCTGGACGGGATCCGGATGCAGCCGACCATTTGCCGAGACGGCCTCGCAGAGGGCGGTTAGCTGTGTTGGATTGGACAACACGGCAGCAGCTGGCGGCAAAGCTATACAGATAGCGGCCTGCTGGGCAAGCAAGCGTACTGCATTGAGAGTATTACCAGCAGCGAGGTTTGCGGCATGTACTTGACCGGCCGGAAGGCTTCGGGGCGCAATGACACTGATCGAGCCCGGGGTGGCGAGGCGGAAGCGGAGGTATGTTCTTATAGGGGAATGGATGATGTTGAGGTGGCCGGTGGTGTCATGCTGGTAGAGGCTGAGGGTTTCGATCTTGTCGGGCGAAATGTGGAGGAAGAAGGGCACTGTTCGCGTCTCTGCACTGACTTCGAGGCTAACTTCAGTGCGCAGGCGGAAGAACGCGAAGTGTCTGTCTGGGTCGAAGAAGATACTGAGGGTGGTAGGAAGTGGGAGGGCATTGTTCTGGTCCTCTTGATGATGGTAGTGATGCGAGTCGAAATGATCCAAGTTGATCGAGCAGCCGTTGAGGTTACGGCCCTGGGAGCCGAGACCTTGGCTTGGAGGTATAGTGGAGGATGACATGATCTTCTTGAGATGGGTCCTGCAAAATCAAATGCGCCGGTTAGCAATGGCAATGTTGTGGATTGGAGTAAGGGCAAGAAGCCCATGTGGTATTATGAGTGTGACTGCAACTGTTTTGTGCGTGACTGAACAGCACCAGCAGTAGCCACTCCTCCTTCTCAGCCCCTCTGCCGCACACAATGAAGTTCGCCAAGCGCGTACGCAGGCAGTCGACCACGTTGCTCCCAAAGCCCAGCGCCCAAAAACCAGAGTCGTAACCCACAGTTCGAGCGGTCTGTAGCGTGGCAGTGGGTGTGCGACAGGGAAGCTGTGATGGAACTGCTAAGAGTGCGATGCAGTATAGGATGGCAGGATGCTGGTGATGACGCTGGTGATGGCGGTGTTAAAAATGGTGCGGAGGCTGGTAATCAGGAGGCGTGGTGTTGGCTCCATCTATTACTTCTGCAAGCACAGACTATCCACTTCTAGCCTGCCGGGCCCACTGCGTTGTCACCCGAACTCCCTTCCCTGACTAAAGGTGGGGGGGGGGGGGTTAGCGAGCACGGTCCACTATCATGCAGCTGGGTGGGTGCCCTTGTCGATAAGCTCCAACGCTGCACAAGCTTGGCAGCCTTCTCCCAGGCGATGCATCCAGACAACCTTAACTCGACAACATCAACGCAACAGCATGGCATCACAAGCAAGCTCGGGCTCAACTATGCGCAGGACTATCTCGCTTAAACCACCTATCCCTCAGCTGCGCAATCCACCCCTAAACTCGCTAGCCTTTGTCACCTTCCGGCATCCTGGATACGAAAGCCCTTCCGATATCCTCTTCAGGCTCCCACGACTGGACTCAGCCTGCGTAACTACGAGTAGCGAATCGTCCGGCTCAACAACACTAGACGCAGGGACCAAGCACTCAGCTGATACAATATCACATGAGTCCAACTCCAGAGTCGTTGGCGTCCACCACCGTACAGCACTTCAGGCCTGCCAGATTATTGCCAACAACGCTTTTGACGGCTATCTTGCCACCGACAGAGACGGACTGAAGCAGGTGACTATAGAAGAGGACGAGATACTCGCAGCAGATACCTACTGGTTCATCGCCAATCGATGTGGTACCCTGAACCAAGTCGACGGCCGCGATGTCTACCCAGTGGTCCCAAGCTTTGAGGATTGGGCCTTCCCCCACGAGCGTTTCCCGGCTCTGGGTTGGCAGACTCGCCGCTCCCACGAATCCGGCCCATCAGACATCAACGCAATCGAGCACACATCTTTCAGTAGTAGTCAAGAGCGACTGGCCACCTCACTGCCGCTCGCACCACCGCCTCCTCCGCGCCAGATCGGCTACCGCTGCGTCCTTTCGAATACCTCCTACTCTCTCCATAAGGCACATATTATTCCTTCAGCCCATGAGAAATGGTTTGGACAAAACTCCATGGCTATATATGGGCACAGTTCAAGGCTTATGGATGATGATAGCAACATACTATATATGAAGCATGATTTGCATTCTGTCTGGGATGCTCACAATTTTGCACTTGTGCCTAAGGGAGAGGATGATTTTGCGGTCCATATGCTCAGCATACCAAACAACAGCATGATGGAATTTGTAGCATTCTGGCACAATATACCTGTGCAGAAAGAGTCTCTTTCACATACAGCTGAAGCATATATTTTTGCAAAGTTTGCCCAAGCTGTATTCATGTTGTTAAAGCCTTTCCTTGTACCGTTGGCGGAACATAGGTATGTGGCAAAGTTGCAAGCTCGGGTGAATGATCCAAGACATCGGTATGAGGTCAAGGAGATGTGGTTGTCGGGACGATCCCTGTGCGATATGTATGGCGGCGGCGGCTCTAGAAGCGCCAGTTCAAGCAGGAAACGCTCTCGTTCCCAAGCGTCCGTTGACCCAGGGAATCGCGAGAGTGATCTTGAGAGAGAGGGTCGATGGTATGAGATGAATGTACGGCCTGATGCCAGCGATTCTGAGGATGACAGGGAGGCTGTATGGTACAGGAGAAATGTTACCATGGCGGACAGCAACTCAGTAGATGATGATCAAAGGTCAGCGCATGGAGAGCCAAGGCGGGGACGCCCACGAAAACGACAACGACGTGCCCAACGTGAGCGGCGGGAGTATACGGTGGACACTGTGCCTTCACTGACTGATACTTCGGCAGTCGGTGTAGACGGTGCTGACCGCAGTTTTGAGGAAATCAGTGCCTCGCTCTCGACCTCAAACGACACTCCAGGTACCCAACAAAACAAGTGCTCTACAGGTGAGGCTTCCACAGAGGTTGCCCAGGACCAGGAAGACTCTATTCATGTAGTCTAAGTTGCGCTAATTATTATGGTGTCCGTGGCTGCGACGGGCTCAGCTGAATGAGCATCAGATTCAGTGCGGCGAGGGTCCAGTTCTCCCGAGTCACATGGAACGTGAGGCAGATCTTGATATGCGTGATCCTGTGATTTGCCTTTATCTATATCTGCATCTGTGCTGTCGTTGATATCAGGTCGCGGGCGTCTCTCGCGCGGGCGTCCTTGATTCTCCTTCTCCTCCGCGGCCAACATATTCTGGTACCAAGTCTCGGCAATTTCATCTTCTTCGGAACTCCCCCTTGCCCACCGACGCCTGATGTTCCTCTCGTACCAGTCGTCGTCGTCATCATCTCCGTCTGAGTCATCTGCACCCGCCTGCTGTGAACGTGACCTCTTTTTGTTCGAGCTTGCACTCGCACTCCGCGATCCTCCACCGCTATAGGCTTCCTCGAGCTGAGCTCCTGATAGCCACTGTGTGTTCACCACGAACGACTCCTCCCGACCCTCGGAATCCAAATTCGTCTGCAGTTTTGCAACTCTTCTCCGTACAACTGAAGTTATAAAAGGTTTGAGGAGTATCAAAATAGCCTGGGTAAACTTGGCGAATAAATACTCCTCCGGCTTGCCCAGCAACTCATGGGCGTTGACGGGCTTGTTGTGCCATGCTGCAGCAAATTCACAGTCTCTAGCCTCGGCCGCAAACAGCCCGTGCACAACGAAGCGTCCCCTCTTGGGCACCAAGGCGAATTTGAAGCCGTCCCATATCTGATGCAGGTCATGGCGTACAGTTATTCTGTTGTTTGTGATAGAATTGTTTCCCAGCCCGCAGTTCTCCATGCCGTTCTGCTTGAACCACTTGTCTTCGGCTGCCGGTATGCAATGTCCCCTCTGTAAGCCGTAGGCCGTGCCGGAGATGGCGCACCGCCTGACTTGGTCAGCTTTGGGTCTTCGGCCGGTACGCGGTGGTGGCATCAACTGAGAGTTGGGGGCGCTCGGTTGGGGAGGTGCGGCCGTGTTGACGTTTGAAGTCGATTCAGCATCGGTGTCAGGAGCCGTCGACGGCCGATCGGAGGGTTCGGTATCATCGGGGCTGAAGTGCCACTTCACGGACTCGAAGGTGTTATGTGGGAACTGCCAGTCTCGAAAACTGGGCACGACGGGCCAGATGGCATCGTCCTGATGGCGCGTACTCTCGTTCAGGGGCTGTGGCCGGGGTTCGGATGGAGGGCTGTCACCGTGAGACTCCATTTCAGTGGGAGGAGTCGAGGTTGAGGTTGAGGCCAAGACAGGGTCTGACGAGCTCGGAAAGAACCAGTACTTGTCTCTAGTCAGGAGCTCGTCGTCCCCAAGCGTGATCCGTTCCTGGCCGCTGCGGTCACATGATAGATAGCCATGGAAGGCATTGCCGGCGACGTGGTGAACTCCAAGGGTGGTTGGTGGATGCGGCTACGGCCTCGAGTTTCGGGAGCTTGAAGAGGACATCATGGGGGCTGCTATACCCGGGGTGGAGGAAAGAGATCGCACCAGGAGGATTGATAGTTGCAGGTAATGGATCAGCTCCTTTAATAGACTTGATTTGAAGCCATGTGGTCTGGATGGGAAAGATGTGGAGTGGGGAGTGGATGATGTCGTGGGGAACGAAGCCCCTGGTTGGTGCGGAGTAGCTGTTGTGTTGGAGCCGTGGGGATCTTTTTACGTAGTGCCCTCGGCTAGCGCACATGTTCACGCGCTGCGGAGCCGAGGGGCCGTCAAAGCTTGGCATGTTTTGGCTCCAATGAGCGTAGCCCCAGCAACAGAAGCTGACTCCGCAGAACTACATCATCAGAACCTCCAGATCCGAACAACCTTCCTTTCAAGAAATCGTAAAGGTATGGCACGAAAATTTGCTAGGACCGGATAACCAGATGACACCCGACGAAATCATCGCATGGCTCTCAACCTCTGACCTCGATCAATCGATCGCGAGGCTGACTAGCGACGGCAAGAGGAAGAGGCAGAACACGTCCTGCGGCCTGTTCCCATCGCCGCCAATATCCGCAATGGACCCTGACACGGACGCCGAAGCACCTCGCAAACGCATACGCAGTTCACAACAGCATGAAGTGGATACCGATGCTGCCGACGCCGATGCCGATGATACATATCATACACCGCGTGCCGCGCACCGGCCCCCACCAAGCACCAAGCCTGTCAGCACCTGGGGGTCTCTACCGGGGGCCTCGACAGAGCACACCTCTACGACTCGAGACAGCTCAAGAGGCGGGCAAAGTAGGGCAAGTGGAAGATCTTCGCCTCGCAAGAGGCTGCGCAGTCTCGCCCTTCAGGACGATGGCGTCGTCATGAAGACGTTTGAAGAGCGCAGTACGGATATGCCCACCGAATTGAAAGACTTTCTGGATGAAATCATGAACATCAGCGATGGCCTTCCTGTTATCTCTCGGAAGCGCCGTCAAGAAATTGAAGAGGCCATCCAGTCGCAGAACATGGCAAGGAGTCCGAGCCCGAACATAAACACACGCACATTCCGCATACGCCCTGAACATTTTCCTGCCGACGACGCGCAGCAGGAGAGGCGGGAATCCTTGGGGCCAACACCCTGTGTTAACGACGTCCTCTCAGTCCTCGAATGGGCAGCTAGATGCACCAAATATAAAGCTGAGGAGGCCATGTGGAATTCCTCTGTACACTTCCCGGTCTTACAGATGGCAATCTACGGCGGAGGCAGGATATGGCAGTACTACCCTTTGACTACCAGCACCACAGTCGAACTCATGCAGTGCACCACAGCCCGCATCATCCCTGAATACCTTCCTACCAAGGAGATTTATGGCAAGCAGATTGACTTCTGTCTTTGCCTACATGTGGACGAGGCGGCTCAGCAGAGCATCGATCGTATCCGTGCATCCCTCGATGAACTCTGCATCAATCATGCCGACCTAGACGCCTTGGTTGATCGTCCGATTGCCATCAGCATTGAGAGTAAGAAACTCGACACCGACGGCGGCGCTGTTCAGGCTAAGCTTCAGGTTGGAATGTGGCATGCTGCGCAGTGGAAGCTTCTCAAAACCCTCGTATCCCGGCAGAGGGGACCAGTTTTAAACCAAACTTACACTGCTTCACTACCGGCTTTTCTGCCTGCCGTCATCATATCCGGCCACGACTGGTATTTTGTTGCGACCACGCAGAAAGAAGACAAGACGGTAGGTTTCGTACCCTTTTCGACTCTTGTTTATAGAGGCTAATCTCGGGCTCGTGAGCAGCTTTTGTGGACTGAGTATCCAATGGGACATACTCGTGACGCCATTGGGGTCTACAAAATTGTCTACGGCCTCCAAAAGTTGAAAGCATGGGCGCTGGAGAACTATTGGCCGTGGTATCGGCGCTGTGTTCTTGGTCTGTCTGCTGATGTGTAAAGTCTCTGGCGATGAGAATGGGTTCTGGGATGGCATGGAACTCTGACATTCTGAGATTGAGGTTCCAAGGAATCGTTGACCGACGACTTTGACCTAAATTATCTTATTGAGCAAACATTCGCGTGTAAACAAGCAAATTTTGATATATTATCATTGCTGTATTCTCAAGAAAAATAAGTTGAGTGGAATCTTGGAATAATGTTGCGTTCGGCATCTCCAGTCCGAGGCCCTGGGAGACTTGACACCCCGGGCAGTATCCGCCCCCCGCCCCCCCTGCCCCACCGCTTGGTCAGGGGCCCCATGCTCTCCAGGGTACAAGGGGCACACCAGCAGGGTGCTGCAGGTAGTTCCCGCCTGTCATCAGCTAGCCGCTCTTGGTAAAGAGTGGGTTGTTACTGCAGCAATGAGAGACAGACCTTCAGCTTAATTTTTCCAACACCTCACCAATCACCACAACATCCTACATTCACGCGTTTCCTCGCGTTGACACATTTCGGACAATAAATATATAGCTGTGGTACTCACGGAAATCACTGCAGCTTGCACTTCTTACCCTAAACTCCCGACCATTTATTGTGCTTTTCCCATCATCTGTTACTCTCAAAATGACAGGCTCCCAGCTGCCTGACTTTGGTGCTATGGTCAGCATTTCAACGCTCTGGGGGAACAACTCCAACGCTTTGCCAATGTTCCCGCCATGCAGGAGGGTCAGCTTCTTCAAATTATTTTCCAACAAAACAATGAGATCCTCCGACAACTTACTATGCTGAATGAACGGGTTGATGGGCTGAGCAGCCGCATTGATGGGATGATCAGCGGCATTGACAGGTTGAATGGCCGTGTCGACAGTCTGAGCAATAAGTTTGACAAGCTTGAAATAGGGTCATAGCAAAGTATATAGGGACTCCTCATCCTGCTTGGATATAGCTAACTCGGTAGATCAGGTTTGACGACTCGCCCGCAGGTAGATGTCGATCTGCATCCTTCAGGAGGTCGAACAGGAGCCGAGTGGAAACCTAGCTACCCGGAAGCGCCGGATCCTGCTGGAACTCGGGGTCACGCAACAATTGACGTTGTTGTGAATAGTGGATTTCAGTGTGGAAGGCAACGATGAGTCTGCAAAATGTGCAATGTTTGTATTCAAAGTACCTAGCATATCGCTGGAGAAGAATTGCACGCCACAAGCTCACATGCTGGTATCATCCGTCTGCCACTTACTCGCCGATGTACCTCATCTTCCGCTTGCGGCTCGTCTTGATGCCGTGGATATCCTCTGCATGCAGCCTGAGATGATTCTTGTCTACGAGGGTAGTCCGGCAATTCGGGCACTCAAACGAGTCATATGGCGCCATGCCGTCTAGATGAACGCTGATGAAGTGTCGCGCAAGGACATGTGGGTTGTAGAACTCTCGACAGAGATCGTCGAACCTCATATGGTCTCTTCCCAGCGAGCATGCCTTGAAGACACAGATGAAACAACGCCGTATCTTGGGCCCGGCGGCGCTGACGAGGACAGAACGTAATATCTGCCGCAGCTGTTCTTCCGGGGCGAGACCCTGCGACTGGAGCTCGGGCGGTGGTTTCGGCTTCCTTGCTTCGAGGACCTTGGTACGCAGAGGCTCTTCTTCACCGCAGTACGCCATCAAGGCGACGATAGCTCCCGTTCTTCTCTGAAACTGGGCTTCGATGTTGTTGACAAGGGGCGCGGTCAGCGCATCAAACATCCTCTGCTGCACGATGGTCATTGGACGTGCGTTATCGTCAGCGGTGCTGTCGTCCATCGTGATGTCTTCGCCTCGCATCTGTCGTGCGACGTCCTCTATGGCTTGCTTCTCTGTCCATTCTGCTCTGATCCTGCGCAGCATCTTGTCTTTGAGCTCAGCGTACAAGTTCTTCCGCTTGCGTGTGAACTCTTTGCGCTTGGGGGACGTGCGGTCGCGGATGCTCTCGATCGCTTTTGTGAGCCGCACGTATCGGGGGTCCTGTTTGACCTCTTCAAGCTGGGCGTCTGTGAGCTTGAAGACGCGGCGACTGTCCCTCGAGCCGCCGTGGCTGGTTGCCTGGCGAATCAGGGCCTGTTGAGGGTTGAGATCCCGATGGATGGCCCAGAGATCGGCACATACGTTCCGGTTGAGGTAGTGCTTTTGGAAAGTATCTGAATTCGGAGCGTGGTCGAGCACGAGATTGCGAAGGGCGCTGCTGACGTCGACTAGATTCTTGTTAGTAAACAAAGATGCAGACGAGATAGAACATGATCTGCTTATACGACAGGATGGGTGCTGTTGAGATGATCCGATGAGATCACGCGGGATGTGAAGTCTGTCCGTCTCGGCCCTGTGCCAACTTCATGGCCTCTTACCACTCTGGTCCATGCTGTTTCCTGCAAAGTAACGTAGGCCGTAGGCAATAGTATTGTCCTTAAAGCCCAGCAATTCTCCAACAGTCTTGATCCATTTGTTCGTGATAGCGCTGGTGATCTGCTTGGTAGTCGACATCCGGTACCCCGTGGGGGTCGGAACGGATTGACGAAACAGTGGCACTTCCATGATATCGCGCTTGAGAGCCAAACATAATTGGTTTGAGTTGGGGCGGATTTTCAGAGTCTTGATTGTGTCTGGGTTGTCGTTTAGCTCCTCATTGGTGAAGGCGCGATTGTGGCACAACACAGCTAGAAGGAAGACATGTGGGCTCAACAGGAGGCTGGGGTCGAATAGGATCTCGGGAACAAGAAAGGTCTTGCTGAAAGAAAGCATTAGTCGGATGAAGTAAGTAATGCCCGGAAAGTGTAGTCATGGCTAGGAACGGGGGCACCTGAGTACATGACGCGAAGACAAGCTCACGCCAGCACACAGGAAAGGGAAAAGTCTCATCACATACATCGACTTTGGGCCACGGTAGGTCTTGGTCATGACCAGTCTCAGCCGGATGGTCAGCCTCGGAGGGCCACCTGGGTTCTCTGGATCGCGGATCAGAAGGATATCGATGTCCTTGAACCTGTATCGTGTCAGTTCACGCTCGCCATGTAGACCTGACAACCTACCTGATATTGAGGATGCTCTGCGGGCGCGAACCCTGTGGTGCAAGCAGCAGGAGGAAAAGGACAGCAAGGATACGCAGCTCGCCAAGCTTGAAGTCTTTGCTCGTGGTGCAGAGTGTTGTCTCGATCTGAAGCTTGAGATCCTCAAGCGTCATGGACCGGTTCTCGCGCTTCTCGTTGTCAAGCTTGGCTGTCTTGCCGAGCGCGGCCAGGGCGTTGCTCATGACGTCTCGAGGTAGGGCATGGTCGATCTTCTGGTTGGTAAGACGCTCGTAAGAAAGGCGAAAGCAGCACCAGAAAGTAACCAGGCTGCCAATTTTCTTCACCCGTCGCTTGCGCTGACCTTTCCTGCCAGTCGTCTGGTTGCAGTACCACAGCAGGAAGTTGTAGACTCTGTGGAAGTCTATCTTCTTGAGGCAAACCTCCCAGTCTTTGCTGCGTAAGATGTCGGAGCAGAAGCTAAGTTGACGTGGTCAGCTCGGTATGCTTATAGTGTGGAGGACAGTGGGCGGCGGTTGACGTACGAACGCCAGTAATTCTCAGCATTGTCAATCAGCTTGAGGGTGCCCTCTGCGTAATCCTTTTTTCTGAAATCGTCCACGTTGAGAGTCTTCATATTGTGCCGGTAGAATTCAGGAGGCGCCAGATTGCCGTTAAACAGCTCGGGCTCCGCCTCCTCGTCGGAATTGGGGGCGTCCCAACCGTGGTCTGGGTTGTCGATGTTGAACTGTAGCATGGCATCTTCTACGATCGCGATGTCGTCTCGGTCCGCTTGGATCTTGTCGATCAGGTCCGGGTCCACCGGGAGCTCTACGCGCGAGCCATCGGGATCACTGTCCGAGCTGGTGAGCTCTTCGGCATCGAGCTCGCTGCCGAGGTCGACATCCTCGTCGGACTGAGACTCCTCTGTGCTAGAGTCGGCATAAACCGACCCCGGAGCATAGTCTGACTCCGAGGTCGCGTCGCCGGCGTGTCGGCGAACAGGCATCTGACAAGAGAAGGCAGGATCTGTGATGTGAGAATGGAGTTGTACGTGCTGTGGAAAGCGTGATGAACGGGGCACGGAATGACCCTGAAGAGCACCGTGAAATGACCTGGTTGAGGGGATCGCACTGCTTCTGCTCAAGTGGCAGGCTTAGCAGTTCGATGACCTCAAGGTCTGTCACTTCCAAACAAAATAGTTCATTCCCTGGACGACTGGAAACCAGCCACCGATATAACAGATACGAGCCAAGGTCGAGACACACGGGAATCTGGCCGGGAACAAGCAGGCTACAGGGTCTGGTCACAACCCAATCAGGAATAGAGTCGAAAATCCAATACCATGAGGCCAACATGTCCTACACGGCAGCACAGAGGCGCAGCGTTGGCTCTCAGATAAACTCCAACGTGAGGCACAAAGTAAAGTCAATCCGACCGTCCTCGACAGATGCCATGGGTGCCTGAAGCAAGCTCGAACTCTAAGCCCGGGGCCCATGCGTGACGCATAGGTACTGGTGCGTACCACGGAGTGTTGTCACCAGGACTGTGGAGAGAAATGCGCATGACCAATAACACACAACCTTGCCTCTCACCTGCGAAAGTCCTTTCAGAGTCAGCCGTTGCTGATGTTCTGCGAGGCGATCCTATGACTGACCGCTTTCATCTCAATCGTACCTGCATGAGGCAGTAGGCTGCTGCTCTGCAAGGGATCCGGGCTACACTTGTCGTCCAGATCGACAGATGAATCAATGAGCGACGATGTTATATCCACAGTGCCTACTTGACAGCCGTTACTGGCCTTCGTTCTGGCGAACGGTCTCGTCGCACTCCCCTAGACTCGGAATTCCCACCACACCTACAATCATCTTCATCCGGAGTAGCAGACCAGGCTCGCAACCGGACAATTCTCTCATACGAATCGCTGTCACTATCTGTAGCACGCGACTGGGACCGCTTCCGGCTTGCACTCGCACTTCTCAGGCCGCGGCCGCCATACTGTTCCTGCAAAGCATCCGCCGAGAGCCACTCGTCTGCCACCTGGAAGTCGGCTACTGCGCCGTCGGCATCTCGTTTTGCGGGGAGCCGCGCAACCCGCCTCCACACCGCAGAGCTGGCAACGAATGGTTTGATGAGCACGAAGACAGCCTGAGCAAACCTAGCAAACATGTATTCATCTGCTGTACCATCCAAGGTACTACCGATAGGAACGTTGTGCCACTTTGCCGCAAACTCCAGAGCCCCAACGCTCGGCACAGGGAGCACACGGATGACAAAATCTGGTCCCTTAGGTAGGAACGCAACAATGTGGTCGTCCCACACGGTGTGCAAAGTGTTCGTCAGATCAATCGAATTCCTGGCATTGTAGACAGACCGGTCACCGCTTCTATACTGCATCATATTGTTGTGACGAAACCAAGTATAGTTCGCAGAAGAAATGAGGTGCGCGCTATGTATAGCATATGATACCTTGGTGACGGCGCAGCGGCGGGTTGGTGGAAGAGCAGAGGGCGGAGGCATGTTGGCTCGGTTTGGTTCATCGGTGGAGTTGACAAGAGTATTGTGCGTGTGCTCGGCTGCAATAGGCAAAGTCCGCCATTTCACTTTCTGAAAGCGGTCGTGAGGGAAGGCCCAGTCTTGGAAGCTGGGTACTATCGGGTAGACATCTCGGTCGTCGCCGCTGTGATCCTCGTCGGTTGCAAAGAACCAGTACTGCCTCTCTGTCAGAAGGATGTCGCGCTCGAGTTGGAGGCGATGGCAACCGGCTTGATTGGTGGCGAGAAAGCCGTTGTAGGCATTGTTAGCAATGATCTGGCAGGCTCGCAAGGCCACAAAGTGGGAAACGCCGGTGAGGCCAGGGCCAGCTGTGTCCAGTCGAGGAAGCTGAAAGAGAATGCCGTAGGGACTGTTGTAGCCTGGGTGACAGAAGGAGATCTCCCCAGGCGGCGGAAGGGTTGGCGGATTTTGGACACGCAGCTTCAAATCGATGGATTCCGTCGTCATGATGCCTTGTCGCCAAAGTGGGGCAAGGTTGGTGGTTAATATGGGTCCCGTCTTTCCACACGCCGAAGTTATGAAGTGACTTCCGCGCCAAGGAGATGTCATTGCGGATCTGGGCAAAGCTCGTCTGCTATGGCGGGGACGAGGACCGAGTCCCAAGCGATTACTCTCAATCTCACTTCTACTACAATATCTACTTCAGTAGTGCTCAGCTTTGTGGGTGACGCCAGCTCAGTCAATGAACGCGGTCGTGATCCTCTCCTTCAGCTCCTGACCTGCAACCTCTAGCCTGTCCTCGACGAATTCTTCCAGCTCTGTCCTTGTCACGATCTCAATGCTGTGCAAGTCCAGCTGCTCAGTGAGGAAATCTTCCATCTGCAGGAACGTTGCGTATTCATCCAGCTTTTCATCCACACATGCCACCAACTCCTCGCGAATTGTTTCCAGCTGGCTGTCCAGATGCTCCTGCAAGCGCGCCTCAATAGCCAGTACCTGTGTGACCCTTACTTCCGTGCTCTTGGCTTCTTGAAGCAGGGCTTTGAGATCTCTCGTTTGCCTCTCTACTTCATCCAGGATGGCGTGAAAAGAGTGGGCATGGGATACTGGTGACGAGCAAGAGCTTTCAGGTGCGCTGGTTCGTCGTCTCTTCCCTGACCGATCCTTGGGCGAAAGAGGAGGCGGTGACGCAGCTAAGTCGTCATAGGACGGAGGGCTCTCGGTGGCGCCATCATCAGGAGCGTGAGAAGCGGTTGGCCCGCCAAGTGGACTGATTTCTTCAGCTGAGACAACTCTCCCTCCCTGGCCACGGTAGAGGCGTTGCGGATTCAGATGGGGGTCGGGTGCTAACCGACCGGGTATCGAGGCAGCACTGCAGAGCGAGGCGAGCTCAGGGAGCTGGGATAGTGTGGTCGAGCTGTGCAACCTGATGACCAAGGCGTCCTGCTGGGAGGCTGCATGGAATGACTGCACGGCCTGGCGGTCTGCTTCGGTGTGTATGGCTGTCGAAAAGTCTTTGAGATCGCAGGGTACGATAAATGTTGCTGGTTTGAGAAGGCGGAACAGTAAACGTATGCAGATGTCGGTCTGATGGCTCCCCGATGAGGTTGGAGATGGCTCGGGAAGTGGTCGAGGTGGCTGGATGTAGTCGAGCGAGGCGATCTGGCCGGGAGATATATCCAAGTACATGTAGGAGGCATCCCCAGAGGAGTTGTTGGTGTTCAGTGACGAAATGAGGGCTCGTAATCTGAACCAGGCGGTATATTGGACGAGGTTGTAGGCAATGGAAAAGTGGAGAGGAAAAGAGGTTTGGCCGTCGGCGTGGTCTCCTTGACATTTCTCATCATCAATGGTGCAATCGAGAGAAACGAGATGTCGTGAACGTGTCTGCATGTTCGAAGAATGAGTGTAAAACTCTTTCCCTGTGTATGCATCCCGAACAAGTTAGTTTCCGGGCAAGTCTTTTGAGGAGGAGAGAGTGAAAAGAGTCCCCTGTGTGTAGGACTTCACGGGTGTTGAGGCCGTGACATGTCCACTCTTACACAGGATTGCCCACCCACCCAGGCTTTCAAGAAGTTCGATAAGGTCGGAGACTAAGAGCAGCCTTGACTCCGTCTTCGGGCATCGATGATTGGATTTGTGGGCGCTGGCCGGGTGTGTGAATGGCAAAACCAGAAGGCAGGGGAGCAAAGTATCTACATCTCCGTACTCAACAGCCACATTGCTCTTCCAGGGCAATAAAGATTCCACGTTGACTTGGTTCTCCCAACGGGTTGGAATATCACGAAGTCAAGGTTACTCTCTTTTTACGCGTTGGAAGGGGGCGAATGTGTTCCCAGGGCCCAGAGCCCGATGACACTGCAAGCACACTGCTTTTCCAAGGCAATAAAGATTCCACGTTGACTTGGTTCTCCCAACGGGTTGGAATATCACGAAGTCAAGGTTACTCTCTTTTTACGCGTTGGAAAGGGGCGAATGTGTTCCCAGGGCCCGGAGTCTGTAGCATGGCAACGGGACCTGTCTTTCTGGGTTGAAGTTCTGCGGGACTAGTGCAATGCAGACTAGTAGATGCTTCTGTGAAGTGATGGAGGATGAGGATGTGAGGGTCAATCGAATGAGGGGATTCAGGATTGTCTGTGGGGATTGTCTGTGATGGCAAGACGAAGGGCGGCGTTTGGCCGTGGAGTCGTTTGCAGATTGAAGTCCAGTGGGGATCGGACCTGTGGAATGGAAACGTGGGTGGCTGGGACAGACACTAGGATCGGGCCGGGAACGGGCACTAGGGGGCCCATCTCCATTGGTGCCCACTCAGCCTCATGCCAGCGCACTGACGGCAGCCAATCCTTGGCGTGAGCTTATAGGTGGATCTGAGACAAACTTTGAGCATGATCGCTCACGTCCTTACTCTAACAATAGCCGCGGCAGTGTGCACAATTATTTACCGCTCGTATTTAATTTTCACATCACAAGGTCGGTAGACACAACGGAGAAAGCCAACGTGCACGCTGCATATAATGACGTGCTCACCGCCGAAGTTTTGGAGGCACCTTTGGATACAAAGATGATGGGGACGGATGCTGTGTTGGCCCGGAACATCGCGTGTGTATTTATGGATAGCACGCCCCTGATACACGCTCTCGCCCAATGTGGTCGTATTTAGGGCTCTGAATGAGGCTGAGAAGCCGTCGAGTATGTTACCACCCGGTTGGGCACTTTGTCTGACAACATGGCTGCATGGACGCCTCACGGGGGTACCGTGGCCTCCGGGAGTGATCTGCAAGGGGCACTGGGATAGCGCGATGACGCGATTGAACAAGTAAGTGAAAGCAGGCAAAGATCTGCTGGAGCGGAGACGGATGCTGAGCCTGGTAGTACAGGTTTCGGGTCCAAATTTTGTCTGGTCTAGTCGCGTGAAATTTCAGGTGAGACGGCAGTACGTACAATAGTGACGACCACAGTGGCTTCATCTGCACGGAGATACGTAAGCCAGTGCTGTGTCCTCGAAGCACCTCGAACTGACCTGGCTCTGAGTTCCCGTCACGGAGTCTTACAAATTGTCACACCGCCTCTTCCCGTGGTGTCACAAGCCAAGCGCAGCCGCGGCTAAGCACTGAACATGTGGCGAGTACTGGATGCGTTTCTGCACTGTTCTGCTGAGTGGTTTAAGCGCAACTGCCGGGTGTCTCGGAAACAGAATCTCGGAAGGGCGGGCAGAACTTATCCGATCCCGCCAATATTACCAGCCATCGATGGCGTCTACCCGTCGGTGTGGCCATGTAAACTCTGGCACAAGCCGGGACAGAGCCGCGAAAGCCTAGCCTGCGGGGCAGCTATGCGATTGATCGGCATCCGGCGAAGATCTGCTGCTCCGCAATGCTGCAGGTCTGGCAGGTGCGCCCACACGATCGATCGATCGATGGTGTCTCCACCCCCAGCGGGAGCAGGGATCACCCCGCCCTCCACCGCTCTGTGTCCACTGTATAGCGATGTACACAGAGCTGATATCCCTCGCTCCCGTGCAACCCCGTACGTGGTCCACCTCAAATGCATGGGAAGAATGGCCAACTGACAATCCATCCAATAATAAATGAGCAGTCATGGGAACGACCAGTGAATGACCAGTGAACAACAATTCGAATGGCGCAAAAGGCTGACTTGTACGTGAGACGGAAGCAGACGTGTTTCTGGTCTTCAGGGGCCCAGCCTGGACAGTGGAGTTGTTCAAGCAGCAGCATCACAATATTTTGCACTTTTCAACCCAGAGTAGATTTCCGACGTGCGAGAATGGAGATATCTAAGACTTGGAACCCATGCTCACCTCTGTCAACGAGCCTTCGCGTCGTGCTTGGCCAGCAACCTCACAAGGGAGGAATGCTTCAGAGAACCATTGGCGTTCTGTAGCCCGCGCTCTTCGCACAGCTTCAACAGTTCAGGCTGCTGCATTGACTTGTATTTGTAGTATGGGCTGGTGCGTTTCCGGCAACCAGCACATAACCTACCCTTGCGGCCAGGCTCAGCCTTATGCTTGTGGCACTGTCAGATCGTCAGTCAGTGTTAGACAGCGTAGATACATAGCTACTTACCATCTTGCATTTGACCACCGATGCCAGAGATGATGGCTCTGCAGACTTTTCCTTCACTGGCCGTCCGGTTGGGCCAGGCACGGGGTCCTTGGTGGCTCCGCCGGGTGTGTTTGTTGTTTCCGCCAAAGCCTCATTAATAACTATGCACAGACGATCAACAGATGTCTAAGCACCAAAGACACCGTAGGAGAACCTACCTTTGTATCCAAACCGCTTGAGGAGCTCATGCTTGTCAAGGTCGAGGCCATGCGCCCGGAAGTGTTCGATAGCTCGGCCCCGTAGGAGCGGGTTGGAATTGAAGAACCCATAGGCACAGTCCGGCTGTGGGCAGAGGACCACCCAGCTATGGGCTCCGTCTTCATAAGCTTGGATCTGGCTCTGTTGGACCGAGTGCTCATCAATGGTTTTCAATGGGTGCTGGGCCCGGCCCGGCTCGAACAGACTTCTGCTTTCACGGCGCAGCGCGGGTCGAATTTGCAGCAGACTGTGATTGTGCGCCGCGATGTCCCATCTCGACAGACACTCCGCCGTCACTAATCGGGTCAGCAGGGCACGACAACAGGGTCAGAGCACACACCTTTCCTTCCAAAATCCTTCACGAGCTCCTCGATGCTGCAATCCACGCCGTGCACTTCCCGGAAATGCTTAACGCCATTGTCATCTTCAAACGGATTCAGGTAGAACGGCCGGGGGATCAGATAATGGGTAGGTGCCGAGTCGCTGAGTCGCAGCGCGGGGATCGCAATTGGACCGCATGGACAAGAGAGGCAGAACGCAAACCCTGAGTTGGAGCAGCAGATCCATTGATACACTACCTCTATGGGCAGGGAGAGCCGGGGCTCGACTTGGATGTCGACAGGCTCCGCTAGTGAAAGAAAGTCGAAGCCCACCTGAGGGACCCGTGGAGTTCCCCAACCAGGAGTTTGGCTCGCGTCGCCGTACTCCTTTCCCTCAAGGACCATGGTCATCTTCTCGAGTCCATGACCAGTGCTCCAAATAATGTTGAAGTTTCCCGGCTCGGACACGATCCTTTTTGAGAGCACTCCGGCAGCAAAGTCGTCAGCCGTTTTCTGGTAGCCCTTACGTTTCAGAGCATCGATGGTGGCCCGGAAGCCCTTCTCCCACCGTTGCCGATCCGCTGCGAAGTTATGCCAGTCATCTTGCATGAGTTTGATGAACTCGAACCGCCGGCTGCCTATAGAACGGAGTTGTTCGAGGTGGCTTTCAATCAGGTCGGAGACGTTGGGGCACTCGCGCTCGGGCTCGGAGTTGGGCTGGCTGGCTTCGACCACAGCAGCAGGGCTTTCCATCGTCATTTCGGCTTGAGTTCGCGAGCCGCTGGGCGTCGGGAGGTAAGAAGGTCCCTCTCAAGGCTGGGAGAACGAAACAAAGGCAGTGGCTGACAGTGGGATCCCGGAGCAGGATGTGAGAGTGTCTAGCATTCGCCTTTCTAGTAGCAGCGAGGCACTGGTGGTGGACGGCACTGCCAAGTATTTCACATGGGCTTTCACCTTGGGTAACGCGGATTGGAATTCCGAGGTGTACTTCATCAACGCCCATATGACTTTGTGAGCGCCCCCTTAAGGAAAAGAAAAACCTCAAGCAGCAACAAATTCCCCATTCCTCATCCTCGCAACAGAAACAAGGCACCGCCCGGCGTAGTAGAAACCCTTGCCTCAAACGCGTGCGGCCTGACCAGTGACGCTGCCGCGTACTCGTTGGACGCATCGCTTTCCGCGTACCAGTTCTGCGTGGCGGCCAACCAGAGCGACAGCTGCGCGCAGGTCATGTCGCCCCTCTCTTCGACCGACGCCCGGTAATGTAGAAGTCGTGAACTCCCGTGTGATATCTCAGAAAAACATACCGAAACAGTGAACCAGCGAGGATGGTTCGCACTGTCATCGACTCACGCTGAAGACCCGACTCCGGCGGGCCCCTGCAGCTGGCTGCACCCTAGGCTGTATGTAGATCAGGACACACCGGACCGAAGCCCGGTCGGATAGAACGCGTCTGTTGACAAATTGTTCATTCCAAAGATGGGAAAAAATGCAAACGGGCAATCATGACGGTGTGGAAATGCTGAGCAGTGCTGCTGGAGAGGTCCTGTGCAGAATTAAGGCCGTCATTTTCCAAGAGCGGTCACATTCTTCAGGCTTTCTCATCTCCAACACAGCCCGGGGCATCTCAGATCCAACGTAGCCCTGGGAATCTCGCACAATATCTCCTATTTCGAGGTCTGATGGCAAAGCTGCTGCACCAGACGGTCAAAAAGTGGTTCAAGATGTCTGAACCACCACACGCGTAAGTTCTGTCCATCGTGTCTCCGCATCAGCGCTGACCAGTTGAGCAGCGTTTATGGCCAAGACTTTGGGAACCTGTATTCGAAGATGTCACTGGGGTTCAACAACCAGAAAGGTGACCTTGAGGTCTCTCGTGTGATGTTCTCCGGGGATCTCAACGATCCTGACTACCCAGAGACCAACTCGCAGTACGACTTTGTCGCCAGCGCGGCGCTGACCCCGGATGGCACGCTGGTCGAAGGAAGGCCGGCCTTGAACTATGACGAGGCCATCCCGCTGAAGACAATGCTCGTGTGGGTGGCCAAAGTTGGCTTGCGTAACGAGACAGTCATGCGGTTGCCTTTTGGAACATGTCTAGTTGCATCAGCGCAGAAGGGCCGTATCAGCAGGCACGACGTCAACACGGTCTTGTCCTGTCACTGGAAACGGCTCCGCCGAATGGCGCTCGCCCATGCCCGTCGCATTGGTGTCGAGATTGTTCAGATTGTCCTCACATACCCAAGCTACCTGTTCATGAACGAGAACAGCAGGGACTTCGACAGGTTCATCGACTATTACATCGCAGCAATCCGCGTGATCTGGGGCTTCAAGATCGGCATTCGCCTGATAAGCGAGGGTCAGGCCATCACAGTTTTTGCCTGCGAGTCTTTCTTGGACAGCGAGGGCGGCGCTGTTCGAAAACTGATCGAGGAGCTGTTCGCCGACATGGACAAGAGGTCATGGATCAGGCTGATCATTGTCGACAGTGGCAGCAGCAGCGTGGTATGTCTTGTCCCGCCCAGCGCCGCGTGATCCCTGCTAACTCATGCAGAACATCCAGACAGTCTGCGTCTTCTTCGACGAGCACGGGAAGATGAGCAACAGCCAGTCGTACATTGTCCCAGGCCAGCGGACTGGTACGCAGAGCGGGAGCCACATAGCGAACGACGAGGTCCAGAAGATCTTGAGCGTGAGCTTGAAGCGCGCGGAAAAGGCAGGGACTCCCGTCAAGCCCGGCGACCTGGCGAAGTACTTGCAAGCCTTCGACCGAACCAAACGGTCGAGGAACTTCAACTACCTGGAGTACATCCGCAAGAAACGTGAGCTGAGACTCAGCACCGACGATGGGTGCCAGCTCCGGATTGACCTCGACCACCGCCAGATAGAGAAAGTCTTCAACACTGCGCACAAGAAGGGGCTTGACCTCCTGGAGTCGGAAATCGGCCGCACCGCGGGCAAAGACGCCGTCACCTTGTTCACCGGAGGCAGCTATTTGAGCACCGGCCTACGCACCGACGTGGTGGACAAGATGGAGAAGATCTGTTCCAAGGCTGCAAAGCGCGATACAATGGTCAAGTTTGACTTCCTCGGAAACTACGGAACGCAATGGTCCACAGCTGTCTCCGCAGGTGCCGCCATAGCTGTCATGACGATGCCATCCTTGGACAAGATCCTGGCCGGCTTCACCATGGGCGTCCAGGTGGTCAGACGGCACACGCCGAGAAAGTCCAGGAGCTATTGGGAAGGGGAAGGGACCGCCAACGTCCTGTTCTGCCAGGGAGTGGTCTTACGCCACATGGACTATGTCATCCCGCCGGGCGCTCCCCAATCATCCCGGCTAAGATTCAGGCTCGTATGCGATCCATCATACACCCAAGCCCGAGGAGACGGAGAACTTTCAGCTTTCTCCGTCCCTCCGATCCAGATCGAGAGCCCGCGCGAGGTGCGTGGTCCAGGGCCCTATGATATTGGATGTGAGATCGAGCCGTCTGATCTACCGACTGGCACCGTCCGATTTGCTCTGGAAGGGCAGAGAGTACAGCTTGCTGCCAAAGGTCGGTTTGCCGAGGCCATCCACGCCGACTACCTGCCCATTGTGTTGAGTTGCTTCAGCATAGACGCTGACGGCAAGATGGTGAGCGACCCGCGCAATAGGAGGTTCCTCCTGCGGATCAAGGTGGATGCGGCCAGCAGGTTCCCGATCGTGGCCAACGAGGATGACTTTTGCCGATTCACCCTGCCTTTCTCATGCTCGTACTGTGACGCGGAGATTGAGGCAGTGTGTCGGGACTGCGAGCTGAGCCTCTGCAACGACTGCATCGTTGACCACGGAGAGAGTCACGCCATTGACCCAGTCCCTCCGGGATTTCTGTAGTGGGCTTCTCGTGGATTCCATAGCAGATACTCTCAATCAGAGCTCATCAAAATGCCTAGCCCTGCTGATGAAGTGCCGTGATTATTTGCTCCTTCTTCTGTAGATGCCAACAGAACCACAACGGCGTCATCTGGCTGAGCCGAGCCGAGCCAGACTGGTTTTGTTCATTTCGCCACACAGGCCATGTAGATTCATCATCCCGGGAATGGTGGTCTGCTCCCTGCTTACAGGAGACAATCCGAGCTCATCTGTAAACAGCCATGGGAGGACTCCCCACGTCAAAATCAGGGAACATGTCTCCCTTTGATTTGTTTGAGAGAAACGGACTGGCTCCGATAGATCGTGGGTGTCATGCTCGCAGAGAGGGTGTGAGCGAGGGAGAGCCCACAACGTCGGGGTCCCATCTCCCAAAGATCATTGTCCGTGTCACATCATACACATATGTGTTTGACTCCTACCTTTTACTGTTGAGCTGATGCGTTGAAGCTGCATGCATCACTATGCTACCACAGACGGAACAGAAGAACTGGGGCTGCATGTAGATTCAGATCAATTATGTGTTAGAAGAAACTCATCACCGGGGACCTGCTGGAAACCATCCTCTCGTCAGAGCTCATGTGCAAATGCTACTTCTCTGTCTTCTCAAAGCGCCCAAGACGTCCTCTCTGTCGCATCCGGCTGATCTCGACCAACCTCTGCACCCTCTGAAGCCTGAGGGAGGTCGCCGCCTCGCTCTCCACAGTAGTCTGCACACGTTTCTTGTGTACGCCGGGCGTTCGTCCAAGTTCAGGTATCTCCTTGAGCCGCCTACGCCTGCGGTTTGCCAACACGCTTGGGCTGACGGCGTCCTCATGCACCGGTGCCAAACGCCTCTCATCATATCCGTACTTCCCGGCGTCGGGTAGGGGTGAAGGCACGCCATACACAGGCTTGGAAGATGGCGACGGCGTGTGCGGACCGGCCTGGTGCTGGAAGATGGTAGGCACGCGCCGTTGCTGCACCTCGATGCCAGCTTGGAAGCCGCCCGAGGGGGCAGCCAGGCCGCCGCCCAAGGCGGGACCGGAGGAAACTATTGGCGGCGGGGTGATGGCGCTGGTTCCGCCTCGGCGGTGGGCGAGCGAGCTGAGGGGCTTCTGCGTCGCGGGATTCGGAGGCTCTGGTGTGACAGGGTCAGGACATCTACCCTTCTGGGTCGAGTCGGCCAGCATGACGGTCCGGGCAGGCCCCGATGGGACAGAGCTTTCAGGCATACGACCGGTAGATCCGAGGTGAAGTGGACGGGAGCTTCCCAGTTGGGGCCCAGAGGTGGCCGCCGCAACGTCACTCGCAACTCGAGCGTTGGCGGCAGTAGCAGGCCCTGGACCCGCCTCATCCTCGGTCGCATCAGGATCGCTAGCATCCATCAAGTAGTCCGCGATGTCAAATGGATCGGACCCAGCCCCTCCCTCCTCATCATCAGTCTCCATGCAGGAGCTGGCATCTGTGGCAGCGTTGTTGTCGGACTTGGAGGCAGCCTCCTCCGCGGGTTCATCCTCATCGTGGGCCAAGGTTGTGGTCCTGAGCCTCCTCGCCCTCACGCTCTCTGGTGTGTGGGCGATTACTTTTGGGTAACCATACTCCTTCTGAGAAGGGTCAGCCAGTCTCCTTGGCAGGTAAAAGGGGGCTACTCACCATCTCCGGCCAGGACAGGTTCGGCCAGTCCGAGTCGTAGTGCGAGTGGTAGACACGCTTTGTGTCCTCGCCGTAGCGCTGGATCACGACGAACACAGCCGCATGACACAGCCGGGAGTACTCGTCGGCCTTGCCCCAGATGGTATGCTCCCGCTGGAAGCGTCGGCCGGCCAATGTATTCAAGTTGCTCATGATGCTGTCGAGGATGACTGTGACGGGGAGGCTATGATGGTGACTTTGAAGAGTGATTGTGAAATTTGATAGAGATAAAAAGGTGTCTTGGAGGGCTGTGGTTTCCAGCGAGATCAGGCAGAGAGTGTCGCATACTTAAGGAAATGCGGCAGCAGTGTAGACCAAGGATGCACAGATGGAAATGAGCGAGACCTTGTCCCAACAGTGCAGAGTTTTGCTGCCCATCGGACGAGACATCAGTGATCGATTTACGGATGCGCTCTCAGGGGCTGGGGAGTAGACCCCTTGACCGCATCCCGGCGGCAAGTTGCAGCTTCCATCACGGCCAGTCTTGACCAGTCACAACGGCGGCATGCTGTTCTCTGACCGCACATCATATGGCTCTGAATGCCTAGACATGCAGCAGACAAGGCGGGGCAATTCTTGTGATTGAACGTGGCAGAGAGGCAGAGTTCACAAGTGAAACCAAGATGGTCGCAAGAGCGGTGCCTGTCTCTGAAGATGCCGGGCTCTTAACTCCTATCTTCAATGCTGATCGTGGATCTTCGTGAAGGGAGAGGAAGTCGCCAGAGACCGAGTTGCTGTCGAATGTTAGAATCATGATGCCAACGGAGAGCCATTACCAGCCTCCTCGGGCGGAAATATCGGCTTGGAGGGTGCGTTGTGAAACTGTCATGTCCAGACCCGTGGAAGTGAGGCGGATGATGGAACTTGCCAAAAAGAGTAACTTCCAACTTCCATGAGAACAAAGTTTGGAACTTGCCGAAAGGAGCAACTTCCAAGTTCCAGGTTCCAAGTTCCACATTCCAATTCCAACTTCCAGCTTCCAGCTTCCAGCTTCCAGCTTCCAGCTTCTAGCTTCCAAAGCTGCACCGCCTCACTTCCAAAAACAGCCCATACAACACCTGCCACACTTCCAAATCTCGCCACACTTCCAAACCTTGGCGCACTTCCAAACCTTGGCGCACTTCCAACGGCGTTTGTAGGCGTCTTCTATGTAGCCATGACAATCAGGATGGAGATAAGCATGTTTCCCAAGTCCGTCTGATATCTGGGCAAGCCTGTCTCTTCACGTATTTTCCATGACAGCACAGAAACACGATACTCTCAGGCCAGGCTTGTCGTGGACAAGAAGATACTCCTAGACGTTCCGACTTGACCATGGTCGTGACCTTCCTGATCGCAGCGGTGGCAGTGTGAGCCCGCGGGCAGTTGCCCGAAGCAACGTTGAGGAGGGGAACTGTCCCTCTCCCCTCCGCGGTCCAAGTGGGCAGCGTCACAGCGCACGGAGGCTGCCAGCCAGCAAGGTTGGGCTGTGAAACGCAGCCACCCGGTAGCTGGGGGCGTTGACCAGTCCCGCATGGAATAAGAGGCCCACACCACCCGAGTCTTGTGCGACACCAGCCCGCGTGCAGCAAGCAACTTGCTCACACTGTCTGGTCATGTCCTGGTCGCTCCGAGATCGAAACGGCGGCGCGGTTGGTGGCTCCATGTGCAGTACTGACCTCACACCAACGCGTTCTGCGCGGGTCGCTGGTGTGGGAAACGCAACGAGAAAGCCACTCAGGCACAAAGCAACCATGGCCGACGCGCGCAACTTACCGGAATGGCTCCAAGAGCCCACAACGGCAACACGGGCATCCCACAGGGCCATTATGGAGCAGGCGGCACAACACCCCTTTGTCGCCCTGGGGCTGGCCATGCGGGAGAAGAATGCCGCCGAGCAGGAATGTCTGCTCAACAAGTTTTATTTATTCATGTGTGATTGTCTGCCCGGTGGCCTGGCTGGCGACTTGGCCCACATCTACGGCAATGATGTGATGAGGTACATGCTGTGTCAGAAGGGCAAGGTCGAGACGGCCCCGTCCCGGCACAAGATCACGAGACAGGCCGAGGTGGCATTTGCAAAGCTAGAGGGCTGGATGGCCATGGGGAAGAGCTGGCGCGACGCGCGGAAGCGCTCCCAGGAGGACAACAGGCGCAAGAGAAACTTTGCGCCGGGTCTTCACTCTCCTGCAGGTATGTTTCCGCCCTGGCATGCTTGATCCGGGCCCGCTGAGCTGACAACCCCAGCCTTGCTGGCCGTCCTGATCATCTCCCACCCTGACGACAAGTACCGGAGCTGGATCGTGGACAAGCTCCAGGTCGAGTGGATGCTGACCCAGGACCGGACAAAGCTGGAGGTGAAACACGGCTTCTGGAAGGGGATCCACGCCGGCAACCTGTACGACGTGTTCGGCCGCGAGGAGGAGCGCGAGACGGAGGGCGAGCTGCTCGCCGATTACACCAAACTCTTCGGCCAGGACTTTGCCCACGCCCGACGTGACATCCAGCCCTATCTTCCCGGCTGGGCGCAGGGCGTCGTGCAGTTGAACGCGGGCGGGAATCAGGATGAGAATGGCGATGACGGCCCCGCCGCTGACAACCTCACCTTCGCGGAGCGTGACATCCTGGCGCTGCGTCGCGCCCTCGGCCTCGCTCGTTCGGCTGAGCCGCCCGAGGCCGAAAGTGAGCTGCGGATGCTCGAGATATGGCTGTTCCAGAAGCTCGCCTCGGAAGGGCTGGAGGGTGGCCCGGCCACTCCACTTCCTGCGTGGTGCCGTCACTGGGAGGGGAAGTGGCAGGAGGCGAAGACCCACCAGGAGCAGCTGCTTGCCCAGTCGTTGTTTCTGCAGAGCCTCCGCCGGCTGTACAGCCTTCGGGACGCCAGGATGGCCTCGGTCGGGGCGGTCGCCGCCTCTCAGGTGCCTGTGGACCAGCTCTACATGGTGGTGGATATGGACGACGGGGAGCGAAGGCCGCCCGTGCCCGAGGCCCTCGAGCAGTCGACACTGGACTTCCTCAATGCCAACCCTCCGTACGCCGCGCTGAAAGAGGCCGACACGCGCCTGCTCAAGCTCGTCAGAGACACGGCCGGTCCGGCGGTGAGGTCTTGCCTCCAGACATTGCTCAAGGCGCAGGCGAGCGCGTTGTCGCACACGACCAAGCAGCCCAACTTGAACCGCTACTTCCACGGCGTGATCGCCTTCCGGGCTGCCCGCATCCACGCACTCCTCCACGGCCTGCAGGAGGAGCCCCTGCCCAAGGACAGGCTCGAGGGATGGCGTGGCAGAAGAGACCTGCTCGTGCAGCCCGAGACGGCCGCCGCCCTCCAGCTGACCGACTGGCAGCTCCATGCCGTGCTTCTCCCGGGGGCTGACTCCGAGCGGGTGTTGACCCGCTGGCAAGACCGTATCCTCCGTGTAAAGCAGGGCCTCGATCAGGACGGGGAGCATGGCCCGGCCAACAGGTCCCAGCCCATGCCAGTGAGCTGCCAGATGTTCCCGGACGGCACTTTCAGCACAGAGGCCCGTAAAGTCCGCACGGAGTGCGCTGCGCTGTGCATGCTGTTCGGGAGGGTTCTCCCACCCAAGAGCCAGACACCTGCGTCAACAGCACCGCTCGGTCCTGCATCATCACCAACGCCCACCATGTCCACAATTATAGCCTCCGCCACACCGGCGCGATCTAGTGACAACACGGCCGGCTTATCCAGGAGCGTCGTGGGACAGAAGATATCCATGCCACCCCTGGCAGGTCGCAGCCACGCCTCCAACGGAGGCTCGCCGGCAAAGCGTACTGCGAGCCCGGTCGACCCCAGGCCTGCGAAAGTTGCCAGGCTGGGTGGGTTGCGGGAAGAAATGGACGATCTCCGGGTTCACATGGCCGAGCGGCTGGATGGCCTTACTACGCAGAACGAGGTCATGATGCTGAACGTGACGTCTCTGCCCATCAACCTGGCCGGCATGTACACAGATCTGGCGAAGTTGGTGAGGGAGATGAGCGAAGGGGACCAGGCGCGTGTGGGAGAGGTCAAGACCGAGATTCAGACACGGCTGGACGAGATGAGATCTGCCATGGAGCGATTCCACGGGGACGGCCAGGCCCAGCTAGTCGAGCTGAAGTCTGACCTGGAGCGTCTTCACGGGCACAGTCAGGCCCAGCTCATCGAGTTCAGGCGCGAAATGGAGCGCCTCCACGGGTCCGGCGAGGACCATATGTCCAAGGTGGAGTCCAACATGGAGCGGCTTCATGGGGAGAGCCAGGCGCAGCTGCGGGCAGTACAAGCTGACCTGGGCGAGGTCAAGGCATTGCTGGCAAAGGTACAGCGACCAGAAAGCGGTCTTGTCCAGGACTGCCCAGCACCAGCCGGAACAGACCAGAAAGACTACGAGTCACACCTGCACCGGGCCTGCGCGTATTATAGCTACCACGCGTGGAGTCTCACGGATAACCATGGACCGTTCGACGCGGATGCTTTTGCGGAGACCAAGGCGAGCTTCCCGGATCTAGACGGCCAGGCTCTGTTCAAGGCACTCGAACACTTCCACAGGCAGTTGTACAACCGTTCCCACAGCTGGGGCGCTGTTGACATAGACGGAAACATGGAAATCACGTCGGGAGATCACTTCAGTGTCCCGGATGAGAGCGGAGAGGGGGCCGCTGGTTCTGTCTCTTGTGTGGCTGGGGTGGATGACGAATGTTCACCACGGGAGTTCTTCTTTTAGGCAATATGCTCTTTGCACATGATCGGGATCGGGAACGGCCATTTCAGCTTTGCATGTTTACAAGCTATCCAAAGACTCGTCGTCTCCTGTCACCGACCGAGTAATCGGTGACCCCGTGCTTCTGCCCCGTGATGGTGAACCCTGTCTTGCCGTTTGTAAACGGATGTGCGACGTGGTGATGTTGACCGTCTCGTCAAGATGGGCACGGCGAGGTGCGCGTTCAGAGGCAGATTCCTGCAGCTTCTGCTTCCTCCACTGCTGCGATACCGCGCTAGGGGTTCGTCCCAGCTCAGCTGCGACCTCTTGGGTTGGCAGCCCTCGCGCCATCAGCTTTTTCAACTTCTGACGGTCCTTGTCTGACCACACACGGACGGTATGGGCCCTTCTGGAACCAGGGGTCCTGGGGTCCTGGCACGCAAGGTCGATGTCAAAATCTAGCACCGAATTACGGCTGCGCCGAGGTGCAAAATCAAGGGACTGGCTCCGACCGGAGGCGACTCCCTGTATGATACTCCTGAGGGCCAAATGGATGTCGTGTTTCAAAGCCCCTTCGTTTTGAAGGGGTTTTTGATGACTGAACGTGACGCTGATTGTGGTTTGTAGGACTGGCGATGCTTCACTTTCGGTGTGATCTTCCTCGTCATCTACGTAGTCGTCCGTGATGTAGGTGTCGCCCCCGACGTCTCCCCCGTTTTCATCGTCGGTGTCAGCCCCAGGATCATCCCGATTTTCGTCGTCACTGCCGTCCCCGTCTTCAACCCTACCGAGGCTTCCAATGCTCACTCGCGAGACGCCCTCATCGCCGGCATCGCTGCCCTGTTCATCATCGGAGGCATGGCCGTCGGCACCCTCAACATTACTCTCGTCCCTTGCCTCAGCAGATACCGTAGGCAATGCCGCCCCAGAAAAGCTTCCCAGGCTGCTCTCCTCATCATATTCGCCTCCAACCTTTGCTCCAACCCCATTCATAATTGCCAGGACTCTGTGGCCTTTGGTATGGAAGGTTGAGTGCTGAGGGCACAGAATGGTCGGGCAATCCTGACACTCGAATCGTATGTCGACTATCGTAGCTGGACAGAACGTACAATGATAGACCCGAGGAGGCGTTATTTGTGGTTGCGGCAGTGGAAGGTCGGCCGTGGTCTCGTTTGCGTCGCTCTGCTGCACAAACGCGTGCTGGGGATGCAAGGCCGACGCGTTGATGATACACTCCTCGCAGAAGTAGAGCTCAGGACATGTCTGGCACCTGTGTCGTTCCTTCTTCTCCACATCTGTGCCGCAGACATTGCATGACCTTCCTTGCGCTGGTGTCTTGCTCCGCAGTGATCTTCCCCGTGGGACGTGTTGGGGGGTAGCTAATCCCACGGTGCGCTGTCTCTTCTGACGGGGAAGTATTCCATCGCTGCCAGTGCGTTTGGCGGACGTGTTCGGATACGTAGGCGGCTTCGTGGGCGAGGGTATCGTTGAGTTTCTCGAAGTTGAAGCTACTGCTGATTTTGAGGGTTTCGCTGAGGCTGATATGCTTTTTTCGGTAGGCGGAGGCGTGGGCACAGCTGCACGTTGGGCTGCGCGTTGGGCTGAAGGGGTAGGCGATGTGTGTGATGATATGGGTAATGTAGGGGTGCTTTTTTGCTTTAAAGTTTCACGTTGTATCCATGTTTGAGGGTTATAAGAGCGTGTATTTGAGAAGGACATGATGGCGGCATGGAGGTAGATGGGTTGGTGTTGTGGAGTGGAATCCATGGGCTGTGGCAGCCAGAGCTGATAGTGTTTTAGAGTTATCAGGAAGGTACTTTAGCTTCCAGGAAGGTACTTAGCTGGCCAACCCCGCATGGAAGTGTGGCGCATGGAGCTTATTTTGGCCGGGGGCCCCCGGCCGTGGAATTTCCTTCTTAGGGAAATTGAGTTGAAGCGGCAAAACATAGGGCTATATTAATAATATCCTTAAGATTATTAACCTTTTATCTTAATAATTAAATTATTGCCTTATTATATATATTTTAAAGAATATATTTTAAGGATGCCCTTTCTTATTGCTTTTTAATTTTATTAGCTTAAGCTATTACCTTTTTATTATTAAAGTATAAATAAATATTATCTTTTTTAATAAAATAATATAATACCTTATAAATCTTTTTTTTATTATTAAGGTATTAATTAAGGTTTTAATATTAAAGTAATTTTATAAATTAGATATAAGCTATTAAATATTCTTTATTTTAAGTTAATATAAATTTTTATATCTTTTTACTTCTTTTCTTTGTTAAATTACTTAAAGATAAGCTAAGGCTATTAATAAGCTAAGAGATACCTATTATATCCTTAAATAATAATCTTTGGCTAAATAGGTTATTCTCTTTAGCCTTAATAATAATAGCTATTATAGAATCTTAAATAATGTAAAATAATGATAAATAACTACTTAATAATAGTATTATAAGGGTTTAATATTATCTAGAGATAACTTAGGTTAATATATTATAAAGATAAAAGTAATGAATAATAAGGAGGGTATATTAACCCTTATTATATTTTATTCTTCTTATTAAGTTAATTATTAATTATTAGCTATTAAAAATATTAAATTTATTATTTAATTCCCTTAAGTATATAATTAATAATTAAGTAGTATTCTTTTTATATTAAATAGTTGTTATATTAAATATACCTTTAATGTTATATTTATTAAGGTAGTTTTAAATTCGTTTTTTTAATTTAATAAGTTATTATTTAAAGTTAATTTAAAGATAATACCTTATAAAAGAAAGTAATTTTATAATAAATTTTATTAAGTTACTTAATATATTAATACCCTTAAATTTATTAGCTTTAAATAGTGAGTTATATTATAAGATCTTAATATTTATTTAAAGAGTTATTTCTTTAAATAAGTTTTTATTTATAAAGGTATCTTTAAGGGTAAAGCTTTTTATAGCGTTTATTATTATGATTTCCTAAACTTTTAAGACCTTTTTTAAGATTTCCTTATCTTATAATTAATAATAATTATTAGCTTTATCTTTTTTAGCTTTAAAGCTTATAAGGTTATTATTAAAATTATTATTAATAAGGCTGCTTAAGGCTAGTATATTCTTTGTCCTTAACTTAAGTATAATTCTTAGCTTAGGTATAATAATATATTTATAACTAGCTGCTGCCTAATATCTCTTTATAGTAGTAATATATAATTTATTAAGAGTAATCTTTAGTCTTTTTAGTGGTATTATTACCTCCTTTATAAGGCTATTATTAAAGATAATATAATGTTTTAGATGGGCTTAGGTATAATGAGGGTTAGGGGTTAATAGCTTATGATTAATATAGAGAATCGATTTAGGATTAATAGTATAGGTTTATTAATTTATAAGGATATTATTCTTTAGTTAGCTTGGGTTAATATATAAAGAGTATTTAGCTTTAAGCGTATTAATAAGAAAAGCTAATAGGGCATTGGTAGTAGCTTTATTATTAGATGGCAGCTTAGGGGGCGAGAAATCATATTTAGGGGTAGTCCCTATATATGGCAATTGGTTTGTTTATTTTTAAATATAAATAATTATAAGTAGGTGTGTTAATGAGGAGGTTTATAGTTAAATATGCTGATGGTATGATAGTGTGTATATAAATTTGGTATCTGCTAATATGGCGGTGTTATTAGCGTGGTTTTCGAAGTGTGGAATGCAAATGAGTGTACCTGTCTGGAGCTGAGCCTCGGCCCACAGGGGTTATCTGCATGCACAGCAATAGTCTAGTTTTCAATGTTCCGACTCTGAGACGCACAGCTCCTCGATAAGCTCATGCCGGGCCACTCAGCTGGTGTAGCATCTGCAATCTGGTTCGAGCTTTCCCCATCGGTGTGCCGCGACGTTGAAGCTCGTCGCGCAGCTCGTCATGATCCAAGCTGTTGTGTTTGCTGTTTGAGACCCTCTTTCGAACCATATTATTCCGCTTATTCTTGCTCATCTTTCGACGTGAGAGCTTGGCTGGTGACTCCTGTGTGGGAGGTGGGAGCTTGGTCGCGGACTCGTGTTGTGGAGGTGAGGACCCGTGGGGTGGAGGTGACGCCTCGGTACCCGTGGGTAGTCCGGGACAGGCTAATGCAGGCTTGCCCGTTGGTGAGGATGCCCAAGTCTGCGAGATGGAGCGAAGAGCCGTTGGTGCCCTTGGTGATTGGCTCTTACTCACAAACGTGTGTAGATGGATGATTAACACTATTCCCACCCCTCTCTCCTCCACTGCAAAATCTGGCCGTCAGTGCCGTACTGGATCATGTCTCTGGACCCGGGTACTGCGGAGAGTTTGCACTTCCGCACGGCTCCGTGCCGCGGCCAGTGAGAGACTAAGCCGTTAATGCCAAGCATTGATTCGGAAAGGAATGTTTGTACGGTGTGAGGAAGGGCTGGTCGCCGGCGAGAGTGCGGCTGTTCTCACTGTGAAGACATTGCTTCACAGGGAAGGACGGATTTCACAGTGCGATGAAGGACTCTCGTATGACCGACCATTCGGCAATCTTGTCTCATGTCATAGATCTGGCACACATGCCAGCCAGAAAGTGCGTCTAAGCCAGCTAAGGTGGGTAATCTGGCAGGCTTTCGTTCTCATCTACTTGCCGTAGCAACTCTGACAGCCAACTTCAGCTGACGTCCCAGCAGGCACTGGATCGTTTCGCATCATGCGGCTTGTATTGTCCATTGGTCTTGGGCGCTGGCGGCCCGGGTGTCTGATCTCTCTCCACCGAGAACCCTGAAATGCGCTCCACGAGATGGTCCGTAGCTTGGCCGTGGACATGTGTAGGATGGCTGGCGTCGGGTGCCGAGGTCCGTGTGCTTCAGCACACTGCCCCCATTGAATTATGCCAGACAGGCATATTTTATTGCAAGACTCTACATTGGACTGAACGCACTAGCAAGTTCGTGGCAGGCGGAAACTATCCTCAATGACGATTAAGCCCAAAGCCTCTCTCGTCTGTCCGAATCCCGTGAATATCTTCGGCATGACGTTGGAGGTGCTTCTTGTTCTGCAATTCGAACTCAGGACAGATGGGGCACCAGCTTTCATCTTCCGCCTCGAGCCTTTTGAGGTGCGCCCTGCGGAAATGACGAGTGACATCGCTAGGGCTAGCAAAGACGTGACAATACCCTGCGATCTGAGGATCCTCTACCGACAGAGCAAAGGAGCGAAAATACCTTGCAATCTTTACCAACACAGTGATGGCCTTTCCCACGCAGAAGTAGCAGCGAAGGATCCTCTCGCCCTCGGTCGAGGTGAGAACAGACTTCCGCAGCTCCTCCGCGAGGTCTTCGGCTTGCAGAGCAGCTGGCACGGGTGCTCGTCTGTCACCGACGATCTGGGAGGAACGGACTCCTTCGACGCCGCAGTAGTCGACGATAGCTTGGATAGCTCTCGTCCTACGAAGCCGTTGTGTCTCGATGTCGCAGATGAGAGACACGTGGAGTGCCTCGATGAGTCTCTCGTGACGCACGTCTTGATGGCGAGGCCTGCGGACAGGCTCAGCCGGGGCAAGGCCCTGGCCCTCCAGCTGGCGTTCAAGGTCATCCTCTGCTTGGTTGTCCGTCCACTCCTCCCGTGTTTTCTTGTGCAACCGTCGCCTCAGCCTGGCCTTGAGAGCGTTGATTCTCTTTCGTATCTCTCTGCGCTCTTCAGAGCGCGTTGGATAAGTCTCAAGTTCACGCTCCAAACGTTTGACATCGAGGTCGGCGCTGATAGATGCAGACTGTTCCTTGGTGAGTCCAGTGGGCCGGCGGCTACTCCGGTTGTACCCAAGGCTTGTGGATTCACGAACGATCTGCTCCTGGGGTTCGAGGCCCCGCTGGATAGCCCAGAGGTCAACACAGACGTTCCGGCTTAGGTAGTGCTCTTGAAATGTGTTCGACCCCGCCGCGTGGTCCATCACGAGGTTTCGGAGCGAGTCACTCACGGACCCTAATGGTTGTCAGCTAATGGGGCTGCAAGACGATCAGAGACGTTTGATCTGACATACTGTTCTGGTCCAGGCCGTTGCCTGCCATGTACCGTAGGTTGTAGCACATGACGTTCTCAAACCCGGCGATCCTCCCGACCGTCTGGATGTTGTAGGTCATCTGCTTCATCGTCATTGGCTTGTCCGTCATTTTCCATCCGCAAGAATCCCTCTCTGCACGCCGAAAGACAGGCACCGCGAGAAGTTCATCTTTGATCGGGAACTTGAGCTCAGCTTCCCCCTCACGGATTTTGGCCAAATGCAGCATGTCTGGGTTGGCATTCAGCCCAGGTGTCCGAAAAGCTTGCAGGCGGAAGAGTATGCCCAGGAGGAAGACGTGGGGGTTCAGGATGAAGTTCGGCTCCTCGATGATCTCTGGGATGTGGAAGGTCTTGATGGCCTTCGGGCCAAGGTACCTCTTCGTGAAGTTCAGTTTCATGCGGATGATGAGCCTCTTCGGCCCGTTGGTGGGGTCTTTCACATCTCGCCTCAGGACAATCTCGAAGTCACCAAAGCGCAGGTCCAAGATCGATTTGGGGCGTGAGCCAGCGGGCGTGAGCAAGAGGAGGAAAAGGATCGACAGAATCCTCTGCTCGCCGAGGTCGAAAGTCCTCCTTGTGGTGCAGAGCATCGTGTCGAGCTGGATCTTCAGGTCTTCGATGGACATGGGCCGGTTCTGTCTTGTCTCGTACGAGAGGTTGTAGCGCTTGCAGAGATCTGCGATAGTCTGGCGCTGGTAAGCAGGCAATTTTCACGGTGAACAGGGCGTTGCGTACATTCTGCGTCTGGACTCCATCAATGTACTTGCTGATATTGTGCTTTGCCGCGCCGTTGAAATGAAGCCGAAAAAATCGCCAGAAGGTCATCAGCGACTGCCTCTTCTTGAAGCCCCGTCTTCTGTTGCCAGCCGGGGTTTTTTTTTGGCACAGCATCCACTCCAGGAAGACATAGATAAGCCAGGAGCTCATGCCCTGATAGAATGTGGCACGGTCCTTCCTTTTCAGGACGACAGTGCAGAACCTGAACTATGATGTCAGCCTGGGAAACACCGCGTGAGGAAGAGAACGTACATGACCCAGTATTTCTCCACCTTGTGTATGTCCTCGATCGTTTTGGGCGCGTAGTTCTTCTTGTCGAGAAGCTCATCATCGCTCCTCGCGACCTTGCTTTGCCACTCCCCGACAGGCCTGGTGTTGCCGTTGTAGAGAGGTTCATCGTCCTCGCCCAGGAGATCTTCGTCTGCCGCCTCTGTGACGCCGTCGCAGAGAGCCTCTTGCGCCAGGTCCTCCTCATCTTCGTCCTCCTCATCCAGGTCATCCATATCCTCGGCCTCGGGCAACCAGTCTTTCATGCTCTCGACATCTCGGCCATGGCGGGCAGACTCGGTATAGTTAAACTCCAAGGGCTGACCGGGACCCCGCCCGTCAAAGCCCCCCGTCGACATGTCACTGTCGATCATCAACGTGTCACGGTCGACCGCGGTGTCCTCATGATCAACACCTCCCGACTCCGACCCTGAGTCTGTCCACCAGGGGCCCCGAAAGTCATGCCGAGAGGCAGCAGACGTCTTGCATGGTGTTCGACGAAGCGGGGATGCTCGTGGCGGCGGGGATGCCAGTCGTGGGGTAGACTCCCGACGCCGGTGCCGACGGCCTGTCTGGGTCCGCGCCATCCCGAAATGTTGGAGATGTAAAATGAACAGCCTGGTTGTGCTGACGCTGTGGCAGTCGTCTTTGGGCTATCGTGAGAGACTGGTCAAACGCCAGGCGACCAAGACACGGCAACTTGATGGGAGAATAGGAACGAACAAGTTGGCCAAAGCAAGAACTCCTTGCCGACAAGTATTTATGTCCGAGCCAGCACCGAGCTCACCGCTACTTGCATCACTTTGTCATGTGCACCTGCCTGCAGCTGCCCTTGGCATTGTTGTCAGAGCGGCTGCATGCATCGTATGCCGGTGAGCGCAACGCACTTCCGGGTATGCATGTTTGCAACTCACAGGCGCCCGCAAGGCTCCTCGAGACCAGCATGCTCCGGGCAAACATCACCCCGACGGGCGACAATCTCAAACGTTCTCATGCCGGCCTGTGGGATCAGTGCAACCCGTCTGATTTTTGAAGCAAGTATTGGCCCTTATTAGCGCCGCCATCTGGCTGCGATACTGTCGGCACACCGGCAGCACCCCGCAATCAGCCCATGATGCGAAGCGTAGACCAGGCATCCCAGGATGCCTGTGTACATTTTGCCTGGATGCGGGTGCGCACGGGGAAGCCCGGCAATATCCCGATCCTATGTCACTTGTCTTTGGGGCAGTCCACAAACCCACTGCAATCTCTCTGGTCTTGTCAACTTGGGCGCAACCGACGAACGGCAAAACATTGCTTGTTGACCATGGCTCTCGTAAGCTGCATCTGCAGTTGTGAATGGCCCGATACAGCCGCTCTCGATGTAGGCTGCCACTCGTGTCCAAGGAAGGGGTTCTTAGGCCAGCGGTCGTCGGACGCCTGACCGGGGTGGAGAGACTGACGTCGGATGGCTCATTCAGTGGCAGGGAGCAAGCACCCCTGTCTATGTTTGCTTTGGTGCGGGGCAGCGCTATTACCTCGTCTGTGCGGGTGGACCCGCTGCTGCAGGTGACACGACTTTCCCTCACTCGTTGGACGACCTGGGCTTGAGCTGGGTTGCAAATCATCCGGAGCCGCGAGGCGGCTGTTATCCACGAGGACAATTGACACATGACTTTATCGTGAAATAAAGACTCGGCTTAATGAATGACCACACAAAGGTTGTAGAAAAGCCTGCAATATATGAGATTATAGTATTTATTGATATTTTTACTTTATCACAACAAGCAGTTGGCCCAGGCCAAGTCCCACCCAGATGAACAAGGGCCCATGGGATCCGAACCTCCCCTGCCTTGGCGTCATGGATAATGGCCAGGGAATCTGCGATGGCTTGCATACGTAGCGTGGCGCCAAGGAGCTTTTAAGCGACTGGAGAACCCTGACCGTTGCATCCCGCTGCAGTAGCTTGCCCAATTGTACAACTCGCAAGGATCCCAGATGTTTCCCTGTCAACTATACCTTTTCAGGAAGAGGTAACTTGCCAATACAATTTGGCTACGAAGTGTACAGATCATCAAAAATTCTGGAGAAGCCCACTGTTTACCAGTATGTTCCTCCAGTAGGAATTTCTGGTGAGAATGACTTCGCAACAAACCGACCAATTACGAAGTTTGCGGCAGGGAAATATTTGGGATCCTTGCGAGTTGTAAGCTCAGCGGTTGGGCGCCTGCATGAGCACCACTGCATGCCGAGAAACTCACAGTCGAACTCAGATGACTGAAGCACGCCGATGTCACTGGAACTTGGATGCACGATGGGTCGAATGCTTTTCTGGACATGAAATTCTGACGATAGGAACTATGCTCGCCCATCGGGCCTGCAGCGGTGCCGGCCGTCTTTTGAAATTTTGAGAACCCCTCGAATGGTGGATATGCGGCGCTGGGCTCATGCGTGTCGCCCGGTCGGCTATGCCTAAGTCCTCCTCGTCCGAGCTGCTCCGCGCTTTCCGCTTGCTCTCCTGATGCGGAGGGACTGGCGTGTGGGCTTGGAGTTCTTTGAGGCCCAATCATACTTGCACTCGACTCCATAGAGGATGCAATGTGCGCAGGATGGACTGTTCCGGTGTTGCTCGCATTTAACTTTGGCTTCGCCGCACTGTGAAGAGTGAGCTGCACATCCTGGCCATCGGCAGTCGACGGGCATGCTCACCGCGAGACAAGTATGGCGTTTGCGCCCAGGAGATTTTGAGGTCTGCTCAGCATCACACGTCGTGTCCCTATCCGAACTCCCAAACGTGCAGGCTAGATTGGCAGCCAAGTATTGGGAGCAAGCTGGTAATGCCTGATCGCATTTGTGGTGTTTGGAGACACACTGTAGGGCAGTTAGTGCCTGACACTCCTCGCAATGGGGGATGGTCTCACTCCAGTGCACGGCCACGTAGAGAGAGCTTTACTGTCCGCACGGGGAGGAATCTTCGCCGCGGCCGCCCCACCGCCAATGACTACACGCCTGTGTTAGCTCCTGCGAAGATCGAATCCGCGGGTGGTACAAACCCCTGAAGCCAAACAGCTCAAGCACCTGGAGGTCACTTGCGAGGTCCAAGCCATGGTTCAAAAAGTGGTAAATCGCCCTGCCACGCAACAATGGCTGCTTGGTGAACGCCCCGACCGCGCGGTGGATCTGTGCAGATGATTACCCAGGGGTGAGTGCTGTTTGGCAGCCAGTAATAGAAAGCGCACCACGTCATCCGTGGCGACATTATCGAGAGCCGGGACGATCCGCGGATTCTGACCTGGAGGTCCCTGCTCACCATCTGAGTCCGAGTCAGAATCATGCTCTCTGGCGTTGCCCGTTCCGAACCCCGTGTCTTGCACGCCGGAGCCCCGAAATATACAACATGATCCGGTCTAAACGGAGCTCGACAACCTCAAATAGAGCGACACCCACCTCTAGCCTCACACACCTTCAGATAATTCCGCTAAACACCCTGAACGGGGAGACGATTTTTGCAGCGCCAGACGAGGACAAGGCTGTTGTCGCCGAGGGCAAAACCCCTCGGCATTTTATCCCAGACGTTTTTCGCCCAACCATGGCTTTTCCTCCCAGGAAAACCAATGGAATCCGGGGTACCGACAACAGTGTTTTCTTTTGATACTCGTTCACCTCTGAAATGCGCGCGCGCACATGTGTGCATATGTGTGTGATCTTTTTTACCGTTCTTGTCAGAGTATCAACCAGTCTATTACACCTGCTCCCCTGATGCTCCTGCCCCTGATGCTCCTGCCCCTGATGCTCTCTCCGCCCTGCACTCTTAAAGCCACCGATACCCACCACCTGGCTGCTGACGCCGACTGTTTGTTCCGTGCATCCCGACGACTTGACCACTTAGAGTAGAGGGGGATGGGCTGATGGTTGAAAAGAGGGTTGGTGGCGGCGGCGGTGTCTTCGGCATTGTGACAGAACTGCAGACAGGCGGTTAGACGGGCGGGGCGCGCACACACCACGAGGCAAGCAGGCAGGCTGGTGGGGGAGCAACTTACAGTCTCAAGTTTCTCTAGGCAGGCGTGGCAGGCGGCGGACTGACTGATGTTGGACTAGCCACTCTCTGGCGGCGGCTATGGCAACCAAGAAGATGAGGGTGACGGCCAAGATGGCGATGGGGCCGGTGCCTTGCCAGCAAGACTGGGCGATGGCGCGGGAGGCGGAGTGGTCTAGGGCGCGCAGGAAGGCCTCGTGGCTAGTGCCAGTGCCAGTGCCATTGCTGTCGGTCGAGATCAGCATTGAGCCGTCGGCACGGAGAATGTACAGATCGCGGCCGCTAAGGGGCGAGAGCTCCCTGACAACCTCGGCAACCCCGTCCTAGGAGGAGGCCAAGAGCTGCTGGGGCTGCTGGCCAGGATGTGTGGCGTTGGTGCCGACGCTGACGCCGGCTGCGTTGTTGACAAGGTTGTTGACAACAGCGCCAGCGAGGGCCTCGGCCACGTTGTTGGCAACTTCATCCATATCACTGCTGTTGATGCAGGTGTCGAGCAGCTCAGTGTGGTGTGCTATGACGCGTCCAGAAAGAAGAGTGACGGTAACGAGACAGATGTTGGGCTGACGGTTGGAATCGGAGTCGGAATGGGAATCAAAATCAAGATTGAGGCCCAAGGTGGGGCCTGCAGGGTGGAACTGGCCATCACGGAGGACAAACCAGCACTGGTGAATGGCAGAGGGACCGTTGCCGCCGACGATGTTGCCGACAAGGCCAGGCTGGTCAGAAAAGCCAAGCACGGCCAGCTGAAGCTGTCGCATGTTGTCAGACATGCTGACCGAGTGGGTGAGCACAAATGAGTATTTGAAGGCTGTGTATTTTTATTCTTCAATACACGACCCGTCGTTGTTGCTTGTGTCAGGAGGATGGAGGATACCTTGGTAGAGAGAAGGCAAAAGACTCCAGAGACAAGCAAGGAAATGATGCACAGCACGCTCGGTGAAACAATGTCCCTATCGCCGACATGCATTATCGGTCACGTGCACTCCTTGGCAAGGCGCTAGTCCGTAGACCATCCCTTCTGATACCGTCTTTGGAAACTCTCATCCCTGATGCACAACACGTAATTGGTCTTAATCCCTGCCTTGCTTAATTGTTGCCGAGACGTGTCACGAAAAGGGATGTTCTGGCATCCACCGGTCTTACCATTCTCTGCAGTAACGGTGCAAGAGCTAGCTGCTTCCGCTACCAAAACATCCAATGAGTTTCATTTCCGACGAGACTGTGACCCGCGAGTTGAAACGCAAATGTGTGAGTCGGGGGATTGGCGCGTTGCCCCATCCATTAATCAGATGGCCAGTTAAACCTCTAAAATTTATATAGTTTTGGGGAATGGATATGGGGAATGGATATGGGGAATGGATATGGGGAATGGATATGGGGAATGGATATGGGGAATGGATATGGGGAATGGATATGGGGAATGGATATGGGGAATGGATATGGGGAATGGATATGGGGAATGAATATAAGAATGAATATTAAGAAAAAAAATAAGTATATATATAAATTATATGAAATATTTATTCCTTATATTTATTCTTTATATATATAAAATATAAGGAATATTAATAATGAATATTAAAAATAGATATTAGAAATACCTATTAAAAATGGCTATTAAGAATGGATATTAAGAATAGATATTAGAAATGAATATTAGGAATCAATATTAGGAATCGATATAAGGAATGGATATGGGGAATGGATACAGAGACCGAAGAGCAAACAGCTGAAGATGTATTTAAGGCCATCTTGCTTAGACTCCAACACAGCATGAAATCATACTGCTTCGTATGTGACCTGCTTCACAGATCCCCAACTTGCTTTGCCCTACACCTCAGCTCCTTCGCCGCGGCTACAGCAAGCCGCCTCACAAGGTCATCCATGGCATCCTTGCGGCGGACTTATTCCCTCCCTCCTGGCACTAACGGCCTGCGTGTTCGTTCTGAGCGATTCACGGAGCTCTGTGGTAAACGGGCTGTCGCTCTTCAACCGGGGCAGCTGCGCCTCCTCCATGACCTGCCGGGTATCCAGGTCGTGTTGCAGCTCTTTTATCTCCAGGCCCAGTCGTTGCGACTCAGCCGCCCTCAACATCGGCCGAGCCTGGACCACGGCGTCCAGAGCATCAACGATTGCTTTCAGCTTGGTCTGGCAAGCTCTGGCAATGCCCGTGTCTACGCAATCCCCGAAGCGCTGGAGCCGTTGAAGATAGTTTTCGGAATTTGTCTGTCGTGGGATACACGGTCCCACGGGATAGAAAGTCCAGTCCTTGTTGTCCTGTCCGAGGTAGCTGGCAATGAAGTCTTTGACCCTCTGTTTGGGTGCGGGTGCGACATTCTGGCCTCACGAGTCCAGGAGATGAACAGCCTGACCCTGGAGATCTAGGAACGCCAGGGACCAGTGCTCGATGTCTGAGTCGTGGAGCGGCATGAGGATGTATCTTGTCTTAGTATCCACAACAGCGGCCGTTTGAGCACTGCTCAGGGTCCGGATGCTGCTAGCCGGAGACGCATTTGCCAAGGAATCGACAGTGGCGTAGAGAGGTAAGCCACAGCTGAACAGACCAAGCAATTGACTAGACATGAGCCGCGACTTTTCTGCCTCGTCCAGAACCGGAGTGTCGAGGTTGAGGCCGGTGACTGGGAAGTTCCGGATCCGTCATGGCCGTCTTCATCTTTCAACTTGTGGACGGGGCTGGCGCCAGGGTCCAGGCTACCGGCTGCATCCGAATTGCTTCCATCGCTTGTGATAGCTGGGTACTGGATCTCGTTTCCCAGGTATGCGGAGCTCGAGCATGAGCCCGACTGGCCGATAACAGGAGATGATCGGCCAACACACTCCTTTCTGCGCCCCAGAGTTGCGTCTAGGCGTATTCTTTTTGTGTGAGACGAACATGATGAGGGCTGCTGCTGCTTCTCCTGGTGGGTTGTAGCGGTTGAGGCTCCGTCGATAGGTACAATCGCCGGCGGGACGGCTTGGGCGTTTGGCACCTTGGCTGAAGCTAGTGGTGAGAGAGATTAAAAGCCGAATGGGACAGCGGTGGGGAAGGCGAGGCGCCAAGAAAGCCAGATGGTGTGTGCGACCGGGGTCTCCGGGGGCTCTTTGACTCCAGAAGGTCTGTCGCGACCATCAGCACCGAGGCATCGTGGGCGAAGTTAAGATCTGGTGGAGCAAGGTGCGTAGTTACCATCACTTCCTGGCCTGGCTCTGCTAACCGATCGCCCCCGATCTCTAAGAATGGTGTAGGTGGAGAAAGGGACGCGCTGGCTGCTGCTCGTCCGTTTTCCAGTCCGGGTCGGTCGTTGTCGCCGCTGTACGCGGTTCCTCCCGCGTAACTGCCTTCGATCACCTGTCGCTCCCGAACCCGAGCTGTCGCCCGACGGCGGCTCCCAGTCGATGTTGAGTTGGGTTTCGACCACGTTGACTTGGCCTCGGTCTTGGTCTAACCACAGTTGTGTATTACGGTCAGCAAGTCGTTATTCTAAAGAGATATAACAGAGGCTGACGGCGCGCGCCGCTCAAGGCACAGATATTGGCCATTTAGGGGAGGAAATAAGAGAAGTCTCCCACTGACCTTTTCTGTCACCGCGACTCGCCTGCGGAGTCTTCTTGCTCACTGCTTGGGGGGATCTGTTGGTTGTTGCTGCTGCTGCTCCTGTCGGACGACGGCAGCGGGGCAGTTAAAGTCGTCCGGCACAAGGCCATGGTTGACGCCCCATTCACGTGTGCGCACGAACGCCAAGACCTGCTCTCTCGGGTGGCCCGTACCTGGCTCCTTGCGGACGCGTTCCTAACGTGTCAGCAGGACTGAGGCATACACTAACTTCAGGATCCGCAACTTCTCCGGTAGCTGAGACTGCGACTGAGCCTGCATGCCGGACTGCACCTGCAATGGTGCTGCAGCTATGGTTTGGCGGAGCTTCGAGAGGGTCTTGTTGGACTGTGGATGGCGAGGCCAAAGAAGAGGCAGAGGAACAGGGGACTAGGCAGGCCGAGGCGATCGGAGGTGTTGGCCAAGGAGTACCTGGTCTTGGGGATCTCGTCGACGAATTGGGAGAACTCCTTGTCGAGGACGGCTGCTATGATTTCTGTATCGAGTGTGGTATAGGCCCAGATGGCAAATGGGACATTTCGGTAATCTGCGTCTCCTTGCCGCTCGTCTCGAGTCCCTCGCGTCCGCGGCGACAGGTGCGACTTGTGCTCTTGATCCATCTCTTTCCGCACGCCCTCTGCCCATGTCTGGACCAAGCCGCCTGAGAAATTGGCTAGTCGTACAAAATCGTCTGCTAGAAAGCGCCAGGCGCTGCACAGCTTCCTAACGTGTTCGGATGCGGATCCTTGGAGGGCGTCGAGGAACCAGGCGGTGGCTCGTCCGAGTGTCGTGACTGGGGCGACCGCGGGCTACCAAAGCTGCGTCGGGTTTGATGTCCTCGTCATCATCACTGCATCGTCGTCGTCCTCCTCCTCAGCTGGTTCTGGTCGCGCGTGCACTCTTGTCTATCGCCTCCAGGGCCCCAGTAGGGGCCGAGGGCTGAGGGGCTTGGGTGCTGGAGGAGAGAGATGGAGAGGCGGACGACCGAGCAGACGCGTACACAGACTCGGACAACGGCGTGTGCGGCAAGGCAGAGCTATGATGATGGTTCGATGAAGAGCTCAGGCGAGACTGCGGTTGGTTTCTCGCCTGTGCAGCCGGAGATGCTCCTGCGCCTACGCCTCGTCCCCTTGCAGAACATGTTGCTGTCTTGGTCCCTCGCTCGGCGGCCACTGAAGAGCTTGCTGCGAGTCTAGTAGGTACGACCATGGTCAAGGCGTCCTCCAAAACCAGAAGGGAAGCGGTGCAGGGAGAAGTGGTCTCGTCTGTAGTGGCGACGGTGATGATTGTCAATGCAAAATCGGTGCTATGGGCGAATACAGAGTGGTTGCAGTGTAAAATGGAAGGAGGGTGTGTAACTCTTGCTCTTCTGTGGTGTCAGGTCAGAAACCTGGCAGAGTTTCTGCCAGGTTGGCCCGTGCACGACCCGGGTCCAGGAGCCAAGGTGAAGCCACTTCTTGTGTTCAGGCCCAGGCTTTATCTTTGACTTCCATATAGCGTGATATTACTGCTGCATCTAACCTTCATCCCCACGCTTCACCTGCACTGCCAGGAGGATGTTTTGCTCACCCCATCGATGTCCCTCCGAGATCAAGCGCCAGGATAGGACAAGGCCAGGGCAGTGCTACAGCCAAGTTCGTACACCCTGACCACTTTGGAAGCAAAGCAGGAAGTGCAACCACCCACTCCGTTGGTCTGTTGTTGCCTGCTTGTTGTTGCCCACTTCTGACAGCGGAAGTATGACGACCGAGGTTCCAGCCAGGTTCATCTCCGTCCCCATCGGCACTAAGCTCAACGTCAGATGCAATCGATCTCAAACTAGGCACTAACCTCACCTCACTCCAGCCATAATCCCTACAATAACCTCGAGCATCGCCTGCAACACACCCTTTCTGCCCTCCAGACTACAGACAAGAATGCCCAATGCGAGAAAGAAAGGCTCGTCAAGGTCTGGCGCGAATTGACCAAACTGTACGGAGACCAATTCCCGGAGGACAAGGTCAAGGAGCGCTGGCCGAGGAAGCAGGCGCAACCGCTACCTAGCGCCGACGTGGGCGGCGAGTCCAAGAACCAGGACGAGCACGAGCACGAGGGCCAGGACGAGGGCCACAGTCAAGAGACAACACCGCTGCCCTGTTTTGGGATCTGGGCGTTCAGAAATCTGCCCTGGCGGCGCCTGGTCCACATCCTCCAGGCCGAGTTCAAGCTGCCTGACCACATCGTTGATCACGGCACAAACGAGTTGGACAAAAAGAAGGCCGACGACATCAGATACCGCCAAAATACTGTTGCCAGACTCATCTTCCTCCAGGATCCCCTCCTTCTATTCCTCTTCTTCGGCCAAATCGCTAAGACCAAGACCTTTCTGGATTCCTTCGCTAAGCTCAGGAAATTGCTCCTCGACAAGGGCGGCGTTGAGGAGCCCCGGCCGGGCCAGTCACAGCAGCAGCCTGTCATCGACCTGGATGAGAAGTCGTTCTTTTGGTCACAGGTCTACCCAGAAGCCCTCAGGAACTGCGCAGCCCGACACAAGTTGAAGCAGGAGGCCGGCCTCGTCTTCGCTCTGAAAGAGCCAGCGCACGAATTCAAGGCGGAGGATCTCACCAAAGCAATCCAAAGCCTTAGCTCCCAACAGTCCCGTACCGCCCCACCTAGAAAAGCCGCAGAGGCTTCTTCTGCCAGAGGCGCCTTCTCTGGCCTCGTCGGTTCCTCGAAGTCTAGCGGACACAAAAAAAGGGCCGTCTTGACGCCCAAGGGACAACAAGACAGTAATTCGCCCGCTTGCAGCCGTATTTCCGAGGACCCTGACGATTTTTGGTCCCCTGCATTTGTTGACTCTGACGAGCACGGGCACAACGACGACGACGACGAACATTATCGACGACGAAACCCCGATAGTGGCGGCATCTCCCCCGACATAGAATCGGGCCGTGGCATTGATGTAGACAGCGCCTCTCGCTCGCCGCTGTCGGGATTTGAAGATTCGGGGTACGGGCACGCAGCCCCGCCTTCAAGTCCGTCTCGTTCACGTTCTCGCCTAAGCAGCCCGCAGATAGATGGTTTCACATTCGACTACGACAATCTACAATCCGGTGATCGTCAAGAGCAGGAATCGCGACAACGCAGTCAGCGCGAGACAGCGTCCCAGGCACAAGAAACACCCGGGGGGGATGAGGGTGCTGCGAGGATGGGAGCTATGCTGGACCTTACACCTACTGCGCTTGCCTTCTCTCAGGCTGATCTGGACCGTATCACCGGGAATGAATATCTCAACGACCATTGCATCGACACGTTTATCGACGTGTTTTTGCAGCCATACGCTCTTACCAGGGCTTCACCATCCCCTCCTTCTGATCCCATCCAATTCTGGAACACATCCAAGCTCTCGGCACGCTCGAGCGATAGGAGCAAGCCCGAACAGCCTACCCAACCCACTATCACGCTGGTTTCCAGGGAAGGTGGCTCATTCGTATTCTCGGTCTCTCGTGACAATCTTGCGGAAAGCGCCACGGGAACAGCCGACAGCGACGAATGCGTCTCCATTCACGACAAGGCGGGTTGGGTTCTGGGTATCTTCCACAATGAAATGCACTGGAGCCTCTACATTGCCCGACTAAATGACCCCGGAGAGAGCCTAGGAGAGGACTCAGAGATCACCACCACAGTGGAAACCCCCAAGCTTATCGAGGCAGCCATCCTCATTGGAGATTCCATGTCTAACCCTCGCAAATGGCACGAACCCATCATCGCCCCACTAGCCAAGCGCGTGGCCAACATACTTGCCACCGAGACCAAGGCCACACGGATCATTATTAACACACATGAGGCATGCAATATTGTCCAGCAGCCCGAAGAGAACGTGACGGACTGTGGCGTCATTGCCTGCAACCTAGCACAGGAATTTGTACAAGACCCTGCGTCATTCTGGAGTGCTCATATGCCACCTGAACAACAACCGCCAGCACCGCCAGCACCGCCAGCACCCTAGGACGGTGCTGCTGCGCGGTCGCAACTGGGTCTGCACCTCGGGCAGCATCTTGAACTCCTGGGAAGCTTGCGTAACCAGCGTCAAATACAGCTGGAAGCCTTCTCCCTCGACATGATGGCCGACGGCAAGCGGCGCAGTGCCGAGGCCGACCCCGAATCCTCGCTGGCTGCCGGCAGCCACGCAGACCTCGTTCATCTGTTCCGCTCAGGAGAACGAAAGCGGCGTGCTATGGACGAGGCGAGCAGTCTTGAGAAAAGGAGGGCCGGCCTCCACAGACAGCTGACGACGGTTGCAGAGTTGTCAATGCCAATAGCTAGTCATGACGCTAGATAAAGAGGGAGGTATTGTCTCGTGCCGGTTTATCTTAACACAGGGTTTAAGCGTTGATTGCTGTATGAAGGGACTAGATGCAATACTGCCCAAGAAGAGTATATACAAAGTTCTTGGTTGGTGGCTGCTATGAATGTAAATTAATTATTGCAGCATTAGGCAGCCCAATTGCAGAGGCGCGGTCCGGCTTTGCTGCCGCAGCCACGCGAGGGCGTCCTCGCCCGACATCAAGCTGCCTTCTGAGAAGCTTTCCAGTGCCCTCGGGTGCTTTTTACACCTACTGTCTGGGGCGTTGCTTCTCCTGCCCGTTGGAGCCCTGGGTGCTGTAGTTCCCCTGCCCGTAAACTTGGTTACTCGCCGGCCTGCGCATTATGGAAAGAAGAATAGAGCTCGCCGCTGTCCAAAGCAAGCCCAGATGGTTGTCTGTGCATTGGCTGATCGCAAGTCGCGAGGCTTTCCTGCACCAAATACTCAAACCCGACCCCGTCCCTGCAAACCTCCATGTCCCCTCATTTGTCTCTGCTGATTTGACATTGTCAGCGCTGTTCTTGAAGTGCCCGTTTTCACCTTGATCTCCTTGGCAACATTGCCATAGAAAATCTGCGACTTGCCGACCATCATTAGTCCTTTGTGTGGTGCTTTCACGATGCCTCCTGAGCAGGGCTTCCACAAGGCCGACGGCCGTGCCTCTGTGACTCCCCTTTCGACCGTCATGCATGCTCAGCTTAGCCGCGACTCCGTCGTCTGTAAGTTGCTGTCGCTTTCCCACTGCAATCGGAAACATCAACCTTTCATGCGTCTACTTACTACCTTCGCTTGCTTGCCTCATCGCGTCACTCTTGCTGGAGCCTTCTGACCGCAACCAGCCGCTGATGGCAGTGACCGAGACGCTGCTTCCCCCGTCGACAACCACGCGCCCGCCACTGTCGCACAGACCGGTACTCCCGACGTCCACCCGGAATTTGTCAACGTCCACCCGGCTTCTTCCTCTGTCGAGCCTGTCGCTGCCGCCCCTGCCACACATCGGTATCCTTCCTTCGCATTTCTGTCTTCTTCCCCGGTCGACAGTCGCGCGCCTGCCCGACGTAGCTCCATGTCACCGCGTAAGTCACTCTCTACCAGTCCACCTTGTCGTACCTTTGGGCTGACGTCCATTCACGGCAGTTCCTCGTAACAACCAGCCTGATCGATGTCGCACTCCGCGCACGCTTGATCACCGCGACACCGGTCCTGGTGGCTCCTGTGGTGCTGATCTTGGCTTTGATAGCATGGGTCGCCAGTGTCCTGGAATCCTGTCTTCTGGTGGTGGCTCGTCCGGTGGTGCTGTCACCGCACTTGGTTCGGATAGTTCCCCTGATGGCCGTTTCTCGAAGGTCGACTGCAGCACCTACAACACCCGCGAGCTCCGTCCCTTATCTGCCGATGCCGACAAGAAGCGCGAGGCCTTCGCAAAGGCGAAAGAGGAGAAGACGGCAGAGCCTTGTTGAGTTGGGCGGTATCCTAGGTCCTGGATCTGATGATCACTGTTGATTCTGGATTCAGAGCGGACAGCACCCACTACATCAAGTTCGTGAAGCAGGACATAGGCGCCGAGATTCACTCGTCCTTCTGTGAGAAGGAGCTACGTTGTTCTCGTCGCAGCACTTCATCGGATGATGATGAAGAGGACAGTAGTCATGAGTAGGCTTTAGTGGCAGTTCCAGCCTGACCGTCTCTTGAACCATCCGTCAAGCGTCTTCCGTCTTGAGTCTTGGAGTTTTAGAATCTCGTGGTCTGCATTGTGGACTGGTAGGCCCTTAGTTCGTTCCTCATAGCTTGCCTCATCATCCTGGCTCATCAAATTACAAACTTCCCCAGCCACTCCTTTTCCTTCATCATTGGTTCCCGTCTCTTCGTTATAAGCGCTGTCTAACGGGGAGCTTGTCTCGTCGTCATTATGCTTACCTGCCCAACATTTCACTCGAAACTCCGTCTGCTGTACTGATATCGACTGGCCAGAGTCTCTGCCATAGCGCCGGATTGACCGACCGACATGGCGGGACTCACTGCAATGCGTGGAACGTGACAGGGCGCCCGCGCAGGATCGACGTCACGCTCGGTTGCTGCTGCCGCTCCGGCCCGATTCACAACGGTCCGCGGCCACGAGGAAGATGAAGAGATGGACGAGGTACAGGCACAGGAAGATAAAGATGAAGATGAAGAGGAGAAATCCGGACAAGGGCCCAGCAGACGCGAACCGCCGGCTCCAGCGCCTCGCCTAGCTCGACCCAGCCAGCCGCAGCCTGATCAACGCCATCAACCTCGACAACAGAAGTATCATCGAGCCACTGCTCACAGCCATCAGCAGGCTCGGGCCAGTACGAACCCGAGGCCATCCTCGAGCTCCTCGAGCTCCTCGACCCTCCGACACGCATGGCCATCGGAGCCGTCCTGCTGGCGCCCCTCAGCCATCGCTCCCGAATTGCCGTGCGCATCATCGCAAACTGGTGGCACACTGGCTCCGTCGCAGTCGTCGTGCTCTTCGTCAACCAGACCACCTCGCAGGATCTATGGAGAGAGCTCAATCGCGACGCCAAGGCCAGCGTCGCCAGCCGCGAAAAAGACGACCGCGACTGCACACGTATTCGCGCTCGCACATGGTCAGAGTGGAATCCCCTGCTAACCAGGGCCCACGCAGAAGCTGCCGGAAAGTCACAGACCTGGCAACCGAAACACGCCTCTGAGAAATTCTCAAACAGGAACAAGAGCCACAAAATGAAGACGAGGAGGAGGAGGAGGAGACACATGGCAGCGCAACTCGACCTGCTCAGGAAGACCAAGGGGCGCCACAAGGCGATGCCGACGCCAATGAAGAAGCACACTTCAAGTTACAGCCCGAGATACAGACCCGCCGGCACTCGCAGCATGGCTCGGACCAGCAGGCCTCTTCTCTGCCACAACATCAGCCTCCATTCGGCGAGGCAGAAGAGGCACAGCAGGGGCGGGTTGGACTGAAGGGCAGAAACCCAAGAGCAAAGGCCAAAGATGAGACCGTTGGATATAAGGTACGTGAGCATCCTGAACTTGGACGAGCCCTGCCCTGGCTGACCAGACTTCCTCGGTTCCTAGGTCCAGTTCGAGGTCCAGGCAGCCTCCCAAGTCTCCCAACACGATGTCGTCGAATACCTCAGCAACGCGGGTCAACCTGTCCTGCCAGCATATGCTCCTCTCCGAAACCATTATGGACACGACGATCAAGAAGATCCGAAAAACCACGTGGCGGCCAGCAGCATGGCGAGGACCCCTTTGTCTCCACACCTGGGATATCGCGTCGGGCGGAAACACCTCTCAGTGCCAAGGCCCATCGCTCCAAACGTTTTGTCCGTAAGCCGAGCCGAAGTCTTGCCAACCACGCCAGTGTTTCAGTTCAACGGCACCACCGCGAGGACAGAAGAAGCCTGGTTTCCTTATCCTCTCCAGTTTTGGGCAACGTTGTGGTCGCCAAACAAAAGGGTAAAGCCTGCCACCGCTTCACTTCCAGCCCATCAGGCACACACCTCGAACCGATCGCATTCGCTAGCCTCTAGCGCGAGCTCCGGGAAAAGCCAACATATCAGCATCTTCTCGTCACAGGTTCCAAATGCAGCGGCCGCTAGAAGCCCTGCCATGCCTCTATCGTTTCGTGCAACTACCACCCCATCACTCGAACAAGTGGATTGGAATCAGCAGAAAGTTCATTCCACCTGAGCCTCAAGGGTCGTTCGGGTGATGATCGCACTGGCGATGACGAGTAGGAGCAGGGGCGAGGCTCCAAGGCCAAGAGAGTGAAGACGATGCACGAGGGCTGTGGAAATTTGCACAGCTGCCCTAGAAAGCACCGTCGTTGCATGTCTTGTAGGCCCGCTAGGCAAAGCAGCCTCCATAGTGATCGGCGGCTGTGGTCGGGTCGTCACACTGGTTACTGGGTCTGATTCCGCTAGCTTGGCTAGGGATTCTGCCGCTGCTGCCGCGCCGGGCCCATCCGTAGAAAGGATGTGGCGGAGGCAACCCCATCTGAGTCGATTCCAGGCCAACAACACCAAGAAGTTGGAGACAACCGAGACAGCAACGAGGGGGCAACGCCAGGGAGGAGGACAGGGAGACAACTGATCGCCTTGAGAGCCTGCTGTTAGGCCACTGGGTCCAAGGCAATGTCATCAACGAGGCCTTGCTCCGCCTGGCCCAGCTTTTTCCCGACCAGCTGTACCATGTCGACTCGTGCATCACGTCCCTCGCCATCCTCCGCGCGGGGCCACCGCAGCAGAGGATGACTGCGGCTCTCAACGGCCGGTACCAGAATTGTGCTGTCTTTTTACCCGTCCAGATTGACGCGCACTGGACCCTTGTTGTGATCGACCGGGATTGGCGCCAGGCGTGGATATACGACTCTCTCGCACCCCACAGGGCTTCTGCGGCCCAAAATTCGGCTGTTTCCGAGATGATCGGGCTCTTCATTGCCCAGTACCTCCCCATTGAGGAACTCGGCCCCGGCCCAACAGCCTCTTGCGCCTGGGACGGACAAGGTGATGGCGGTGGTCGTGGTTGTGGCCAGCAGCAGCAGTACCATACGACAGCATGGGCAGTCATGTATGCGGCCTGCCCACAGCAGAAGGGCGTCGTGGACTGTGGAGTGTACGTGGTCGCTTGTGCTTTCCACCTGACACAGTCCTCTGCGGGCTTTGAGCATCACCACCATCACCTCGGGGTTGAATGGACGCCGATATGCTTCATATGCGCATGCTCGATGGCTCCTCGGAGATGTTCCTGAGACAGGCCAGGAAACTTGGCGATGACAGCGTCAACGGCCTCCTCGTCTGCGCTGACACCGCCAAATGGGCTCCCAAGAAGGGCGATATAATGCCATCCCGCAAGTAGAAGCAGCGACTCTTAAGTCTCCTGATCCCAACCGGATTCCAGTGGTGCGACGCAGCTCTGAGCGAGGTACCCGTTTTGTCCAAGGAGTTGCGCTCTGGCAAGGGATTCCCTCAGGTCTTGGAAAACCGACAGTACATCTGTCTTGAGCGCCGCTGCCGTCTCGGCGATGGCTTGCCGCGCCGATCTGGCCCCACCTTTCAACGACTCCCGGTCGGCCTGGATCTCGTAGAATAGAGTAGCATAGTTCACCTGCACCTGACCGATGGCCTCCTGCGCAACTCTCAGCCCCTGACTGAGAGTATGAGCCTCCGTCCGAGCCGTTTCTTGTATCAGATTGACTTGGCCCACGACTGTCTCCTCGCTCGCCCGAACCTTGTGTTCAAGTCTTTCCTGCATGGCCACGAGCTCGTCCCTGGCCTCCCGCCTGGCAGCTTCTTGCCCTGCGTGTAACTCCTCAGTCGTGCTTCTCACCACCTCCACCCCGCCCGCCAATGCGGTCTGCATTGCCTTGACTTCCGCATGCGAGGCTGCTATAGTGCCAACCTGGATTTGCGCCATACTGATCTCTCTCCTCGTGAGCTCGGCTTCTTTCCGCTGCGTTTCAAGAAGTACCCCTATCAGACCGTCGATCTCGGCTCGAAGGCCGGTTTCCAGTTCCGTCTTACAGGCTGTCAGGTCCGCCACCATATCATCCTTGGTGAGGTCGCTGAGCCTGGGCACTTTCGAGCTTCTCTCATCCAGCTCACTCAACTTGCGTTTGTCAGGATTGTGCTTCTTCCCTGCGAAAAGCTTGTCAAAAAGAAGGACAGGCGGTCACCTGTTCAGTCCATTGGTGTCCGAGATGGATCGTTCGGGCTGGCCGGTTGGGCTTTCCCCTTCGTGGAAGCAGGCTGTGTCACTGCAGCTTGGCTTTCGTTCTGTGCACGCAGTCGTTGGGCCCGTAGAGGCTGTCACAAGACATTCCGGGAAGCGGGCGGTCCGGGTAGCGAAGGCGTCAGCGGCGAGAACTCTGGGGACGTCTCTGCCACGGCTAGTTCTGTCGCATCGGAGGACTGTTCCCTCAAGTCGGCAAACAAACTGGAAAGCATCTCCCGTCGGCCGGCATCCAATGGGTCGTGACCTGGACCGTTGCTTTCCTCGTTTGCAGGATGGGGCGAGGCCACAGGTTTGTGTTTGTAGAAGTTGACGGATTGAGCCTCGCTGGCGCAGAATTTTTGCCGGTAGAAGTAGGACTGCCAGCTTGTAAGAGCGCTCTGTATCTCGACACCGTGAATTAGCAGCGTCCGCAGTTGCCATGGCCTCAGCCACAGACTCGCCGCTGTGCTTTCATCCAGTAGATCCTTCAACGTCTCTTGTCGGCTGGTGTCCGTGTCCGGTTTCGCGTCCGCTGCGTTTTGAAAAATCACCTCGGTACGAAGTCGCTCGAAAGCCATGACGTCACCTGCTGATTGGTGATGGGGCTGCGTGAGGATGGAGAAGAAGGCCACCACCTGCCTGTCCAGGATCTTCTTCAATGCGTCCTTCACCAGGGCACCAGTGCTGGAACCTCCAAGGAGGACGGACAGCCGAGTGCGCACTTCCATAAAGGCTTGGAGCCGCGGGATCTTGTTGAGTCGGCCCAGGATATCCTTCACCTCGGCCTCGGACTTGTCCTGTGGGCTCCACCCGGCACCTCCCATGTCCAGCCTCATGTAGGCACCGGCCATCTCGTCTGACACTGAGAAGCATAGGCGCTCGAGCCGGTGGATGCTTTGAAAGAACAGCGACTACAGAATCACCTGCTCTTTGTAGTTCGTGACACTGCTGATCCGTGCTGCCGAGTGCTTGCTCCAGAGATAGAGGATGCTACTGTCGTCTTGCCACCGCGTCTGGCTGGCCAGCCATGCTTTTAATTCGGACGGCTCTTTCGTGGTTTCTGGGCGGAGGCAATCCCGTAATGAAGGCACTTTTTGTGAGGCATCCACTCGTGACTCTGCATCACATTCCACAGCGGGGATCTCCTCGACGTTCAGATTTTTTCGCCCACGACGGCGGCAGAGGCCGCATGTCCCGCCGGCATTGTTGAAACTTGGCCGCAAAAAGGTTGTCATAATCGGTGAGGAAGGGGACAGCGGCTTTCCTGGGCTCCTCCGAGAGGAAGACGGTTGGCAAGTTTCCATGGTTTAGACCTTTCCAGAAGCCTTCCTGCACATCCAAGCTCTCTCGTGCCTGGAGCATTCACTGGACCTGCAGACGCCCAACGCGCTCTTTGTCGCGGTGGTCGGGGTGCGCGATCACAAGGATGGCGAGCAGGGCGGCAGGGGACAACAGCTGCATCGCCTTCCAGCCCAGCTTCCGCTTGCTGTACCCCTCGCCGTCGACGTCTTCGCGCCAGTGCTGCATGGCCGCCATCCAGTCCCGGCCCGTCTGCATCCACACCTCCAGGTCTGACAGGGCGGCCTCGGCATCCCTCGTCAGTTTGTGGCGCGACATGGCATGCTCGCCGGGATAACAAAGCAGGTAGTTCATGACATCGCTCCCCCGGATGTGCGCAAAAGAAGCCGCGAGGCCACGGGGGAGGTAGTCCCGGCAGAACAAGTACAGCCTGGCTAGCATGGGCGCCTGCGTGGGATCGTTCTTCTGCTGGTCCATCTCATACGCCAGAGCGAGGAACCAATCGTAGTGCTTGTGCGCCTTGATGAACTTCATGGTGAGGGGCTTCGTGAGCATCTGCTCCCTGCGGGCCAAGGGCAGCCAGTCCCCCTGGAACGCGGGCGCCGATCTTGATCGTGTGCTGTCAGTACCGGTCATGATGTCGCTCCTTCGGTGGTGGTTGCAGCTTACTTGGGAGTGGCATGGCGTGCTCCGGTGTGGAAGACAGACACGCGCAACACACGCTGGGGTGACGGCTTTCACGGTCCTGCAGCCAACCGAGAAGCCTCGCCGCGCCGGAGCGCAGATGTTGACTTTCACATTAACTTCGGACTACTACGTTTGTGTGTGACAGCAGCTAGCGTGCCTGGCGTGCCACCGCGGCTGAAGGGTTCCAATGTAGGAGGAGGTCGCAGTCGACACCAGGAGTGGGGAACCAGACCTGCCCGCCGATCGTATCGGCACTGGCCAGTGCAATTACCAGCCCATCCAAAGCGGCAAACGACTGACTCCACAGCCTGAACTCGTTCCATTTCCGACTCATCCAACCCTTCACATCACCATCCTCATCAAAACTGAGCACCATGGAACCCGGAGAGCGAGAGTCGGCTCAGTGATCATCGCCGCATCAAGTCCACAGTCCTTGACTCCCCACGACCTGTCCACGCGCGGCCTGCACCATCTCTACAGGCTTCTACCCGTCGCCCACGGCCGACGAAAGACCCTGGGTGCAGGCGTCAGCGCGAACCGGTAATCGTGGCGCGGCTTGGCTGGGCTGCATACGCGAACATCACGATCCAACTGTCACCACTCCTGTTCCTGCCATCGCCGAGTCTAGACATCCCCTGGCTTGCTGCTACTCAGACTTCTGGAGTCAAGGCTGCTCTGTCCACGCAAAAAGCCTGGGCGGGTGGGATACTGAGCCAATCCTCAGGGGCATATCTTCTTCCTCACCGTGCTCCTCCGGTACTGACACTTCTCGCGAGATCTTAGGTTCCTTGTCGACATGATGGTGACCGACTCCACCTCATCACCGACAGCCTCCGCCTGCTCAGGAACCCCCACGAATCCGAATACCCCGCTTCCCGACCATGGCGCAGAACAATCGCCGGAGAGAGGTGGGACAAGTCTAAGCTGTCCGCAGCCAGGCCAAGACGAGTCTGTGTCTGTCTCCTCCAGAGACGCGTCTGACGGCAAGTCATCAACATCGTCAGACGCTTCGCGTCGGAGACTGCATGATATCCAGCCGACGTGGCCCCGGAAGGTCGAGACCAAGACACCAGCTTTGGCGCTGTGGCAGTCTACCCGTCGCCTGGAGGGCATGTTCTTTGAAATAAACTGGACTCCGCACAACACCTCTGGTAGCGCTTTTTTCAAGCTTCGTATGGGAATGCGATTAGAGGGCGGGCCTAGTGCCCGCCGTGACGGCCAAGTCAGCGTCTTCGTCTTTATCTATCCCGAGCGCGTCGACCAGCTTTCATTTAATGTTGAGCCTGACGACAGGCCCTTTGGCGCCAACACCATGGCCCTCGCTTTTAATATGAACAGGGCACCTGCCCTGGTGCTCCCGAGCACCTATGACCACGTTGGCCAAGGGGACGAAGAAAAGATAAAGTCCTTGCGCGAGCTCACCGCGCAGCTGTCCTTTACGGTCTACACATCTTTGCCACGAAGGACACTGCCGCTCACATGGTTGCGGCAGCTCTGCACAGCTATCACGGATCACAAATTATCATCAATCCTGGCATGCTCGAGCCTGGTGAGACTCTACCGGGGCCGGGGCGCACAGCTGCTGGAGGGAGATGATCTGTCCGAGCCTGTCCCCGAACCTCCGGCCTACAAGGATGTTGGTCCGCGTCCTCCGCATCTCAGTGAAAGTCAGTCCCCTCTCTCTGTTCCCATACTTACAGAGCCTCCCGGACATATGCTCATGTCTCTACAGCCAAAGGCCAGAAACGCCGTCGCCGGAGCTCGTCCGAATCCGCGTCTGGGCCTGTCTCCCGCGCGATGAGTCTCACAAGTGTGGAGGCTCTGCTAGACAACCGCCTTGACAAACACAGGCGGGAGGTGCACGAGCTGCTTGCAACTCACAGGTCTCAGCTTTCGCAAATGCTGGGTGACTTCAAGACCGAGCTTGACAAGAAGCTCGATGCCAGGGAGGACCGGCTCGTAGTAGATAGGCTGTCAGGCTTAGTTGCTGAGAAGGTAGAGGAGGAGATGGCAGGGGTGCAAGAACGTGTGCTGGACAGTATTACTTCGATGCCTCTGCAAGCTTCTTTGACATTTCCTGACCATCATCTGTATTGATGATCAAGTCGAAACACACGAGCATGTAGGCAATAAAGGTTGATTGCCCACACCAAATCTACCTGTCATCTATTGATCCCAGACCCACTGTATGCCAAACCCGTACTGAGTAGTTCTCTCCTTCGTCCGGATGCCATGGACTTGCTGGGCATGGCTCCGCAGATGCATTTTGTGCTTGAGCGACACAGCGGGAATGCAGATGGGGCATGTCAGCCTCTCTGAACGCTTCGGAGGTGGCCTAGCTCAAAGTCCGTGCCAAACTGGCGGCAGAGCGTGCTGATGTTAGGGTCGTCGGCAGCCAGGGCGATGGCCTTGCCGACGCAGATGAGGCAACGCTCAACTCTCGGGCCCGTCGGACGGACAATGACGGACTCCCGCAGCTGGGGCTGGGACTCCTCAAATGTGGCTTGCTGGAGTTCGACAGGCCGAGCGGGCCGCCTGGCTTCTAGCACCCGGGTTGCCGGCGCCTCCTCAACCGCGCAGTGTCGCGCGATAGCATTGACAGCGTCGGTCCTGCGCTGGTACTGCTTGTCGAGATCGTTAACGAGCGGTGATGTGAATGCGTCAATCATCCTCTGCTGGTCGGGGTGCATGGGACGAGCGAGGACACCCGGCTGAGCAGGTGCACGCTGACCACGACCTCGGCGGACCGGGACCTGCTCTTGCTCCTGGGAGATATCATATCCTTGGACCTGCCGCTCGATATCCTCCTGGGCCTGCTTACGGCTCCATTCCTGCATCGTCTTGGCCTTGGCTGACAGGAGCGCCTTCTTCTGGGCAGCCTTGAGCTTCCGCCGAGCCACATCGTGCTCTTCAGTCCGCCGAGGGGTCTGCTTGAGCTTCATCCTCAACCGGATGACGGTGGGGCCACTGTTTCTGGCGGCGACAGATTGCTTCAGCGTGAGGTTGGCAGGGCGAATGGCTGTTGACCTGCTGCACAAGTGCTTGTTGGGGCTCTCAGTCTCGATGGACTGCCCAGAGGTCAGCGCAGACGTTTTGGTCGAGATAGTGCTTCTGAGACGTATCCGAGTTGGTAGCATGGTCCATAACAAAGTTATAAAGCGCTTTGATTACGTTTACTTTGGAGAAGTCAGTCAACGAGATCCAGTGGTCTCGTTTTTAATCTGTATATCTTGCTACGGCGGATTAGCACCATGAATACTTGAGGGTAGGTATCAGAACTCATATAGCTTTCGGACCCACAAATACTCTTGGTGAAGTTTAGTATAAACTTCACAACCACCTGGGCAGCTGATGTGGTCCCTCATTGGAGTCCCTAACAAAAGGGCGCGTATATCGCCGAAGCGCAACTTTAAAATAGACGCAGGCCGGGCGCCCGCTGGAGCAAGGAGGGGGAAGGTAAAGCACAGCGGAAACACATAACTCTCCCAGCTTGAGTGCTTTCTCTGTGGTACATAGAGTGGTCTCAATCTGTACCTTGAGGTCTGCAATCATCATGGACCTGTTCTCCCGCCGGTAGTCTTTCAAACCGTGCTTGTTGCCTTGCTCCACGAGGGCCTGTCCTGCCGTCAGCTTGGTCATCGATCATATGGTTGAGCCATGATGGCAGAATGGTAGAAGTGGCTGGGATTGGGGATTGGCAACATGATGTCACGAAGTGCTGGGATGGAGAAACCTTGAGAAGTTGGTGCGAGCGAGAAACGATTGCCATGAAAGATCGTGACAGTCATGTGGACGCCAGCGCGACTGTGGAGGGGGCTAGCACAGCTTGGGTCTTCCAGGCAGGGCTGTCATACATTACTTACTCGCCCGCGGTCCACCTTCTCATCAACCTTGAAGCCCATAGACCTCTCGAAAGCAAGGCGGAACGTACACCAGAACGTGACCAGGGAGCTCCTTTTCTTCATGCCGCGTTTCGCTATGCCGTCCGGGCTGGTTTTCTGACTGATGTGCCAGTCGAGGAAAAGGTAAATGGTCTTGAAGGTCACATCATCGTGTGATAGTTTCTTGCCCAGGACGACTTTACGAAAGCTGCATTGCACATCAGCGCAGATATGGTGACAGTTATATGCTGAAATGCTAGGGTACATACGCTTTCCATTGCCTCCCTGCCGTGCCCACCATGAGTTCTGTTCCCGCAGAGTAGTCCTTGCGATCGTAGTCGACCTCGTTGAGCCGCTCGATACCCTGGCGGTAGCACTCCGGGTGGTTCAGATTCCCATCAAACAGGAGATCCGCACTATCGAGCTCCTCACTACCGTCCAGGTCGAGCCTTGTCCCGTTGGTCTCGGACTGTTCAATCAGCCGATTGACATCGTCGGCATCCTTGTTTCTCTGTGGTCCAGGCTTAGAACGCTTTGGCGCATGTTCGACATCACTGTTGCCATCTGAATCTGGCTCATCCAAGGCGTCGGATCCCTCGTTAGAAGCGCTCTTGTCAAGCTCCGACTTGTCCGGATCATAGGATTCTTGGTACTCCGAATATGAGTCACTCGATGAGCAGTCACTCTCCAACCGCGGCATCTTGGGTCCTGCTGTAAAGATGTAGGAAAGAGATGCAACGTAGTCCGCCTCCGGTAGATTGCTAAATATGGCGGACAAATGCTAATTCCATCAAGGGTGACGGCCAAGTTGTGCCACAGTCAGGGCTTGAAGCTGCGACTTATTGAGAACAGCGCAGCAAGTAAATTCCAACCAGGCCTGCCCTTCAAGCAAAACATGAGGCGAGGACATCTTGCACGAAACCTGTCTGACCGGACACCAGAGCTTCACCCCGAAAATTCAAGCCCAGCAAGATACATGTGTGTCACGGTACCCACTACAGCGACCCGCCATATAAACGCCGCAGCTTCGCCTGCGGCTCGTAGACTTCTAGATTTCCTTTCTTTGTGCAACAACAAGTCATATCTACTAGCACCCTAGCAATGTGCCTGCTTGTCATGATTATAATAATTTAGGTATGCAGGGGGTTTTTATATATGAGAGGGTTTGTCTGGGCTGTTAGCCGTCTTACAAGTAATGAGGCTGTGAGTGAGAGGTATCCCTATCTACGATGGCGTCCTGTTTTGCGTCGTGGCCCTGCGGTTGATGGCGAGGCATCTCAGTTTTATGCATATGGTTGAAAGATCCTCTCTGACTGTGTCGATAAAGGGTGCGTGATAAAAGTTTTGTACTAGAAGTATCAGAATACAATGAATTTGGTGGTTCGTTTCCGTTCTTGCCTTTTCTCCACCCACATACAGTTCCTTGGCCAGGTAGTTTGATTACCTATTGTTGTTTTAACGGCTTCAAGACAGCCATAGAGCTGTGCTGATCGCCCTACTTTCAACTTGAACTTACAAGTAAATGACCACGATTGATTCACAGCTGACATTTAAGATCTTGTTCCCATTGTAAGTAGAAAGATATGCTGTAGACTCTCGAAAGTTGCCCAAAGTGACTGTACGTGAGCGAGGATATTCATGGTGCCATATTAAAAATAGGCGTTGGGGAAACCGGTGATCAACCTGAAACAAAAGCAAACTCTACATTCTCGACCATAGAAGCTGAACATAGCGAGCGCCAGCCTTCCTCGGTGCGCTTTCTCGGACTGCCATCAATCTTGCATCATATGTTCTCCGGCATACACCGCGTCACGGCGAACATGGCGATATTGCTCCCTCCCGTAGGCCGGTTGTACGGCGAGCGGACGATGATGTCACTGTCCTCCACGTATGCCTGCCGACGTTTACTCGCTCGTCGGCCACGAGCTCGCCAGATTCTGATAATGTTCACCCAATCGGTTATGCCGTCTGAGTGATGCATAGAGATCCATAGTCATTCCTGTGTTCCCCTCGCTCATTAACAGGTATGCTCCAAAGAAAGACGCCTTGCGACACACTCTCTCCTCATCATCCCAGGCAAAGTTAGTTTTGGCTCACCGACCATTCGAACTAAATTTACCTCCCGTTCCCCGGTCAATAGTTAGGCCACAGCGGGACACCTATGGGAACATAGCTATGGGTATACTTCTAGTGCCTGGTAGTGAATAATCATTGGTTGGCGGCAATAGGTGGCTGCCAGATCAGTTTATACCAGCAGATGGTTGCTGCTCGTTGGGAAAGTCGCCCCCCGGGAAGAAGTGATTGACAGTCTGCGTTGAGACTCCGCCCGCCAGGTTGTCAACCTCCTTGTTGCTCAGGACAGTGGTAGCGATCACGCCGTGCTTTTGGGCGTGATCCATCAGGGCGGCACAGCGATCTCTGGCAATCTCTGGCGCTTCGGTAGTTAAATCGTCAGCGAATTGTGCCTCCCATGCCCTGTACGTTGCAGTTCGGTCGACTTTGGCTTCGTCCCCGGCGTGGAATCGCAATTTCACAGGACCAAAGTCTTTGTCCATACGCAGGATCTGCCGAATTGCCATCATAGCCGGCATAGCTTTGTTGAAGGCGACAGTATCCATATCACTAATCTCATCGATGAAATTCACAATGCCCTTGACCATGTTGCAAGGTACGACAACACCGTGCATCACTGAGTCTTTAAGAAGACACAGTGCCACTTGACGGTGCCCGCGCAGCGTGAGGGAATATTCCTCCGGTATCATCCGGCCATTCCGGGCGGCCGTGTTGATAGGGCAATCATCGTCTAGTCTGGCTCCCGGCTCCATAGAGTAGTCCAGGAGACTGCTGATCATGATTTTGTAGTATTCAGCTTGCTGAGCATGAGTCGGTTCAGTGAGGTCGATGGCATCGTTCTTGCGTCGCTTGCGACTGGCAGGGTCTTTGTTCTCAGACAAATTGGCACCGTTGCCGTAGGCAAGAGGTAGCACGCTGTCTTCAGATGCGTCATGCTCGTCTGCCAATATGGGTGTCTCGAATCTCCCGTCTGCACTCAGATGCAATAACACGCCGCGAAGAGACTCGTCCACATCGAAAACTTTGCTTTCGGCAAACAGGTCTTCGACCTTCTCCTTTAGAGTCCTGGCTTGGTCGCTGTGCTTTTTGGCCATGGCTTTGCGGTCGTAGGGCTTGCTGGTCTTTGCCAGATCGGTGCCAGGCGGCTTCTGGCGAATGAGAGCAAGAAGCCCACTCGCCGGGGTCGTGGCCTTGACCAAGGACATCTTGAGCTTCTCGGCCGTCGGTGAAACTCGCCCTACGGCGTCTCTGGTGTGCTCGCTGGGTGTCTCGGGCTGGCTGAGTGGAGGCATGGTGGTAATATGCCGACGGTGGTGAAGGGAGATGAAGGAAAGGTGTCGTTCTTCTTGAATGTCAGTATTGATGTGTTATCAATTCTTGAGCCAGGTCACAGGGTACAAACTGAGACGGACTTTCTGATACAGGAGTTTGGAGTAAAGCGCTCTTATCTAGAGACTTTATGCTAGCGGGCGCTCGTGAAGGTAGATGAAGTGCCACGAGTACTGAACTGGGCAAGCTGATGGATAAAGGCGCTTCACGGAGAGGCAAACCGAGTGGTGACAAGGAATGACTGGCTTCAACGATCTAGCTTCATTTAGATAATTTTTCCGGAAGGCGAGATCGACCAGAAGCTGACCTGAGAAGCATGAACGGCTGTCTGAGCCTGGGAAAGCATTCGTGGTGTAAGGACTAGGAGGTCCTAGGCAAGCGTGGCTGCACGTCTGAGAGGATCGGGTGCAGTACCTTCCTCAAAGACTAGTTCACGGCTGGTAACACGGACTAAATGAGATACCGCCTGGAGAGAGAAGGAGCGAAGGATTCGAGATGGTTGGCAAGATGAAGGGGTAGACTAGGCAGACAAGCACAGCAGGTCCTAGCACCTACCGTACGGCCCCGCCAGCTTCCACCGTCTGGGCACCTGTCCCACCACCATCCACGAACCGTCCGTGGGAACACGAGGGTTAGATGGCAGATGGCGCAGGACAGAGTCGGGAAGGGCGTGGTTCTGTCTCAATTGTCGCATGAGGGGGACTTAGTGTTGCTGATGGTGATTGTCGGGTCGGACTAAGCGAGAAACAGTGGTGAAAGTCCTCGGAGCCAGATTCAGACAGGAAAGCTCTTAGGAGCTAGAGGTCGTTCACAGGTAAGGGCGAACCAGTATGTCACCCAATTTGAAGCCTAATCTTGCTGGTAGGCTTACATCTGGGTGGACTCCCGGTCGGGAAGGTGCCGACGATACCTACCTACCGGTACTGAGACCTGCCACTCTTGCCTGCCCGCCCCAGCATCTACACCTTAGGCCTGCCTTTGAAGCTGTCCCTTTCGTAGACGAACATTCCACCAGGCCAACGACAGCAAGGCGATGGCTCCACTCCCAAAGACATCAATGCCACATACACCCCTCGCGCCAGTCTTGACCCACACCTCGACCCAAGCATCTTCAGCTCCTTTCACATCATCACCTTCTTCTGCACCAGTATCAACGTCCTTGAGGCAGTCGGATCGCATAAGGTTGCGTGTGACCAAGCAACAGGCCCAGGCCCAATCGGAGGAAGCCGAGCACAATACTGGGACACTATCTGGCACTCAGAGCGACGGCAGCAAGGACATCTCAAGCAAGGCCCAGACGACCGATACTAGCATAAAAGTCGAGGCAGAGGTGACGAAGGAGTACGTGCTTTTATCTACCCCCTTCGTGTCTTGGAAATGTATGAGCGGTGTATCCTGGGTCGTTTGTGCCACGAAAAGCCGGAGCATTCAACGAACCCAGCTGCTGACAGTCACAATTCGAATAGCCACAGCAACAACAGTCGCAGCAGCAACGACCACGTACTCCTCGACTCGGAATTCGAATGTGATCCTGGCCTCAACGGCGACACGGTCCAGGCCAGGATTGAATCGCTTGGGCAGCAGATTGTCGAGGCATCCAGGCATAACAGACAGGCCCTACATAAACTCTTTGATGAGCTGATCAGGGTGCGGAGGCAACAGGTGATCATACAACACAAGACGGGCCATCAAAAGCCGCCGCCGCAGGAGTTTGCGCCCTGGATCCTCCTGACTGTCAAGCTCGAGTGGGGCTCCCTCGCCGATATCATAACTGCCGGCTTCCACCTGGAGCACAACATCAGGCCACCAGAAGAGGCACGCTATCGTATGAGCACGGTGGCCAGAGAGCTTGGGTTCGAGCGCTTTGAGCTACTATACCTCTTGTTTGGCAAGGCCGCGGAGAGCCGAAGGTTCCTCGACGACATCCCGCGCTATCACAACAACGCTGGCGACGGCAACAACGGCGGTGTCGGGAAGGAGCTCGAAAGAGAAAGCACCACTACCCGGACCAACCTCGAACTGCTCAACCACCACGACTGCTTCTTCTGGTCGCGCTTCTACCCTTGTTTGCTTGACGGGTACAAGCGGGAGCACAACCTGCCCGAGTCGACCTATATTATTCCTCTGCTTGCCCGCGACGAGGGCAGGGTCAGGTCCGAGATCCAGGACGAACAAGAGGGCAGAAGTGGAGAATATTGGAAAGGCAAAGAGAAGACAGATGCCAAGACTCTAGCCTTGGCTGCGGGTGGCTCCGAATCAGATTCCAAGCATATTCCAATCTTCAAGCCCAGACTTCTTCGGAGCGCCGACGCTGAAGCTCAACGTCTTTACGCTTGCCAATCTTCCACGTCTTATTCGCCTCACCCGTCGCTTTCACCTGAACACCGGGGTACGGCTGCAAGGCAAAGCCCAAACGCAGGTACGCGTCAAAGCGGACAGATTCGCACAAGACACGGTTCATATGCGGGCATGACAAGTTCAGGTCCCTCGAAACGCCGTGATAAGAGTCTTGCAGTTCAAGTTCGGAAAGCCCAGCAAGTGCAGGGAGGTGCGTACGGACGAGGGGAAGACGAACCGGAGCCGGAGGTCGATCATAGCCAACCGCGAAGCTCGAATGACTACAGTTACGGCCACGAATTTGACCAAAGCACAGATAACGGCGGCGGCGAGGGTAGCTTTCCTGAGGGGGATTTATTTAATGCACAGACCGAGACTGGGCGAAGACAAGACGAGCCCAGCCTCCACAGCCGTTTGGACTTCGATCACACGCTCGATGGCGTCCCTGCTGATAACGGTCTAACGCTACTCGCCAGTGCCGACGCTGAATCCGCGAAACACAGTCACGCCTACAGCGACGGGCACAGACACGAGGAAGCAAACGAGAACCCGAAACCCCTGCCGAGTACATCGCTGTACTACAACCGTCTTGGCTCTTTGCAGTTCAAGCACTCGCCCGAAATGGAGCCTGCTTATAAGTCCGAACTAGAAACCGACACTGACCACGCCCCAACGCCCGCGGTCCGCCCATCAGTGTCCCAGTCCCTCAGATCTCGAATGGAACAGCCATCCGTCGACTCAAGCATGCCTTCGACGCAGCGGGCCGGTGAGTCTGCCAAGAGCAAGGCTAAGGGCAGCACCCCCCAAGCACGCGGCAAGAAGCGTACTCACGGCGTAGACGGTGCTGAGCAGCTGCCAGCGAAGCGCAAAAAGACAAATGGCGATAGCAAGGACACCAATATGGACAAGCATGGAAAAGTCTTGGTGGCTATCGACAGCGGCAGTGATGGCAGTGGTGGTGATGACGGCGATGGTGACCCCTGGGAGCAACTTATCAATGAGAACGAGTCAGACATCCTGCTCAGCAGTTCTAAGTGGTACAATGACGCCATCATCCAGTCTCTGGCTGAAATCCTGACCTCCTTGTGTCCTCGATACCGACACGTCAGCTGCTTAGCTCTGAGAAATGTCCTGGGCAAGCTGCCTGCGGACAGTGATGCGGGCCAGAAAAAGCGAAACAACGGGAAGGACGAGAAGGAGGTTACGATATCCGGGGGCAACGGACACGAGGATCCACGCACACGAATGAGGCGGCACGGTTTCTTGGCCGGCCTTCTCCACAATGTCGATCACGTCCTTGTCACCGTCAACTGTAACAATCAGCACTGGATACTCTGTCATATCAGCCTCGACCACCATTCCGTGTTTGTTTATGACTCCTTGGTCGATGAGAAGGGGAAGTTCCGGGCGCACGCTGTGGCCACGACGCAACATCTTGCTCGACACATCGACGCCTTTCTCAAAAAGGATGAAATGTATTTGGATGTGGACGTAGACCTTGACACGGCCGCCACCAATTGGCCTTGTCATGACGTTCATGTTCCCCAGCAGACGAACACAGACGACTGCGGCGTGCACGTCATGATCAACATGCTATATCTTATCACCAACACTGAGCTGCCGCCCAAAGAGGATTCTATTGACTCATCTCTCTACCGAACCATCTTCAGAGCCCTGCTTCTACAGCAACAGCAACCGCCGCCCTCATTGGCCGACAAGAGCGCCACGAGTCAGAACACGTGCCAGGATCCGGCCCTCAACTGCTTTCCTGATCTCTCTGCCTACTTTGCCGCACAGCTTGCCTCCTAGAACGAGACCGCTGCTGCAGGTGAGAGAGATGGTCAAGATCATGGTGCTGATTCCGAACTTGCTACTACCACCAATTTCAAAGTATTCGCCCAACAGTCCATAAAACGCGCCGAGCGAGAACTAGCCGCTGTCGCGCGTAGGGTGGATGATGTTTGCGGCTTTCGAAAGCTTATCGCCGCCCCAAACAGGATGCTCCTAGCGCTCGCCAACCAGGGTCCTTCCACGCGCATCGCCGTCAGTGCAGCCCTAGCCGCTTCCACCAACAAGGAAAAGACCGCCGCCGCGGCTCTCAGGCATGGCTGGCAGTTTCAACAACATTATATGCGTGCTGTCGATGTGTCCCATCGCCCATCGCTCTATCTTACCGACGCCACAGCGACCAGTGATAACGCAGCCGGCGCCGAGATGTCGAATACGCGCAGCATGGAGCAGTGCTTCGAGCATCTCCAGCGTCTTCAGAACCAAGCTAAGAGCATCCAGCGCTTCAGCAAGCGCCAGATTCTATCCCTCACGTTCGGCCGCAAGCGCCTCCTGCTAGCAGTGACTCAGCTGGATTTTAACATGGTCGAGCTCACGTTGGACAAGATCGAGGCAGATGCAAGTTCCCGCCAAGAAAATCTCAGAGAACACATACAATTGCTAAATATGTAAACTTGAAGTCCCTCTGTGTTTATGAGTGAATGTGGGACCATACGTGAGAGGAGAGGTCAGGAGCTAGGGGGTTGCAAAGGGGAGAAAAGCCGCAAGAGCATACTGTTTACTAGCTTCTCATAGGTACTTGCTCCCAAAGTTGAAAAATAATTCATATTAACTTTCTTTTTATTTTGTCTTCAGTAGTCTACAGCCTTGCTTCACAATGCAACCTTCAGTAGGTGTGACTGGCCTGCTTCCTCGAGAGTCACCTGCCCGCCCCGACAAGGAGCAGTTTGCTCCGCAGCTATGCGATACTGCTGCCATGCATTAACATAGAAGGGCGACGATCGGTAGCTGATGCACGATCAAGATGGGCCCCCCGGGGGAAGGGAGCTGAGGCGCACGCGGTGCTGGTCGCACGAGATGGTGCAGACGTCAAAACTGACCGCGTCGGTCTGCTGAGCGACCTGATTGAGCCTGTATATATATTGTGGCCGGGTACGGGAGCTCTTTGGTTACCTTGTCGTAGCCGGGCCGCATCCAAGGACAACGACTCGTGATCTTCATGCTCTTCGTGCCCCTTCCGGCATGTGTGTGGCCAACCTCGTCGTGACGGCCTTAGCATCGCGGGCCCAGATATCGCTCGCAGACGCATTTTAGATGAGCAGGCAGCAGCGATGTGGGCGTGGCAAGGCCCAAAAGCCAATGGTCGCGGGTGTTGATGGTGACGAGGATATGGCTGGCATCGGCGAGCCACGGCAAGTTGCGAGCCCACCATGCCCAATCTCCGTGACCGAGCTTGTCTGGCCTCGGGGAGGGCGGCACCGCTGCTCAAACGGATAACCACCACCATCTCAGCAAGGGTCTTGATTATGCTGTCGCCCAGCTTGTCATTGTGGGCCGCCGCACCAGTGGTAAATGACTCCATGAGCGCGGCCATCCAGCGCGTACTTGAGTTGCTTAGGTTCGGGTCCCGATCAGAAATATCCCTGGCGCATTATGATCAGTCGTCGTGCAAGTGCGAACCTTCGTCAGCGGCGCCGCACTGATCGAGATCAGGTCGGACGACAGTGTCTGCTATCCTCAGACGCCAAAGTGCTGCAAGCCGAAGTATGTGATGGGACTGGACCACTCGAATGCGCGGAGACTTGGTGATGTCAAGCCAGCCCCCTCGATAAGCTTCGTGCGACTGGACAGCGGGGGTCTTCATGTGGCCGATCAGGCACGAGATGCTCTTTTGCATGTCCTGAAGGGCATGCTGGTGGTCGTCTTGGATCCTTGCCACAGTCTTCGTCTCGGTCGACATCAAACACCTGGCGCTGTTGGGACCAGCAGCTATGGGACTGGGGCAAATCAAACGGTACCGTGACAGACGGTGTGCGACGAATAGGAAGGAAGGGAAAACGAAGCAAGGGGGGTTTTGGCCGGCTTTCCTTGTAGCTGCTGGAGGTGTACACGTGTGTATGCTTCGCCAAGATGCTTCTTCCATGTCTCGCACTGGTCGTGTCTAATAGCCTGCCTTGTGAGTTCTGGCGTCTGTATCTCTTTGCCGTATGTGTACTTCCTTTAGCTGCCAGGCAGGTGGTCTTGATGCGTCATTGCCAGACCTGCGGAGAAACTGACGCGACCGAGCATGACAGGTGCTGTATGAGCCAAGCCAACCAGCCGTCCGTGAACCGGGTTGTTGCTGAACAGGCTGAATGGCTGAGTGGGGCAGGACTGTGAGTGTTACTGACACGACGCAGTGGAATGGAGAATGAGACAGGACGGTGGTGTATGTCTTGTGGGTATCTTGACGGAGTCAAGTTTGCCTGGGTAGGTTGACTGGATTTAACAAAACGTTACTTAAGACCATCTCCCCTCTCCTCTGCCAGGTGGCCACTGGTGTGATGTGCCAAAAACTGAGCATGTACCCAACCCCAAGGTTCAACAGGTTGCCTTCCCACTAACATCAGTTGTGACTATAACAAAGTTATGACATTATAAATCAACCTGCAGCTGGATGGAACACGCCCATGGGAGGGTTTCTACTAGCCATCATCTGTTGGGTGACTGATTTCGGACCAGTGTGCCAGGTTCACTGGAACATTTGTGGGTGGTCTGTGCGCCTCATGACTGTGAGTTGCAGTGGGTCAAGATGTCCACGCAGTCGCTGCGGGTCAAACCTTGGAGCACACTTCCACTTACACACCACTGATAGCCCTCCTCTGCACATCCCAACATCTCAAGATTACCCATAACTTTGTCATCGTCCAGTGTGTCTCAAGCCAAGTGATGGGACTGTGGACAACATCCCCTCACGTCGCAACGAAACTTGCTGGCTGGCGGGGTCGGCTACAAGGTCAGCAATTCACAAAAATCCTCTTCATCGCGCACACTAACGCACTCATTCGGGCGAATCTGAAGGAATTGGCCCGTTGCCCCACACAAGTGACTGCACGTAGGAGAGTTGCGGTATCACACACAGGTGGCCTTGAGCTGCCTTCTGTCGAATGCCGTTGATTTGGACCAATGGGCTCTCAAGGTTCGTCATACTTTCCGTCGTGGCAAACCACGCTGGCAGCTCGACTCACATAGGAGTCACCCATTGACCGCTCCTCCACCGACGGCCACACCCCTGTGCCAAAGGCAAGTCACTCTCATACACAATCAATCATACGTTTTAATGCTAGTGACCTGCACACAACACATTTATAGGCCCAATGCGTCAAGCTCCCATTAGCGAGACACAGATTGGGACGGACTCTTTCCCGCCGACCAGCTGGACCTCTCGACCCTCAGCAATCTCACGGTCATGCCCCTGGGCCATTTCCTCTCAGTCGCGATCGCTCGACCCAGCTGGCCCAACTATGCATAACGCAGCCAAAGCGCACCAGACCGGCGCATGGCTGGACTGCTTGAGCACGAACATGCATACGTGTTGGAATTCGAGAACATGCTACTGCCTGCAGCCTGCCTATGTCGAGCGTGTTTGATGCAACGAGTCCTGGAAATGGGAAGCTGCATTGGCACTGATACAGACCCCAGATAATTAGCGGAAATGTCTCTCACCACTGTGATACCCTCTATGCGCTCAGGTGAGAAGGGAAAGTCGAGACAACGATGACCACGAGAAGAAAGACTACTTCTCAGAAGGTCTCAAGCGTCCGAGACGATATGGTCCATCACCGCGATATCGCCGTCTGAGCCCAATATGTCTTCTGACGAGGTGTCTCCGGCGTGACGAGCAGATCCTGCGACGGAGTGTTTACCATACGTCAAGAATTCGTTCTTAGGTCAAGCATCCGTCGCACACTCGATATTTGTCCTCACAGAAACACCAAGACTGGTTCATGGCTCTTGTGTGTGCGATGGAGGAGCAACCAGACGCCGGCATGCAGAGCAAGATGTTCTTCAAATTATAAGCATTCGCCCATAACTTCATGCCAAGAGGGTTCGCCGGCCAGTGTGCTCATATCAGCAGTAATTCCTTCATGAAGCACATGCTTTCCCACAGCGAGAGCACTGCCTCCAGACACAAGATCACAAAGTCGGCAGATATTGCCCTCGCAGGCTTGGAGCAGTAAATGGGCGAGCATGGCACCTGACGGGAAGATTCGCCGCAGCGAAGGCAGCCAACCAGGGCGAAAAAAGGCCACAGGCAGGAATAAAGAGCTCTGGACCGCGCCGGCTTGCTTTCTCCCAAAGGTAACGATCCCTCCACGTGCAGTCGAACACAGGCTAATATTCATATCCTGAAGGCAATAGGCATGACATCAGTCCTGGTGATCGCACACCCTGACGACTGGTTCAAAAACCAGATCGGGCGCTTGCAGATCCAGTGGATGATGCAAGATCGAAAGACCCTCGATGCGCGGGAGGGCTTGCGGAAGGGCATCAGCGCACAGCAGCTCTATGAAGTCTTTGAAAACCCCGCCCCGTGGTCGGCACATGCCGAGCTACTTGCGGACTATGACGCCCTTTTCGGTTCGAACTTTCCGCTCTGCAGGACGGATATGAGGCCGTACCTCCCGGACTGGGCCTCCCATGTCTCCTTGATCGAGGAGCCTTCCGTGGAGGAGCCTGATCATGACAGCGGCGGACGGGACCACGAAGACCACGGGACTGACGGTACAATACTTGTCCCCGATGACTTGGTCCGGACAGTACGCAAGGATTTTAATCATTGTTCACATGCGGACCCGGCAATTTTGGGGTCCTGGTTGTCTGACCGGCGGGTCTCGGGCGGCAATGTTGCTGTCTTTGCGGCGTGGTGTAAACATTGGGAGACGAGGGCGAACAGCGCTACGAACCTGCTCGAGCAGAAGCTCACCCGAGACCTCTTCCTGCAAAGCCTGTGCAGACTCTACAGTTTCGAGGAAGACGGCTCAACAAAAGCTTACGCCATAGCCGACAACACCACGATTTCAACGGCGTGCATGCTAGCCGACATAGCGGACGGCAAACCCATGACGCCCCAAGGGACTGCTTACCAGGAGGCCATATTTGTGAAGGCTAATACCAAGCTACACCGTGTCATCTAGAAGAGTCCTAGTGGGCCGGTGGCAGAGCTTATGACGAAGCTGTCGGAGTTTCTGACCTGTTCATTCCTCGAACTTGTCAAGGGGCTGGTGTTCTTTAAATATTGGAAGGGCGTCTTTCTGTATGAGGCTGCACGTACTTATGCTATCCTCCAGGGCATCCGTGAGGCGCCGAGCGGGACAACCTGACCATGAGGCCTTGTGCTTCTGGCGAGAGAAGAAAGAGGAGCTTTTTCAAAGACAGACGCGAGTCCCTCTTAAGACTATAAACTGGCAGCTGCGTGCCGTGCTCTATCCAGGGTCTGACTGCGTCCACGTCCTCACGACCATGCAGGACCGCGTCTATCGAAGTACATGCCGCGAGCCTTGTGTGATCAAAGAGGGCAAAACAGCGCCCGCGCGCATCAGATCGGGCTCGAAAGCCCCTGGTCTCGACTCCGCTGGTCGTGCGGTGAGATTCAAATACGCCGCCCTCGCCAACCTCCTCGATATGCCATCAACCCCCTCGGCGCCACCGTCCTCTATGGGCTCGCCTGCATCCCGCAGCCCCGGACCCAGCCGTTCTGAGGCCAGCCCAGCGCAGCCTTCTCAGTCATCGAATCACGGCACAGTCGCTTCCTCTACACCAGCACCATCGTCGCTGAGATCCGCTCTTCCACACGATCGGAGTAGGCCCGCTTCAGCAGCGACACCTTCAGGGGGCGCAACAACGCAAACAGTGCCAAATGGGATGGCACAAAGGCCAGCATCCACACTACAGTACAATCCATTCGCGGGCATAATCTGCACTCCTAGCAAAAGGAGAACCAGCCCTGAACTTGCGCGACTGCACTCCTGCAGAAACTGTCGGCACTGCTGCCTGGTCCTTGTGGATGAGCCTCGGTTGGCCCCTGGTAAACAAGCAAGCTCCTTGCCCCTCCCACGTTCTTTCCTCCGCCACCGCCGTTGGTGATGGTTTAGGAGACGACCCGTAAAGACGTACTCTCAGGCTAGCTATCACGCGACATTTCGAAGAAGAGCATAACAACGAGAAGCTCCAAAATGAAATACAACGAGTTGCAATACATAGGGATCATTCATCAATATTTTGACAAGGCTTCTATGTCCTCACGCAGGGGCAGCATCCTTGAATAGCGGCCAATATCGCGAACACTGAACCAGGAACCATCATGTCCCATAGTGGCAGCCAGTCTGCCAATGCCAACTGTCTGCTTGACCAGCACCTCGACCTTGTCGCCCACGCCGTCCTGACCGTCCACGCCCAGCACGCCAATATCGCCGTCGCCGACAATGGACAGGACGCGGTCTGCCAGCAGGTCGGCACGTGCGGCAAGGGCCTGCATGCGTCTCGTCACCGCTTCGTCGCCGGGCTGGATCTCCTCTCCCGACGCCATGAGCTCGGGGAACCTGCGCCGGTGATGCCATTGCCCCGCCAGCTGGACCATATCGCGAACGACATGAGCTATTGTGAAGAGGTACAGCTCCAGCCTCTGGGCCGGGTCAAGCTCCGCGTCGATGATGGCGGCAGCCGCAGCGGGGTCCACGGTTGCCATGGTGCCGGCGTTGTTACCGCCCCGTTGGCTGCGTCGGGTCGGGCTACGGCTACTGCCTCTGTTGGGATGGTGGTCGTGGTTCTGTGGACGTCTCGAGGAGTGAGACCGGCGGGCCTGCGAAGATACTGGCGCTGGATGCGGCGGCGCCGCTGGTCGCGAAGTGCTTGTGGGGAATACCTCTTCTTGTGAGGCCGAATGGATGACCTGGGGCCCACCAGCACTGGTGGGTGGTTTCCGTGCGCGATGGTGTCTATCGCGACGATGATGATGAGAGCGAATGGTGCCCCCAAAATCTGCCAAGCCACCTCCCGCCCCGGACAGGGCGTTGTTTGCAATGGAACCGAGGCCGTGCTGCTGTTGGAATCGAGCCTGGCGCCCTACGAAATCAGCCAGGACCCTCCTTGCGACGTCTCCATCGCGGTTATTGGCGAAACTGACGTGAGCTCCAACGTTGCCAAACGGGCCGAAGTACTCGATCTGTTGCGGCAGAGGCATATCAGCCCGACCCAGGGCTTGTTCCGACGAGTCGAGCAGCCTCCGTGTGTCATCCTGATACGAAGTGGCCGGTCTGGCCAACCATCCGCCGCCGCCGCCGGAATTGCCCCCACAGAGCGCGGTGAATAGGTTCGGACTCCTGTTGTGTGTCTGGTGAGAATCCTGGGCAGGTCTGATGTCAACTGAGTGGGTCGACGACGTCGAACGCCATGACGTGTCTGAGTCAACCGACTCGTTGGATCCTCGACGTCCACGTCCGCGCGGCATGGTCAAGACGGCTCCAGATGGCGTGATTGCACTTGATCAAAGCTGCAAGTATTAAACAGGGTCTTTTTTAGCTGAGCACGTGTTGTTGAGACACATGGGAAGTCGACGAGGCTGTGGGCGGGATGGCAGCAGTGTGTTGACGGTTAACAAGCGTGCGAGGGGGAATGAAGGGCACCGACGGCATTGAGCCAGATAGGCGTCAATCCCAGGTCAGTACCAAAAGGGCCCTGTGAGGCACAGTTTCGGTTACTAATGTTACACAGCGGCGCGCGCGTGTTTGGCTAGTCTTGCAGTCTTGGGGTTGTTTGTACTTTTCGGCGGTGGACGGGTCAATGCATATGACAAGCAGGAGAGTTTTATATTGCCAAGCCAACAAAGGTTACACCATGGTACATAATGATGCAAAGAATCCAGCAGGGCGGTGAACACAGGCTGTCGCAAGTTCTTTTCCGGAGTGGTTGAGAGAGGTGTGGTCGTCGGTTAGGCTCTGGAGATATGTCTCCGGGCAAACGAAAAGAAAAAAAGAAGAGGAAAGGAAAGCCAAAACCATCGTATTTAAAATTGATTCATCTGATATTTCAAGCATATTATTGCTTTGATACTCACAAGACCCTACACAACTAATCAATCTCATAGTCTTATTTTAGGTACAGCACAAGACGCCTATCAACCACGCCCACCACACTAGCCACTCGTCAAACTAGAGCAAGAAAGAAATGGCCAAGCTCTTCAACATCACGGCGACAGAGGTCACGTCCAGCACCCGAGCCTCCTGGTCCAACGCCGACGTGAACGCGTTTGAGCACTTTATAGCCGACAACAACGGCGGCAGCAACGGCCCTCTTGTCCCCAGCGAAGCAGACATCTCAACACTCCTCGCCGCCCTCGGCCTCAGCCGCTTCACCTCGACCCTCAACGTCAACAGCGAATCCCTGGGACCCATTATAGAGGCCAAGGTCAGGCGCAAGCTGGCCGCCGTCTTGTCAATAGTGCAACGAGGAGAAGGCGCCACCCTCAACAACGCGACGGCTCCGCCTACGAGGCTTCTCCCCCTCTCGCCGCCCCAGCCTCCGCCAAATGGGCGGACTCGCCTCCAGGCTGCCCGGGCCGACGCCCTCGCCGCGGGTAAGGAGCCGCCGACGAGGCTTGCGGGCCCGAAAACCATATACACTCCTGAGCCATGGCACGACAAGAGGCGCAGGACTCGTACAACTTCTCCGCGGGTACTGGCGTCTCGCGCCCAGCTTACGACGGCCGCGCAGATAAGACAGCATATTGCGGGACTAGAGAAGGAGCTCGGAGAAGCTCGGGCGAGGTTGCGGAAACTCGAACTTGGGGACCCAGAGATGGAGGGTCAGGATGGGGGTGGTGGTGGCGGCTATAGTGATGACCACGGTCTTGCGGGCCATGACGATGAAGAGAGTGGCGAAGACTACAGCGACGATTCTGTCAACGACCTCGCCCCAACGCACGCCCTGCCCACCCTCAAGACACTGCGGGCGTCCAGCTCTGGCTGGAGTCATGACGGCTCGACCACACCGGACGGTCAGGATCCATCTACCGGGACGGATCCCAAGACTAACGCCACGCCCGTGCCCATGTCAACCATGCAGGCACGGACCAGAGCCCCCGCGAAGGGCCAACAGAACAACAAGCAGATGCTCATGCAGACGCAGGTAGTGGACACCGGCTTTTCCCCGTCAGCATTCCAAGAGAGCAAGGCCGTCTGTGCAGCAAAAGAGAGGCTCGACAGTGCGGGCAAGATGGATGACAGGAGGAGCGCTGTGACTGGCCCATCTCCGACCCACAGCAAGTCCGACTCAGCCACTGCACCACTCACGGCTTCCATGAGCTTCGACGACGGCGACAACGAAAACAACGACACTGACGACACGGACGACACTGACGGGTATTTGACCAAGCTTTCGAGCTACTTGAGTGGAAGGTACGCCTCAGAGTGAGTCGGGATGATACAAGGTTGTACCTGATAGGGGGACTGAGATTGGGTTGGTACTGATCAAGATTGTGAAATATCGTTTGACATGTGGATACATCAAGTGCTTAGAACTGTTCCTCCTAAGCAAGACCAATACTGGGTGTGTACTTTTTGAATTCGTGTGCTGCTGGTTACCCGGTGCCTTGCAACTCCAGTTTGGCACATGTCTCTCTATCTATGCCTCGTGGGTCAGGGTTTTCCCTCTGGCCGCCTATCTCTTGACCGCACGTGCTGTCTAGTACGTACGTCTCATCCTCTCCGAAGTCTCAAAGTCCTCACCGCTATATTGATTTCTGTGGGTATTGTACCAAAGTTACCGACGGGATCTCGTAACAACTCTGGTCTGCATCGAATGAGTACGAGCCTACACATGCCGTGCCTGTGAACCGCGCTGGTGTCCGGGAACTGGCAGGTGCACGAGATGTGTTTTGAGATGAAGACGGATATGTACGAGCTCGCGGTCGAGTGCGACCAGGGACGCGCTGTTGGCCTTTTTTTTTCTGCACGAGATATTGGGCTGCACGGAGCCGAGGGACAAGCTGACAAGGTCACAGGAAGTCCCAGTGTTCCAAAACCTGCCGGATCTCGTAATCCGCTTGCCAGTCGTGCCCGTACCCGTCACAGCACCGACGTCTCGACGATACAGATTACACCACGTGCATATGCGACTAACAAACCAACAGAAGAAAGCAAAACAGAAAACGGGCATTCGCAGAAGTAGAGGGAACAGAGGTACATGCCGGCCCTATTGCACCAATATCTCCTACCACCAAAAGTCACCTACAGCCAATTTGCACACCCACCAATTGGCACGCCCAACTCACAAGCCCAATTTGCGCAAGGTATACTAGCCCTTAATGTTAAGTATTAGATAATCTTTTAGGCGTGTGGTCAAATTTTGGTGTGCAAATCTGGAAGTGGGTCTTGAATGTGCTAACAGGTATGCAAAGTAGGTGTGCAATTTGGGCGTGTGAACTGGTGGGTGTGCAACTTGGCGGATACTAGAATAACTTCTGTACCCTCTGCTTTTTGCTCTGGGAATATCCGTTTTCAAAATTTATCCCACTTGCGAGGTCGAAGTTGGCTTCTCCTTGGTCCGGACCCCGCGCACGTCGTGCGCGCCGTTTTGAACGCTGGCTTGATGGGGCTTGGCATGGTGAGCCCAGGCCACACCAGGGGAGCCGCATCCTGGGGCAAGTCATCAAAATATGTATTCTTTTAGCTACATCGTCTTTGATAGGATCACGGGACCGCCGGCCATCATCATTGACAACACTACCCCCATCTTGCCGGGCGGATGCAGGCGGGATGCAGCAGTTGGGCATAGCCCAAGCACCCGACCCAGCCACGCCGGATAGCCTGAGTGAGGTCTGTTTGTAGTAGCCTTCTATGATACTCATCGGGGGCAAGTAAGTACTTCTGCTTCCCTCATTCCTCCTTTCCTTCGATATTCAATATTGACATCCAACGCCAAGTTCCAGAAAAATTTTCAACCCCCAAGCTTGAGATATTGCGCGATCAATCAGTCAGACTTCATCCGAGGCACTTAGGATGTGTCACAATACGACTAGAAATGTGAGTGAGTGAGACAAAAATCCCCCTGTATCATTAATTGGCTCGCAATGCTTATTTCCTGCCAGCAAATCGAGGGCAAGTCAATCCTCGTGCTGCTCAAGCACAGCAACAAGCAGATCCCGTGGTGCGAGGCGGCAGTCATGAAGTGCCGGCAGCATATTGTCCGCCACCGGCTGACGCCTAAGAATGTCAAGTACCTCTACTTCTGGGAGCTCCTCGTCAGCCTCAACGCGAACATCATGGATGTCAACTTTGTGCTGGCCGTTTTCCACCGCCTGCAGCGCAAGCTGGAGAACCTGTGCAATAACATGATCAGGGATGGGCTGGCCCGCTGGGTGGGGTCGGACACGGTCGAGTACACACCATGGGTGGTCAACCGCTGGTTGGCGGAGGAATGGAACGGTGATGCCAACCCCATGGAGGGAGATGTCTTGTTTGAGCGTTGAACGGGTGGGTTCTGGGGCTGACACGGCACCATACGCCGCTGAGTCACATCAATTCATGTGATCGAGATATGTATCACCTGCCTCCACGGATTGCTGGGTCTTACAGTATGCTGGCCCGAGCGCGGGCCGTTGTGCAGACTTGCTTGTTTGTTTGTGGGGTACGATCGATATGGACGGAGAAGGTGGTGTATTGGCCATAACCAACCATTAAGGTCTTTTTCGAGGATAGGAGTTCCCTGTTAAGTTGGTCTAGCCGTGGATGATTTCAATTTGTGGCGATGAATTGATGGTGATTCTATTCTGCTACGGAACAGTTACTCTGGTTGCTGAACACCAACGCAAGAATCCAAAATGTACCAAGAAGACTCATTGAGGGCTGTTGGACCAAATAATCGTAGGAATGGTAGATGGGAGGAGAAGCAGCCAGAAATTAGAGCGGTAGCACCAACCTGAATGTCCCTGATAATGGCCACAGGACTCCCTCTGGGTATACGAAGACGCGGGTGAGACCTCCCGTTCCATCGCTTCGCCGTCAAGTCAGTCTGCCGCCTTTTTCAGAACTCGGTGTGCCTCCTTGTAGAATCCCTTCATCGGACCCTTGGCCATCCTCGCCAGTCGTGGAGCCTCTTCAATGGGTTTGAGTGGACAAGGAGATAAACCCTTTAGTTTCGGAATTGGATCCAGCCTCGGATCGGCCCCATAGTCTAATAACATCTGAATGACAGGGATGTTGTTGAGCAATAAACAAGACTGATGAAGATGCCTGGCAGTATGAAAGCTGGCGTAATAATGACGATGAGAATTGTGAGCCCGGTCAGCGCTCCAGCGAAGTGCAGCGTCGCGGTAGCTAGCACTGCAAGCTCCTGATCAATCTGCATATCCCGGGAAAGGAGGCTAATGACCTCGCCAAAGGACTTGCTTTCCAGGAAACTCATGGTTACGTGTGTGATGGACTCGAGGAGGGTTGCGTGTCTGCGAGCCGAAGCCGTGATGGAGCCGATGGACAAGGTAAACAACCTAAGAAAACCAGCAATTAAGTAGATCGCAGGGAGGAAGGTGTATATTCCAAAGTACAGTGATATCTCTTAAATACCGGCCCAATTTTGAGGGTTCAGAGACAGCCTTGAAGGGGAAGGTTCCCGTTGAGAAGACAGGTTTAATATATATTGCTTCTAATTTCAAAGAGGGAAACTTTCTAAGTATAAGGGTTAGTACTGGGCCGAGCTGCTTGTCAGCAGTGGACAAGAACGTAAGCAACAGGTCTCGTACAACTAGGCAGTGTTTACAGACCACAGAAAACAAGCAGACAAACCGTACAATTAGCTCTGTATGAGACAGTCCGACAGATGGGGGAACTGGTGCACAACGTCGCCGACGGTGGCCAGCCGAAACAGATTTTGTGAATCAGTCGGAAGTTTCAAACAGCGGCACTGGATTGGACTTGGATGTGACTGCCTGGTTTTGGTGACGCCAGGCAGGTGATATGACGCACGCATACCGATTGATGGATACCTAGGGGTGCAGGTGTATAAACAGCAGCAGCACCCCGGCTTCCCCCCCCCTCCCTTTCCTTCTCTCCCCGACACGGTCGGTACCCATATTCCCTCCTACTTAAGCCTTGCCAATTTGGCCAATGCAAATCCACCACAATTGTCAAGCCACCCAGTCTTTTGCACTTTACCTCTGCCGACGAGTAGACGAACGGCCCGAGTGTGCCACACCTGTACCTGCGCCCAGTCCCTTTGCGTAAAATGCCAGCACCCAAGACAAGAAAGAAGCCAGGCCATCGCCTTCGAGCACCAGAGCAAGGAACTCTTACCCGACGAGCCTTCCGAGATTGTCACACCCGCTCAGTTACTGTCACATCCGCTCAGTGACCAGCAAACAGCAACCTGAACCTCATCACCAGATCAGCAAGCCGTCTACGCCCACCCCACCTGAAGGCATACCATGGCACCGACCCCCCAGAGGCAGCACGTTACATAACCTGCACATGCACATACTTGGCAGCCTGCTGACGATTGTGTTGATGCAGAACATGGGCGGCATCATCAGCAAAGCAGCCTACTCGGCTGATATGGAGACCAGCACGGAGGGGTGGAAGAGCTATCTGACACCTGAAGAGGTTGAGAGAATCCTCCAGGAGGCTCACTTGATCCAGCAAGGCCATCGACCTGAATGCCATGGTGAGAGACAAGGCAGTGCAATTTTCTGGGCCTCCACCTCATGCTACATCCTCCGATGTAAGCTTGCTGAGCTTTTGGTCGCCCTTGAAGACGGTGCGAATCCAAACGAGGAGGAAAGCGTGCTGCCGCCCCAGGCGCGAAGCGGTTGCCCTCTGGATATGTGTCTGGATGATACAAAATCAGACATGTCTGAAGAATCATAGCTTATTGCTTTGGTCTATATTACATCGTCGCGCGATCTGCAGACCATGGAGTCAAAATGCCAGTCTCCTCTTCTTCAGCACCTCAGAGAGACACTCTCAGGCATCATCACTATACGAGCTTACGGTGCAGAGGGGAAATATTCGACGGCGATGCTGTCTCTGCTCGCCAAGTATAATCAACCTTCATATCGTCTGCTATGGAGAGATGGCTAGTTCTCCGCCTCAGCCTGACTGGCGCCTTCGTCTCCTTCTTTGCCTGCACATTCGCCATCACGAGCAATGGGCAGCTGAGTGCGGGTACCATTGGCTTGAGTATGTCATACGCCATGGTGTATTCGGAACACGTGTTGTGGTTGATCCGCTACTACACCGCGAATGCGAAGAACATGGCAGCATAGGCCTCCCTTTCCCAACCCTCTTTCAGGAAATTCCTCGCATGGTTCGCTAACTGAGTATCTGTATTTAGATTGCAACGTATCCAAGATTTTGTGGACGCAGCCAAGAAGAGTCAAGAGCCAGAGGACGGCGCCAAACCGCCTCAAGGTTGGCCTGCTTTGGGTCTGGTGCAGTATGAAGCGGTCTCGGCCCGATATATACCTCATCTGGACCGCGTGCTCTTTCACGTGTCCTTTCAAGCCAGAATCGGCATTGTCGGCCGGACCAATGCCGGCAAATGCTCTTTGGCATTGACGTTGCTTCGTGGCCTGGAGCTTGAGTGTGGTAGCATTCGAATCGACGGTCTTGATATCTTGGACGTCGATATTCACGAACTGCGCCGCCTCCTAGCATATGTACCGCAGGATCCGACGCTATTTCCCGGTGCCTTACGTCAAAATCTCGGCCCGTTGGGTGAATATACGGACGAGCAGATGCTTACTGCTCTTGCCCGTGTTTTGCATACTGGGGGAAGCTCAACCAGGTGTGCGCAAGAATGGAGACGGCTGCGACGGGAATGGCAAGTTTGGAGATTTGTCTTTCACTCTCGCAGACGGAGGCTCAAACGTATCTCAAGGCCAGCGCCAGCTTGTGTGTATTGCTCGGGCCATCCTGAAAATCGCGAGTTTTCGTCCTGGACGAGGCAACTGCATCGATCGACCATAACTCAGATCTCAGGATCCAGGGCTGCCTCAAGACCCTGCAGGCGACCGTCATCACAATTGCGCACCGTCTGCGGACCGTCATCGATTACGACCGGATCATCGGCCTAGATGGGGGCCGAGTGATGGAGTGTGGCCACTCCTGGTCGCTGTTGCGGCAGGAAGGGGGCCAGGACCCACCCCGTGCATCCTCTGGCCCTCCGCACGCACGCGCAGGGAGAAGTCGGCTCTGGGATATATACTCGGAAGTGACGAGGCGAGGAACCACTTACAAGAGGAGCTTGCCAGTTAAGTACTATCCGCGGCAAACCACCCCCCTCTTCTTCCCCACGTTGCCATCAACTCGATGCGAGTCCGATGGCATTGCCGACCAGCTCCCACCGACAAGACCACCGTAGCTAATGACCTTCTGCCACCCAGTACTCACACCGGACGATGATGTACAGGAATTGGCCCAAGGGCATACCACCTAGCACAACACAGTCGCATGCGGACAGAGCTGGCCGAGAAGCAGAAGGACGCAGCTGTGAGGAGTATTTCTAGAGGTGCCCGGGCACGCAAGGAGCTGCTGGCGTTCGAGGAGCAGGTAAAGGAGGCTCGCATGAGGTACACATGTCCAGGTCGAGTTGCTGCTCCCAGGGATCTTCCTCACAAACATTAACTTTCCGGACAGGATCGACAGCGTCGATGCATCAATTGACCCTGACGAGCTCCAACACGAGGTTACGCAAGCTTCACAGCTGATAGCAACGCTTCAGGCTGAACTTGCTGGGGTGAGGTTCTGACCGCTCCCGCCCTCGAGGTGGACCCCCCGATCCGTGCGGCAGTAGTCAAAGGAGCTAATGAGACGGCGGATGTCCGCAGCGGCCAATTGGCGAGCCAAGCACGAAAGATGCTATCTTGTCTCGGCTTTAGCGACAACATGGTCAACACCCCGTTCAACCACCTCTCCGGCGGTTGGAAAATGCGCTACACGCTTGCTAGTACCCTTCTGCAAGATGCCGACATCATGATCCTAGATGAATTTACAAACTTTCTGGACCTTCTGGGCATCATTTGGCTTCAGAAATACCTGGTTGATCCGCAGTTCCGGTCCGAAAAGACGGTCCTGGTTGTCTCGCACGACCGTGAATTCATTGACCACGTTTGTCAGGGAATTATACTTGTACAGGATCAAAAGCTGGTCTATTTCGGAGGAAACCTGACGGCCTACGAGGAGGACCTACGGTCACGAAGGCTGAGACTGACACGCATAAAGATGCCCAAGACAAGCAGGCTGCCCGAATGGAAAAGACGATTGCGAGCAACATCCGAGCCGGAAAGAAGAATGGGGACGACAACAGGTTGCGGCAGGCCGTCTCCCGTCAGAAGAGGCTCGATGACCGCATGGGTATGCAGGTGAATGCCAAGGGAGGCAGGTTCAAACTTTCGAGGACATGGCAGGTATTGTCAACCCGTTGCATGCGGTCGTCGCCGCCTCCCGCCCCTCTCCCCCCAGATGCCCTCCAACCACGCTCTCGCTCGTGCTGACCTCCATGAATCAGGATTTCACGACTCGAAGCGTGCTGCCATCGAACCCCGAGGAGAGTGCAACGGCATGGTGATCCCTCTGGCGCCCGACCTCCGATTCCCGGGTGCCCCCGTGTCTCTCGACCACGTCACGTTCTCGTACACAGCCAAACAGCGTGCCGTGCTACGCGACGTCAGCCTTAGCATTCATATGGGCTCTCACATGGGTATCGTTGGGCTCAACGGCAGTGGCAAGTCGACCCTGGTCAAACTCGTGACTGATGTTCTGTCACCAACCAAGGGCACCGTAAGCCGCCATCCCCGCCTGAAACTGGGTTACTACTCTCAATTGGCGGTCGAGGACCTGAGGGCTGCCGGGACGGCGGATCCTTCGATGACGGCGTTGAGTACTCTGGCTGCCGAGGCAGGCGAGGAGATGGAAGAGGACGATATGCGCGGCCTCTTGAGTTCTTTCCATCTTGTGGGCGATACTACCTCAAGTGTTCCCGTATCTCAGCTATCGGGAGGACAATTGGTACGTGTGCGAGAAAACCGGTCCTCTCTTGCCCCTTGGCATTCCCTCATTTCCCTTTCACCGATGCCCCCCACGCCAATTTTTATCTGGCTTGTGTTGACATTTCTCTCCATGGAGGTACGTCTCGCCCTCGCGTGTATAATCTGGAAACACGCGCACCTCCTCGTACTCGACGAAGTCACCACCCACCTCGACTTTTACACGGTCCAGGCGCTGGGCACGGCCCTGAGGGTATTCGACGGCGCCCTGCTTATCGTGTCCCACGACCGCTTCCTCGTAGAGTCCGTGATTGAGGGGTATACAGAGCTTCTGCAACTCGACGAAGACAACGGGTCTGACGAGGAGGAGGAGGAATCGAAGGCAGAGCAGCAGCGCTCACTGCACCTATTGGAGAAGGAAGCTGTTGGAGAAGGATGTGCGAGAGTTTGAAGAGAGCTTGGAGGCACGGGTGGACAAGCTGCTTATCGCGTAGAGAACATGTCTCCCCTTGGCGACAGGTGAGGCGATCAAGACAACGCGCAGCATCATTGACGGTGTGTAGTCAGAAGAAGGTTTCTTGGGCGTAGGCCGTGAGCCTTCAAAGTCTAATCGCCACTTTCTTCGGGGGCCCGAGCGCCAATTGGTTCGTGCATGTTTTTTGACAGGAGACCTGGACCCTGCAGCAAGGGTCGCACCTTGCCTAAATTGGTTAGCAAGGGCGACGGGAGCCATCAATTAAGGTTTGGGACCCCTGAGCAGGTATACATTCCAAACGCAGGGGCGAGCGAAGTTACATCTGGCATGGGGTAATTTCTGGACCTCGGATGGTCGTGCGGACCCAGGTTGATACAGCGTCAGGGGCCGTGGACGATGCCGAATGCACGGGGCGGACGCCAGGCCCGCCGCTTCGAAAACTGCTGTCAGTCTCACTCCCTCCCCAAGCAAACTACAGCAGAGCCCAGCCATTGGGTCCATGGACATAGTGCCTATTGTAAGGCTTGGGTTGCTCCTAGCTCCGCTTAATCAGCTCAACTGGCCTCCAAAACCAATGCGACAACATTTCGCAGCTTTGCTGCCCTTTCCTTTCCTTCACTCAGGCAACCATGGTTCAAAATCCAAAAAACTTCACAGTCAACTTGTGCTCTCGTTTTCATTCGATGTGAAGACCGTCTCAAGGCCCCCCCTTGTCAGCTGAATGAGCGTTCCACTTTCAGTTTACCACAGCGCGATTACTTGCGTTGCCTTTTCATCCCCGCTTTCCTTCTGCGCCAGTGACTTGCGTCCAGGTAGAATCAGTATCCTTCACCCACGTCCGTGATTGCACTTTTCGACTGAGCACCATGTTGACTCTGGCAGACATTGTACGCAGACCCCACCGTCCTCCCAACACCCCTACAGGTTGTTTCGTTGTTCCCCGTCCGTCCGACCCCCAACCGGCTGACCAGGCCGCGGTAAGAGATAAGGGACGCGGGGCACACGGCGACACTAATGGTTCTCGTGACCATCGGGATGACAATGTTCGAGTCGGCCCGCGTCCCAGTCCTCGAAGACGCCGTCTGCCGAAGCTTTTACTCGCGCTCTCCCTCGGTCCGCATGTCTCGTCGACTTCCTCGCAGCTAATGCTCCCTTTGATCGTCTGAACACATCTTGTCTGTATCCACGATGGCCCGCCACGGGCGCCGCAGGACCCAGGCGCTTCGAGTCTCGCACCCTCGGCTTGACGACATGTCTTCTGAGTCAGACAAGTCGGATAGACAATCGAGCTCGGACTCTCAAGAGTACCTCAGGGAAAGCTCGGCGAGCCGTTCAGACTCTTCTGATGTCTCTGGGTCAGAGGACGAAGTCGCGGCCCACGACCAGTCTGGCTCGGAGGAAGATGACTCCGATGGGGATGCTCCGCATGGACAGGCTGTTTCGGGCGAGGACTCCTCTGATAGCGACTCCTCTGTACTGGGACATCCGGCGCCATACGACCCAGATGAGAAGCTCGGTGAGAAAGCTGGCGTCGGCCTCGGATTCCAAGCTCAGTCAGACCTAAACGAAGTCGAGAAATGCATCCAGAAGCACATGGATTCGGTCACAGCGGCACCGGGTGACGATGGCTTTATCGACCTCGATGAGCTCCACAACGGCGCGCTGCACCCTGCCTCGCATTACCGAGAGGGCATCGGGCCCACAAAGGAAGACGATACAGGCGCAAGGTCTATGCCCCTGGGACCGAGAAACTCATCGTGCACGCAGAAACACACTGGCACAGGCAAGGGTGGCCCTCGCTACGAGGTCGGAGAGCCTGCTTACTGACTGGGCTAATAGATACTGCGAGCTGGTGCTCCAGAACCCAGACCCAACGGCCTGCCTACGTCGCCTAACCTTTCCTGTGATGTACCAGTGTCTCAGGTCAACGTGCGAACAAAAATGGGACCAGTAAACGTCGATTCAAATCGAAGCAGAGCTTGGTCACGTTCTGGTGCAACTTTCGCCTCGGCATGGAAAGAGCTCTGAACATGAAGGTTGATAAACTCGTCGACGGCAAGCTTATCTGCAACGTACGATTCCCAGCCATGTTTTCGCTACCAGACCAGTCTTGCTAACTGCTGTTTCTACACAGGTTCGGGCGCAGCTTGGGAAGCTCGACCACATGCAACATGACAAGCGCGTGAACCGTTCCATGACCACCAACAGCCTGAAGCTCCAGATCGAGACAGCGCTCCGCACCGTGAAAAAGTCGTTCCGCCTCGGGGAGCTACGCATCTTGAACGTGTTGTTCTTTCTGCTCCTTGCACCATAGGGTTCCCGTCCGGAATCCATTCTGAAGCTGAAACTTGAGCATCTGGAAGTGCTAATGATTCGAGACCCGTGGAACCCGGAGGGGGCCTTTGCGACTCGTGATACGACTGAGTCTGCAGTTCACGAAGACGTACCTCGGTTCCAAACCCGCGTAAGCCACCTCAGTGCATGAGCTGCGTTGCCCCCGGTGCCCCTGGCTGCTGTGTCTGTCTTGAGCCCGGTCTCTAAGCAGACTACAGGAAGACGTTCCTGATCCCGGAGATCATGTACGAACCCAGCCTGCTGCTTAGCCCACACGTGTTCTTACTGGCGATTCTATATCGCCATCGGGCTTTTAAATCTGAGCGCCTGAATGACAACCTCGGGATACTCTATTCATTAAAGCTGTTCCCGGGCGAGAACGAATTGCGTCTGGCCCTGAAGCCTGATCATGGACAAGTTCATCTTCCGCCGGGCACTAAAAACTCCGTTCGGGTACGATATTGGCGATGAGACTATCTCTGTTCTCAGAGTGGATAGCGACTGTCGGCAGGCTGGCTGGATTCGAGTACAATACTATTGCCTACAGCCTCCGCTACATGGCTGGAAACAGCCTGAACCAGAACTGTAAGTCTTCCAACGTCTGGTTGTCCGGCCCCGTCCAGTCAGTCGTCTTTGGTCCTGGCGCATGTACTGACGGACCTGCTGGGAGCGAGCATCAGCTCCGCTTTACGCAATCTGGTCATGGACCACGCGCCCAATTCTGATACCGTCCAGAAACATTACCTCAATCGATGGATCTGCGCCGACCTGATAGCTATCCACCGTGGCAAAATGCCCCAGCAAGAGCTACTCCAACAGGCCACGAGCCACGGGTCTTCCGTGAACAGTCGACGACCTACAAAGCTAACGCCAGCCTAGATAGAAGACCTCAAAACCAGCCACCAGTATTAGCGTTATGGTAAGATGATGGACAATTTCCCAAGGACCTCTGCTAAGCGCCGAGAGATTTTCTTGGAGAAAAAGGCCCATCTTCAACGGCTGAGAGGAATCAAACTGGCCCAAGTTAGAGGAAACTTTAGTATCAACTAGGGAGTTGAAGACATCGAGCAATAGTTCCAGGGTCACGATCCCGCGTCAGCTGCGGGACCGTCCAGGAAACCGCTTCGTCCTCTACAGCAAGCCGTGCTAGCTGCACTGACGGCACCACTGGTAGATGTCATGAAGCACAGATCCAGCGGCGGAATGCTGCAATCCAAGCTCTCACAGCTTACTGCCCGGAAGAGGAGCCTGTCCTCCGGAGTGGTATCATCCAGGGTGCAGCCTAGCTTCCGCCGCCCGCGAAGCTGAACTCTGGGCTGGAAACCCCGGAGCAAATCATGTCATCGATCAAGCAGTCGGTAATGGTCAGGGACAAGGATCGTGACAACGACATTCTGCAATTGCGCACCCGCAGGTGCTATATATGCGTTGCTCGGGCAGAGATCCTCGGGCCGAGCCACGCAAGCTTTTCTGAGCTCTGTCGTGTCTTCGCCCGTGACTACAAATTGGGAATACATTTCGTTGGGAAGCATCTCGACCCTCTCGCCTACGACGCCACCACCGTCTGTCCAATTTGCAAGGTCACACTGCTCCACAAGAAGCACTTGAAAAATCACAGTCACAGGTTCCATGGTGTGAACACAAACTGGTCATGGAAGAGGCGGGAGAGCAGAAGCACGCATTAGATAGAGGCGGAAGAATGGAAGATTGACTAAATCATACAAATCATTTCGCGTGTGCTTCATCTTAATACAGTACACTTGTACCCTTATACATTCCACGCGGATTTACTACAAAAGTGGCACCATGCCATTTAGCAGTCCATCATCACAAAGCTTTTGTCTGGATCTCACGAGGTCGCGACGGCCCGTTTTTAGGCAGGCCCTGCCGCCAGGGGTCCACCACAGCGCGTGGGGGCGTAGGGCATGTTACCCCACCTGTAGCTGGGGGCGGGTCAGGGGGCTACGGGGCACTCGGCGCTAGGCAGTTCCACATCCGAGCGTCATTGGAAGCACCCATCTGACTCCGACATCATTCTTCAACCATCCATCAGCGCGTGGTCAATAGCCAACCGGGCTTCCACATCAGCTTGCCCACGCGCCTCAACAGCGACAGCGCGCCTGCCTATGGCGCGACAAGAGCCAGAAAAGCCCGTGCCGAAGCCGTCTCCACCAGCCTCTGCTCCCACGACGCCGTCTCCCATCTTGGGCCCGTACTCGCGATCGACCTCGGCTTCGCGTACCGACTCCAGCCCCTCTTGTTATAACGATGGTACCGCGGAGCCGGGGTCAAGAACCCCGAGCTTTCATAAAGAATCGCTGCCACCGGCCGTCGCCCACGCCGTCCGCTGCATAAACGAGCAGTACCTCGCTACTCTGGGGCCGTCTCCGGTCTCCTCGACCTCACGATCTCTCGACCTGCCAAGTCGAGGATTTTCGCAGACATGATATCAACACAGTCAGAAGCGAGACGTCTGTAGCGTTGGCTCTACATGCAAGGATTGCGCCGGCGAGGATAGCCTGTGGCTGGAGATCCGATTGACTAAGGAAGAGTGGCTTATCGTCCAAAAGCACATCCTGTCCTTGGAGCAACACGATCCCAGACTCTGGTCTTACATTGATGAAAAGTTGCGGTACGACTATTTTGCCGCCTGGGGTCTCCTCGCACTACGCCTTCGGAGTACACGAATGTTCGGCCGCATCCACGAGTCATTGATCCGGGAGATTGACCGACGAGTCGATCGAGAATTCGTGCGAGTCGCCCTCCGTGAGAGAGAGCGAGACAAGAACAGTGAAGTCGCGCGTTTCGCCGAAGACGTCCAACCATGGGGCTCGTTGCGCATGAAGTTCAGCCACATACCATCCAAAACACCATCGGAGGACGAGTCGGATTCCGAGCAGGAGGCCGGGGCTACGAGCCAGCACGAACCGGATTGCTCATACAGTGCCACAAAATATGATGAGAACCATCCCAATCTCTACCCGGCTGCTATCATCGAGGTCGTAAAATCAAAGAAAAGGGGCCGCCTTGCTACGCTTGCAGATGACTACCTCCTGGGCACTGATTTGGGACCGATGGTCCAAGTTATGCTTGCCATTGACATCGACATCGAACGCCTCGGGTCCAAGTCGACGCCAGGGCGCCTCGCCAGAGTCTTGGAATATAGGCGTCAAGAGAACCCATCTGCGGAGGACGATGACCGGCCAGTCTTCAGTGTGCAGGAGACCGAACACGTGTGTAAGCGCAAGCTGCCAGGCTGCAGACATAATGCTAATACTGTTCTACCTAGATCTTCTCCGACCATGACGGCACGCGCCGTCCTAGTGAAATTCGACTCTCGCTCTCGGATTTTGCGCCATTTGGAGAAGACTCTCGCATTGTATGCCACGGGGCGGACCAAGCCATATCGCTTAGCTTCGAGTGGCTGAATGATACACTGAGCCACGCCGAGCTACAGGCAGCGAAAGCTGCGGAAATGTTGAAAGCAGCAAAGCAGGGAACCAAGCGCAAGGCCGCCGATGACACTCCGGGGCAAGCCAAGTGGCACAGCTGGCCGGCCCATGGGAAGCGTCGCGGCCACAAGCTACCGCCTGCAGAACGTCTATCAGTTCATGACGAGGAGCGTATGAAAAGAGCGGAGGAAGAAGCAGAACGCAGGGCTGTGCAGCAGGACAAGGCTGGCGCGAGAGAGTATGTGCCTCGATCGCAATCTGGAAGTATCGTAATCGATGCTTCCGCATCCACAGGTAAGAGCGAAAAGAGGAGAAGCGCAAGATTGAGCAACAGGGCCAGTTAATAATCATCAGTCAGGCGAGGCTGATAATTTGGGATACCACTGGTATAATACTCTGCGTCAAATTGAGTTGTTTACATGCAGCATTTGCCAGTAACCTTCGTGTGGCATAAGAGTGATAGGCTGGGCAAAGGCTGCTACGACTGGCGGAATGTTGCCTCGCCATGGGGCCAGCTCATTTCTGCTTGCGCCATTATAATATTATGGCACCCAGGCTCCGGCCCATCTCAAGACCAATACGCTCGTCCGTGCAACCTTTCTGCTTCATGCTCTGCAGGCGTTGCTGGTCATAGTCTGTCCATCTGCGGGGCCGCCCTCGTGCCCTCCTCTTAACAACATACCCGACACTGGGCTCCAAGGCGGCCTCGTTGCCCCCATAACTGTCATGATTATTGTCCGGTAGGGTGGTGAAATCGATGGGGAAAGTGAGTAGAGACTCTGGTGGTTTGAGTGATTTCTGATGCTTTCGCGAGTCAGCTGGGCGATCTTCGGCCCTGTGGCTATGGCTTTCAAAGATTCTTTGCACAGCTTCAACCATAGCCTTCATGGCTTGGAAATGCTCATAGCTCAGGTGAACGGAGCGTTGCCGTCGGGGCTGTTCTGCACGCTTCTGCCCCTGGCTCTGCGATGAGGTTGGGACCTCGGTATCCTCAATATCACTCCCAGCCTCCTCGTGTATGACATCGTCAACAGATCTCCCTGTTTCCATGACATCGCGACTATCCTCATGAAGGCTCTCATGGTTAAGGCTGTCCCTGCCAGGGCTGCCGTCGAGAACATTCCTGTCGAGATCGCCATCTTCGACACTGTCCTCGACAGAGATACACTTATCAAAGCCATGATTCTCCAGACGAGTATCGTCGCAAGGGCCAGGATTCAGAGCAGTCGATTTAGCAGCATTGGACATTAGTTCTAGTGCGAGGATGGAATGCAGTTTTGCGCAAGTAGTGCAGAAGCTTGTTTCTGCTTTTAAGCAGTTTCGGCAAATAATCTTAATAAAAGTAACTAATAAATTCCAAAAGATCCGCAGAATTCACGGCGATGATGCACATGGAGTCGTCAAAGAAGGTTTTAAGGAAGCCCAAACCGCCTTGATCGGGTTGCACGAGGGGCGTTTTGGCGAGAAGGTGGTGGACTATGTTGTAAAGGTCAAAAACTTCATTAGTAGCAAGAAGAGGTGGTCGTATGCCGAAGAAACATGCTGGCTTACGGCATAGGACGGCACAAAGTATATGCCCATGGATTATCCAAAGACGTGCGCGAGCCACTTAGAGTTCGCAGAAGATTTTATGGACTTCAAGGCGTAGTTGGATAAGCAGTCAGGCTGGCAACTCAGAAACCGCCATATTGAAAAGGCACGTGGACGCCATACGGAACGTGGAGGATAGCAAGCATTGGGTCTGGGGACAGCCCGGCTGTTGATTAGATGTGACCAAACTTTCCTTGCACGAATGAATATGCCTGGGGTTCTTTTACTTTCTTGTTGTTTACCTGTGAAGTCATGAAGGCCCGTCGAAGCCCCCCCCCCTTCCCCCCCCAAGGATCAATGCTGACGACGTCCCTGCCGTCCGGCCTGGGACCAGGTATCTGGCTCCCTGAGTACGCGCGACCTTGCTTCTGATAACGATGAAAAATCTGCATCGTAGACGCATCCCTCCGTGCAGAGCCGGAACATGACTACTGGGTGTATCGCCGGGTTCTCGGGCCCAAAAAGCGTGTCTCTACATCCTGAAACTCTCGTTGGGCACGAACCAGTTCACCCGGCTCAAGGCGGGGGCTAAGGGTGATGCCAGGCCTGTCGCCGAGCTGCAGAAACTGATTGATCCTCGTCTCGTTGCTCGTGTCAACAAACTGCACTGGCGCGTCGCCTAGGAGGTCAAACAGACCATCATGGGCGGCAGTAGTGGCGTGCACGATGATGGGGGTTTTGATGACGACAGCCCAGCTGAGCGAAGGCGCCTGGACGCGCATCAGGTCCGCCAGCTCGGACCTGGTCCATCTGAAGAGGGGGTGGGGCTCGTCGCACTCCTCCATGGTGCCCAAAAGGTCGAGCCGGACGGATGCCGTCCGTGCCTCGGTCCGCGCCGGATTACCCCAGTCGTAGGTCTGCCATTCAACGTCAGCTATAGGGTCCCAGTTGATGTGCACCACATCGCGGGCCACGTTAAGCCATGGTTAGGCGACCATATACATTGTGAGGTCGTCGGGATCAGGGAACTGAGGCGGCTGGCGGCCAGTCTCAAGAGCGACCTGCCTTGACTGGCGGCAGACACGCGCGAGCAGGGGTGGAGCTTTGTTGCGGAGCGGATTAACTTGTTGGCATTGCATGGTGGAGCTCCTTCTTGTTCGGCAGGGTCGTTCCAGAGGATGTCGTCTGGCTGCCAGTCGAGCTCGACGACGCGCCGGGGCAGGCACTGGCGCCAGATGGCGAGGCGGAGTTCGGTGGGGAGGTCGCGAAACCGAACGAAGACGGCCTCGCACGGCGGCATGGTCGGGGTTGGCTGGCGCGTGCGACGCCAACAGGCTTGGGAGGTGAGTGAAGGAGGGAGGGCTCGGAGAGTTGCAACCTTGGAAAGTTGTGACGTTGTCCAGGGCAGGTTCGAAGGTGCGGAGTGATGTTTGTGCTGTGCTGTGCTGTTCGAAGGCTGGGGCGAACGGACCAACTTTGTGGAGCTGCTGCGAAGAGGGGTCCTTGCCGCAGCGTCACGGGTCAGCAAAGAGATGATGGCGGCCGCAGCTGCTAGGTACCTACCTACTGTGTAGGTAGGGACGTACTGCGAATTTGCACATCCCCTGTGGTTGCTTCCAATGCGGGGGCCATGGAACGGTTCCTGCAGGTATGTAAATGCACTGGCCCCCTCCTGTTGCCCCACGCCCACCTTCCAAGGTTGGCACATCTACTTCGGGGATCGTCCCGGAGTCCTCATCAAATCGCTACAACTCTCGGGCCTGCACGACCGCTCTCGGCTTCAACAGCCTGCCGAAGAGCTACCGGGAAGCCCTCAAGATCGCCCATCTGCGTCCTTCTGGATCAGCATGGCGGTAAGGTCGTGCTTGCCGCGACTCATAGTCTGGCGAGACCTTCTTCGGGTCGCAGATCATTTGCAGCGCCGGGCGCTTCCTCGACAACCGCGGCCTCGGGAGCTTCTTCCCCATCTGGATCACTCGATCGGACTGTGATGAGTTCGCTCCCTACACCGGTCGGTGAGCACCTAGACTCAACATCTTCGAGGTCTGTGTCTTCGCCGACCACGCAGAGGACTCAAAGGATCGCAGACTCCAGCATCAGAGCCAAGATCATCCTCGAGGCGCCGGAGCCCATGTATGAGTCCATGATCATCAAGGCACAGAACTCAGGCATGACCTCCGTCTGGTCTGGCTGGGAAGTCATCGATGTTCTCCGAACTACCTCCATTAGGGCTATAGCAGATATGATCTACGAGGCCAGAAGGACCGGCTCGCCGGCGGCTCTCCGGTGACATTCAAGAACAAGCACATCATCTCGATCGTTAACCAGCTCCTCGACATCTGCGAGGCCATGAGGGTAGTAGAATTAGAAGACCCCAAGGATCTCCATCTCATCGTGCCGCCCTCTCATGCGGCCATGATGATTAAGTGCTTCATTTAGCTCGTGTCGGTTGAGTTCGATGGCTCGGCTGACCTGACTCAGGTTCAGATTAAGAAGGCCATCGAGAAGGTCTTCGGCCACCTGAACACCTTTTCGAGCGAGTGCACCGTCAGGCTCACGCCGTTAACTGCGGAGATGACGATGGGACTGCCATTATCTCTGTTGCAGCCAGTAGTCCCGAAGAGGCGCGCGCTGCCATCGAGGCCAAGGGCGTTCGGCTTTCGGATGAGGAAGATGATGAGGTCGTCGGGGACTCCCTCAAGGAGAAAGCTGAGGAGCGGAGCTCTTCCTTCCGATGAAAGTCCCGGGCCATCGACACGCTGGAGAAGAGCCTCAAGAACATCGGCCAGGACCGGGCCATCGGCAAGGTTGTAGATTCGCTCGCTATTTTTGCTGCTGTTATGAACTCTGCGAAGAAGCCCCTTGGGCCATGCTCTTCCTGAGTCCCACAGGGGCGAACAAGATGAACAACTGTGGCTTTAGCTCGCCGAGAATCTCTACATCAATCCTGTCAATGTGATCCGGCTTGATATTGATATTAGATAACCACACTCCCAAATGATCTCCATAATATCAAGCCTAGACATGGCGGGCCGTAGAGTTCCTGCAAGCTGCCTGAGCCCCAGCTGCTGGCCTGACGAGACCGGAGCCGTGATGATGAGCATGCGGTCCTCCTCCTGGACTAACGAGGAAAACAAAGACAATGATGGCCAAGATGACTGTAATTGCAGGTCTCGTCAGCCCGGTTGGTTGTAGCGATGGCCACGGTCCATCTTGTTGTCCAGCTCCACATCGTCTGTTTCCCACCACCTCGGCCACTGGCCGATGCCGTTCCTTGGGCCTTGGGCTCTCCTCCTTTTGCCGGCTAAGACTGCTGGACGAGGTTTATATTTCCTGAGGAGGATCAGGATGCACTTTGGATCTCAGAGGCGTCATGTTTGCTTCGGGAACTTGGCACAACTCACGACGATTTTGCTGCGGCACAAGAAAGCCTTTGGCGCCAAAACACCAACAAAATGTAATGCTGAGAGTATGACTGTGCCTCACACCTAGAAAAATGGTACTGTAACAGGATCTAGTACCACGATCAAGATGTCGTCTGGCTTCTCCAAAGCTTTCCGGAGGCGAAGAAGGAGGCGAAGAAGGAGGCGTGGCCGTCCCGACCTGAGGCGGCGGCATCGCTTGCTAGTGACTACGATGACGGGTTGACTTCGTGCAGGAGTCGCTCTGGTCCCATCGGTGCTGCTGCGGGTATCAGGCAGGTACCTACCCCCCTACCTAGGTATCTAGGTAGGTAGGTAGGTATGGCAAAAGGAAGAGATGGGCCCCTTCAGGAGTTCTGTCAGCCCGGAATAGCTCCCTCCCGCTCACTGCCCTCCCTCTTCCTCCCTCTTTCCCTCGACCCTCCACCGTCCTCCTCTCCCCTCCCCGCCAGCGGACCACCTCTTCTGGGCCAGGCGTCTTCTCTATACCTTTGCAGCTTTCTCTGCTTGCCCGTTCTCTTCGCACTGCCCCTCTTGACTCTATCTGCCTAAGTGGCGGTGGTGGTGGTGGTGCTGCTGCTGCAAAGACTCCGTTGAGCCTCTTCAGCCCTTCAGCTTCTCAACTCCTCAGCACCATCCACACAGGTATACTGTACAGCCTGCGAGACCTCAATCACATCAGTGCTGCCACGCACTTCATGCCGGAATGTAGACTGGGGGAGGCTATATAAACCGGGCCCCGAGACTCACCAGGTGTAATGCACCAACTGACTGTCTGATGAACTGATTGGCTGAAAAGCTGAGTAAATCGACTATCGGGCTGCCTCTTCCCACCGCCATGTTCCTATTGCCTTCCTTTTCCTTTGACTGCAATTGCTAAAGAATCTCAAGTAACAGGTCCTTACCACGTACTACGCACTGCAGCACGTTTTTTATATATATCGATGTGCACATAAAAACCTTAATATACAAGAACTTGCCGAAAGAGAGGGAAAGACGCTGTAGGCTGTTGTTTCAGATGGATGCTCTGCATCTCTGCTAAGTGTTCTGGCAGGGTGATTCGTCCAGTCCCTTGGTCTCTTCTAGTTCTTGGCATCTCTGAGATTTCATTTCTTGTGGCCAATACATCAAACACGCGGACAATTCTAATCAGGATGTGCGAGATCCCGGCTGGGCGAGATCCCGCTGGGCGAGATCCCGGCTGGGCGAGATCCCGGCTGGGCGAGATCCCGGCTGGGCGAGATCCCGCTGGGCGAGATCCCGGCGCGGGATCTCGCACATCTGCACTGCAACAAATACAGGAAGGCACGACACCTACCATGCCTACCCAGGTGAGTGGGTAAGGCAGGCTGGCATACCAAACAGGTCCGCCGCACCCTTTAATTCCACTCCTCCTTCCACTCCTTCTTAGCAGCCCATGTTGTCGCCATTCAATTGCTTGCCGGATGAAGAGGACGAGTAAGATGGATCAGACACTCGTAAGCATCCACGAGGCCCAGCGCACGTCCGACGAACGGCTTGACAGGGAGCTCCAGCCATTGTGGCAGCGTCTGCAGAACATCGACTACCCCCAATTTATCGACTCCCAACGACCGTCGGCCTCATCACCGTCGACAGCCCCAATCGCATCATTCAACCCTTCAGATTGGCCTTTTCGCGTCTGGGTCTATTTATGCATCAGGGAGTCACAGTTATCAGAGCAAGAGCAAGACCAAGACCAAGACCAAGAGCAAGAGCAGGGTCAGCAAGACCCTAACCACAACCATGACAAGCTTCTACGGCACCAATTCCGAAACATTTTCCCAGAAAGCACCAGCAGCACCTTGTTACCATGTTCCACCTACTCCGCCGTGGCCAGAACCGTTGATGTCGTGTATGGCCGTCTACACGATGCCGAATTCGAGAAGCTAAAAGCCAAGGATCAAGAGAGTGCTGGCCTCTTCAAGTCTCTTTCTCAAATGCTTGGCGTCAGTCTCAAAGCTGGCTGGCTGCTGCTGACCCCGCAGGTCATTGCCTCCAGAAGAGAACTCCGTAGGCTCAAAGGCCTCGCTAGGGACGGACTTAAACATTTTGCCAATGACCCTGCCATCGCCGAGGCCCGCAGGTTGAAGAAGAAGGCCCCACCCAGGGTCGTTTCACTGACTACCGCCGTAATGATCTTGCGCAGTCAGGTCGGGACTGGCGATCGTGCTCTTGCCTCTCCCCTTCCCGATGAGTCTACTCTCATGAGCCGGCTTCCATCGGCCTCAGCCTCTCCGAGCCTCTCTACATTCATAAGACAGTTTCGTGGATCAATGAGCGCTGAGACTGCATCATGGCGCGCAGCACAAACGGCCTCAGCCTGTCCGGGCCTCTCGCAGCAGCCGTCTTTCACTCCGCCTTTTGTTCCATCCGCGCAGATCCAGCTAGCACGAGCACGAGCACCGGTCCGGGGTCAAAGCAAAGACCTATCCCCACACACGCCTCCGTCGCGGACGGAAAAGATTTCCGAGGCATATCAGACGTCATCTCCAGCAAGCTTCAGCTCACCTTCGAGTCTGAGTCCGTGTCCAGAGCCGAGACATCAGCACGATGTAGATGCGGCTGTGACGTGTGGGACCAAACTCGCAAGCACAGTTGCTCCAGTGCGTCGTAATCACTTCTCCCCATCACATGGCCGGCTCTAACAGAAGGCAGTGCGATATGGGCACGATCGATGGCCACGACAACCCAGGCGGATATAGGCCTCCACAGAAACGAGCCAAATTGTCACTCCATCGAGAAGTTCCGACGCCCAGTCTGTCCGAGTATGCCCTTGGAAGCGAGCCAAACCGGCAACACTGCTTGCATCTACTAGGACCCGGGGAGTGTTATGACGATCGCTGCATCCTGGCCCTGCTTCGACTCATGGTCGCCTGCTGTCCCCGACACTTTCTTGTGGTGGACCCAGTAATCACATCATCGTCCGAGGCACAAGTAGACGCCTTTGATGGTTGGAGGATATGCTCGCGACAGGCCTCAGTCCTATTGCCAGTCAATGCCCACAACCACTGGCTCCTTGGAGTACTACCCTCGGGTCAAGGCGATACCATCTTTTTGTTCAACCCATCTCCCCACTGGAAGTACGAGAAGAAAGCCGAAGACCTCATCAGCGGGCTACTAGATCGCATCGAAGTCGTCCATTCTACACCTCATGCCAACGCCCCATCATCCCAATCAGCATCCGGCTATAGCACACGCCACTGGAAATATACAGCTTGTATATGCCCAGAACAGAAAAACCCAACTGACTGCGGTCCTTTTACAGTTGGTATGGCTGCGTTCATTATCGCACAGGGAGGCTTGGGTATGCCTCGTAACCTGGCTGTACCCAGGGACCTGGATGGCACTCTGCTACGAGATTTATAGGGTATCTTGTCAGACGGCGCCGACGCCCCACAAGGACCAGCAAGACAGCTCGTGGGCAAGAGGGCACACTACCAAGGGCAGATGTCACATGCTGAGGAGATGATACCGTTTCTGGAGTCGCTACAAAGTATGGCCCAACACTCCCAGCATGAGCTCGAGCATACTCAGAGACAACTCCTTGAGCTCCGTGACCAACAGAAGAGGTTCCAGGAGAGAGCCGGTGTTCTCAGAAACTTGCGAAGCATGCCAGAAGGAGAGCGCTGCGGTGCGACCGAGCAGGCACTTGACGATGGTATCAGGGCTGCGCGCGGACAGGCGAGTCGGGTCGAAGCAGAGATACGTGACCAGCGCCTCGAGGAGGCGTTGGAGAGTTGGCCATCCGTCGTGCAAGCTCAGGTTAGCAGGGCTCTTAAGCGGGCACTGAGCACCCTGCGGCGAAGGGTGGCGGATTCCCGGAGCGAGATGGCTGCCGTTGAGAGCTAGTGGTGTGCAAGAAAACTTAGAGAACCGAGGGGCTCTAAGGATTTCCGGAGGCCCTCAGAAATCTGCTACAAACTGGTGTAGCGCTCGGAGCCAGAGTTTTGGTTCATCTGCTTCAAGGTACGGCTAGCTTTCCAGAACCTAGAGCATCATGAGAAGTCTACGGATTTGCACCTCACACAAAAAGTTGATGCGCCCATGTGACTCTGCGCAGGCCTGGATGACCCGGAACGGTTCAATCTCGGCGGCCACCAGAGCACCCAACAGTTCGCATTTACTGCGTTCGTTGCATTAGATGCATGTGATGGAGAAAACCTGCTCGTCGTAGTCAGAGGTGCCCTGTTGAAGGTCCTCTGCTTCCCCTTCCGTCAAAGTTAAACCCCCACCAGTTCCTCCGTCACTTTCGACCCTTGGAATTGAATTGATGCGCACGCAATGTGAGGCCGTTTCTGCAAGGCACCACCGTACGGATTTCTAACCTTGAAAACTCCAGCATCTCAACCGTCAACTTGCCCTCATACCATTACCTCCCACCCCACCCACGCCTTCAATCAAGGCTCGTCTGTCTCCGTCCAGACTTGACTGACAGCGAGACCTCGAAGAAAATGCAAGCACACATGTACGCACGCACGCATAAGACGCGTCAGTCATATGCTATCGTCGCCTTGGCTGGTAGGCGTTGATTCCCCCACCTCTCCCCGCCTTGATTCATTTCCCCTTTGCTAATCATCAAACTCGTGCACTGCCAGACCACACCACGTTGTCCCACACTCTCCTTTCAACCATAACTGCGCCCTCTTTTCTTCCGTCATCATAATTCATCAGCATAGCATCACCGTGGTCTTTTGAGACCACATTGGATCGTGTGCAGAGTCTTGAGCTCCTCCGTGGGAATTGCTCACACTTTCCTTAGGAGGTGCGGTGGGCTTGGGTACACGACGGTTACGCGCTATCTGAGAGATGTCCCTAGTGCTCTCGGCGCAATCATAAGACGAGGGATTATGCTTGATGACTGTCCCTTGCGGCTAGGCGCTGTTGCCATTGTTGTCGTGGTGATGGTGGTGATGATAACTGTGTCGGTGTTTGGGTGCTTGGGTACACGCGCGAGATAAAAATTATACGGGTATCTCCCTCTCCGTCACATGCTACACATCCGAGACTAACCTCGTTCCAGTTTCAACAGCCAACTCCCATCCTCAACGGCGCGCTCACGCCATTGAACGTCCCCCTGGAACAACGAACGCGTCAAGACGACGACTCTTCTCGCTTTCCCCTACCCCTACCCAACTGCCCAAGATAAACAAACAATAGCGCTAGAGTCAAGTCCCTGCTAACTGACCTTAGGATATGTGAAGTTTAGCCAGTATCCACTCCTGCAATCTGCACGAGCACCGCCGGCATTCCAGTCCAGAAGTGCCCAGACACCGACGCCTTCTCGTCTCTCCGCCTGCCTGACTGTCTGCTCCGCGCGTACCGTCGTCTCGCTCGGCCGGGTTTCCGCCCCGTCGTGCCGGACGGAATGGACACTGGTTGTCCTTTCGAATATGACGATGCGACGCCGCCGCCCTATTTTCGCTCCTGCAAATTCAACGCCCTGGGCAAGTCTCCCCCCTTCGTTTCTTAACTTTTCTTCTTCTTTGCCTGTACTATCCCTATTTTTCTTCTTTCCTTCCCCGTTGGCTTTGAATACCGTGTCGCTCAATATCCACGCCGTCTGCCTTCTTACACACATGCCCTGAGGCCAGTAAGTCTCGTCTCTGCCTCTCACCTCCCACACCCCCTTCCTCAGCTTGCTCTGTCCTGCACAGTTTGCTCGTATAACTGCCTCGTACAGAGAGGTCGAAGTCGTGGGAACCAACCCTCTGACGACAATGACAGGCCGACACCGTCGTTCCCTGGCCACATATGTGGCTTTCCCACGCCCACCCTGCCTTGCCCTGACGTCGACTTTCTACCTGGAACACTGCTTAGTCTGACCTGCGATCGCTTCCTTCTTGACCAACAGCCCTATCTCTCGTCCTTGCTTGCCGCAAGACCGCAATATGAACGACTGCGTCCTTCTGCCTCGGACGACCGAGCCCAGCTCCCGCCCACTGTTATGTCACACAGGCGCCAAACCAGAAATCCTGTCAAATCCTCCCAAACTCGCCCTCGTCCGTCCTCAGGTGCAAGGGGCGAGGTGCAAGTATAGTTCCCGAGCCGCACAATCTTGACCGTCACATATACAAGATCCCTTGATACTCGACTCCAGGTCTGGGCGACATTCTGTACAGCCGATCGAAGACTCTCTCCACTACCATGCCATCCCCCTGACAACCAAACTCTGCAAAGAGATGCCCCATTTTCTCGCGGCAGCTTACTACCTTGCATGTCGCCCCTACGATGCGCAGCCTTCCTCGCGCAACCTTTGATTCGATTCACCTTGTATAGAGGGGACTTCCAGGAAGCCGAGTGCTCCCGGCACCTGAATGCTTGTTTTTTTGGTGCAAACCCCACCAAAGACGAGCTTTCAGACTCTATAACTTCAACCCGTATTTAATATATTAGTAGTTGCACTTGTACGACCATTCGGAGGCTTCTTTGAGGTGTCGTATCAGCTCGGATCCTGGAAGCGAGGTGCTGACGTCGCCAGTGGTGCAGAGACTATGCTTGGCCATCCGCAGAAGTGGTGCACCCGCACAGTGTCAACGAAAGGGACCCGAGGCACTGTCTACCTCGGCAAGACGCTGCCACAGCTCGAGGTTGGCATGCGCATGGCTCGGGTGGGTGTATGTGTGGAAAAAATCGGTGACGAGGGTGTTGTGGCCAGCTTTCCAGTATCTCAAGTGGCTTCAGCGAGGCGCAAGTTGTCGACAAACACCAGAGACCTCGTAGAAGTCGTCATCCCAGGTCTAGCATCTGGTGTCCCTTGTACCCGGCTCGCGTTGATGGCTCCTCAGTCGATGCTATAGTAACGGGGTTCACAATTTCACGCTGGTTCCGGGAGTCCCCCGCAACCAAAAAAAGTATTTTTTCACCGACTCTATTTACACCCATGCCTGAGGTGACAACTGCGTGCGTAAGGCGAGAGACCAGAGGGTTTCCGAGAACTCCGGAAAGCCCAGGGGCTACGGACGGAAATGGGGCCGAGGAAGTGGGGCTTCCGGCGCCGGCCCCGTGGCTTGGACTGCAGTCAAAAGTCAAAACCAAAAACAATCACTGATACCACAACCGTTTGAGATCTCGAGAGATGACAGGAATGTCGATCAAAATCGATTACAATATGATATTACATAGAACTACTCATGGCCAATTCCACATATCCTCTCACTACTGACTGAGATTCGGGTCTACCCGCATCTTGTAGCAGTTATTCTCCAGAATACCCCCCTGCTTCCCATTCACCCCCGCGCAGTTGCAGCTGGCCGCCGGCACCGACAGGTACTTCTCGCACAGCGAGCGGTCCCAGTCGAAGCCGCAGCCGCTCTTGATCTGCATCGAGATGGTGATGGTCACCGTGCCGAGCCCGCCGTTGTAGGTAAGTGAGAAATCCTTTGACCGGAAGTACCCGGGGACCAGCCTGTCGTCCTCGATGTCGCCACAGAAGCTAGCCGCCGCGTCCTCCATCCGCACGCTCTTGGTCGTCTCGCTGCTGTTGTAGCACGTGACCGAGTTGGTCCGCGGATCGCCCTGCGCGAGGGCTCGCTTATGGTGGTAGTAGACGTCTTGGTGGACGAGGAGAAAGAGGAGGTCTGGGCGGGACATTTCGTCCGCATGTCCCACAGGTTCTCGATGTCGCCGGCGTCGGGCGCGCCCATCAGGTTGCCCCAGAACCACGGCTGCGTGACGCAACTCGGGTCGTTGAAGCTGAGGAAGGAGCACTCACCCGTCAGTGGGCTCTCGGTGCCCGAGTCAAACACCGGCTGGACCGCGCGCTTGGGCCAGCTACCCGAGGGCGGCGCGGGCGCGTCGGGGCCGATGGATGCCGGAGGGTTGGGGAACGGCACGGTAGCGGACGTCGTCGTTGCCTTCCCGTCCGTGCCGGTGTACACGACGGCCGGCCAGGAGGGCGTCGTCGCCGGGACGGGCCAGAATGCGTCGGCGCCCTGGTTGAGCGTGACCACCTGGACGACCCATTCCGTGATGGTCAGCGGGGCCTGCGTGATGGTCCATGTACCTGAGGTGACAGTGATGAGGGGGTGGTCGACGACGGTGGTCGCGCCGGTCCACGGTGGAATCTTCACGTTGCATGGCGGAGAGCACGTGAACTGGGGTTGGTTCATCTCCCAGATGACGGGATCAACCCAGATGACTTCGTCAAACTGGGTGGTGCAGTTTCTGCCAACGTCAAGAACGCTGATTTGTAACCAGTCAGGGTGTACGTTTACGTTGAGGTTTTCGACGACCGGGACACCCTCGCCGTCCATGACGGCCATGTACTTGGCACCGATCGTCACAAAGTTCTGGATGCGGATGTTGGCAAAGTTGCCTTTGAGCAACATGAGCGCCTTTTGGCACTCCTGCGTGTCGGTACAGCTTTGTACATAGGTCGAGAACCACTGGATGATTGGGTGATTAGCATCATGTGGACGGGAAGGTGTCTAACTTCATCTCTCCTATCACTTACGGAACAAATGCCTGCGCTCGTGATAAATATGTTCTCGGAACCTGTCGTGACCACAGCCCAAGACTCGTCGCACCCGCTGAACTCGTCTTCGGCTGCACAGTTGTAATCAGGATCGCCGGGGAAAAGGCCGACGACGGCGGCAAAAGGGGCTGGCAGTGGTGGTGTAGGTTGGTAGTACGGCGATTCGGTTTGCAGCATGCCGGCGTAGATGTTTGCCGCCGAGTACAAGTTGTACTGATAGAAGACGGAGTGCTCGGATGCCGTGCCATCAAGCCTTCAACCATAATTGGTCTTTCGTTGCAGCTATGTCTAGGCAGAAAAGAAAATCAACTTACCAAGTAGGCTTCGTACTTTCGATCAAAAGACCGCGAGCAATAAAGATAGAGGCTTGAACCATGCTATTGTTTGCATCAACGAGGTTAGGGTCGCTGAGCGAAAATCGTCAGCCGGGTCAGTCGCTTCACTCTTCACGTCGATAATAGGTAAAGCGCAACTTACTCAATCTATGGTTAGCTCCTTAGAGATATTTTATATTTTGAAGTATGCCGATGCCGAAGACGTCAAGTGCATCATTATACTGGCCGCAGAGCATCCTAAATCAACACCACTGGCGGCCGGAGGACACTCCACAGGTGTCAGTTCTGTGCCCGTAGCACCTCCCACTCGTGCATAGCAGTCCCAAAGCCCGGCAGAGCCCTGGGTTTCCGCTTGGATGTTCCATTCAACGAGAATCACACCGGCGGTCGGACCCCGCGTCGTGAAAAGGAGGTCCTGCACCTCTACATTACCAATGTCGCCGGAGTCTCCAACCTTGATCAAGACCTTGGGGTTACTGCAATACAATTGGCAATGAAGGAGCCATGGAATAAGAGAGACGTGAGATTGCCCGCTAGTATAGTGAACTGATGCGCCACGTACCTGTCATCGTCGAAATATGATCCCGATGCAGCCAATTGCGACCACGTCTCCCCGACAATCTTGGCACCTGAAGGAATAGTAATGGTAGAGGTCAGGATATACGTCCCAGTGTCGACAAAAAGGATCTTGCCCACTCGCGTACAGCGCCGTCTGGAACGCCGCCGTGTCATCGGTGAATCCATCGCCTGCGCACCCCAAGTCCTTGGTGTGGACCAACGCCGATACGTCCTGGTCCTCATACTGCGGGCGCGCACGCTCGAAGTAATTCCCCTGCGCATCTAGAATGGTCGAGTGTCTCCGGTAGTTGCCGATCTTGCCGCCCTGGGAGAAGGAGCGCGCATTCGACGACCCTTCGTAGACAGGGCCGATCGCCCACTGGTCGATTACGGACGAAGAAGCGAGAAGCGTGGCGCCAGTAGTGTCGACGACGGCGACTGAGACGCCCGAGAGGGCGACGTTTTCGAGGTCGATGCCTATGCTGCCGTGGTCGGGAGTCGCCGTGATGGGATTGACAAGGACGACGGTGGTAACACCTATGAATATCGAGTCCAAAATGGAGACAGAGCTGACTGTAGGGGAGTGGGAGTCAGCATTGCGTTCTCGATCTGTAGAATCAGGAAATCCGAGTGACCATAAGAAGGTTCTCGGAATCATCGTCTTCGGGGTAGATGAGACCTCAAGCCTACCGGAACAACCTTCAGTAAGAGAAAGAACACGGAAAACACTCACTGTTGCCAACGCCGTCATCCGAAATGAGCTGGAACCCCGTCCCCACGTTGTCCATGGTGATGGACTTCCACACCCACCCCCAGTCCCAGATGACCTGCACGCCCACCGTGCAGCCGTTGATTGTGAGGCGATGCGCCGTGAACTGCTGGCTGCCGCCCTTGAGCCCAACACCGCCGCCGGTAAATGTGACGTAGGAGATGCTCCCTCCGCTGCCGTTCTCCGCGTACAGGCCAATTTGCGACGGGCCGGCGATCAGCTCGACGTTTTGCGTGCTCTTGGCCTGGGCGACTTGGTAGTGCAGACAGGCGACCAAGCAGCCCGAGGTGACCTGGCGGATGTCGATGGCAATGGTCCGGATCTGACGGTAGAAGCTGGCGGCGTTGACGTAGTATCTGGAGGACAGAGGATTAGTTTCGTGCGTCATCGGCTGTTGTCAGGAACAGACAGGGAGTGATTTGGAGTAGGTATCGAGAGGGCCACGCATAGGTGATGTGCGGTTGCAAAGGGGAAAAGACGATAGGATTGCAATGACCAAACGTACTCGGGCTCTCCGCCATCAATTCCCTTGCCTCCCGCACCAGTGTACTCATCTGTCGAAAGCACGCCCTGACAGCCTGACCAACAAATCTCGGCGCCGCCACAAGCGTTGGCCGGCTGTTAGCGTCACCAATGACCTGCGTTCCGAAAGGCACGGGAATGGTCGAGGAGACCAGGTAGGTTCCCGGCGGGGAGTACACGATGGCGTTCTTGGTTGTGGACCCGTTGCATCCCTTCTCACAGCGGGTGGTGTTGGTCCCCAGGGCCTTGTTGATGGCGTTTGTGTCGTCCTGTTCCGTCGGTTAGTATAAGCGCACTGCTAGTAAGAGGGCTTGCTGGACTCGACTCACGGTGATACTATTGCCAACTGCGCCGTGATCAAGGACGTTTCAGAAGATCACCTGTATTTTAATCAGCTTATGAATGCTCCCTCAATAGATTCTGAGAAAAGGGACTTATATAGCTGGGGTCATTGCCCCGAGGCACAGAGCCTTTGCGAACAAGACTGCGGTATCGCGTGGTGAGCAAGGCCTTCTCTGGTGAAAACGAATAAAATGTTTTGGAGAATAACACTCACCTTGCATCCAATACGTCCCCGTGCTCGCCGCCGTCACACGCCTCGTGACATTCAACGGTTCACTTCCATTCCACGACTCGGCCATCTCCGCCTCGGCCACCAGCGCCGCCGCGGCCGCAATCTCGTCAGTGATGACCATAAGCGGCGGTACATCCTTGTTGATCGATGCGAGGCTGTTACTGCCCGGCGCGGTGCCCCGCCAACGACCGTGCCGGACCGCAAGCCGTACTTGTTGCGGAGCGGCTTGTCCACGCGGACCCTATTCAGCTGCGACGACTCGTTGAGGGCCTTCTCCACGATGGCGCGTGCGGCTGGCAGGTCTTGCTCCGTCGCTGGCTTGATCAGCGGTGTTGTCTTGTACTCTGATATGGTCCGTGGCTTAGGCTTGAAGTCCTCCGGTAGGCTCCTGGGAAGCGTCGTATTAAGGTTTCGCCGTGCTTCCTCTGCCTTGAGCCTGTCCTCCGAGTCCCAGCGGCAAGGCTGTTCCGAACGAGGTATTCCTGCCATCGTTTGCCCCAGCAATTCGGATTCGCTGACCTAGACATGGGGGTTCAGAGTGAAATCATCATGCTCAGATCAATGAATTCCAAGGCAGTGTTGGAAGGATAAGCTTCATCCAGATATCAAAACTCACATGAGACAAATTGGCATTCACTAAATGCTCGTACCCTAAGCCCGCCTTGACGTGGGCCTCGAGTTCTGCGGTCATATGTTCCTTGCGAGCGACAGTCGCATTCTCCGCTACCATTGCGCCATTGAGGTCCCTGTTCTGCAGCATGGGACGATCCGTTACCTGGGCATCCGCTGTCCCCGTATCGCGCATGACAACCACCCGTGCAGCGATCGATACCATTTGGACCATCGTTGGCAGCGCGGAAGGTGAAGAGGACAACTGACTAGTTTGAGGCATAGCCGGGGCGGTACTTCGCCGCGCTCACCAGCTCCTGACGCAAAAGTCGGTGGGATAGTCCTTGCCCTATAAGTCTATGAAGTCAGCGAGGCAGCTTTGCCTTTCTTCCAGATCCCGTCAGATGAAATCGCCTGAGAGGCAACCCACAAAGTTGCTCTGCCTCGACTTTCCCCAACTCAAGCAATTTCGAGCAGGGGAGTGCGGCACATCGCGTGTTGGACGGGGAATTCGAGGTGTAGCCGTTTCCACCCTCAACCCTAAGGAACACATTAGGATGGACTTCGCAACATTGTGAACGCATGAGTACGTACCAGGTAGCCGGTGGGAACTCGTCGCGCGTGTACCGGATGTTGGAGTACCGGAGCACACTGTTCGTGGTGGGATCTCGTAGGTTCATCAGATTATTGATCTTCGTCCCAGGCTCCAGTAGGCGCGTGAACTACTCGCCATCGTGCTGCATGGACTCCCCAAGACTTTCCAGGAGCGGGTACCCAGGGTGACTCAAAGCAGTGCCGTGGCCAGCGGCGTGGCAGCCGTAGCGGCCAGCCGTGGCACTGGGTTGGAGAGATGGAACCAGTGGGACAAGTACAGACGAGGGAGACGAACTCCTGTTTGTCTCCTGTTTGTCTTCCCGCTTCCGCTTCGAGATCTTGAAGAGGTGATGAAACTAGTGGGACATGTACAGGCGGGGGACGAATTCCTGCTTGTCTTCCCGCTTCCGCTTCGAGATCTTGAGGAGTTGATGGAATCAGTGGGATGAGTACAGGTGAGAGACAAATTCCTGTTTGTTTTCCCGCTTCCGCTTTGAAGAGTTAGTAGAACCAATGGGACAAGTACAGGCGGGGGACGAACTTCTGTTTGTCTTTCCGCTTCCGCTTCGAGATCTTGAAGGGGTGATGGTTCCAGAGGTCCTCATTGCGCTGCCGGGCCAGTATGTGTACCCGCTTGTTGGTCCAGTTGCACGCCTTCAGGGCCCTCGAGATAGCTGGCATTGAGCAGTCGATTCGGCACGCGTCGGCAAGAAAGCACTGCATTTCGTCGAGGTCCTTGTCTGGCTTAACGAGGGGAATATCTTTGAGCTCTTATACAGTGGTGGCTGGGCGTCTGCGGTGCTCAGCGGGCCTGCTACATTAGAGAATGTCACGTACCACGAGAGCTCATTACTCTAGTTTGACGGCATTCGACGGCATCAACGAGGGCACGCTGAGGGCTATGGTGTTCGTGATCGCGACCCTCCTTCTGTGTCGCTAAATCGTCGCTCTGCCGCACTTAAATTCGGCCTGCAGCCACTTGTTTGGAAACCTCTTGCCGAATTGGGTGCGTGGAGGGTCGTTGAGGATCAAGGTGCGTATTCGGTGTTGCCAGCCAAATTTTGGTGTGCCGGGGGGGAGCTCACCTAAACGACAGGGGGCATCGTTTTCCACACACAGTGCCATCAGTGTGGTGCGTTTGTGGTCTTGGCGTGAGTACCCGGGCGGCTGTTCGCACGGGCTGCCTTGGTCAGGGTACCCTAGGTGGGTACTCTCTACTACTTCCTTTTCACCTCTCATCGGTTAATTCTTCAGGCAGATTCGTGAGCCGCTTTAGCGGCGCTCAGGAATTCCTGTCATTCAACAAGGGTCATGAAGTGGTGGCGATGCCTTGTCCTCAGCGCCGTTACCGTCTGCCTGACCATACCAGTCCAGGCATCAAACGATTGCGCGGCCTTGACATGGCTACCGAGGCTTTGAGAAGCGAGGGCCCTCTTCTGTCACGTCTGCTTCTGGCCCCCCGTTTCCGCCGGCTCCACATGCGCAACGTCTTACTGCCAACGCCACTGTGCCGGTCACCACCCGCTCCGTCATCACCAATGGAAATGATTCAACAACATGCTCACGTAGTACAACACTCTCGGCTGCGCCGGTCCGCAGGACTCGTACTGCCTCTGCAACAACGCCGACTTCAGTAACGGCCTGCGCGACTGCTCCAACGGCGCCTGCGGGATCGACGCCGCGGCGGCCAGCAGCGCCACTGCGTTCGCCACACACACACGGCCATGACCACGGCCCTGGCCGCGCTGCCGTCGTGCAGGCAGACGTACTTCAATAATATGATCGCGCAGTACTCGGCGCCGGGGTGCGCCAGCCCCGTGCCCTCGTGCCTCTGCGAGAATGTCAACGTTGGGTACGGGCTGGGTGACTGCGCCGATGGGTCGTGTGGCACGGCGGTCGCGTCGTCGATCATCGAGCTCAGTAATGGAATGAACTACTAGTAGAATGACAAACAAGATAGACATGAAAATCACCTGTTCCGGCTGGCACGTATGCTCGCGAGAATCGCGGCCGTCGAGGCAGGGAGAGGACGCGGTGGGCCACCCCCGTGCCCTTCCATCCAGCTCTGCTTCTCCACCATGTGCTCCGGTCCCTCGTCCACCATCCAAACTATTCCCGCTGACTCAGGATACGGCTAAGGCTGTGCAACTGTCTTGGCAAGTAAGGTCTTAGAACTCAAGCCTATAAGGCAGGGATACACAGCTATTATTCTCCATCGTGAGCTAATTATATAAATTTGCATTCTTTGCACCCTCCGTATGCTTTTACTACTTCTGTCCATGGGTATGCCCTCCTCCCTTGCGCCACTGATATATGGCTGGACAATGACGCGGAGCTGGAAGAGCCTGTCGTTGATGGCCGCGAGGGCCTGTGTGCTATCAGCTACCAACTTCTCATCTCTTTGGGCGTGGCGAGCGTGTCATGTCTTTACTGGCGAACGTCTGCAACGTGCACGCCGTGACGGTTGCGAAGGTCCCTTGCGAGCTGCCCCACGTACTGATCCGCCTGTTCCAGGAGGCGACGAGCAGTACCGAATCGCCATCGGCGCACCGTGTCTGACATGCTGATGCCAGGCCTCAATGAGACGCTTGGCCGGCAAGACATTGACGACCCCCACCGAGATTGCAGTGTCAATGGTGCGGAGAGCTCGTCTCGAGCGTGTACTTGGCAAGTTGGAAGGACGAGAATGTGTACTCTCTGGACACCCGCGACAAGGTTGCTCATGATGTTGGTAATTTGGATGGGCTGCGTGTCCCATGCGCATGAGCGTGTGGTGGTACAGCTGCCTGAGGCTGAAGACACCAAGCTCCCCTGCTACCCGGATGAACATTGCAAGCTCTAGAGCGGGTGCATGTCATCATCGGTATCCCTGTGTATGAGTGAGATGGTCATGTGGCCAGCCAGGGGGTTTTGTTTGTTGTAGCACCTCGTCATACGGAGGGAAGGTGATACCCGTGGTTCTCATGTATACATTTGGGACACCAAACCGCGACACATGGCCGTCATCGCTGAACCTGTCTATGAAGGCACGAATGGATCCGTATCGTAAGACCGCGTGCGAGATTCAGGTGTAGGCTGACACATCTGAAGAGGGGGGCTTAAGCTGAGTGGTGAATAAGCCCAGGAGGCCGTAGAAGGTGTGTTTGTCTGTGTTCATCCCTCTAGTATGGGACGTGGAGGAATCTAGGGGATTGGAGTGTGAGAAGCACGAAGTTTGAAGGGCGATCGCAGGCAATACAGGAAGAGCACGGCCCTCCAGAGATTCGCACCCAAATGAAACGACCAGGGCACAAGCGCAAGATGAGAAGAGCTGGGAGAGCTGGGGCTACCCAATCATCAGTTGCATTGAATCCCAATCGGTTCGCACTGGCACGAAAAGTGGCCCTCATCGAGCTTCTGAACTGTGCAAATCCTCGCAACTTGACGGCAGGTACACACCTGAGGCAAGATCATGGAAAATAAGCTTATGTCACATGGGATGAGAGAAACATCCAGCCTATCCTGATCGCTTCGCCCACCGAGAATCAGAACATTAATAACTAAATAAATCACTACTTGATATCTCAAAGTGTCAGAGCCTGTTCTGCTTATCCAAGGCTGAAGCCAATCTCTTTCCTAAATTCAATGCCATTGCTATGCAAGTCTCCAAATGTTCCAGCAAGGCCAGCGAGTATTGATTTTTGACAGCTATGCTGATGCCTTTGCTTGTTCAGTGATGATTCAGCCGCCACGCTAGGAGTTAAACTCATCACCCTGTGTCGATGTGTTGGCCCAGAGCAAGCATCTTTCTCTCAAGCCTTTGACTGTCACCCAGTGGTCGTGGACACTCACCCACTGGCATCAAATGCATTCTGAATCGTCTGGAGACCCGCCCTAAATAAATACAAATTGGTAAAGAGGACAGAGTAGGTGTCCTCTGGAAAGGGGTTTCCCTCATCAAACTTTCCCCGTGATGACAGTCAGAAGAGTTATACAGAACACTACGAATACCACTCACAATGACATCTTCTTCACTACCTAGGAATTAGTTGTCATTTCTAAGGTGTATAATATTTTGTTCTAGGAAAACTTACTACAGGTTTGATTGGCCGCTGAAAGTATCCATGGCTGCTTGAAGCTGGTCTGATGTCTGATTAGCAAGCCACGCCATTTTTAGACAAAGCCAAACGGCCTAGCTGCAGATATTATTATTATCACGAAGTAGGTTAAATACCTAGTTCCCATAGCAAATACTGCCACACGGGCTGGTCATAATCCGGAGGACACGCGCTGCCACCTGGTTTCTTAGAAGGATGGTCATTGGCAGCCTCGATTTCCTCTGCCACACCGCCAGCAACAGCGCCGGCAGCTGAGACGACACTGGAGACCGAGCCCAAGCCAACGGCGACGGCTGGCGGGATGATGGCAACAGGGGGCGCAGGTGTCGGCTGGATCATGACTGTCACGGCAGCCAGAAAAGTGATGAGCTTTGTAATGCGAGGCATTTGGCGTCTTATTGCGATACCAAAGCTAATAGGAGCAACGTTTTGAATGAGGAAAGGTGCTGGCTGAGATGTGGTATGTAAGTTGCTGTTGGCCAAATTGATGATTGTGGCAAGAGCCTATGTGTGATCTACTCAAGGTATAGATGGCATCCCTCTGTTAAATAATACATAATATTTCTCTTCTGTCGTAGGCACGACGTCTCGCACTGGAATCCTCAGGCTCTGTGCTGTCCGTGTTGAAGCGTGACAGATGTTGGTAACCTGTTGGCCTCCCGTCTCTAGTTGGTTGAGAACTATTTCGCAGGTTGTCACATGAAGCCTTTTGTTCTCATCGAATGAGTGAATGTTTGTTGGCTTTGGAAATCCGCGGCCCATTACACCCGTCTGATCCGATGTTACAGGGAGGGTCTCCTGTGCAACCCCGTCGGGATGTCACCACACGTTCTACAGAACCAGAAGTTACCTCAATTCTGTATAAGGTGGATGCTTATTGATTCAGACGTAGTAATGTGGCATTTTTTGATGGGTTGTAGGCTGCTCTGCAATTAGGATGTCATGGCCTTTCATAATAATTTTAATGGCTTGGAAATAACGTGAATTAAACAGCCTTGGAAGTGGATTGGACAGGACGGGCTGGTTGTGCTGGTTCATCACTTATGCTCCATCCGACTCTGATTGAACACTGTATGGATGAGACCCGAACTCTGACAGTTCTGTTAGTAGCCTCGAATCGGTGGGATGCTGACAGGCTTGCGACGTCCGCGCACTGCGTCCCGTCCTGTGCCTCTGAGATCTCTCGTCTCTTTGGCTCTTACAGACTCGAGCAGTCAGAGTTGCAGACCAGTCATGTCGTGGCATCAAATACAGCCAACCAGCGTAGGCGCAGCTGAGGCGCGCCGAAAGAGAGATATCAACTGAACTCAGTAGCCGTGTGAAGCTCTGCCAACGGTCTACTGCCGACATCTATATATACCTCTATATGTTACGTAGTACTTGTGGTGTTCTAGACCGGCGCTTCAATTTAACTGCTTACTGCTTTGCTTCCCATCATTAGCCTATGGTGGGCTTTTATTGTTACGGTCTGACCGGGTTGTGTAGTGCGAGGCGGTCGTCCTCAGCAAGCGCGCCTGTGACACAGAGGCGGCATGTTGTCACGAGAATGCGCGGAGCAGCAGGCTCGCCCCCTGGCTCTGGTGTCGTGATATATACATGTACCTAGGGATGGTCTTTTCCCTTTGGTCTGCCCACCCTAGCCGTCTCCGGGTGTTGGCTATTCCCACTCTCAGTCGCCCGTTCCGCTTAGTTCAGAGTTGCGTTGGTCACTTTGCGTGTTATCAGTAGGAGCCCTGTGTCAGACAAACTATGAGGCCATCCACGCTCTACCTCTCCCTCTTGCTATCAGCACAGTTTGCTCTCGGCAATCTGCTGGCTGGGTCGTACCAGGCAAGTTGTTGCTTTGCTACCCATGATGGTTGATTGGTACAGGTGCAGGCGTTGATATTGACCTACAAAATACTACAGACGATGCTGATCTGGTATGCCTATCGCATGGATGTCATCAGCTTCGGGGCGAGCAAAACAATCATGGCCCCCTACTGTATCGGTTCTGCCCCGGACAGGAGTTGCCTCTTCGACGAGTTCCTTAGGTATATCCAGCGGGTGGGCAAGGGCACGCACCCTTGGACCGGGAGCACCTCGGTCGGCAACAACCTGAAACCCGACGTCTTGGGTACAGCGCAGGAGCTGGATAACGGCGGCACCCAAGGCACACCCTCGCGGTACAGCAACACCCTCGCGCCCTCGGACATCTTTCCCAATCTGTACTTCAAGGACCAGTCCCCTGACTTCAGTAACTTGTTTGGCAAGGTTGTCGACAATATTCAGGAGTGCCGCCAGGAAATGGAGAGAAAGGGCAGGATAGATGACATCGCCGACGAGCTCAACAGCGCACGCCACGCCACCAAATTGTTCCACTCGGCTCGTATAGCCAACCAGGCCGAACATGTCATCGAGGATGTAAATAAATGGCTCGATGAGACGCATCAAATCCAATGGGTAAGTTGTCATGTCGACCGTCTCATCCGGCCGTGTTCATTTCATCTTGTCCACAGAAGCCATAACACGCTTTCAGAAAGTCGACACACGTTCCCGCGTCGCCGCTGACGGGACCTTGTTTAAGGAGATTGACGTAGACACAACCATCGCCAATCACTTGAACGCGAAACCGGGTTTGGATCAGGATATTCGGAACTACGTCAAGAATTATGACCAATCGAATGACAAAAACCGCAGGCATGCAGCTGCTATCCGGGCGTCGCAGAGCTTATCAAGCCGGCTCCATGGCCTTCCGAGCTGCTGATACAATGTTGAGCGGTGACATGCTGTTGCCATCCTTGAGGCTAACTTTGCTGTCTGTCAGCTTCAGCGGATTAGTTGCTTGGCTAAGAATTCAAATAGCGGTGGATGCAGTTGCTATATCAGTGCACTGAATATAGAACTTTATTGGCAGTTCATCATAAATATAATTAATAACAAGTACTTGGTTTTGGCCCGTGAATTCTCGTTTCTTTAACAAGCTAAGTATCCTGAAGTCAGCCGATAGGGGATTCTGCCTGACGAAGTTCACTGCCTTTTGCAATATCAAAGCCTCTGGCCAATGACTCGCGCCCTGGTGAGAGGTGTTTAAGAGCTAGTTTTGACACTTGTACTTGGGTCCTCATTACAGTTACTCCACGGTGGTGGTGGACATACAACCATTGACTCTTCGCGAATAGACGATAACAATGCATGCGACATAAGCCACAGTGGTACCGTCGCAACAAGGTAAGAAATGGCGGTTCACTCCTATCCTACTTTCTTACACAACTGAACCACCCTTTCCACTGGCTCACATGCCACCTCTCCCACGGCCTCTTCGCCTGCCTCTGCCCCGTGTTGCCCCGTTGCCTCCCCGACCCGACGTCTCGCCTGCGCGGTTGCATGTCGTGCAGAGACGAAACATGACGGCCGGACGTACCTCCGGCGCCGCTTCCTCCGACCCAAATATCTTCACAACCGCCTGCTGCACCTTGCACTCGATGGCATCCACCGAGCCGAGCCAGCCGAGGCTCACCTTAGTTACCGCCTGCTCGCGATCAGGCCCATAGAACCCCCTGTAGCTCGGGCCACTGAGAAGGTCGACGAGCGTGGACCCGGCCGACTGATCCACCGGCTGCGCAGGCGCGTTGCCGGCCCCCGACAGGCCAAACAAAGCATCCAGCCCTGCCGTATCGGCCAGGTCCACAAGGCGCACCCGCGCGTCCCCCAGAAGCCCAAACAGCCCCGTTGCCGCGGCCGCCCGGGGCTCCATGTGCACGACCGCTGTGTGCACGACGACGGTCCACCGCGGCAGCTCACGCAGAGCGGCGACCGTCGCCTCCTCCGCTCTGCTGCTCCGGTGCAGCGCTTCTAGCAGCACGGCAAGCATGAATGACCCGGACCCGCCGCCGCCCCTGCCGCCGCCGCCATGAGGCGCCAGCTGGGCCGCGTCCCAGGCGAGGCCGCGCATGGGACTGCCCGTGTGGCCGAAGTCCGCCGCGTACGCGCCCGACCAGTTGAGGTGGACGGAGTCGCGTGCCGGGTCGAGCCATGCATCGGTGACGGAGTTGCTGGAGTTCCAGCGCGCGTGCATTGGCAGGTCGGGGTTGTAGAAACGGAAGCCACCGCCGTTCTCCATGGCGACGGCGCGAGACTCGCGGCACACGCGAGCGAGAATGGGAGGCCGGCCGTTGAGGTAGGTCGTGTGCTGCAGCTCGCATGGCATAGGTAAGCCGGGGCCGACGTTAAAGACAATGTCGGCGAGTGGGATGTCGAGCTCTGAGACGCGGTGGGGGAGGCAGAGTCGCCATATGGCGAGGCGCAGCTCGGATGGGAGCTCCGGGAAGACGTGGAAGACGGCCTGTTGGGAGGACGCCATGTCGGTAGGTAGCAGCAGTCAATGGCGCAGGATAGGATCGAGAACAGGATTGTAGACAGATGCAGGTTTGCCGCAGAGGGCTTAGCTAGGGCGGTCCAGAGCGACGAATATCCAAAAAGTCAGATTCCCACTACACCTACCCCACCGTCTGTCACTCACACCAGGCAGCCCCACCTGCACGCTACTTTTGTCACAGCTCCCCGCAACTATTTGCAATCAACACTTCGTTCCATAACAACACTGCAATTGCCCTCACCCTTGAATATATATATTCCAATTTAATCGCAACCTTTTATACCCTGCTATAATCGTAAGCTTATAATTATTATTATATTTACCCTACCCTTAAATGAGTTCACTTAGCTCAATCAGTCCCTTATAAACCCTCCCGATACCTAAGATGATTATATAAATAATCTTAAGTGCATCGCCTGGATTATTAATAAGCTGCGCATCTATAAGCACAATGATATATGTGCACTCTTAAATGATATCTAGGTAAGCAGAAATATATTTCTTAACGTCTTATCCTTGCCTATTATAGCTTTCTTTTATTTATTATATCTAAGTATTGCTTATAATATCTCGTTATATCTTGGCACTGCTTATAATATCCTGGCCTTATTTATTATATCTTAGCACTACCTGTAATATCCTAGCACTGCTCATAATATCCTAGCCTTACCTATCGCGTCTTAATATTGCCTGCAATGTCCTGGCCTTATTTATCACATCTTAATACTGCTCGCAATATCCTGGCCTTGCTTATTACATTTTGGCCTTATTAATTATTACTTGTTATTATTTATTGCGGAATGTTAACGCCACTTATAAGAAATTATTCGCCTATTTTAAGCCAAGATATATTATAATAATAATTATGAGAATAAGATTGCTACCTATAAGCTTAATAATATTTAGCAGATTTATATAATAGTAATATACCTCTTTTATAATAAGAAGTCTATTAAGTCGTATAATACCTGTAAATTTAAGAAAAGTAAGGGACTTAATATAGAGTATATAGGCCCTATAGAAGGATGCATTAATAGAGCTTATATAAATTGCTACTACTTTGGCCGTATAAGTAAGTACTTCTTTATAATAGGTAAGTATAATATTAAAATATATTAAGATATAAAGAATTGATAAGAATAGATCTTAAGAAAGTGAAATAGCTTAAGTATTTTAAGAATATTAAGCTATTCCTAAGCTTTAAGCAGCGCTATATTAATAATGCGATAAATAAGGACCTATATATGTGGCTAAAGATTATTAATGATGTGATTGAGAAGAGGATTAAGAAGAAGATAAAGTCCGCTCCGCCTATTCCATATAAAGAGATACCGTTATAAAAGCGCAAGGCTTAAGAGTATAGCATAGGAGTTTAGGGGATTAAATATTGATATGTATAAGGGCAGAAATATTATAGGAGTTTTATGAAAAGTTGTATATTTAGAAAAGGAGTTTGGGATATTAATAAAAAGAGCTAAAATTAATATTGATTAAATGAGATATAGGAATTTAGAATAATATTAATAATAATGATAATGAGATAAAATGCCTTTTGTATAAATATGAGAGTGAATATAATGTGAAATGGCCTTAAAGTAAATAGCGTGAGGGATATTGGGATAATATTTAAACATATGTATTAGAGGGGCAATATGCAAGTTTATTATTGAATATTATTGTTTTGGTTTTAATATTATTGTTTTAATGTAAATATTTATGTTTATATGCAAACTCTACAATTAAGGTGATAGAAATATAATATATCTTTATTAATTTAAAATAAATTATATATATTATTTATAAATAGTTTTATTATATATATTTAATTAAAAGATATATATATTTTAATTATATTTATATATTTAATTAATTATTTAATTAAAGAAAATTATATAAATTATAATTAATTATAATTAAATATTTTATATATTATTATTTAAAATAATTTTATTTTTAATTTATATAATAATTATTTTAAAATATAATTAAATAATAAATATAATATATAAATTATTATTATTTTAAAATTTTTAATAAAATTATTAAAAATATTATATATTTTATTTAATTAATATATAATTTATAATATTTATATATTTTATTAATAATATTTATAATATAATATTTCTATAATAATTATTATAAATATTAAATATTAATAAAATATAATATTTTTTATATAATATTATTAAAATATATTAAAAATATTATATTAAAAAAATATTAAAATTATTTTATTAATTTATCTTTATAATTTCTTTTATTTTTTAAAATATTTCTTTTTATTATAATATTAAAATATATAATTATATATATATTAATTAATTTTTAATAATTAATATATTTATAAAATAAGTTTTATTTATTATATTAAATTAATTAATTCTTTTAATATATAAAATATTTTAATATATTTTTTTATTTTAATATTTAATGTTTTTATTTAATATATATTTAATTTTATATTTTATTTTAAAATTAAATTATTAATAAATTTATTATTTTTATATAATAATATATTAAATAAAATTTTAATAATTTATAATTAAATAAATTATTTTTAATATAATATTAATTAAAATATTATATATTTATTATAAAATAAATTTATATATTTTATTAATATTATTAATTATAAAATTAATTTATAAATTAAAAATAATATTTTATATATAATAATAAATAAATCTTTTATAATAATTATATTTTATTATTTTATTAAAAAAGGATTTATAAGCTTTATTTATATAAAATTATATTTTATTAATAAATTTAAATTATTTTTAATAATAAATAATATTTATAATTAATTAAATATTTATTAATAAATATTTTTATATAAATTTAATATTTAATAATCTTTATATAATATTAATAAATTATTTTAAAAAAAGAATTTTTAAATTTAAATAAAAATTAATAAAATTAATATTAATGAAATATTAATAAAATTTATTAAAATATTATTATAAATAAATAAAATATTAATTTATAATTTATTAAAATATTTTAATATATAATAATAAATAATAAATTAAATATTTTAATTCTTTTATTTAAAAATATTATTAAATTATAAATAATATATTATAATTAAAAATAATTAAATATTAAAATACTTTTATAAATTTATTTAAAATAAAAGAATATATTTAATATTTTAATTAAAAATAATAATATATAAATAAATTTAATTATTTAAAATTAATTATTTTTTAATATTATATTTTATTATTTTAATATATATTTTTATATTTTAAAATTAATAATATTAATTTTAAAATTTTATATATAATAAATATAAAAATATTAAAAAATGAAAATCCTTTAATTATTAAAATATATTTATTAAAAATATAATAAATAATTTTATAATAAAATTAATAAAAATAATATATATTAATTTAATTAAAATTTAAATTAATTAAAATATTTTAATTAACTTTTAATTATTTTATTTTATATTTTATATTAATAATAATAATATATATATTATATAAATTATTTATATTTTTAAATTTCTTTATTAAATTAAAATAATAATAATTATATTAATAAAATAAAAATAATATAAATTATAAATAATTATAATTAAATTTATTATATATAATTTTAAATAATATTATTTAATTTATTTTTATAAATTATATCTTTTATATTAATATTATTAAATTATTATAAATAAAGCTATTTTTATTATTAATTTAATTTAATTCAATATTATTAAATATTATATTTAAATATTCTTATTATATAATTTAAATCTTTAAATATAAATTATTTAAAATAAATAATATAAAATTATTATTTTTAAATTATATATTTATATAATATATATATAAAATTTATTTTTATTTTAATATATAATAATTATAATTTTATTTTAAAATTAATTAAAAATAATTATTTAATTTATAAAATTCTTTAAAAATAATTATTTAATTATAAATAAAATAAATTAATAAAATTAATATATATATATTATATAAAGATTTTTAAATTAATATTAATAAAATTATTAATTATTTTTATTATTATTATTTATATTATATAATAATTATTTATATAAATAAAATAAATAATTAAATTTAAAAATAAAAATAATATTTTTATTATAATATTATATAATAAGTTTATAATTTATAATATTTAATATATATAATATTTAAATAATTTTATTTTAAATAAATAAAATCTTATATATATTTTAATAATAAATATAATAATAAAATATATAATTCTTTATAATTAATTTATTTATTATTATTAATTATATTATATATTTTTATTATTATTAAAATTTAATAATTAATCTTTTTTTAATACTTTTATAATTATTTTTAAATATATTATTTTTATATTATTTAATATTATAATTATTATATTTATAATAATTAAAATAATATTAATTATTATTATATATATAATTAATTAATATATTAAAAAAATTTAATAATAATTATTATAATTTTTATATTAAAATTATATAAATTTATTTTAAATATTTTATATATTATAATAATATATTAATAATTAATTAATTTAATTTTTATAATTATATTTTTATATTTAAAAGCTTTATTAAATTTACTTTTTATTATATTAATAAATAAATTATTTTTTAAAAATTATTATTATTAATAAAAACTTTTAAATATTTTATATATTTTATAAATTAAAGAACTTTATAATATTAAAAGTTTATTTATTAAAATAATATTTATAATTAAAAATAATAATTTTTATTTATTTATTAATAAAAATATATATTTTTATTTTATTAATTTTTATTATAATTTTTATTATTATTTAATAATAATTATAATTATTTTCTTTTATAAAAATATTTTAATTAATATATTTAATATTATTAAAAATTAATCTTTTATTTTATATCTTAATTTTTTATATATTATATTATATATTATATTTAAATAAAATTTAAAATAAAATTATATTTATTATTTTATTTTATTTATATATAATTATATATATAAATTAATATAATTTATAATTATTATTATTTATATTAATTATATATATTTTATTATTTTATTTATTTATTAAATTTATTTTATATATAATAATTTAATAATATTAATATAAAAATAAAATTATATATTAAATTATTTATTATAAAATTAATTTATAAATAATTAAATTTATTTTATATAATTTTAAATAATAATTATTTAATAAATAATTAAATATATAACTTTATTATTTAAAATTATTTTTATTATATTTAATAATTATATATAAAATATTATATTAACTTTTTAATATTATAAAATTTTAATAATATTATAAATATTTTTAAATACTTTTTAAAATATAATATATTATATATATAAAATTACTATAATTTGAACTTGAATACATGTATTCTAATCTTAGTCTTTGGCTTTTGCTGGAGTTATACGTATACCCCTATACCCACCCCCTTTTTTTCCTTCAATACCAACTTTTAGGTATTAACTCATGCCCCTTCCTATTTTTTCCATCATTCTTCCTCTTTAATATCTATATCTATAGAATCACCTTACTTTACTTACCGTCTCTTTAATAATACTAGCTATTTATTTCTTCTAATTTATTCTAAATTACTTAATATACCTTCTCTTAGTCATCCTTAATATATCATTTAGGGTAATTAAAAGCTAATTACTTAGCTTTATGAGGAAGGATTTAATGCTATTTGAATCCATACTATCCTTAAAGATAATTATGGATACGATATATTACGATAAACCCTCTATACGTATATATCTAGATGGGGTCTTTCATTTTAATATGGATGTATATACGATACCCCCCAGCTTCGCCACTAAATTTAAATATATTTCTTCCATTAATAACTCTTTAATGCAAATATATATGCCTTCCTTCTTTAAGATGGCTATAAAATATCATAGAAAACCCTTACTAAGATTCATAAAGAACTTGGCCTTTATCGCCGCTAGATATTGATATAGAAAGAAAACGGAGCCGCGAATACCCTTGCCTTTTTCGATAAATAATTATATTTATCGATTTTCTTCCCTCAATTTACTCGACATTAACTCTTTATTTACCTTTCTTAATAAGCTAATATTCGCCTTCCTATATATCTTGCATTTAATATATTAAAAGAAAGCTATCTTAATTGAATAGACTTTTAGTATTAAGCATTACGTAAATAATGATTAGGATTTATAAACCCAGGCCTATATTATATATAGAGTATTAATGGGTATTATAAATTAAGAGATTTTGGATTTAAAGTATATAGAGTAATTAATGCTTATTTAAGAGAGATATAATGGCTTTATATTGGATATAATGGCCTTATTATGCAAGCTATATTAGCATAATATATTAAGATGATTAAAACCAAAGGCTTTATGCCTATAGCTATTAGATTTAATAAAGATGTGAAGACCTTCTTAATTGCTATAGCTTATTGGTGGCTTTCAATAGCTAGTACTGGTAGACGTAAAGTTAGGCCCTGATGTAATAAAGAGGTGGGAATTATTTGAAATATTCTATAAGCGGAAAAGGGTAATCACGAAGATATTGGCTCCAATAAGGTTAAGGAAGAGCTAGATCAGAGTTTTTGGCCTGAATGTAAACATCAAGAATAGCGCTTACCATTTTAAAATCCCCCAATTACACTTACCTTCAACAAGGTTTATAAGTTTAATATTAATATTAAAAACTAATGAATTAAATTATAGTAGATATAATTGAGTAAAGGAAGATATTACTTCTGGCGAGTAAGTTATTGGTTAAAGCTATATATTAAAGTTGGAATATACGTATTTAACCGCGAATTGAAGTATTTCTTAAAATTTACTAATAATATTTTTAGGATTATTTTACTCAACTTAAAAACGAAGGTTTATAGGACCGCGAATATCTCATAGATAGGATCGCGTTATTATATATCTTTATACCTTAAATTCGATTTAAAATTACGTTTTTTATTGAAGAATGGAATATTTACCTTATTTACTATTAAGATAATCGCGGGTATATTTATTTAGGCAAATCTATGGTATTATTAAAATTACCCAAAGAACCTTATGCAATTAATTGTGCAGTTAAGTATAATTTAATTGCGTTTAAAGAACTTTTATGGGTAGTTAAGGTAGATGGAGTTGATTTAGATATATATCTAACCCTAGAAGTGGAAGAGCTTTATGATAAAATAATAAGTGACTTTAAGAAGTTAATTGGGCCCAAGGATATATTTAATCCTTTATTATATGATTATCTCTTCTTTTAATAAAAGCTTAAAGCTTATAAAGTAATATAAGCATTATTAAAACTAGTTAAGGTTACTCATATAGATGGAGGGTGGCTAGAGTTTAAGGCGATAATGCATGAAGCAGAGATTAATATTATGGGGATTATTGCTAATATGATGGTTATTAATATATTAGATTTATTTGATTCCATATATATAGAGTAAAAAGTAAGAAATGAAATAAATGAAGAAATATAATGATAAATAACCAACTATCTATTATTCTTCCATAAATTGATTAGCCTTCCTCTTACGTAAGGCAGCTCTATAAGTTTTAAATGGTGGTGGAAGAGAGTAAGTGTTTATATTTGAAAATACGTTATCGTCCTTAAATGCTGGTATTTCCATAAATATACCCAATATATTGAGCACCTCTTTTTCCTCCTTTATAGGGATAGGTGCCCCCTATTTATTAGCAATAGCTTCCTTTAGTTTTAAAGCCTTTTTCATTTTTATAGGATCCTCCTTCTTAATCATCGCCTTCTTTATTATCTTTTAAACCTTTTTTTTCTTAAGCGGCTTAAATAAAGATTTGGTATCTTTATTTAAGTCTATGAGATTAACTTCCTTTAATACTTTTATAATAATATTAATATAAAACTTAGTATCTAGCTTATTATTTAGAGCATCTAAGATAGCATTTTGGAGTATATATATAGTGATAGGTGATGTTGGAATAAGAGGGAGGTTATAAATATAGGTACTATTGCCTATATTAATTTAGCTGATAATTTGAAAGCTAAGGGGATTATATTTACTGCTGATGCTAGCTTTATTAAAGATAGTGCTGAGGAATTTAGTGTGATTTAGCTATTTTTGCTAAAATGGCATAATAAATGGATTGATATATAACTTTTTCAAGAGGTTATTTCATTTTATTATAGTAATAAGCATGCCGGTTTTTAAATAATAGCTTAGAATAGTTATAACCCTTTAACCATTATATAGATAAAGGCCTATCTTAATTATTATCTTTTTACTAGCCTTAGATAGTTTATCCCGCTGTATTATATTATTTCTTGCTTATAAAGTGATATAGTATGCTTAATTAAGATTAACCTTGGTAGTTTTTATAGTTAAAGGTGGTTATTGAGATATGATTATTGACTCTTTAACTTAAGGCTGAAATGCAAAGGCAGAAACCTTTTGGAAGTTTTCATCAAAAGGTTATGGTAAGGAAGGATTATGGCTTGATGCTTAAGAGGGAAACTTGTAATCGCAGATATAAATAGGCTAAGTTGGGTATTTAATATATATTTAGCTGTATGGCTTATGCTATAGTGGATAAATATTATTTATTATGATGAAGATTATGGAATAAGTGAAGGAATTGAAGTTGTGTGGGAATATAAGTGATTAAGTTTAAAAGTATATGGCTAGCTGGGATTTTATATATTAGAGGAACTTGATATATAATATATATTAAGGCATATATTATATAAGAGTAATATATTAGTATATATTATATATATATATAAATTAAAGAATTTATAATATATTTTAAATATATAATTAAATATAATTTTAATTATTTATTTTTAAAAATTATAAAATTATTATTATATTTAAAGAATATTTAAAATAAAAGTAAATTTAATTTATAAATTTATTTAAATAAAATAAATTTATATTAATTAAATTTATTATATTATATAAATATTTATTTTATATATATATAAGAAATATTTATTTATTATTTATTATTTATAAATAAAATTTTAAAATTTAAAATTTAATTTTTATTTATAATTTTTATTTATTAATAATATTATAAAAGTTTTTAATATTTCTTTATATTTTAATAATAATATTATTTATTAAATAATAATTATAATTATATATTTTAAAATAATAATAATTATTAATTATATTAATTTATATATAAATATTTATTTAATTATATATTAAATTTATATTTATATATAAATTAATATAATTAATAATTATTATTATTTTATTTAATTATTAAAATAAATATATAATAATATTTATTATATAATATTTTATATATTTATATATAATTATATAATTATATATTTAATATATTATTTTTAATATTATTTTAATAAAAGCTTTTATATAATAATTAAATAAAATTATTATATAAATTAAATAAATAAATAAATTTATATTTTATTAAAATAAAATATATAATTTAATAAAATATTATTTTAATAATAAATTTATTTTTTAAAATATTAAATTTAAAATTTAAAGTTATAATTTTTAAATAAATTATTTTATTATAAAATTTATTTAAAGAATTAATATTAATTTAATATTTTAATATTAAAAATTAATATAATATAAAAATTTAAAATATTATATAAATTAAAGGGCTTTATAATTTTATAGCTTTATTTATTAAAATAGCTTTTATAATTTAAAAAGAAATAATTTTTATTTATTTATTAATAAAGAATATTATTTTTAATTTTTTAAATTTTTTTTATAATAACTTTTTTTATTAAATAATAATTATAATTATTTCTTTTTAATAAAAATATTTAAAAAAAATATTTAATATTATTAAAAATTAAATCTTTTTTTATTTTTTTTTTATTTATATATTTCTTTATTTTATTAAAAATAAAGAAATTATATTAATTTTAAATATTTATAATAAATATAAATATTTATTTAATTATATATTTAATTTAAATAAAATTTAAAATAAAATTATATTTATAGCTTTATATTATTTATATATAAATTAATATAATTTATAATTATAATTATTTATATTAAAAATAAATATTTTTATATAATTATTTTATTATTTTATTTAATTATTAAAAAATTATTTTTAAAAAATTAAATTTATAATTTTAATAATTTTAAATTAAAAGATTTTAATTAAATTAAATTAATTAAATTTAAAATATTTAATATAAATAATTTTTAATTTTTAAATTAATTATTATATTATTAAAAATATTTAAATATTTAAATAAATAATTAATTTTATTATTAATTTTTTATTAATATTAATTTTATTATTAATTTTATTATTAAAATTATTAAAATTTTTAATTAATTAAAAGTTATTATAAAGAAAGGGAATATATAGAAAATAAATTAAAAATATAAAAAAGAAAAAAAGAATTATTTTAATAAATATTTTAATAAATATTTAATTAATATAATTTAATATTATATATTTAAAGATTAAGAATTTAATTTTAAAAAAAATTAATTCTCTTTTTATTAAAGGTAATTAATATAATATAAAAGGTTAAAATATTATATAAATTAAAAAGTTTTATAATTTTATAACTTTATTTATTAAAATAATTTTTATAATTTAAAAAGAAATAATTTTTATTTATTTATTAATAAAGAATCTTATTTTTTATTTTTTTAACTTTCTTTATAATAATTTATTTTATTAAATATAGTTTAATATTTTATTAATTAAAAATATTATAAAAATAATTATATAAAAGATTATTTTAATAAATAATTAAATATATTATTAATTAATATAATTAATTATTATATATTTAATTATATTATTTTAAATTTAAAATAAAATAAAATTTTATTATAAAATATATTTAAAATAATTTATAAATAAAATATTTTTATAATTTTTTATTAAAATAAATTTTATAATTTAAAATTAAAATATTTTTTAAAATTTAATAATAATATTAAAATAAAATTTAATAATATTATATTTTTATTTAAGAAAAATATAATTTATTTATTTATTTAATTTATATAATAATTTTATTATTAACTTTTAAAAGTTTTTAATTTTAAATTATAAAATTTATTAAAGATTTATAATTATATTTTTATAATTATATTTTATTTTTAATTATTTTATATTTTTTAAAAATTTAATTAATTTTTTAAGCTTTTATTATTTATTATTTTATTTATAATTTTTATTTTAATATTTATAAAATATTTAATATTTTTAAAATTAATTTTATAATTATTAAATATAATAATAAATATATTAATAATTTTAAATAATATTAAATTTAAATTATTATTTAAAATTATTTTTATTTTAAAATTAATTTATTTATTATATTTAATATTTATTTTTATAATTATTTATATTAAATTTATTAATTTATTTTATTTATAATAATTTAAAATAATAAAATATATTTATTTTATTTAATAATAATTATATATATTAAATTAAATTATTTTATTAAATAATTATTTTTAAAGGATTTTAATAAATTAAATAATTATTTTTAAATAATTTTATAATAATTTAATAATTTATTAATAATATTAATATAAAAATATAATTTAATATTAAAAATCTTAATATAAATTAATAACTTTTAATATAATATTAATTTATAAATATAAATTAAATAATTATTATTTAAAGCTATTTATAATAAATTTAATTATAATTATTTATAATTTATATTATATTTTATTTTATTAAAATAATTATTATTATTTTAATTTAATAAAAAAACTTAAAAAATATAAATAATCTTTAAATCTTATATTTATATTTATATTAAATATAAAGAAATATAAATATATTTTCTATATAATAATTATTTATTTAATTCTTTTTATTATTATTATAATTATTATTATAAAATCTAGGTAATCCTAATACTTTATATATAAATATAATTGCTGTATAGCGAAGGCCAGAACTGATATTTAAATAATTATGTTTATGTTTAAATACTTATGTTCGCATACCAACATTAAATACTAAATAATATCTCAATATTTCATCTTATTTTACCTTTTACCTTATATTCGCATTCATATTTATACTTATGGCTTTTTATCTTAATGTCGTTATTGCTGGTATCGTTTTAAGTTTCTATATTTTTTTGAATTTTAATTGATTTTACCAGGTATTATAACTGCCCAGTATATTTTATGCTTCTTTAGAAACTATTATAAAACTCCTATAGTATTTCTGCCCTTATAAATGCCAGTAGTTAATCCCCCAAATTCCTATATTATGCTCTTTAGCTTTATGTTTCTCTTATTAAAGATTTGCTTTAGATTTGCGGTTTAGGATTTCGCGGTTAATTTTATTATGCCACTTCTCTAAATCCTTAATTATCGCAAGCTCTGCATGCTCCTCCTTAAAGCCTATGAGCTCGCCCTGCTTTATAAGGTCGTTATATTAAGCCTTTCATTTTGCCTTTGTTCTTATTAGTTTTTTATATCTTAATATGTTTTAATGCTATGCTTACTCTTTTAATAGGAGTAATTAATGTTATAGCTAGAGTAAAAGTAATTTAGATAAGCTTTATTAATTTATCTTTTGATGGGGGTGATATATATATAATAAGGTTCCTTGCTTGTGACCTTGCTATATTGCTCGCAGCCCTCGTTCTCCTTATGAATATTGAAGATATATAGCGCCAATGCATAGGTATGGTGAGCACGCTTAAAGATAATAGTGGGAATCTTTATAAAACCCTTCTGATAGTAAACCTTGAAATGGATGAGATGCTTAACTTTTTATAAGTGGCATTAGCATTTCGCGATAGGTAATAATAAGCAATGGTTAGCAAAGCTAAAATACGATAGGCAAGGCTAAGATATTATAAGCAAGGCTAGGATGCAATGGGTGAGGCTAGGATATTGCGAGTGATGCTAGGACTAGCCAGGATATTATAGGCGAGGCCAGAACGCGATGGGTAAGGCTAGGATATTGCGGGCGGTGCTAGGATTAATTAGGATATTATGGGTGAGGCCAAGCCATTATGGGTAGTGCTAAGATGCGATGGGTAAGGGAAAGCTATGATAAGCGGGGATAGGATATTAGGGAATATATTTCTGCTTACCTAGGTTTAATTAAGAAGTATATGTGTATCCTTGTGATTGTAAATGCGGAGCTGGTTGACGACCTAGGCAGTAAGCTTGCCTAGGGTTATCTTTCCGTTCTGGGTATTCTTATCGCCCAGTATCGTTAAGAGATGATTACGCTTATAGGTGAACTCGCTTAAGAGATGGATAGGCATAATGAGGATTGTAGGCTTGTGATTATGGCAATGTGTAAAAGGTTGCGATTAAGTTGGATTGCGTGTGATTGAGGGTGAGGTTGGTTGAAGGTTTGATTGTAAGTGGGTAAATGGTTGCAGGGAGTTGCAATAAAAGTGGCGTATAGGTGGGGTTGTTGGGTGTGAGGGAAAGACTGCGGGGTGGGGGTAGTGGGCATCTGACTTTTTAGACATTCATCGCTTCAAACCCCCGTACTTAGCTCTGATGTCACTGGCGGTGTTTTCGGAGCCGCAGCGGCGGGGAGGAGCGGCCGTGTACCTTGCGGTGGAGGCTCCACGAAGTGCCCCACACGGCAACCCGGACGTCGAACAGTGGCTCGTCACTAGTAGCAAGAATTTGAGAAAGCAATCACGACTTGTGACCAGCTGGTTGCCAGTGCTCGGGTGGTACCTGTGGATTCGAAAAAGCAATCCCGGCTTGTAACCAGCTGATTGCTGATACTTAAACGGCAGTTTAGTGGATTCGTTCGGGAAAGCAATCACAGCTTGTAACCAGCTGGTTGCCGATGCTTGGGTGGTACCTGTGGATTTGGAAAAGCAATCGCGGCTTGTAACCAGCTGATTGCTGATATTCAAACGGCAGTTTAGTGGATTCGTTCGGGAAAGCAATCACAGCTTGTGACCAGCTGATTGCTGATCTCAGACGGCAGTTTATAATCTTTAGATTCGTTTAGGAAAGCAATCACAGCTTGTGATCAGCTGGTTGCCGGTGCTCAGGTAGCATCCTACCTTTTATCTAAATATCACGTTGGTGAGTGATTGTAGCCCAGGATTGCAGGCAGTTGGGGATTGCCTGGTTGTCTGCTGTCTCGTTGAACTCCTGGTTCCTCTAGATACACCCAGCGCCTAGGTAACTTAGAATGGTCTTACCTGGCACAGTCAGTCCATCCGAGCCGGATTAGACGAGGTGCTAAAACTACAAACAACCTGGATCAAGTAACTAGCTCGACTTTATCTTCATAAATGTCACTTCAGCGCCCCCGGGAAGGGATCCATGGGATGTTGTCGAGATGGGCAACAGCTGCGCCTCGGCCGTCCTTGATCCCTTGATTTCCTCTCTTCAATAGAACCCAACTATTTGGCATGTGGCTCCTGGAGCTAGTCACGCGGGGACTTCTCGCCGCAAGGGCCGACACCTGCAGGTACATCCAGGCCCATTCTGGCGATGGCTGCTGGCACCTGGCCCAGAGCTGCGGCATCAGCCAGGACGACCTTGAAAAGTACAACCCGGTGTCCGACTTTTGCAATTCCATCACTGTCGATCAGTATGTCTGCTGTTCTGAGGGAGACCTTCCCGACTTCTCGCCTCAGCAGAACCAGGATGGCTCGTGCTTTGCCTACATGGTGCAAACCAACGACACGTGTGCCGCCATAGCCAAGGCCAACCAGATGGAAACCGATAAGATCTCCAAGGTTAACAACGACACCTGGGGCTGGGGCGGCTGCCAGCATTTGCATGCTCGGCAGAAGATCTGTCTCAGTTACGGCACGCCTCCCTTTCCCGCTCCCGTGGCGGGCACGGTCTGCGGGCCCCAGGTCAGTCTCGTGTCTCTGTCGACACCCCCCCCCCACAACTTCCCCAAGGTTGACGAGAGAGCTGTGGCTAACTACTGTGGGTGCCGCAGGTGTCAGGGACGGAGCAGCCCACAAACATGACGGCCCGTGAATGGGGTGATCTCAACCCGTGCCCTCTGAACGCATGCTGCGACGCGTGGGGCCAATGCGGCACCACGCCCGAATTCTGCACTGAGACACCGGCCGACACTGGGTAAGTGGCCCGAGGCTACCCTATGTGGGCCGTCGGTGCCCTTGGGACGAGTACTGATGGCACCGCAGTTCCCCCGGCACGGCCAAGCCCAACACCAACGGGTGCATCTCCAACTGCGGCACGTCCATCAAGGACCATGGCGGCTTACCGACGGAGATCAAGCGTATCGGCTACTTCGAGGCTTGGAATCTGGAACGTCCCTGTCTTAACATGGACGTCTCCAAAGTTACTGACGGAGGCTACTATACTCACATGCACTTTGCCTTTGCAAACATCACCAATAACTGGCAGGTTGACGTCAGCTCCATACAGGACCAGTTTGACGGCCTGCTTAAGCTGAAGGGTATCAAGCGTATCCTGAGCTTTGGCGGCTGGGCTTTCTCAACCGACTCATCTACATACCAAATCCTTCGTAATGGCGTCAAGGATGGGAACCGCCAGAGCCTTGCCAAGAACGTCGTTGACTTTGTTGTGGATAATGACCTCGAGGGAATCGACTTTGACTGGGAGTATCCAGGGGTTAGTGCACATTTCTAGAGTTTCAGTCGAACACCAGTCTTGGTCTGTCACTGGCCATATCAGACATCAGACAGAGAAGACACTTGGCATGGAAACTAGGCTCACTGACAACTTGTCTAGGCTCAAGACATTCGTCCCCTCCCTGCTGACAGCCTGGAATCGGGAGCCAATTATCTCGAGTTCCTCCGGCTGGTTCGCGAACGGCTTCCTTCGGACAAGAGTTTGTCGATTGCCGCACCCGCGTCCTACTGGTACCTCAAGGCCTTCCCGATCGACAAGATTGCCGGTGTGGTTGTGAGTTTTGCCCCTGCCGATGTCTTGATAGCATCTTTTCCCCCTTTCCCCTCGCTCTCTGTAGGGCGACACTAACCCGAGAGCGTGGGTCAGGACTACATTATATTCATGACCTACGACCTCCATGGTCAGTGGGATTGTCCGGACGGCAATTGCCTGCGCAGCCACGTTAACAAGACGGAGACCGAGTATGCACTCGCTATGATCACGAAGGCCGGTGTGCCTGCTAAGCAGATTATTCCCGCCCTTGCGCTGTACGGGCGCAGCTTCCAGATGAGCGAGGTCGGCTGCAAGAAAACGGACTGCACCTTCACCGGCCCCCAATCGGGAGCCACCAAGGGCGAATGCACCGACACGGCCGGGTACATGTCCAACGTCGAGATCAACAATATCATTAACAAGGCCAACAACCCGGACCTGTACGGAGAGTACAAGATCGAGCAGTACGAGGACGAGGGTGATGTACTTATCTACGACGACACCCAGTGGGTGTCGTACCTGAGCCCGCCCAGGTACCTCAAGCGGCAGCAGTGGACCGACAGCATGGGCTTTGGAGGTACTGCTGACTGGGCCATGGATCTGAACAAGACCTACACCAACAACGGCACAGGCGACCCTGTTGAGGTGACCACCGGCGACGAGGCGTACCAGGTGTGCGACTACTCGCGCACGTTTGACAGTCTCAACGACCTCAACGACGCGGCTGGCAACCTGCACACTGACTGCATCGCTTTCTATTCGCTGCAGGTGCTGCATGACTTGCTCATCGAGGCCTGCAACAACTACACCGACGTCAACAACGGCTACGACAAAGAGTTTAGCTACTACGTCACCTATATCAACAAACTCGTGCCATCTATACTCGAGAAGAACTTTATGTGGAACATGAGTACAACGCTTGATACCCAGTTCATCCCTGACCTTGGATACGGCATGAACTGTAAGTGCCCAGTTGGCCTATGGTAATTTTTGCTAGATGCGATTGAAGGTTCGTATACCACGGTAGACTGATGCTTTGATTACCCAGTCTTTGAATGCCAGCTAGACAGCGGCTCCAAGGGTCCTTGCTCCGAGCTTACCAACGGCGTTAACGGCTTGCATATCGATGACTCAGTAATGACCACGCTCACCCTGGTCGACAAGGACGGTTACCACGCCGCGCTCTTCGAGGCCGGCCTCGCACCCGACTGGGTCGCGCTGGGCGACTACGAGATCCCTCGAGTGATCGACAGGGGCCCTGACAATTTACCCGAAGATCACCTTCTCCGCTTCAAGGGCTTCCCCATCAAGAACGAGTCGATGGTGGTGCCGAACCCCAAGGATATCGTCACTAAGGCCCTCGCTAGCATTCCAGACCTACGCAGCGACATTGAGGCCACCATGCTGGACATAACCCAGAGCGCCTGGGACGGTGCGGCCCTGACGGACCCTGCGCAGGCTTATAGCCTTCCCGTTTTCATGCTGGCGCAGGCGATCAACGACATGGCGGAGGCCAAGAAGCTGGGTGAGAAAGAGGAGCAGGAGGAGGAGGAGGAGGAGGAGCGCAAGAAGAACTTTATCCTGCTCATTATCAGCGTTGTGCTCATGGTATGTTTCGTTCTCAACCCCTCCCCTTACACAACCATCCACATCTTATGTCCACCATATATGAGAAATGGCACGCCTGCTGACCGGAGTCCCTCCCTTCCCTAAAATAGTTTGTACCCGTTGTCGGCGAAGAAGTGGCTGTGGCTGCGGGCCTTGTCAACCTCGGCCGAGCGATCGCCATCGCCGGGGAGCTGGGCGACGAGGCGCTGGCCATCTACGACACGGTCAACGACCCGGGCTCGGCCATCACCAACATCCTCGGCATGCTGATCGGCGTCGGCTCTATCGCCAAGGTGGCGCGCAACGGCGATGGCATCGCCTCCGTCGCCAAGATCCGGGCCGGCATGAAGGCTGAGGACATCACCACCCTGGGCACCATTTTCAAGGAGAACAATGACAAGCTGCAGAGCATCCTGAAGGTCTGCAGGTGTTGACCGATGGCAAGGGGGACGCATGTTGTCATGGGCGCTACGGGCAGGGTGGCTGCCAGGAGGCCCTCAGCTTTAGAACCTTAGCAGCCATTGGAAGGTCTTTGTTTCTATTTAAATTTTATTCTTAGCCAGATGAGGTTTTAGAACGTATTCTTTAAGTGTATTAATAGACTAACTTGTGATGTTTAATGTCCATTCACAGACCGCAACTCAACAGCGTCGGCTATCTCTTTCTTGGGATCAGGATCTTCGCAGGATCCCTCGGAAGAGGTGGGCTCTCCACTGGTCGCGCCGTTGCTTTGAGAGATACTTAATGAGCACTGACGGAGCTCAATAGCATGTGGCCAGGTCTTGTCATCCGTGGCGCGTACCTCTGAATCCGAGGAGCTCCAAGATCTCGTGCTCATCCTGGAGGCATAAATTTATGGGCCATTCGATCTGAAGTGGTCTAGAGCCCGGTCCTTCAGCAGCGGATGGTGTGTTGAACACGGCGTTGTACAAAGGTAATTCTGTGTGACTACACAGAATTTCCCAGTGACCGCTGCCGGACTAGGGCTACTCGAAGGTTTGGGCCCCCGCCGGCAGCTGGTCCGCGGCGACGGACCTGTTCAACTGGGAGATGTGGTGGCTGCAAGACCGCTGCGGTCTGACCAGGCGTGTTGAGTGGTACTGCCCTGTCCAGCCCGCCCATGTTGACAACAGATCCGCATGAAGCAACGCTGTGGCACCATTCCATGCCGTAAGCGAGTACTTGTCAAATACAGGGCCAATGCCGCCCTGGTATACATACTGTGAGCCATTAGCAAGAGGCAGCTTTCTAGGCCGGATGATGCCATATACCTATCAACCCATAGTTTCTCATCATCTCCGACGCCCCCGGGGAAGGCTTCGTTGTGAGTTGCCATGAGATGGATTAGGGCCCAGTAGTCACATAACGGGTCCTGTGGAAGCGTCTTGCGACAACATTGAACGTCTCCCTCGTCGCCAAACTCAGAGGCCATATGGTCAGGATAATCAAGGGCTAAGAGCTCTTCACGCAGAACATGGTCCCCGACGGAGTGCATGAGATCCAGATGTTTGAATTGAGGGCCTCACGTAAGGTCACAACATGCCATCCCGACATGTCGACCTTGTCCCACGCGGTCTCGTCCAGCTCCCGGGGAGCCAGCGGTTGGGAAGAGTTGCATCGATACTGGTCACTTCGGGCATATTTCTTCGCTTCCGGGGCATCTGGGGCGCGTGGCGCCGCGGACGGAGGCTGAAGCTGCGTGGGCTCCATCTGAAACGTCCCCATCTCCTCCGAGCCTGTAATCCGGAACGGCCCGAAGCCAAGGCCAGCCTTGACGCCAATGCTGAAGCCCGCGGGGGTAAGGATGCTCTGTTCCTCCGGCAGCTCTTGGGCAACTATCTCTGTCTGGCCTGTCTGACCCTCATCACTGAGCTTCTGGAGTAGCACCTGGGTCTTGTCTGACCACTAGCGGAGGGACCGGAAATGGGGCTTCCAGCCGGCGATTACCCGGTCGCTGAGTGACAGAAATCATAAGGTTCGAATCCTTGATTCTTCGTAGGTCTCTGCGCCCGCCTCACCAGTCGCCCTTCCACGTGGGCAACAAACTATGCCCGCCTGCCGCCGCCAGACTGCCAGGAGGACGCGGCAGCCTTGGCCAGTAACTGTCCTACTTGGTCGTGCCCTCGGGAAGGCCCACTGACCTGCGCCTACTCGGCGTTGCGAGCCAAGACTTCGGATCGTCGACGTCGAAGGCAGTGCTTGCCTTTGAAAGGACCGATGTGGTAAGTCAGTCGGTTGGGCCGGAGGTCTCGTATCGTGTCAACCGGGTGCCGCTGCGTGTGGGTGTGGACGCCCCTGCGAGGAGCAGCGTAATGTGCCACTGCGCCGATCTGCCACCCCCTCCGCCTCGATCTTTACCGCCGTCGCCACTACTGCCAAGCTTGGTGGTCACATGTGGCCCAAAAAGGCTCCCGGCAACGGCCCTGGAAACCAGTTCAGCCTGCCGGGCGTGGTCGAGGCTGGGCAACAAGCTTCCACTAGAATTTTCTTGGTAGGCGCCGTCACTCTTGCATAGACTTAGTGGTTGCAGGATAAGAGGAATACCCGAAGGAAGACGGGTCCTTAGCCCCGTGACCACATGCAGGCCTGTCGCAGCTCGGCAAGCGGGACAATTTGCTGCCCGGCGGCGAGGACTTCCCCGGTCAGTCGACGCGCGCCCAGGCCCGGGTTTGGTACGATGCCAAGCTCGACGGTGTTCGAGGTGAAGAGCCACGGCCGCGTGCTGGTGGCAATTTCCAAGAAAGCGTTGATGGCGCCTTCGTTCAGCTGGTGGCCGGCCAGGCACGATTTGACCTCGGCAGTTGGTCCAGGCAAACTCTCCCATCATCAAAGGACGGCGGCTCCCAACGACGACGAGGCCGTGATGACCTGAGCCGGCTCCTGCTTCCGAGCCTGCTTCCGAGCCTCATGGCTTTGCTGCCGCAAGGCTCACTAGGCTTCCATCCGACCCCTGCCTCTTGGGAGCCCGTGTGCCAATGATGATGGCTGAACTACTGCCAGCAAGGGGGCTGACCCGTATCCTTGGTGTCCACTATCGGATTGAATATCACCATTCAGCAGCTCTGTGTTTCCGCGCACGCTTGGTATCCAGCCACAGCTGCTAAATTGAGGCTGCCGGACCTCAAATGTCACAAACCAGCAGCGTCTCAATTTACACGGCAGCACACGGCATTATGTTATGTGAGTGGCATGGCATAGCAAAATGAAGCAAATTTGCAAACATGCCGTCCACACCTACTATTTGTTGGACTCCTTTGATAGCTTCGACGTCATGGAATAAGGTTGCACTCTGCGGCGCATTGCAGGCCATATCAAATACGCGACCTTCGAACTCGGGGCTCCGCATAACGTGGCCGTGTACAGAGGTAAGCCCACCGTCATCATCCCGCCCCACTGGCCCTATGCACCGCACGCGAGCTTGACTTGAAATCCACTGAATGTAGAAGCCGCGGTAGGCGACCTTAACTGCGTCCGCGAGGCCGAGAATTATATAGCCATGATACACACTAAAGAGTGCCCTGTCGCGGCGTCAAAACGGGCATTGATTGTCTGAAGTAATTGGAATATCCATGCTGAATGCCGGTCCATTCGGCTGTGAGAGGATGGCCTTGTGTAGCGGCGACCTTTGGGAATCAGCTACCAGCTCACCCATGATTAGCTATATAGGTCTACCACTGGCGGGTATACTGTAGACAAACTCGAGATGTTAAATAGCCCGAAGCAATCGCTGTGATTGTTTAAAAGCTTCCGTCCCTTACCGGGTGCCCTGGCTGGTGAAGCTGACATTTCCTAGGCATAAATGGGACGCAGCCGGTGTCCAGCCTGTCTGCTTGGGAAGTTATGATTGGTTTCGACCTAGGATTCCATGTTTTAGGACGGAATAGCGCGAAGGGCGTAAAAATTGCGCATGCCCTAAGAATGTATTGCACATCAGCGACTATTTTGACGCAGCTAATGAGAGGAGAAGACGTAGGGAGGGCACCCTTGCTATTCTCAGTGCCTGTGCATTTAAAGCTTTTGATAATTATTAAAGTATTGATGCCGCTATGTTTGGAAATTCGGTCCCATAGTTGCTCTCTAATCCTCTGTCGTTCCTTTGCGACTGACATTATATTTTATAGAAGCAATTACTTCCCTCTCTTGGTTGATAAGACCAAACTTTTGGGAAAGAATGTTTAAGATGTCCGTAAAGAAAAAGCATTGTTCCGGAGACAGAAAATGTCGAGTCTAAGACCTGGCCTGCATAGTGCCTATTTTTCGGCTTTTTGTATGAGCCGGAGCTTTTAGTCCTGTGGTTGTCGTTGGCGTGCGTTTGGTTGTTACCTTGAGCGGGGCCTGGCTGGTATAATGCGGCCGTGCCACTGCTCGCTTCTGGAAGACACCTCATTCCCTTCTTGGCCACCAGGAATTTCAGCTTCTCATCTTGCAGGATACGCTCTTCCTTTCTCCAGGGTTGTATAATATCTGGTCGACTTTCGTGGAGCCCTCCTTGCTAGCATATATGCTCTCCTCACCCTCCTCCTCGTGCTAATCGAATTCTCGTTAATATGGACCCGAATTGGAGAGCCTTGAATTCGTCTTGCGGTTATAGATTCTGGATATTAAGAAAGTCTACCTAATAATCTGATTAAGGATTATTATTATATCCTCCGTTATTATTAAATTTATAAAGATAACTCATCTGCGTCTTCCTCCTGACGGGCTATTATATATACCGGCTATTTGCAATGCGGAATATTTCTTAGAGGGTTGCCAGCCCTGTGATAAAAGGCGTTCTCGCAGCTCTACTTTAGACATTGTTTGCCGCAAGGTCTCTGCCCGTAGGCTGAATTCTGGCGCGGCGTTCTTCCATTTGTGAGGTGGGTGTGAATGAACCATCTGCAGCCCGAATCCTTTTGCTTGTATGGATGCTTAGGCGATTTGCTGGGTTGGACGAAGTGTGTCGTGTTGCGCGTGATAATCTTGCAGGCTCCAGGGAAGCGTGCCGTGTTGAGCGTGTTGACTTCGCAGGCTCCAAGGAAGTGTGTCGTGTTGAGCGTGTTAATACCGCAGGAGAAGCGTGCCGTGTTGAGCGGGATGACCTTGCAGGTTCCAGGGAATTGTGCCGCATCGATCGCCTAGTTGTGCTGTGGTGGTCTGCCTGTGTGCTGTTGCTGATATCCGAGGCATGTTCATTTTCGACTATCTGAGACGTTGCTGTTGGGATGATTATAGTCTTCTCATACTGCTCAGCTGATTGTTCCTGGTCCAGGAATATAACTTCCAGGCTGAAGATTGGTTAACAGTATTTGGGACTTCGCTCCCATCAGCATTTGCGCATTGGATGTCTCCCATGGTGACTATTTTTATTAGAGTTTTAGTATTATTCAGTGAGGCTTCTACTCTTAGATAGATACTTACTCTGTATGCCAAAATGGGATTTAAGTTCTGATTCATTCTGAACATAGCAGTAGTACGATCTGAAATGCTCAATAATAGCATCAGTGGACCAGGGGCCGTCTTCAAAAGATGAGTTATCGCAGTCTGGGTTTGGACAGAGAATAACCCATGAGTGCTGTTGCATTCTGAAGACGTGGGCTTGTCGGAGAATATCTGGCTGTATGATCCGGACAGGTACGATGTGAGAGTGTGGTGGCTGCTGCTGCTTGCGAATAGGCCGATGCACCTTTCGAATAGTATTCCATTCTGAAGAGTATTCCTCAAACCATTGCTGTGCTGCAAAATTGTTTGCAGCAACTGCCCATTTATCCAGCGGCCTATTCAGATCTCCTCTCACTGGTTGAATGTCAGTGTACAGCTTGTTATAGATCAAAGTCGCAATTAGCCTACCACGAATTGCATATTTGAGCAGCAACTCCGAAGTGCCCCCAACGATGGGATCTTGGTGAACGGCTCTGATATGGCGGAGTGCCGCATCATTAAACAGCGGATCACTGTGAAAATATCGAGGAACTGTAAAAAAAGCTTCCTTTGGGTTTTCCGAATGTGTGCTGCTGACTATCCTCGGGCACGGACAGGTGATACAGAAGGCAAAGCCCTCGTGTTGTCCACTGGGTGGCCTGTTCCAAAGAACCCAGAGCTTTTGCTGCAGAGCCTCGCCAAGCGTGATTGACGGCCGATCAAGAGGCACGCTCAGGTCCACGGCATATCCTTTCCGAAGTGAAGACAGGTAGGAATGGTCTACGTTGAGGTCCTGAGCAGTTGAGCTCTGGCTAGCTTCCTTCCCAACGACCTCAAGCCTGAGCTTCTCATCGCCGTAGGTAAAATGGGCATCGTAAGAGAAGTTTTTGGATCCGCTGAAGCTTTCGTCGTCAAGTAGCTTTGCCTTCAGCCAGGCTCCGACTACCTCGTCCTCCTGATTGAAGGAGGTAATAATCTGCTCAGACTTGTTATGTAGTGTTTGGAAATCGGCCTCGAACGTCTTCCACCGCGACACAAACTCTAATCCTCGGACATCACAAAGCCAGCTGTATCGCGCGTTGGTCAACCCCCGCGCCTCTTTCTTGAGATTCCAAAGCGCTTCAGTTGCTCGGCGCCCGGCAGCTGTTTCAATAGGATATGTTGTCCAGGGTCTATTGGAATCGGTCATGTTCAGGCGTGATGAGCAAGAATACAGATGATGTATGGAGTTGGGATGACTGCTTCCTTGTAATGAGATGGGCAAGATGATTACTTTACCACCCTTCCACCTTGTGTTTTTTCGGAACCCCCCACTGATCGACCCGCTGGAGACTCTTGATTGGGCTGGTCCACTTCTGTGCAGTTCGCTTGCTAACCGAGGCTGGGCAACGGACCAACATCGGCTTGATGTTCCATTTGCTGCTTTAAACCAAATAATTATCTCACAGGAATGATATGCGCAGTTTCACAGTGGCGAGAGACACCTCCTTGGGCATCACATCCGCAATGCACAATATAGTTTATTTTGCGCATTATGCTGGATATCATCTGTCAATACATCAACATTGTAACTGTATAAGAGAATACAGAATCCATCCACTGAGTTATTTGTATAACCCAATACTTCCTACTCTGGTCCCATCCATGGATGGGGCAGGGGAAGCCAACAATGCAAGTCCGACCTCACACATATCTCCTCAAGCTGTTCCTCGCCCTCTCGGGCCTGCGCGTTGGCGTGGTGATGGAGGTTAACAGATCTTCTGTACAGCCTGCCCAGAGGCTCAGAGCAGCGCCCCCGAGATTGTAAAACGACGAAAGGCCTTGTTGGGCAGGTTGAGAGATGAGGCCATCAAGAAGGTCCGAGACGAGTGGAACCGTGATCAGGCGGTAAACGATATCGACAGGCAAATGAAAGGGCGTAGCTTTGATCCCCAAGCTTCCCGAGATATTGCTCATGCCTTGCGGCCAATGAGCAGGGCACAGAGTCACATGCTCGGCGCCCTCGAGGCGCCAATCCCCGTGACGAGCGAATTGGATGCCATTTTTCAGCAACGGACAACCGCAGTCAGAGCCATCATGTCCTACTGCACCGTAGAGGAGGATCCGAGCATGAGCAATAAGATGTTGGAGGCGCGCCCACTCCAAGTTCCTCCCATGCGAGTGGCATCAATCCCCGAGTCAGCATTACAACCTGATGTTGACCCCCTTCAGCTGGCCCGGACGATCAGAAGGTCAGTCTTTGGGCCCGTGAGGAGCGTCCATAGGTGCTTTATCTGCGTGGCGAAGGCTTTGTTGCTCCAACCGGACGATGCTAACCTTGACATTCTCACCCAGACGTTTTCAAGCCACAGATCACTATCAAGATACTTCACTTCTGTCCATCTGCGGTCTATCGACCATGAGGCGGTTGGCGAGTGCCCCATCTGTCCCGGTATAGTGCTTGTTGATAAGATACACCTTCAGAAGAGGTTGTCCACGGTATCAGAACACAGTCGGTCAAGAAGAAGTCATCAGATTGGTTGCATGGAAAAGAGCAAGGTCATAGTGCGCAGCAAGCATCCAGGACATAGATTCAATGTGTTGTAATTTTCCCAGAGCATCTCAGAGTTTACTTAGTAAAAGTGTTGATTTTAGTGACATGTACATGGTGTTAACTAACAATGCTATCATAGCAAAACAGAAGAGGTCATCATCAACATTACCGTACGCCCGCCATTTGATGGAAGGTTAGTGGCGACGTGGATTACATGCCATAGAGAAATGCCTAAACAGACGTCCTGGGTCGTTTTCGTGACGGCGAATGCAGCGTTTCCTGAAGATCCGAGATGTGCTGGCCCGCCACGGTGTCTTGTACATGGTCGTCCACAATTACGGGGAAACGCTGCTCAGTGACGTACCAGCTAGGTACGTCATAGTACCTCAAATGGGACCAAGATGGCGATCGGTTAGGCCGTGGCGTTCGTCGCCGCTTGAGTGTGCGACCGCGCGGCGCGTCGTCTTCGTACCCATGGCTGCCCTCGCTACTGGTTGTCCCGCTTGAGAACGAGCAGTCGACCGGGGCGTCCTCGCCATCTGAGCCGTCCTCGTTGTTGCTCCGGGTGCGCTTCTCGGGTGAGCTGTAATTTGTCCCCCGGCGCTTAGTCGGGCTCCTGCTCGGCGTCCCCGAGTCTTTGCGCTCTGGGTTGTCCCTGATTTTGTATTGTGGCTTCTGGCCCACCTCTTGCTCAAGCTGGACACACTTCCGCTGTTCACCATCGTTGTCGAAAAACTCGCAGATGCGAAAAATAGCATGGGCGAAGTTGGCAAAGATGTACTCTGCTGGTATATCCTCGAGGGGCTCGAGAGAGTGAAGGTGGTATAGATGAATGAGCTCGTAGTAGGCATCGGGTTTGAGAGTGTAGCAGACGAGCGCGACTGCTTCAGCCTCCCGCCTGCCATTCGAATAGGTGGCAATTCCGTCGCCTCTGCCTTGGTGAACACGTGGCACAAAGACGAGATGCTCCTGGTCCGCCAGGTAATGAATATCTCTGGCCAGCGACAGCTTATTACAAGTCTGGTTGATCCAGTTGATATTGTCCTGGCCCATCCGCTTCTGAAAGACCTTCATATGGTTTCTTTCAAACCATGCTGTCTGCGAAACTGGAATGAGATGTGCATACTCGAGCGGTATATGCCGACCTGTGACTGCGCAGCAACGAGTAGGTTTGGTTTGAGGTATTTGCGGCGGAGGGATGGCAAGTGAGCGCCAGTAAGACGGCAGTTGGCCAGGCGTGGACGTAGGGAACTTCCAAGACTCAAAGTCCGCAACTACGGGATACTTCAGGTCTGACGGGTGATGGAAGTAGTAATGGTCGGCGGTGAGGACCCGATCAGGGTCATCCAGAGGCACGGCTGGCCCATCTGGTGTGTTGGCCGTGAGGTAACCATCCCACGTATTGTTCGCGAGTATCGCACACGCGATGCGAGCTGTCTCATGGTGGATGCCCAGTCGATTGGTCCCGTCAGGGGGCTCGTCGGTCGCGGGCTCGTCGGTCGCAGGCTCGTCCGCAGGCTCGATCGCGTACAGCTTAAAGAGAATATTGGCAGGATAGCTGTATCCGGGATGGCAGAAGTTGATGAGATTGAGCGTATGGTGTGGTTGTGCCAAAGGTGGCATACCAGTCTTTGAAATGGGTGGCAGCACCATGTTGGTGGACGACGACAAGATCGCACAGTCGCGTTGGGGCTAGACGAGTGGGGCTCTGTTTATGAAAGCCATTCACCGGCTGCCATCCTAATAGGTAAGCGATAAGGGCGCCATGCCCCACCGTGACAAGGCCCAGATCCCGCCCAGGCCTGCAACCAATCCTCAGGGCTTCCTCCAGTGCACTGGATCTCCAAGCACACCCACGATGCTGACCAAAGACCAGCGCATGCAGAGTTGGAACGTGCGGTTCCTGGTTGGTACGGATGCTGTCGCTGGAATTTATCAGCGCAATGACATGCTCCACATTGCCGACGTCACGCGAGAGATTGACCTCTGTCTCGTCTTCAATCGTCCCGATACCGAATCGTGGCAGCCGGCGCTGCTCCTGCGCGACGCGGCCACTGGCCCCAACCAAGAACTGCTCGTCCTAGATCAGCAAGACCAGACTCCATTCCCAACCCCAAGATCGAAGGACGCGCAACAGTACGACTTCGTCTTCCACCAGCACACCCAGTGTGCCGGGGAAAGCACACATTCCCTCCGAGGTAGGGCAGCATCTCCCACGTCCTTCGCGCTTCGCCCGCTGACAGGCTTCAGACCCGTGCATTCGCCGCGCCGACCTACCCAGACAACGTTACGACCCACGGTACGTCGACATCGGCAAGAAGTTTACAGACCCTCGAATCCCGACTGTCCCGCTGCAAAAGATCGCTGGCACAAAGCGACGCAATAGCTCCTCTGCAACTGCCTCGATATCGAATACGACCAGTGCCTCGCGTAGGAAGGCGACTACCGCAGACGATGAGGTACCGGCGTCTATTATCTCTTTCGAACAAGCGCATTCCCGTATCAATGCATTCCAGTCAAATGTCCTCGCAAATGGGTATATATGTGCCTTTAGTGGGATGGGCAAGTCTTGGCTACCCGGCGTCGTAGCCGGCCCAGGTATATAAGCCGCTCATATGGTTCCGCATCTCCACTGGCAGACTTACCCTTTTAACGATGAGATGAGGGTGGCAGATATCAACAATCCCATAGAAATGAAGCAAATGTGGCAGCGGACGTGGACGTAAGTGCTATGCTTCATATCATCAAGTACCCAACGCGACGCTGACGTATAAAAGATTCTTGAACGGGTTGCCTATGCTCAGCCACCTTCACAAGTGCTTAGACGACCGTATCATCTCCATTCACCCCGAAACACGGCGCATACAAGCCTTCGCCGACTACGATATTCTGACTCAGTATCACGACCAGCTTGCACATCTACCAGCAAATATCGACTCGAAGGCCTTGCGGCATCACTGGGATAAGTGTTGTCTGGAAAACATGCGGTCGTGTTGGCTAGTCCAGGAACCTGACCCGAAGACGCTGGTCTTGACACCTGTGCCACGCACACCTCTCGGAGGCAGCATCGACAGCGGACAGAACCTACAGCGACCAACCCCGCAAGCGCCAGCCCCATTCTCAAACTCGCAGCGCCCGCCCCGGCCAGCAAGCCCTGAGGAATGGAACCCACAGTCCGATCTGCAAACTCTGAGCCTGATCTGTGACCCAGGACCAGAATCTTATCACCCTACATACAAGACAGAAAATGCTCGCAAACACCAGCCTTCCCCCCCCCGTCTAGTGAACCAGGCCCGGAAAAGTGTGCATTGTGGTGGCTGGGGAACGAGGTGATCGACAATGCGGCCGACGCAGAGGCTCTGATGCGGAAGGGCTGGCTTCTCGAGCCAATGAGTGAAGAGGATGCCTCGTCAAAGATAGTACGGCGTGCACTCAGCCGAAGGCGCAGGCAGCGTGCGGGGGAACAGCAGCTGTGGTGGTGTGGGACCGAGGTCATCAACAACGGGGCCCAGGCCGAGGCGCTTATAAAACAGGGATGGCTTCTTCAGCCTATCGAGTTGAGCGACGACGAGGAAGAAAGTACCTAGGTAGTAACGAGGGGGAGCAGAGTGGGAATGACGACCCCGACGCACAATGTGAGCCTACAGATCGGCGCACATACTGGCGCCTCGGCGCTGTTGTGATCAAAGACCCAGCCAGGGCCGAGGACATGGCACGGCAAGGCTGGCTGCTCCAGACCGTCCATGGGCAGGACAGAGAACAAGATCGCGGTCGTTCTCTCAAGAAAAGAAGATGTGTCTCGACGGATGTCGAGCCAGGCCTGGCAGTCCAATTCACAAAAGCTGATAAAGGCCTGGATATTGCCAGGGAGCATAATGAGGCTAATCTAGACGGCGGCCCAGGGACGAAGAGGCAGAGGCTTGCATGACCGTCAGTCTCATTGAATCAACATTTCCATACCGGATGCCGCAGCTGAGCAAGCACTGTTGAGTTCTTCCGTCACCTGGAACCAACGCGAACTGCAGTTTCGTCCCACCCACACCCCACGTCCGGCTCGTCAAGCCTTGCATCCGTGCTCCGGCCACATTGGGGTTGGAGTGGTCACACGTTGTCCGTCTTGGTTGCATATGCACGTCTGCTACCCGTGCAACAGGGATAGTTGATATCTCTCTTGGGCTGCTGCTGATCGACGCATTTCGGGTTGGATTGTCGGAGCTGCCGCCGCAGCGACCGCGTGAGTCGTCACCCGAACCATCACGTGAGCTGTAATCGGTGTCGCCGCCACCATTTGAGCTGCCGTCTGAGACGTCGCTTGAAGCAGCTTAAGCCATCGCTTAAGCCGTCTCGCGAATGTACGACAAGGTTGTCCGACTCTGGACTCTTCATCGGAGTGGTCCAGGAAGCAACGCCGCCTTCAGATATGCCATGTTCGCAGGCACTAAGACCAACGGCGTCCTGAAAACCCGCTGTCAGAGCAGTCCGCATGTCGTGGAGCGCATCGACACCCGTCAGGCGCAAAACCTCCTTCCCAAGGGGTGTGTCATAAAGAAGTTCAAAGTTCCCGTAATCGAACTTATCCGACAGAAGGTTCTGAGCCAGCGTCTCTGCACCATGTGCGTCCCCATTGTCCCGGAGCTGCGAGATCTTGATATTGGCCGTCTGGCGCCATTCTTGGTATTGAAGCCAGAACGACATCCAGTCCCCTCGGAGGGTATCAATCATGCTCTGCATCCGCTGGAAACGTCGGGTGCGGAGCAGATCAAATCATGGTAGAAGCTCCAGCGTTACCTCCGCAGCTGACGTACTAGGAGGAGCCGCAGCAATTGAAAAAAGCAGTCACTGGTCTTGCCTTCCAGCTTCCGGGCCTTGTCGAACGCATCACACTTGGCGAGGTGATCGCTTTGATCGAACGCACTAAATAAGCTGTCCCATTTGCCGAACTTGCATGTCATGCGCTTCTTAGGCTGCTTTTTCTGGTGCATTGATTGGTACGGCGTGTAGATCGTGAACTCAGAATCAGCATCGCCGGGCAGAACTACCGGCATAAGCGAGGCGGCTCTGCTTCTGCGCGTCATGTTGCTAAATCGCAAGCCTGTGTGTGTCGGAAGTGGGTCAACCTGAGTGGAAGAGGTTGAATTTGGAGCATGGGACGAGCAGGGGTCCTCCCTACCACCGTCTCCAGAGCGACCCACACAGCTGTGGGGTTTCTCACATCCACATGGCGCGGTCCGCTGTCATTGGCCTAGTTTCAATGCCAAGCAGGGACGTGCCTGGATGCCACGAGGTCTTCTGGATTGTCAACAGATGGCGGCCGATCAAATGTGGGATGCACGACTGGATCAAATTTATATTTACACCTTTGCGTTCTCGCCTGTTGCAATGCACCGTCGCCGTTTCAAAGGCCGTCCACGCTCCTCCTCCTCCTCCTCCTCGTCGGAGCTCTCCTCAGTCACGTCTGAGTCAGTTTTGTCTTCGCTAGTGACTTCCACGACATTCCAACCCCTGCGCCGCCAAATTTCGGCCTCCCCCGAATCCGCGATATACAAGCCCCCGACCCGCCACATGGCCGTCGGTTTCTCTTGGCCATGCTCCGGCTCACTAGGCGGTGGGCTCGGAGGGTGTTGTTCTTTGGACTTGAGCTGATTATGTGTGGACTCGTGTTGTCGTTTCGCTGACATGCCTGCAGGATCTGCGGCGCAGCTCGCTTGCCCGCCGCCCTGGCTGCGAGGTGGGTCTTGCTTTGAGGGATCGCCCGTCACGGGTGGCGGGCTGGCCAAGTTGAAGATTGTGTCAGAGGTACTTTTCAGCACGCTGGATGCGCCCGGCGGTTTCAAGGCCGTCATGTTTTCAAGACAGCACATGTCGTAGTGATGTCGTAGCGCGTGAAGGTCGACTCGTGTTGGAAGCTGGGCGAGTTTACCATGGTAGTCTAAGATCATGTCGTAAGGCATAAATGCCCTGACCTTCCGCGTTTCTGGATGGATGGAGACGAGGCGTGCGTCAAAACAGGTGTGTAGGTGGCTTGCCAGCAGGAGGCCGTTCGGTTGGGCCCAGGTGTGCTCCCAAGCATGCTGCAAGAGCGACCTCTCCTCCTGGACGACGTTCTGTCTGCTGTCTGGATAGACACTCCAGTGCAACTGAGGGACAATGTGTGCTGCGTAGATGGCCGGACCAACACCCTTGCCCCACCAGCCACCTCCTTTGCCCGTGATGGCGCACTGGGCGTCGCCAACTTTGAGTACGCTTTCCCGGAACGCGGCCATATGCTTCCTGGCGTCCTCAGTATTGTAAAGGGATTCGGGGAACTCGTCGTCGTCATAAAGGGGCCCGTTGTCTGATCGCTTCGGCGAAGTCGAAGCAGTACGCTGGCGTTCTTCCCCCCGGAGGAGCGCTGTTTTGAGTAGCGGACCACTGGCCGCCTTTCCGATGGGCAGGTACCGCGCGTGTTGTCGTAGTTTCGGTCGTGACGCAGCTTGGATGCAAGTGCCTTTGAGGGACAGATTAGCTACATCGCTGGGCATATATCTCGCCTGCTATATACTTTTCAAGGTGTGGGCGTTGGTGGGTGTTGAGCAGGCGGGATCGTGGTGCACGTAATGGTAGGAGTCAACCTCCCCAGGCTCTGGTGTTGGGAATGGCGCATTGTCGTTGTCTGTTAGATGAATAAGGGGGAAGTCCTCTTTTCCGGCAAAGAGTGCGGGCTGCCACTGATGCTCATTGAATTCGTAGCAGAGGTTCAGTTCGCGCCAAGCCTCAGCAACGCTGAGCCAGCCACCCTGCTGATAAATGCCAGCAAAGCAGAAACTCATAGGTTCGACCACGATCCTGACATTCCAGCCCAGCTCCCTGTCCAAAGGAGTGACGCTGGACATTGCGGTTGAGTATCGACGGGATGCGGACGACGGTGTCGAAGGTAGTTGGTAGTTGATGTTGAAGTCGAAGCAGGCCCGCTTCCCGAGGAATGCCGTTGGAGGTGATGCAACTCGAGATCGGTTGCTCGGGTGACCTGAACCCACAGGCTCCGCCGCAATGCAGAGGCCACCCCTGGTACCCTGTCTTCTGTTAGCCCCAGAGCATCGACATGGGTTACCCAGGCTCACTGCTCTGATCAATCCAGACCTAAATAGACTACTCCGTAAAGTCTGACTGTCTCGTCTCCGCGATGGCGCCATTCCAATCAACCGCTAGGGGGCTGGACAAAAAGGGCAAAGCAGAAAACTGGCACGTCTTCCCCAGCCATAGTTTCGATGCACGCCAACGTATCTCAGGGGGGTCGGGTTGGACTTTGGATCATGGAATTCCAAAATCCGCCTGGTTTTCCAGCGCCCAAATGAGTGCGCTACCTTCTCTCACAAGGTCATCCCCTAGCCTCGCGTATTGCGAGCACGGTCACGTATGAGTTTCCTGCACAGGTTATTGTGGAGAACAGCATGCTCTATACTAGCGCCCCAGCTCTTCGGAAGGCTGCAAAGTTCCCGCTGAAGACAGTAGCCTAATATATACCTTTATAACGGCAAAGAAAAGGGCAAAATTTTATGTTTAAGATGATGCTATCGGCATGGAGTAGATGCGTGCTGGTGCATTGCATATTTTTCCTGAACGCCGTCTTGAACTTCCGCCGCGAGTTAAATTGCCGTTCGTGGAATTTCCACTCCTAGAAGGCCACCCGCCCCGCACGCTCTACCTATGACATGGTGATCGTGATTCTGGGGCCACTATAAGGTGACGATGTGGCGTGTGACGCATCTCGCCTCTCGACCACCAAATCGCTCGCTCGTGCGCAGCTCGATGAGCCCGTCGAAGCAGGACGAGCCCTGCCCCGGCGTGCTGAAGCGGCCTTTTCGGCGTCGAATGTCTAGGCATAACCGGCGCAGGGTTTCGGTGAACCGTGGCAATGCTCGTCTTCGTGTTGCTCGTGTTGCTCGCGTTTCTCAATGTCTGCGACTCCGCTGATGATTTCGAAGACGGATCGCGCGAGAGTTCCTTAACGCACAATCGACAATCGCGTCCTTCAGATTGGCAAGTTTTGCGTCGTCGCCATCCCAGCCTTGGTACATATCTCCCTCAAGGATGTCGTCGGATGCATTTTCATCTGGCCCAGCCCAGTAGTAGAGACAAAGTTAGGCGCGCCTAAGATAGCGGAGTCACGAGAGGGAGTGAAAGACTGCGACCTCGCGAGCGTCGCCGTGGGATCTCAGAACAGGAATCTGAATCTCAATAAGATGTGCGTATTATTTTTTTATGACTCTGAGATGCGCTGCACGTTCGCCATGGACATTATGAGGAGCCCAGAGGGCTTGTGCCCATTGTTCTCTTGGAAGTCGTCGCGTGCGTCGATGTGCAGCGAGTGAAGCGTCTTTACATGGCATTGCAGGATGACATCGAATGAGTCATTGCCCACGAAGCCTGCCAGGCACAGATGTTGCATTGTCTCGAAGTTCTCGGGAATGTCGCTGAGCACGGACAGTCCATACCCCCTCGAGTTCATCTCCCGCAGGCAAAGGCTGGTCAGGTTGCGGAACTCGTCGGCCCGCATCTAGCCAGCGCAAGGAGCGGCAGGATCTGGGTGCCCATTTCCTTGACCGTCAGATGGCTCAAGCTGTCAGATCTGTCAGTTCCCCAAATCGGAGTGTCTCCTCGTCCGTCACGCCCAGGCGCTCTGCCGGAAAACCAAACTACACAGCGCGCCCTGTCTGCTTTTCGCCCCAACGTGGGCACCTCCGCGGCGGCCAGCTACCTGATGGCCCTCGCCTCGAGCTCCTACTGACCTGGAAGCGGGGCTGGGATGGAAGGCGGCCCATTGCGGTCTATCCAGGCGTGCCGCCTCCTGTGATCCGAACGGGGCCCCGATATGTTAACTTAATCATGCACCCATGAGTGACACGTGCTGTAGATCCGGCGCTGCCCCGCTAATCATGCGCATCACAGCTAACGTTGGCGTCGAACTTTAGGTGAGGGACGGAGATGGTACAAAGTTTGGGTGATGTTGCCAAGGCCAAATCATGGTCGCAAAGGGAAGGGTGGCAGAAGATTCACTAAATCCGGGTCGTCGGCGGGTAACTCGAAGTTGCTTGGTTTTTTGTGAACTTTTGCGCAAAGGCCGCAGGAAGTAGTCGACGTCAACATCATTTACAACTTAACGAAAGCTATCATACTTATGTAGGTCCTTGATCTCGCTTTGGTAGCCACTCAGTTTATTTAAAGGACGTGTTTGTCCCTGACATCGATGTCTGCTTATGATTAATACCTCCTCACAGGTTGCCAGTCGGCCTGTACGCGCAGTAAGATGCGTTCCACATGAGAGGGCATTGACTTCTATGGATGATAAGTTGGTCTTTTTCTTAAAAAGGCTCATGTTACATCCCACCAGTACAATACTTCATAAGTAGACGTCACCAGTCTCGCGTTCAACTCAGCCATCCGAGCCCTCGATGATGTTCATACCACGCAGGCGAAGCTGTTTCTCTGTATCCTGGAGCCTTTCCGTCACTTCAGGATGCTGGAATAGTATGTGCCACAGGTTCAATGGTCCAACACTGATCGTGCTAGCCACAAGGCCCCATTTCTTCTTCTTGTCTGTCGTGGTCTTGAGTTTGCTCATCAAGGCCTCGGTCCTCTTCAGTCCCTCGTTGTAGTCCTTAACTGCCGCAGCTTGCTTGGCGTGATACTGTGCGATTTGGGACCTTGCGGACGACAAATTTGCGCCGATCGCATCTGCCTTCGCTTGCTTGGTCTCGGCGGATGCGTTTTGTTCATCGATGGTCTTTTTAAGGTTGTTCGTGACACTTGCGTCAGTGATATCGTCTATGCAGCCTTGGAGCTTTGTCAGTGCGTCTTTCGCCTGTCTGGCCTCAGCTATTGCAGTGTCACAATTTTCCTCGAGCGTGTTGAGCTGCCTGGTGGCCTCCTCAAGAGCCTCTTCCGCTTGGGACTTGGTCTTTTCAAGGACGGCATTGCAACCCTGCTGGCCGGCGATCTCAGCCTCGAGATCGGTTTCCATCTTGTAGAAGCGGTCTGATTGTTTGCAAAGGACTGCTTTTGCTTCGACTACAGCTGAGAGCTCGTCCTTGTCGAGGCTCAGGTGCGGGTCTTCAACCTGCAACAACAGCTGTGGTTGTGAGTCAAGCTCAGCATACTCATGCTGAGAGTCCATGGGCCTGGTGTTGGTGCCTTCGATGTCCATGTGTGAGTCACTGCCAAATCCCCCACGGGAAAAAGAGTGTTGGCTGCGAGGGCGGTCAAGTCTTCTGCGCTTATTTGACAATGGTGGAGGCTGCGAGACTGTCGAAAGAAATGACCCTGACGATTGACGGCGGCGGCTTGGCAGGTCGTTGTCACGGAAACTGGACTCGCGTAGTGAGAAGCGCTGCACAGATGGTGGCAAGCTGGTAGCCCTATTTTGTACGCCGCTGCCAATGGAGGTGATGACATCTGTGTTGCTGTTGTTGATTGAGATGGATCCAGTCAGGGGATCGAGTGGAGCAGTCCTTGTGGCTTGGGTCGCAAGCTCCATCAGGGCAGAGTTTCCGTAAGGCTCCTCGCCCTCTTCCTCCTCGTCTCCTTCCTCCTCCTCGTCTCCTTCCTCCTCCTCGCCTTCTTCCTCTTCCTCGTCTTGTTGTGTTGTCGATCGACTTGTCTTTTGTCTCTTTGACTTGTTCTTGGTATGCTTCGCGAGGACGGTGCTGATGTCTTGATTGGCAAGATACGGTCGCTTGGGGGCGCGAGTAACTGCAGTGGGGCCTTTCCCAGTCGTCTTAGTCTGCTTCTTCAGTCTTGTGTCGATTGCGTCAGCTAGGGTTTCAGAAATGTAGGCTGCTAGTGCCAACTTGTCATCAGCTCTGCCTTGTGGGGTTTGACTTCGGGGTGTGGCTCCGTTGCTGTCCAGTCGCTCAGTAAGAGAGCTGAAACTCTCGAGAGTCTGGATCGACCAGCCGTCGGCAGGCGGGCACAACTCAGGCCTTGGAGCGACAGGGCTGGCGGAATGCGGCGAGCTGACCCCGTGGAAGATTTCCCACGGCCAAACGTCCAGGCGCTCATGGATTCTCTTGGCCGCTTTGTACTGACGACTAGAGGTGGGGAAATGTGGTCGGGGAGGGGATGACGGTGGTGACATGTTGTGTGAGGGTGTGTACTTTCGAAGGCGTCGAGTTGAGGTGGCTGTTATGTGGACGGGAAAGAGTCATCTGGATGGTACTTACCTACCTACCTAGGTAGGTAGAATACTTTGGCCCCACCATGGCTTCTGGCCCACCATGGCTTCTGGCCCACCATGGCTTCTGGCCCACCATGGCTTCTGGCCCACCATGGCTTCTGGCCCACCACGGCTTCTGGCCCACCACGGCTTCTGGCCCACCACGGCTTCTGGCCCACCATGGCTTCTGGCCCACCACGGCTTCTGGCCCACCACGGCTTCTGGCCCACCACGGCTTCTTGGCCCACCATGGCTTCTTGGCCCACCATGGCTTTTTGGCCCACCACGGCTTTTAGCCCCATCAACAGCAGCATAGTTTGACTTTTATAACGTTATTGTACCGTTCAGCAGAGTCATGGATGCCACAGCACAACTCAGGTTGATGCACAGTCCAAAACTCTTTTGCCTATCTGCCACGGCCCGCCTTATCGAGACAGGGTGCCACATAATGCCCTCTAGAAAAGGTTTGGCGCTGCAAGCTGGAGCTGCGCCGACGGCGGCCGCCCTTTTCGTGGCCTCTAAGCCGCCCGCAGCATCACTTTTGCCGTCTAAACGCCTTCGAATAGCACTCCTTCCTTCCTCAGACACTAAGTGCACAGCCCACCGCCTTCAAGCGCTCCTGCCATAGCTTACCACATCATTGATCCACGTATAACTTATCAGAAACCCGTCTTTTCATGTTAGTGACATCTACTTGAAGTCATTGTTTCGGACGGCTCCCACTGCACAGGGCAACACCATCCAACGTCTATTCGCACCGTGTGACACGGGCGAACCCAGTAAGAACTTGCATAAAAGTGCATAAAACTCGACCGGCACCCATGCGCAATGTGTGATTCATGCCGGTGAGGTACCCAGGTACCTGTCACTACCCAAACCCAAGCTAATAAAGCCTCATCCCTGATTCCCACACGACAATACGCCGCACCACACCTTCCGGCGGAATATTGCAAAGAACGTGGTGCAGCTTGTCGTCGTCGTCATCGGGACCGCTACAGCAGGCCGTCTCTGAATCCATGCGACATTCCAAGGTCAATGGCAAGACGACCTGGTTCAGCAGTGGGAGCACGTTCAACAAGCCTATGCCGAGGATCCACCACCGCCTGAGACGACACCTCTGCCTCAAGCTGGAGCTCAGATTCATCAAGCCACACAAGCTGGGCTGGCAGCAGCAGCAGCAGCAGTCGATGGCGGCGAGGGCAGCAAGGGCAGCGAGACCGACGACACCTATCAGCACCACGACGGCCAGTATTATTTCCGCACGCCATTCCAAGTCTAGGCCCTCTCCGACGGCAATATCGACACCGCTCTCGTACAGCTGGTCTGTGCCCGTCTCTACTCTGGCGATACCGAAGCTGCCGTTCCGACCGGCACGAAACTCCGCGCGCGACTGAACGCGGCCACGCGAGCCTTTACCCACCCACCTTTTCTTCCTCTTTCTGCCCCCAGAAGACGACGACCATCCCAGCAGCACAAATACTTGCGGCGACACCGACGATGGCGATGACGATGATGGTCATGACTCTCGCAAGCCCATCAGGCGAGCAGCCATTCCGACGGCGATCCTGCGAAGCGAAACCGCAATCCAGGCCTTCAAGAACCTCCACGCTGCCTTTCCCGACATGACGATTGCAAGCATTGGCCACATCTTCTAGTGCGGGAGGCACGTCGCCTTGACGAGGAAGAACAAAGGCGTAAGAGACAGGAGGAATAGTGCGATTGCATTCTTAGGCTCAGCCATCAAACATTCTTTTGGACAGGAGTTTTGGGCGCGCACTGCCATATCACAGCCATCCTCTGCCAAGCCCCAACAACTTGGCCGCGAGGGAAGCACTAATGGCGAGAAGGAGGACAGTGACAGGATCCAAAGGGAGGAAAGGTCGGCGCAAGAGGAGCAAAACAAGGAGGAGGCTTGGGGGGGGGGGGCAAGCTAAAAATAAAGAAGCAACACCATCGTGGGGCGAACGTGGTAGTGCAGGCATACATGGTACAACCAGCAACAAAAATACCGACGAACACACCAAAATAATCACGACAACAAAAAGGGCCGCAATACTTCAGTGCCAGAAGTAACGCCGTTGCGATCCGACAACCAGTCCGTGCAGGAGATGCTGTCTTTTCCCATAACAGAGACTGGCCGCCAAGCACGACCTTCGCTCACCAACAACAGTCAGCTGCTGACAGCTGCCAATGACATCGCCGACGACGATGCACCAGCCACGTTGACGGGCTTTGATAATTGCTAATGAACTTCGACGACATCGGTGGCAACAACGGCGGTTTCGTATAAGAGATTTTACCATGACGAAGCATCTGCCACCACAGCAGAGCCAAAGGGCATTGCAAAGGGCGCCCTGAAGAAAATCACGTCGACACCGACGCAACAGCGCACGAAGCCAGGCTCACTGGGGCTCTGGGCCGAGCTAGATGCCACTGCTGATACTGATGTTGCCGCTCATGCTGCCACCGCAGCGGGTCTAGCTTTTATGGAGACCCAGGAAATTGTCCAGAAAGCATCGCTCGTTGCATTGCCAGGTAATGACGGTGGATTTCAACACCGCCAGGGCTCCTGCTCCCTGCCGATGCCGTCACAGCATCACCGCGGCGCAGAGGATGACGCTGCTACAAGACAAGGCCGTTTTAGCTGACCACGTTTCGGAAAATGACCATGACCATAGACAGCATTCTTGGACAATCCCGCTGAAACGTCAAGGGAGCCGCTGGGCAAGGACGCTGATTCTCCATCTGCAACCGAGCCTGGACCCAACGGCAACTCGATACTTCCTGAAAAAGGGCAGACAGCGGCGGATCGAGCCCCGGGTTACTACGGATCCTCTCCGTCCCGAAAGAGATCAAAGACCGAAAGCTGTGCCCCACAAGAAGCGCCGCCGCCAAGTCAACCTGGTGAGGCCACTGGCAGTCGCAACCCACGAGGCGCTGTTGCTGCGGCCAGGGTTGCTCTGGACGACATCCTTGTCAGTCTGTCATGTCTCAGCGTTGACGAGAACCTGAACGATGTCGTCCTCGACGTCCTCCTGCAGCATCTGGTCAACACGGCCACCACATCAACGTCGGCAAGGTCATCGCAGTCCTCGGCCTCTCGTGTCACCAACAAGCTCGCTGGCGTGTGTATCGCAGCGGTCGACTCTTTTGAATTGCGTCCCAGCCACCACTCTCCCTCACACCCCCCGGGCCGAGATTTCCGAAGATATGCTCGCCTGAGGTCTGTCTTCTTCGCTAACGACGTGATCTTGATGCCCCACCATGACCGCGGCGCCGAACATTGGCGCCTCTACGTCTGCCGTAAGGTATCCACGTCCGCACTGCAAGCTGCCAACAGCTACACGTGGGATGTGGAGCGCTACGACTCCCTTGCCAGCCTTCCAAGCGGGGCATCTACAGATGCCCAAGTCTTGGACCTGGTGAGGCGCGTTCTCGATGTATTTGACCACGTTACTAGCCATAACGATGTTGATGGTCAGCAAGAGGCCGGCCATGACGTGTTGACGAGCAGCAGCCACGTTCTAATGCTACCGAGACAGGTCCACATCGTGCCTGTATGCACAGCTATCACTCCCTCACCCGGTTCATCAATATGGATACTATGTCTCACATAATCTCCAACTCAACCAACCCTCAGAGTGTCCAGCGTCGTTGTCATTTAGACTTGCTTACCAGAAACCTCTTGTAGTGCATCCAACAGTCAGATTCATACGACTGCGGTATCTACGTCCTGGTCATGGCCTCCCGTCTCGTCGAGATAGCCCGCCGCAGCTCCGAGTCCGAATCCCATTTCCCACCTCAGCCCGAGCAGTTCCGATCGCTGTTGTACAGCCCAATTGACGGGAGACTTGTGCGTCTCCAGTGCCGCCAGCTCCTCGTCACCTCGGAAGCCGCAGTCCTCACGCCTACGGGTGCGTTTGGCCGGGACATCAGCGATAAGGGCCATCAACATGATAAATTTGCTTCAGCAGACGAGGCACTAGTCGCGGCATACCTGGAGCGTGTCCGGGGCGTCCTAGCCGAGTACGCGCGCCGCATCATACTCCGACGGCAGTTGGAGGGGGTTAAGGGTCTCCCCGCCGGTGTGGACATGGACGCGGATTTGGCTATCTTTGCCCGACCCTACCACCTCGATCAACAGGCCACAACGATCGTGACGGCTATCATGCGCCGCACTGCCGTCTTTGCCGCTGTAAACCGTCTACACAAGCGGTACCTTGCCGTCCTCACCGAGGCCAACTCCTTGGCTCGTTGCTCACGGCTAAGTAACCAGCAGCTCAGCTCATTGGCCGCCTTCCTGCAGTCGAGGCGCCAGGAGAGAACAATGGACCAGCAGCCGCTGCAGCAGCGAGGCGAAGACGGTAAAGCTGAGGCGGCCATAAACAAGGCCATGGCTATGGTCGACTCAGCTATCGACTCGCTCCAGTCTGTTCTGTCACTCGTGGGCTGCCCCAGTAGGGTTCCTGGCAGTTGCGGCGGCGGCAATGACAACAGTAGCAGTAAAGGGATCCAGGCGGCGCGTGGGCATGTGGTCGTTGACCTTGATGATGACGGCGACGTAGGAGATGCGATTCTGGACAGAATGGGACTCGGCACGGCAGAGGCCTCACACGTGCATATACTGTTTGCGGAGGCAGTAGCACTCCTTATCATCTTGTTCAAGACGAGAGAGAAAAACACGAAATGATTCCGTATGGATTTTATCATGAATAGTGCACAAAAGACAGGCTGAGACATGTCGTGACTGGAGAAGGGGGGAGCTCTAGACCAGTGACTTCGATCTGTACCATGTTATCAGCTGGAGGAGGTTGAGTCCGCTGCATGGGAGCAAAGTTTCAGGCAAGACAACACGGGTTATGTGGACCTGCTGAAAAATTGCTATAATTAACATCCTTAATAATTTGTGTTTGATACGTTAAAAGTCCTGAATGAATGCGGTCAGGTCGTTCGGGGTGACCAAGCCTCGACCCACCAGGGGAGAAAGCTCCTCCATCAGGACCTTGAGGACTTCCATGTTCGCGATCTGGCTCCCGCCTATCGTGCCTATGTTCTGTTCAGATACCCCGAGTAAATGTGCAGGTATAGAATGTAGGGGTTTACCTAGAGGCCAGTAGTTACCAACACTAGACACGCTGCTGTGGAGCTGCTCATCCTTGAACAAGCTCTTCTGTACTTCCAGGTTGGTGCTGCTACTTCCACCGACGACCACCATTAGGTTGAGGTGAGGACCTGTGACTATGAGAATATGCTGACAAGACATGGCTACTAGTAGGTCAACAGACAACTAGATGGACACTAGAGCATGAACAAATGAAGTTGTCTGATGGCCCGATTTGATGTTGAAGTTGAAAGCCCGTTCCTACAAACGAACCTCAATGTTCAATTGCTCAAATACACCATGAGGACTAAGCTAAGGTAACAGACAGGTAACGGACCTTTTCCAGGCAAGTGAACAATTTTCCCCAATAATTGAATCCCCCACAATCTGTCCATTATCCTGCTGATCACCAACACCAAACACACAGCCACGTTACTGAAGTCGGCGGCGAACAAACATCCCGGTCGCGGCTCTCTGCGAGAACCTGGGCCAGGTAGCTGGGCCATGGGGTCCTCAGCCCTTGCGAATGGGAGACGGGTTCGGCACTGGTCGGTGCTTTTCAGCCGGGAACGGGGCCGGGGGTGGAGATGGTGTGTGAGAGCTCCTGGACGGAGTCTGCACAGTGCTGCGCGTGGGGGTGAGCGGGCGCGGCGGTGTGCATGGGCGCGGTGTTTTCTGACCAGCCAAGTAGGCTTGCTTTGTAGGAATGTCGATGCTAAACTGACAGGAGGTCATCCCGCGCTGGCTCATTCTGGCGCCAGCGACAGAAGGGGCGTGCCTCGCGAGCGAGTTGAGGCTGTCGGCCTGAGACACCGTGGTGTCGTTGACGAGGTGCGCCAGGGAGCCCGGGACTTCGCCAGAAAACATTTGTGGTCTTGGAGGTAGGGCGGGGCCGACGACGCCAGTGGGAGTCGAAGTTGTCGCGCGCGCCGACACATCACCGCCGGATGCGAAGCCCAAAGCCTTCCTCAGTGTGGCCTGGGGATTGGACGGTGTGTTGATCTCGGGCATTGGGAGATACTGTTGTTTCTGTCGGCAATCATCAGCTGGCTTTGCAAGTTCTGTGCGAGCGGTTTGATTCTCAGCAACATCTCATACGGTCGCGGAAAGCCTGGGTTGGGCTCCGAGTTGTAAATGATGTACTGATCATTCTCGGGGTGGTAGATAACCACATAGCACTCGCAGCCCTGTGCTACGTGCAAGTCGTGGATTTTGCCCAGTATTATTGTTTCAAGGGTCTCGCGTCGCTTGACGAGGTTCCTCCGCTCGGCCAGCTCATCTTCCGGGTTCAGAGGAAATGGCTGGACGGACGGCGCTTGCGCTTGCGCTGCAAACATGGCCTGAGTGATCGTGGTAAGAGGAATTAGGATGCGGGAAAGAGAGAGTGATAACAGGGTTGAAAGGGATCCAGAACAGCCTGCGGGGAAGGGCCAGCAGGGAAGGTACTCCTCGGGTTGTAAAAGTGGCATCTGAGAATGAATGGCATCAACAAAGGACTCAAAGCATACCTAGGTACCTAAGCAACGACCACCTTAGGCCTATGCAGGAGTCATGGGTAGGAGAGAAATGCCACCAACTACCGGTACGTGCTATTTCCCACTCATGAAATCAGCACCACTGACACCAATACCGGGAAGGCTCCTTCCCTTTTCTAAAGAACAATGGCGCCTCGCTCTCCGGCCGGCTCTTCGCCTGCCGTCGTCCACAATCAATCTGACGAGCACCGGCGCATGGGACACAGGCATCACCTCTTTCACAGCCTTTTTCAGGGCACCAGAGGCGAAAAGGACCTGATACCGTCTGCCAGGGCATGCCATACAAAATCAAGGTTTTCGAGAACCTGGTTCCCCTTGACGGTTCCTACAACCGCATCTGATCGCTGCCCGAGATCTCGTCCAAGAAGGATCTAAAGACCTAGCCTACAACGGAACTCAGGGCCACCAGCTGTATTCAGACTCCAGTACGCAGCCAAAGGATAGGATTGAGGAATCTGCCCATCAGGACGTCAGAGATGAGCTACTATCATACCGCACACTCCTCAAGCAAAGAATGTCTCACACGGGATCGATTCTCAAGAGACTGGACGAGCTCGAGCGCTCATACCCGCAGACCTTGCGTCACAACATTCATTCCTCCTCACCTAACACCACCCTGGCAGCTACCAACCCGTCCGAACTCCTCAGATCTGCCGCCCAGGCTGTAGATGACAAGGGCAAAGGAGGGAGAGACCTAAGAACCGCGATTCCTCTTGCCTTCGATGCCCTATACGCGCTCCTGCGGGAATCTCATGCCGCGTCGGCTCACAATCTCAACAGCTCCAAGCAAATCGCAGAGAAGACAAGGAGGAAGGCCACAGTCGAGAAAGATCTACAAAAGCAACAGGCCAAAGTCACAGCAAAGCGGGCGGATCTCCACGTACCGCAAATTTTCAGGGACCGGACACAAAGCAAAAGTCACTCTGAGGAGCCTAAGCGAAAGAGGCCAAATGATGCCGCCGAGGGTGATGATATTGGGTCTCGATTCAGTCTGCAAGTTGGCCTTTCAGAATTCAGTGCTTCGTCAGTAGTCAGCAATGCTTCAGCCATGCCGTTTACACCTCCCCGCCGGTTAGAAGACAACACTTCTCTAAATAGCTGTCCCACCAAACCGACAAAGTCCCGCCGGAGAATTAGTCGCAGTGAAATGAGACGAGGACGGCCAGGGGTTGCGCCTGAACCTGATTCTGATACCGATTCGGCTGATTTCATGGAGGAGTTATCCACCGTTGAGCGTGCAACACTGTCCAGGAATGCAGCAACAGAAAAGCTCCAGGCCACAAAGAAGAGAAACACGGATGATGTTGTCGATGCCGTTTTGGCTCATGACAGAGATGAGCTATCCCTTGATGGTACAACATTGTCCGGGTCCTCAACATCAGGAAAACGCCGGGCCACAAAGAAGAGAAACAGCTATGTCTTCGATACCATTTTGGCCAATGAGACAGATGAGTTATCCCTTGATGGTAGAGCATTGTTGGAAAATACGACAGCAGAAGAGCTGAAGACCACAAAGAGGATGAACAGGGGTAAAATGATCAACACCCAGCTGCCGATGAAGGGAATACTCAAAACCAGGACTCGGCAGGGGAGAGAGAAACAAAATAAGGCCTTTACAAGCATTTCCAACCTCCTAATCTCTTGCAAAAGCGAGGATGATGAGAACGACAACAGCAGCCACCAGCAAAGAAAAGTAGCAACACTCTGCCCAAGCTCATCAGAAGTGCACAAGACGCGCGGTGGCACAGCCTTATGGAAAGAAGCTGCGTCCAAAAGGATAGGCATGGAAGATGCAAATGACGGTGTTTTGAGACCAAAGAGAGTTAGATTTGAGATTTGAGAGGGAGTGGCGTTGTTGGGCACCGATGATCAGGTCCCAAGGTGCAAGCGAGCTAATTTCAAGGGGAGTTGTCTGGCAAGATCACTAAAGTAATGAATTGCTCGGTGAGGTTTAGTTGATCACTTATTTAACCTCTTATAACTATCATCCCACAGCTTTTCAGCATCACTTGGACTTCTTGCAAATATCTACTGTCAATCGTGATATGGTCTCCCATGCAGACCGTCTCATGCTCAGCTCGGACAGTTCAAGTTAAGGGATCACTAATACTGGCCAAAACTGGGAACCGGGTAAAAGAAGGGCCGACAAGCCGTCCATTCTCACCTGGATGCGCGTGAAGACAAGAGCCAGAACCAGACAGCTTTTCAGCAGATTCCAGGGTTCGCATCGGTGTCCAAAGAGGTGACACGCAGCACATGCGTTCAAGAATATTGCTGCCACCGCTACCAAAGCCGACCTTCGATGCGCAGCACGATGGAGCCAATATACCCAGGCATCTAGGCACCTCGCCTGAACAATCCCGGCAATTCCAGGGATTCCAGCGGGCTAGGCGAAGAACCGTGGACTACTGTAGAGCCGCTAAGAACAGGAGAAAGACTGCAGCAAGGCTCTGCCTCTTTCCAAGCGATGAAGCCCCGTGTGAGCGCAGCTTGGTACGCGTCCGCAAAGGTCAGCTCCGTGGTTAAGTATCAGCAAGTATTAGGCAGTACTTTATAGCAAGCGATGCATCAAAGTCGACAGTGGCGGCACGCAGGAAAGGACACACTTATCAATGATCTCCGGAGCGGATGAGGTACAACCATGTCGTGCATGTCACTAAGCTACAGAGGGAAAATGGATGCACCCACACCTCTGGGCATGGGCTTGGACCTTATATTGACCTAGCTAGGGTTTCTAACTATGTCTGACATGCACGTGGGCTCCGTCCCGGTCTGCAGCACCGGGGTAGTGAGGGTGACAGTGAGGGTGACAGTGAGGGTGACAGTGAGGGTGACAGTGAGGGTGACAGTGAGGGTGACAGTGAGGGTGACAGTGAGGGTGCCCGGGGGCTTGGGCGGTGGTGTCCTTGCTACCCAAGACATCTCGAAGCCTGCTCGGTACAACAGTGCAGCGGAGATGCGAATTATTTAATAAATCAAGCACCGGGAAGATACTTGTTTCATTCACAGATGACCGACGATCCTAGCCTACTCCTGCCCTGGTTACGCCCCATGCAACTTCTGCGTCTCCCATTGCTTCCGCAACTTTTTCTCCTTGGACTTGGCCACCTCGTTGCCCTCTGCATATGCGGCCGGCAAATCCTGGGCGTCCCACGCGCTGTACTCGCTCGTGCGAGATAGGTTGAGGTGGGAGCTTGCCATGCTCGAGTCGCTAGTGTTCAACCGCCGCGGCCTCCGCTCTGGCGTTCTGTTTCGCGGCCGGGGGAGAGTGTTAGGACTCACGATCTTCGAGATAGATGTTATGGTTCAGAGCACGGCGTCGTGGACGTGGTCACATGCCGCGTGCAATTCGAGGGCGGCGCGTTTGAAATTGGCGTTGGCGTAGGGTTGGTTTGCGCCGTACTGCGTGCCTTTAGAAGGGTAGCTTACCTTTTTAAGAAGTTGCAGCACACTATATATTGCCCAGACGGGTGATATCGATGGTTCAAACGATGGGTTGTTCGCGGAGCTGATCTCGGAGCTAGGTTGGGGTTTCGATGAAGCTTTTTGCGGCCTTGAGAATGCCGTTACCCGACCACACGATTTCTCCCAGTCGCGTGGCTTCGACATCAGGGTTGAACATGTGCACCATGTTGGTCATTTGTCGCTCGATCGAGGTCGATGTGGCAAGCGAGACGGAGAAGACGGTATTGCACGCCGTGATGAGTTTGAATATGACACGCATGGCTGCGGGAGTGTCGAAGGGGTCACAGATCATGAAATGGTGTCTTTGCAGACTGCAAGTCCTGGACCATCAGCGGCCCGATTCACTGTTCCGTGCGCGTTATGGTCGAGATCCCGCTGCTGGAGGTAATGGACTTTGATGAAGAAGATACTGACCCAATCTTCCCAAGTCTGACCGGCTTTCACGAGGTCAGGTCCGTTTTCCATGCGCCTAGAGACGCAATCTCCTTTGGGTCCATTCGCCTTTGGAGAGCGCCTGCCGAAAGGTGGTGAAGGTCTTCAGACTTTTGCTCATCTTGCTGGCATGAATGTCAAAAAGCACATCTCGTGCGCTTTTTCCATTCATGTAGGCACCATTTCATGAAGCGTGTAAGCTCAATCCCATCCTCCGCAGCTCGAGTGATTGCTGTGCTACTTATCAGGCCCAGGGAAGCCTGCCGATTCTTCAGTTCGTCACTTTCGAGGACGCGGATCAGCTCCGGCCTCTTGTAGATGTTCTCTTTGAATGTTCGCTACTGATAGGCAGCCGGCGAGCAAGGCATGTATCTCGCAACTTCTCACATAACCACTCAGAATTGCTCTCATAGTCCGGCAGGCCGTCACTAAGCTTGAGCTTCTTCTCCAACGAGCTCTTCTTGATGGAGTTTTTGGGCAAGGCAATGCCGCGCGCCGGGTACTCCTCCTTCAGTGCCTCATATCCCCATACACGATACATCATAGCCCGGCCGTTGATCAGCCGCTGTTGGCCACTCGGTTCTCGCTGCCTCGATTCTTTCGAAAATCCGATGTTTTCGGGCTGGTCACGGTCATCATCGCTCGTGACATCGTAAAGTACTGCCCGTCCTTTGTCAGTGTTTGGAACAGGATCGGACTCAGGACTGCCACCTCTAAACACGCACCTCTGAATCCAAAATGATCAACAGCCTCTTGGTTATTCTCTAGATGTAGACCGTGGGACTTGAAGTGCTCGATCACCCGGTCTTTCAGAAGGGGATGCCGCTCGAAGTCAGGATAGACTCAGTCTGGATGGGAGCAAATAACAACCCAGCTGTCGTCCCCTGCCTTCAGCCATGAGAAAACATGGGCCATGCTCGACACCAAATCGTACCGAATGGTTCTGCCAACTCGCTTCAAGCTGTCCGGCCGCGCACGCTTGCGGTGATGGAGACCTGGATTGCACTGTTGTTGTAAATCCTGCCAGGTGCGGAACAGCTCCTGATACCAAGCTTTACACTGAAGTTGTGCCCAGTGATGGCCCATTTGTCGCCTTCCGTATTTGCGCAGCATCCGCTTGATGCCCTTCGGAAACACCTCGTCGTGAAACTTGATGAAATGGGCTTCAGCTGGGTTGTCCTTAAATGAGTCTATGTGGAAGTGCCGTGTGACCAGGTTGTAGTCCCCTGCCTCTGCGTTGCCCAAGGACGGCGATGATGAGAGAACCATCTCTGGATAGTCGCATTTCACGACGAAGGGTGTTCTTCCCGGATTGTAACTGATCCACAATTTGTTCACGACAACCTCGACTAGTGTGACGGTGAGCAAGCTCGACTCGCTGATCTTGACGTCGACGGGCCTGTTGGAGGCGAGGTGCTCAGCAGCGTCCAACAGATGTCGCCGGGGTTCCGGGTATTCGTCTTCGTTCCATGGGTCCTGGCCGGGGAATTCTTCAAGGCCCCTCACTCCCAAGGCGTATCCTCACGGTATGTGGGAGGCGGCGGCGGCGTCTAGTGGTTGGGGCCGCGGGCGTTATACATGCGTCAATACTGACGGCCCCTGGGCGCTTGTCGAGCTCTGTCGACGTGTCGCCCCCGTAGACAACCCATCTTTCCTTCCCATAGCCGGTCCTGAAATGAAGTTCGAAGTTGCCCGGGGCGTTGACTGCCCCTCGATCCAGGAGCTGAGCCGTCAGCTTGTTAGCAATCTGAACTTGCCCCTCATCTCTGAGCTTCGAGGGCAGAGCGATGAGCCTCTCGAGCCAGTCTTGATATTGGGCGTCAAAGGTATTCCAGTGCTGAACCAGGGAACTACTACATCTCTTTCAAGACGAGGTGCATGGTTGAGTCGTCGGCAGACGCCATCTTCTAATCTTAAGAGAGACGACGGGATATACCGGTAGTGAGGAAAAGCCTGTCAGTTGCAGCAGGCGAGTGTTATCCTAAAGCTGGATATACTGATGGGCTGGAACATGTCCCCCAAAGCACAGAGCTTCCCTTGAAGCATTTTTTCCAGACCCTTCAGGCCCTTCAGCAGACCTTCTTGATTGTATTAGTACCATGCAAAGGTGTGGGATGAGATACCTGTTCTCCGATTCCTTTCTGGGATATGTGTTAGTCTTGACCACTTTCTTGGAACTGTCGTCGGTGAAAAGACCTTCTTGGTCTGGGACAGACAGGAGGACCGAGCATCATAGAGAACCCACTCGCCGCACCCGAAGCTAATCTAATATAAATAGGACCACAGGTCCAGCTGATTCATGACGGGGACAAGAGGATGTCGATGTCGACATTGCTAAATATTCAAGCATTTCTGGTTTGTTCTTGGAAAAGAGCACGCAAGGCTCTCGATGCCCTCAGGAACACGACGTAGTTTCGCAGGTGTGCAGTGCTACCCCAACCAGTTGGTGGTGTGTGTTATATGGTGTTGTTGGGGTATAGTGGCCCGACCGGCACATTCAGGACGAAACCCGGCCCTGATTCGTGAAAGCGTCTGCACTAAAGTCAAATCAGCGGGTGTTCTCATTGGGCTCTGTACTCACAGCCTTTGTGGCATACCAGACGACACAGGTGGAAGTTTGGGGTGATGACCAACGAAGAAGGCAGCATACACCAAGCGTTCAAAGTCGCCATCACCCCGCTGCTGACTATTTGCCACCTGTGGGCCAATTCGTTGGGAAACTGTCGGAGTGATGATTCTTCTTAAGATCGAGACAGATCGCATTGAATGTTGCCGGGTCAAGATACTCTCTGGTCGCACGGGTGAAGTCACAGAATTTATTTTGAGAGGATGCTAAGGCCCCTTGGGACAAAATTTTAGCTGTGACGTTGAGGGATAGCAAAGTGAGAAGACACGAGCAAGGGTGCGAAGTGGCAGAACAGCTGAGACTGCAGGACGCTGACTAATTTACTGCCACAGGGGATACTTACATAAGCACAGGCGCTGCCGTGGAAAATGCCGTCTTAAGTATCTACCTAGGTACCTACCTAAGTACCTAGGTAAACATCAAGTCGTTTAGGACAGTGCACAAGACGACGGTACTGGACGTCATTCGTCCTCTGCTGCGGCCCAAGAACCACATCTCTCCATCCTCAACGTCATTAAACATCATCATGAGCCAAGCCGACTTAATCGATGTGCGTCGTTTCGCATTCACCCCTACCCGCATCCACGTTGCCGCGCGTGTAATCGTTGTACAGGTCCACAAATACCTCTTCCACGAACGCAAGCTTGCCTCCTTCATGCCCTGGGCCCGCCAGCTCGAAGTCGCGCTCACGCGATTCTCGCCGTACCAGCAACCGCCGCACATCACACGGGCGCCGCGGCGTGTGTCGAGCCTTATGTTAGCCAACCACACGGGCATCAACACGCTCTTCGAGCGAATCGTGTCACAGCACGACGCCTCGCGTCAGCGCAGCGCCTTCATCGAGCAGTGCAAACACAAGGATCCCTTTTTCGACTGCGTGACGCCCTTCCACAAGGCCAAGGACTTCATCCTCGATTTGACTTGGGAGTTGGAGGAGGCCGGAGACGCGGATTTTCTCTCGCTGATGGCGGCATCAGGGGATGTTGCGCTGGAGGCTCGCGCGCATAATCTCACAGTGAGGGCGACAGATTGCTGATTGTGGATGTGATGATGGAACGATCACGATGACCGAGTGGGCTGCTCTGTTTGGTCTTGAAAACGGGAGGCGACGCAGCGGGACGACGGTTTCTCATGGAGAAGGAAGTTATAGTCTGTCTCAAATGGAGGAGTATCTTCAGCAGTCGCGCTGCCGTCACGCGTTCGGCCTGTGCTTTTGGAGAGTACGCTGATCTTGCTTTGCTGCTTTTGCGGGATGCCTGTAAGCTCATCCCCATGCCAGATCTCGGGGTCTGGAATCATCAGGTGCTATGACTGACTATCAGTATACGAGTGGTCAGTTAAGAGAAAGACCAAGCAACTCACGACATCCCACCGAATTCCAGCGTGTCCAAAGGGGTTGGCTTGATATCCTGGCGAAGTTGCTGCACCATGGAAACAAATTCTGGCGCGGGCCTAGGGTCTGGGTAGTACACAAAGAGTTGGCTCTTATACTCTTCGTGCAGAGCTACCCTAGCACCTGTCTTCTCGTGGAAGCGGTGGGCCTTGCGGAAGACCGTACGTCTGCCCTCACTGATCTTCCTGGCCTCCATGCACGGATTCGATGACGTCTGGGCCTGGCTTGGGCAGTCGGTAGTACCATGATGCTGGTGCTTGTGTCGAGGTCGCAGACGCGGTGGGTACATGAGACGCTGATGTAAAGCTCCTTGTTCAGAGATATCTCAGCCCGGGTCGTCCCAGATATAAGTGACCACTGTGCAGTCCCGTCGACCTCGGGACCTTAATTCCCTTAGGAATTTGGCGGCCAGGGGCTCTGACTGACAAGGACAACAAAGCGGCATGGCTGGTGTTGGCTTCACACGCTTCGCAAGTCACTCTCAGCCGTCAGCCAAGTCCGGGCCTGCCGCCACCCGTGCGACAAGTCGTCGACATGAACATCTGTACTAGTTTTGGTTTAATACATACAGACACACAGCGTTTATCACATTATGAGCAGGTGGACTGAGGCGACGGTGGCTGGTGTCTACTCTGCGTTTATAATATGTGTATTATTGCCTGTGCTTGGCAATCGTTCTGATGTGCACATGAGCTGAGAGCAACCACCGGCAGATGCCGCATGTCACTGGTTGGTCCCTCGAAATGGGCGGTTGTAAGTCAGCCAAAGTACATGCTCAAGGGCTTCGAAGAGATGGTTGCCGTCGATCATGGCAAAACTCTTGCGTCGTGAGGCTGAATGCGTTACCGTTCGTGTCAAAGCCCTCATCCGCCGTGAGGATAGAGGACAGATCCATGAGCAATGAAGCTATGTAGAATATGACTGCACGGACGAGGACGGACTCATAGGCCTTCTGCTACATCTCAGCGGGTGCGGGCCACCGTGTCGTGAAATAACCATCCTGCCCGGGCACAGGCGTGTTACGATCCTACAACTAGTGCCCGCTGGGGCCCGAGTCTGGATTGAGCGCATCCAATGCCTCCTGCAACGTGTTGATCTTTGCGTCCATATCTCGACCTCGCAATTCCTGCGCCTCGAGAGCCTCCGTGAACGCCCGCAGAGAGGCTCTTCCGTGGTCGGTGGCGTCCCGCGACTCGGATGCGGCTGTAAGCGAACGTAGCCTCGTGTCGAGGTCGTCCATTCTCTTTAGTTGCTCCACGAACCTGTCTGTGAGCGACTGGACCTTATCGAGCGCCTCGGCCTTGGCGTGGATCTTTTTGTCCGTGATCTGGTCTGTGTCCGCTAGGATCTGGGCACGGATAGCCTCCCACCAGGTCTCCATGGACGCAAGTATCTCCCCCCGAGAGGTCTGGACCGCCGCGTTGAACTCGGACCGGAGCTTCTCGTTAGTGCTTGCCATGCTCTGCTTCGTCTCCGCAAGGTGTTCCCTGATGGGCCTGGTCAGCCTGCAGGCCTTGAGATGGCGCGTGTCCGGGCTGCCGGCTCGCTTAGTCGAGAGGACGGTCGATACACCAAGGAAGGGGTTTCAGTCCGGGCCCCTACGGGACATCTCGCTTGGTCCTGCCACTGGTGCGGGCTTCTGGAAGAGAGCCCGGGGCGTCGGGGGTGCGGGGCTTGCCGGGCTTGCCGGGCTTGCCGGGCTTGCTGACTTGGTTGGACGGCAAGCCAGTCTGCTGGGAGAAATGAGGCGGCGCAGCCAGGTACGCGCCTCCGGGGGTGGCAATAAAGGGCCCACTCAGATCACCAAACAGCTTGCGGAACATCCCCCGCTTCTCTGCTGCCACCTCCTGCCTCTCTGCCTCTCAGCCACGGCCTCTGTGGCCCGCACCACGCCAGGGGTCTCGGAGGCCGACGTCAGGGGCCTGCCTGCCAACACCCCGTTGGTAGATGCGAGCCTGCCAGTCGGTAAGGATCTGGCCATCGCCCAGCTCTGCGACGGGTCCTGCACGGCTGGGCTGCCTGGAGAGGCTGGCCGGCGGCCCGGATGATGCCGCCGGTCCGGAGCGCGTCGAAATTGATGATCCGCCTGACCAGCTTGGAGAGGATGGGGTCCTTGTTCATCCCATCGAAACAGCTCATGTCATCAAAGGCCTTGAGATGTTCCTGTCTGCTCTGATCCCGGGCGAGGTGCAGGAGCTCGGCCTTCGCGTCCATTAGGGGCTTGTACGAGGGCACATTCTGGAGCCGCTGGATCCTGCCTAGTGACTCATCATCCAGCGACCGCGATGTGTTGTTAAGCATCATATAGATATCTGCCCACCCCGCGTAGTCCGACGTGGAAAGGCTGTGCAACCTCCTGATGCGCTGGAGGAACAGCGGCTGCAGGATGATTTGGTCGCCGTAGTGGCGTGCCCCGTCCATCTTCGCCTCCCAGAACTTGCACCATGTGGGAAAGAAGATATCCTCCGCGCTTAGGTGCTTATTCAGTTCCGGCAGCGTCAGGAGCTCGATAGTCCCGAGTGCTGGCCCGTCTGTTTCCACACTGGTCCTCCTGACCTGATCATGGCTGTCCGGGTCTGAGAACTCATTCGGTTCGATGGGTTTATCCGGGTGTGACAGTTCTTCAAGGCCGGCAGGTTTCCCCTGCAGCTGGAGGTTCAGAACGGCCGCTCGGGTGGGCAGGAAAGGCCGGATATCCTCGCGGGCCCGTATCAAATCCTTCCCGAGGACCAGTCTGTAGTCGAGCGCCAGGCGCGCCAACCCACTCGAGCCACTTATGTTCTGGATATGAGATGATGAGAAGGGCTATCATCCCCTCGGGTGAGTAGAGGAACGGCGCCTTCCTGGGCCCCTTCTCCTTATCAGCCTTTGCAGCCTTGGCTGCCGCCCGCCAGTTGGCCCCCTTCTTCATCCACGCCTCGAGGACCTCAAAATTCGCGTGTGCAGTCTGGGTTGCCTTGTGGCGGCTGACAGCCATTTCCTTCTTCTCACATGGCACGACGTTCAGTACATCTCGGCCGCTGATATGTGAGTACTCGCGGATGAAGCCGTGTGGCATGAATTCGTATAGGAAAACATAGGCCTTAGCGAGCATCTTGGTCTGGGTACGGTCATCCCGCTCAAAGAGGGCATGAGCAAAGGCTAGAAACCAATGGCGGTCCCTGTGGTCATCGATGAACGGCTTCACGCTCCCATCGGGCATGAGTAGCTCTGGCTGGCGGGGAGGGAGCCACTGGCAGTCAGCCTGCGACAAGAGACTCCACATCGGATCTGCCGACGTTCGCTTGATGTGCATGCTGGAGGCCGACTGCCCCCGTGATCTTGTTTCACTGGGGACGAATATCTGGAAAATAGATTAGGAAGTAAATCATACGGCGCACCGGGGTCGCTTGCACGAATTTGGTTCCTGATAGTGAGATCCAGGCGACGAATGTGGCCGGAGGTCGTGTGCAGGTCCAGGGGACAACCAGGTACTCTGGTCGTCCCGGTGTTAGTCGAGGAGATGTTGTTCCGGGGCCCACCTGGGCTGCCTGCAGGACGCTACTGCGCGATGGCCCCATAGTCCTGTCCGTTACAGGCATCGCGGCGCCTCCGCGCTGCAGGCCTGCCTGGTCTGCGCAGACAAGCGGCACGGGCCTGCCATCCCCGACGGATCTTCGACGTGCGGCATTCATTACACGTGTAGTTGGCTGCACCGAGGCTCCGGCCTAGCCGTGCGGCCACCTCATCGTCAGTATGGCCTTTCCGCTTGAGCTTCCGCAGCTGCCTCTTGTCCTCGGGGAGCCCCAGCCTCCTGTTGCTCCTGGCTGCGTCCGGGCCTTCATGCCCCGGCCGGGGCCCCTGTTCGACGATGGCTTTGGCTAACGAATGAACCCTAGCATAATTCTCCGCTGAGACCCCGAAGAGGGGAGCCGGGGGCTCGCCTGTACGGATGGTGCCGCGACCGTCGCGGCTGTCGAGGATCAGAGTCCCCACTGTCGTTGTCACTGTCTCCAGAGCCGTGGCTGCCAGCACCGGTTTCGTTGTCACCGTCTGTGTCCTCTGTGTCGTGCGTGCCTTGTATCGCCTGTTGACTTCTGCCTCTTGACCTGGGCCGTGTCCTCGGGCAAGACAGGACGCAGCGTGTGCCCGGTGCGTGAAATACGTGGTCCTCCTCGCAGAGGTGGACATCAGGGCATTGCTGGCACTCGTAGCGGACCCCGCGTATCTCTGCCTACTTAACAGATTGGGCAGATGGGTTGGCCGGCCGGGACGGCCCCGCTCGCCTGCGTGATCTGCCCCTCTTCATCGGCGTCGCTCCCATCAGAAACGTGCCTGACGCCCGCTGGCTGTTCCAGATAGTTGTGATCGTCTCGGTGGTCAGGGTAGATGGCGGGCTGTTTGACGATGCCTGCAGAACAGAGGTCGAACGGGCAATCTCGACAGGTGTATCTCTTCTGGGAGAGATCCCGCCCACACCAGGCACATAATGGCAAGACCTCGTCCGCGCCCTCGAGAAGGCCAGTGTCTTCCCGCGCCTGCGCCTGCGCCGTGGGCCGGCGGCTACTGCGTTTTGTGACGCCCCGATGTCTGCCGTTCGTCGTCTCTTTTTCTCCCTCTCCCATCGTCTCACCCCGGCCGACGACGCGCTGCTTCTTTCTCCTGCCCGTCGGGTTGCCCTGTCGCCTGCTCGGGGTCCGCGCAGCGCTGCCAGGACTGTCGTGGGGCCGCTGCTGGGGAGGTTTTGCCGTAGCGGGGCCGGACTCACTTGCTATGCTCCGCTTTGGGCCCGAGGGCGCCTGCTTGTCTCGCTTCTTCGCGACGTTGTGATTGTTGTTGGCGCCGTGACTGGCTACGGGCCGCGGCTCGGGAGGAAATTGGCTGATTTTGCTCGTATTGACGCCTGCCTCGCTGGCTGTGCCCAGGTAGAAACTCGAGGGCGGATCAAGGCTTGGGATGCTCAACCTGCCGTCGCCATGAGGTCCCTGATCCCCAAGTACCACCTCGACTGGCTGACCCGGCGGGATCGGGGCCGCGGCAGCGTCTTGTCCAGGCCCAGGAGACTTCTGTTGTTTTCGGAGTTCCCTGGCTTTCAGCAGGCTCTCAAGCCTCTAGGCCATCTCGGGTTGGCCCCACATCCGAGTCTGTGCAAACACCTTCGCCGCCGAGATGCTTAGTGCGAGGTGCAACGTTCGTCCGCTTGGGTGCGAAACACGCAACTTAAGAGTGCTGCCCGACTTTCTAGTCTATGGCGCCGTCAGAAGCGATTCTCGCTAGCCTCGTCTGTGCGGCTGTCATAAGGCTGTCACTGTTTGCTTAGCCGCAAGCTACAGACAATTGTGTTCGAAACCTACTGTTATCGGCATTGTGTTTTTTTTTCAACGCTAGGTGTTTAAGCGTTTATCACTGTATGAAGGGACTGATGCATACTGCTCAAGAGGCATATGTATACAGATTAAAAACGAGACCACTTAAGAGTGCTGTGCTGCACATTGCTCCCCGCTGGAGGTACACAAGTACCTTCTGTCGGGGTCACTCGGCGCGAAGCGGTGGTTTCACCACGGGCGCAATCATGGAGCGCTCCTCGTCATCAGGACCACTGAAGCTTGAACATGAAATACGGCATCGAGGCATGGACACGAGTGGCTGAGGCCCGTCTTGGGAGGTTGACCTCACTTGAGTACATGCCATGCAGCCTCATACATGTTGTCCAGACGAGAGCCAGGCGTATCCTGGCATCATGGCATCCATGGCCCCGGGACGAGCCCCCTTCTCAGTCCTCAGCACTGCATGAGGTGGTCAGGTGTCTGCGAAGGTTTGTGCCGCCGTAGGCTGGCTGGGGGTGCTTTTATATGCAGGTCTTCTGTAAAAGTATATCCATGGCCTGCATATCTCTATGCGCGGCCTGTTGACTGGCGAATTCGGGCAGGCGACCTCCTGGTGCCCAGCCCTGACGGGAGCGTTATAATTATCCCTCCCACTCACTTGCATGTTGGGCTCTCTTTCAATTGAACTTTTTTAAGTCGTGCTCCCCCTCTACAGTTATCTCGACCAGAATCGCCATGTCGCGCCCCCGAACCGCCAAGCCGGACTCGGACGAGGGCTCGAGCTACGAATATGTGACGGATGATGCATCCGAGGATGGGACAGCCATTGATGGCGATATGTCCTGCTTGACTGATGATGGTCTGTCCGGCGATCAGCTGTCTCTGGCGGATATGTCCTCGGATGTGGACACCGACGTCTGTCCAGACAGTCCCGGCATGAGCCCATCCGGCCAGGCCGTGGCTGGGCTTCACGCCGTTCCTGACCTCTGTGATGGCGACGCTCACCCTGCCTCCTTCTATCTCGAGAAGATGCGGAGGTTCCAGCTCGACCCGGAGCTTAGGAACAGGTACGAGAGGAAGAAGTACGCGCACAGGACTAACGAAGGGCTGGCTGGTATCAAATACTCATGGACCGGGTATGGAAGAGACAGCACGGATGGCATATGTCACCGCAGCTAAACAGAGACGATTTTGTGCCCACATTGGCCTGCCGTGGAAGGAGGCTATGAGGTCCCTTGATATCGCGCTCGTAGAGTTATACTTGGCCTTTAACCTGAATCAGAAGCGGTGTAGGAACGGCCGGCGGAAGAGAAGGACCAAAAACCCAACTCCCTACGAACGCACTGGGACAGCTTCCGTCATGCTATTCAAACGAGAGATGCTCAGCGGCATCGACCATCAGATCGAACAAGGGGACGTCAAAAACGTAAGCATGCCCACCTCCATCTGCCCTTGCCATCGCGTCGCTGGCTCTCGATCGCTGGGCATCACATCACCTGTCCAATCTTGTTTTCTCAGGCTCACCGCTGTGCAGCTTATCGACATCTTGATCGAGTACAAGCTGAGCAGCGAGAAGCGTGACAACCGACCTATGACCCTCAAAGATCTCAAAATGCAGATCAAAACAGCGTTGAGCACCATGAAAATAACCGTCAACCTTGGCGAGCAACGCATCCTTGCTGTCATATTCCTCCTTCTGCTTACCCCTGCTGGGTCCCGACCGGACTCGATCCTGAAGGTCCACTACAAGCATATCAAGATCGTTCTGCACCAGCCAGACAAGGGCCCACCAAAGCTTCTAATATACATGAAGCTGGAGTACACGAAGACACGCGACAGCGCGAAAGACTTGTGGTTATCCCGTCTGCCCCAAACTCATTCAGGTGCTCACACCCAGGTCCAGGAAAGTGTTCATCACCCCGGAGGGTCTCTATGTCCCCAGCCTCTTCCTCAGCCCCCATGTGTTCCGTCTCGCTATCCTGTTCCACCGCAGGGTCTTCCATTGCGAGGAACTAAATGATGATCCCAGCAAGATCACATGATTTCAGATCTCACCGAGACAGACGCAGCTCCCGATCTATCTCAAGGACGAATACGCAGACCACTATATCTTTCGCAGTTCTGTGCGGAAAGTGGACGGTCATATATTCTTTGAAGCTTGACATACAACACCATGCACTCACGGTTGAAGAAGATTGGCAGGATCCTGGGGCATGAGTCTACCGTCATCTCTTACACACTTCGTTACAAGGCCGGCAACGACATAAATGAGAACAGTAAGCGGCCCCTGTTTAAGTACCCATCTGTCACACTGACATGATATATCATGGACTACCGTGCCTTTATTTAGTGGTCTACTAAGCCCCACTGTTGAAGTAACTAACGTCTTGAGGTCTGAGTCTTCAGAGTGTGCCCTGGAGCGTATCCGTAAAGTACTGAGTGCTGTTCTCGCCGACATGACATATCATAAACAACATCAGTACCAACCTTCAGAATCTGATTATAACCCTAAAGCTAAGTGCTGGTTTATAAATTATTATTCCAAGGAGTGAGATCAGACTCACTGCTATAATGAATCTTCCATCCACTATCCCTAAGCTTATACCTTCCCTACCCACTTCCAAGTTTTATAAATACCTTAATAAATTATTAATATACCACCAATATATTTAAATTCTATTATTAATTATAAAAAAAAACCCAAGACTCTCATAATACCTTAATACTTAACGCTTTAACCTTATAAATATCTATTTTCAAAATATATATATCTAATTATATAATCCATTTATAGCTTTAAATAAAAATATAAGGCTAAACTAATTAATAATCCAGAGGAAGCTATAATATTTCTTATAAATAAATAGCTTTATTAAAAGGTTAGTAATTTAAATAAACTTAATAATAATAAGAAATAAGGTTATTTATATAAAAACATAGCGTTATATATAAATAGAAGAACCTAGGTAATTAAGTATATAAGAGATATTATTTTTAAAAACCCTAGAGTAGCAACTTATATATAATTTATACTACTTTTCTTTGTAAATATAGCCTTTAACCCTAGCCACTTTAACTAAAGTTTAACCAGCCCTTAACTTTTATAAACCCTTATTAAGCTTATATAAGAATTATATTTTTATAATATTAAAGAAGATTATTTAAACCTATTTTTAAATAGCTTAAAGGCAGGTTAATAAGGCATATAAATTTAATAATATATTTATAAAGCTTATTTATATAAATTTATAAAAAGTAATTAAGGCATTAAAATAGGTAAAATATAAATCTTAATTATATCCAATGGCTTAAATTAATAATATTATAACTAGCCTTTACTTTATTAATGGTAAGCTATATTATTAATAAACCTTATTTCAAAGGTAGCAAAGCCACTTATGCTAAGCAATAATTTAGATACTAAGCTGAATAAGGGGGTTTTCTAAAAAGCACTTAATCTTAATCTTAATAAATATAATAATAAGATCCTTCCTAAGAGCATAATATCTTATTTAATTTATATATATATACCTATTATTAAATATACTTATAAGAATTATAAGTTTAAAAATAATTATCTTAAGGGGGTTATTTAAAAGAACTATATATAAGATATAATCAATATATTTAATATTATTGCAATTATATAATAATTTACGATCCACTTAATATATATCCTATAAATTAATATTACTTAAGCTAAAATTATTAAAATTAATAATTAAGATTAAAAGGGTAAATATAAAGCTTAAGCCACTATTATTAATATTATCTTGCTAAAAATAAGGTATTAAGTTGCTTATAATAATAACATTTATAATAAATTTATACTATATTATAATACCTATTTATATATATAGCTATTATTAAAAGATAAAAGATAAGAGTAGTATATATATAAGGTGGTTCCAACTAATTTCATGCTATTATAATAACTTAGATTCCTCTGCTACTTAATGGATTTCATAAAGAATCTTAAGTATTACTTTAGCATTTATATTATTTACAAATTAATGGAAATAATAAGGTATAAAGCTCTTACTCTTAGGCAATAAGCTGCGGACCTTCTTTGATATTATATTAATCTTATATTAATTAATATTATAAATTTTTTCATATAGGCCTTAAATATTTAAAAAGCTAATATCTTCTTATAATAATATTAAGCTTCTTATATATATAAGTATTTAAAAGGTCTTAAGGTAATTAGCTATTTTTAAGGCTTTAGACTACTTAGTATATAGGGATATAATATAAGGCAGCTTTAATAAGCGGATTACGCTTAAAATATTATTATTAAAAATTATAATTAAATTAAATAATCAGTATACTTAATATTATTATAGCTATTTTTTAATATTTTATTATATTAATATAGGTATACCTTTAATATTTCACAGGATATTAATTATAATTATAATATTTATTATAAAAGGCTATAAAAAAGGTAATATAATTAATTTAATTACGGATTATATTATCTTTATTAAATTAACTTATAAAAATAAGATATAAATATATTTATAAGGATTTAATATAAATAATTTAAAGGGGAGAAAGAAGATAAGGTTAATATAATAATTAAATAAGTATAGAATTTAAGGGGTCTTTACTATTATTAACATTATATAGCTTAGGCTTAGGGGCAGGGGATCGCTTATTATTTAAATATTTAATAACTAATAATATTAAATATATTAAATTTGTTAAAAGTAAGTTAGTATTGCTCTTAGCTTATTAAATGTTAAAATAATTTAGAATAGATTTTCTTATATAATTAAAGCGATAATAAGAGTAAAAGTATAAAATTGCTAGCTTAAGCTTTTATTATATATTAAATTGTAGCTTAGGCTGTATATAATAGGATGGCTTAATTAGCTAGCTTATATTATTCCTTTAAATATATTAGGAATAAGTAGGTTTAGCTATGCCGGCTTATAAGAAATAATAATAAGTAGCTAGCTAGATAATATTAAAGTAAATAAAATGCTATATTAACTAGGATATTTTTATATAAATATAATTAAAGTTATACTTTTCCTAGGTATTTAAATAGGTTAATATACCTTGTTATAAGGGCTTAAGGGCAGCTTGTAGCTATTAAACTTATAAGTAAGGCTATATATTTCCTTACTTATTTAAATAAAATATAATTCTTTATTATTAGCAACTTTATTAACTTATATTATTAATTATAATAATACTTATTTCCTTATTTATTTATTATATTATCTTTAATAAATATAAAAATTTATATAATAAATAAAATTAAAAGATAACTTATAAAATTTTTATAATTTAAGTAAAGATTAATTATATAAAAGATAACCTTTATATAAAGATTAAGGGAATTAAAGATAACCTTTATATAAAAATTAAAGGAATTAAAGATAATCTTTATATAAAGATTAAGGGGACTAAAGATAAACTTTATATAAAGATTAAAAATATTAAAGATAAGCTTTATATAAAAATTAAGGAGATTAAAAATAAGCTTTATATAAAAATTAAGGAAATTAAGAGTAAGCTTTATATAAAGATATAAGTATTTAAGGTTAAGCTTTATATAAAAATATAAGTATTTAAAGTTAAATTTTATAAATTTAAGGTTTAAATAATATAGAATTTTATTTATCTTTATAATAATTTAATTAAAAACTTAATATTATTAATTTAGCTTATCTTTAAATAATATAAAGAGATATAAAAACCTTTTAATTTAAGGCTTTTTTTAAGAAATATAAGAGAATTTTATAATCTTTATAATCCTACTTTTTTAAAATTATAAGAAATATTTTTATATTTTATAAGATTTTATAATATTAAGATTATTTAAGTTAATAATTTAAATGAAGAAGATAATAAAAATAAAGATTTCCTTAATAATTTAAAGTAAATAATTAAGTAGCTTAAAATAATTTTTAATTTAAATAAATCTTAATTTATTAAGTTTTAATAAAAGGCTTAATATTTAATAATAAAGCTACTTATTTTAATTAAAAAATATAGCTATAAGGATAATAATAGCTAGTTATAATAAAGATAAAAAATAAATATTTAAGCAATAGGTTTTAATAATATAAGTCTTAAGCTAAAAAGTAAGCATATTTATCTCCTTTAGGGCTCCTGGATAATGCTTAATTCGTAGTGGCTTATAATAAATAATTTAAAGTAATAAAATAAATCCTAACCTTCTTTTAAATCGCGATTTAAACTATTAAAAGCTTAATTTATATCCTTACCTTATAGCGACAGCTTAATAAATAAATATTTAATGCTATTAATATTTAAAGCAAAGGTAAGAATAAATAATTAATTATATATCCATTACTAGGTCTAGAAAGTTTACCGTGATATAGCAAGGGCTTATAGCAGTGCTGCTATGTTAAATGAATATAGCTAGGCTGGCTAGGCTAAGCTTTAGTTAGGATAAGATAGGAAGTAGGCTTAAGCATAAGCTGGAATACATATTAATACGGTTAATAATTACATAGTAAGCTTTAATGTATTCTCTTCCCTTTCTCTCCTTTCTTTAATAAATTAAAATAAACAAGCATATATATATATTATTAAGCCAAATAAATTTATTTTTATAAAGCAACTTAAGATAAATTCTTATTATTATAATTACCTTTATTAAAATATTATATCCCTTTTACCTATCCTCCGCCTTTTAAATAAGAATTATAGGTTTTATATAAATATATTAGCTAAGGATATAATTATTAACTTTAAAGGTAATTCTTAATTAAACTTAAAATATACCCTTTTATAACTTTAATTTATCCTTTATTTTAAGGAAGGTGTTTATTCCTTAAGGCGTTATTGCTACTCCCCTTATTTTAATATATTAAAGAGGTTATTAAATAAGATATTAAAGCTAAGTAATTTTAAAATATTATTACCTTATAAGATGAAATTAGCTACGTTAAGCTTTAGATTTCTAGATATAAAGGCACTATTTCCATCTTAAAATAAATCATTATTCATTATTTAATCTTGTAATTTAAAAAGGGAGATGCTAGCAGCAGATGATATTATTATCTTTATATTACAATCATTATTAATCATAAATGCCTAGAGCCCTTAGCCTTAGCTCCGTGACCTGGATTTCATTACCTAACCAATATAGTCTTACTGCGATTCTCAGTGTAATTATTCTTATTATTGTTTCTTAAATCGCTTTAAAGGGTTATTATACCTTATATATACTATGATTATAATTTAGATTTTATCCTTTATTTATTTAATATAATCTTATATTAACCTAAGTAGTTTTATGCTCTTTTAATTAAAACTAACTTTAATAATTAATAAAGGATATATCTTTCTTTAGTAAAAGAAAGAGATATTAGGTACTTTAATTACGCCTTTATTTATAAGCAGCTTTATTTCAGCCTTAATATTAAGGCTAATTAGCTACTTAATTAATTAAAGAGTATTTTTATTATATTCCTTATTTTAAATTGCTTAATTTAAGCATTAATAAAGATAATCCTAAATAAAGCACTTAATACCGTTTTTTATAAAGTTATAAGGCTTACCCTTAGGCATTTATAAGGTAAGGATTTTAAATTAAGGATTAAAGTCATAATAATATTTATATTATATTATAATAAACTTAAATGCTTTAAGGTTATTGCATGAAATGTTTAGAAATAATACCTAAGTTGATTTAATATACTGTTTATAATAAGCATTTTAAATATATTAAAAAGCAAGAATGATAAATTCAGGTAGATATAGCTTAAAATATAGTTTTAAGTTAAGTAGTAATAATGCTAGCAGTATTATTATAAAATACAATTTTAATAATATTAATTGTAGTAAGGATAGTAATGTAACTATTAAAATTACACTATTTATAAAGAATAAGGTATTAAGAGATAATAAGTGCTATATTAAAATTTATTATATAAGCTTATAATTTACTAGCGCTATTATAATAAGAATAATTATTGCGATATAAAGTTAAAGTTGCCGGTGGAATGCAGCTATAAAAAAGACATAAGATAGGCTATACTAACAGGTATTATTAGTACTAAGGCTTTAAACTTATCCGCTAAAATAATTATTTAATTAGCTAAGTTAATGCTAAACTTCCTTTATTAAAGGGGGCTTTACCTTCCACCTATTCCTTTTCTATACCTAGCTTATCCATATTTTAAATAAAAATATTTTTTATCTTTATAAATATAAATAAGCATAGGTATATATATAAAATAAAAATATCTATACAAGGCATAATAACTCTTAATTTATATTTATTTAAGGCTGCTTAAGATATTAATATAAGTAATATAAATATACTTTTATTAGCATTAAAAAGTATTTATTCTTTATTTATTATATTATTATTAGCTTTATTATTATCTTCCTTATTTAAGGGCTTTATAATTAAGTAGATAGTTTATATTTATAAAGGGTAATATAATTAAATGTTTTAATAATAGTAAAAAAAATCAACCTTAAAAAGCCTTTTATAAAAGGATTATAAAGCATTAGTTTGCCCCCCCCCCCCTATCCAGGCCTATATCTTAAGATAATATATTAGTATTAAAAGCTTGTAAAATATAAGCGCTTGGAATTCTTATAAGCATCTTTTATAAGCTTATTTAATAAGTAAATTTAAGTCTTAATAGCGGCTCTCCCACGCATTAATATTTATATTACTACAAGGTATATCTTAATAACATCTAATAAGCCTTAGGTGCAATTTAAAGCCGCTCTTTTATTTATATAATATATTTCTTATATTTAAGGCCGCTAAGTTTAAACTTTAAATCTTAGCTTTATAATAATAATAAGAAGAATAAAGTAAAGAAGCAGTTTTATTTATTATATATAGGTTACTTTTATATAAACTCAAGCTAATATTAGATATATTATTATATATAAAGATATTAAATTATATATAATTAAAGGCTATAAGTTAAACTTATAAGTATTAAACCCTATTAATTCAAGGCAGTAATTAATAAGGATCAGGGATTATAAATACATATTATACCTTATTACTCCCATTACCATTTGAATAAAAGTTATATATCTTACTTTAAACTATCCAGACTTACACATAATTCTAATTAACACAATCCATAAAATACCCTTACCTTTATAAAATATATCTTATATTAAATAATAAAGAAAATAAAAATTTAAAGAAATTATAAAAATAAAAAGTATTAAGGCATAAAGAGTAGAAAGTTAAGATATTCATAATGCATTCTTAAATTTAAATATTTACTACATTAAATTAAATTAAAAATATATAAGATATTGCAAAATTCCTAATTGCTATTACTAAGAGTCTATAAAAGGGTTATATAAGCATTACTTACTCTCTATACTTACTTTTATATCCACCTTATATAATAACTTATTAACCTTATTTTCATTATTACTATTAATAAAAAAAGATAAGGTAATAAAAGGTATTATAATAAATAACTAAAAGCCTTTATATTTATTTTAATAAATATTATTATAATCTTAATAATTAAATAAAGATAACTTAAATTAATAATCTTATATATAATTTTATAAATCGCACTTTAAATTAATAAAGCATTATATAATAAAATATTTATATATTTTAATAAATTAAATAAAGAATAAAGTTAATAAAATTTTAATTAAAAATATTAATAAATTATAATAAAGCTAATAATTATTAAAAAGCTATATATAATTAATAATAAAATAACTAAATAAGCATAATTTAAATATTAAGTAATAATAAGTAAACTTATTTAAATATTAAGCTTAATTTTAATATTTAAACTTATAATTAAAGCATAGAAACTAATTATTAATTATAAGCTAATATTTAATACTATTATTAACTATAATTAAAATATTTAACTTTTAATTTAATATAAAATAAAGTTATAATACTTCCTTATTTATATAATTACTATAATATAAATAATATTTAAAGAAAAATAAAATTATTAAAACATTAATGATAATTTTAAAAAAGGAATTAACAATTAATAGCCTTATAATTCCAAGCTTAATGATCCTTAATATTACTTTAATATCTTTTTAATTATAAATATAATTCCATTTTAAATCCTTATTATAAATAAATAATAAATACCAGGAAATATAATTATAAGAATAAGATATATAATATAGCCTTGAAATATATTAATAGCGTAAGTATTATTTCTATGGCACTTTCTTATTAAATAAAAGATATTAATACTATAAATACCTTATAATATACTTCTACTTATATTATATTATAAATAGCTTAACCACCTATTTATACCTTAGCTATTACTTTAATTAAATTAACTATAAGAATTAAAATATAAAGGGGGTGATATAAGGAAAGATAATAAATAAAGGTAAAAAAGGGAGTGCGGATAAGTAAAGGCTTAATTAATATATAGCTTTAAGAAGTATAGCAAAGCTAGTTATTAAGTCCTTAATATATATTAAGTCTTTTATAATAAGGCTTAAACTATATTAATATTAATATTATAAATAAAGCTTAATTAAATTTTAATTTAAATATTAAAATTATATTAATATTAACCTTTACTTTAGCTATATTAAGGCATACCTTAAAATATATATATTAAAAAGGATTTATATAAATATTATTTAATAAATTAATATAGCTATAATTAATAATAAGGCTATTTTAAATAATAATAGTAAAAGATATAATAAAGCTTTTATAACTTTTAATAGCTTAAGGACTAAAGATAAGGCCTTAGCGCTTTAAAATAATAATATAAATAATAATCTTAATTATAACCTTAATAAAGATAGCTATAAAGTTAAAGCGCTAAATTTAAATAAGCTTAATTTAAATAAATTAAATCTAGATAAGTTAAACTTAAATAAATTAAACTTAAATAAATTAATTATAAATAAGCTAATTATAAATAAATTTAACTTAAAAAATTATAATAAAAAGTTATTTATAATTTTAATTAAAAAGGTTTTAAAGGCTATAGCTAAGGCACTTAAAGAAGCAGTTAGGGTTATAATAAATATAATAAAGTTTATCTAAAAGCATACATTTAATATAACAACAAGGCTATTAAAGTTAAAAAACTACCTAGGCCTTTTAATAAATAATTAATAAAAAGCTACTAATAAGGCTTACCTTAGCTATATACCTTATATATAGCTTTTATAAGATTAAAAGCAACTTATAAGCTTAAAAAAAAAGGGATTAATTAATAAAAAGATTAATAAAAAGCTAAAATAAACGCCTAGCGCTATTATTTAATAATAAAGGAAATAATATTTCTTATAAATATAAAATACTTACTTATTATAAAAAATTAATATATAGCAGCTTTAGCTATAATTTAATAAACTTTAATTTACCTTAAAACAATATATAACTAAAAATATTAAAATAAATATTAAGATAATTACCTCCTAATAATACTTAGTAATGTTTTATATTTTAACTTGCCTTATTAATTTAACTTATTAAGCTAATATAATAGATTTTCCTTTATTAAATACCCCCTTATAATATAAGTTATCTTTAAATACTAAATAATTATTAAATCCGCTTTAACTATTAAAGCTTAAGTTATTTATAATATTTATATCTTAATCCAATTTTATGCCTACGGTTTATAATTAAAGCCGGAATATTTCATTTTCTTTAATAAGGCCAGCAAGGTTTTTTTTTATAACCGCAATATTCTCTCTTAAGTTTATTTAAATTTTTATAAGTTATAAGTTAAATATATTATTCTCTTATTAAATATAAACTAGATTTACATATACCTATATATATATTATTAATAGATTTTAGTAAAGGGTTTAATATTAGCTTAATTATACTTATATTTTTACTTTTACTTCTTTAATTTATAATTAAAAGTTTATAGCTTAAGTGGTTATTTAAGTTATAATGAAAGTAATATATTTAGCCTTTATATCAGCTAGCTTTTTTTATTATAACCTTCATGCTTTCTTTTACTTAGCTTATACATTTACCTTAACTTTCTTAATATATTTATATTATTAATAAGTTTGAAATTCTGCTAACTTAGCCTTAGTTTTCTTAGCTTTTATTTCTTTATTAAGTAAGATATTAAACTTAATCTTTTTATCTTAAAGGATATTAAGTTATTAGTTAGTTTAGCGGAGTTTATCTTTTAAATAAAATAACTAAGAATTAATTATTTCCTTATAATATTCCAACTTAATAATAATCTTAGCTACCTTCCCCTTATAATATCTTAACTTAGTAATAATCTTAGTTACCTTCCTTTTTAATGCTATATTTTTAATAATAAGCTACGTTATATAAAACTTAATTTAAAAGTTATTATATAATATTAATTAATGCTTTATCTATATATTTATAAAAGTAATACAATATTATATATTAAAGTTAGAAATTTCCTTTTAATATTTATCCTTTATTACTTTAAGGGCTCCTTAATATTTTATTAGTTAATTTATAAAAATAGTAGTATATTAATACTTAAGCTTTAAGATAGCGGCCTTATATTTTTATTATAAGTTAATTATATAATTTTCTTAAGTTTCTTAAAGATAAGTAATGAATACCTTAGCTTACCCTGTGTCTTATATATCCCCCTTTATTTTTATTAATAAAGGATTTACTATTATTTTATTTAATCTTATGTTAATAATCTTAATGCGCTTTATACTTAATAATACTTTATATATAAGGTTTAAGTTCTAGTACTTAAAACCCTTATATAAGAATTTTATAGCTAGCTATTAAGTATTATTTAAGTAATTAGCGCTATTAAGTTATATAATTTTAACTTTTATTGTTTACCGCTATATTTAAAATTCCTATTAAAAGAGGAACTAGTTAGCTTAAAGCAATTTATGCATCTTTTATATATATTAAAATCGCTCTTATTATATAAAATTAAATTATTTTATAAATATAAATTTTATTTCTTTAATAAAGGTATTAAAAAGGGGCTGTGTGATTAATTAAAAAAATAGCTTATGCTTAGTCTTATAAATATTCTAAGACTAAGCATATTTAATGCATCCTATTAAATGCTTTAATATCCATTATTAATTAAGTTTGCCTTGTTATTTATAATAATTATAGGTTATAACCTTAATTATATTATTAAATATAGTACTAAGGTTTAATATATAAGTTTATAATAAAGTTTTTTATATTTAAGAAACTATAAATGCTAATTCAGCCTTAGTAATAAAGATTAAGGCTTTAAGTATAGAATAAGGCATTAAACTTATACTGCTATGCTTAGCAGTTGCTAGCAACTTAAAATAAGGCATTATAGCGGCTAATATAAGTTTTAAAGCAATAGCATATTAAAAATAAAGGTAATAAATAATAATAAAGTAAATACTTTATAGGAGGCATCATTATTATTTAATATACAAGGGAGATAATATTAATAAGAAGCCTTGCAGCAGGTTAATAACTTTATATAGGGTATATGTATATTTATAGCATTTAAGCTTATACTTAAATACTTTATATACATTATTTTAAAAACCTTATTTAATTATTAAATAATTATATATAACGGCTAGATACTTAAGCATAGGGTAGGGATAATAAATATAGCAAGCTTTATAAAGTTTATAAATAATTAAAAATAATATAATTACTTATAGCTCATTAAATCATCTTTAATCTAAGCTTAATAATAAAATTATAGGTATTATAAAGGCTTTATTAAATAAAGTATATTAATATAATTAATATTAATAAATAAATAATAAAATATATTATTATCTTAGCTTATATAAGCAATTATTAATTTATATATAAAGCCGCAATATATTATATGTTAAAAAAAAACCTTATAAAATTAATTTACATAAGGGAAAAGGTAATTGCACCTTTTAATATTAAGTTAAAAGTATAAATATTTAAATCTCTTATTTTATATCCTATATTAATGCATTTATATAGGTCTTTAAGCTTAGATTTAAGTATATATTATTTCAAAGTATCTTTAGCTATATAATGAGTAAATAATAGCCTTAAGCTTTATTATATTTTATTTAAACTCTTAAGGAAATATTTATAGTTTTTAAGTACCCCTTAAACTTACTTATATAAATTCCCTTTTATAATTATTATACTTATAAATAGCGGGGTTTATATAAGCTATAATGCCTTTAAAGAGGATTTAACTATTAATTTTAAGATAATAATAATATATAATACTAGCATTATGCGTGCAAAAACGCTGGTGGAGCTACTAGGTTATTAGTTATTGCCTTAATTTTTCTTATAAATAATATTAATAATAATATTAAGGGTAAATAAGTTCCTTTTCATAGTTACCTTAAGACAAATTAATTTAAATAAAATGGAGTCTACTATATACATATACCTAGAAATATTTTGGGATATAATTATTAAATATATATATAATGTTAATAAAGCTAAGAAGCTCCTTAAGTATATTATTATAACTTATTTAAACTTTTTAAAGAAAAAGTAATACTTTAAAGATTTTTTAAAATATATTATTTATATTTAGAAATAGGTAAAAGAAGTTATAAATAGGATTATTAATAAGTCCTTATAATATTACTAGGTTAATAAAGGCTAAGGAGCATTAATTTATATATTGGAATTATTTAAAGACCTTGCTTATTATATAAATTAAAGCATATAATATAAATTCCTTTAATACACTAAAATAAATAGTTATAATATCTTTATAGCGAATTAAAGGAGCAGCAACCTTAACTTATAAGTGTAAAATATTTATTATAATAAAAATAAGAAGCTTATTAAAGTATAATTAAGCTTTAGCTATAGCTAATTAATAGGTAAGCTATATTAACCACATCTAGCCTTAAGACCATCTTAATTAATAGATTTAGGTATAAAGAACGGCAGTAATATTTTAAATAATAAGGCGTGGGAGTTTATTAAAGACTATTTAAGGGAAGATAAAATAAAGAAGCTTCCGCCTAGCAAGCTCACGGCTTATATATAAAACTAAAAGCGAAAAAAATAAACTATTAACTATAAGGCCTATATTTATAACTGTTAATAAATTATGCTTTATAGTAAAAGGGCTAGCTTATTTATTATAGTTAATGCTAAGGAGATAATACCTTTCTTCCGCTAGGCTTTTAATGCTAGCCTTATTATATTAAAGTAAAAACTTAACTACTTAATTAAGCTTAATTAAGAGTTTAATATCCTATTCTTAAGTAGCAGCTTTAGTAATCCTAGCCTTTATATTATTATAAAGGCACTTATTATTATAAAGAAATTAAAGGCTTTAGTAAAAAGCATTATTTAAATTAAATATATATTTCTAGTTAATAAGGAATAGTTTATATAATAAGTTCCTTTTCTTAAGGTTATAAGGTCTTGTTCCTTAATTAAATATTCATATTATATAATTTATTTATTATTTCTATAAAGGCTGCTCTTTTTATATTAAATATCCTGCCTTTAATTATAATGCTAGGAAGCTTAGCCATTAGATTATATATAATTTTACTTAATATAAAGGAAGATAACGACTTAAGCGATTAATATAATTAGATTAAAGATAATAAAGCTAACATTTTATTTTTAAAGGACTCTTAAATAACTTTTATAAGTAATAATGATTTTTAAAATTATTTAAGTAAATAAGTAAGGTTTAAGCTTATTTATAATCTTAATTATTAACTTATATATAAGTAATAAATATAGTTTAAATACCTTTTAATATAAATTAATAAACTTTAAAACGTCTTAAATAGCCCTTTTATAATATATAAGCTAAGGTAAAGTGTAAAGCTTTAAGACTTACCATTTAACTAAATAATATTTTCCATCTAAGGTTTATATATATTATACCTTTTTATAACTACTAGGAATATAAGCTTAAGGTCCAAACTAATCCCTTTAATACTTATTTGCTTTAAGCTAAATAAAGAAGGTTAAAAATGAAAATCAAGGGAAGATAAAAGATAGTCTTTAGTCTTAAAAATAAGTTTAAAAAATAAACTTTTAATAATAAAAAAGCATTATTAGCTTTTAATTTAATATATAAAATATAAATTCGCCTTAAAGGGTAATGCTTATATTTATATAATATATTAAAAAAAAAATAGTTATAAGATAGCTTATTATTATAACTACTAAATGAAAAAATTAAAATATAAGTAAGGATATTAATAAAAGATTATGAAAATTAATATATAGGTTTAAGACATTAAATATATAATTAAGGCAGATAATTTATATTATTTAATAAGAATATAAAATTCTATTAATATACTTACCTGCTTTATCCTAATAAGCTTAAGATGGGTTACCCCTCCTTATAAGTTATATATAAAGAATCAATAAGGTGACAAATAACTTAGCTAATAAAGTATATAAAGAAACTACTTAAATCATATTAACCACTTAATTAAACCCGTTATATACTTATTACCTGTAGCTAAACCTCTAACCTACTTTACCTACCTTAAATAATATTATCAGGACCTTAAGGGCAAGGTAAGCCCCTTACCTAGCTTATTTTTTAACTAGATATAAGTATAAGGCTTTAGGTAAGGATAGTGATTTAAGGCTTTAAGGCGGCGTTTAAGGGCTGGCCTTAAGGGGTGTAAAGGTTAATTATATGAAGTTTAATATAATATATTTAAATGAGATAAGAATATTAAAGTTTAATAGCATAATGCACTTATATTTAATAGTGGTTACTATAATGCTAACTATATCTTTAAGGCTGCTAATAATAAATAGCTGCCTTATAAATAATTATAAGGCTTTTACCTTCTTTAATATAATATTTAAGTATTTAGGTATATTAATTTCCGGCCTAGGATATTATATTTTTTATTATTAATATTAATTATTTATTATAAGAAGCTAATATTAAGGCGGATTAATTAGAATCTTATAAGGCTTTAAAAAATCTTTAATAAATAATAAGTTATAAATAAAATAGTAATTACTCTTATAATAATTAATTATAAAGTAAACCTTATACTTATTCTTAATATAAAGCTTATAAACCTTTTTAAATAAAGTTACTTCTTATTAATATTAATAATAATAGAGGTTTTATATATATTTTTACAGCTTATTATTATCCTTACTCCCTTTATTATTCTTAAATACATCTTAAATAATATTATTTTAGCTTAAAAAGTAAGTGCTAAGTATTAAGGTTAATAAGCGTAGGCTAGATATTTATATTAAGTAAGCTTAAGTTAAGTAAGCTTAAGGGCTAAGAAAGGAGGCTTAATCCTTAAAATCACTAAGGAAGAGTATATTAAGTTATTAATATAATATTAATGCAGGGTAGCTTCTTTATATAACTTAATTTTATTAAAAGAAGCTTAGGTTAATAATAAGTAAGGAGGGTATTTTAAAAGGCAGTAGTATAATATAAAAAAGTATATATAAAGGCTTAAGAGAATATAAAGAAGGATTTAAGAGGAAGAGTGTAATTTAAATAGCAGTGAACAGGATTAAGAGCATAATAAAATATCTCCTATATACTTTAACTATTACTCTTTATACACTTATATCATCTTATTTAACCTTATCTTCTAAGCTATAAGCAGCAACCTAATAGGCTAATTATATTCATCCAGCTTAAATAATATAATACTAGCAGCAGCAATATATAAATAACACTAGCCTTTACTTATATATTTAAATAACATTTATATAAAGAGTAAATAAATATATTTAATAATAAGGAATCTTTAATTTAAAAGTAGCTAGCTATGAAATAACCTAATATCCTTATCTAGTTATAAACTTTATATTTCTTACGATAAATAAACAGCCGCCTTACTTCACTTAGCAAAACTTATTATATATAATTATTTTAATAAGCAAGACTTTAAGGCTAAAGTAAAGAAAGATTATAATATTTTATTAAACTATTTTAATATAATTACTTATAAGGATAATTTAAAGAATTTTAAATTTCTTAAGTATTATTTATCTTTTTATATTTAAAGCTAAGAAGTATATTAATATATGCCTTTAACATTCATTAATATAAGAAGTTTATATTTAAATTAAGCTATTTACAAAATTTATTAAAGACAATTAAGACTTATATTACTTTTTTTTATAACAAGCCTTTTATAATATAATTACTTTATTAACTTTTTAAAAGCTACTTATTACTTTTCTTCCTTAGCCTTCTTACCTTTATCCCTTTTAATATTTCCTTCTTATTTATTTTTTAAAGCAGCTCCTTATTACTTAAGGCTATCTTAACTAAGATTTAAGCTTATAATAATAATCATTCTCAGCTAAGGTGGTCCTTTAAGGTAATAAGGTTTATAAGCATAAATTATATATATATAAATAAGCTTAAGCAAGTACGCTCCCTTAGTTAAGACTCTTTAATAGGAATATATATTTAACTTTTCTAAGCTATATATATATATAAAATATTAATTCTTAATAAATATAAATTACGCCTTATACCTTTACCTTAAGCTTAAATTTAATTATATAGCTATTAATTAGCTATATAAGCTATTTATATAATAAGGGGCTTAATAAATATATTTATTACTTAATAGGCTTAAATATATTAATTAATTAATTTATTTAATAAATTAATAAATTAGCGGCTATAATAAGATAAAGTTAAAATAATAGGCGGGAAGGATATATAAAGGGGGTTATATAAGAAAAGGTGTAAAGGGTTAGGGTTTTTCGTTAAACTTATGTTATTTAAATAGCCGCGGCGTTATTTTAACATTATTTAATTAATAAATAACCAGCTTATAAGCTTATATAAATATATATAGCTTATTTACACATTAATAATAAACTTACATTAAGTATAATATTAATAAATAAATGAGTTATGTTAATGCTATTAAGTAAAAAGCTAGCCCTTTTAGCCTGCTAATAATTTATATATAAGTAAGATTAAATATATAAATAAAATAACTATTAAAAATATATCTTATTTTAAAAAAGCTATATAGTCTCCTTAATCCCCTTTAAGCTAATTTAATTATTTTAAAAAGATAAAAAGCCTTTTATATTTAATAATATAAATAAATAATATATATAATTACTTTTAATATTTAAAATAATAGCAGCGTTTAATAAATAGCTATTATTATAATAATCTTAAAGTATTATAATAAGCTATATCTTGCATAATAGCGATATTTAAATATATAATTATCATAATTAGTTTATATTATTTATTTAAACGTTAAAGAAGATAGATTTTATATAAAGTATATTATTTATTAAAATATATATCTTTTTTTATAATTATATATTTAAAGGCTTTATTAGCCGCTTTTCTTATATATTTAAATAAGAGGTTATAAATTATTTGTTTTATTATTTAAGTATAATATATATATATTATAGTATAAATTTATAAAGTTAATAAAAACTGCCTTAAATAACTTGAAATTATAAATGGGAATATATAAGTTATAGCAGGCTGTATTAATATATATAAAAAAGGAGGAAGTAGATTTAAATAAGATATTAAAAAAAAAGTATTAAGGCGTTAAGGTAACCGCGCTACCCTTACTAGCTGCGCTTATAGCCATCCTTATTATTAAATACCTTAATTTAAATATAATATATTAAAATTAAATTAGGCGTTTAAGGATTAATTAGATATATATATAATTATAAAAGGCGCTAGATATGCCCTTAAGCTTTTAAAAAAGGCTTAATAAAAGTAATATTAATATAATTTTTAAGACGGATTTTAAAGAATAAAGGGCTAAGATTAAGATAGTAGCTAATTATAACTGCCTCTTTAGCTAAGATTTCTTTATATATAAGAAGAACATCCACCCCTCCTTACTTCTTACTTAAGCAGGCTAGCTAGCACCTTTATATAAAGCTTCTTAAAACTTAAAGGATAACTTAAACGGCTAAGATAAGGCATTTAATAACAGCCTTATTGCAATTAATAATAACCTTACCTTAATAAATAATAGCCCTACTTTTATAAATAATAACCCTGCCTTAATTAATAATAACCCTATCCTTATAAATAATAACCTTATCCTTTTAAATAATAACTCTTTTATAATAAGCAATAAGATAGCTAATAATATAAATAATAATAAGAAATACCTCTTAATTATATTAAACATAATCTTCTGCCTTAAAATGCACTTATATATAATAAAAGCTTTAAAGCTTAAAATCTTAAAGGAATAGCTTATTACTTAGCTTATAAGTAATTATAATAATAATCTTTCTTTAAAGATCCTATTAATATAAATTAAATTCTAAAAGGGGCGGATTAAAGGGGTTTAAAACTTTAATAATTAAATAATAATGCGCTTCCTTTTTATATATAGCTTAAGGCGGCTATATAATATAAAGATAATATCCTTATTAATAGAATTATATATATTAATAAATATAGCATTTTAAGATATATTAAAAATATAAGATATAAAAAAAGCTAGGTTTATACTTTAAAAAATATTATTATTTTATAATTATAATAATTATAGCAGATAAGTAATTAATTTAATTAAGGCTAAAGGCCTTAACATAGCAATATAAGATGCTATTAAAAGGATATTTAAATAATAAAACCTCTTCCTTTGTAACTTCTCTTAAAGGGAGCCCTTCTTTCAATTCTAGCTAAAAGTCTTTACCTTTAAGATCCTATAAATACTTAATATCATTTAAAGCTATAAAGAGCTTATTATAATTAACTATTAAATTAAATTTTAAAAGATTAAAAAGGAGGCTATTATTTATTAATAAGCTAAACTAATACTTATAAAGCATTAAATTTAAGCGCTGCTCTTTTTTAATATAAATAAAAAAATCCTTATAAACTAACAAGACCAGCTTTTTTAATAAAAAATAGTTAGCCTGCTACACTTTAGCCCTATACTAATTAACTATAACACACTATACCTAGATAAGGTATAATCTTAATATATAAACTTTTATAAGCTATTTAATAAAGTGAAATAGCTAAATATTATAATAAGCTCCGCCCCCCTTAATAGCCTTATTATACTCGCTTTAATTCATCTTAATATATATATCTTAAGTTTAAATATATTAATATCTTTATTATATAATAAATTATAAAGCTATTTTAATTAAAATATCGTAATTATTATAGCAATAAATATAATATAAAAAGTAATATACTTTATAAAGAAATTTATTATATTTATAATAAAAGTTCTGGTCTTGCCTTGCCGAGTAAATATAAGGCGGACCCGCAATTACTAACTGTAGCTAGCTTCCCGTAAGGGTTATACTGCAGCTATATACTAAGTTTATAGCAAGTAAATACCTAAATAGCTAGGTATACTTTAACCCCTTAAAAGTTTTTTAGCTTTAATAATATATATAAATTAAAGGAAAAATAATAGCTTTATAAATAAAAAATAAAGATAAAAAAGTTATTTTTAATTATTTTATATCTTAAGCCACTACTAGTTAATTACTTTAAATATATAATGCATTTATATTATAACTTACTTATTACTAAGCTTATTTTCTTTTAATTCTTACAGCTATTGTTTATTATAAGCCGTTTATTTAAAGCCCTTACTCCTTTTTTCCTTAGCATTAACATTAATGTTAAAGTTAAGTAATATATTTATATAATTATAAGGGTTAAGGTAATTATGCGTATAAAAGCCAGCCTAGCGATGCTTTTTAATATTTATAGTTTAGCGCGATATATATAGTGATTTTTAGTATAATAAACACTAATATAATAGCAATTATTACTAATAAGGTAGCTATTCTTTATTATACAGGAACTCTTATATAGCTATTATTATTACCATTGTTATAATGCTGATTATTTCCTAGATATCCTATGTAAAAAATGTAATTATATTAAATAGGCTGGGTTTTTTTCTTTATTAAACTTTTAATAAGCCGGGGACATTATTATTACTATCTAACAAGCTAAGGAAATTATTATTACTATTTAATAAGCTAAGAACATTATTATTATTATTTAATAAGCTAAGGATATTATTATTACTATCCTTATCTTTAATTTTAATATTAGTACTTATGCTGCTATTATTTATATTATAATAACCTGCTTTATCCTTACTGCTATATTAATTATTTAGCCTATATATTTACTTTAATTAATATTTAAAAGGGTGGAATGTATAACAAAGCTAACATAAGGTAATTATACAATCTTAATACTTATATTACATAATTAAAAGTTATTACTAATAAATAAAACAAATTAATAAGCATAGGATTATACTATAATTTGCTACTATCTAGTTATTAAGCATTACTATTAAGTTAGGTGGTATTAAGGTATTATTTAATAAAAGTAAATGCGATATTAATAGTTTATAATTAGTATTGCTTTTTTATAATACCTTGTATATAAAGTTATACTAAAGGTAAAGTTTACAACGTTAATATTTTATATATAATATTATATTATCCTTATAATTAAGGCATTCCTATATATTTAAAAATAACTTTTAATAAATACTATATAAAGTTAATTAGCTTAAGTATTTTATTTTAACGACAGCTAGTATTATATTTATTATTATAATAATTATTAACTTAAATATATAGCCTTTGTAAAGGATTAATATATTACGAACATAGCTTAAATAAATCACTATTAAATAATCTAAGCATAGTAGCTCTTGCTAGCCCTTAAGGTCTTAGCTGCAAAGTTTATATTTCTTTACTTACCCAGGGGTTTTATAAGCCTTAGGAGCTGCTACGTTGCTATATACTAGGCAGCGTTTAAGTCTTATTTTTTATTAGCTTTTATCTTTATAATATAAGCTTTTTAAAATAATAAATAAACAGCTTTTTTTCTTATAAGCTAAGGGTATCTTATTATAACAATATAATATTATTATAAATTTAGCCTAAGTATTCTCTTAAGTATTTCTTTAGGTTTTCTCTTAAGTCCTCTCCTAAGTCCTCTTTTAGGTCCTCTTTTAAGTCCTCTCTTAGGCTTATATTTGCATTATTATTTCTGCCGGCAGCAACTAAATAACTTTAAAGATTATTAAGCTCTTATACTTATATAATTAAAACCCGCAGCTATTTAAAGATTCTTAAGTATTATTTTTTACATAGCGAATATATTAATAAGTGCACTATAAGGTTAGCTAATAATACGCCTTACTAATAATTTTATTAGCTAATTTACTTCTCTTAATTATTATATTATTACTTATAAAAGATTAAATAGCCTTATAAATAGGAGTAAATATTAAGGGTAAATTTAACTAATATTTTTTAAAAGGTGCTTATAATTTAAGCTTAAAGGTACCTTTATTAAAATTAATATTATTAGTTTTATTATTAATTAAGCTAATAAGTAAGCTAGGTTTTTTATAATTTAAGTCCTTAGTAAATTAAGCGCTAAATAGCGTTATAATTAAAGGGCTTACTTTGTTTTCTTTTATATATTATCTTACGCTTTTTTTTATATTTAAAATACTCTTTAAAGCTTAACTAATTATATAACTAATAATTAATAAATATACTTAATGCCTTATAATATATATATAACATTAAGGCTATTATTAATATTAAATAAAGATTTATAATAAGGCATACGCCTTTTTATAACCAGCGTACATTAACACAGCGCTAATATATATATAAACTAATTTTATATACGCTATTATATAAGTATAATAAGTTTAATAAGGGTGATAAGGATAGCTGCAAATAAGTTATACATAATCCTACTAATATTAAAAATTACTTATTAAATTTAAATATATATAGGCGTAAATATAATTACCGGCAACCCGTCTTAAACTATTAATATACAGCCTTAATACATATAATATACCACTTTCCTACTAAAATTATATAAGTTAATTATATTTACTTATACCCCTTTAGCCTTTAAAAAGGTTTAAGTAAAGATTAAGCTACTTTAAAGCTTTAACTATATTTTTATTATTATATTACTATAAACTAAAATAATAATTATATATTACCTTATAAGCAAATAATACTAAAGCTAAATAAGTCCTTTTAAATAAATATAATTAAAAATAACAAAAATAATTAATTTATAGCTTTAACAACAGTAGTCTTTAAGCAGGACTTCTTTTAAAGCAAGTACTTAATTAAAGCATATTTATTACTTTATAATTACTTACCTTATAATCTTATGAATACCTATACTTATATTTAAAGGAGTAATATTATAAACATCCTTTTTAGCTATATTATTAAATAAGCAGTATCTTAACATAAGTATAATAAGAATATAACCGCTGCTTTTAATAAGCTAAAGAAGTAAATAAGCTTTAATAGCAACTAGGCTAAGGCTTTAAAGCATACCTTACTAATAAACTTAAGCCTAAGACTACTAAGGCGGAAAGGTAACATTAAGGCGCCTAAGCTTTACTTACCCACCCAGCTTCTTACCATCCTAATTATTATATACCCTAATAGCATTAATAAGTTTATAAGTTACATTAATAATCTAAAGATTAAGTAAATATATAAGCTATATACTATACTTAATATCTAACAGGGGTTTTAAAAGAAAATTAATACAACCAACTTATATACTTACTTTATACTTAAGAAAAGCTATTTATCATAGGTTTTACTAATTATTAATTATAACTAGCTTTTTAAATCAAGCTTTATACCTACTTATAAAGATATATAGCCTTATTAACTAACTATATTACATTTTATAAAGCCCCTAAATAAACCTAAATACAATAATCTTATGAAAAATAGCGACAAGGCGCTATACTTATATAAATACCTTAAGCTATTTATAAGCAAGGGCCCTTAAAAGCTAGAGGCTTAGCTTATTAACTAGCTTACTGCTAAATTAAAGGATATTGCCTTTTAAATAAATCACTAAGCGGGACTTATAAACTAAATTAAAAACTTTAAAAAATAAATTATTATTTAATTATTATTTTTATAAAATTTATATAAGCTTTAAAGCCTTACTAAGGCTAAACTAATGGATTAATTATATATATTACTTAACATTAAAGATAGCTTACTATAAAAAGAAATTTAAAATACCTTTAAGGCCAGCTAAGTTGCAAAATACTCTTTATATATAGCTTAAGCAGCTTTTAAAGCATAAATCTCCTTCCTTACCAATAATAACTAAGCATATAAAAGGCTTTTTAAAAAGTAAACTAACTTTTTTTATAAGATTTTCATACAGCTTTTATTACTCAGCCTTATATAATAAATAATTAATTTTAACTAGCTTTATACTTAGCTTCTCCTATAGGATTTCCGTAGTATTAATATTAAAGATAGCAACTTAACTAACCTCCTTATAACCAAGAACGCTCTTAAGCTCTACCTCACTAAGTAATAACAGCGGTACTTCCTACTCCTTAGCGTTAATATAAACTAAGTTCTAACTAACTAACAGCGCTGCCTTTACCACAGGAAGCTTAAGCCTAATAATATACACTTTATTAAGCTATTTAATATTACCCTTATTATTATAACCCTACAAAGGCTTAATTATATAAGCTAAGAATAGGCATTAATAATTATTAAACTCTTTAATAACTTAAAGCAGCTTAAGCAAGTGCCTTACTAAGCACGACATATATAGCACACTTTACAAATATTACAGGCATTATAAAAGTTATTAATACTACTGCAAAGTAATATACGTTAAGAGTCCCTAAAGGGCTTATCCCTTACACTACTTTTAAATATTAATATAATATTACATTAGCCCTTATAAACTTAATTAATATTAAAAAAGCTAATAATAACCCCTTATTTATTAATATAAAGAAGGAAGGGATTTAGCTTAAAATTATACTTAAGGATAAAATAAGCCTTAATAACTCTAATAATCCTTATAAAGCAAGGCGCTAATAGCTCTCCTAAGATTAAAAGGCTAATAAAGCTAACATAAAATAACCTAAAAAGCAATATATAAACTATTAAAAATAAGTATAATAAGAAAGTATTTAAGTATATAAAAGGTATAAAGGGTAATATAAAATAGCTTAAAGCAAAAGTTATAAAACTTTAAAATAACACTAAGGCGCAAAACTAAGCTGTAATGGAAGCCTAAGCTTAAATAATTAAAGAATATTATATTATTTTTAAAGATTTAAAAGATATAAATATTATAACTTAGTAAATACTTAATAAAATCACTAAGGTTAAAAAGGTGCTTAAAATATATATAAATTATCTTTTTATTAAAGCTAATAAGGGCATAAATTATATTTATAATATACTTTAAAACTTAAAAAAGCAGGTTATTAAAGAGCTTATACTTAAAAAAAATAATTATATAATAAAAGCCTGCTTAATATTTAAAGGGTATATATAATAATAATATAAATAATAACACCTTACTTATAAAGTTTTATAAGTTAATATTTTAAAGATATTAATAAGCTTATATATACTATGTAATATTATATTAATTAGCTTAAGATGTTAAATAAAAATGCTAGCTTAAATGTAAAGATTATAGTTAATATAGTAAATAATTTCCTTAATCTTCTTAAAGTATACATTAATATTATACTATAATAAATAGTTATAGCAAGGTTTAAGGTGTTATTTTACTTTAAAATAATAATTAAATAAGCTAATCTTTAAATTAAGAAAGAAGCAGCAACTATATTAAATAAATTAAAAAATATAAGCTGCCTTATAATTTAAAAATATATATTTAAGCTTTATAATAAATCTTAATTAAGTCCTCTTATATATAAATGCCCATTTAATAACACATTAAAAACTTTAATGCTTATATTATACTTATTATAAGGCTTTATATAAAATTACTTAATAGTATTATAAGATATACTATGTACTTATTTATATAATAAGGGCTAAACGAAGAGTAAATATGCAAGCTTTAAGTGGCTATATATTTAAAAATATTAAGGGTATTTATTATTCAAGTTAAGCTAAATATTATAGATTTAACTATATGTGTTTCTTAAAATTGCCGTCTTACTATATGATATAATAACTTTTTAAAAGGTGCTATTATAAAAAAAGCATTATGGGCGCGTTTAAGTAATAATTATAAGGGGAATTAAATAAGCTGCATATATAAAGTGAAGTTTAAGGCCTTAGAAAGTATGGATAAGGGTGGGTTAAGCTGCCTCTTTATACCTTGCTAGCAGTGCTTCTCTGGCTAATAATATTTTTAATAATTAAAGTCTTTTAAAAAGGCTTATTATATAGCTAAGAAGCCTTCCTTAAGAAGCTTTTTTAAAAAGAAGGTTTTTTATATAGCTAAAAAGCCTTCTTAAAAAAGATAATTATATAGCTAAGAAGACTTCTTAGCATTAACCCTTAGCTGCTTATAAGAGGGCTTTTTATTTTATTAAAAAGCTTTTTTAGCGCTTATATTTTATTAAGAAAGCCTTTTAATATAGCTAGGAAGTCTTTTTAATACTTATAATCTTAATTTAAAAAAGTTTTTTTATATAAGTAAGAAGTCTTCTTAATACTTATATTTTTAACTAGAGGAAGTCTCTTTATATAATAAGAAGGCTTCTTAATATATATAAAAAGGGTTTTTTATTATTAGTTAATTATATCTTAAAGCTCTTCCCTAAGTCTTTTAATAAAGCAGCAAGATTATAAACAGCTTCTTAGTACTAAGCTATATAATATTTATATATATATAATGCTAATTAATTTTACTTCTTTATTTACTTTATTATATAATAACTAGCTTATTTTAGGCTTAATATTATAATAACTTTAATATAATGCGAAAAGCTAAAAGAGTTATAAATATTGCTTAAATATAAGTCCTGCTAAGCTTATAAATAATAAATAATATCTATTTACTTATATTTACGTCTTAAACCACTCTTGCTATAATTATTACTAAAGGCGTTTATAGTTATAAGCTTTATTATTACTATATAATATGCTGTTTAAAAAGGTAAGCTAAGCCTAGCTATTTAAATAAAATGCTTAAGACTTAATAGCTTTTAATATTTAAACTATTATATTAATATAAATATTATATTATTATAGTTATAATATTAATAAATTATATGTTATTTAAGCTTATAAGCGAGCTAAATGTATTTACTATTAATAATCAGTCCTTATTAATATAGCTATAGCAAAAAGATTAAAAATGCCTTATAAGGAAGGCATTTAGCTTAAGACTAATGTTTATTATAAATAGCTCCTAGTAATATTAATCTAAAAAGCTTAGGTTATATATCCCTTTATTATACTTGCTTTCTCCTATTTATTTTAACTAAGAGTATTATTTAATTATAAGGCGTAAATATAATAAGCTTTTATTAAAAGAAAGGGTATAAAAGCTATATAATAATAAGTTTTATTAATATACTTGCATTATAATAAATAAAGCTTATAACTTTAAAATTTTATTCCCCGCTGTTTAAATCTATATACTTATTAAATATATAAGAAAGTATTATATATATACCTTGTTTAATAACTTAAAGCGCCTTTCTTTAATTAAAAAGATTATAAATACTATTCGCTCCTTATCTCCCTCTTATATATTAAGCCCCCTAGCTAACTTAAGCAGAGACATATATCTTTAGGCCTAAAGATCTTCACACCCGCTAGCTATAGGCCTCTCTCTAAACACCGTTAAGCTGTTTTAATAAAGAGTATATTTTAAAAAGGCGTGCTGCTGCTTGCTAAAGATAAGTTATTTAATAAAAAGAGTAAGGCGGGTAATAAGAGTATATGTAAGAGTTAAGTTCTTTATAATGACTTACTTTCTTTACTGCTCCCCCCTACTCCTATTATATTTTAATATAACGTAAAACTATCTCCCCTTATTATTATAAAAGCCCCTTAAGCTAGCTTAAATTAATTAATTAATAAGGCTGCAACTTTCCTGTTTTTATAAATGTTAATTAAGCCTATAGGCCCTTTCACCTTATTACTAACTCTTAAAAGCTTAAGTAATTAATATAATAAGCATTAGTTTATACCTTATATTATAGCTTACAATACCTATATTTTAAAGGCAAATACTTATAGCTATAATAGCCATAGCAGCCTTTAAAGAGGATAAGATATATTATTTAGTTAAGGAAGCTATTAAATAATGCTACAAGTTGTTATATTAATTTAATAAATATCTTTATTTATATATATTCTTATATCTTGCTTTATATCTTTTATTAAAACTAATATTATTAGCTATTTTATAATAATAAAGGGAAGGTATAATTAAATTAATTAAATAGTTTATATATAAAGAAAATATAAAAAATGTTTTAATTACTTATTATACCTTTAATAAACTTAAACTGCCTTAATAAACCTTATTAACCTTATAGACCTTATTAACCTTATTAACCTTATAGTATTTCTCTTAGCACTGTTGTTTTTAGGAAAATTAAATTTAATAATATCTTTATGCTTATATATAATGTTTTCTTAGCAACTCTTATGGAAAGGGTAGTCTTTATATTGCTTATAAGCTAAATATTAATTGCTAACCTCTTCCTTATATGCTATATATGGTTGCTTTAAGGTAAGCTTATTAATAACCAGTAGTTTTAAGCTTAAATATGTCTTAATTAATAGCTGCTATATTTTATTAGGCGCTGCCTGCCTTTAGTTCCTATTATTATTATACCCATAGCAATTAAGCATTAATTAAATAAGCTTTCTTTAGAAGTAGTTAAATAAATTAAGGCTATCTAGGTTTATAAGGGTCTTAAAGTTATTTTTATTAAAAGAAAAAGTAAAAGGGCTTGCTATTTATAAAAGGTCTTTAAAAGTAATAACTTAACTAAGGTTATATGCTAAATCTAAGCCCTTAGACTCTTAGCTTATAGGTTTAATATTAATAATGCTATTAAAGGAATTATAATTAAAAGCTAAGGAGTAAAAAAGCATTAACCTTATCTTAAAACTACTGCTAGCTATATTAATAATAGCAAATCTATACTCCTTATAATTTTTTATAAAAAATTAATATGCTTAGTTATTTTTTAATAAAAGCTAGCGTACTTACTATATTAAAAATAACTTATATATTTATCTTATTATTTTATATAGCTCTTAAGTCGACTTTAAGGCTCTTTTCTTATATCTAAACCCTAATAACAAAGCTTATAAGCAACTTAATTAAACTTAATATTTATATTAAGGATAAGGCAGTGCTTATAATACTAGCTAAAAACCTAAACTGCAATTTTAGCTTACTAAAAGGGATACTAAAGGGATTTCATATAATAAGAATTACTAAAAGTCTAGGTTAAAGTTAACTAAGCAGCTATACTTAATATTAATACCCTTACACTAATTATCTTTTATTACCTTTTTTATAATTTTAATTACCTTTATCTAAATGCTGCTACTATAAAAGCTACCCCTATTAAAAATTATTATTAAATCTTTCTTTAGCTTAATTAAAAAACTAACCTGCCTTTTTAATATACAAAGCTTTTTATTAAATACTTACATAAAAGCATTATATAAATCCTTAGCTATTAGCTTTATATAAACTTACAGCTTATTACCTTAAAGCCTAAGTCCTTTTCTTAAATAAATAAAATTATATTTTTATTTTTTATTCTTAAAGTTTTATATAATAAAAGCCACTTAATCTTTTATAATATTTATAAATAATTCCCTTAACTAAAATATAATTAGCTTTTAAATTATCTTATTTAAAAGATAGCTCCTACTTATTATGCCTTTACTCTTATTAATATTACTTTTAAAATTAAAAGGTAAATAATAATATATTAAATGCTTAAATTAAATTATTTAACTATATATTCTAAGCTATTTATAATTTAGCATTAAAATATAAAAATATACTTTAAAAATTCTAAAACTAACTTATTAATACTAAATATAAAAATGCTTATTTATATAATAAGTAAGCTTTAGCTTAAGATTAAATACATATATAAAGGTATTATTACTTACATTAATTTAAAGCATATTTAAGCTATATTACTCTTATAGCTTATTAAAATAAGCTAAAAGGGCCTAGCAATCCACTAAGCATAAAGCATCTTTATAATTTTTAAAAATATATAATATTATAATTTATACTTTACTAGCTATCTTTATTAATATACTAAGCCAGCTAAATTATATTAATTAAAGATAATATAACCTTAGCTTCTTATAATTATTATTTTTTTTATAAGAATTAAAAAAATTTAAGTATATTAAAATAATTATAATTATTTTAAGACCTTTAATATTAGCCTAAATATAAGCTAATATTATAAGTAACTTAAAATATTATTATAATATTTCTACTTTTTGCTTATATATTACCTTATTATTTCTTACTTATTTAAAGAACTACTTTGCCTAAAGCAAGTTATTTAAGCTAATAATACTAATAAAATAATCTAAAATAACTTTTATTAAGACATATCTATTTATTTCTAGCGCTTATTTACTTATAATAAATTCTAAGTTACTATTCTTAAAGGCAGCATAAGCAATAAATTTATAACTAACATTTATAACGCTAATAACCTTATTTCTTTTAAAGTAATTAAAGCTACTACTAAGGTTTACCCAAAGGACTATAATATAACTATACTTATTAACTTAAGTTAATACTTATTTAAATATAAAACAGCTAATATTAATACTAAGAGAGCTAATTTAATAATTAATTTAAATATTACTCTTGCTTTAAAAAAAATAAGATTAATTATAAGGTCTTCTTAGCAGCTATAGCTTAATTAAAAAGAAAAAATATAGCATAAAATTTATAAGACTACTAGATATATAAGATGCGTTATAGCTCCTCTATGCATAGATAAGTTACATTTAATGCTAAGGTTATTCTTATTTATATTAAATAATTAAGCTTAATTTAAATATTAATTATATAATAACATTACTCTCCTTAAATATAAATTAATTAAAGATGCTCCTTAAGCGCTTAATAAAAGATAATAAAGAATATTAAACTTTGGTAATAATAGATATAGTAACTAGGAGATTCTCTAGCTTAACGTGCATTAATAAGTCCCTATTTTTATTTAAGCTCTTAATAAGTCTTAAATATAATCCCTATATAGTCTTATAAGACTTAATAATAATATAATAATAAGGCGGTCTTTAATTATACACTAATTTACATAAATAGTTTCGCTTTATCATATTAAGTTTTCTTTAATAATAAGCATATAAGACTATATACGCTAACCTGTATTTATTAGCTATTAATAAAGACTAGCTTTTTACACCTTAAGCTATATTAAATATATTAAGAAGCTTATTATATAACTATTTTAAAGCTAAGCTTTTTATTAATATAATAAAATATAATATAAAAAATATAAGAATTTTAATAAAACGCTATATTATATAAATTATCCTTAAATAATAGTTAGTACCTTAATACTTACCCTAATAAATAAATATTAAAAGGCTATTTAATAATAAATATATTAACTTATAAAATGATAATATTATTATATTATTCTTTAAGTTAAATGCATTATAAAGCCTAAAGATATTTTTTACTAATAAATTATAATACAAAGTTATTAAAGATAATTTTCTTAAGAAATATTATAATATATTAATAAAGGGAGCAGCTAGGTAACGCCTAAAGCTAGCGCTATTATTATAAGTAGTTTACTATCTATATATTAATAAATCATTACCTTTTTAATAATATATTATAAAACCTTAGCTTAAGGATATATTTAATTATATATATACTACCTTTTTATTTATCTTTATTTATTATTATTATCTTATTAATTTATTAGCAATTAAATAATAAGTACTTAAAGTAGTTTATATTTTAAAACTAGTTTATATGAAAGTTAAGGTATATTAAAGCGCCTAATAATATTAACAAAGCTCTTAACCTTATTTAAATTATTATTATTACCCTTTATATTTAAGCATATAATAGCTTTAGCACCTCTATTAATATACTTATAATAATATTTATAAACTTAACGCTTTTAAAACTAAGGTATTAAAAACTTATAATTAAAAGCACAAACAGCTAGCGTAAGCCTAAGCGCTTTTTTTTTACTTAATATAGACTTAAATGTCCTTTTAAACAGCTAAATACTAATTAAAGCGCTAATATAAGTTAAATAAGCTAGCTAAAATAGTAATTATCATTAAGTTAAATATAATTATTTAAAGGTTATTTTAATTTATTTAAAATTATATAAATAGCTATTTAAAGAATCTATTAATACTTAGATTTAATTAATATTAATGAATTTTTCGCCTTATTAAAAAGAAAACTAAGCTTATTACTTAATATACCCTGCTTATTAAGCTATCTTCCTACTAAGCTAGCGTTTTTAATATATATAAAAAAAGACTTAATAATAAAAGCTTTTATTTCCGCCTTAGCTGCTGCTTTAAGAGTATAATAAGCTGCTTAAGGGGCTTTTTAGCTAAAAATGCTAATTAAAAAGGACGTTAATACTGTAATATCCTAACTAATATAATTTAGGCTTACTTACATATATTATTTTAACTTATAGCTTACTAATCTTATTGCTTAAAATTATTATAAGACTTATATAACCTAGATCTTAAATTTAAAAGATTTATAACACCTTAAGGATTTATTAAAACTAATATTAATTTATTTAATTAATATACTTTAATTATTAAAGTACTGCATATAGAACTAGTTAAGGATTATAATTATTTTTAATATAAAAATAATAGCTTTAATTAAGGCTTTAATAATAATATAATATTAAATAATAATAATTTTATACTAAGCATTATTAATTAAAGGGAGATAAATAAATATATAATATAAGGAAAAGATTAGCATTTTAAATATAAAAGTAACTCTTTATATTTAAGCTTTACTTATAATAAAGTAGTAAGAGAGGGGAGAGTAAAACTGCTATTAATGTTACTTATTTTATAAGTAACTACAGGATTATTATTAGCTTTAATATATAAGTAAATAGTATTTTTATTTATGTTTATTAAGGCGCTAGCTTAATGTATATCTAAGAGCAAAACCTTGCTAAAGCTGCTTCTTTTACTTAATTATTTATATTAAGATTACTTATTTAATAAGAGTAATAATTAAAGCAGCAAATAATAAGATATTATGCTGTTTATTATTATAAAGGTTATTACTTTGCTAAGCTCAAAGTTATGACAGTATTTTTGTATATTGTATTTTGTATTTTAAAATATATAAAAATACTATATTTTTATATATTGTATATTTAGATTTTTTTTGTATTTTGTATTTTGTATTTTATATACAAGGCCTTTGTATTTTGTATATTGTATATTATGTATTTTGTATATTTTGTATATTGTATTTTGTATTTTATATATAAAATATATAAAATCTTTATTAAATATAAAAGAAATTAAATAATATAGTACTTTTTATATATAAAATATAATAAATTAAATATAATTAAATCTTATTAAATAAAGTTAAAGGTTAGCTATATAATAATATATCCCTTATACTTTTTATAAATTATTTTAAAAAACTAAAAATATTAATATATATTTAAAAAAGTTAACCCAACTGGGGGTCGAACCCAGGTCTGCTGAGCCGCCATACCCCAAAGGGCATGGCGGCCCTATAATATATATATATATTAGCCGCTTTACCATTAAGCTACTGGGCCTTTATTTTCTTAAAATATCTTAATAAAAAAGGCTTATAAAGTAATATTAAATATTATAATTTAATAATTAAATACCTTAATTAAGGTTATAATTATATATATTTATATATATTATTTTACTTCTTATTTATTTATTTATTTTATAATATTTTAAATAATATATAAAAAATATTAAATTATTAAAAAGTTAATAAATAAATAAAATTTATATTTAATATTTTTAAAAGTATTATTTTTTTAAAAACTATTATTTAATAATTTTTATTTTTTAATAACTTAATAACTTAATAACTTAATAACTTAATAACAATAACTTAATAACTTAATAACTTAATAACTTAATAACTTAATAACTTAATAACTTAATAATTTAATAACTTAATAACTTAATAACTTAATAACTTAATAACTTAATAACTTAATAACTTAATAACTTAATAACTTAATAACTTAATAACTTAATAACTTAATAAATAAATAAATAAATAAATAAATAACTAACTAACTAATTAACTAAATAATTAAATAACTAAATAACTAAATACAAGAAGAGCTACAATTATTACGACGACCCTTATTAACATGCTGCCGATACATACGAATTTACCGCTGAGAAATATAAACTTTCTCACAATCCAAGCATAAAAATCAAGTTGGATATCCCTTAAAATCGCCAAAATACTATTAAATAAATTAATTATATTAATATATAAATTATTAAGGTTAAGGGAAAAATACTTACATTATACCATATAGCATAGCCATAAGTATAATTAACGGAATCAATAAATTCTCAATAAGGGTAATTTAAAAGAAACTGCCTCCAAGCTAAATTAAAGGGAATTTCTTTCCAGATCTCCTTTTCCCAATTCTCATAAAATCTAGCAGTAATCTAGTAATTTATTAATATTTAAAAGTATTTTTATAAAGCTAGAATACTTACTGCTTTTTGTCGTTAAATAGGAGTAAGCTCATCAAGATGTATTTAATATAATTGCTTCTCTAAATCGCTAATAGGGTCCTTTTTTTTCAAAGTTAATATTATTAAATATAACTAAATTTAAAAATTATAATAATATACTTACGTCAAGAATAAGGGTAGTATTCGTAGAATTAAACCCTAAGAAAGCTAGGCCGTTAAAAGCGGGTGGCTCGAGGTTAAGGATATCATTAAATTCGGGAAGAATATTATGGGTCTATAAAAAAAATATAGTTAAATAAAGAAAAAGAAGGGCTTTCGATTAATATATAACTTACCCAAAAGTGGGGGTGTTCAGGGTTATATGCAGGGCTTAACCCTTTGGGGCTTGAAAAAGAAGGTGAAGGAGGAAGAGGGGGTAAATTAAGTAGCTAAGAAATATTAATAAATAATTTTTTAAAATTCAAAACTAAATCTTACCTCAATCTCCATCATCAAAAGAGTATTCTTCCCATCCTTATAAATAGGATCGGCTAAGGGGATAAGCTAGAAATTTATTAATAGGAAAAAGGAATAAAAGTAAAATTAAAAAAACTTACAAGGTTATCCGGTTGAATCAAAGGGTTATAAGGGTTATATAGGGTATTTTCACGCCCTTCAACCTCATAATACCCCTAAATAATATTAAAAAAAATGTTTTTAAAAAAAAGAAAGAAAGAAAAAAGGAAAAAAAAAAGAGAAAAAAAAAAAAGGAAAATATATATGAAATATAGTGGGTTGCTTGGGTTATATGGCATATTAGCTGTACTAGGGGTAATATTTGGGTCTTAAAAAAGCTATTAATAAAGAAAAAAAAAATAGAAAAAAAAAACTAACCATAGGTAAGTTATTGATTAAAGAATCGATGAAAGAAAAAAAGGCAAGCTTAAGAAGCTTGGCTTGAGCTTTAAGAGTAATATAGGAAGACATGATGATAATAGGATGAAAGAGGGGTATTTTTAATATAAGAAGAGTAAATATCTAGCCAGTAGATAATAGATAAGGATAGGTATAAGTAGATAAAGAGAAGAAAAAAAGAAAAGACTTAAGTGGGAAAAACCAACGTATTTATCTTTCTTAGTTTTTTACATAATTAGCTATTAGAAATAAAAAAAGCTAAATTTAAAACTAACTAGTGTTTAAAAGGAAGACTTTAAAACGTTTGAAAATAAGGTTGGTTTTAAATTTAAAACGTTTTAAATTTAAAACGTTTGAGAATAAGGTTAGTTTTAAATCTAAAACGTTTTAAATTTAAAACGTTTAAAAATAAGGTTAGTTTTAAATTTAAAACGTTTTAGATTTAAAATGTTTTAAATTTAAAACGTTTTAAATTTAAAACGTTTAAGAATAAGGTTAGTTTTAAATTTAAAACGTTTTAGATTTGAAACGTTTTAAATTTAAAACGTTTTAAATTTAAAACGTTTAAGAATAAGGTTAGTTTTGAATTTAAAACGTTTTAAATTTAAAACGTTTAAGAATAAGGTTAGTTTTAAATTTAAAACGTTTTAGATTTTAAGACGTTTTATTTACTTAATAGCTAAGGAAATAAAGAGGAGATAAGTAAGGAGATAAGGAAATAGATAAGGAAATAAATAAGGAAATAAATAAGGAAATAAATAAAGAGATAAGGAAATAAATAAGGAAATAAATAAGGATATAAATAAGGAGATAAGGAAATAAATAAGGATATAAATAAGGAGATAGATAAGGAGATAGTTAAATAAATAAGGAAATAAATAAGGAAATAGATAAGGAAATAGATAAGGAAATAGATAAGGAGATAAGGAAATAAATAAGGAAATAAATAAGGAAATAGATAAGGAAATAGATAAGGAAATAGATAAGGAGATAAGGAAATAAATAAGGATATAAATAAGGAGATAGATAAGGAGATAGTTAAATAAATAAGGAAATAAATAAGGAAATAAATAAGGAAATAAATAAGGAAATAGATAAGGAAATAAATAAGGAAATAAATAAGGAGATAGTTAAATAAATAAGGAAATAAATAAGGAAATAAATAAGAAAATTTATATTATAACTAAATAAATAAGTTATTATTATATTTATTATATTATAAAATTAAATTATAATAATTTATGTTTAAACTTATATATTAACATTAAAATACTTTAATATTAAATAAACATTAAAGTATTAAATTTCACATATTTAATATTAAAAACGTTTTATTTTTATTATTATTTATTAAATATTAATAATTATTTTAAACTACTTTATAAGCTAAAACTATTTATTTAATTAATATCACTATTTTCCCCTATACTTAAATCAGTTTCTAATATTTCTAAATCTGATTCTGCTTTTAAATCTAAATATTTTTTAATTCTTAATGGTTTATTTTCCTTTTTAGTACTATATTTTAAAATTAATAATTCTTTTCGTGTATTATGTTGTAAATTAGTACGCCTCTTATTAATAATATTTGTTCCACTATTAAAATTCCCTTCAATTGCAGCAGAAGTAGCTGGAATATTTAAATATTTTAAAGCTAATATAGATAAATAAGGATATAAAGTTTTATTAATACCCCACCATTTTAAAATATCAATCTAGCTAAATATTAATATTTATATTTTTAAAATTTTAAATAAAAAAGAAATATATTATATACTTACTTCAAAAGGTTGAATATGTTCTTTAAAATATTTATTTATTTCTTGTTCTAAATCATCTTCTTTTTCTATATTTTCTGTTGTATTATTAGGAAAAAGAGAGCTTAAAATATGTTTTTCTTTTATTTGTTTTTCTTTTCTTTTTTTAGGGGAAGAATTTGAAGTATTTAAATCAATATAAATATTAGTTTGTTGCTTAGAATTAGCAAATATTTCAGGTAATTCTACTTCTTTTCCTTTTCTTTTATTTTCTTTTTTTATATTATAAAGACTATTAATAATATTAGTAAATAATAAATAATAAAATAAAGATTATTAAATTAATAAACATACTCTTGTAATTCTTGTAATAATAAATCCTTTATAAAATGTATTAAGGATCGATTTAAGTTTAACATTTTTTGTAAATTTAAACTATTATTTCTAGGGTCTAATAACATTGCAAAAATATAAGGTTTATATTTTTTAATATCATTTTAATCCCAAATAAAATTTAATGGAAAATAAGTATTTAATTTATTTAAACCAGCTGTTATAGCTTGAATAAAAGACGGTGCATATAAGTATAATAAAACCTATAAATATATATTAATATTAAGTCTTTTAATAAAAAAGAAAAATTTTATTTAATAAAATAAAATACTTACACCTTCTTCTTTGCCTTTATTTTCTTCATCTATATATAATTGTTTTAAATTTAATAATACCTTATATATTTATTTAGTTAGAGGTAAAACTAAATTTAATATAGGATATTTCCTTCCTTATAAAATAATAGTTGGTTTATAAAAAGAGCTTAAAATATCTCTTAAATCTTCTAATTGTTTCCATTCTTTTTCTTTTATTATTAATTCTTTTAAAATTCCATGATTAAAATCTTTAACTAGTTGATTAATAGGTTCTTTAAAATCTAAAGCTATATCTATCATTTTATATAAAGAATTCCAACGAGTATCAACATCTATTTAAAATTAGTTAAATAATTAATAAATTAAAGTTTAATAAGAATATATATTAAAAATACCTAATGGAATTAATATTTTATTTTCATTAAAAGGTAATTTATTATCTGATTTATATTCTTCAAGAATTTCTACCCATCGTTTTTTAATTTGTCGATTTCTTTTAATAACAATAGCTACACGTCTTATTTTATTAAGTAATCCTAGAAATAATTAGTAAAAATACTTATAAATATTAATAATAAATAATAATTAAATACCTAATAATTTATTAAATATTTTATCTTTTTCTTGTTTAGAAAGTGTTTCCCATTCGTCTGAATTCTTTGTAAATATAGTTGATAATTCAATATCTTGTAACTCTTTATTATTTATAGTATTTTCATTAAAAGAGTTAATTATAGCTTTAGCAGCTAAATTTAATGTATGTGCTAAACATCGTATATCGTTTTTAAAATCTAAATTAGTTTCTACGAAGTAATCTATATTAAATTCTTCAAGAAATGTATTATTATTTAAACCGTTATCCCTTGTAATACTATAAATTAAATAATTAGTAACTTAAATATATTTTATATATTATATAAAATATTAAAATATACAAACCTATTAATAAAACTTAATGGGATTTCTAAAGGAGTTAAAATATTATCTTTAAAAATTTCGTAAATATATGCACCACTATGTACTTCATTTAAAAATTCAAAACCTATAAGTTAATTAATTAATATATTATATTTAAAAATATTTAAGAAACTATTAAAATAACATACCAATTAATCGATAATCATATTTAAAGTCTTTATTAATAAAATTCATAATAACGCCTAAATATCCACTAGAATCAATAGAAGTCCAAATATCTAATTATATAGATATTCCTCTATTGTTTTTAATTTGTTTTTAAATTATTTCTTTAATATCTTGAATTACATTATTATAAGAAACGCGTAAATAAGCACGTAATTTCCTATAATATAACTTAGGAACACCCCTAATAAAATATAAATTAATAATTAATAAATATAAGTTTTATTTTTTAAAACTTACTTATTTAAATATTAAGTTAAATCATTAAAAGATTGAGAAGATAAAATATTAAAAGATAAGTTATTTGTTAATAAAAAAGTAATAACTTTTTCAAGATAAACTTTATTATCAATAGATGTAAAATTAATAGAATATTATCTTTTTCTTTTATTTCCAGTAAATGATTCAGAAATAGATAATTGTGTGCTTATTTGAGAAGTATAATCAGATAAATTTATTGTTTCATTAAATTCATTTCCTATAAAATATTTAAGTTAATATAATTAAATTTAAGTTAATATTTAAATAACTTACTTTTTAATAAAATTTTATATGTTTCTTCATTATATACTATTCCAGGATATTTTTTTTTATAATATGTAGCGCCATTAAAGCCAATTTGAGCCCTAGTAGCTTTATAAGTTATTTGAAAAGTACAATTAGGCATAGTACATTTAAATAAAACTTTTCTTGGGTATGAATAATTAATATTTAATAATTCATAAGTAAATAAACCTTCTTTAAGTAAATAAGAATTTGGAGGTTTAAAATTAAATATTGCTTTATTTCCTTTTTCATTAATATATTTTTCAGTTTTTTTAATAGGTTTTTTAAAAGGATCATTAATAATAATACTATTATTAGAGCTATTTTCATAACTTTCATCATTAGAATCAGATTCTTAGGCATGGCGTATATTAATAGAAGAAGAAGGACCAGCAGCTAAAGATATAAAAGAATCCATTATTTTTATATTTTTAAAGGTTATTTTTTAAAATATTTTATAGTATTTTAAATAATTTTTAAAATAATTTCTTTAAGATAATAAGTTATAAAATAAGTTATTATTTAAAACCAGTTTAAATAATAATAATACGTTATAAGCTATAAGTAAAATATATTTTTTATAATAAGTTAATAAATAAAAAAAAGAAAGATTAAAAGATAATAGCTTAATTATTTATATTAGTTATTTTATTAAGTATTCTATTAGTTATTCTATTAGTTATTCTATTAGTTATTCTATTAGTTATTCTATTAGGTATTCTATTAGTTATTCTATTAGTTATTCTATTAGTTATTCTATTAAGTATTTTATTAGTTATTCTATTAGGTATTCTATTAGTTATTCTATTAGTTATTCTATTAGTTATTCTATTAAGTATTTTATTAGTTATTTTATTAGTTATTCTATTAGTTATTTTATTAAGTATTCTATTAGTTATTCTATTAATTATTTTATTAGTTATTCTATTAGTTATTCTATTAGTTATTTTATTAGGTATTCTATTAGTTATTCTATTAGTTATTTTATTAGTTATTCTATTAGGTATTCTATTAGGTATTTTATTAGTTATTCTATTAATTATTTTATTAGTTATTTTATTAGCTATTCTATTAATTATTCTATTAGTTATTCTATTAGTTATTTTATTAATTAAAATCTTATATATTATATATTATATATTATATATTTATATATAAATATACAAAATACAAAATACAAAATACAAAATATACAGTATTTTATATATTGTATATTTTGTATTTTGTATTTTATATTTTGTATATTGTATTTTAAAAGGCTTGTATTTTGTATTTTGTATATTATATATTTAACGGCTTGTATTTTGTATTTTGTATATTGTATATTGTATATTGTATATTTTTTGTATTTTTACAACTCTGGCTAAGCTAAAGAAGTGAGATTTATAATGCCGCCCTTTTATATAATAATAACTTTATTAAGGCTATTTACTTACTTTTTAATAACTATTTATTAATACTAGCTATAGCTTTTTTAATTATTTATTATACTTAAATATAACTTAATAATATAGTTTATGCTTAAATTAATTAATATAAGATAGCCTTAGCTTAAGTAAATACTTAGTTAAAAAGCTTATATAATAGTATTATTTTTATAAAATAATAATTATAGCTAGTAAAAAAGTCCTTAGCTTTAATAAATAATATTTATTAAAGCTATTTAAATAAAAAGCAGCTAGCTTAAGCTATAATATATATATTTAAGGTAAATAAAAGGTAGGAATAAGATAAAGCTAATGTAAATTATTCTTAGCAAGTCTTATAAAGTAAATCTTTTAAGCTATATTATGAAAAGCTAATTAATATATTATGATATTATAAGTAGGCTTAGGGGTAGATATTAAGCGCTTTTAAGCTCCTTAGTTTTTTATTAAAAGTATTAAAAGTACTAAAGTATAAGGAGACTTTAAAACCTTAAATATTAATTAATTATAAGGTAAAAATAGCTTTAAGCTATTAATTATTTATACTAACTTATATTTAAATTAAACTATAATATATTTATTACCTTTTCTTTTAATAATATAATATATATATATTAAGCATTTTTTAATTTTATAAGTATTGGAATAACACATCATTGGACCATATATAATCACTATATTAAAGCGGGATTAGTTATCTTGCTCGCCTTTATATGCTGGCCTTATCTAGCCATTGCATGAATGCACCCCTTTAGATAGCATATAAAATAATATAATAAATACAGACCTAATTGCATAACCATATATATATATATATTAAGCTATATAGTAAAGGCTATTTAATACTAATTAGTGTTTACTTGATGCAATTATAAATTGGTAAGAGTGAAGAGATAAGCATTTATATGATTCCTTAGCTATCTTTACTATATATTAGCTGGAATATAGGGAAAGTAAAAGCTATATACTTATATTAAAAGCCTAAGAATATCCTTTGCCTCCCCGCTAATTAGGGAGAAAGAAAGTATTTCTTAGAAGATAAAATCTACTCTATTTATATAATCTAAAGTTATATTATTGCATACTAGTTGGAATATAGCGGCAGCTAAGGTTTTTATATGATTAAAAAGATAAAATATGCGTTATTATATAACCTATAATAAATTAATTATATAATTAAGTATAATTATTATTTATAATATTATCCATAAGTATATTAAAAGAATAGCTAACTGCAGGCTTAAGCACCTAGGTAAGAAATTAAATTATATATAAAGAAATAAGTATTGAAAGTATTATCCCTTTAAATATATAATGAATAAAGATAAACTCAAGGTATTAAAATTAAGAGATTAATTTAGAAGAATTACCCTTAAATAAATAAATTAATATATATTTCGCATAAATTATAATAGATATTATATACCTTAATTTAAGTAAAAATAATACTTTTAGATCCTTAATAAATAATTTTAAAGGATGGATAAGTTTTTAATTTAATTAGGTGAATCATATATTTAAAAAAGAGCTATTATAAATTATTAAGGCGAAAGGAGTATAATTCCTAAAGGGTATTTATATAAATTAAATTATATATTTTATTAAAACAAAGAAATCAATTAATAATTAACCTCCTTCTGCTAACCAACAACCTTAATAAGCTCTTATATATATATTAAATATTAGGGAGATAATTAAAGCCCTTAAAGACTAAACCCCTCCCACATAACAACCTTAATAAGCATTTAATATACCCACGTGAATATCCTAAGCCTAAGAGAGGATTAAAATCCTAAATAAATATATAAGAACTGAACGAAATAAGCTTAGATGATATATATATTAATAAATGAAAAATACTTATATTATATAATAGACCCCTCCTAGAAAATAAATTATATAGGAGGTAAATAATTTCCCATAATAATATAAAACGGCATTTATAGCATATTTAATTTATATAAATGGTATATTATATAACCTACCTTTAATAAAAATAATAGCTAATGAGTTAATTAATCTATAATTAATCTTTGCCTTTTAAAAAGAGTAAAGGAAAGATTATAATTATATTAATAAGTTATATAATATATTTTATAATAAGGTATAAATCTTTATTAGCTATTATAAAAGGTTAGGTATTATAGAAGATTAATATTATACTATCTTCCTAGATATCCTTTTAGATTATATAAAGGATTTTTATATCTATTATATTAAATTAAATAAGAGATAAGATGAGCTGTATAAAGCGTTAAATACCCACTTTAATATTAATATAAATTACAGCTAATACTAAGTAAATTGAATAATATTATTATTTATATATATTAAGAGGGAAAATTTAGATAAAACTATATTAAAGGTCTTAGAAACCCTTTTTAATAAGCTATAAATTATATAAAGAGCCCTAGGAGAAGGCTATTAAGGAGAGATTTAACTTTATATAATTATAGTAAGGATATATAAAGCTATATTAAAATTAAAATTAGCTTTAATTAACCAAAGGCTTATATATAAGGTATTTTTTATAAACCTTCATGCTTTTATTTAAGTAGCTATAAAAAGAGAATTTATATAATAATATAATATATATAATATAGATATTAACTTTATTAATAAAAGGTATAATTTAAACTTTAAGAATCGCTAAAGAAACCTATATAATAAAGGGTAATTTATCTTAAGATTTTTAATTTATATAAAGCTATAACCTTAAATATCTTAAATAAACTTTAAACTATATTATATAATAATAAGATTAAAGAAATGCTTTATATATAAAAAGAAAGGATATTAATTTATTAATTATTTAGATAAGGAGAGGAATAAAGTAAAAAGGTAATACTTATAAATATATAAAAACCTTAATTAAAAGCTAATAATAAAAAAAAAGAATTTTAAAACCTATATATTATTATATAAAGGAAAACCTTTAGAATAAAAGGAAAAGATATATAATTTATAGGCTATAGATAATAAAGTATTATTATATTAGTTATAAAACTCTATATTTAATTACTATATAATAAGAAAGGATATTCTTATAACCTTAAAAATAGTCCCAGTAAAATAATTTATATTCCATAACTCATATAATATAATATATTAAGGCGAGCTATAGGATATAAGAACCGCGTGATATTCTATAGTTAGAAAATCCCAGGCTTTAACCTACACATAAAAAAACCTATAGATAAAACCAATTTAGATTAAAGGAACCGCTATAATTAAGTTCAGACCGCACATATTTATTAAGGCCATTAATATGATTATAGTTATGAATCAGCTGGGCCAGGTGATATACTATATACTCAACAGATCAACCCTATTCCTTTTCTATTCCACAGTTAGAAAATCCCAGGCTCTAGCCTATACGCAAAAAAATCTGCAAATAAAACCAATTTAAGTTAAAAGAACCGCTATAATTAAGTTCAGACCGCATATATTTATTAAGGCCATTGATATAATTATAGTTATAAACCAGCTAGGCCAGGTGATATACTATATATTCAATAGATCAACCCTATTCCTTTTTTTATTATATAATGCTAATAAGCTAAAGGTATATTTTAATAATATGCTTAATATTATTATATAAGGAGATAAAATGATTTTAATAATAAAGAAATAGGGATATCCATTCTTTAATATAAGCCATATAAAAGCAGGAATTTTCCTTATAAAGCTATAACTCCGCCACCTTTATAGGCGTTTTAAATACTTACATACAGACCGTCTATATAAATTTCTTAGGAATATAAAGTATAATAATATAAATAAACTTATATTATAGAGAATCTAGAAGTTTTATTATTATTGCTAAATATATAACTTAGCTTTAAAAAAATTTAAATTCTTTATTAAAAATAAAAGCTATTTTAATTATAAAATTATTTTTAATATTATATAATTAAGTAAAAAGAATGTATTTTATATAATTAATTTAAATATAAGCTTTTAAGTAGTAATCTTCCTAAGATTATTATCTATATAAGATATATAGAATGCCCTATGTAAATACTGGATATATACTTATATTAAACCATTAAATTACTTATTATATAACTTAAGAATAAACTTTATATTAAAGGAATTTTAAAATAATATAAAGATTATAGGGATTTTATATAAAGAAATATTAGTAGAAGCTTATTAGGCTATTAGTAAGGTTAAATAATTATACAGACCTTTAAGAAGAGTATATAATATATTTAAGGCTGAAATTAAGTATAATATAGATAAAGAAATAATCTTATAAATAATAGTTAAGGCTTTAAATGATATTATAAGCTTAAATAGCATTATATTAATTCTTTTTATCTTTAACGTATACTTAAAGATTATACTAGATTTACTATTATCCCTAGATATTATATAATACATAGAAATAGTTTATAAAGCAATAAAAATACTTTATATTATTTACATTAAAATTAAAGTAAACTATATAATTAATATTAAAAATAAACTAAATCTTTATTTTATATTATCCCTTTCCCTTTAAAATGAAATCTTAATATAAAGAGAATATAAGGGATAAAAAGGGCTATATAAGCTTTAAGCTATTTAAGGTTATATTATTATTATTAATATACTTAATGGGCTAAATAAATTCCACGCAATATATATAAAGCCATATATCCATATAAAAGAGGCCTTAATATAAGATAAACTAGATACTCCGGAAATCATTATATAAGAGGAACCTTAAGTAAGATAATAAGGAAGATTAAGGAAAGTAACTATATAATAAATATTAAGCCTTATAATAATTTAAAAGGAAAAGGAATTATATAACCTTATAATTAAATTGCGCCAGGATAATATAATTACTATACCTAAAGCACTATTTAAAGAATCGGATATTATTAAAATTAATACCTTAATAAGTAAGGAAGTTTTTTAATTTATATAATATAATTTAAAATAATATAATCATTTTAAGATATTTAAGATAAGAATAATATAAGAGATTAAAAATAAATTAATTAAGCTTATTAAGAAATTAAAATTTATTATATAAGGTTATAAAGATAAAGATAAGGAATTAATTTTAACCTAAGCGCTTATAATCTAAAGAATAAGCTAACGCTTAATTCTAGCTTTAGGATTAATATTTATATGAAACTTTATATGCCAGGGAGAGCTTTAGGATATTACCTAAGCATATATATAATTGCGCGACTTATTAATAAGAATAATTATTATATAACTACTCTTTAAGCTAAAGGATAAATACCTTCTGGATATAATCCTTACTATTTTAAAATTATTATATGGCTTAGCAAAATTAGGTCTATATTAGTTTAAAATATATTATAATTATTATATAAAGATTCTAGGGATGAAGGTTTTAATATATAACCCATGCCTTTTATATACCTTAAACGAATTGAATATATTTAGGATTATAGATATATAAATGGATGATACTTTTTTATTTATAATAAGTATATTTTTTAAAAAGGAGGAAGAAGAACTTTAAAGAATAAAGTTTTATATAAAGTATAAATTATTATTATAATTAAATTAATTAATTAAGTTTAATGGTAAAAGAATTAAGTTAATAGGAAATAATATTAGCTTTATATAAAAGGGATAAGCAAAGTAGCTTTAATAAATTAATTTATATATAAAAAATATACCCCAGCAATATATAGTATAATACGCAAAAGGTGCTTATATTGCTTTAATCTATTAACTAGAAGCCTTATATAATTTATTTATTGCAACATAAATAAAAAACCTAGAGGAAAAGGATATAAAGATATTAAATGTATAAATATAATAGTAAATAGAAAACTTAAATTAAGGGATTATATTTATATTATTAGATTTTAATTATACGAAACTCTTTGCCTTTATAAATAGATTATTTATAAATAATAAAGATTTAAATTCATAACTTAGATTTATTATTATATTAATAATAAAAATAGATTGTATAGAGGCTGATTTTAAGATTTATAGCAATATTATATATTAAAGCTTTATAAAGTATAAGAGAGTAATAAGAAGTATATTAGTTAATAAGCTATATAGAATAATATTAAGATTTAATATTAATATGGCATTTCATATAATATTAAACTAAATTATAATATATTTAAAAATGCTAAGGATTTTAGTTATATTATATATAAATTCTTAATCTTTATATAAATACTTAATAAAATTAAATATAATAAATAAAAAGAGATTAATAATTAATATTATATCTTTAAGGAAAGCATATAAGAGAAAAGATATCTTAAAAATATAATAGATTAATAGAAAAGATAACCCAGCAGATGTATATATAAAGAAAGCACTAAATAAAGCATTAAAGAACTTAATCTTTATAAATAAATTAAAAATCAAGATTAAGGCATACATTAATCGCCTAATTATTAAAAAGGAAAAATAAAAATAGGAAAGGATAAAGGAAAAATAGCTACTAAATAGCAAAGATATATGGAAAATAGCTACTAGATAGTATAAATAAAGGGAATATAACTGCTAAACAGCATAAATATATAAAAAATAGCTACTAAATAGCATAAACGCAAGTAAGATGAAAATTAAATAATAAAGATAAATTAAGGATATATAAAGATTAAGCTAGGAAAAAACCAGGATATATAAAGGCTAAGCTAAGATAGGCTTAAATTACTTAAAGGCTGAGCTAAGATAAGCTTAAATTAGCTAAAGGATAAGCTAGGATAGATTTAAATTAGCTAAAGGCTAAATTAAAATAACCCTAAATTATATAAAGGCTAACTTAAGCCATATAAAAAGGGAGCTAGGATATCGCTAAGATATAAAAAAAAAGCCTAAGAATGAGGAGGGTAAGAGCTTTAAGGAAGCTTAATTATATAAAGCATTTTTATAAAAGGAAAATTTACTTAAATAATTAAAAAATAATAAAAAGAGAATCCATTATTTAATAATTTATAATATATAAAAAAGCATTAAATGATTTAACCCTTCAAAATTCTCACTATATTTATAAGATATTATCCACTTAAGAATCTACCCTGATTTTCAACCTTATATAAAAGCTATAAAGATAGTTTTATTTAAGGTTAGCGAATAACGCTTAGTTAGTATATAATAGGTTATTATTATTACTATTACCGCTATTAAAATTAGAGTTATTAAATAAGGAAGTATCCGGCTAGTTATTATTATAATAGTTATATTAAATGCCATATAACTACTAGATATAATTATTATAAGCGCCGCCTTAAAAGCTATTAATATAGTAGTAATTTTAAAAGCAGCGCGAAGCAGATTAGCAATCCTGTCTATATTAGGCAATATAATTACCATATAAGTAGATAAGCATTATATAAAAATACCCCTTACATTAAATAATCTTAGCCATAAGCTCTTAAATAACCTTACTTAGCTAGATATAAATAAAGATATTAATTAAAGAGAATTAAGCAACTATACATTTATCATTCTAAATAAGAAAATTAATAAAAAGGTTTATATAATATAAAAAAGGAAAAAAGCTTATATTAATATATATAGCTAATATAAAGGAACGATTAGTAGCTAAAGAGGTAGGGATAAATAGCTAATAAATATTATTAACTGTATGAATTTAAAAGCTTATAAGAAGAAAGATAGGGATAAGAAATATAATAATAATAATATTTAATATTATTAATTATTTTATATATTTAAAATATATAGTATAAGGATAATATATATTGAGAAATATAGGTAATAAAGGAAGAAAGAAAATATATTATATATTATAAAAGGAAGAAAGGAAAAAAAAGAGAAAGGAAGAGTTGAAACCCTTTTATATTTATATAGCGATGGCTGCTAATGGGGTTAAGTAGCCCTAGCGTCAATTAACCTACTATATAAGTAATTTATAAGCAAATAATTTATTAACTTAGAGTTCTTTCCTTATATGATTTGTTTTTTTAAATTTATTATATAGAAGGTAAAATATAAGAAAAGTAAGGTTAAAAGGGTTTTTAAAGTACTAAATAATATAATAAAAGGGGAGCTTATATAAACCCCTTAATATAGATAATATTATAAAAGGGGAGCTTATACCTCCTTTATAAATAAAAAGAAAAAGAAAGAAAAGTATAATTAAAGGTATAATAAAAAGGGGGTTGAAAAGTAGGATAAGGTATATTAAAGCCTTTATATAAAGATAAAGGGAAGAATTATAAAAAGTTAATTAGAAAGTAGTAGTATAACCTGTATATAGTAGAAAAGCCTTTTTATTAAAAAAGGGGAATTATATAAGTAGCATAACCTACTTAATAATTATAATAAGATATATAGTTATAAAATAAAAGATTGCTAGTATTGGAATAATATACCATTGGATTATATATAATTATTATATTAAAGCGGGATTAATTATCCCGCTTGCCCTTATATACTAGCCTTATCTAGCTATCGTATAAATACATCCCTTTAAATAATACATAAAACAATATAATAAATATAGATTTAATTACATAATTATATATATATGTATATTAAGCTATATAATAAAGGCTATTTAATAATAAGCCTTATTATAAATATAATAAGGGGTAATTATAATTAATATAAGCTTTTTATTTATAATAATAAGTTATCTTAAGGGTAGAATACCTTAATAATAAATATATAGCGTTAAGCTGCTTTATTTATCTTTATTTTTACTTTATCCTATTATATTATTTATTTAAATATTTATAAATAAAGGACTATTACTTATAACACTTAAATACCTTAATATTTTTAAGTATATAGCTAATTAATATATATAATTACATATATGCTATAATATAAATGCTTAATAGCAGTTAATACTATATTATATTTAAGATAATAAAATATATTTAATTAAGGTTATAGCCTTTAAAATAGCAGCCTTATAAGGTGCCTATTTATAAATATAAGGTAGAGTTTTATTATAAATAAAATATTAAAATTATCTATTTTAAATGCTTTATATAATTAAAGCTTAATTATTTATTAATTTAGCTGATATTAAGATATTTTATATATAAGGGAATATAAGAAAGGAAAGGCTAGCTTATAATAAGGCTAGCTATTTATCTTTTTATATTATTTATAATATTATATTTATGCTTATAATAATATAAGTTTATTATTTATATTATATTATAATTAATGATATATTAAATAGTTATAACTTAAGTTCTTTTAAATTAAGGTGGTTAAGATAATAATGATTTTATTTAAATGTTAGTTTATTATTAAATTTATCCCTTGCGTTAATTATAATTAACCTTATGTGAAATTTACTTTTTTATTAAATGTTTTATAAGCCTTTACTTTTCTTATTATTTATAAGATGCTATTATAATATCCTACTAATAATAAAGATTAAGATAATATAATAATATTTACTAATAAGGTTATTATTTCTAAGTTTAATATCTTTAAATTTAATAGCGATGAGGAAAAAAAGCTTAATAATTATTTTAATAGTAATATATTACATTATAATAATATTAATAAGCATGATATTTATAATTCTAAGTCCAAGTTTAATTATTATAAGTCTTTCTTAAACAAGTTAAACTCTAGTAACTTTAACTAGCTTTTAAACTTAAATATATTTAAAGACATTATAAGCAGCTATAGCTAGCCAGGGCTTAATACAACTATGCTGGTAAAGTTAAAGCTAAAGTATACTTTAATTTAAAGTAATAACTTTAACTTTATTTATAAAAATATAAATAACTTATTTAATAATAACTGCTTCCCTTTAAAATATTACCTTTAAGGCATTTAAGATTTAAATAAAAAAAATTATAATTATAAGGATTATATTAAGTTAATTAAGTCTATTATTAATATAATAAAAGCATAATAAAAACAATATATAACTATTTTATATTTCCTAGCTACTAATAATAATCGCTTTATTATAAGCATAGCGGTAGCCTTATCTTGCCATTCCCTAGTACCTTGCTATTTCCTTAGCCTAAGTAGCTGCCTAGCTATTTACTTACTTATATAAAACTTTAGCGTAATAATATTTAGCACTAAGTAATAATAATATAATTTAGGTTTTATGCTAAGGTATTAAAAAAAGACTAAATGAAGTCTTATATAAAAATTAGCATTAAGGTTATTTATTACTTCCTTACTTAGGTTATTAATTAAAAGATTAAAAAAAATAAAAGGAGAAAATGCAGTATTTATAAGAAAAACTCCTTTATTACCTTTTAATATACGTTTTATCTTATCTTTTAAAGAGCAATTATATATAAAATAAACTAATTTATTAATTATAATAAGATGCATAATGTATAAAATATTTATAGCTAGTTATTATACCCTTTATTTACTAATTATCTTAGGTACTTAAAGAAGTTAATAAGCATAATTAACTTACTATTAATAGGAGGCTAAATCACTTAATATTGCTTATTAACTTAATAGCCTAAGTTAAGATAACAATAGCTATTACTAAGAAATCATTTTATTTTAATAAGCAATGTATCCTGGCTGTCCTTTTCCTCCTCCTGCTTTTACTAGCAAGGTCCTGCTTATTCATTATTTTATAGCTTTACTTTAGGGACATATATGTTATTCTTTAATAAAACTCGCTAGGAGGACTTTATTAGCTTATAATTAAGTAAGTTTGCCTGTCTACCTTTATATAATAAATATATCTAACTCATTGTATTAAAGTTTATACTTAAGTTTATTAAAAAGTACTTTAGGAAGAAAGCAGTGTAAGTTAATAATAGCCTTTAAAGGAAATAATATTAAAACTCCTTATAGCAAGATATTTCTAATTTTAAAGATTATTTAAAATCTAAGTCTTTTTTTAAGCCTTTAGGTTTTCTTGCTTAATATTCTCTTTTAATACTATGCCTTTTATTTTAAATTACTTAATAATAATCCTTATATTATTACCGACCTTAATATTTACAACGAAAATAATAAGCTACTCCTTTTAATAAAACAAGATATTTACTAGGATTATATATTTTATTATACCATTTAAACTTTAATTAATTATTAAATATTTACTTAATATATTAAAAAAGGGGTAATAAAAAGTTAAGTAAAATAAATTAAGGAGCTCCTTAAGTTTAAATATCTTATAATTTGCTATAATCTTTAATATATAGTGAGGAATAATATAAACTAATATAATAAGTTTATATTAAATTAAAGTCTTAAACTCTTAAAAAGGACTCAAGGTGCTAATTATAGTAAATATAATTAGCAAGTTACTATGAAATTTAATAATAAACTATACGCTTAACTTAATAATCTTTTAAATAAATTACCTTAATTATTATATTACGGCAAACCTATAAGCTATTTATTAAGGGAGCTAGCCTCAATAAGTAATTATTAAATAGGCTACTAACTATAAGCACTTTAAAAGCACTTATTAGCCCTTTAATCTTACCCTAAAGCAATCTATATCCCTTAATAAGCACCTATTTATTATTAAATTAAAAAATAACCTTAAAAAGTTAATTATCTAAACCCTTAAATATAGAAAGCAAAAGGCTTATATTTATATAGCTAAATTATAACTATATATTGCTATAAAAAAGAAATTTTAAAGTTAATAAACTAATTAACAGGCTATAGAGGACATTAAGTAATAAATACAAGGGGTTAGCTTTACCCTTAAAATAACTTAAGCGTTTCATCCTATAAGTTTAGCATAAAGGTAATTATTTAATGCCTTAATAGCTTCTTATAAAACTAATCTTCTTATGCTATTCTAGCGGTAGGCTACTGCTATAGACGCTATTATTATATATTACGCTATTTAAAAGCCTATAATTACCAAGATCTTGGACGCCTAGCTTATCGCCCTACTAGCTAAGCTATAGCATGCATTTAGTATTATTATAGCTTTTTAGCTAAAGGCATTTATTATATCAAAGTTTCCTGCTAATAAGCTGTTATAATGCTTTCTTTATATTGCAAAGGCGCTAACATTACCACCAAACAACCTAAATTATAATAACCTCTGCCAGCCCTTTAGCACTCTAATAATAATAACTAGGTACTTTAAAAATTCTTACTTAGTATAAATAAGCAACAACGGCAAGGAGTAAGACTATATATAATATTTAATTTATATCCTAGCTATTAAGTTATTAAGTAAGGTATATCTTTAAAACTATATATTTAATATTTATAATATTAAGATTATTTTTAAGCATACTTATAAATTTTAAAGTTATTATTATATTAGCTTATTTATTACTTTAATAATATATTAAAAGTTTATAAATAGTGATAAAAGGAGTATTAATCTATATATAATATTTTATACAAAGATAATTACTTAATAATACATTGCTTTTTTACTTTTAAGGATTAATTATTTTATTTCCTTAATTCTAGCCTTACTCTGCTCTTAGACTTTAAGGTTATATAAGCATAATTATTTATTTATTTATTTATTTATTAATATATAAGGTATTAATAAATGAATTTGCAATGTTAAATCTTGCATGAATTCATAAAGGCTACATATACGCCACGCAGCTAGGTGTTAATATACTTGTAGCATAAATTAAATATACTTTTTAAGGTTATTATATTATAATTAAAATTAATGCAAAGCATTTTTCTAATAATAATATATTATATTACTATTATATATTAAATTAAGAGCTTTTTTATTTAAGTTATAAATATTAAAGCCCTACCTTGCTATATAACCTTAACTGCGTTTGCTTTCTCTTAATGCTATTGTTTTATTAATGTTTAGGGCTAAAAAGATAAAACTTTTTATCCAACCCTTTTTTTTATTTTTTAAAATAAAACCTTATTATTTTTATCATTTTATTATTTAAGGCATTGCTGTCCCCTAAGGTATTATTATAAGGAATATTATTATCTTTAGCTTAATAAATAGCACTTAAAGCCTACTGTACTGTTTTATGCTTTCTAAATAGCTATTTAAATAGACGGTTCTTTAATTCTTAATGCCTTTAATTATTTACCTTTTAAAAGGTTTTAGCATTCTTTAAAAACTAATAGAGCTGCTAAGATATAATCTTAATTATAATAGTGTTAACTTAATATTAATGTTTAAGTTTAAGTAATTTTAAAACATTATTAGAAATGAAATTTAAGAAAAGCAATTAAAGAGAGCTTATAGCTATTAAACTACCCTTGTTATTACAAAAGGCAATGTTATTATAAATATGCTTAGGGCTTTAATAAAGACAGAATGCTGCTTTATAAAAGCTACTATTATTTAACCTTTGCTTAGGATCTTTATATAAGATCTTAATAATAAGCATAATCTTAATATTAAAGCCTTTTTTAAAATAGTTCCTTATAAGCTATTTCAAAGCTATTACCTTTTAATTATAACTTATCTTAAAAATAAATTATAGTAATGCTATTCCCTTAAAGCGAGTTTAACTATTAAAATATTTATAGCCTAAGATATTTATAATACTATATTAATTCTCGCCCTCATCCTCCACCTTAGGTTTAAGCTTAAGTTTAAGCTTAAGTATAACTTTACTTATACTAATTAATAAAATCTTTAAAGCTAAGTTTAAAATAATATGATTTAAGCTTAAGGAGTAAAGGTATAATTAAATCTAAAGATAATAAATAAAAATAAACTTAAAACTAACATAAAGTGCTATCTTTATAAAATATAGCACTAAGATATTATATTTAAGGTTGTAATTTATATAAATATTAGATTTAAAAAAGAAAAGTAGCTATTTATCCTTATCCTTAAGTCGCTGGCATAACTATATATACTAAGATACTGAAATTTATAAAACGTACTACTTAGGGTATTTTAAAAATAGCACCTTTTCTTTTTATAATATCTTAATAATAAAGATTACTTTATTTAAATTACTATTCTTTTTACATTTTTAATTATAGCTATAAGATTGCTAACATTTAATAGCTTTCTTTTTTTACTTATAATTAAATATAATGAAGCTTAATATTATAAATAATATAAAATGTAATGCTGATGAAAAAAATATAAAAAAAAAGTTTATTTTTATTTATCTTTATATGTATTATAACTTGCTGTCTTGCTTTTATTAGTTTATCTTATATTAATAGGGATTAAGCTTATAATTAAAGGCATAAGCACTTAAAGGAAGAGATAATATGAAAATGAAAGCAGGTGTAAAAGTTTTCTTATTAATAAACGATATTATTGGCTATTTAATAAACTATAAAATATCTTATAGCATTATCTTATAATGTTATAATTTATTACAAGGTTTATTTAAGTGTTTAATTAATAATAATGATAATAAAAAGGTAGAAGTTTAATATAATTATTAGCTACTTTATTAAGCCTTAAAGTAGCACTAATTTTAATATGTTAATGTGGGGCATAAGGGACACCTAGTAAGTTACTTGCCTTAATAATACTTATTATGCTATGCTTAAAGTTTATACCTAGCTATTATATATAATTAAGATTATTTTTATTATAGCTTTAAAAGTATATTTTTTATAAAACTTAGCTTTATACTTATATAATTAAATTATTAATATATTTATTTATAAATAATAATAAAATAAAATAAAAAATAAACTTTTAACTTACTGCTTTATTTGCTTTATTAATTATTAATAAGAAAATTATAATAAATAATTAGCTTATTGCTTTACTTAAAACTTACCTATAGCTTATTATAAAAACTCCTATTTGCTAAATTAGCTTTAAATCTTTATATAAAATATAGCTTTAATTTAATTCTTAATTACCTTAAAGGAGCTAAGTAAGGTATATAATAATAATAGATTATTTATAAAGCTTATATAAATTAATTTATATACTTTTACTAAGCTTTCTTAGTTATATATAAAGTATATTTATTAATTATACCCTATAGCCTTTATAATTAAGGTTAATATTAATTATAATTTAGGCTTAATGCTAAATAAATATAAATAAAAATTATATATATATTTATATTAAGCTATAATTCAAATACCTAGCTAGATAATAAAGTTAATTAATATAATTTTAATTTTAATCTTAATAAATATAGTAATAAGGCTATCTTAAATAAATAAGTAAAATGATTTTTATAATAATAGCTTGGCTTAGTAAGCAGCTAATTAATTAATTAATATTAGTTTACTAAAAAGGGTATAAAGGGGGTTAGTGTAAATTATATTTATATAGCTAAAGTATTATAAAAATAAAGGGCTTATATTTACTTAAAAAAAAAGGTAAAAAGCTAACACTTACTTTCATTTATATAAAATATCTTATTAACTTAAAAGTAAATAAATAAAACCTTAAAACTTTAAAATTAAATAAGCTTATTATATAAGCTAAGCTAATTAATATATTATATAACCTTAAGGTTAAGCTAATTATATAATTAATATAATATTAAATATATCTTAATATCATTATAAAAAAAGCTAAAAAAACACTTAAAGAAAAGCTTAGTATTATTAAAGTAAATCTTAAGTAAAGGGTTAATACTATAAAAGTAAAGCTATATAATAAGCTTAAAATTATAATAAATAATATATAGGCTATATTATTAAATATACTTTAAAAATAATAAAATAGCCTTAAAAAGCTAATTAAAATTATTAAAAAGCGATAGGATAATGCATTTAATAAGCATTTTACTTATTTAGCTACTAGGCTTATAAACACCTAAATAATTATAAGGTAGCAGCAGGAAAAGGCCCTTAAAAGGATGTAGGCTTAGTAAATAACTAGGGCCTTAGGATAAAATAAATATTTAAATTAATATATAGCGCTGCTTATATAAGATTATAGCTAAGTAGCTTATAAAGCCGCATTTCTTTATATAGCATTAATATATATCCGTTATTTAAATCCTAACGGCTTTAAGGAAATAAGGGAAAATAAAAAAATCCTTAGCATTATTATTAGTATATTCCTTAAGCTAGATAAAGAGCATATTATTATAATAATTAATTATATATATATATAAGTATATAATATCCTTATTAATTAAAGGGGTTAAGATTAAGCCAGGTAACCTGCTTATATATAACTTTTAAGATAATATAATTTATTAAAAAGTTTTTTATTAAGCAATAAGTATTTTTTTTTAATATCTTAAGCTTAAACTTTTTAATATTATAATTTTATATTAATAATATAGCTGTTATTTATTATTAAGCTAAAGAGTATAAATTAATTTTAAATTTATTTAATATTTATATTAATCTTAATCTTAAGTAGTTATTAATTAATTTATTATAGCTAACTTATTTTATATTAAGTTAGCTTAAGATATATCTTATGCTTAATATATCCCGCTGCTATATATCTTGTTATTATATATTAAGGTTCTTTACGTTATTATATTATTTATAATGTAATATAAATATATAACTTGCAGATAGCTAATAATTAAATAGCCTGTTGGATAAATAATGCAATATTAGCTAAGCTAAGTCATTTTATTTTCTGCCTTGCTATTTTAGCTTAATTACTATAGCTTATATAAGATTAATATTTATATATTAAAAAAGGTTAGGCTTTTAAGTAGCATTAATTTAAGTTAGCTATGAATTTATATTAAATATAATAAAGGACTTTTATATTATTAATAAAGCTAGAAAAGCGTACTTAAAAAAATAAAGCTAGTTATTATTTTTAAATATTATTTAAAGCGGTTATATCCTTAAAAATAAACGTATTATTTTAATATTTATTACCTTAAGGGTTTAATTTATATATATTAAGCCTAAGCTTTAAGCTTAAGGAAGCTAAATTATTTAAGTATTTATTTAATTACCCCTTAATATATTATATATTTTATTCCTTAATAGCCTTTATTACCAGCTAAAATATCATCCCATAGTTAATAAATAACTTAAAATTAAAGGATTACTTATAAAACTATTTAAGATTAAATTAAAGAGGCTGGCTTAACTAGCTTAAAGTTAAGCAACTTAAACTTACTATTAAATTAGCAACTTAACTTTAATAAAAACTTTAAAGGGCTATCTTTACTTATAATAAATAATAATAATTATAATATAGACTTTAAAGACTTTAATATAAAAAAAAATAATTTTAATAATAATAATAATAATACTTTCAGCTTAATTATTATTAAAAAAAGGCTTTAGCAGCTTAAATCTACCTTAATTATAATACTAGCTATATTTAAAATAATTAATAAGTCTTATTTACTTAAGGAAGTTAATAAAGTTATTCTATATAATAAGAATATATACCCTTTTAAGTATTATTTAAATAATATTAAAAATATTAACTTAAATAACTATTAATATAAGGAATATATAAATAATATAAAAAGAAAGATCCGCTATATAAAGAATTAATAAAGTAGATATATTACCTTTTTTATAAATTATAAAAAAAAAGATTATTTAATAATAATAAGTTTTATAAAAAAGTATTATAAAAATAAGATCTTTATTTAATAAATAAAAACTAAAAAAAACAGCTTTTATATATTAACTTCCCTATAATTTATTAATTCTTAAGTTAATATCTTAATTAATAAATAAATAAAATAAAGTATATAAAGCATTTTATTTAATCTTAATTATCTTTAATAACCTTTTAATATTATTTCTATTTTACCTTTAAAAAGGTAATAAATTAAAAAATTAACTTAAAGATCTATTATAACCTTATTTATAATATATTTTCCCTTTTTACTTTTAATAATTATATTTTATATTTTATTTTAAATATTAATAAATAATTAAGAATTAATAAAACTTAATAAGAAGTATAATTTTACTTATAAGAAGTGGGAAAATAAATTAATAATTTTTAATTAATTAAAGTATTAAATTAAAACTATGCTTTATATAAATTAAACCCTTTTATTTATTTATATTAAGCCTTTAATATTTATTATAAGTAGATAATAAAAAAGGATTTTAAGCTTAGCAAGCTTTAAATCCTTATTATATTATTTTTTCTCCTGCTTATTTTATAAAGCTTTTAATTAATATTTATCTTTTAAATATACTTTAATAATCTTTATATCCTCCTTAGGCAGAACCTAAATAACCCCTAAGGATACTTAATTTTACTTATTTAAATAACCCTTATTTATATAAAATATTATATAGGCTTTAAAATAAAGAAGATATTTACCTTTTTAAAAATTATATTTAACTTAAGCTTATTTCTTAGCTTATATATCTTTTTCCTTATTTTTTTTTTTAATATTAAGCCTTTAATTCAAACTTTTTAAATAATTAATTATATATAGTTTCTGCTGGCTTGTCCTATTTTGGTAATTGTGAAGGGCCTGCCAGCCCCTTCCCCACACTTACTTCCTGACCAATTGCAGCTGGTCTAGCCGCCCCCGCCTGTGCCACAGCTTGTACTGTGGGGGCCGGCTCTATGTACATCCACTAATCTAGCTTGGTAAGCAACAAGAGGGAAATGGGAAGAGGAAGAAATATATTACATACGGGGCAGTAAATAAATAAATATAGGCTTTATAATAAGTTATTTACTATGTGTAAAAAGATGACTCCGGACTTGAATAAATACTCGGTCCGTTTAGTCTTAAGCCTGAAGCCATGGCCCTTCACCGGCCCGGCCTCAAGTGCTACCGGCGAGCTTCGATTCTCAGCTTCCTCCATTGCTGCGACACGGCCCCAGGACTCCGGCCGAGCTGGAGACCGATCTCCTCTTCTGTCACGCCCCGTCTCTTCAGCTCACGCAACTGCCGTTTGTCTTGGAGTAGCCACGGGCGATTCCTCCTCGTCCTGGGCGGGTCAAGATCCCCGTCTGTGAAATCCAGAATTCTATCAAGCGAAGATCCGCCGTCACTGTCATCATTATTTTCATCATATTCACCATTTTCATCATTTTCATCATTATCATATCCAAGATCGTCTTCGGCCCCTGCCTCGTCCACCTCAGGGGGGTCTTCCCCAAGACTGTTCTCGTTGTTTGCTCCGTGTTCATCTTCGTCAGGAGCATGACGGAGTTGCCGAGACAGCCGCGCCATGACCCGCTGCTCAATCCGCTGCTCGATCCGCTGCTCGATCCGTTGTGCGATCCGTTGTGCGATTCGTCTCTCAATCCTCGCTTCGATCGAGCTGGTTTGATGCTGAAAATACCGGTCGGCAGCTCGACACAGGAATTCGAACATGCCTTCCTGGGCAACGGGATTCGGCACGCGTGAATGAGTGAGCTGACTGGGCCGTAACTGCTTGCGCCGTTGTATTCGCCCGGTTTGGGTGTGAGTGTGGTGGGTCGATAACTGTGCCCGGCCTTGCCACTGCGGAGACGTAGACCCGGACACAGCATCTCTAGCACCATTCCTGGGGCTATTGGTCGCGAGACCGTTGGGGCCATCATTGTCGTTGGAGCTGAGAACCTGCTGACAGGCAGCGACTATGCTCGTGGGAGCCCCAGACTCCAGGTCTCCTTCGCTCAAGCCAGGCCCGTCCAGGTCTCCCTGCGCCGAGTTGCCTCCCACGCTATCGTGACCAGCGCCTTCAGAGATAGACCTGGTTGCCGCGGCCTCCGACGACCTGCTGTCGGCTCGCTGGCCTGGCCCGTCTCCTTTGCTCAGTTCAAAGATATGTTCGCCGTCGTCCGGGGAGTGGACGATAGAGGAGTTGATTACGCAATTCGAGCAGAGGCAGACGTCAGGGCATTCGCGGCATTGATATCGTTCAGCGTGTTCGAGATCTTCAAAACAAAGCTGGCACTCGAGGGACATGGGACGAGGGCTGCCGCTGCTGCCTGCGCCAGCCCGGATCCACGTCGTCCTGCCAGCGATGGAGGTCGAGCTTGCGCTTCTGGGGCCGTCGCTGCTGCTCTCCCCGAGCTCCACCCGTCCAGAGATTTCGGGCTCGGTTCCGAATCTCTTCCTGGCGCTATTTGCCAGCACAGGGTGGCTGTTGACTCTTTTCCTGGGCTGCGCACGTGACTCCAGCAGCTGCGCATATGATGTTGTGTCAAAAGTTCGACTTCTAGAGAACATGTTAGGATCGGCCGCATCTGTTGGGACCCTGGTATTCAATACGAAGAGAAGAACAGTATGGATTGTCAACCGGGCTGCTTCGTCTTGCGTCACACATGAGCCCCCGGCACCGCACGGGCTGTTTGGCAATCTGCACTAACAATTTGAGCCCACTCCTGTCCCCATGCGCGACCGGTGCCCAGAGCTTACAGGGGCGGGGTCACCCCCACAGTACCTCCTTGGAAGACAGCACGAGCCTATTCATCCATGGATGTAATTGTGATCCTTCCCTGCCGATCCTGTTCTGCTCACTAGCTCCGGCCTCTTCTCGATAAACAATTGTCTTTTTGGTGGCAGGCAGAATAGAATGCCTATAAAAAAAACAGCTGTAGCTTTATAGATTCGTTCAGTCTTTACCGCCAGTCAGGAGGAGGGTGTTCGCAGGTGCTACATACCTAGGTATGCATTGCAAAGGCGGAGGAGGTCGGCCAGGACTATCCACAGTTCCCAGATTTATGTCGGGGCTTCGCGAACCCGGGCAATCTCGCCAGGCATTTTCTCCAAAAGCATTTAGACGCGATGACTTCAAATACCAGTTTCCTATTCCCACTCTGCGATGTCGTGCTAGTTCGCAAGAAGCATCTCCAGAGATCCATACCATCGATACCAGCATCATCTCGCCTGGAAACATCAAGTAGTGGCGTTGGATGCCGTCTTGGTTACTCGATCGTTCATAGATCCTTCTTTTTTTATTGAGAACGATAACATCAAATACCAACCTGGATGCGCTGTACTTTGTAAATCTAAGTGCCAAACGTAGGTCTGTGTTGGAAGATGAAGGGCGTGGTGTCGATCTGTGTTGGAAGATGAAGGATGATTACGTAATAGCCGCCTATTGATTGCCTGCCCCGTCCCTGATTATTGAGCCGTGCCGTATAACGACCTCATCCAACAACCACCAACCTACAACCTCCACACCCATCACACCTCGAGACCTTATTGGAATTCTCCCATGTGCTCGTCTGTACACTAACCCATACTCATGGAGGAGAAAGCAATCCAAGGAGTCACAGCGACCAAACCGTCCTCGCTGTCCTCACCTCCAACCACGCCCTCGCCTGCCCTGGCTGCGACTTCGTTCTCGCAGTCTGTGCCGTCAACATCGGGATCACTATCCGCTTCAAGCCCCATTGCACCTGCTTCTCCCGAAACCAGAGCAAGGTCAAGATCAAGAACGAGGTCAACATCAAGGTCCAAATCCAGCGCCCCCAGATCCAACTCGACGCACGGGAGCCTACGAGCAGCCTCCCCTCCCGTCGTTGGTCACGCCTTACGCATTCTACACCACCAGTACTCAACCACACGAAGCCGGAAGAGACGATCGACGAAATCTGCCCGCAAAATCCAGACAAACCCGTTACTGGGTTATACAGACAGTGAAGAGGGCTACGCTGGGAAAGACAAGGCCACACGCGAGCCAAATATTACTGGGGCCAAGGTGGATGATAGCGATCCACTCTGGCTGGAAATCCGGCTGAGCGGTCCGGAGTGGGGCGCGTTTCAATCACATGTCGAGCGATTAGAGCAGGAGGACCCTGATTTCCGGGACTACGTCGATACCAAACTGCGATACGACTACTTCACCTCTTGCGACCTCTTGGTTCTACGCTTTCGCGGCCTCCGAATGCCCGACCGAATCCACGAGTGGCTAATTCGGAGACTCGACAACTACGTTGCACAGCAATTACGCGAGCTTTCAGAACACTGTCGCCAGCAGGACCCCGATAGTACGGCGGCCCAATTTGCCGACGAGGTGCAGCCATGGGGCTCTTTGCGTATGCGATTCTCCCGCGTCCCTTCGAGCACACCTCCCGTTGATCCTACTCCGCACGGTGAACAAGAGACGGTCGCGCATCCAGCTGCGCATAAGGAGCCACCCAGTGACCCAAGAGGTCAGCATGAGCCCGATTGCTCGTACAGCGCAACAAGCTTAGATCCGGCATATCCCAATTTGTATCCTGGTACCATCATCGAAGTTGTAACTTCCAAGAAGAGGGGCCGGTTGCAGGCACTTGCCGACGAATATCTCTTGGGGGCTGACGGGCCGATCGTCCAAGTAATGCTAGCTGTGGACATCGATATTGAACGTTTGGACTCGGGCCTGAAACCCCGCGGACTCGCCAAGGTCATCGAGTATCGGAGACAGACCACTGAAGCAGAGGATGGGATTACCATCACGGTCAAGGCAACAGAGCATGTGAGTCAAGTGGTTGATCGAACCCGGGACATGCTTAGAATATAGACTAACACTTGAATGCCTATAGGTTTTCCGAGATCAGGATGGCAAGCGTAAACCTGGCGAGGTTAACCTCAGCCTACAGGATTTCGCCCCGTACGGATTTGATACCCGACTTAGTGACAACGTGCGCCAACCCAGCGTTTGTCTAACCTTCGACTGGCTCAATGATATGCTTGCTAAGATGGAGGTGCAAGCTACGATAGCGGCAACTCAGACGTCCCAGCTGGGAACCAAACGTAAAGCCGATGACGATATACAGTCAAATTCAAAAAGATTTGCTTGGCCGGCCGGCGCCAAGCTTCGTAGCCAGAAAGCAGCCTCCGAGGAGCGCCTCACCGCCGAGGACGAGCAGCGCGTACAGAGGGAGGAGGAGGATGCTGAGCGTAAGGCAGATCGCGGAGACCGTGCTGGCGCAAGGGATTATGTGCCCCCACCACAACGCGGACGTAGCGTGACCGTCACGAGCGAAGCCAGGAGGAGTAGTAGGACACACTCACGACGGGTCGCGTAGCCAGTCAGTTCAGAAGCCTACAAGCTGCACAGAAACGAGGAATCAATGTCTGTTCACCATCCCTACGTAGTCTTCACATAGGCTCCAGTGTGCCTTGGAGACCAAAGCATAGCTCATGATTTCTGCTGCTTACGCCCTTGCTGCAACTGCGATCTCAATCCATCTGTGTTGTATATCTCTTGTGGAGGATGCAGGCTCAATCTTCTGTAAGGGATTCCTGATCCAGGGTCCGGTTTGAAGCAAACATGATCATGAAAACAGCTCCACACTTACAGCACCTAGATTCATAAGTACTAGATGAGACATACCAAAGGTGTAGACCCCTAATCAGCAGTTCAACACACCGTTATCATTTTATCCATAATATTAGAAAGCAGCTAACAACATATAAAGAACAATGTTTGGACAGAAGATGCAGTCCTAGGACACCCAGCCCTATTCATCTAGCGTTACTGACTTGAAGGCATGCCCTGCATGCTCGAAGCCATCAAGATATTGAGGTTTGTAGCATGCAGGGCATACCGCGGATTTCTGGCATACCAGACACACCCAGGCTCTTGTTTTTATCTCGTGCTGGCAAGAAGAACAGTATGCTGCCAGCTCGAGCGGGTCATGTCCTATGATGAGAAGATTGGACGCCGGATCTGTCTCAAGCGTCATCTTCCATATTGTGTTCAGTGGGTGGTAGACCGCTTGTCCTCCTCGCTTCTTAACTTTGCAGCAGCTCAGAAGGAAGGGTATCTGCTTCTGCCGCGATAGCTGTGGCAAGTGATTCTCGCCGCTGTTGGTCGAATTGCTAGCACCGATAGGGGTGGGCTCGCTTCCGCCACCATCGCCGTTATTACCGTCTTTCGTGAGAAGAGACATGGATCGGCCGTGTACGCGAAATCGCAGGATTCCCCTCGGCAGGTTGTCAACCGACATGACAAAGCCCAGGTCGTACACTGACAAAGGACCGTTCAGCACATCCTCGTCCCAACCAATCCTAAAAGACCGCCCAATATCAACGTGGTCTTCAGCGAAGTAATTAGGATCGCAAACAAGCGAGAACATGGGCTTGGCCCCTTTGACCTGCACTGAATATGCGACATCAACCGGCGTACCGCATCCCTGATTGCCATTGTTAGTCACTCAACCATTCCGCCCGAGTAGGTACACAATAGACGGACCTTGGAGAAGAGAAAGTCTCCTGCTGGTTCTCCGACCCATTCTGTGGAGGATGGACTAGCCCTGAAAAGCCTCTGGATCCCAACAGCTGAGCCATTGAGAAGCTCTGCCGGGGTTGATAGCGGGCGCATGGCAGATACTGCCGCGCCCACTGAGACCGTGGAGGTGTCGTGATCATCGAAGTCTGGAAGAAATGCGAACCTCATCCGCAGGCCTTTGCTGTGTGCTTGAGTCTTGATCTCTCGCATCATGTTTTCCATCTCATTCCGAAGCGACATGTTACGATAGCTGCCGCCCGTGAAGACAACAGCGAAATCTCTCCCCAGCTCCATCACTTGGGCGACTGCATCCTTTACGACCATTACGCTATTCTCCAAAGCGTTGCGGAATATCTCCAGGATATTTTCGGCCTCGATCTGGATATACTCTGCTGGGTGTGGGCCGACCAGAATGAGTGGTTCATCATTGCGGTAGTTAAGACACCATTTCTTCTCTTCAAACTGTTGCTCATAATGAGCAATCACGCCTTCGGGCAGGCAGGGAACCTTCCTGCCACTGTACTCACTCTCTAGCAAGGACTGTAGTTGATCTCGAATCACCGGCTTGACAAGCGTGTTGGCAAGGTGGGACCCGCCGCGTGCGCCTTGCATACCTCTGTCAGCATTGAAAGTATAGACCCCATGGGCCAGTTTGCTCACCTGCATGCCAGTCAAAGCGGACATTTGACTGACTGTTCACAATGTTCCTCTCAGCGTCCAAGTACACGCTCTGGACTTGAAGGTTTACGCTGCTGCCCCCGCCATCGGCAACCACCATGTTCTGCATAGCACTTTGGCCGGTAGGTAAATCCCCGTAGAGCTCCTCTGCTAAGTCCCTGCGGCGGTATGAGCCTGCAGGGTCTTGGTAGGACGCGCATAAGGATAGGACCACAGCTTGCCCCTCGCTGATCCACGTAAACCAAACATCGTCACCCCATATGGGTCTGATCAGCCCGAGATAGCACTCCATAAACTTCGAAAGGTCAACCTCCAGGTAGTTCGGAAAGGACAGAACAAGCTTAGTGATACGAAGCGGTGGGGAGCAATTGCCAGCTTTCGCCATTGTCGCGCGGCGAATATGGCGGAAGTGTGTCTGCAAGACGTCCTTTTCCATATCTCGTGTGACTAATCCACGGGCAACGTAGTCAAGGAGCTCTGGCTCATCCGGGAGTGGCTTGTCGTGCTCTCTGCGAGTGATCCCTAGGTAATCATGTGAGTCTTTTGCTCTTGTTCAAGAGAGGGAGAAATAAGGAAAGAGGGCATCATACCTGCCAGGTGGATCAAAATGGTCTTGAGGGAGAAGTTTACATCCTTGTCCAGTGCCTCAGGACCCGTTACGAGCCTGCGCTCAGAGCCTGTTCCAACGTCCAGTGCTGCAACACCCACAAACTCGTAGATATTGTTCAGTGCACCTGGCGAATGCTTCTTCCTCATGTTCTTGGCACCGTCGCTTAGGGTGACCCTGATAACCCACAGGTCCTCGCCACGTTTGTGGCATATCGTAGCTTTCGTGTTGTGTGATCCCAGGTCCAGGGACACCGCCGCGTCACATGTGCTGTTTACACAAGGTTAATAACGACCTGGAAGGTCAGCACGAGGATGATTCACATACGATGCTTTCTTGTTCGGGCGTGAACTTCCGAAGAAGTCTCGTACTGATGACATGATGTTCATGCCGCTTTGTTTCCACTCCTAGGTGCTCAACAAGATGGGAAGAAGTGCAGCTCCAATTTGAGTCGGTCACAAACACACTTCGGACCGTGCCATTTCTCATCTAAGACGCACCATTCAATACCTAGGTACTTATACAGTCACGGATGTGCCAACACCGGACCATTCGCTCAATATTGCCAAGAATCCAGTGCGGCTGCATGCATGCCAGGACGGATGTGGTGTAACACAGCATAATCCCGGCCGGCCTGAGGACGCGTGTAGAATACGGACAAACCTCTGAAAAACCAGTTGGCACAATTTCGGTGAGGCGACAGGCGGGACAGCGTGCCATCTACTTTGTCAGAAATTTGACAGATCATCCATCAAGCCGAGTACTTCAATCTCGAGCCGACGGCCGGGCAAGATGAAGAAGGTGCCCCATAGGATCGTCTAGGACTCTCAGACCCCAGCAAAATTTCAAATACCGCTGCAGATCTGACTGCAAAGGCCGGTCGATGCCCATATTTTTGTCCACCTTCAAGCGGATTTAATCCTCCTGCATACTACCGCCTCCCTCTGCACGTGTCTAATTTGTCTTTTCAAACTCCAGATTTTGCACACGCTCACAATTCATCCTAGTATCATTGGAATCATCACCCACGACACAAGATGCCGCCTAAGATTACCTCCAGCGGGTCGAACCAGGTAGCCGGTGCTCCTCCCTTACCGTCCAGCCCGGACGACACTCATCCAACCCATGACACAGAGGTACTCCAGCTCCTAAATGATCTCAACACCATCAGGTATGGGCGATTCCGATGGCTCAAACCTATCACTGAGAGACTCTACAATGATTTCAAATTATCCTTGGACCAGCTTGAGGGGTGGCGCCGAAGAGTCAATGCTTTGATCTCCCGCCTCGAATCTGAGGGCAAGCAGGCCGAGGCTGAGCACGTGGCCAACCTGCTTGTCACCCACCCAGAATTTAGTTCGGATGTCCACAACCCAGCCAACTTCAAAGCCGCGATCAGTCTCGGCCACATGAACTTCCACATAGTCGGGTCCGCTGCCCGAGAGGGGCAATCCCAGCAGCTGTCGCATCCAAACCCTGCTTTCGGCGTATTAGGTGCAAAGGGCCAAGCGACGCAGACAGAATGCCAGCCAGACATCGGTACTATCGCCAGTACGGCTGAGGTACAGCCCACAGAGCAAGCGCAGTCGGGCAAGGACTCGCTCCGGGTATCAATTCCGGAGGCCGCACCTCCCTTTGCCTCCTTTCTTCCCAAACCCATCGTTCTGGGAAACACCACATCAGGAAGGAGATGGTGTAAGGGAGGTGTCTCATTGTGTCATGTCGTTCATGAAAAACTTGCGCTTTCTCTTACAGCCGCGGGCCAGCTCTTTGTTATCTCGTGCCACATTTGTCCCAAGATGATTGTTCCCTTGCCCCGATGGGATGAAGAGGCGCTTGGAACTGGACCACCGACCTCTGGTACGAGAAATGCACCGACCCACGATTTCATTCAACGCCACTTCCACCGTAACTTGTCCGAGGATCTAGCGGGCGCCGTATCACACTTCAAGAACGCCCACGGCCAGGAGTTCCGCCGGGGCCTAAGGTCAATGGTGCGAAGTCACGGAGCAGAGGGTAAGTCTCCTCCCATCCTGGGAGATGTGGCATTAACACAGAATAGTACATGATGATTGCGGCAGTAATATAGCTGTTGATCGCTGGGCTATCGCTGGCCACAATGCTGGTGTTGACCGTTGGTTTGATGAGCTTGAACAGCAATGGGAGGACCTGAAGGCAGAACACAGGCTCTTCAGAACCAGAGACAAGGACGGGAAAGTCACGCGCATCGCGCAGATTAACCGATTTGTTACTGCGAGCTCTCTCTCTAAAATCGGGGCAAAGACATTTCGCAATGACAAACTGAACATCTTGGGCGGCTTCACAGACGAGTGGGTAGCACTGTGCAGCGATCCTGCTTGCACAAAGCTTTGCGTCTCAGATATGTTCAGTGAGGGATCCCAGGAGCATTTACGGTCGCATGGCGTGGAAGTCACCGATCACTATGACACTATGCTCATGTTCGGCTTCAAAGGTTCGTTGTCCAAACTCCCACACCAACAGATATTAACACCAATATAGTACTACGAAACGGAGCGGCCGCTGATTACACGACTGACTCGACAGAGGCTTCAGGCTCGGAACAGGGAGGTTGCGACAACAGTATGTGCAAAAAGCCACCAAGACCTGTTCACACAGATATATTGATACTAACATGATCCCAGCTGATAGCCAGAAGCTACCGCCCAAAGGCTCCCAGAAGAAGCATGACGTCCAGTTGAAGCGTCAGGCTGACGGAATACCAGATGTCTCCAGCAAGAGACCGAAGCCAAAACGACAGGAAGAAACTTTGCAGGCGGCGGTTAGCGTCAACAACAGAAAAAGGAGCACGAAAGGAGACAAGCCAATTCTCGAGATCTTCAAACCGTTTGAGTGGACAGATGATTTGGCCAGCAATGTGAAGACAACCAAGAAGGGCTACCTTTCCAAATTCTCGCACAACAATCTACTAAAGGCGTGCAGTGATCGAGGTATTGGTGGTCCGTACCTAGGGAAAAGCAGAGCTGATTTGGTTGCTATTATCATAGAACACGATCAGTCAAACAGGCAATCCAGCGAACTGGGCAAAGACGGTGCGCAGCAAGGCACGGAGGGCACAGAGCAGGGCACAGAGGCCACGGAGCAGGCCACGGAGCAGGCCACGGAGCAGGCCACGGCGGACGATGAGTTTCAGCACGAGGTGGAAATAGAGAAAGATGGGGAACACGAAGGAGAGTAAGATGAGTGAGAAATGGAATAGGGTGATCAAGAGAAACCACCGGAGTAATCCCTGATCTGTTGAACTCGGAAGGGATCTTGAGTCTGCATCTTCAAAGCACTATTCTACCTATGAGTATAGCTTAACGGAAATATCAGTCTGTTGTACTTTTTATTGATGCCTTGCCTGGGACTACTAGCATGCTATTGAATAAAGGCATTCAATACTGCAAGTAAGCTATGATGCTTTATTGCTAGCCAAGTCTACAGCATCCTACAACTATATGAGCCTCTTTATATCACAGGGTCGTAATTTCCCATGTAACTTACCCAAAATATTCACTCTGAATATTAAGAAACTCTCTAAGATCTCAGGCACATATGTGTCGGTGACGGACTGGGTTAGAGTGTCTGTGGCAGCCCCCAGCGGGTGCCAGGGTTTAACCCTGGAGGGTCTGTGCGTTTGATGCCTTTATCAGACGCCCTCAGAGCCCATCAGTCACTTAGATGGGCCGGCCATCTTCAATACAACATCTTTCAGACCCCCCAACTTGCTACCACAGTGCTGTCCTTACTAGACTGCAGTGGCACGGCCTACACAGCCTTCCTGAGCTGCATGTGGAGGAAAATGGATGTTCCCTGTAGTTGTTTCATGCAAACCTTGAGCGAAATTTAGGTAAATGTACTCTCCCAGGTAACTGCATACGCAGACCAATTCGATCTTGTGGGTGCGAACTGATGCAAGGACAGCAAATGATTAGATCCAAGGTATCCTCAGACCCTTTAAAATTATTACAGTGGGAGGCTGTGATGTAAGCTGGAAAGCGCCCACGATGCTACCTTGGACGGGCGGTTGATCTGACCCAAAGGAACCACGATCTGCCTGGAGATGCTGCTGCCTAGCCGGCCCAGAAAGCAAATATCACACCGCATGCGATTCCGCAAATATAGCCTTTCCTCCAGTGTGATCACAACACGGCCCTTCGATCATCGGTGGCATACCTGGTTTGGCTTCAAGACTTAAACCTTATAGAGTAAGCCGCATATGCAGTTTGCTCAACGCCGCATGCGTGTAACCCATGCTAACCACCCTCAAGACCTTGACAAATCCAGTTCTTGACCGGCATGTACATCCGGTGTGGGCTGGATGGTCTGACAACAAGACGGGCGGCAGCTGCAGCTAACTCCCAGACCTGTACTTGCGTCGGAAGAGCTAATCGCCCAAACACAGGCTGAAACGCAACAGAAGTTAGTTGGTCTTGACCATTAGGTCGCAATGTCACATTTCTCTGGCTTTATCTGGGCGGTGGTCTCTTCCACAGATGTCCCCTGACAATGATGCAGTCGATGGCCAGAGACGTCCAGGTGTCCATTTTCTTAGAGTGATCCCGAATTCCGGCCGCACCAGTCAGAGACCAGCTCCAAACATCAGGACACCCTTCCCGGGGCACCTGGCCCATTGCCTCCACCTGTCGACCCTCCACTCTCAAAGCTGTGATTTGACCTGCTACCGGAAAAGTAGCAAGCAATATTGATCTCTGAGAGACCTCCCGGCGAATTCATTCCACTACCATGTCACCACAATCCGAGCTCTGGGCTGGGCAAGAGAAACCGGAGACGGGGTCCGGGACCGACACTGATTTCGAGTACTGCAGCGCGTCCGAGACTGGGTCCGAGAGCGATTCCGGTGGGGAAGGGACTGCTGAAGTGGCTCGGGAGCTTGAAGAGCTCGCAGGCGACGACATGACGGATGAGGTGGATGCGGTAGAGGAGCAAATCTGGGAGTATGACCTAGACCCATCCAGCCTCAATGATAACTTCGACGACTATGATGGCGATGACCTATACAATGGTAATCTTCACCCGCCCGAGTTCTATCACCAAGCCATGAAGCAGCTCGATGAGAATGATTATGCTCGTAAAGAGTACGCCCCCTCAACGGAAGGCATCATCAGCATGGCGGAGAGCTCCTGGCGCACGCAAGTTTACATCCTCCCTCACTGCAACCCAGTCCGCATGCTAAACTTCACCTTTAGCTTCTGTAAAGATGTGCTGGGCGACTCGGACTGGCAGGGGGCGCTGCGTCGCATCGACTTCAGCGTTGTCTATTGCTTTCTGCACTGGCACCTCAGTCAGAGGACTGGGAAAAATGGCAGATCAAAGCGGCGGATCACCAAGACGACCAGCCTCACCACATTCTGGTGTGTCTTCCGCCTCGTTTTCGAGCGAGTGACGACATTCAAGATCGACAAGCTGGTGGATTGCCGCAAGGTTGCCAATGTAGGTGCCCTGAGCTGCTGAAAGCCGCGCCCTAGAACGTTTCATTTCACATGGCCACAGGTGCAGGCCCCGGAGCCCCACCTGTTGTTGCGTCTGAAGAGGAACACGAGCAGGCTGCCATGGATTAACAACTGATGCATTACAGGGCCTGGTGCAATTGCAAATAAAATACAAACTGACATCTGAACGGCGCGAAAACCGGTCCATGACGCTCGCCGACCTGAAGCTTCAGATTCACACAACGCTGCAGACAACAGAAAAGTGCTTCAGGCTGGGTGAACTCCGAATCCTAGCGGTACTGTTTCTTCTTCTGCTAGCACCAGCTGGGTCGCGCCCGGCTTCTATCCTCCAAGTTCGATTCGGGGACATACGCGTTGTCCTTGCTAGAGATCCCCAAGGCGGACCTCACAACCTACTGATCAAGTTCACCCTGAAGTTTACCAAGCAGTACCTGGGGAAGAAGGCTATGTGAGACTCTGCCGGTGCCCCAGCTTGTCTGCTCCTGAAAGGTCTGACGTACCGTAACTTTGCAGCAAAACCTTTATCATTCCTGAGATCATTTATGATGACTGCCTCCTTCTCAGTCCCCATGTCTTCCTGCTTGGGATTCTTTTTCGCCACCGGGCATTCAGGGCGGAGAACCTGAATGATAACCCGCATAAGCTAGCCGAGCTCGACATACACGAAGGCGAGACAGAGCTCCAGCTTCCGTTGAAGAAGAAGCTGCATGACGTGCTTGTTTTTCGCCGTGCTAGGCAGGATCCAGTCAAGGGCTTGATTATGTCTAGGGATGGCATCAGTCGTGGGATGATGAACTCGTGGGTTAGAAGGATTGGAGAGCTCTCTGGGTTTGAGCACAATACGATCTGCTACAGTCTCAGGTATATGGCGGGCAACAACATGGACAGAAGTGGTGAGTAGTCCTTTTTTTCTGACGAGGCATTCATGTGAGGGCGTCCGGAGAAGGGCTCAGGGGCAATGTATGTCCCAGACCGCACTGCAATCCATCTGGTGGCTATATCCCAAGACCAAATGATGTCTACCTTCCATCATCCTCGGTTTTCATACCCCGAAATCATACCCTACAGCCATTTCTCATACTACCTGTGCCTTTCTGCAAGACTTCACCAGCCTTTGCTCATCTAGTGTCCTCGATGCTAATCTTTTAACAGTTGACGTGAGCGAAGCACTGCGCAATCTTGTAATGGACCACGCCCCAAACTCAGACACCTTCCAGGAAAGATACCTGAATCGTATTGTTTGCGCCGACCTCTGGGCTATACATCGCAATTCAAACCCGCAACAGGCGCTCATTCAACAGGCTTCAAGCCACGGTCACTCCAGAAGCAGTCGACGCCCGGTTCAACTGACACTCCAGCAGGCTGCCGGTGTCAACCTTAACCCCAAGGTCATTCAGTTGACGGAGAAGCTCAGGAACACGCCTAAGAAGACGCCGCAGTACAATCAAATTCGTCTGCAGCTCAAGGCGGCCAAGGCAAGATGGTTCCACGCAGCCAAGACGAGCCTACGCAAGGAATGGACGGATAAGCAGGCCGTGGATGATGTCGAGAGACAAATTAGAGGCGACGGGATTGCCCAAATTCCGAAAAAACAGGCGACTGAGATGAACGCCTCACAAAAAAGGGTGATCCAGACCCTAACAGCCCCGTTTACGCGCAACCTTGAGGAACAGTTCCGGCGTAGGGATGAAGCGGTTTCTTCAATCGCTAATTACTGTCGCGTGGAAGAGCCCCTGAGGACTAAGGTCGTGGCGAAGCCGGACCTGCCGCCGGAGCTCCAGAGCTCACGCGCTGTAGCCCTGCTGAAGGAGTCGGTCACCGTCACCGCCGCTGGCCAACGGCGGAAGCGGTGCTTCATCTGCGTGGGTAAAGCACTCCGACTGCCCACCGACGACGATAACATCGCCGAGCTCTGCCGTAACTTTTACACCGAATCCGAGACCGCGAGGCACTTCCGAAGGGTGCATCTGAAACATCTCGGGGAGCAGGAAAGAACGAGGTGCCCCATCTGTCTCCCGAAGGTAACGCTCAAGAACAAAATGCATCTTCAAAACCATGCACAAAAGGTACACGGCATTCGGTCGTCGGCTAAGTAGCCCGTTTGTATGTCTTTAAAAAAAAGTCAGTTATTTCCCAATTCTGGTTTTGTTTGCTTTAATGGCTCCTTTCCAAGCTTTTGTCTGAAGTCCACGTGTGTTAGAGGTTTTGCAGCATGATTGCCTGATATAACATGCTTATGCCTCGCAATGGCTTTAACTTTAAGGGCTTGATAGCACCGAATGAATGGGTACGGCCTAATACCGAGACTTGTATTACGAAATGGTGACTTCTGAGGAAACACTTGGTTTGCAGAAGTAGATTGGAAAGTCAGTGGCTGAATCGTTGGATAGCGAAGCTCAGTACAATCACTTATTGACTCACATTGTCTCTTGTCCTTATTCTTGGCTTCCTCCTTTCATTTCTCTTGTGGAAAACTATCCAGTAAGGTACAACGTAGTAGTCTTCGTGTAGCTAGATTTAAAGCAAACCATATTTACCCGTTCATTATACCAATTCGGCCGAATCAATCACAAGGAGCTTGCTTGCCGGGTCAGTTTGCAAAACAAGCCTCCATGTCTTGTTGGATGGATGATCCAACATTTCTTGACCTTTATCTACTTTGCAGCAACTCAAGCAAATGGTTATTTGATCCTGCCCATCCACCTCAGGACAATCTAGGTTCCTGCAAAGTCGATCGACATCCTGGCCGTGTATACTAAACTTGATGTTCCCTGGCGGAAGCTCAGCAGCAATGACATCCCAGCCGAGGTCGTAGGTAGAGATGGGACCGCTGAGGACCTCATGGGGAAGGCCTATGTGTATGGGTGGAAAGGGAGTGTCCGTTGCATGCTTTCCTATCTTGGTCATGTAGGTAGGATCACACACGAGAGCGAACTTTCGTTTGCGGTTTCGCTTGCTATTCGACTTCTTGCTGGTGCGGTCGATGACGGAAGACGGTTTCCCGCACCCCTTTTCCTGGGTCAATTTCTGTGGGGATAAGACTGCAAGGCATCCACATACCTTGGCAAATAAGAAGACAGCACTGGTGCTTCCTATCCAGTTATCGTGTCGAAGACGTGTCTTAGTTAGTGTCTGAAGACCTATAGCCGAGTTGCTGAGAACCTGAGCAGGAGCCGGCAGACGCATTACGGAGATCGCTGCCCCTATTGACACGGCAGAAGACCTGATTGTTTATGTCAGTGTGTATATGTTGGTGCCGGCCGGAGGACATACCAGTTGCTGTCGTGTCTCTCCAAGAACAGATGCTTCACCCGAATGCGACTGGACTCCATGGCATCTGCCTCAAAACTAGCCATGTAGTCATTCACGTCGGAGCGTAATCCCGGCTGAGAGAAGCTTCCACCTGCGTACACAACGACGAAGTCTCTCCCATTGCCCAAGACACGGTTCAGTTCATTCTTGAGTACTTCGATCGGCCTGTCGAAGCATTGGAACGCGTCCCTCAACTCCTGAGGACTCACCCTCACATGGAAACGCTCATCGTTGCATGTCAAAGTGATCTTGTCCTCGCAGTGCCGGTAATCCACAGCCCATTTGCACTCCTCAAAGCGATACATCAGACGAGCGAACTCATCCGGTGGTATAGCTGCCGCCTTATTCGTGCTGACCTGCCTTCGGACAATCTCTTTAACAGCAGCGTTGGGTAATTGACTGCCCCCAAGAGCACCTATTTCGTCTTTCTTTAGTTCCATGTAATCCAAGGGTAGCAACAGCAACGCACCTAGATGCCAATCCGGGTCGAAGTACGACTGACAGTTTCGCATGAGCCCACCGTCCTGCTTATTGAAGAACAGGCACAGCAGCTGGAGATTGAGGGTACTGCCTCCCATATCGACGACAAGGACGTTGACTTGGGACTCTTTGTCCCACTCGCCAAACTCCCTCCACAACTTTGGCCAATTGCACGACGCTAGGGCGTCCTCGTGCGGTTCGCAAAGGTACAGAGCCAGTGCCATGCCCTCCATGGTGGTATACAGCTGTACATTGTCCTGCCATAACGAACGCATTAGCGCTACGTAACAAGATGTGTAGCGCTGGAAGTCCTGATCGCGTTCCTGTTCACATAGGTAGTTCGGATATGTCAGAACCACTTTCTCGATTCTCAGAGAGGCAGCTTGAGCCTTGTCGAGTGCCATGTCCCGCACCAGCTCAAGGTGTTTGCGTAGTGCGTCTTCTTCCATTTTCGAAGTGATGATTCCATTCTGACAGGCGCGTAGAAGATCTGTCCCTCCAGGCATGCGTTTGATAGCCTGTTTGGAAACCCCTGCCAGGTGCATTAGGATGGCCTTGAGCGACCAGCTGAGGTCCTTGTCCAAGGCTCGCCTCCCCGGAAGCAGCCCATCCCCTTCCCGAGAGGCTTGCGCAACGAATTCGAACTGGGAAATGGAAGGATTTTGGGGTGTGTCCGGGTGGCCGGGATCCTGTGGAACCCGCACCCGGAGCACTTGTACGGTCTCAGCGTCCTTTTGATATACAGCAGACGGGGCCTTGAATGCTAATGATGCTTTGGATGTTGATGATCCGAGGTCAATACCGAGTGCCCTACACGATTATTAGCCGCAAAGATGTCTCAGAATGATGGTACTAACGCTGGACGGAGGTCGCTTTTGAAAAACGACTCAAACATTACAACCATCCTTCCAAACTTGACAAAAGGCGGTCTAATAGTTCAGCAAATATGATAAGAGGGACTGCGAAGTCTTTTGGTGCAATGGTGCCGGATAGAAAATGATTGTCAAACACACAGCGGCATCCAGTCAGGCAAGAAACATAATAACTTATGTAAATCTCCCGGTCAAGGTACAGGGATATGCGTTTATGCAGACCAATCGCAAACGATACACAAAGTTACTAATAGAGTACCTGCTTCCTTGTCCTTTTTCTCGATACTACCTAGGTACCTAGAGATTGTCGCCCTGAGCGCAGCCATGCCCAGTGGTAGTTAGGCCGGCACAGATAGGTTGTTACGCTTCACGGTCCCATTCCGACAGGGAAAGGATGGTAGAGAAATCACGGGCGCTACACTTTTTCTTACCTTTGTTGTCATTTATACAGGCCCTCACTCGCTTTGTCTTTTCTAGACACTATTACTCCTTGGCCTATTTCCTACTCTGGTTCAAATTGTACATAGGAGCAGAAGGCAGTCAAGGTCCCTTGAGCCAGTCCTCGTTTCCTGCTGGGAGCTAGACACAGAAACAACCGGTGGAGAGTGGATTTATTCTTCCTGTGTGTTTCAATTTGGGTTTCATGAACAATGGCGGGGAGGGTAAGAAGGTTTCGCGCTATAACCTTCGCACTTGGTGAGCAATTGCTTCGCAATCGAAATAGAGTTGGGTTTCTTATTATTAGCAGCAGCATACGAGCGTCGTCCCATGCAGGGCCTACCCCCAATGAAACGCAGGCTTGCTATCATGATGAGCTGGGGCCACCAGGGCCCCAGGGGTCTGCAAGTGCGATCACTGAGAGAGCGTTTGGCTAATGCAGGGCGACGCTGCTGTGATCAACTATTGGGTGCTTTTATTGAAATTCTCGGGTAGAGTGTGTGGTGACCAGGCTCGCTGGCAAACTTTGTCGGAGACGTGTGCAATGGGTATGAAATCAGCTCTACGACCGGGTAGCGAGAACTGCGGAGATTCGCAAAGCTCTGTCACGAGTTTTCTGGGCAGGCCAAGTTAAACTGCCTTGTCATCAGGTGCCATCTAGACTACATGGAGGAAACCAACATCATCAAATCCTGGATTTGGCCACCCCCAAGGGAGAGGTTGACAAGTGATACCGGTATCAGAGATCGGATTCAAATATGCAAAACGTTCCTGCTAACGAAAACGAACGACAAAGGCAGTCTATACCAATCCTTCTAAGTTCTATATGCAGGTTCAGGTAATTTGTTCTCTTGAATTTAGTCTTTTTATTCCTTCCATGAGACAGGCAGACATAGCAATGCATAAATCATGACTTGATTATCGCAGACTGGGTGAACCTATAGACAGAACACTTTACTAGCCAATGCATTCCCATGGCTACTTGCGAGGTGCGCTTGCCCGACGCCTCTTCACTAAGGCACGCCCTTCACCATCAGCAGCATCTGGCTCTGGCGATGCAGTGAATGGCCTTGCCACCAGCTTCCGCTTCCGTTTCCTACTCGGTTGCATCGAAGGAGTATCGCGCAACGCCTGACCCCAAGCAGTCTTGTCCAAAAGTTTGACGATATCAGCATAGGGGATTGTCACTAGACTATCATCCCCGTGACTGTGTTGCTGTTCTTCCGAACCTTCGGCCTCAATATCCGTCTGGCTGTCGCCATCTAGGTCTGTGAGATCGACTGCCTTCAACTCCAGCGCCTTTCCAAGCCGAGCACCCTCACGGACGTCGATGTCTCTAAGCTCATGTGCGGGCGCATATGTATCGTGCTCGCCGGCGACCTCAAATTTGCAGCGGAATAGATTCAATGTGAGCCCGTATGGCGGCGGGCGAGATAGTTCATCTTGGCCGGTTTCCGTATTCGCCAGTATGTGTTCATATGACCGATGGCGGGTGTCAAAGTCCCGATACTCTATATCAAGACATATCACGATGCGGCACTGCCCATCGCTGCCATAAATATAACTTCGGGCCCTATCGAAAGGGAGAGGGTGCGAGAAGCCAACCTCTACAATAACGGCGGGTGTCAACGTCGTGTCCTCGTCACCAATATAAACACAGACATCCGGGCTGGCCTCGTCGTATCGTATTTTCTCAGCGTCGTCTCTCGTCAGAACAACTTGGTGCATAGTAAGATCAATGGCTCCAGGATTACTCTGATCGATACGTCCAGTCAAAGCACGGTGGCCTTGTCCCGCAGCCGGTGCAACTGGCTGTGACTGAATTTGCGAACTGGACCGTGAACGTGTCCGCGGGCCTCTAGTAGGGTCCGGCGGCCGGGACTGCACTTGTGAACGGGATCGTGATCGTGTTCGCGGACCTCCCGCAGGTTCTGGCGGCTGAGACTGCGCTTCTGAGATTGTTGGCGACTGTGTCTCAATATTCTGGCCGGATTGTTTTGGCTCTGATTGTCCCTTGCCTTTGTCCCTCTTCTTCTTCTCCTCCTCCATCATCTGATAAAACTTGTCCGTGAATCGGCACTTGAACCCGTTGTGCGCGTGCACCTCCCTATGCGGCAGATAGGACTTAATAGAGTCCTCAAGCAATTTCCCTACATCGTGGGCAAACTTGTCGTGTATGTACAGAGGCATGCGGACGTAGAGCCGTGTCTTGATGTGCCCGTTTGGGACTGGGGCGTCCCATACGCATCCAAATTCGTAGCGGACCGAGTCCAGCACCCAGCAGCCCAGGTCGTGGAGCTCGTCGACGGAGGGGATTTCGATGCCTTCCTGCCGGAGGAGAGGTAGGTACGCCGATTTTGGAGGTTGTGGCCTGGGCTGTGGCCCACCCCTAGACTGCCGCGCTCGAGGCGCAAGACCTCTCTCGACCTGATCACGATCCTCTCTCTGTCCCAGAAGCCACCAGAGCAGGCAGTATTCTTTTCTTGATATGTCGATCTCCTGTATTTCGGTGTTCTGTCTCTCGACGCTGCAACTTCCCGGGTGCCGCAGAGCGTTGAAAAGTCGTAGTGCAGAGACGACTGGTGATGGCAGCACAGCTGTGTTCACAACAGGCTCAACACAAGCCGGCCCCTTTTCAGCCTGCGGCTGGCTGGGATAGCCGTCGCCTTCGTCTTCGGTCGGCGCGCTCGAGAAGGATCTGTCAACATCAAGGTTGTCGCCGTCGGTGGCCGAGGCAGCTGACGAGGAGCCGCCAAGGTGGTCTTGGTCGAGAGGGACGTCTGGCGAGGCTGTCAATAGCGGAGACATCACACGCGTGGGGGCATAGACGTAGGTAATGCTGTCGTAGAGCACGGCCGATCGTGGTGATGGTGAGTAGCATGTGAAGAGGAGAGTTGGAGGTCCCGATCGTGTTTCCCGGGGGCTGGGTCTAGCGCTCCGGTCCACTAACAGTGCCGTCGTTTAGCCGCCAGCGCCAGGGCACTGCCGGCGGCAAGACGACACCCTCGGCGGCATCCAAAAATTGCAGACACGCTGCCAGTGACTTGCACATCTCGTGCGCCTAGACATGTCACATTCGCTTTGAGTTGTGCGAGTTGCAAGTCGGCCTCCTGTATTACTCCTCTGTCTACTGACAAATACCTATTGCTTCTGCGTCCGCCACTGCTGTGATATAGGCCCGGCGGATCGATCTAATGCGAGGCTCCGTGCATCTGTCTAACCTTTCTTCATTTTCACAGTTGCCGTGACTCCTTTGTAGTCCGGTGTCGTGGTGCGTTCCTTTGCTTCCTCTCTTTAGTACATGCGCTGGCTTCGTCATTGCATTTATCAGATTCAGAGTGAAAGTTGGAATCATCGTTATCAAAGGGGCGTTTTACAACAAAACGGAACAAAATCTGGGGCACAAACGCCGCGTCCGGCGTCGCGTTGGTTACGGTCTTCCGCGGTGCTCCTGTTGCTGCCGTGTGCCTGCAAGATTTGTTCTGCGGCGGCTTCGCAAGAGCAGCTTTTAGCTGAGTGATGCCACAGGCATCGCAATCCTAATACTGGCAAGACACAAGCGTCCCCACATTTCTTCTACTCACATTACCATTCTCATCGTGCATAACAGTAGGTGTGAATAATGGCAGTAATAGCAAGCCATCCTAGCACCAGATCAGACAAGTTGAAATCTGGGAGAATCACAGTCTCAACCTCTGAATAGGTCGGATCACACAGGCCACAAGTAAGGTCTGAGACCCTTGCTCCCCTGAGCAGATCAAGCTCTAGTTATTACTGTCGCCAGGCGTGGTACTCCGAGTCTGTGGCATTGGCTTAGGCCCTTTGTTGCCCGAGGCTTGCTCAAACCCCCGTAGGCCGTAGCCCCGCAGCTTTGCACTGGATCACAAGCAGCTTCTCTGTCAAATATGGGAACACACATATTAACCTCCTAGCTACAGATACTGCGTGGTCTAAACATGCCCCATGGGCTTGAACTTTTACACTGTCATACCCAACCTTGACTGCCGGAAATACAAGTTGCCCGGTGGAAAGCCTCTTCAATTGCCGATACCTTGCCCTGTCACATTCCCCTATTCAGCCCGGCGTTGTCTATGCCGCTTCACAACCCGGTACGCAGTCTGCCGGTGGTTCAACGCACGTGCTGGCGCCAGGTGAGGGCCTGAAGCCAAAGCCAAGCGGCGCTCGTCGTAGAGCCCGCGAGGACCTGGGCTACCAGGCAAGCCAGGATCGACATTTCGTGGGACTGAAAGATGGCTGTGAGGGGCAGCGGGGGATGCCAGGGACAGAGGAGGTGCACGGGTGGTTGGCCGAGCGTATGGGCGTTCTCTGGCACTGTCCTCATCACCATCGCCAAAGCCGTTGGCCTTTCCCCATGTCGCATGTATGTCTTCGTCACTACTAGTCTCATCATCTCCATCCTCACCACTTTCATCAAAGTGGCTACACTCATTGGTGTTTCCCTCACTGCCACTGCTTTGTTCACCACAGCCGTTGCTGGCGGTCCCGTCGTCATCACTACTCGAGCCATCACTTGTGCTCAACGCGTTGTCGTCCTCGTCATGGTGTCCGCCAGGTTCGACGTCGGCAACGTTGCATGGAAGTGCCGAGGGGTCGCGGGGCACTGGGAGGATGGGCCTGTATGGTGGCCGGGCCCCAAGGCTTTGCAGTTGGAAACCAAGTATTGCGTCCTGAAGAGCTGTGCTGGAAGGCAGCGGAGCCTTGGTATGGGCGGGAAGGTTCGTGTCGCCGTGGTCCGCGACGCCTGCATCACGCGACTCGTCACCGGACTTACCCCCGGTGTTGTTGTCCCCACCGGCTTTGTTGTTTTCCGGATCGGCTACCAAGTCGCGCCAAGGCTTGTTGCTCTCGGGTGTATAGATTTCTGGCAGTGGGAAGGTCATGTCCTGCAGAGGTTGGTGAGAGGGGCCGACTGATGGCCAAGAAGGAAAGCTACTCACGATCTGTCGGAAGCTTGGGGGCCACTTGGGGTTGCCAGGCTTAGACGTATAGCCAAAGAACTTGCCGTCTTCGTACATGACCACACTGATGTGTCCGTCCAGGAGCTTATGATACTCATCAGCCTTCTTCAGTATCGTCAGTCTCCGCTTCCGGCGGAGTTGTACATAGTTCACCCGGAGCCGACGTCTTTCGGCCGCTTCAGGGCTATCTTGGCCAGCCCTTCCGCCCGCAGTCGATCTGGGTGCATGACGGCGCGGAGGGGGTCGTCTCGGGGTGTATAGGAACTTGGTGAAGTTGGTCGACATGGCGCGCAGTGTTTTGCAGGAACGACGGTGGGGGTTGGATCAGGGAAGTGGAATAGCTACTGTGAAATGGTCCAGCAGTAGGTAGTCCAGCAGTGTGTGTTCGAGCAGTACGTGGTCAGCGTATGGGTGGTCCAGGTCTGCGTGGCGAGTGAATACGTTGTCCAAGTCTCTGTGATGGTGGACAGTGTAGTCGAGGAGTGTGTAACCCATGAATGTGTGATGATGGGGGGTGGGGGAGGGAATGCGGGAGGGATGTCTAGGTCCTCGAGGTAGAAAGGGTCCATGCCGGGTCGGTCCACTTGTAAGCGTAGACCTTCCAGTGTGTGGATGAGTCGCTGGACTTCCAGGCCGATCCATGCTGGCCTGATGATCTGAACGGTGCTTATATGCACGAAGCAAGGTTTGTGACGGCGCCCTCCCAAGCATCTGACATTCGGCAGCTTGGACAAACGGCTGGAGCCTGCAGGCTTGGCAGCTCTAGCATTTGTGAGCAGTCGACGACCTTTCAACCAGCCCGGTTTGCGCGTCTCGGGGGAACTGAAATGTCATGCCCAAGGGGCAGCAAACGACGAGGGGCAGGGGATCCTTCAAGGTGCCGGAAGGGTCGCTGTGGGGCTTGATTGGCTGATCAATGCTTGGCATGAAGGCACTCACACGGATGATAGCCTTCACAGGCCGTGAAGCCAATCATTCCCTATGAAACCTACCCGACAACCAACCTTCACGGATGTCAATGCACAAAGACTCCTTCCTCGCTGAGGTGATGTGAAACCAGACGTATCCGACTGGCTCGTGCGCCCGGTGAAGTGCATCCGCTCTAGAGTGGCTGCCGTATCCTGCGTGGACCACCGGCCGCACCAAACAGTGTGCACACTTGTGTGGACGTCGCATCAGTTAGGCGGGTTGGGTCAGGTCGGACTGCTGGCACAGGGTGCAGATGAAACCCTGCCATTGGAGGTTGTACCCTTTCATTGCCCTGAGACTACAGAGGGGAAAAAAATACACCCACACTTCCTCAGTGTAGTTTTGGCCCTCAGAGAGTGAATTCCTAGATCCAATAGTCATCACTGCTATTGCTGTCGGCCAAAGTGTATCCTCGCACTTGGTTCACAAGCCGTCGCGTTCCTTTGTGGACAAAAGTGATACGCGGCAGAGAAGCCCGGTTCCGCATCTAGCTCGGATGCCCTCCCGCTGGAATGTGCAAGATCCCGCGCCAGACCCACCCTTCCAACCTGCCGTTAGGACCGGTGAGCATACTGCAATGTCTGTCACCCCCATCAATCCCGGGCGTCTGTGAGCGTCAAAACACAGCTTCTACGGCGAGCCCGCATTCAATGCGCAGCTCAGCATCTTCATGGAAGGCGACTTGCGGATAATACCTGCTACTCAGCATCATCTGGAAAGGGCCTCTTGTATGCCCACATATGTGCATGCTTAAGTGCTGTGATGATGTGCTTTTGGGGGAGGCCAGGGAACCTGTCTAATGTTGCTGCAAGGGTTTCTTCATCCTCGCTAACAGCATTGTCATAGCTATCGTAGCGGACAATGTAGTACCACGCTGCATGGAGAAGCATCGACTCGTAGGCCTTCTGGTCCCACTTCGAGGCCAGGCCTGGCGGCACGGGGCAGTGAATCGTCAGGTAATCGTCTTGTCCCACGGTCGGTGGTGGTTTCTTCAGCATGCTTTTGAGCTCATCGAAAATGGGCGAAAGGCGGAGTTTGATTTCTTCCGATACAGCCTCCTGGATTGCTTTCTGAACAGGGCCGTTCTCGTCCTTTGCGCTGGCCTGTTCCTGCATGATGTCGTCCTGAGTAGCCTTGATGGCGTCCTGGGCAGTCTGGAGGTTGTTGACAGCATCACGAAGTGTCCCGAATTCAGCGCGAAACTCGTTTACAGAGCCACGAACTGATCCGACCATATCGCGTGTGGCTGCCTGCTCCTGCTGTACCTCAGCAACGATCGTGCGGACAGACTTGAGGTCAGCCTCTAGCGTCGACACTGCCTGGACCACAGACTGCTTGAAGCCCTCGTTCGCTGAGGTCATGTCGGATACGAGCTTTTCTCGCAGGTCGTTGAGCTCCGCGCTCAGCTCAGCCTTCAGCTCGTCCTTATAGGCATTCAAGTCCTCTGCTATGTCGTCCTTCGTGAGTTCGGCCAGCCTGGGCGCCTTCTGGCACCTGCTGCTGGCAGATGCGCTGTCTGCCCGTTTCTTCCGTTTCCCAGCAAAAGCATTGGGCTCCGCAGAGAGGCGTGGTGTACTGCTGGCTTCCCCCGCTGTCATCGTCGGGCTCTCGTTGCTAGCTCTGTCGGGCAGATTACGCACATCGGTGGCCGACCCCAGCGCAGCCTTTGCTGGCGTGATAATTGGTGCTAGGCGTTGGGGTGCGGGAGGAGTAGGCGAGGGCATGGGCATGGGCATGGGCGGGCAGAATCTCGGCACCGGGGCTATGGGCGTCCGTATTAAAGTCTGGTCTAGGTCGCGGAAGAGAGTGCGTAGGAGGCCGTCGTGAGCCCCGTGCGGAGCCGGGGGCGAGTCCGCCGGGACAGGCCTGTACTGGGAGAAATCCGGCTGGGCCGAAGGTGTATGATCAGGGTGGGTCTTGCTGCGGAAGACACGAAGCTGCCAGTCTGTGAGGTGGTAATTCGGATCGGACCCTGGCACCAGAAGGGCCCTTATCTGCCACCTGGTGAGCTCAAGGCCCTCGCTGGCCGGGTCGTCGAGCAAGTCTAGGAGCTTGAACCTGCCCTCCTCAATACTGTCGTCCATGGCCTCGTCGAGAATTCCGTCCACGAGGACGTCCTCAAAACCGCGAATAAGAATCTGGGTACGCAACTCCTCGAGAGATATAGCCTTGGCTGTATATGCATGAAGAGAGTCGCTTTTTACGAGGTCGTAAAAGAACCCAGTCTGCCGGGCGCAGAACTTCTTTGTCAAGGCAACAAGGTTGGAATCTCGAGTCTTCTCAACGTAGCAGAGAAGCTCACGGTTAGCCTTTGAAATTGCAGCAAAAGAATCCTTAGGCGGCAAGTTTTGCGAGGAAGCGCCTATCGTAGATAGCTTGAAATCCGAATCCCCCATGTCGAGAAGCATGTATGCGACAGCAAGGTCAACGAATTCCGAGCGGCAGAACTTTTCTAGCCGCCGGACGCTCTGGTGAAAAAGGGACTGGACCACGAGTTGCTGCTGGTAGTTCCTGGCCCCCTCGATCCTCGAAGCCCATTGCTCACACCAGATCTGGAGGACCAGTGGATTGTCGCGAGAGAGTCTGTCGGCCAGCCAAGCCTCCAGCTCTTTCGGCGTCGCTGGGTTGACATCTGGGCCTAGAACGCGGCAGAGGCTGCTCAGCTTCTCGTCGCTGGCGAGATCCTGCGAGCCGTCAGGGCGCACACTGCTGCTAGCGCCCTCGGTGCCACCGCCGTCCCGGGTGGCTTGGGCCCTGCCGCCGCTGCCGCCCTCGCCGCTGGTCCCACTGTCGCTCGATGGTCCGCTGCTGTCGCCGCTGCTACTGCTGGTGCTCCCGCTGCTGCTACCATTGTCCGGGTCTTCGATGTCGATTGGTGTCTCGTCAAGGGTGATGGACTGTGCCCAGGACGGTAGGCACCCACGAATGTCTTTCCTGCAGGCCACAAAGTTTTGAAGCATTGTGGTGTAGTCGGCGAGGAATTCTGTAGCGGCAAACCGATTCTCCTCGCAGGAGAAGCACTGGTACAGGTTGTGGGCGGTAATGCCCTTCCAGAACCCCTCACGGACCTCCAGGGCTTCACGCGCGTCCATCATCCAGTTGATTTGTAACCGCCCGATACGGTCCTTGAACCTGGTCTCAGGGTACGGGATCACCATCACGGCTAGTAAGCCTGCTGGCGTGTGTAGTCCCGGTGCTTTGAAGCTGTTTTTCCGCCTCCCCGGCGCCCCGGCTGTTTTCTGTGAGCTGGCCAGGGCCTCTCTCCAGTCGGCACCCCGTCTCATCCACTGCTCCAGCTCATCAAAGCCAGTCTTAGCATCTTTTGCAACCCGGTGGCGCGACGTAGCCACTTCTGTTGACGAACAAAGGTACGTCATGACATCCTTGCCGCGGATATGCGCCCATCTGCCCGCCAGACCATCGGGTATGAAGTCACGCAAGAAGAGGTAGAGCTTGGCCAGCATCCGGCCCTGTTGGTCATCTTTCTTGTTCAGCTCCAGCGCGAAGCGCAAAAACCAGTCGTTGTGTTTGTGTTGTTTGATGAAGTTGATGCTCAGCGGCTGTGTCAGGCTGGGCTCCACCCGGGCAAGCGGGAGCCAGTCGTTGGGGGCTAGAGGTGTGGTCCGCGTTCGTCTTGCAGGCGAGTCTGCTGCGGGCATCGTGGCATGGAGGGCGTGTTGGAGTGGAGGGTCGGGTGCTCGTCTCGCGACCGTGGTTCGCTGTGGGAAAGTATCGAGTGGCTACGGTTGTATGTCGCAGGTGTTGGTCGGTCAATCTGGATATGCTGATGGCTGGCAAGCACCGTCACCATCGACAGTGATGGCCGCATCTGCCATGTGTTGCACAGGAACCCAGAGAACGGACCACAGGTGAGGCTGCAGAGAGTCTTGGCACATAGGTACTTAGGTGCTCAGCCATAGGTACAAAGCGGGGTTGTGGCACCCTGGTCCCTTCCAAGCCTTGAGCCCCTTCACAGGTTACCAGAATAGGAAAGCTCTCAGCCAGCAGTACCATTGATAAATATATAATAAGTATTATAAAGATATTAAATAATATAAATAAGCTTAAGCTTTTTTTAAAAAATAATATATAAAATAAATTAATCTTTTATTAATATATAAAAATTAATATAAGCTTTATAATAATAAGTTTATTTAAATCTTAGTTATTATTTATATTATTTATTTAAGATACTTATATAAGGTAATTTAATAAATATATTTTAAAAGAGATAATAAGAGGCTAAGTAAAGAGGATTAATATAATTTATAATTTTAAAAGAAATATAATCTGCTATATCTTGCATTATAAAATAAATAATGCTTTAGATGAAAATAATATTTATTTTTTATAATAATATAATATTTATATTACTAGGGATATTTAATTTAATAATTAGAAATTATTAGGCCTTTTTTTTTTATAGCTAATTGAGTTGCTTTATTAGCAGTAAGCAATTTACCTTATTTTCTACTTCAATTAAGGTACTTTAAAACATAGAAATAGTATATGGCGAATAGTAGTCAGCAGAGTTGGAGTACTTCTCCAACAGCTAACACTAGTTAGGTGCAGTTGCTGGGAAGGATGTAGGTCTCATTTCCCCAACAGGTAAACCAAGCACACAGGATATAGATCATGGGCACGGCTCCAGTACCTTTCTGAAGGCTTAATTGAACCGCAATATCTCATCTGACATTTGGTCTGTTGGCCGCGGCCTTGAGCCCCAGCAGGATATCATGAAAGTGGCTACAAGCTTTGGGTATCGCAAAAACGAGAACCGGCCCCTGGGCTTGACATCGGAACAGGCCACAGCACTTAAAGACCACCCTGAAAATAGGTACTGCGAGCGCCAACTCGCGACACTAGTGCGCGGGACCCCGGAATGGACTGAATGTAAGCGCGAGCTGAAGGCAGCTGTCGAAAGGCTCCGCTACGCTGCTTCGAAAATGACCCTAGGCAAAGAGTGGACCAAGAAACTCTCGATCGAACAGGTCCAGAAGCAGTTGCAAGACATGAGCAGCAGTGCTGGCAGTCCCTCCACCTATATCGCAAAGGCAGGCGAGAGTTGTGGATCCATGTTCTCGAGGCGTCCAGACTACACTGGAGAAGCAACTGGAGGTGCGGACTAATGCAATTGTAGCCCTGACGGCATACTGCTCAGTGAAGGAGCTCATGGTGTCGAAGATGGTGCAGGATAAATCACCGCCGGTGCCACTCATTGTGTTCAAGTCGACTCTGGACTCACGCAAGCATAAGATCGCCCGGCTACATAACGCAGTGAAGGTGGGCCCTGGCAAGGGGGCGAAGCCAAAGCAGTCCTACATTTGAATAATATAAAACATTAACTGAACAGCAAGTAAATTTTAATTCGCCACGTGTTTCTTTCTGTCCCACATCTGACGAGATCTCAAACTCCCCACAAGCGTGTATTCCGCTTCGCATAGTTTTCTTCTGAATTGGAATAAGCTACACTATATGGAGGGCTGGTTTTCTATTAAACGGAAGCAAAAGGCGGACCGGCTAAATGTACTGCGACTGCACTGCTTCACATCCTCAACATTTTGTTTCCCCTTTTCGTTCAAACACACAGACCTCTTCACAGACACACTGACCCTCCTCAAAGTGTCCCGAGCCGTAGCTCACAGTGATCTCAACTCCGTCGTGGATATCCTTGATCGCCTGAATGACAGGGATGTTTAGCCCGGATATCGTACAAGTTCGGAGTTCAGCACAAGGGTCACAACTGTGGTTGACAAGGCGCATGTAGTTCCCCTTCTTCTCTGTGTCGAGAAGACCCACCTTGATGTCCAAATCATCATCATTTCGGACAAGCTGTATAGTCCACTGGCTAGTGTCCTCTTCCTTGTTGGGCACGATTTCACCCGTAAAGAACCCAATCAAATCATCCTTGCGGTATGCAACTTGTCTGTTGATCTCTGCAACAGCCTGGAGGCCGAGTCCACGCTTCAAATATCGTTTTATGCGAGGATTCGGCCGGAGAAACTTTGTGTTAATGCAGTCGCATCCCGCTTCCTGCTGGCAAACATCGCAGCCTGAGACGTGGTGCTTGGTTGGATCGCAGGGCCAGGACCAACCGGTTTCTAACCAATCATCGGGCGGTACAGGGTAGGTCTCTTTTTTGAAGATGCTCTTTGGTAGGTTGTCACGGGGCTCTAATGCTGCAAGCATTTTTGCCTCGTCCATGTGTTCGGGCATAGAGGGGCTCGGATGTGGGATCTCATACGGGTCGATGGGGCCTAGACCAGCCTCCCAGTTGAACTCGACATCAGAATGACCGTCCAGTGATTCGTTGAAGGATTTTCCAGCAGAACAGATCCTGCCAAAGTAGTCGCGATGCTGATTCAGTAACTCCCTCAACTCTTTCCGAATGCCCGCGTTCGCTTTGCTGAAATCGCTGCGGTTGAAACTTAGAGCGTCCCGATTATTGCCCATGTCCACTGGTATAAAGGGAAGAAGACCCTCTCCATAGTCCTCACAAATTGAATTCCAAGCACGGCCTTCGGCCAGGGTCCTGTCCAAGGCTTGCATGTCCCAATTGAGATCTTGGCAGCACTTTTCCCTCACAGAAGATGCGACATAGATTGCCGCTCCTGACTTTGTGCCGTCCACAATTCTAGCTAGTCGACTGTTATACAGGCGATTTAGGTACTTTGAGAAAGCATCGTCGTTCCCGCAGGTCTTGAGACCATGGATTGTGCGGTCCAACTCGCTGGTCTTCAGGTTGGAGAGGTACCGTTTCGTATTGTCGGGCTGCCTCCGATATGAGACGAGAAAGCAGAAATTGCGAATTGCAAGTCTGCTACCAACTCCAAGAGCCAATCTCAGAGCACGAATGTTCGTATGGCCTTGAAAGGTTGGTACCTTACATTTTGAATCCTGGTTAGTGACTTGTCTCACAAGCTCGCTTTGACCCCTCGTGGCACTAGAAAGGGATGGGTTTGGCTGGCCCTCGGCTGACTCCGTCTCCGGAATTGAAAAGGACAAGGTTGGTGACAAGGGTACCTGTTAGAAAAACGTATATTAGCCTGTGAAAATGTCCATTAAGGATACCATATCAAATATACCCTGTTTTCCGTTCTAGCAGAGGTATTAGTCTTATTTGCGTCTTCCATTGGTCCCATGGCGTTCAGTCTCGGACGCTTGGTTGGTCTTTCCTCTGACACCTGATGCTCTACCTCATGGACAGTGCCGTCGTTCCTCGTTGTGCTGCTGCCGGCTTTTTTTGTAGGCTCCCTACTGGAGATGGAGCGCGATTGTGCATTGTGATGACTTTTGGTTGTAGTCCTGCGTTTTGACTGTTCGTTTTCATTGTTGTCCTCTGATGAACTATGTGTGATGGTATGACAGAAGGCAACGAGACGCTGGGTGAATTCTTTCATAGTACAACCGGTTTTTCGCATGTTATCGATCTTGTCGACCTCTGAGCGGATCAACAACATCATCTGATCCATTAGCGCTTGGCTTTCATCACCCTGGCCCATATCATTTTCGCAATGCGCTTTTGCCGCCGCTGGTTGGGGAGAGCTCAATGTGCAATGTATGCCATTGTGCGTTGGGCTTTTGCCAAGCCGCGCTGGAAGTGGCGTTGTAGGCGTAAGTTCCTGCATGACGCATCATGAGAAGGAGGGGATAAAATGAATCGGCCTAGGTCTTCTGGAAAAGAAGGTTGACGATGTGAATTGACGGTTGGATTCCTGGGTGGAGAACTAACACCGTCAGTGGACGCCAGTAGCATAAATTTACTGAGCGGGTTACCCATCCAGCAAGGGGAACACTTAAACAAGCATCAATCTGTAAAGGCAGCGGTTTGACTGTGGGAGATATGTCGAGAGTATTGGGGACAAAGACATACAAGGAAGGGCCTGGAAAAGCATCAAGGAGATCCATGCCTAAGGGCCCCATGTTGCAGGAGTCTAGAGTGGACTTGCCTTGACGATTTTTCTTTTTAGAGAGGCAGCGGTCGTTCCATCCTCAAGTGAAGAAGGTGCCTCAAAGAGAGTCGACGCGCGTACAGTGGGCTCTCCCTCCGTGGAGGCAAGTTGAGGGTTCAACGCTTTGGAAAGCGAGGAAGGAGGGGGTACTCGCTTGCAAATGTGGCACAGGTTCTGTGTTGAGGCTAACAACTTGCTTCAACTCACTGCGGTCACCTCTAGCGAAACATGAAGATGACAGGAAAAGTTTGGGCGACTGTACCGCCTTTAAGACGGGGGACAGCTTCCTATCGAGGTTTGGAACGGTGCTTGTAAAGTCCCAGAAGGTGCAGTATGGGGTGGATGTGTGCAGACGGAAAAGTAATTTGAGCCAGGTTTTGGTTATTGATTGTGTGAGGTGCATTCAAGGCCCAGCGCCGTTGGAAGGCGTGCACAGGTGCTTGGATTGGAAGGTGCCTCCCCTTCCAGACAGGCCACTGATCACAGACGTGCGTGCCCTTGCAATTATCCCCCCTGCAACCTAATCACGGCCTGCTCATTGAAAGAAGAAAAGACGGACACCATTGTAAGATCAGGCGACTGCTCCGGAGCTAAGAAACTGTTATACGCTTGACACTGCTAGCAATTGAGTGACGACCCCAAGTGGGCTTCAAGCTTGACCCATGGACTTCGGCCGCTGTACATATGTTCGAAGAGTGCTTGTCACATCTTTGAGAAACGATAAATGTTCTGTAGACAATGTCGTTAAGCACCTCGATAGTGAAGACCTTCATTTTCAGGGCGTTTAGGAGGACTTCGTTACGAGGTAGCTTGTCCAAGCTGCTCTCGCTATGTGGTAGAACACGAATGATAGTCGTTGTCTTGATAGAGAAATTAAGATCCATGGCTAGGGCTGCCCTGATGATTATAAAAAAGGCATTGTGATTATCGAACCCGGCAAATGCTGCCAACTCGTAAAAGCTAAATGCTTCTGGGCGGCTTGTCCAGATGGTTGTGAGCTCATTGCTCAAGGCACCGAGAACCTGGTCAGAGCTGAAATTCCGGTAGCGCCGGCGGGACGGGACGAGCCATAGCGAGGAGCTTACGCATGCTCGAGGCATGTTTGGTCGCGATCGCATAATTTGCCATTTTTGCTGAATGACAAGAGATAGAATTCAGACCCTCAATGTCCCAGCAACGCGCTCATGAAACGCAAGCTGCAGGTCCTCCTTCCGGCTAGTTCGTTGGTTGTCGCCCAATGAAAACCACATCCCGAATCCACCATAACAACCCACTTCGGGCACGAGGGGGCGCCGGTCCGACTACCATTTCTCAATCCTCTCCTGCCTCCCTGGAATCATTACTAATAGGCAGTCTGGTTCCCCTCCCACGGGAGGCTGCTGCGGAATCGGTCGAAGCAAGTTCCCCCGGACACATTCGGTTCCTCCAAGAGCGATCGTTCGAAGACGTCGCACAGGCAAGATTTGGCAACTCGGCAAAAGTTGACGACGGCAAGGGTGTAGAAAGACTCGACGTTGTGATCAACAGACCGTTCCACGTGGAAACGGAACCTATGTACAATGAAGGGCAGGCCCGTGAAGAAGAGCCGGGTAGTCCACAAAGCCATCCCAGACCTGTCTCTCGCCGCAGAAAAATCATCGACATGGCGTTTCACCGGCGCCCGCGAGGACGACGAGGGCGGAGACGGCGATGTTTTTTTTGTTTTTTTTGGCGACTATGGCACGTGGCGTCCGAGCATTGAGCGGACTTTCCATGGACTGCATGTGTTTGATCGTGTGTGACAGCTCTTCGAGGCTGGCATCATCGACGGGGAAAAGATGCCGGGTTGGCTGACACGGGCGAGGCATGGCAGAATCAAGGGCCACAAAAGTTCTGGTATGTGATGACGGCTGCGATGATACCGCAACGATCAATGTTGCATGACTGTAGTCTACAATAAGCCTGCAGATTTAGGACTCACGCAGTGGAAATATAGGTTAATACATTACAAAAAGCACCTTCTCGAAGCGTAATCCGGAAGCAAACACGACCGACTCGAGTAGCATTGAACCCTTGCTGGTATCAGTTGCTGGGTGATGCCACAGGTCCTGTCCTGCCCCGTCCTGTCTTGCTATTTATGGTGAGAGTGTGAAGCGAGCTATCGACGTCACATCCTAGTCCTTGTGCAACGGTGCAGCGGTAAAGTTGCCGAATGCTCACAGTGGGTCTGGACTATTCACAGCCCCCCTGCGCTTTCTCGTCTACCATGGCCACGGAGAAGCTGGGGTTGATACCCATTTCCTTGAGAGGTTTCACACCTCGCACAAACCGTAACCGCCTCTGGAACGGCCCGCCGCCACCACCTTCGACACTTGTGATGCCGCGCCGGTTTGACCGCAGCGGTGCCGATCGGCCTCTTGTCAGCCGTGCCGCCGTTGTCGAGGAGGGATTCCTTGACGTAGATGGGCACCTGGAAGCTCCATGACCGTGAACTTTGGCCCGATGTGTCTGTGTCGTCATCGCCGCCCTCATCTACCACATGATGCGTCTCGCAGTCTGACACGACCAGTAAGTTGGACCATTCGTGGTCCTCCAACTTGGCAAGCACTTCAAAGTTTGGCTCGCGCAGGGTTCTCTCAGGCACAATAATCTGCACCACGCAGTCGAGGCTCGACACGATTTTGCCCTGGCTCCATGCCAGGTTCTGGCCTGCATGCACGGCTACTCGCACTCCCAGCACGGCTGCAAATTGTCGACTAAGATGTCGCGACGTAAGACTCAGTCGCCTGGCGAGTGCAGCGTATACGGACGCCATACCGACCGGAGCGGATGCTAGCCTGGTTCCCCTGTACCATCGGCTTGGTGCTTCTGGGACAGCAGTTGTTTGACCTGTTGTGATACATGTGCAACCACCTCTTCCACCAGCATCGGCGTGATACGTCCCATCATGCAAGCAATTTGGTCGAGGACGACCAGCAGCACATGCTGCGCGGCCGCTCGTTCCATTGGGCTGTCAGCGAAGAGCCAGTCCTTGGCCGTCTCAAAATAAAAGGCCGACAAATCGTGGTTGATATTTTTATTAATAGCAGCGACGGCGCGACCGTAATAATATAACCGTCGTAGGCGGTGTGGACGACATGAGCAGTGAGGTGGAGGCAGTGCAAGATCAGCGTATCGGCGAATCGGCCGCTCGCATCTCCATCGCGTCGTCAAACGGCGAGAGACGGCTCCAAGGGATCCAGGACTCCGAGGAGCCATTTCAGTGTCGTGCGAAGTTTTCGTTTATTGCGATACACCGATTTGACGGCCTCTTGTCCGATCGCGAAGTCCTTGGTGTAGTCACATGAAGCAACCTACGAGCGAAGCGTGTCTGCGCTAGATGGGTCATCGTCTCTTGTTCTTGTGTCTTCAGACCGGGAGGAGGCGGCGTATCCATCATCGGTGTATTTGTTGCCGGCAGATTGCTTAGACCGCTGGTGTTCAGAAAGCTTCCCGGAGATGATCTGAGCGGGCCTAATCACGTTACCGAGGGATTTGCTCATCTTGAAGCCCTTGTGGTCAAGAGCAAACCCGTGGGTTATGAGGGTCCTGTAGGGCGCCGTGAGAGGTTTGCGTTTGTTGCCGTACCGAGCACCGCTCTGTTGTGCCACGTAGGTGAGAAGCGAAGACTGAAACCAGCCTCGGTGCTGATCAGAGCCCTTCAGATAGACATCAACGACATGGGCGCCACTGCCTGTCCCGGCCAAAAGTGTCCAGCTGGTGCCGCTATCAAACTAGACGTCCATAGTATCCTTCCCACGCCGGTAAGTATGGCCGTCAAGTTCAGGAGCCAACCATGCCGCGTCATCTTCGCGGTCGGCCCACTCCTCTCTCCTCGATCTTTTTCACGATGTGGGCGACGGAACGGCTTGTCATCACGGCATCCCACCACCCGGACTCGTTCCTCCGATACAGTACCGGGATAGGGACCCCCAGGCTCGCTGGCGGGAAATGCACCACTCCGTTCGCCCTAGGACTGAATTCCGAAGTCGTGATCCCGAAGATTCTGGATGGAAATGCACGGTCTGGAGCGCTTCAGAGATATTGGCGCGGATGGTCCCGAGGTCGACAAACCACTGCTCGGCCGCACAAACTATGACTGGTTGGTTGGTTCTCCAGTCGACAGGATGTCTGTGACGGTGATCGTGTGTTGAGAGCACCAGGTTTCTGTGGCAGCTGGTAATCCGTGCGGGTGGAGCTCTCAAGAATTCAAGAACTGCCCGCACGCCATCAGACAGCACGTTCAGACCAGCAAGCAGCGTGGGAAAATGAGGACAGTCGTCCACTGTGTATTGAGGCTGGTCATCAATGGGACATAAGAGAGGAATCCGAGGCTGCAGCAGACCCTGTAGTCATCCATACCGTGACCTGGCGCCATATGTACCAGGCCCGTGCCTGTTGAGTCGGATAAGAAATCGGCATGGATGAACGGCTGCGAGCTGCCATTAACGCCTTGGAAGGCATTCAGATACTCTGCGAAACAGATTAGTTTTGATCCCTGCATAGATTCAACGACTGTCTCCAACGGCGAGGAAGACGGTAGCATCTCCTGCAACTTCCCAACCAGGGGCTTTGCCACGAGACAGAGTCGCTTGCCAAAGGACCTAGGCTCCTCCACGAGAGAATATTGCAGATTTTCGTCAACGGCAATTGACTTGTTCATGGGAAGCGTCCAGGGAGTCGTTGTCCACACCAGTGCACTGATCGGCTTGCCGTCATGGTGGAGAGCCTCGGGAACTCTGGTCAGCGGAAACTTGACAAAGGCAGCCGTCGAAATGTGTTGCTCGTCGTATTCGAGCTCTGCCTCGGCCAGAGCCGTGCCGGATGATGGTGACCAGTAGACGGGCTTGTACACCAGGCCTGCACAAGCGTCAGTTAGAGAAAGCTTGTCGTTGCCGTGTCGGAGGCCGACATTTCGGCGTATGTAGTATCGAGATGCGCAAAGATACACTTGTCTTTATCTACCAATTCCTTGAACAATCTCAACTGTCTCAACAAGAAATCCTTGTCTGTCGACTTGTATGCCATGTCCCAGTCGCCCATGACTGCTCACTGATCTGTTCCCGGACCGCTTGCTCGGCTAGTTCCCTTGCCTGCTTCCTCGTCTCCACTGGCCCAAAGCTTAAGCGGGATCCACTGCTGCCCAACTGCTGGAGAGCCTTGAGCTCGATCGGCAGCCCATAGCAGTCCCATCCAGGAATGTGGCAGACCCTTTTCCCCTTTTCCAAGCTGGAAGCGGCAGATGATATCCTTGGCGATCTTATTAAGCGCGTGGCCAGCGTGCAGTCTGCATAGGGAGGCCCGTCATGAAGGGTAAAGTCTCCGGAGACTGCTCGCGCTCTCTGCCAGGCATAGAGCTCAGTCGTGCAGCGCGCGAGATACTTGGCGGCATCGGCACGGAGAGGTCGTGCAGGCAGGGTGCTTCGAGAGAGATGGAGCGTGGAGTTGATCGTGATGACTCGACATTGTGGCGACGGCCTGAACATTTCTTCTGTGGGGCAGACGGGAGCGAACAGACGTACTGTGGTAGGGCTGGAGGCTTCGAAGGTAGACCGCAGTGGCTGCAGTCCCTAGAAAATTAGGCGAGCTAACCCTTGTACGGAATAAGCTGCACAGGGCTGCGAAAGCTGCGAAGGGATCCCCTGCGAAAGGATCAGGGGAAAACTAGCCGTCAACCCCACCAATTGCCCGTACCCACCCACGAGCCACGAAGTCCAGCGCGAGAGATGCCTCGGACGAAATTCATGGTGCCGTCTCTGGTCGCAGCATTGCTTGTGACAGGAGTGACGAATATACCTCTTGTCCAAATATCAAGTGTGTTGCCTCCCAACCCGGCCGGGCGTGGGCGTCCTAAGCAAAATCACTGGGTTACGTCGTCATCATCCAAAAGGATCAGCAATATGCTCGCAACTGCAACCGTGTCGACGTGGGAAAACGCGAGGCCTTCAAGCAGCCAGTCCTCCAGACGGCGCAGATGTTCATTGGGGAGATGGGCTGCTGGCTTGTCGCCAAGGGCATTGCTCTTGTCCCAGGACGCTTGTCCGGCCCGGCGGGCTCGGGCTCGGGCTCGAGGCTACGCTGCCGCCGACGACACAACGTACGCGGACGTAGATGGAACACCCGTTGCGTCTACTGGTCCAGCCGTCTCTGCGTCTCTCCCGACGTCGCCCTGGCGTGTTCACCAGCCACGTTCCGAGACAACACGGCTTTTGCTCCTTGCTGTTCCCACCCTGTTCGACAAATGCGGGAGCACGTTGATGAACACAGAGCTGCTGTGTACTGCGCCGTCAGTCTATCAGATGATGCGAGGGCTTGTCGTCTCCTTCGTAGGCTGCTTCAGTGTGATCTTCCTCGGCCGACGGTTGCGCTTGGCCCAGTACATGGGCCCCGTTAATATCGTTCTAGGGGTTGCCGTTGTTGGCATGACCAGCATAATCCATGCCGGGCTCCTGTGCTGCGATGAATGCTGACATCAGGGAGATGTGGCGATGTGAAGGAGACCGCAGCACCATTGTGATATATGCTGTGAGAAGGCAACTTGCATGTCCTTATATAACTTTTATCGCCTCAATAAGCTTCTCATAATTATTATTTATATAACTTAATTCTTAACGTTTTAATACTTCTCATACGGAATAAGTGGTCTCGGGGTTGGCTGGTTGGGGCTTAATAGGGCCGTGCCGCCGGCCTTCCCGTCAGGGGTGCTGAGGGACGACAGCTTGCTGGGGCCCGGGGTTAGGTCCTCGCTCCTGAGGCAGGGCATCCTCCTCGCCGGTGAGGTGTTGCCGACTGTCCTGGCGGCCTGGACTGGGGACGACAGCTCCGCGGTACAGTTTAGAGAAAGGTGGGCGACACACGAATGAGAGGGCCCAAGCCTGTCAGCGAGCCTTCTGGCCCTCCACCTTCCCAGCCAGGCGAGGCCCCCGGGGCACCACTCAGACCTCGGAAAAGACCTTGAATTGGTTAAGGCACTATACTCGGCTCGAAACACCACATGAGTTTCGCCCCAATCGCCCCTTCGGCGGGTCACGGAGCCACAAGGAAGGGCCAAAAAACGTAATCTATCAAATCAGGGAGGGAATCCCGCCTCCATCGTCTCCGCTTAACAGCCAACCGACAGCCCCAGTGTCTGGACAGGGGACATCTGAGACAAGGTCAGGCAGGAACTTCTGGGAAGAAGGTAGTGTAATCGATAGCACGATGAATGAAGGTCATTATACCGGGCGCAATGGTGCTCTGCTGCTCCGAGGGCACGCGCCCCGTCAGATCGATCACAGTCATTACTCATGAGACAAACAGTGACTAGACTATGCTACTTTTTGTGATTCCCAAGTTCTCATAATGTACACTCTCAAGTTCTCAACAAGGAAATGGTGGTACCACCCAATGTCAGTTTAGGTGTCTCGCGGGACCCAAGCAGCTACAACTGAGCTTGACAATCTTCTCCTTGGGTGGCACGCCTATCAAACAGCTTGCTAAGGGCAATAATCTACGCCGTCCGAGCTTTTTTGGGGGAGGCCTTTCAGATCCAGTTCCAGCTGAGCTGCCTCGCTACAGGCGAAAGTGGTATTGTCCTATGCTGCACACGCATTTGGTCAGCTGAAAGTTACTTTGAAAATGTCTTGTGATTGCATAAGATCCAAGGGTTAGCTTACCTCCGATGTTGTGACTGTCGAGGAAACAAGCTTCCACTCGCAAGAGGCAATGCATCAGACATCACGGGCGGACAGGGGTGTCTTCGTGGCCAAGGGTGTCATCCGAGGACGGCATCTCGTCGTCAAAGCCCAGGGTGTCATCTGAAGACGGCATCTCGTCGTCAAAGTCCAGGGTGTCATCCGAGGACGGCATCTCGTCGTCAAAGCCCAGGGTGTCATCCGAGGACGGCATCTCGTCGTCAAAGCCCAGGGTGTCATCCGAGGACGGCATCTCGTCGTCAAAGCCCAGGGTGTCATCCGAGGACGGCATCTCGTCGTCAAGGTCAAGTATGCCATCAGAGGAAGAAGGCTCTTGTAGGGAAGAGGCATAAGGAACTTGCAGACAGCTTGCCACATCTTCAGAGTCAAGAGTACTGTGCGACGATAGCGTATCAATTGACATGTTCTCGAGATCCATCTTGGCAATGCTGCAAGAGTCGAATTCGTTGCTATCACGGACGGCGTCTGGCTCTTGATCAGGATCGGGGATAACGAAACCAATGCAGTTCGGAGTCTTGGTCTTGGTCTCGGGAGGGACGGTCGACTTGTCGGCGTGCATCACTCGTGGGCCCCGAGCGGAGGGAGCGGCACGTTGATGACGGTGGGCCTGGCTCGTTTTGATTTCTTTCGAAGCTTTCAGAGATCAGAGAATATTTCGGATCGGATTGTGGTGCATGAGCATCACGACTACGGCCCCCTCCCCCCACTGAACCAGGCAATAGCACGGGGAACGAGGCGGCATGACTCACATGCGTGCTTGCGGACACGGTACTTTGTGTGACGAGGCAGCATTTTGGAAGCTGAGATAGGAGTGGCCGTAGAGGTGCAGGTGTTATGTGTACTGGTTCTGGAAAGCGCTCTGACAGTACCAAGAGAGATGCAGGAGGGAGCATGAAGTCAGGAATCCAACCCTGAACTTGATACGGGTGCAGATCCAGAAACGAACTGATCCCTTCGTTTCTTGCAACGGCTCGACTCAGGCTCGTTCAAAGGATTCTTAGGTTTAGGCACGGCGGCGAGTGTGGGCAAGTCGATGGCCGTGGGGGTGGTGCGGCGCGTGCGAGCACTACCCGGAAGGCACCTACCTAGGGCGGTCGCCGCGCACGGCAAGAAGCTGGGCCAGGCCGTCCTCAGGGACCTAATGCGCTTCTAGAACACGCGCAAACTCTCCCGTCTTGCACCCTCGCCACCGCCCGCGACTGCACTCCTGCAGAAACTGTTGGCACTGCTGCCTGGTCGCCGTGGATAAGCCTCGGTTGGCCCCTGATAAACAAGCAAGCCCCTTGACCCTCCCACGTCCTTTCCTCCACCACCGCCCGCAACCTCATCATGCGGTTTATTGACCGAAGCCACAATTCGAGATCACACAACCAATGTCCACAATTAGAATCACACCCTTGCGCAACACCGACAACCCAATGGCTCGTCTTGCAGCCTTGCCTAGGATACCTACTCGGCATAGCATTCGTCCCCAGACTTGTCCCCAGACTCTATTAAGGAGTCTTCTACACACCACGAGAACCAGAGCAGCGAGGCAACAAAAACAGCAAAAGGGACAAGAGGATGACGGCGACGATCAAGTCAGCCATTCAGGCATGTGGAGAGCGGTCTTGCTAGCGATTAACACTGGCCAGCCTACCAAGGATATCCTGCGCGAGGTAAGAGCTTCATGCTTCGTCGTCGTATCGTCAAACCACCTTGCTATCTTTTTTCTTTGATCGACTGCGGACTGCTGACTCTACTTGCCACCCATCGCCTGCAGACCTGGGCCGGTATCATCACCATCTCCCTGGACGGGTCTCCTTGCCCACCCCGCCCGCCCGATGACCCTCTCGCCGCTATCAGCACCATCAGCAGCAACTCAAGCATGACCGCTACCCAGATCTTCGAGCAGCACAAGGCCAGGTGTGGTTTCTCCGACGCCTACGCCGAGTTTCGCGACGACATGGGCGAGTTTTTACGCAACAGGTACAGCCAACAGATGGAAGGCATCCAAAGGGCTGTGGACGACCTTGTTGCCGTATGCTCGCTCCTGGGCAAAGTTAACACCAGGGAGGAGTCCTGCACCCAGCTGGAGAGGGAGCTTGCAACACTGGACGCGGACCCCGCAGCGCAGTGTAATATGGCTGCCATACTCGGCGAGCAACAGAGCGGCGGTGACGAACGTGCTCAGACGACGGCGCTTGCTAATACTCTGAGCACCACCACCACGGCCGAAACCAAGGTCATCAAGGTGGACTTGTGCGCTCAGAGACACACTCTTGCCGACTCCTCCCGCCGCTTGGCCATAGTAGACATCGATGGGATGGTGGACGACCTAAGGCAGCTATTTGCAGCCGTGACGAGATATCTTGACGGAAACTGACACAACCTACAAGCGGGATGATGTCGGGCGCCTCTCTGTGACCTGGTGCTGAGGCCTGGGATCGCAAGTATTAATACCCCTGTGGGACGAGAGACAATGCAGGCTGTAAGTAACAGTTAATTTCGCCATGCAAGCCTCTGGACAATTAGTACTCAATCTAATTATTACAAAACTAGCATTTAAAAAGATTATAAGAGTTGATGTGATCAAGTTAAAGATGAGGATGTAGAAAACCAATTTGCATACCCAATTTACAAAACCCAAATCGCACGCCCAAATCGCACGCCCAAATCGCATCCCCTACTTCTGTACCGCTGTGCAGCTGCGTCTCGAAAGGCGCCGTGAGGTGAGGTAGGGGCTGCCAGGAGTCCTCGCCGCTGTGCCTCGGCTGTGCTCTGGTTGGTTTTCCTTCAACCAGCCGCACGCACAGACCACTTTCCCAATCGGGCACCTGTAGCCAATCACAAGAATTCCCAAGCGCCGCCAAAGCGGCTCACGAATCAGCTTGAACGATTTAGCAACCATGTGGGGAAAAAGTATCTGCTGATAGGAATTTATACAAGACTAGCTCTGATGCCTCGTGGCTGACAAGAGGGACAATGATCCGCCCAAGTCTGAGCTGTACATGCAATTTCTGCACATGCTTTTCACGTCCTTACGACGCAACAACATACTGTAGAAGAAGCGATCTGAATCAATCATTACTGCCGTTGGTATCGGGTCCATAACGACAGAGCACGCCAACGTCCAATTGGAAGCCTTAGATTCGCTGTATGGGGCAGCTTGGATTTGGAAGTTCCAGAGTTACTCATGGCAAGCCTCGCATAATGGCCATTTGGGCTAAGTACGTGGTCCGAGCTATAGAATGGCAACTAGTCCTGATAAGTGTAAACAACAACCCCAGAGGTCATAGATACTAGTTTAAGTTGAGTTGAGAATTTGAAACAACAATGCGGATAGGTCCCTTTAATGGACCCCGACAGGGGCTTATCACTAGTATGCGAGAAATAAGTGCTGTCTCTGCGGCCTCAACATTGTAAATACGGCGTACCACCAATGCAGAACCTGTCCGGCTACACGATTCTGCCCTCAATATATGCTTAATGCAGCATTGGCCCACCCGTACCCCAGCCATTCATTCGAACTTGTCTATGGAGAGGGACAGTGAGGCCGATGGGGCCCAGTGGGAGGAAGAAGACACTACGGTGGGAGCACAAAGAGATCAGAGTAGGACGGACCGAGACTGTATTGCAAACGATGATGCGGATGAGCCACCGGAGGACCAGAATCCAGCTAGCAGCAGCTGTGAGCTAGTCCACAGCTGTTAATTCTGCCAGGAGGAGCTCTTGGGCTTTCGGTACGGCTGCCACGACTGCGATGACAACTTTTGTCTGGACTGTCATGGACTTCATTACGCGTCACACACATTAGCAGGCGCCTATCGGAATGATCACCTCGAGATTGGCAAGCAAGGAGACGTGGACGACGACCCTGATACTGGAAATAGCCTGATCCCGTCAGGGGTAACTAGAGACGATATGAAGAGCGCAACAGGAGGGCTGGATGATTATAGCGTCTCCAAAGATCATGGCATTCACGGTTCTGATGCTGAGGCCCAAGAGTTCATACCCAGCGATAACAGGTGGACACCCCAGTGGATTACGGTGATCTGGAGAACGAGGCGGAGGAATACGGCCGCAGTGAACACAGCAGCAGTGTCGGCATTAAACAAAGTGAGGACAGCGACTATGACGACGACGAGGAGGATGAGGTTGACGTACAAGACGACGAGGAAGTAGAGGAAAGCGGACCCTTGTCTCGCCGGTCCAATGCTGCACTTCCAGCTATCTCAATCAAGGAGTTGCTATCAGCTACAAGCAAGGCCATGAGCACGGCCATAAAGAAAGCCATGAACGAGGTTATGACGAGTGCTGCTAATATCCTACGACAGAGCACCGATCGCAGTTTCCGTGACCGAGCTCCCTAAGGCCGGTCAGGTCGGACGCTCCAACCAGGTACATTCCTTGATTTGATCTCGATTTTGCGAGGCCAGGTACAGAGGCAGAGAGTGGGCTCTCGTCCATGGCGGCTTAAAGACCGCCGACGACTTGCAAGGATAAAAAGCGAAGGCTGGTTAAACGAAGAGATTGGGCACCAGCTGAACAGAAACCCGGGTGCAGTTGCACAGTAACGGAGAAAGCAACAGTGAATAACTCGCCAGGCAGAGAAATTCTCGAGCAGGAATTATCATCACATAGTATTCACAAGGCCAAACCAGTCCGTGGACATGAGTCGATATCTGCGTATCCACTGCTGCCAGCACGACGCCTCCGTTATTCACACGATCCAATGGCAGTATCACTCTTTCCGAGTGAGCAAAATACCGTAGGCCTGCATGAGATATAGTCGAGTGCTGTCGTGAAATGATATTGATCAAGACCTGGGAACGCGTCCTTAACAGTGCCCCAAGCTTCTTCGTCCTCAAATACCCCTCCATCAGGGGCGCCAAGGGTACGAGTATACAGCCAGGCTGCACAGAGGAGAAGGAGCTCGTAAGCCGGCTGATTGATACCAGACGGTGCCCGGCACTGAGAAAGATACCCATCTAATCCTGCCTGCGGCGCCTTGGTCTGTGAGCTCCGGCCCAACTCGAAGATGGGCTGCACAATCGCCGGGTCTTTCAGCATCTCAAAGAGCTTGTGTGTATGCTGCTCCAGGCCGTCTTGCACGGTGGCTTGGATATTGAGTGCTGATGGTATGTTTCAACTTTGCTCATTTACCACGTCGGTGATCTGCTTGAGAATATCTTGCTTTGCTGTGTCGACCACCTTTGCAACCTGCTTTGTCAGGGCGCCGAGGAGGTCGTCTTTCGGCCTGCCATGCATGTCGGCTTTGAGTGCCGTCAGGCCATCTTCGAGGTCTTGATGAGCGTTCTGCCAGCGGACAAGGTCGGCGTCGGTTTTCTCCGTGCCCCTTTTGACGGCTTTCTGTAAGGCGGTGATCTGGACCGTGACGTCGTCCCGGAGCTGTTCCATACTGCCTGTGAGCTCCTTGAGCTGTTCCTGGACCTCGCCCCTCTCGACGCCGGCCGCGGTGGTGTTGGCTTCAAGGTCCTTCTGCAAAGTCTTATACTGGTCCTGAACTCCGGCCGGCAGCTGGTGAGAGGTAGCCTTGAGCTTTGAGATCTGGTTCACGTTGCCCCTGTGCGCCTCCCTGAGCTTCTCGGCGACGGTGTTGGCGTCTACCCTGCCTTCCTGCGCGGCCGCCCCACGTCGCTCTATCTCAGACTTGAGTTCCACCTTGGGGCCGTTCAAGTCCGCTGCGAGGTCGTCCTTTGTGAGGCCTCCTCTCAGGCGCGGAATCTTTGGGCTTCGCCCTTCCAGCGTAGAAGGGCTGAGTGTTCCTTTTGTCACGAAGTGTGAATTGTCAGTAAAACGGCTCTCCGGCTCACCGTGCGAGCCCGGCCGGCTCAGCGGTCGTGTCACGGTGCGATGGGTTGACATCAAGGAGAAATCAGATCTGGGTCTGACAGCAGCTGAGGCCGCCGTTGGAGGCCCCGGAGAGACTAATGCATGGAGTATTTATGAATTATCACTTTGACAGGCCGACGCTGCTTGTGTCACAGGATCAGGCTCGGACCGCAGCTTGCCAAACAGCTTATGCAGGCTCCTGTATTTTAAGCCCATGGGGAGAGTGTAAGTGTAGTCTGTGGTATGGTCGAGAGACTTCGGCGCCACCACGGAGAGATCTGGCATTTGTTGCGTATGGTTGAGATCAGGGCAAAGCCTTGACAGAAAAGGGAGGCCTGCGGTGGTGTCAGTATGTCGTTCGAACACTGCCAGAGCAGCACCCGTATCTGCCAGCTCCCGAGTTTGAGCTAGCGGATCGCATCCTCTTGGAGCAGGGCATCCCTCCTGCTCATCCAAGAGCACGCATCGGATCCGCTTTCCGCATCCAGGTTCTGGATCTCCTGGATGATAACATGACTATAGAGGACCTCGAGAGTGAAAAGCGTTGCCACTGCTTGTAGAAGGGCGAGTGATGCGTAAAATAACTGAAGGACACGGCTTGCTGCGAGAAGATCCTGTCCATCCGGCTGCGGACAATCTCGCTCGGGCTTCTGGTGTTGACTAGCCTGATTAGCTGCTGGTTGGCTTTGTTGCATTCCTTCCACTTGGGCAGCTCTCTGAGCATGGCGATGGCTGACTGTCCCCTGTTTTCTGCTTGCAGCTCCTTCGCATCGACCAAGTCGACGAACATCAACGCATCTGCCATTGGTCTGGACTCGGTATAAAGCTTGTTAACACGGTGAAGACTGCGTTGAAAAAGGGAACGGATGATCACCTGGTCTTGATGGTTGTCCACCGCGTCGATTTGTGCCATCCAAGTCTCGCTCCACGCCGGCAGGACGTCGGTCTTACTTGCGTCCGCCAATTTATTTATGAGCCACTGCTCAAGACGAGACGACTGATCATAACTTGCCCGGAGAAATGATCCAAGACGTTGGGCTTCCTCTGCTGACCTTGGGGAGGGGACTGAAATCATCCTTGGCCCCGCCTGTGTTGACAACTGGGCTCTCACCGGCATCGATGAGTCCACTGGGCCCCCCGACTGCTGCCTCGTCATCACCGGGCTCCAGGTCGGAATACAAAGCATCAACAGTCCATTCATTGCCTCCAGGACCGTCAAACTCTCCGGGTCTATCCTTATCCTCGACATCAGAAGGCGGCTCGGTGAGTGGCGGCAGCGCTTCGTTCCAGGGGTAAGGGAGGTATGGCCGCATATCTTTCCGGCAGCTCGGGAAGCTGCCCCCAAAGATCTCTGTATGGTCGGCCAGCATCTCAACCTCAGGCCTCCCGGGTCCCTTGACGGCGTCTGTGTTGAATTCCGTGTGCAGATTGCCCGTGTTTATACCTTTCCAGAATCCGGACCGTACATCAGCGACTTTGGTTCTTGTGTGTCATCATCTACTTGATTCCAAGCCGCCCAATCTAGTTCCTGAACTTTGAGTCGGGGTCTGACGAAGCGATCAGAAAGACTGCTAGCATTTCTGCAGGGGTGTGGAGGCCGGGGGCCGTCCTGTTGCTTCGTTTCCTTTCCCCCTTCCCCTTTCAGCGTGGCGGGCCTTCGCGGTGTCCATTCAGGTCTTGTGTGTTCCCATTCAATTTCCAAGCTCAATAAAAGCTGTCTCTGTATATTTGGTGACTCTGTGTCGAGATTCCGTGCTCTCAGGGGGGTGGCATAGAAGTTGCTCCATTACATCCTGACCGCGAATGTGGGCGAGATCGCCAGCCGGGCCCCTTGGCAAGAAGTCGCGCAGTAAGAGATAGAACTTGGTAATCATTTTGGCCTGAACTGAGTCTTCAAGCTCGGCAGCCGATGCAAGACTGAGGAACAAATCGCGATGTCTGGAGACCAGGGCGCGATACATAACCTTGGGTGACAAAGTCGCCTATCGGATATATGGCAGCCAGTTTTTAGGCGCAGAACTCCGGGTAGACGAGGCTTGGTGCATGTTCACCTCGTCTGTCGATGCGTGCCTCGTGGTTCGCAGTGTTCTCGCGATGATTGTGCTCGATTCATCTGATCCTCCAGGCTTCTCAACACTTTGCTCTCCCGAGCGTGTCTCGGCGTGATGTCGAAGCGCCCGCATGTTTGCTGATCGATACCCTGCACGGGAGGTGTTGATGCAGGTTGCCGTGGCATGACACCCGCTCGGCTCTGCCCCCGAGGCCACCTGCACAGGTGGGTGCTAGCCGTGACCAACGTCTTGATGAGCACGTCACGTGAACGTGCTCGATTACACTCTACTGATGAAGACAGACTTGTTGCTCATCTCAAGGTTGGTGCACCCGAGCGCTACTGTTTGCCTGCGACGACAGTAGTGCCGCTTCAAGAAGTCGGGCGAGTCTGCGGAGATCCCAGCGCCTTGATCGTCGATTTGATTGCATTACTGTAGCGGCCGCCTTGTCACTGCGGCTCACGCACGGATCGGTCTGGATGTGCACACTGTTCTAAGGGCACTGTGCGTCCCAAAGTTGGCGGCTCATCCTGCCGCAGGTGGCCATCTTTCATGTGAGCGCTTACCCGGCGGGGGATGTGAGAAGCCAGAGAAATGAGATCGAGAAGGTTGCAGACATGCACTCAATGGTTCCGTCAAGAACATATTCCCATAACGCATATGATGCTGTTGACAATGAGATGAAAGCGCAGGATGATTCCATCACGTCGCATCCATGGATTGATTGCTGAGATACCACATCGTTTAAAATAGTAGGAAAATGAGTAATTTCCTCACACATCTCGAGTAGACCTTATCTTTTTTAAGTCGAGAAGAGTTATAAATCGTTGACAAACCGCACGTTCAACTGTCGCCGCACATCAGCACTATATCTCTACTAGTCGAACTTGGGCGGAAGGTTTAGAGCCATGTTTTTCTCTCTGATGAGATTCGCCCTTTCCTCGAATCCACCCCACGATTCTAAACTAGACGCTCTTGGGATCCTCAAATCGCAGCCGTGGCCACTTTAGAAACGATTACGGTTGGCTCCTCTCCGTCCGCCAGCATTATGGGAGACATGGTACTGGATTGATCATGGAGTCCCCAGAGCTCCGCGCTTCACGAGTAGGTGTCGAGGCCGGTGTTTTGGGCGAGAAGGCAGGTCTCTGTAAACAGTCTGCGATCGGTAATTGGTGCCTCTGGGGCGGGGCACACTGCGCCTCATAGTGAAGGATGGCATTCAGTATGTCCTTATTAACGTTGAATAGACTGTTAATCACTGAGAATCAGGCCCAGAAAGAGCTGCCCCTGAAACTATCTACCATTCCGATCGATGGTGTTGCCAGCCATTATTAAGCATTCGACAGTTCAAATTAAGCCATTGCTTTGTGAAAGTTCAAAGCCCCGTCCACAACGCAGCAATCAAGTTCCAGTGGGCCTCTGGTAGTGCCCTGTTCTCGCTAGTGGTGCCGCCATCATTGCCTTCTTCCAAAGTCAAAGCGTCATCAAGACCTTGCCGACCGCCAAAAGTCTGCCTACCGAACGATCGTGTCTGATGAGGCGCTGTTTACTTCTCCTGTCCGTCCCAGCCCGGCCTGAGAGATGAATCTGGTATTAGGGCAGACGAATACTCCAGGGTTGAAGCGAAAGTGGACACCGTGCCATCTGCAAGAACAAGAGTTAGGAAACGTAGAGTAAGTGTGCATGTGGTGAAGAGCAGACGATAGCATACCTAGTCATCTCAAGAGAATGTAATATCAATGTGCAGAGAGGCCGGAACAAAAAGATGTCCTGCCCGGATTGTGTCCCTCTCTCCGAAACTAAGGTAGCAGGAGCGACCAAGGAGGCCCATGGTGTCTGGCTGAACATTCCCCTGGATGTCGGTGCCAGCTTGACGATGTGCGATCACGCTGGAGCCACTGTTGTGCATCCAGACCTCCCCTTGGTGGTTTGTGCGGATGAATGCCTGTTGACGGGACGCGGTTGTACCACGCAGGTATTTCGTCAGTTCATCAGAGAGTTCCGGTTGCAAAAGTCCATCAACTGTCAATCCGTCCCTTCCAATAGTAATCGACGTCCCTGGTTCCCCACAGACATTGACGGTGATGCCACAAGGTGCGGTCAATGTAATTATCACCCAGAAGAACTCAGGCTGGAGTTCCGGGGGACTGGATGGCCTGTCCGGTGTACTGGGCAGGTCCATCGTGGGAGACAAGGTCGTCGAGAGAAAGAGGACAGACATAGGAGGGCCGGTGCAGGTAGTAGTGATGTATCGACGTGAGTGAATGATTCAAGTCAATTGGTTTGGGTGTAGATCTTCGTATGGTGGTCAGGTGTAGGTTGCAAGGCAGCCGCCGCGCCACTCAGCTGGACGCCAGCTGCCAGCGGGCCGCTCGGAACTGCAATCGATAAGCCAGTCTAGACGTGCACCTCTGAATCTGTGCAATCCACGTATGCCACTATTCCCATAGAAATAGATCTCGTTTCTTTCCTCGACTTGCGAAAGGAGCTACATGGGCCACCCGGGCCGCCGATGCCGGAGGACCGGCGTGTTGGCTGGCCTCGGCGCCCGCCAGAAGTTCCGACGTGTTCGTGGACGCGTTGGAAGCGTTCTCCCACCGGCTGTGGCCCCTGTGGGCGCCGCACTGAGGACTGGGTGGTTCTTCGCGGTCTTAATCGAGACAAATCATCCAGTAGAGGCCGCCACCTGGAGAATAGTCGCCGCGCCCTGCTCGACGAGGTGACGGACACTGTCTGCGTCCGGCGCCATCACCGGCAGCCCGCTGGTCTTGACCTCCTTCACCGTGTGACAGAAGAGCTCGATCGAGCGAAACATTAACGCAAGACAATGCGCACTAAATGCGCAGCCTTCTCGTCGCGCCGATCGTGCGGCTCTCAACGTAGCGGCAGCTGACCACTGTGTTCGGCTTGTGAAGCTCCAGGAGCTCCTCTCTACTGACGACCAGGCCGGTGGCCTTCCGGAGGTTGTACAGCTAGTTCGACAAGTCGAAACAAGGTCGTTCACTTGAAGCTAGCCTCGAAGAAGTTGCCATCAAAATGTACCGGCCTCCACCCCGTCATTTCTGGTCGGCAGGCGCGGCAGCTTCGAGGAATTGTTCGACTATGAGGAGTTCCGGAGCTCCTATGTGAGCAATCACTCCACTCTCGTGGGAGGCGAGGTAGTGCGCGTTGCCTGTGATATTGCGGGTGCGGGTGCCGTCGAGGGTCTTGGTCTCGAATTACTCGCTGGCGACGGTCTTTATGACGTCATGCTTGCTGATGAATATGAACGAGGGCTCTGAGACCACGATCATGAAGTGGGTGACCCCGCGGCGGCGGGTGCAGTTATTTTGCGCCACCAGCGGCCTGGCTCATCAACAGCGAGATGGCGTGGCAGTAAGCTGATGACAGGGCAGCCACACATTCATGAGCTTTAGGAACCTTTTCGCTGTAGACCTTGCTGGGCGCAACGTCAGCACCGTCACGCAGTTTTAGGCGGGTAGATCAGCTCTCTCGGTCGTCAACCACAATCATGCCCCCCCCCCCCCAAATGGGCTCCTGAGGCTCCTGGGGCTCCTGGTTACAGAGGTCCAGAGATATCTGGTAATCCGAGCCCTCGTAAGTCCTCTGCTGGGTCTTGATCGTCTCAAACCCCCTATGAGATGCGACTTTGAGCATCTCGTTGACTTACGGATTGAGGAGGCCGAGGACCCTAAAGCATGATGCGGGCTGAAGTCTACATAGTCCTTCTTGGATACTTCCTGTGGGGTCTCCCCGCTCACGTCTGATGCGACATCACCGACCATATGCCCTTTTATCTGCCGTAGGCAACATCGATGTAAATCATACAAAAGGTGACCAATGATGCAGAAAGGAAAGCAGATGAGGGCCAATGCTGCTACTTTGTACGAGATCAAGGAGTGCCGGGCTGGACTGGACCTGGCCAGAGGGTAGGTCTATGTGGAGTGGAGAAAAGGAAGCTGGCCAGACTTCGGCAATGTGGGAAGTTGCACGTCGGAAGTTGGTATCTGGGGTTTGCGTTTAATCGCCGCGTTACCACTGGCAGGGAAGTGAGCACCCCAGACTGGTCGCCGCGACAGGGTACATTGAGGAGGATGCAGAGGCAGATGCGGCCTGCCCGTGTTGGTTCCTTTGCGGGTCAGGCCTCACAGAGTCAAAGGACCTGGCTGGAGAACAAATTACTGTGGAAACAGGTTGTTTGAGCTGCACAACAGCGGGGACGAGGAGGGTCGAGATCACAAAGGTACCGAAGGATGATCAATTGGGCAGTGCGCCCGTCGCTATTTGTGGTTGGGGTTGAGGGAGGTCGTTTCCGTCCACTCTTCTCCGCAGCGTGCAAGGAAAGCCAGCAAGGAAGCCAGCCACCCAACCCCACCGCGTCCCTAGCAGAGACAGGTCCAACAAGGACAGGACTCGCCCTCGCCTCGCCTGCTGCTCATGTGGTGCAAGGCCACCCAGGGACCAGTTGTGTGTGATATTGATGCTGATTTTGATGTTGAACCTTGGCGCTGCTGAGTGATCTTGTTTTTCGTGGTCAGCAAGCAGGCACCAGTCGAACCACAAGAGAGAGGAAAGAAGCTGTCCATACCCGAAACTGTCAGCCAACGGCCCTCTCCGGCAGAAGAGAAGTGGCGGATAGGGTCATGACCAGCCAGCATGGTTAATTCATGACCAAACAATCGAAGGGTCGCGTCGGGAACGGATGTAGAGGCCAGGTATGGTTGAAAGTGGTGGGATTGGAGAATGTATGGATGAATTCGGCAGTCAAGGCAAGCAGACGCGAGTGTGGCGTGGCAAGGTGTTGGGCCGAGCTGGGTGTCCGGATAGATGGACAAGACTGTAAAGGTTTGGTCTGATCGGGTGGGGCTAGCTGTGGTTAGAGGGAAGATAGGAAAGGTGACGATGGAAAATGACCCTGGGCCTGGAGACGCTGGCGAGACGGGCCGATGATGAACGACAGTGCAATAGAGGACAAGGCGCAGTGCTAGCAACGGGGAGTGACGGTGAATGGGTTACCAAGAGAATAGCAGAAACGTAGGAAGCAGGGTAGGGATGATGATGCAAGGCTGACATTATCGCTGCTGAAAAGGTTGCAGTAACAGTAACACTAAAGGGAGGCAGAAGCACTGTAACAAGATGGAAATGTTACCAAAGAACTGTAACCAGATGGGAATGTTACCAAAGAACTGTAACAAGATGGGAATGTTACTAAAAAACTGTAACAAAACGGTATTATTTCCTGATCATGCAGTTACAAATTATACACGTTCAGTCCAAGACCGTCTAGATTTAAAGAGCTCATCTTCAAAGGGAACATCACCAGAGCAATGGGAGAGGAAATCCGTATCAGCCAGCTTTTATGCCAAACCGTGAGCTCAAGATCTGAAATCTGAAGACCTGGTTGCCTTTGAAGACCAATACCCTCTTGAAGACCAGACCTATCAGTGGAGACCCTCAGCAAGGAAGGAATGGCCCTTCCATTTGATTCATCGGGCGACGGGGCACCAGAAAGTAACCGTCTGCACCTACCCTATGCTGTGCGGTACGGGAAGCACCACCACCAGAGCCAACAATGCCTTTGCTGCAGCAACCATCCTGCCCAAATCCTCCCTGAACATACCACTCTCATTCAACCAAACAAATCATCAGCCTAGTATTGCCTGGTTTGATTTATTGCAAGCCACGATATCGGGATTTTCCTACGCCTGCACCGAAAGCCTTTTCTTATCAGCAAACGCCCACGCATGAAAGCTATGTGCCCTTCCGTCTTTGTGCTGTCCTGCATAAAGTCATCCAGTTTGACCAATCTGGCAGGCCAGGAAAAACAAGTAACTGACCGAGTTGGGGGAACACACCACAGTACTACTAGACACTACACGCACAACACGCGCGCCGAGATGAAGCCAAACAACGCCCCCAAGTCTACAGCAGCAGCCCTTAAGGAAAAGGGCGAGCTAAGGGCTAAGCAAAGAGGGAAGGCAGATGGAAAGCAACTGGATGAGGAGGGCAGACTCAAAAACAAAGACGAGAAGGAAGAGAGCACCGGAGAAGACCAAGATTCAAGTGAAGATGGCGAGGAGGAGGAGAAGGGAGAGGAGGACGACTCCGACGGCGATGGCCAAGAGGCCCAGATGTACGAAATATCGAACAAAGAAGAGCTTGGAAACATCCTACAAGACACCGTTAAACAGCTTATGGAGCTCGACATAAAGGATCTCCAAGGCTACCGCGCTATATGGCGCAAGATGGCAAGGCTGCACGAAGCATTATCCTCGCCCGACGGCTGTTCGCTGACGGCGACGAGCACGACCACCGAGACCAAGACCACGATAGACAAAGAGCAAGAACAGGAAGGAGAGGGGGAGGATGAAGCGGCGGCGGCGGCGGTTGTCGTCCCCTTCAGTAAATGGGTGCAAAAGGAGCTGCCGGGTCCCATCATTGACCGCTGCATCAGGGCAGAGTTCAACCTGATCTGGAACAAGAAGCCGACAAAGAGCGTCCGCGAGCGCATGGGGACGGCCATGAGGGCCGTTAACCTCGAAACATTTCAACGGCTCTTCCTCTTCTTTGGCGAGTCGGCGACATCGATCAGGTTTCTCGCGGAACTATCGGGGGTTACCCCCGCGATGAGGACCCGACACGCGCACCTGAGGTCTACGACAGCACAAAGCCCATCAGAAGCAGCAGCAGCTTCGACATCAACGTCTTTGCAGGCAGCCGCCGACGCACGCGACGCACGCGACGTACAGGACCGACAGGACCGACAGGACGCACAAAACACCTTTTGGACAGTTGCCTACCCCGTGCTCATGAGTAACTGTTGCAATCAAAACTACAATAAAAAGGAAATCAATAACAGGAACATCACGAGCCTCCTGTCGCCTGCGTCCTCGTGGCCCGTCCTCGCACTTTCCACCTGCAAGGTCAGGCTAATGCCAGAACAGATCAGGCTGGCCGTAAGCAGCGCCTTCCAGGACCACAACGCCTCGCGCGTCAGCTCCGCCGCGCCCCCGTCAACACCGGAGAAGGCAGAGGCAGCAACGCCTGCAGCCGCCGCAGCCTCAAGACCCCGCCGCAAGAACAGGACAACAACACTAGACAGTCTCGTCGGTCTAGACGTTGCTCAGAGGACGAAGGGGAACAGCAAGAAGAACAAGAGGAATGCAGTGGTGGTCATGAGTGACGAGCGAGGCGACACTGCTCGCACCGACAGCCACAGCCACGACCGAGGCCCGAATGATGACGAAAGCTATTCTCAGATGGAAGTGGGCCGTGGCACGGAATCTGCCTTACCAGACGTCCCGAACTTGTCCGGCAATAGCAGCAGCAGCAGCAACACGTTCCAAATGTCACGTCCGACCTTTCCCGTGTCGTCTTCTCCCAACGGTACAAACAAGGCCGGTTCTGATGCCCTTGGCAACGAGGAGTGGGAAACAACAAATGAAACAATAGACGCTGTCGATAAGGGACTGGACGGAGACATGGGTATGAATTTCACAGGCGATGGCCGCGCCGACAGCACCGGGGAGGTGGCAACCGGTGGTGGGCAGGAAAAGAAAGAAGCAACCAAGCGTGGTCACAGTGTGAGCAGGCCAAGCCTCACCGTGGAACACGAGATCGGATCTTCTATCGTCAATAAGAAGCAGAAGCTCTCTCCCACCACAGCAGCCGCTGCCAGTGCCAGTCATGTTGCCACAGAACGTGTCGTCAACATTACTGTCCTCTCGGATGATGATCAGGATAGTAACGACACAACCCAGGTCCAGACCGAATTCACCAAGAGCATGCAGCTGTCCATGTCGAGGCTGTCCGATGACACCGCGTGGCTGGACGACGAAGTGATGAGGACCTCGGCCAACCTGCTGGTCTCCCTGAATAGTGACTTTGTGCACATCCAAATTGGTAGTCCCTCGGGGGTCCTAGCTGGCCAATTCGAACGGTTCAGGAGGCAGGTTGAGCTCTCGAAAGCCCAGCATATCCTAGCTGTCATCAACCTGGACAACCAGCACTGGTTGCTCGGCAGGGCAGACGCCAGCCAAAAGCAGCTCCTCATCTATGACTCGCTGCCGAGCGATAGCCATTTCAAGGACGCAAAGACCATCATGAGAAATATGGTCGAGGCAGTCCTGGGCAGCAGCAACGATGGCGAGAGGGTCCGCGGGTGGCCGTGCACGGCGGCGGCAGCCGTTGCCAGGCAGCACGACTCATCCAGCTGCGGCATCCATACCCTGGTCAATCTCCTACATATTGTGACCAACAACCACAAGCTGCCCGAGCGAGTTGAGCCCCGTCTCTGGAGGGCCATACTCCTGGGACTGCTTCTCGAGCCCGATTCGGCCCAGAACGGGGCCACACACCTGCAGACGCACCACCCTGCAGACGCACTCGTGCGCTCACTCGTCGAATCCATCAGCGCTGCGGGACAAGAGCGGCCGTCACCGGGGCCCTTGGCCGCCACTCTCGGTGGCGGCGGCGGCTACCAGGAGTTGCTTCGCGCCGCCCAGCAGTCTGCCGCCATGGAGAAGACGCAGCTTGAGCGCCAGATGCAGTATGCCCGGCGTGTCCGTGACGAGCTCGGATCTGCACAACTCATGCTTCACGAATTATACTCGTACGTACCCCGCGTGACTGCGCAGTTGCATTCCGTCGTCGCCACCGCCGACGAGACAACGGAAAAGCTGCAGCAAGCCATCGCCGCCATAGAGCGGAGCCGTGAGGCCATCGCACATCCGCTGGTTACCAGCCACCTTGTGCTGGCCGGTCGTAGCGTAGGAGGACACGGGGCAGCACATGACATCCACGCGTTCCCGGCGGACTCGTCACATCCGTCGCCGCCGGCGCCTGGTCCTGACCAATTGGCCCAGCTCCAAGCAGCCCTGGGCCTGGAGGAGGCGACGGCCCGGGCCACGCGCCGGCGCCTGGACACAGCCAGAATAAGCTCGCAGAACTTGAACCGTGTTCTTGGCGCCGTCGACTTTTACGGCCATTACGCTAGTCTGGTGGCTGTCGAGCGCGACTGTTGTGCGCGCAGAGAAAAGGCCGAAAAAGTGGTGCGGCTGATGCTTGCGTAATCAAGACTGCAGAAGAGATTAGACAAGCGGAGAAAAAATGTTACCTCCACATATAACAGCACCAGAACGTGATAAGCGATTGTCGAGAACGCACACGGCGTTTCATCCAGACCCCCAGACCAGTTCGTTGGCCAAGATACCAGTTCAGAAACCAAAGCACCGTTTTGAAGTTGATAACTGAGAGTTGATGCTTCCAGTTTCCCTTTCTGAGAATTTTGCTGCAAAAGCTGTGAGAAATTTGTTACTTAGGATGAACAGCGACGAGCATACAGCCCGGTCAATTTCAGACGGTTTGGGAAGCGGAAGATGAGTGACCGCGTACCTTGCCCACATGCGCTCGGTGTTGGCTATGAGAGTCTCCGTGCCTTTGGCGTACTCCTTTCGCTTGAAACTGTCTGGATCTGTGGCGTCCATGCCTCTCCGATAGTACTCGTCAGATGCGACATTGCCGTCGAACAACGCTTCCGGATCATCCTCGTCCACCTCGTCCAGCTCAGTAAGTTCACCATCTGGCAGTGGAGCTGAGTCGGACGCAAAGGTACTCATTTCCTCTTCAATTCCGGCCAGGCTTTCCATATCATTATCATCATCTTGCCTTTCTTGGTCCCCAGGTCAAGTTCCCAGTCGTCTTCAAGCTCAAGCTCCAATTCTTCATCAGAGCCAGACTTATCATCAGAGCCAGACTTATCATCAGAGTCGGATTTGTGTCGCCATCCGGAGTAAAAGCCGAGCCTGATGCCGAGTTCCAGGATCCTTCGGGTGTGCTCTCCCGAGTTGCACATGGTCCTCGCGTGCCTCGGTCCATCGATGTTAGGGCAGACATTTCCGGTGTGCCCGGAATTGTACTTTGAGTATGCGGCTGGTTCCTGTTCTTTCGGCTTCCCTTGCCCCGGCGATTGTACCTTGGCATTTTGCGAGGTTGGCAAAGAGGAGACGAACAGCAACTGGAGAATACACGAGAACTTGTTAAAAAGATGCCTCACAAGAATCAGATGTCAGAGCCGAATCGCTCCCAGCGTGAAAGCTCCATGGGCTCTTCTGGTTCAGGCGTCGGCCCTGACTGAAAAGGGAACGATTAGACCACGAGGCCGTTCCGTGACCTGCATGTGCAGGCTGATGCTAACCTCCTAGCAGGCAAACAGATGGCTAGAAGCAGTAACATCATCCGTGGAGTCTATGCACTGGTCTAGAGTCGGTTGGCCAGGTGGATCGCATGTGCGCGTGCTTGAAACCCTGAGCCTCCATCATCAAAGTGTAAACACGATGAGAAGTCTACACGATTATTTGTTGTACAGCTGGAAAGAATCTCTGCTCTAGCTGAATTCGTGCCGAGAGTTTGTACTATTTCCTACTGTCACCCCTTGTACCTCTTATACTGCCAGCCAGGACTCTAATCTATAATGTAAAGTACAATGTCTGAGTCTGAAAGACAAGATCAAAGGCAGATACTTCTTTCGACGTTGTGTCAAGACAAGTATCGGCTTCTCCATGAGCGACCAGCATATTAGCCAAGAATGATGGGCGGGTGAGTGAAACGGATCGGACTGCAGCTGGGTTTTATACAATACGATCTGTTATAGTCTTCGTTATGTGGCAGGCAACAGTCTCGACCAGCATGGTAAGCAACCGTCTCCTGTCCCCTAGACTTTAGGCTAAGTTAAAAAATTTAGGCTCGATCAGTGAAGCCCTGCGCAATCTGGTGCTAGACCACGCGCCTGGCTAGGTCAGACACCTTCCAGAAACACTATCTCAATCGCAACGTGCGCAGACTTGTAGGTAGCCGACCTGGGTGTCATACTACTGCATTCTGACATAATGGTTCTAACTCTACATAGATGGGCGGTTCATCGTGCCCAGGAGCCCCAGCATGAGCTGATAGCACCAGCTACAAGTAACGGGTCATCGAGGAACTCGCGGCGACCCATCAGTCTCACTCGCACACAAGCCAACGCGCTCAAGAATAACCCCCAATATGTTCGATCAACAGAGCAACAGTCTCAAGTACCAAAGGATCCACAGTGGGCAGGGAAACGCGGGATAATTACATTACGCAACCGTCAAACCATCCACCTCGCCCATACGCCGACGCAGACACCAACAAACCGCATTACACACCCACCAGCCCACCCACAACACCGCCAGCACCTCCTCCGCATTAAACGGCCGAGGGCTGGGAAGGAACGTTGCCGGTCGAGGTGAGTTCGCTGCCGAATCGCTCTAGTACATTCGCGGGGATCCGGCGGTCCGCAAGGGCCTCCTCCACTATACAACGGGCCTGTTGGTACGGCGGGCCGTCGCGGAGAGCCTCTATCGGGGTGTGAGGCATGAAGGTATCCTGTTGGTGTAGGAGAGAATCCATCGCGATGTTGTGGACCGCTCTCTCACGGCTCCTCGTCATAATGACGTGGGTGGCAGCGCCGCTGGGCCTGCCACTGGACGACTGGCCACGGCCGCGGGTTGACTGGCCACGGGATGACTGGCCGCGGGACGATTGGCCACGACCACGGGATGACTGACCACGGGATGACTGACCACGGGATGACTGACCACGGGATGACTGACCACGGGATGACTGACCACGGGATGACTGACCACGACCGCGGGACGACTGACCACGACCGCGGGACGACTGACCACGACCGCGGGACGACTGACCACGGGATGACTGGCCGCGGGACGACTGGCCACGACCGCGGGACGACTAACCCCGGGATGACTGGCGACGACCACGAGGGTAGGAAGGGGTCAGATAAGGAGGCGGGACGGGACCGCTAACTCGGCGGTCAGGCGGAGGGCGGCCAAGGTCTTTAAGCAGTCAGGACTCGTTCACGCTCGAGTTGCGGGTGCGGACTTACCAACGCCACTGTCGTGTCTGCCACCCTCGCCATTTCTGCGGGCCTGCGGGGGCGTAGCTGCCGGCTGAGGGGGTCGACGGAAGGCAGGTCCACCGACGGCCACGCCCGGGCCGCCGCGCGCGACGATGGTGTGTCGGGTACTCATCCTAGGAAACGATGTGCCGAAGCTGGACGGGCGGGACTGGCCTCCACCTTGCTGCTGGAGGGGGTTTGAGACGGCTTACGATGGTTAGTACTGGCGCCCTGTTGCGATGGAGCAAGGTAGCACGTACGTTGCTCCCCAAACGACTGGCCTCGCCGCTGGCTGTTGCCCCCGCGGCTACTGCCTGAGTCATCGGAGCTATAAGGGTCAGGCTCCTGCTGCCACCGCTGCGCATGTGCTATAATCTGATCAATGACATACTGGTCGGCGTCGATCTCGTCGTTATCAGCGGACGAGTCGCGCGCGGGTCTATCGTTCGACATGTTGTGGCGAGTGCTGACACAAGGGTGCTGTCTGGGTGTTTGTAAAAATAATAATGACAGTTTTACGGTACCGCCGTTTGCAAGAAGGGCGTGAGGAAGGAACGATCCGAAAGGGTAGGACGAAAGGCGAGAGGTCCGGCACCCCTAGGGTCTGCCGTGTGAGTGAACAAGAGGATGAGTGTGTGGGCTTCCCCGTGGAGCGTGGAGGACAGTCGATGAAGGGGGTTGAAGGTGGAGGGCAGGATGTTGCTGAAAGCGACGTCGTGAATGACGCGTGCCTTGCTCGCCTGCTTGACCAGGGTGCAAAGTTCGTTATGTAAGCGGGTGTGGTTTTCCCCGGGGGTGAGAGCAGAGGCGACGCGCAAAGTGGGAGAGAGAGGTGTGGCTACGAGAAGAGGAGCTTGAAGGGACGACAGCTGAATCGAGCCCCCCTCTCCGGGGTTGTCAGAGAAAGGGCAGACTAGTTGGCGAGAGTGGCGTGAGTAAGTCGTGGTTCATTTTGGACCTTTGCGGCAACGCCAACGTGCATAAATTCTCATGACCGCATTGATGTGAACACGGAGACTGAATACCTAGTACTGTACATTATCTATAGTACGTTTTTCCCAGCCATATGTGTTGACTGATTTCAAAGCAGGGCCTCGGGACTGTAAAAAGAATATACGATAACGAATTGCGATTACAGCGACCATCGCAGACAGGACACTTCATCTAAGACTCGAAAACGGGAGAAAAGGTCGCTCGCAAACCGCTGCATATCGTTTGCGCCATCTTCAAGAACCTTTTCTTCATCTCACATAGTGGCCGCCCTCAAGTGCGTCTGCCCCTTCCGGCCAGGCAGACTCTTGTCACCGGCTCGATTGGTCGTAGAGGAAACGGAGAGAGACATTTCAGCAAGCTGATCACTATCACGAGCCGCTCGTGTCTTGACGCTTCCTTAGCAGAGCTCCGCGGTCTAATGGAGGCGCTCACCATGTCACCCAGTCGCAAGAAACTCATGTATTTCATGACTCAGGACTGGGATGTAAACTGAGAGAGGTAGATGGCTGTCTGAACTGGAAAGTTACCGATTCTGTGTCCGTTGTCGAGCCGGGTGCAAACAGGGACGTCCAGAAGCACTAGGAGGGAACAAGACATGCCATACAGCTACAAGACGAGCAGTATGCTTGGAGTGACGTCTGCCTGCTCGAGCCCGAGTGGTTCTCCGGCGATACATCAACCTCGCTGCTATCTATAAGGGTTGACAAACGGAACCTTTCTTAGTGATATGCAGTGTCCGCCGATGAGAGAGCGCGTGGGGCGCGGCTCTGGAGCAAGACGGGGACTTCAAAACTTGTAAAGCAGTCATCCTAGGAGACCGAGCGCCCTCGATCACCAGCTTCGTGGCCGCTACGTGATGGCCCCACCCCTTTCCTCCTCCGCAGGGCTGCTCTCTTTATCCTCCTGTGGTTAGAGCGACAGGTCGGGTCCATCTGCAATGCGCTCCCTCTTCCGATCTCATGCTTCCTTGCGCATCGATCGATCGTCAGTTGACGTAAAGCCCCTCGAGCGAGCACTACTGCTGGGGGAGAGTTGGATCGCCAAGTATCAACTTCGGGAGCTTCGAGCCATCAGGGAGTAGGCAATCATTCTCGCAAACCAAATAATCATCGATCTCCGCTAGCGCCTTGGCCGGGCTTTGGACCCTAGGAGGCGCGAATTAGTCCTGAGGTTTCGGCATAGAGGAAACAAACGGGGAAGCTCCTTACAGAGTGCTTGCTACCAGTACGGAGACACGCCTCGATGCTCGCCATGTGATTAGCCGTGCGCTCATTGGCAGCAGCCGTGCGCTCAGTGGCACGACACAAACGCTCGACCAAAAGCTTCAGGTCGTTGGACGTCTCCTGTGCGACAAATTAGCAGGGAGAAGTGGGGGACAGAACAAAGCACCAGCTACTTACCTCAGACGGGTCAGTCTCAAGGCCCGGCTTCTTGGAACCAACCTTCACCTTTTGCACGGATTCCTGCGGCGGCGCGTGGGATATCGAAGACGACGCGAGGGGGACACCGTCGTCGGTGAGCTTGGTGGGAGTGAGTCGCTCAATGGCTTTGCCTCTTGGCTCCCGATATGGCTTCTGGAGCTCCTCATCATCAACATGGTCCTCGACGTCGGTCATCTCGAACACCGGCTTGGGAACTTGGCGCTGCTTGGCAGCGGCCTTGGGCGCTGCGCGCTGGGGAGGTTGCGCCGAGCTGTAGCCCGCCTTCTGGGGCTGGTTGCGATGCCCCTTGACCGTGAGCTGAGCGTCTGAATGATCCTCGCTAAGAAGCTCCAGCTCCTCCTGAAGAGGCGCACTGCGGGTCGCCTGTCGCTGCTTCTTGGTGGGAGGGGAGTCACAACCTTGGGTCTCGTTGGACAGAGCAAACTGCTTGGAAACGGACTTCTGCTGTGCCTCTTGGGAACGGCGCCGCTTCTGAATTAGGCCGGAATCGCGGTTGAGCTGCTCGGAGGCGGCAGGCGCGCTACGAGCTGCGGGTTTCTGAGCTTTGCGCTGGGGCATTTCGACATACTCCTCATCTTCATCGCAATCGTATGCAGGGATTTGAGGACGAGCGGCGCGACGAGGCTTCTGGTTGACCTCACTCTCGTCGTCGGCGCTGGAGCTGAACTCGGATTCGTCGCGAGATGCGCGGGCCACTTGCTTGGCTTCAAGTTGGCCACGGCTCGAAGGCGGTTGGTTCTTGCGAGGGCGACCAACGGGTCGCTTTCCTGGAGTGGGTCTCTCCATCGTTGGTCAAGTGGCCAAAGAGCAGCTGCTGGGCACCTTGGCAACAGTGGAGGGTTTGAGGTCTTGCCAGGAAGTTGGCTTTGGGGGTGAAGGCAGCTGCTGGGCACCTTGGCAACAGTGGAGGGTTGGAGGTCTTGCCAGGAAGTTGGCTTTGGGGGTGAAGGCAGCTGCTGGGCACCTTGGCAACAGTGGAGGGTTGGAGGTCTTGCCAGGAAGTTGGCTTTGGGGGTGAAGGCAGCTGCTGGGCACCTTGGCAACAGTGGAGGGTTTGAGGTCTTGCCCAGGAAGTTGGCTTTGGGGGTGAAGGCAGCTGCTGGCGGATCACCCTCAACCCTAACCCAGGATCGCCCGAGCCCGAAAGGAGAGGGAGTGATGGCACAGGCTACCTACCTAGGTAGCCTGTGCCATAGGGGTTTCGTCAAGACGGTACACCGTATCGTCCCTTAGAGGAAAGGACTGTCTAATGCTTTATTTACGTCGCCCGACGGGCCATGCTTCAGGAAGACAGTCTAGAGACGGTTAGAGGAAGGGTCTTGAAATTGAACAACGGTCTTTTGATTGATGTGCCCTTGCCAAAGTTGTGGTATTGAAATGGGAAGGACCATAAGGAGGACCTTCTTCCTGACGTCAGCCTCGTCAGGCGACGTAAATAAAGCGCTGGACATTCCTTTCCTCCAAGGGACCAGACGGTGTACCATTTTGACAAAACCCCTATGGGGCGCTACGGTAGGACCTCTCCAAGGCTCTGGCAGACAGTACAGACAGTAACTGCTCCTTCATAAGCAAGGCGCAGGGAGAACTTTTCCTTCTTTCCTTCTAATGCAAATTAATACGATCAATATATAAAATATCACCAAACCTACAGTACAACGTCGCCCTTGAGAAACCGTGGTTAGAGAAGGAGAAGTTACCTACGTCACAAAGAAACATGTCCTAAGCACGGGGAGAGCAGGAGACATCCACATCAGGAAGAAAAGGTTGAGCCCATTACGAAGGCCTAGCGGTGCGTGCCCACCACCGAGTTTGAAACGCGCAGATAACGCCCAAGAGACGTGCTTGGCCGTAACCACAGAGCCAATTTCACGCAGGTAAGGCTTCCCGCGGACCTCCAGCATTGGAACCCACTCTTCGACAAGGCCAGAGCGATGGAGTTGCTACCGCATCGAAAACTGGCCAATCACGAGACACATCTCCAGACCGATGGAAAAAAGAAACGAGGTCGAAGTCCCCGGGCGACCCTTCTGAATCATTTCAAGGGACGAGCCGCTCGTTTTGCGCAAAACACTCACCGAGCCGCTCGAGCTCTCCCCCGCGGGAGCACACAGTACTGTTCGTCAGGAAACCTGGAGCAGGTTTCGAATAGTTGGGGCTCACCACGGTGCAATTGTACGGCGACTCGCACTCCGTAGGCCCATAGATCCCAGTGCTTCGCGATGCCAGCGCATGTGGCCGCCGCGGACCTAGGGCGCAGCTTACCCAACAGGTCCAGCCCCGGCTCGCCACTCGCCCCACGCAAGACGGATGACGCCCGGCAGAACGGCCAGCAGCCTGACCCAGCGTCTAAAGGCCGCTCCAGAAGCCGCTCCAGAAGCCCCTCGCTCGCCCATTTTGTCGCCAGCTACCCCGTCGCGCTGCCGTCCGCAGGTGGTGGGAGCGCGACCGCTGAGGTCTCGAGGGACTGATGTCAGGTCGGCCCGTGACCGTGACGTGATACATGTCGACCTGCGTCGAAGACAGCTGGTGCAGAAGCACCATCCGCGAGACGCCCATCATCACAATGTCCGTCATCGCCTATACGTTTGCGGGGCGCAGGGAGTCGTAGGATTTCAGGTGGAAGACCTCGGCGTCGTTGCGGATGACGTGCGCTGCGCGCGATGCGTCCGCTTCGCTCAGCCTCGGTGGCCGCGGCTTAAGGTTGCCGTCGTAGAGCCACACCTTGGGTAGGCCCAGCGTGTCATGTCTAGCGCTTGTGTTGTATACAGTGGACGGCCTCCACTGCTTCGTCGGCGATCAGCGCGCCCAGGACGGCGCGGCCTACGTACTCTGTGTTACTCGTGAGCACCACGACGCCCAGTGGAAGTGCTGCGTCTTGCGTCTTGTTCGGCCCAATTAAGACTATCTCCCCGGACAATGGCCGTAGGCGGTTTTTTTATACCAAGGTTTCCACACCGCGTAAGTAGCTAGGGTGCTGGAATAGAACAAAACTTTTATTATCCTGAAAGGTCTGACGCTGATCCTGGCCCGGATTTGTGCCTGCAGGTGTCGGAGAAGCAATGATATTCCGTCGACATGGGAGCTATCCGTGCTTGGCTTGATGTCGTGCATGGCAGGGATCTGGTTCGTCACAAGGTCCAGTATATCTGGTTTTAGCCTCGTCTCGGTCAACTCGACATACTTGCCTCCGTCTTCGAGACCAGTTACGCCTACAGCCGCAAAACGGTGAGGGCCCAACGTTTGAGCTTCAAGGTGCTTGTCTTGGGCAGCTGCTTGATGAAGATGACCACGGCGGGACACATGTGCCTGAGTTACGGGAGTAAACCAGGTAGAGGACATCACTTTATCGCGTGTACATTCTCGTGCCATCCCCGGGTCAAAAGTGACGTGCGCCACAAGAAGCCCCCGACACTCCGAAGACTCTGGCGATGAGCAGCGGATCGAGACCGTGAGCTGAGACAGAACGCCGACGGCTGCCGTCAGGAGGATGTTCTCGATGCCCCGCAGGTTAACCAAGAGACCTCGTAGTTTGACCTGTGTGTCTCCTGACACGCGGCCATGGACAAGAATGGAACCGTTTTTAGCGGTTGATTACTTCCAACGCAGTGCATCATCATCTACCCTCTGTCCTAAAAGGATGATAAAGTAAGACTTAGATGGAATCAGATTGTGTGTTATAGGAGGCGCAGTGAAATAAAAGTATATGACCTTTATTATTATAGAAAGGAAAACCCCGCAGCATTTTTATATGTCCAAGACAACCAGTCGCAGGCATAATTGTGTACTTGGTGATCCCTATCACGACTTCAGACCGTGAACGGTCAGAGCGTGGTTCATCAGATGTCTCTTGTGCTGAAGCAGTACTGGAGGGTCGCAGACGGGGCATACGCCATTCTCAGCGTCCTCGGGCACCAAGTTCAGATGTCCCTCCCGGAAGTGTCTTGACGCCTCATGAGTAGAATAAAATTCATTGCAAAGCCTGCTCAGATTTGGGTCGCCTGCGGGTAGAGTCAATGCCTTACCGACACAGATAAAGCATCGACTTAGCCTTTCGCCGCGCTTCGTGATGCAGACAGATCGTCTCAACTCCGCAGATCTGGCTTCTGGGTTCTTGATGTTGAGCTCTGAGGGCAAGACCGGCTCCCTCCCATCCATGATACTGGTAACCGGCGGCTCCTCGACGGGGCAGTACCCGACGATGGCTAGCACAGCCCTTGTTCTCCGCTCAAACTGGGCCTCGAGAGTGGTAACCAGTGGCGCTGTGAGAGCCTCAACCAGCTTTCTAGATTTCTGGTCAGCCACTCACCGACATGTGTAAGTCGAGCTCAAGTTAACCTACCTCTGAGGCTCGCTCATGTCTCTGACCTTTCGACATTCCGCAACGGCGGATAAGTTCTCACCGCGAAGCTGAGCCTCGATATCGGCAACAGCCTGGTTCACAGTCCACTCCTTTCTGATCTCCTTCTTCTTTTCCTGGTAAAGACGTTGCCTGACCTTTTTGATACGGAGACGGCCCTCGGTTCGCTCGAACCTGGGTAAGCTGTTTACCTGCTCTGAGAGGTGTCTGATGAGAGGGTGCTCGTTTAGTGCTGCGGACTGCTCGGAAGTGAGGCCCACCGGCCGGCCATCGCTGCGTGAGTGTCCGTGACTTGCCGCTCGAAGTACAATTTCCTGCTGAGGGTCGAACTCACGCACAAGCGCCCAGAGGTCGAATTCGAAGTTGCGATTGAAATAGTTCTCCTGGAATGTGGAGGTGTTGTGCTGATGACCTAGGACGTTGTTCCGCATTGCATCGCTTATATTCTCTAGGTAGGCGTCAGTGTTTATATAGGAAGGGCTGCTGTAGATGAGAGAGAGAACGTACGACAACGATCCATCTTGTTTCCTGCCATGTACCGCAGGGTGTAAGATATCGTATTGTGCTCAAAGCCTGCTAACTCGCCGACACGCCTGATCAAGCCTGTCATCAAGCCCTTGCTCATGGGCTCGTCGGACATCGTCCAGCCCATCTCCGTGCGCTGTGAGGCGCGAAACACAGGCCTGTATGCATAAGCAAAGTCTTCATGGAAGATATCCAACATCGGAGGGACAGCACCTACCTATTGAAAAGCTCAGGTCGGATGTCAAGACGCATCTCATCCCCGCCGTTCCGTATATCTAAGGCGGCCAGGGCGGCTGGACTCTCGTTCAGACTGTCTGCTAGAAATGCCTTGTGCCGATAGAGGATTCCGAGCAGAAGCACATGTGGGCTGAGCAGAAGCGTTGGATCGTAGATAACCTCTGGGACGATAAATGTTTTCCTGTGCGGGCTAGTCAGCTCGTAGCTCAGGGCCTAGCCAGTAAGACGTCTACCTACACAGGTTTGGGACCCAGATACTGCTTTGTGAAGTGTAGGGAGAACTTGAGAAGCAGCTTGTGTGGCCCACCGTGGGGGTCACGGACGAGCTTGAGCTCAATATCTCCAAAACGGAGTTTCAAGATCGAGTCCAGGCGGGAGCCCGCCGGCGCAAGTAGCAAAAGGCACAAGACGGCCAGGATACGGATCTCTCCAACCTTGAAAGACCTCTCAGTAGTACGCATCGTGCAGTCGATTTGCTCGGTCAGGTCTGCAAGCGACATGGGCCGATTTTCCCGCTTTTGGGTCCGAAGCTGATGGTCCCGGGTCAGCTCTGCTAAAGCCTGCACTGCAGTCAGCGTTGTGGCCAGCATCATTCCAGAAACCGGTATAATTGTCGACAAGACCTACATTGTGAACCTTGGTACTGTCGATACGCTTGTCAATCTGGCTGCGCGTGGCCCTCTTGTAGACAATACGAAAGTTGCACCACATCGTAGTAAGAGAGTTTCAGGAGCCAACAAATCGTTTCCGATTCCCATTCTTGTCCACTGCCTCGTTCACATGCCACTCCAAAAAGTTCTGAAGGGTCACGAAGTTGATATTCTTCATCGTTTCCATCCAATCCTGCTCAATAATGTTGGCGCAATATCTGCTACCACTTAGCATTGACAAACTGCTGACGTGGGATGCAGCTCTGTCACCTTTGCCATTGACCACGGACTCGCACAATCATTGCCTCTGTGGTCTCTTTGTAAACTTTGTGGGATTGTTACATTTTATAAGACTATTCTGGTCTTCGCCGTATGACTATTTGCCCGACTATTAGTCTTCGGCTACTTGTGTCGACGGTCTATGGCGCCGTCAGAAGCGATTCTCGCTAGCCTCGTCTGTGCGGCTGTCATAAGGCTGTCACTGTTTGCTTAGCCGCAAGCTACAATTGTGTTCGAAACCTACTGTTATCGGCATTGTGTTTTTTTTTTTCAACGCTAGGTGTTTAAGCGTTTATCACTGTATGAAGGGACTGATGCATACTGCTCAAGAGGCATATGTATACAGATTAAAAACGAGACCACTTTGTAAACTTTGTCGAAGTAGTCGTCCTCCTTCAGGGTTTTCATCCTGTGGCGGTAATACTCCTTCGACTTTTTTGCCGTCATGCAGTTCTGCACCCACGAGCTCCCTCTCAATCGCCCGGTCGAAGTCTCGGATCTGGCCTTCAATTTGTGCGACATCGACCAGGTCGGTGCCATCGTCACACGTCTCATCATCCTGGGAGCTGGGCAGGTCCTCTACATCCGACCCGTCCGAAAGCAGTGGATCGTTAGCATCATATTCAGATGCCCCGCCTGAGTCGAAGTCTGAGCCAGGAATCTCAGCTTCCACAGATGACGACCCTGGCTCAGAGACCAGTATCTCTTCTTGGTCACAGGCGTGCCGAGCTTTTGCACAACGATACGGCATGATGGACGAACTCATATATAAGACGCAGTCAAAGTTGATGCCAAATGCTGTGATGAAGCCTGATCTGGGGGAAGTGATCTGTGGACAGGGACCAAGTTAATTCCCTCTCTTCTCGCGAGGTGGCATTTACGACATCATGGTGGCTGCATGAGACCCTGATAGGCCCACGCAAGAGAGCAAACAATATCATGCGGTCTAATGCATGCATGCCAGGCCTCAGAGCTAAGCGAGACCGGGTGACTTGTCGAACCTCGCAGATCGTGCGGATTGGCGAGTTCACGAGGTGCTTCGGACGGATACAGACACACATCGATCCCATGACATGGCAAAGCGTTGAGTCCGGTTGAGACGAGTTGCCGGGGCACTCCGAACTGCTGCCCCAATTTGCGGCTTGGCTGACCCAACATGTCACAATAGGCATCTGCAAATTCAGTCTTACTGGAGACAGACTTCGCACGGAAGCCATCTCCATGCATCGATGCGGAGCTAGTGCCGAAGTGGATTGGAACGAGACCTAGGGAAATTATACTCGCCGAGGCCAGCTACCAGACACGAACGCTGTCTCGAATAGGCTTTTCACCGAGCGTAGGTTGCCCCGGCTGTCACGGCTGCGCACGGCGGTCCTGAGCCCTGGACACAAGGTTTTCAAGCTTTCGGTGCGACCCATCAAGTAGTTTTAGTACGAGGCAGATACTCAGACTCGTGGAGCACTACAAATGAAACACTTTGTCTAAACTATGCACAAATGAGTCCACTGTACATGGGCCAGAGTCAGATAATCGCTCTGCGAATCCTCCTGGGTGGAAGGGAATGCTCTTTGGTTTTTCATCGCTGGAGACGCTGTTTGCGAACTTTGGACTCGCCCTTGTGCACCCGATGGCCGGTGACATTACTACTCACAGGTGTTCCCTGCTGGCGGCTGCTCCCACGGGTCTGTCTCCGATCGCTGGGGGTGAGTACCCCCACGCCGTCACTCAGCGCACGGCCAGCACCAGGAGACTGCGCGTGGGGTCCCTGGGCTAAGCTAGCGTGGAGCACCGGGCCGAACCGAGCAGTCCGGCTAGTGGCTCCAAGCATTTCCATCTCAGTGCCGGACTGCGGCGCTCTTCATTGACGGATGTGTATGGGGGAGGCGGGGGGTGCGGTGACAGTGACGGGGCGAAGACAAACCGGGCTGGTTCATGCTGGACAAGGGTGGGCGTCACAGATTGAGGGATAGATCGTGAAGCCTGTCGAGAGGCAGTTGTCTGGGGGCCACGTTTCTGCGGCGGAGGCTGGAACATGCAGGGGAGGACCTTCTCGCCACCCCCAGCGAACGTGTTGTCCTCGACGCCACTGTCACCGCTGCCGCTGGTCTCGGGCTCGCCCATGTCGTCCATCTGAGGGCCGCAGGTCCTGGCCTGCGCCGCCGCCTCAGCCCTCTTCTCCTTCCTCGCGCGTTTCTCCGCGAGGAAGACTTCCCACGTCTCCGGTGTCTCCATGTTTGGCGGAGGATACTCTTTCTCCTGTGCCTCTATCAGCTGTATTGAAAAATGCACTGAGACGAAGAATGGCTTACCATCGCGCTCTGGATTGGAGTCACCCAGTCTGGGTGATCCTTCTGCGTCGTGTAGACGTGGAACTCCTTGTTGAAGGCCACTGTGAGTTGGACTCGTGCCCCCCGACCCGCCGTATGGTACTCATGGGCCTTGTTGATCAGGCTTTCGAGGCGTCTGGCGATGTTGTTCTTCCAGTACCGTTCCTTCACACCTCCGCCGGCGTGCGAGTCTCTTTGAATTGCGTTGCTCTGGCCATGGCTTGGTGTACTCGGCGCGAGTGGTCAGTGTCGGCGGGAGAAGTGGCCCTCGGAACCAGTTTCACACTGGCATCCCAGCGCTTTAAGACCGTACTGTCACGACACAGGGCCGGTTGATGGCACCGTGTCAAGCTCTCTCTCAGCGAAGCAAACGGCTCATGTCGAGTATTGCATCGGAGACAGGATGGTGCCGCATTTTGCTTGACATATCACAAACTCACGTTGTTTGCGCCTCTGCGGACAAGCCCTACCCGCATGGCCGTGCGTCAACTTGACTCTGAGCGTCCGTGTGACTGACCAGCGCCCTGCATCTGCATCATGCAGCATGGACTTGCCCGGATCCCGCGCTCAGCACTAACAAATTTTGCCCATTGTTCTGAGAAAAGATCGCTCATCAGGTCAGGGACGCCGCGGTGATAAGTTCAGGTCGGGATTCTCTAGCCTCAAACGCAAACAGGTCAGAAAGCAGTTTGCCCAGCCCGGCCGCGGCGCTGTGGATCCAAGTTGAATTACCCTGACATGCTTTCCCAATTGACTTGCCCCAGTCTGCCTAGGAGGACGACTGGTCTACCAGAAAGGGACGATGATATGCTTGTACATGCACATGATTGATCGCTGCCAACACATGCTCCTCGGGAAGGCCCGGGTATTTTGCATCCATAGCTTGGAAAGTCTCGCCGTCTAGGCCGACACCGTCGTCCGGATGCTCGAGTTTGTGCAGGTAGAACCACGCAGCACGGAGCAGTTTCGATTCGTAGACATCCACGCTCGTTCCTTCTGGTGCCGGGCAGTGCTTACTCAGGTACCCGGGCTCGCCCACAGCTGGGGCCTTGGTCTAGAACGAGGTGCCCAGGCCATCGAGCTGTCCCCGAACTCTTGATTCCGCCCTGCCCACCTCGGTCTTCATCGAGGCTATGTCCTCGCGGACCGTACTAGATCGGGTCTTGACCTCGCCTATAACGTCCGCCTGGATCTTCTCCAACCCGGTCGTGAGCTCGGCGAGTTTGGCCGTGACGTCCTTGCGAAGAGAGTCCACCAAGGCGGTCGTCTCCGTCTTGAGAACCGCCAGCCCGGCTGTTATTTCACTCTTGAGGCCCTGAACGCGTTCTCGGTCGGCCATGTTCTCAGCTTGGATATCAGCCCGGAACTGCTGTCTCTGCTCAGCTGCCTCAGCACTGATGCCTTGTAGTTTGTCCATGACGGCATGAAGCTCGGCCTTGACGCTGTCCCTGAGGTCTTCCCGAAGGTCATCCCTTGTGAGTTCCCCCAGCCGTGGTTTCTTGACTGGGCTGTCCACCTCGGGCGTCTGCTTTCGTTTTGGCGCGAATTTGAAGTTCGCAAATCGTGCAAATTTGCCCCGGGGCGGCGAAGATAAGTCACTCGGAGCAACTACGCCCAGTGCACCGTTCGTAGTGGTCCTGTCTGGTGGAGTTCCCCTGACACGGTCCTTCACGGTCTTCACCTGAGCCGCCGTGATTGGGGTAGGCCGCGGTGCAGAAGGTTCCCGGGCTTCCTGTGTGGCGGTGGGCGACGGAAGAGCAGACCCCGTACTAGCGTCATCGCTGCCACGGTGAAGATCCCCGAACAGCTGTCGTAGAACCTGATTGCCTCTCGCATCCAGCGTATCCGTGTACGTCCTCTGTGGAGAGACGGGCATGACTTTCGTGAGGTCGACCCAGTGCAGGTTGCCGATGAGGGGCTCGTGACGCAACTGCCGCAGCTGCACGTCGGAGAGGATCTCGACGGGGTCCCCTCGACCTATTAACCTGCGGAGCTGCCAGCTTGTCAACTGCAGCCTCATCCGGGTCCTGCCGTCAAGATGGTCCTGCTCCGGGTCATATCCAGAAGGCTTAGGGGGGCCCGCGCGGAGATCGTCGATCAGAAGCTCCGTACGCGTGCGGTCCAAAGCGATGATGTTCGACAAATGCTCGCGGAGGTCCGCATCAGACCAGATCCTGGAGAAAAAGGTGGTCTGCCGTGCAGACAGCCTCTGAAGGAGAGGCCTAGCCATCTCGTGGCTTTGTGCGACGGCAGTAGAGAATCGCTCATACACACTCACCCAGGCTGCGTAATAAGGGAGTTGTATAAGCCGGTCCTCCAGGTCCTGCTGCTGTCCCTGTTCGAAACCCTCCGCTGTCTCGCCATCACCCCAGTCCAGGAGCATGTAGGCCTCTGCCAGCCCCGCCTCCCCAGAGCTGGCCAGGCCGTAGAGCAGGCGCAGGCTCTGCTGGAATAATGAGCGTGTGATCAGCTGCTCCTTGTGGCTCTCGGCCGTCTGCATCCGACCTTCCCAGAATGCACACCAGATGCCATGGACACGGCTTCCCTCGACTACCTTGCCGGTCAGCCACTCTTCCAGGTCGGCGGTGGGGGTCGCCGGCGGCAGGCGCATCAGATGCGTCCGCAGCTTGTTTGGGCTGAAAACACCAGTCAAGATGGGTTCCGGCGTGGTGAGTGCGCTGACCCCGAGCCTGTGGTCTGTGTCGGAAGTCCTGGCGGTCACCTCATCCTCAATAACCATCTCAAGGGCATCCCCGGCACTCAGATCGCCAGTCTCATCCAGGCCGTTAGTATCCGGGGCCCCATCCAGCTGGAGATGCTCGAACGCGGCTGGGAGGAAAGGTTTAATCGCTGTGCGGCATTGTGGGAAATCCGCCCCAAAGAGTGAGTCGTAATTAAGAATCAACGCCGTTTGGGGCTTGCGGACTGGCTCCCGCTTGAAGACATCATATATGTTGCAGTCGTTGATGCCTTTCCAGTAACCGTCCGTCACGTTCAAGGTCGAGCGCGGACTCATCATCCAGTCGATCTGCAGCTTTCGGATGCGGTCCCGCAGCCTCATGTCCGGATATGCAATGATGAGCACAGCAAGCAGGCACTCGGGGGTATGGAGCCCTCGGACGAAAAGGTTTGTCCTCACTCTTGGCAATCTCAAGAGCCTCACGCCAGTTGCGGCCCCGTTTCATCCAGCTTCCGAGCTCTGCGAATGCAGCCTCGGCCTCCTTGGTGGGGCGGTGCCGAGAGAGTGCAAACTCATTATGGCAGAGCAGATGGCGCATGACAGCATTGCCATGCAGATGAGAAAAGTCGCCAGTGAGGCCGTTCGGCATAAAGTCGCGGAGGAAGAGATATGTCTCCGCCAGCATCCGGCCCTGCAGCTGGTCACCGTGCTTATCGTTTATATCGGCGGCCAGGGTCAGGAACCAGTCACTGCCTCGGTGGTCAGATATGAACTTCATGTTCAGTGGCTGTGCGAGAAGTAGTTGTGGTTGTTGCGACCCTCCGCATTGGGGCGGCCACACTCGACCAGCTCGAGCGTCTCGACCGCGATCGCTCCCGGTCTGTCATGTCGGCGGAGGCGGAGCCACGTTCTCGAAATTGGTATCTGGGCGGTACATCCGGCGGAGAGTCCAGAACTCGCCCATCGAGGCGACGGGGACGTGCTGTCTTGCAATGCATATAGGATCAGGCACACAGGCTTGCCGGAACTGCATGCTCAGTTTTCACTTGGCGCAGAGGTGTTTACCGCCAGACATGCATATGCAGGCAGTCTGTGGGGGGAGGGGGGCTGGGATTAGATATATCCAGCGCATGGCGGGCTGGGACGTACACAGCATGATGCACGCACAGCCGTACCAATCGAGATCGGTCGGCCTACAAGTACACGGGTGGGCGGTATCCTTTCGTTTCCAGGTGAGGGGTGTTCGGGCACATTGCATATGCACGCGCAGAAGGTTCACGCCAGGCCCTCCAGGGTCGCCTTCGCACTGGCAACAGGCGGCCGTGCGGAGCTAGCCCCACCCGCGGTGATCGGCCCAGCGCCCCGGTCAATTCCCCCTGTCCATGTCAAGCCATCGCGCTCATGAGAGCCACGGCACATCTTGACGTTCACGACTCCACTCGCCTCGACGCATCCCGTCCATCCCGACATATACCGCCAATGCCTCAACGCCGGAAGCAGGCGAATGAGGACTACCCTTCGCCCGAGACAATCGACGAGTCCGACGACTGCGATCCCTTGCCGTACGTCCCCCAACACGTCTATCGCATCGCAGACTCAGACCCAGCCCCAACCAGGCTCCACCAAGAGCCGCGTGGGGCCGCAAGCACGCGGGGAGGACGATGGGGCAGAAGAGTGCGGGGAGGCGGGCGAGGTATCACCAGAGGTCCAGCGCGCACTCGCACTCATTCGTGCGCGCGCGGACGGCCTGCACTTGCCGCTGGAGGACGGCCAGTCTGCTGCCTGGGTTGTCCTCGACGTCGCCCCGTCACAATACCGCACACTTGTCCACGAACTTGAGGCCGACCACCTGCACGGGTTCCGGCACGACTACGACCCGCGCAGCTGCCAGCTCGTCCTACGACTCATACCCACTGTGATCCATGACGGGTTCAAATTTGACCTCATTATATCTCACATCTCCAGCTGGATCCAACAGCTCCAGACAGACCAGACACAACAAACCCTCGTCCGCCACGCTGTCTCAAAGCTCAAATCTGTCGCACACGCCGACATCAACATAGCGGTGGAATTACCTACAGGATCAAGAAAAGACGCTGTTAAAAAGTCTCCGGATGGGCAGTTTGCCTATGCTGGCCACAGATACCCACCCTTCATCCTGGAGGTGTCCTACAGCCAGCAGCCGAAAGAACTTCCCGGGCTGGCTAAACAGTGCTACGAGGATAGCGATGGACGTATTAAGACGGTCCTCACTGTCGATCTCAAATACACTCCCAAGGCACGGCGCCGGCACCGGCGCAGGCTGGGCCGCTCCCCATCCCAACAGCAAGAGGCGCGGTCAAGCAAGCAGGCCTCTTTCTCGCTTTATGGAGGACCGAACCGCATCACATCCAACCAGCTTTTCCAGGATGAGTTCGGCAGGCCTGTTGAGGACGGCGGACTAACACTTCACATTGCCGACTTCATGCCTGATCCCGTCCTAGACAGCCTTTCCAGAGACCTTCGCGGGCAGGGCGTGGTCGACGGCCTGGACCGCCCGAACCTCACCCTCTCTGTCACCGGCGAGGAGCTCACCAGCTTCCTCGCGAGGAACGAAAATCTGCAGGCCGACCGCGACAAGACACACACTCCCAGCCCAGGCCCACGGCAGAAGAGGAAAGTCAACTGGGAACTCGAGGAGGCGGACGACAGTGGTGGGGACATCTCTTCTGGGGAGCCGGATGAGCCTGCCACTGGGAAGCCGGCATCAGCATCGTCTAAGAGGCATAGGCTGTTGTCCGAGACGGCCTCCTCAACCAACGTGAGGCCAACAGCTGCCCTGGGCGTGCGGACACGGTCAAGGAGCCGCAGCAAGTGATATCGCGAACAAATTGCTCTTGGGTGCATGGCAAGGATGTTGTAATTCTTATCATCATCTGGGTTCACAGCCAGTGTGTCATGTGTTTTCATTCCTGATGTCGTGCCTGACGCGCGTCATGGACCAGTGGCGGTCCGCTCATCAGCTTGCAGAAGCATCGTATACCATGTAAGGCACTTGTGCACACTCATGGCACTGAATCACTTGCATTCAAACTTTTATCTTCCTCTACTGCCGGCAGTTTTACATTCTGACTGCCTCAGTCCTTCAACCAAGACAAACCCAGAAAGCAGATTCGCACACATGTACCTGAAACCAGAAATATGTTCATGTTCAGCGTCGTTCCTGTCGCCGCGTGAAAGATGCATCCCATGTCCCGGCCTCGAGATGATCCATGATGCTCTCCTCAACATCGCGCATCTCATCCCTGATAAAATCCTCCATCTCAATCTTGACGCCGGCTATCTTGTCATCAAGGGCCTCCTCTATAACCTCTTCGGCAGTAGCGGCCGCGCGCCCATCAACCTGCACAACCTGGTCAGACAACTCATCATGCAGCCGGTTTGTCCGCTCTTCAATAGCGAGCATGACCCGAGCTTCCATCCTGCCGAGCTCGGCAAAGACTTCGTCGCGAAGGTGAGCGACATCGTCACGGAGGCGAGCCTCCCGCTCGTACATGATCTTGTTACAGATGCCCTGAATAAAGCTAAGCGGGTCATGGATGTTGGCCAGCACTGTCCCTGGACCCCGCTCTGGGCTCGAACTTGGCCGCGGTCGTTTTCCGGAGGGGTTGTGAGGTTGACACTGCTCTGGTCCTGGCAAAGAGCCGGAGGGCTTTGCGGCCGCCTCGTCATAGGAAGGAGGGCTTCCAGACTGGGTCGACTTGTCGTTCTCGTCATCGTCGATCTTGTCATCATCCCTGAAAATCAAACTGGAGTTCTCAATTACCCTACCACCCTGTCCTCCGTACAATGCGTCGATATCGGCATAAGTGGGGCTGGTCGTCAGGAGGGCAGATGTGGACGCAGCGGTACAGAATGCCCGCAACTGCATCACCGACATGGCCCGGCAAGAAATATGTGTCGTCAGCCGGGTCTGCTCGCCCAGCCATTGAAGATCGGAGCATTTTTGAGCATCGAGTCTCGAGGCCATCAACGGCGGCGGCGAACACGGCTGTGGACCAACGAGCGAGCCAGCTCTGGTCATTTCGATGCGCAGACAGATTGTGCCCCGAACTGTGGATTGGCAGAGCCTGGCGATTTCAGGATCCTGCGCAGCGCCAGCCACGTCGTCCTGAACAACCGAGGTAATCCGCTCAGGCGGGAGGAAAAGATAAATGGGTAGCAGGTCTTCTTGCTGATCCGTGGCAGTGGATAATCGAAACCTCGCAAAGGCACTCTTTGATGCGGAATCGAAGAATAAATTCAGGATGCAAGGGATGTGATGAACAGATGGAGAAGCCGGGCCAGCTCCGGTATTGTCAGTGCGTGGCCTGGCATGCCTTTCGACCACGATTGGGGCATTGATTTCGATACGTGTCGGTAGTTGCGTTGGTTCCGCCATCCGTGAGGTATGAGGGATGACCTGGCTGTGGTTAGCATATATCTCCTTGGAAAATGGAACAACATGTCCAAGAGGAGTATCAAAAATTAAACCCCTGTGCAGGACAAGTACACAGGATTTCCCACCCTCCCAGGCTTTTCGCATTCGTCACGGATCGACAATGGAAACGAAGAGCAGCCTTGACTCTATAAAGTGCGACGTATCGAGTTGCGGGATGAGGGGCGGAGGTCTCAAGCTTGATAGTAACGGAAATGTACAGTAACCAAACGCCTCCACCGCTCAAGAGCAACAACTGGTAACGGACGAGGCGAGGATCTCCACTAGGCGGGACGGTCTCTGAGTCTGCAGCACAGTACACTCAACGCATGGTCTCGTTGACTGGCTGGCTACAGACTTCAAGCGACCAATCTGACCCCCAGACCCAGTGCAGAAGGTCTGCACTGTAGCTTGGTGCTGGGTGTGGCTGACAGGCCGCCTCGTAGTCCTACTGTCAGTGTGCGATGCAGTAGTCCAGCCTGAATCAAGAGTCAGCGGAGACGATGATTAATGATGTTGGGAAATGTATGGTAACAAATGCCTCCACCGCTCAAGAGCAACAACTGGTGACGACGAGGCCAGATCTCCACTAGGCAAGATAGTCTCTTAAGGCTGCAGCACAGTATAATCAGCGCGTAGGATCGTTGACTGGCCGGCTGCAACATCAAGTAACCAATCTCCACCCCCAGACCCAGTGCAGAAGGTCTGTACTGTAGCTTGGTACTGGGTGCGGCTGAAAGGGGCCCCGTGATCCTACTGCTGGTGTGCAATGCAGAAGTCCAGCCTGAATCAAGAGTCAATGGGGATGATAATTGAAAACAATGTTGGGGAGCGATGTATGCATTCGAGTGGTGCGCAGTGTGTACATTGAGAGGATGGATGTTGGAGTAAATCCGACAGTTGACGAGAGCAGTGCAAGTCTTAGAATTTAAGGAGGTGGGGAAACCGGCTGGGGTGTGCGAGGTTGTGACGTGACGTGAATTAGCTAACAGGCCAGCACCAGATTTAGCGAGCACTACGGTAGCCGTTTCTACACACATTAACCACGCCGAGACACATCCCCGCTCCGCACTGGCCTCAACCTTATTGACAACAACCCAATGAGCTCACTTGTGACACATGCATCAGAAATCCCGGTGTACCATCATTTATAATGCTATTCATACATCCTATACGCAGCCCCATGGTCACTGTTGAACATGTCCTTCTTGCACCAGACAGGAAGGTCTTTCCTCACCGGCCAAGCAGGAGCAATCTCCCGTCTCTTCTCGCGGGCGGACAGGTGGAACAGAATGCACTTGCAAAACCATGCATAATTAATGCATGGTCTAGAGACTTGAGTATTCAAAGCTGGGCTCAAGGTTGCATCTCCTGAATGTGTGGTAATAGTATTGTAGGTTGTATGTTTGCATTTATATGTAGTAGGCATAATTCATTCTTTTATAGAACCTCTGGGCCATCGCTCACACAATGCTCTGCACAGTTGCCAATACAACAAGACTCGAGGTGCCCTGACTTGGGTGCCGGCTTGGTTGATCCAGTAACGGCGTCAACGATGGGCAGGAATGCAGGCTGATCATTCAGTGAACCTGCAGTGCTTTCTCGATCGGGAGTGGAGACTGTTGAAAACGACTTGGCAAGGGCCGGCTGATCATATTAATCACAGTCTCCATAAGTTTGCTGGCCTCTGACGGCGAGAAGACAGGCCCTCTTTGGAGGACCCTGCTGCGTCCTTGATCTTCCACGGCGCTCTGCGAACCCTGCCCTGACAGCCTCTTCGTACTCATCATCACCAACATGATCTAACCAATGCCACTTCATATCAGGTGTGTTGGAAGGATCATCGGACTCGTCGTCGCTGCAGGAGCTGCTGAGATTGTCGAGGGCCCTGCGCCCATCGACATCCAGCCAAGAGCCACTGCCGACGTCCTCGTCCTCGTCCTCTTCCTCTTCCCTGCGGCGCTTCCTTGATGCCGAACAAGAATCAGTACCCTGCTGCTCAGCTGCGCGGCTCCTCTTCCTAGGACTTGCACTTCGCGACCCTCCACCACCGTACCGATTGTCCAGCTCATCGGGTGTCAGCTTCTTGACCTCATACCTAGCCGGGGCATCTCTGTCATCGAGGACAAGGACACGAATCACCCTTGAAACGGAGCAGAGAAGGAAGGGCTTGATCAGGTATAGGACAGACCATGCAAAGTGGGCGAGTATGCACTCCCACGGGATGACGACAATTCTGAAGCGTGACGTTGTGGTAGAGGTCGCGCAATTCAGAGCTGCATGGGGCGCTGCCAATCACATGTACAGCGTATTTGAAGATGACACGACTCTGTCCTGGCGAGGCTGCCGAGGTTGCAACTCCTGGCTTTGGGATAATAGTCCATTGTCGATTGTCAAACTCTTTGTGCAGGTCCGCCTTCAGCGTGAGAAGATTGCCTGGGTCATCTATATCTATAATCCAAGCCATACCATTTCGCCGGAGCCACTTTTCCTCAAGTTTTGGTATCAGGTATGCCCTTGTAGGTCCAAGTGATGAAGCGGTAACAGCGCAACGCGAGGGGAGGGGGTCGACTGGAGAGGGCTTGGGCCAGACGTCGGGATTATTATCATCGTCGAAGGGGAGGTTGTCGTGAGGGAACTGCCAGTCTTTCCATGAAGGGACGACGGGGTATGGGTTCGCCTGATCTGCTTATACCGCAGCTATTAGTAACAAGCCCGAGACAGGTCACGTCAGGGTGGTCAGGGTACCGTAGCCAGCGACGACAAGATAGTATTCGCGCTCTATAGGGATCCCATCCTGGGGAAGAAGGTCGTCGATGGGCTGCGTGCCCTGGCGGTCAACAGAGAGATAGCCTGTGGAGAAGGCGTTATTCGCAATGATCTGGGCGGCGAGGAGGGCTGTGCGGTAGTGGACTCCAAGCGCGCCGGCGCATTGTGGCGAGGGATCAACACGAGGCAAGCTGAAGAGTGTGTGATAAGGAGCAGGGTATCCCGGGTGTAGGAACCAGATACGGCTCTCGGGAGAAGGCTCGCGTGGCTCTGCTGCTGGCCGGCGCAGCATCGTGGTGTGCAAGTGGCTGTCAGACGGCGTGGTGTGGTGCTCGTCATTCCATCTCGGCTGGGAGTTTTGTTGATCAATGTCCAGGTGCCGGCTGGTCCGCCAACCGAAAACGGCCTGGGTGGTTGGCTGGGGGGATATCCACTCTCCCGCATGCCATGTGTGTGTGGAGCCTACCAAGCTGCCAAGACGGCTCATGCGCAGGCGACGCTGACACCCATGGACCGCGTCGGCTCCCTTGTGCCCGTGGGCGTTGAATTCGCAATCAGGTGCATCGCCCCGGAATGGAGCAAAGGTAGGGGCAGACGGTGTAGGCTTGGTCTCGATTGATCCCGTCGTTGGGATGCTCACTGTAAAATAGAGCAGGGTGGCGGACGAGAATGTGAGAGTTGAAAGGATGAGAGCGAGGGTGTGTGCAAGCAGGCCAAGGTCGATTTCAAGACGAGGACTCCATTGGAGATGGGTGGGTCCGGCTGGCTGGCTGGCAGAATTGCCTTACATAAGCATCTACACCCACCTGACTTGGCTCCGAACGTCAACCTTGAACTCCATGCTGCCAACAGTTCCTTTATATAGTAATTTGCCTTATAGTAGTTAAGATATAAGGTAATAAAGTTGATGACTTTTGTTGATATTTGGTGTGAAAATGGTAGTGTGGCGGAACTTTTGTCCACCCACTGTACAGGCCTGCAGTCCTTGGGGCAGGATTTCGGGAGCCACCACTTCAAGCTGGCGCTGACCTTTCGGAATCGCAACAATCAGCCGCAGGTCTCGCGCGTGTCATTCTCAGGACCACTTAATCATCCAGAGTACCCGGACATCAACTCCGAGTATGAATTTGTGGCCGCTTTCGCTGCGGACCGCGATGGTACGCTAATTGAAGGCAAGCAGGCTCTGCGCCATGACCAGTACGCACCATTGAAGACCGCGGCCGTGTGGCTTGCCCTCAGCAGTGTCCCGCAATACCAGAGGCATGCCGTGAGGCGACTGCCGCTGGGGCCGCGGCTCCTAGCCGTTGTGCAAGCGGGACTGTCACACGAGACACAGCCAACGCGTGCTGACGATGCATTTTCGACGCCTCCGTGAGATGGCCCTCGAGCATGCGGCAAGGAATAGCGTCAGGATCAAGAGCCTGATCCTGTCCTCCCCGAACTACTTGTTCGAGAACAAGGGTGGTAAGGATTCCGATCGATACATGGACTGTCTCCTGGTTATTATCCTGCCCCTCTGGGAGACAGACGACGTTCAGTACCGAGTGATCAGCGAGGGTCAGGCCGTGGCCATTTATGTCTGTGTGCCGTTCTTTGATAATGCCTACGGGCGCGTCCACGCGCAGGTCGAGAAGCTGTTTGAAGGCATGGAAAGGAGCTCTTGGGTCAACTTGTTGGTGATAGACAGTTGCAGCAGCAGCGTGGTATGTGGCGGTCTCATCTAGATCCCACTCGGCTGCTATCCGCCTGTCGATACAGGTGTTGTCTTGCTTACCGGATGCATAGAATATCCAGAGGGTGTGCATGTGGCTTGACGAGGAAGGGCAAATGCACCGGGGTCAGTCGTGGATTGTCCCTACCTAGCGAACAATGTTGTTGCTGAGATGGTCAGGAAAGTCCTCGACTCGGCCAGGGCTGTGGAGCCTGGGGACCTGGCTAAATACCTCCTGGACTTTGACCGCCAGAAGAGAAGTACCACATTCAACTATGCAGGATGGCAAGAAGCTGTGTTTACACACTGATGACGGCCCTACCCTGCGGATCGACCTGAAGACCAACGATCTCTGGAGGATCTTCGGGCATGCCTTCAACCGCGGGCTCCGCCTCGTCAAGGATGAAGCGGGACGGACGCCCTCCACCACACAAGCGCTCGTGGTGATATTCACCGGCGGGAGTTACCTGGGCGAGGGACTCCGGGAGGAGACACGAGAGACGATGACGAACCTGCAAGAGTTGAACCGGGGCCGCAAGCTCAGCTACGAGTTCTTGGGGAATTTTGATTACGAGGACGCGTATAGGTCATCCGCCCGGAGGGTCAAGCTGGACATTGCTGACACGCACTGGATATAGCTCAACGGCGGTATGTACCGATGCGGCATTGGGGTACGTCACAATGCCTCCCATCGCCGAATTCCTGCCTGACCTCACAATTGGCATCCAGACGATGCGCAGGAAGACCCAGGGGGACACGGGCAGGAGCTCCTGGGAGCCGGAAAATGACGCCGAGGTCCTCTTCAGCGAGGGAAGTGCCCCCGGCACTCGCGCAGTCAACATTAACATTCCCGCATCAGCGGCTCGCTCCCGCCGGCTGCGGCTCAACCTTGTCTGTGATCCGTCATACCGTGCCGAGCGGACAGCAGCACGGATAGCAGCACAGATTGCCGAGCTGCCAAAGATTCAGATCAACCCGAAGCGGGATGGGGAAGATAAGGCGCTGTGCATAGATGTCTATGACTTCGGGTGTGAATTAGGCGTCGAGGACCTACCCTCGGGCACCGTTCGCTTCTATCTCAGGGGCGCTCATCTGCAGCATCTTATCGACGGCATGCCCGACTTGGGTGTCGAGGATGATGCACTCCCCGTCATCCTCGCCTGTTTCAAGGTGCACCGTGGCAGGCCACCCAAGGATCCGCGGGACCGCAAATTCCAGTTATGACTCAGACCAGACCCAGCGAGCAGGTTCCCCATCGTCGCACAGGAGCAGAACTTCATGGACCTGTCCCTTCCCTTCTGGTGCACGCACTGCCGGAAAGAGATATCATTTCTGGATGCACAGGTGTGCGAGCAGTGCGATGCCAGCTTCTGCTGATTTTGTTCGCAAGCTGGCCATCACCGGAGTGGCCACCCCGCCGACCACAAAACGAGGACAGTCAGAATGAACTGCTAAGTAGGCTTGGAAGCGTTGCCGTGGCGACGAAAATGTATCACGTCTTCAGTCTTCACGATCTAAACTAATCTCGCGGTATGGCCCCTACATGGGACGCGTCTTGCGAGGTGAATAGGCCTGTCCCCAACCCCTGCTAACTTGCCTGCAAGCTTTTCTGCCGGCGTGGCCGTGTCTTCTGCACGCGAGATGGTGTGGTTGATCGAGCGACGGGCTCCTGCTGAGGAATCTCCCCCCGCTCCTGGTCCGAGCCGACCTGGCGGCGGAGCTCTGGGCTAGAGCTGGAGCCAAACGGCGCAGGTCGTACCGGCGAGGGCTAGGTGGGGATGCGCTCGGTGGGGATGGGCTGATGGTGTCGCTGGATCTCCATGTCGAGGGGAGAGCGGGGCCCGAAGAATTTCTGAATACGGACAGTGTTCCCGTCGTTCGCTGGGCTACGAGTTCGACATCCGTATGACGCTCCTCGGCTGTGCCCTGCGGCCGGGGTACATGTCGGCCAGACACGTTACGCACATCTCGCAGAGCAGGGCGAGGGAGCTCGGGCATGACGCGGGGCGGCGAAGGGGTTCCTAGGGGCGTGACAGTAGCGCCAGGCGGCCTTGTACTGGCCGAAGTGGTGTGACCAACGGGCTGGGACGGTTTTTTAACGAGTAGAGGTGATAGCGGGCTTGTCGGCGGCGCATCTATAGCGTCGAAGAGACACTGAGTGGCGCGATTGGCAGGCGTGAGATTGGTGGAGCGTTGTCCAGCGGCAGGAGAGGACATGTGACTCCCCGCAAGCGTGCTCATACCGAAGGATGCTTCCACGGTCACAGGGGGCAAGAGGCTCTTTGTCTTTTCCGGTGCAACGGCGGTATTACAGGATTGTTCCTCCGTCGTTGGAATTCCAATACCCAGGTCGAGGTTCAGATCAAGGCTCCCAACGCTGTCATAGTCGATGCCATCAAGAGCGGCGTCATCGAGCTCATCTCCAAGGTCGCCGTCTAGCTCATCTTCAAGGTCGCTGTCGAGCTCATCTTGAAGGTCACCGTTTAGCTCATCTTCATCGAGCCCGTCTTCATCAAGGTCGCCATCGTCGAGCTTGGGGTCATGGCGCCTGAGGTCGACATGCTTCAACTCATCGAGCTAGAGGTCGCCGATTTTGCTACTATTGCCACGTCTCTCATCCTTGCTCTCCGACCACCAGAGCATCTTGACAGGCTCCTCGGTCGCTGGGGTGCGAAGCTTGGGCTTGGGATAATCACGAGTCCTCTACAGCACGGGTGAGTCATCAGAGTTCGATGAGATGGCAGCGTATGGGCTTACCATCTCGGTCCATGAAAGCGGGAAGTCGAAATCAGGATGCGAGTGATGAACAAATTTTGGCTTGTACTTGTTCGGCCCAAGGTCGTGCTCGATGCACACGAAGACCTTGGTCTCACACAGCTGTGCAAGCTCGTTCACCTTCTTCCATATGTGCTTTTCGCGCTTGCAGCGCGAGATAAGCATCGCCTTATGTGGGTTATGGGGCATCGTGGCAGCTAACGAGCGCAGGGAGCAGTGGGCGGTCAATGATGAGAGAGGGACAGGCCTGGGGTAGCAGAGGAACGAAGGACCGGCGCTCTATGAGAACCTCATCCGTACACCCGTGCAGAACATTCTCGGGCCCAAGGGCCCTCTTCGGCAGCATGGGACAGCCCAGATGCTGCTATGAGACGGACACTCGCTTTCAGCAACGGCCGTCTTGGTGCTGGCTCGCCATATCGCGGACCGGTGGGTGAGGCCGCCATAAATTCTCAAGCTTCCCCTCTGCTCATGTGCAGTCAGCAAACAAATCGTCGGAGCAGGAAGTCATCTTCTTTGACGCAACTGTATGCAGAGGGCCAAGCAAACACTTCGGGGGTGTCATCCGACACGTCAACAACTACTGGCACGCTTGCCCTGCAGGCACTGACAGAGGGGAGAGACGGCTGGTACCCATCACAAACCCCAGTCCACCCAGCTCTGCATGGCACCACGGGTAACAAAGGCATTTTACTCGAGCTCAAGGACGACTGCTGGCCGTCTGCTAATTAATTAGTGCCGCCAGCAACCTCACTTGTCCGTACTGCCTGCCCAACAGCGCGCCGGACTGTCTAGCACAGCTACTAGGAAAGCCCATCACTGAGACCGTCGTGTCCGTCCTCCGGATAGTCAGTGCATTTGCACAGCCAGAACAAATGGAGTCAAGCGCAGGGCCGCTCGTGTGTGTGGATAAATGCAGCGAGCACCCCCTCGATATCATGCATGTGTCTTGGCGTACATGATGTTTCGTGAGATATGATATACACACTGCGACCACGCTGATACCCACGCCACCGCGCTGCATCGCGCAGCTCCTCCCGGCAGGCGACCCTTGCCCAAAGTGCAACGTAGACATCAGAGGAAATACCATGACCGACGATACACGCTCTCGAAAAAAACCCAGGCCCAAGACCCCGGCGGCGAGGTCTGCTGCTGCACGCAACGCTATGGACTGGCTGCACAAGCCGGCGGGCATGACAACGGGGACAGCGAGAGCAGCGCACAAGTCTTTCCTCGACAATGCCAAGAACGACGGGTTCCTAGCCCTGGCCTGGCCGATCGGGGCCGACGACCCCACGCAGCAGGTCATGCTTACCAAGTTCTATCTGTTCCTCCGCGACTGTATCCCAGGGGCCTTACTGGTGAGCTCCAGCATACCCGGGGGGACGACGTGATGCGGAACCTCCTCTGTCACGCGGGAGAGACAACCCCTTATCGTCACAAGATCGCAGAACACACCGAGGCCGCGTTCTCGAGACTAGAAGCCTGGATGTCAAAGGGGAAGACCTGGCGGCAGGCGTTAGACCGCGCGACTGCAGAGCTTGAGAATGAGAAAACCAGAAGGGCCGGCAAAAGAAGGCATGTGGACGGCGGCCTGGCGCCTGGTCTTTATTCTCCCGCAGGTATGGACCCAAGCTCTCCAACGCGTATGCTGGCTCTCTTAATTATTGCCCATCCTGATGACAAGTTCAAGAACTGGATCGTGCGGACACTCCAGATGGACTGGGTGTTTATGGACCGGGAGGAACTTGACGTACGCTCAGGGTTTTGGAAGGGAGTTGATGCCAGCAACATCCGCACGATCTTTGCTCCGCTTGAGGAAGCAGTAGCAGACACCGGTCTGTTACTGGATTACACTCAACTCTTTGGCTGTAAATTCACAGCTGCGCAACACAACATCAAGCCATACATCAAGGAGTGGGCCCACAGTCTCGACATAGACGTCCCCAGCCAGGGTTAGGCCTCTGTCCGCTGCTCCGTCGGCGACAACGCGGACGACGATCTCAGCAGCTTGACAGAATGCCAGGATGACGGCGCTGGTGACACGCGCGGGTTGCGTCCCGACGGACTGGAGTTCCCTGATCAGGACATCGTTCGCCTTCGAAAGTGTCTGAACACCGTTTGCACGCCTGTGCAGACGTCGGAGCTAGGTATCTACGCCGCATGGCTGTCCGAAAGACTTGCCTCTGTGCGGCGGGAGGCTGACCACCCGCTCGTGAGCTGGTGCCAACACTGGAGGAAAAGGTGCAAGAGCCGAGAACTACCAGGACCAGATGATCATCCGCTCGTTGTTTGAGCAAAGCCTCCGTAGGCTTCATGCTCTCGACAAGGTCTCGATACCATCTATTCAATTAATGGCCCAGGGCCGAGACGGCCTTATAATGCCGGAAGAGCCTCGCCAGGCGAGCTCCGAGGGAGAGCCCCTGGACCATATCTATATGCTGCTGGACATGGAGGACGGGACGCCGACAGAGCAGCAGGAGCTTGCCGATGATTTCTTGGCCTACCTCCGGAGGTTCCCCGTGGACAGGGCTTGGGAAAAAGTTAACTCCCGCTTCAAGTCTCTTGTGCCGAGCAGCCAAAAGACCTAAATCAGTCAATATCTCGTGCTCAGATCACCGCAATGTGTCACATCAAGATGCACTCGTACTTCTGCACGATGTTTCTTGGTGCCAGATGCCCTCCGTACGGTCGTCCTTGCGGAGGGGCTTCATCAGCCGCGCGATGAACCGCCTTCCGACCAGGACTATTGGCCTAGCCATCGGCTTGAGCTCCTCGCCCCGGAGCAGATCGCTCGGTTGAAGCTTACGCGCTGGCAACAACGAGCCCTGCTTCTGCCGTGGGCCAGCTGCGACCAAGTCCTCTCGCACTGGCAGGGCATCGCCTTTCGCTCCGCCCACCCAGACAGAAGGTGCCAGGACGCCGAAGAGGTCGACTACAAGTCCCTTAGCTGCATGCCAATCACACCGCGAGCGATCCCCAGCAAAGTCAGCACGGCCTTAGGTAGTAAACTTCAAGGCACCCTCAGGGCTCTCCTCGGCAACATTGAAGCACCACCGGCACTGTCACATGTGCCAGCTATTCCTGTACCTCAGCCAACATCCTCTCGTGCATCAATCCAGACTCCCTTGAGACAACAGGCAAGTCTCTAAGAGACAATGCCAACAAGCCCACGCACGTCTGTTCATGGACACGTTGCGGAGCCAGCCACCCCAGTTCAAATCGAAGGCAGCTTACCAACGTCGGACGGTCACCCGTCAACAAGCTCAACACCCACGAGGGCAGCTGTCCAGATGTCCTAAGGCCGGATAACGCTGACCTCACGCATTGGACAAGCCCGACCTTGACAGATACGGGAAGGGTGGATGCGAGCGCGTTGACCAGGACCAACGCAGATCGCACCCAAGCTACAAGCCATCCACAGGTTCGCAATATCTTTTCAGGTTCTGCTGGTACCGCCGTGAAGCGGCCTACCAGTCCCACAGCAGGATCAAGACAGCCAAAGGTACCAAAGCTAGGCATCCGTGCGGGTTTGGATGACATCAGAGAGGAGCCGTCCCAGACTCTGAAAGCTGATGGCCAACGACTGCGAGAGTAAATCACACAGAACATCAAGGACTCTGGGAAGAGTGCCTCTGCATATATGGTCAACCTCGCTACAGACCTCACAAATGTCAAAGCCCAACTGGGGACAACACTCGAGTCTGGCTTTGAGCAAGTCAGAAGCGAGGTCGCGTCAAGCACGGATAGACTGGAAACCATAGAGGCGGGCTTCAATACAAAGATCTATGCCGTCCTCGACAGACTCACCGCCATCCAGAGCAGCTCTGAGAGTCAGGGTACAAGGCTCGACGCCGTGAAGGCAGGCTTTCTCCAAAAGGCTGACGAGATCCTCGAGAGGCTGAGCACCATGGAGGCTCGTCCGCCGCCACGTCCAGAAGTCGAAGGGTTTCTGACCGAAGATTGCCCAGCGCCAGAAGGCCAAAGACAAAGGGATTACGAGGCACGTCTTTTTCAAGCTTGTCTATCGTATCTCCACACAGCGTGGTACCCTTCTTATGATGGAAACGGCGTCTCTAAGGACCCGGATGTCCTTGAGGAGACGAAGAGGAGGTATCCTGATCTGGACGAGAGGGCGATCGCAAGCGCTCTAGAGAAATTTCATATACAGATCTTCAACCGGCCAATAGAGCGGAAGGCTCTAGTGGAAGGCAACCCAAGTCTCTATGCAGATTCAAATGGATATTTCAGCTGACTAAATGAAACAAAAGTCCATAAATCCTATACATAGTTAATTACTACGGCTTCAAAAGAGCTCATATTAAATAAATGGTAGATATTCTACTTTACAGTTTTAAAGTAGGCTTTATTATTAGCCTGGGGAATATTTATAAAATAGCATCTTGAACCATCACTCCGACTCTGCGGAATTATGGATGTTCAGCTTTCTCGCTCTTCCACTTGCATGTATGTTGGCGTGTGCCCATGGACGCTGCTGCTGTTTTGCAAATGATTTGAATGTAGATGTCTCTCCGTTGTGATGCGAATCAGCCGAAAGTATCTGGCCGTCGAGCTTGTTGAAAACCTCGAGATGGTCGTCTTCCTCTCCGCTGTCCATGGTAAGCCCTCGCCGCCCTGTCGCCGCTGTGTCCAACTTGACCACGACCTTTTTCTCCCTAGCCTGAATGCTCTTAAGGGCCATTAGATCCCTGTGGCCTTCTACCCTCAGTAATTACGATGACGCTGGGGAAATCGAAGTCCCATGGTTAGACGCCACAGGGCGAGCAGTTCCTCTGTCCACACGATCTGGTGCGTGACATCGCGCACTTTAAAAGCTGGGTAGGCCGACGTTGGCTGCCCTGCGAGTACTTCTTTCGTCTGTAGTCCTCTAAGTTTATGGACTTGATCCCGGGCCGGTCGAACTCGGGTTGTTCCAAGGTTGCAGATTTCAGCCAAAGAGGGCATCGGGATCACGACTAATGAGTTGATCACTGATTTCGTCACTAAGCTCATCATCATATTCATCGCCTATCCCCGAACAAGAATGATTTGGCTTCCATGCACTTGACCATTTTGTCAATATCGGCGAGTTCCCCCATATTATCGTTGCCGCTGGACCCAGGTCCATCGATGTGAGGTTCCACTGTGTTCTGTCCAGAGCCGAGATCTTCATCAAAGATGAGCTCCTAGAGAGACTTGGACTCCTCGTCAAAGTCCGCATGCCCGCTCTTTTCTTCTTCTGAGGCGTAGAATAATTCGTGGCCCAGGCCGCGTCTATTATGAACTTGATTGGGGCTCCTTTATATAACGGTTGTGGCATGAAGTTTGGACACTGTGGAGAACGCTGACTGGCTGGCAACGGTAGATGCAGTGGTCTCGAGGTTCCTCTCTGCCGGCCGCATTCTCATCGTCAGACGGGATCAAAATGACATCGGGTTACTTTGCTGTGCTCGACCACATGTTGCCGAGCTTCTCGCTTGGGGTGGCTCTGAAGTCTATCCAAGCTCCCCGTGCAGTCTGGAGTATTGAACGCAGCCGGTCAGGCCTGCAGACGGGCGGTCATTGAACGCGTCTCCTCTTGTTGCTGCTCTGACCTCTCGACCTGGCTCGGGATACTTAAGGCAGGGCCAGTTGGCCTGAGTGAACGTCTGGCAGTCTTCACCTTCGGCCGCGGAGCAGACAGCCCAGACTACCGCTAGGCACAGAAGTGCTCCGGATTGGCTTTCCGGTGACCGTAAAACATGAAGATCAAGCTGACCAAGCGATACTAGTACGCTCAGAACATCATGATCATGTTGACAACGTAGTCCTGGAATAACTCAACGTTTACACGGCAGACGAGAATGGTTTGCGGCTGACGTTGAGTTATTTTACCAGATGAGACTTCGCACGAAGTGCTAGATGTTGAAGCCGATCAGCGCGTCGCGAAAGTTGTTCTCCGAAGCCTACATGCCCAGCAATGACGCGGAAGTTGACGGATTGGACAAAGCGGCGCCAGTGGCCATTGACACATATCAACCCTTTTGTATATTATAGAGGCCGGAGGGTTATGTGGTCATGTCTATGTGTGTAAGCGAGACGGTGGTTGTTACAGGCGTCCCCACAGACGAAATGAAAGATCGCCGCCATGACGAAGACTCCAACGGTATAGGTCCAGGATTGAGCTTGACGAAGTACTTGTGCGTGTCGAGATGAGTGGCTGATCAGTAGCAGGAAATAGCTTCACTGAGCATGATTATTGAACAGATCATGTGCGACTTGGTTGACTTGTCAGCTGTGAAGAAAGACAGGGGCTCACTTGCATGCACGGGGCTGTTGATGGGCGGCTGAGGCTGTACCGGCAATGTTTTTGCTCAATTGTCAAGCTCCTTCCTTCGGATCCTCCGCCAGGCAAGGGCCGACAGACCCTCCCTCATCGGCAGGTGCTTCAGAGGTGCGGGGCCCCGGAGGCGGAGGAAACTCTACGGTATTCCAAATCGTCACTTTCAAAGCACACCTCGGGCTCCTGTTGCTGGCTACTTAGTCTTGCTCCTGGCTACTTAGTCTTGCTCAGGCGACCGCAAAGTCTCGATGCAGCTACGGTACATGAGACTCCCAGTAGGAAACTTATCGGCGTTACCTACTAGTAGCCCATCTGTTGGCTGTTGCCATCCATTCCACATTTCCTAAATTAATATTACGCTTCAAACAAACTCTTATCGCCTGGTCTCTATTCGATTCTGATCGAACGGCACGGGGTTCACTGCAGGGCGTCACCGCCTTCACCTGCGTGTTTCCTACGGTAGGAAACTCAAGTCTTCCCCTTAACCTCCAAGCCTTCCTACCCTCCACGCTTTGGAACCTATTGACGTCTCAGCTTTCCAATCTGAGTTCCACCCTCGGAATGCTACAGCATGTTGAAGAAGGCACGATGAAGGGGGCGCACGGGCCAACCTTGCACCCTTCAACAGCCTCCTTCTGAGCGTTACGGTGTCGCGAGGATTCGTCTCCTCTACACAACACCAGATGAAGTCTCGTTTACATCTTCATCAAAACTAACCGACTCCCGCCCGGCGAAGCGTCTATGCGTATCCAAACCACCACAAAAATTACCATACGACGTTACGAAAGTGCAGTTACCACTTTATGAGCGACAGTCTTCATTTCATGAAATTGACGCCTTCCAGCATGTCAGACGGTCTACTTTCAGGCCCTAGTGATGATGTGGGACCACTGCCTGCGCAAAATTCACGAAGCGACGATGTCGACGGGTTTCTACTAGAGTTGATCCAGACAGATGCAGGTACCGACGCCCTCGTGAACGCGCTAAGATATCGAGATATCCGTGGTGTCCTACAGCAACGTGGCGTCAAGTTCCAGGCCCCCGACGATATCGGTTACAACTCTTTGCCAACGGAGCTCCGTATGGAGATTCTAAGCTATATCATTGCGGACCTCGAACACCGCGAGTACATCAGCCCCAAGCGCAGATGCTGCCCCCGAATGTCGAGCTACGTGTGCGTGAACACAGAATGGCGAGCTGCAATTGAATCCATCACTTTTCGAAGCCTTTCTCTGTCGGCTGCGAACACCACGGTCTTAGCGGAAGATTTGGATCGCTTTACACGTTATGTCGTGGGCAATCGACGACAGTATGTCCGATACATTTGCCTTCCATGTGCGATGGGGTGGGACGGCGGACCCGATGAGGAAGGCCTATTTTTGTCCACGAGGGCAATCCGTCAATTGTTCACTTGTATTGCACAGTGGCACGAAGCCGCCTTTCAGGATGGAGATATCCACCTCAACTTGACAAACATTGCTGCGTTTGACGAGGAATGGCTGACTGAATACGATGTTGATAAGTTTGTGAGCTGGGCCAGTGGTGATATTCGAAACGAGCTGGCGCATCTACCAATCCTTCCTCAGGTCACCGGTTTCTCTTGGTCATTTCAACTGCCTGTTGAACTGCTGCTGGCCCTGCTTCCAAGGCTGCCGCAACTTCGACACATGTCAATTCAACGTCCAAACCTCAACTTCAATCTATGGGAGGAACAACACGATTCTCATCACAGTCAAGGTCGTGAGAAAATACAGCGCAAGTCCTCATATGTCACCAGTATTTTGGGAACGAAAATCGTATACTGATAAAATATTTAGTGTTTTTCGCCGCTGTATCTCACACCGTGCCAAACCTCGAGAGCTTGATTATCTGCACAGAAATTTCCTCATTCTACTCCAACTTATCCTGTTCTCTAGTCGACTTTAACCAAACAGTCATGTCGTACTCCCAGAAACTTCGCCAGCTGTGTTTCACAAATGCAAGCCACATGGCAATCTCCGACTGTTTCGCTCCGTTCCGCACCGAGCACTTCAATCCTCACGCGCCGCTCGTACTTTCATGGCCAAACCTAACGCACCTCGACATCGGGAAATTCTACGAGGATCCTACATACACTGTAGAAGAAGAGCGTATCGAATCCATGAACCAGTCATTGTTAACAGTTGGGCGGGCCATTAGATACATGCCTCTTATCCAGGAACTCAATATGGGGATGGGTTACCGGCACTGGTGGAGTGGTTATTGTGTGGAAAACGCACTCGACTTCAGGCTCAAGGTATCCTGGGACAATTTTCTCCACGGCTCACGTGCACAACTATCTGTCAAATATAACCGAGGCTACTCGCATGTGGCCGAAGCGGTGGCTTCCGAAGGCGCGAAAGATGTGTGGAGGGAATCTCTTCTGAAAGGGGCGAACGTGGTCTTGGACGTTTGGGTGGTCGGCCCATCGGAGACAGGTGGATGAGAAGGGTCCGCGAAGGTGTTGTCTAGGATGGCTGGCCATTAATTGGAGTTGCTGGCTTCAATGAAAACTGGTGAAGCTGTGCGGGGCTCCTAATTGGCAAGTCAAGGCTTCAGGAAAAACTTATACATGTCGGAAAGTATCATTCAGACCCAAGGAATGCCAGTCTCGATATGAAAATGGGGCTGTTACATCATTTCCTTTCTATCAAATGGGGGGTCTTGATGCCTTGCTAGAAATTTGACGAGTATAATTTTGGTTAAAGAATTCGCAGTTCCATTCGACTGATCCAATTTAAGGAAGCCAAGCGACAAAGCTTGACGAGTGTAAGTCGAAGGTCGGGTGATGTAGGCATCAATATTCCTTATTTGAACGACCTTGGCAATGACCTGGGGCGATGCCGCAGCCTGCCTACCATTGCGATAAAGCGCCTGTCCGCATAGTTGACAATAGACAGCCGACACGTCTCAAACACGATAATGCTTTGAAAAGTACAGGACGATATTCGAGGGAGCCCGTTAATTTTCGACGAGACTAATCAATAACTAATTTTGCGAATTCTACTTTCTGCTAAACAAGATTCTGCCAACGTCGAGCCTTAAAAAGAAGTGTGTCCTTACCAATGAGCTCTTCGATATCACTTTGGTGTGTTTCCTACATTGTGACCGAAGATTGTCTCATAAACGTGTGGCTTTCAGGTATATATGCTCTGAAGGAATCTCTCGATCAATGGGTTACATGATCGTTGTATGTTATTCACTTACCCTCCGTCATACTCGAGACTTCCCTCACTATCGGCTTGGAATTTTTGTACTAGTTGATCACCGTGGACACGTTGCCGCTGACCGATGGTGGCAGCAAGGGATTCTCCTAAATGCCCACTGCCACGCCGGCAACACGTTTAAAACAGCCGCTAACACATCAATTATTATTAAATTAGCCTCTGTTTTCTCGCCTTTACTAGAGTCTCAGCCTGCGAATCGCCATCAGAGGGCCTGGCCGCATCCCTAAGAACCTGGTTCGCCGACTGCGCCTGCACCCGCGGCAGGATGTCGATGAGCACTTTATTGGACTTGGTCGCCGCCACCGCCATCTTGTCCGTCATAAACTCGTCTCACCGGTTCTTAATCCCCAGCGGGGCCCAGAGCGTCCAGCCGGGATGCTCGAGGTTCGCGGGCAGGACCTCGTTGTCGAGCCGCCGGAGCACCTCGCCCACTTGCGCGTTTTGGGCCCACAGGATCGACATGACGAGGGCGTCGTTGTGGTGCAGGTGCGAGCCGAGGATGTCGAGCAGGGACTTCATGATCTGCTCTCCGCCGCCAATGTTAGTGATGAGACCTGAGTAGTTGGGGTTGTCCTGGTTGACGATGCTGTCGGGGTCGTTGGGCTCGCCGCCGATCCATTTCTTGAAATCGACGATATGGATTTTTTGGACGTTGGGTTCTGGGTTCAGGCCGCCCCAAGCGTTCGCGTTGAGTGGTTTGTTGATGGTTTTATCAAGGCGGACGTACTCGCCCTGGTTCCATGTCTTGGTGGGGAACTGATCGGCGATGCGGTTAATGGGGGTGAGGGCGGCGCCGTTCCCCGAGGCGGTATCGAGGTTCGGGATTGCAACGGGCTCGATGCTCCAGAGCTCTCTGACAAGCTCGCAAAATTTCACCTCCGCAGGATTGTTGGGTTCGGGGTGGAGAAATGGGCCGTCGCGGTCGAGTTCATCGGACTTAGGCGGGCAGAAGTAGCTGCCCTCGGGCACACTGAGTACTGGACCCCAGACGGCCGCCCGTTTGGCCAGGCCACGACTATCGTGGGTATAGCCATGGCTACGGCTGTAGTTACCATCGATCGTGAGGTAGTTGAGGTCCCGCTTCGTTGGGAGGGGGCCCAGCTCCGGACATGCGCCGCCCTCAAAGATGGGCTTGTTGTACGTGGGCGTGATGGGCACCTCGGCCCCCGGCCAATTGAAAGCAGGTGCCTTTGCGCGCGCGAAGAGGCGTGCGCCGACTTCGAGCCCCTATGCAAAGAGGCAAGTGTCCTTGGCGGAGTTGCCCCAGGCCCTCGCCGTCGTCGTTGCGCTTGAGGTCCGGGTCGCCGCCCTCGATCTCCTTGGGCGAGCTACCTGGCGAACCTCCCAGTTGGCGAGCTCCAGGCACATTTCCACCTCGACCGCCAGGGTGAACGACGCGTCGATGTTTCCCTCGACTGTCAGCTGCGGGCCGATCACTGCAATTCCCGGGATGGTGAAGGAGGCGCCGGGGAAGGGAATATTCATGATGACGTCTCCCTTGTGATACGAGAACTTAGCGACGGCCTCGAGGGTCAGGACACCGCTGGTCTTGCCCTTGTTAAAAAAACGTCAGAAAACTTTGGGAAAGGTCGAGAGGCAAGGTCAGCTTTGTGACGATCAAGGTAAACCTGAAGCTGCTCTGGATGTTGACTTTCAGGAGGGCCTGGGCGAGGAGGTGGCCCTCGTAGTCGACGCTGTCACGGCTACACTGCCATGTATCGTCAATGAGTTTGGCAGTCAGGGTGTCCCCGTAGTTGTAACTGAACTCGCGCTTGATTTCTGGGCGGACAAGCCGGGCAAGCTAGGCGAGCACGCTTGAGCCAAGCCAGCGCTCCTCGAGGTCACGGCGCGAGAGTGCCCCGAAATGGTAGTCATCGCGGAACTCTTCCTCTAACCAGCGGACATGGTTGCCCCGATGTCGACGAGGGAGCGTCTGACTTTCGTCTTGCTGTTTGGGACCCTGAGACGACTGTCTTCCAGTAGCCGTCCTGGTTGCTGAACTCGATGCGCATCTGGGTGTCGCCAAGGTTGCGGGGTACGTGGGTGAAGTCATGGTTGAACGTCAAATCGTAGACTATGGGGCCTGCGGGCGGAGAGGTGCTTGAGGTGGCAGGGAAGAATGGACTTTTTCTGGTCAGAGTTGGGACCATGTCTTTTACAATGGAGTATTCCCCGGGGCCGCGTGTGGGAGAAAAGGCCACTGCGCATATAGTCGTCACCTTGAGAGTCCAAAAGCCCATCCAGCTGGTCTTGAAATTTATAACGTGTAGACGCAGACAAAGCATCTCCTGATATGCTCGACAGAACCGACGAGGACAGACTTGGTCAGCGCCTGAACCTGGTCCTCGGCTTGGATGTCGGGCACGGCGCGAGACACGTTTGCGTCTGCAAAGTTGTTGCGGATGCCTTCTTCCTCACTGCAGTAGGCCATGAGAGCGAGTATCGCCTTCAACCTGCGCGACTGCTGTGCGGCGAAGTCGTTAACCAAGGGTGTAGTAAGTGCCCCGAACATTTCCTCCTGCATCTTGTTCATCGGAAGCAATGAACTGGTGAGGTCCTTATGATCTGGATCTGTCGAAGGGTTACAGATGTCTTCGCCTCGTGCCTGTCGGTCAATATCTTGACGGGCCTGCTTCTTCATCCATGCGCTGGCGACCTCCTGGATCTTCTTCCTTTATCATCAGACTTTTTCGATCTTGGGTCAACTTCTTGCGGACCAAGAAAGTCATCATCGGAATATTCGTAATCTGCTCGTTCAGGCGTATATAGCGGCGGTCTTTTTTGATCATATCAATGTGCTCTTTCTTTAGTATGAACGTTCGTTGATCATTATGAGAGCCGTCGTGGCTTGTGGCCTGTTGTATCAACGCTTGTCGAGGTTGCTGGTTCCGATGCACAGCCCAAAGATCAGCATATATGTTCCTGCTAAAGTAATGCTTCTGGAACACATTCGAGTTAGGAACATGGTCCATTATCGGATTCCGAAGAGCAGAGCTAATATCCACATTAGAGAGAGCTTCGGATGCGGTGTTGATACGCAGGTGAATCTGACGAGGGCAGTAAGCCGTAGGCCAACGTAGTAAGTCGGAGCATACCACTGATAGACTCAAGATGGCAAACAGCTAAATGAGACTATCCTTTGCATCATATGCTTTCTCAGAAGACAGTTGCTTCTTGTTCAAAAAGATGTCTTGGAGGCAGTGCTGACAACGAAAGAGGGACATACCGCTCTGATCCAAGCTATTCCCCGCGAAATACCGCAGGATGTATGAAATCGTGGTGTGTTCAAAGCCCAAGATGCGACCGATACATTTGATCCATTCTCCCATGATCTTCTGAGTGATTGGTGGTGTCTTCGACATCTCGTATCCCCGGGAGCTCCTGATGCACCGACGGAAAAGGGGTACACTTCTGACAGTCAGCCTGATGACTTTGAGCCCTAAGGTATTGGAAGCGGTCGATCTGACGGGAGTTACTTGCCCATTCAATCTGTCCGCCAGGCCGAGGCGTAGCTCATTAGCCTTGGGATGGATCTTCAGTGTGTTTAGTAGCTCTGGGCTATCGCTGAGGTCGTCGGATTCCAAAGCACGATTCTTGAACAGTATTGCCAGGAGGAAGACGTGTGGACTAAGGAGTAAGCTTGGATCATAGATGATCTCGGGGACGAGGAAGGTTTTGCTGAAGTGCGGGATTAGCGGATAATCTTATGTAGTCTCACAGCGAAGGACATCACAGCAGTCCGATAAGATGATGCTACACCATGGCAAGGACTCACATCGCCTTGGCCCCTTTGTATTCCTTCGTCTCGACCAGGCGGAGCCGAATTGTCAGCCGAGGTGGACCGCTCGGGTTCTCTGGGTCACGGATGAGAAGAACATCAATATGCTCAAACCTATCCCATATTAGTCATCGTGACCTTAATGGATAGCAAGCATGTAGAGCCTGTGAATCACTCACTTGATATTCAGAATGCTCTGTACACGGGAGCCCGCTGGCGCCAGGAGCAAAAGGAAAAGCACTGCAAGTACTCGTGGTTCACCAAGACCAAAGTCCTTGCCTGTAGTGCGAAGAGTCGTCTCAATCTGAAGCTTCAGATCTTCCAACGTCATGGGTCGATTTTGTCTCTTTTCGCGGCTCAGCTTGAAGTCCTTTCCGAGCCCGGTGAGCGTCCGAAATGTAATCGAGCGGTTAGCAGATATGTAGTAGGAGATGATATACGAGGATACACACGTTCATCACGTTTCGAGGTAAGATGTCATCGATTTTCTCCAGGATGACCCGTTCGTATAAGAGGCGGAAGCAACACCAGGTTACGAGTGAGCCCATGGCTCTGACAGAAGACTTATTACGACCATCAGGCCCCTTTTTCTGGTTGAGGTACCAGGTGAAGAAACTGCGAATGATCTGGAAGTGGACTGCTCGGAAGCCCTGCTTGTCGTCCTCGCTACGCAACACCTGTTTACAGAATCTAAACGACCAGTCAGTGTGGCCTGTGAGAACAGAGAGCATGCAACGTACGACTTCCAGTAGTTGGAGCAGTTCTGGATCAACTTCAGTGTGCCTTTGGAGTAGTGCCTTCGTTTGAAGTCGTTGACGTTGGTGGTGTGAATCTGAATTCTGGAGGGGCTCGGTTGCCGTCGAATAGCTCTGCGTCTTCTGAGCCTCCTTCGTCTGGGTCCATGTTGTCCTCGTCGAACTGACGGATCACCTCCTCGATATCCTGGACCTCTTTATCGTCTCCAGGTTGCAGTTTTTCTTGCGTGACAGGCAGGGGGCCCCAGGAGGGGAACTCCACGGAACTCATCGGTGTGGCCGGGTCGATCGTGTCGCCACGGAGGTCTCTGAGGTCGCTGCCGACCTCCTCGTCAGCCGTCTCCTCGTTAGACGCCTCCGCGTCAGAGTACTCTGAACCAGACTCGTCCACAGCCAAGTCCTCGAAGTCCGACTCCGGGCCGGACGTCCACTCTTCTTCAGCTTGTCTGACTTTCGGCATATTGGATGGATGTTTAGGTGTGATAGCCAAACGTGGGACGCACACTGGATTAAGACAAGGACTCCGGCAGTGATGGCAAAAACAAAGATCTTTCAAGCGCTGAATACGAGAGACATGCTCAAGCAGACACCAAGAGCGGGCGCCGCCATGATAGATGCCCCTCCATCTTGTTGCACGGACCAGATTGACTGAACGTGAATAGCCAATCACACATGACGGATCGACCGCTTTCGCATGATACTGTGGACAATGCAAGTCCCATCTGTATTAGGCATAGCTAGGGCTGCGGATCGAGCAAACATTAGATGCGCAGGCCATGCACAGGCCATACCGCGGACCATACCATTTGTGTCCGACACCAGCATAGGGCTCCAGGGCTGCGTTGCCCTGATCCTACGATGAGATGTAGCCACCCAACCGATGGTGTTGCCAAGAGTCTCTCCCCGGCGAAAGCCTGAATGGATTTCTGCACGACTTGTCATGTTTGCTGCATCGTGACGAGTCGAACGCTGACGTTGCAACTAGATGTGACCACGCTCCTGCGTCAATCAATCAGTAGTTGGCCTCCTGTTGCCCGTTGCCAGTTAAGGCTGCCAGGGAGGGGAGGGGAAAGAAGCAACCGACGTCCAACGATGACGTTTCTAGTCAGGTGTCTCGGGACTGGCCGGGGTACGCAGCGGCAGGGGCATGTGAAAGCTGACCCACAGGCTCGCTTGGCCCCGCAGGGCTAGCCCCGGACGATGACTCAACCCCAATTAGCTTCGGCGCGCATGGAAGTGCGGCTGGCCTCCAATGTTCAAATGGTTGTACTTCGACTTCTCAACCTTACCGGACCACACCATCCACCGCAGGATGTCCGCCATCACAAAGGACCAACGTTGACGAGGATGGAACACCAAGTTCTTCGTCGGCTCACGAGCCTTTGCCGGAGTCTACCAGCGTGATGACTTCCTCACGGTCGGCGACGTGGCCCGCGACTTAGATCTGTGCGTCGTCTTCCAGATCCAGGACCGTTCAGCAGATGACTGGCAGCCGGTCCTCCTCCCGCAGCGGACAACGTCAGATCTGAGGCCGCTCAGACATGTCGCACTCGACCAGTCCGACAACAGCCCGTTCCCTGTGCCGAGCGTCGATTCCCAATACACCTACCTCTTCCATTCTGCTACCCTCTGCAGGCAGCCCCATACCCCTGCCAGCCGATGCTATCACCAGCCCCAGACACCCACACGGCGGTTCCATCCTTGGTATGCTGCTATCGGCACGAGGCCGCCTGATAACGGCAGGCTGGTCATGGCGCCACTGCGCAGCTCCAAGGGCACCAAGCGCACGAGCAGCAGCTCACCGACGCTGTCGAGGAACCCGAGCACGTCTGGCCTGAGCGTGTCGTCACTACCGAGCGAAATCGAGAACGAAGAAATCCCAGTCGCAATCGTCAAGCCAAAGACAGCGCGTGTCTTTATGGCCCCTTTCCGAGCGATTATCTTAGATGCGAACTCCGTCTGTGCTATCAGCTGCGAGGGCAAGTCCTGGCTCAGGGGCCTGACCGGTACCGGCCTTGAGGCTGCTCATATCGTCCCCCAGCTCCACTGGTCTGTCTACCCTATCGTAAGCGCCCCGGGCAATTCCAGCGACAGCGACTACATGATAGACTTGAGGAGGCATGGCGACAGACATGGCTGTAAGTACCCCAGGCGAGCCCGGCATACTGCCGTTTCCTGCTCTGACACGCCTCTAGTTCTACGAATGGGCTACCCTTACTAGCAACCTACCACAAATGCTTCGAATCACGACTCGTCTCGATCCACCCCCAAACTTACCGCATCCGCGCCTTCGTTGACTTCGACGTGATCAACAAATACCACGGGAAACCTGCCTTCCTTCCACCACACGAGCTCGACCCCGAAGCACTCCAACATCACCACGACATGTGTTGTATTGAGAACATGATCGCGGCCTGGGTTGTCGACGCACCAACGCCGGCGCATCAGTGGGATCCCGTGTCGGTCATACCACAGTAAGGCGATCTCATGCCTGCGAGCTCACAAGATGCTCCGAATCCGAGTGGCGCCGTTGCCGCCAATCAATATGCCACGACGCGGTCAACTGCCGTCTCGCAAGATACTTCCAAGTTTGCTCCTACAACACACCCACCGTCTCCACCTTCTAGTGACACAGCCCGAGGGCACGGGGTATGGGAAGACCTGGTTGGAAATGACCCGCAAAGTTGGGAGATGACAAGACATGCTTTTGTGCAGAAGCTTGACGATTCTAGCGGGGAGGGGGAGGACGAGGATGAGGAGGAGGAGCGCGGGCGACCGTCAAAAAGACGACGATGTACTGCAACGGAATCCGGTGACGATGAAGAGGAGTGGCGGGTATTGAAGAAGAAGAGGCTCCCTGGAAGACTGGAAGAGGACTTACAAGCACGGCACTAAATCCCGGTCTGTGGGTCATTGTGGGACGGCTCCGGGCCGTATCGACTCCAGCGCCCCGGGTCGTATGCAGTTTTTGTTCGCATTTCTTTTATCACTTGTAGCTGTAGCACTCATCAGGCAATATACCCCCTCTGCGATGTTATCTGCAGGCCTCCAATATACCATAAATACGTGAGATATGTATTCGCGAGCCTAACAGTTATTCTTCACGCGAGTTTCATTGTATAAGAGGAATAGTAATAGCGAAGGATGCAAGACACCCGCTTGTGGCTGCGGGCCAGCAGCAAGGGTGCCGCCCCAGGTACCCATCAGCGGGACCCTGGCCGCCCAGTGCCACACTGATGTTTGTTAAGCTAAGGACTTGGCGCATACGCCGGTGCACGGGAGTCCAGGTCCCTGGTTTTTCGACTGGTCAACACGGTACCGACGCAAGCGCTCCCAAGCACTCATCCGTAAGCCATGGCCGGTCTCGTCCTTCCAAGCACACTGCGCATCCTGCAGTCGCCGAAACTCTTGATGAGCTCCTCGGCGAGCTCCAGAGGATGGAAGATGAGAGGTTCCGATGGGGTGAACTGTTCCAAGCCGACTTCAGAGACTGGGCAGAGAAAAGGAAGGTCTGGGACAAGAAACTTGATGGTATACTCATGGCTCTACGCGACGACGGCAGGTCGGAACAGGCGGACCAGCTGTCGGCCCAGCTCCGCTCCAAACGACTCGTGTCGGCGCCGGGGCAGTTCTGCACCATATGGCAGACCCAATATGGCGAAAAAAAGATGATAATCTTCTTCGAGGGGCAGGAACGGCGCGACAATTCTGCTGGCGGTGATCCGGATGATGATGCCGACATCGAGGCCACCGAGAGCGATGGTGACAGCGCCGACGAGCTGGCTTCGCCCGAGTTCAACACAAAATGGCTCCGCCGCGAGTCTTTTGGCCACCTTCCCGGCCCAAATGCTGCTGCCAAACCACGACAGAACGCCTCAGGCAAGAGACACAAAAAAGTAGCCAGGGGATCACGGGTAGCGACACGGCAGTCACAGTCGAGTGAGCCCCCGGCGGTTCCGACCCTGGCGCGTCAACAACCGAGACGCGGCAAGCCGCAGAAGGTCATTGTCGCGCAACCAGGAGGGGCGTGTCCGCAGGTATGTACCCTGGTCATGCGCCCTCCTTGAACGCCAGCTGCTCATACCGTGCCAGTGCTCCAAGCGCAAAGCTGACCGCAGCAGGCAGTCTTCTCCATGTGCGCGATGTCGGGGCGGGACGGGAAAAGCCACCATTGGACAAGAAACCCGCGGTAGGCAATTGCAGGACAAGATCCAGGGACCGCGTAACAGTGAGACGCCCAGGAATTCTGCCCGAATAATCCGTCTGCAGTACATGAGCCTGCCCTCCAAGGAACTGGAGGGCCTCTGCAGGGCTCGTGGGATAGCTCTGGATAAGTCGCCTCGGGCTGGGAGGAATGCGTGGATGGCATCGCGGGTTGTAGCCGCTGATAGGCGATCTGAGCGCGCCCAGACTGTGACCTAAATAACCGTAGTACCGCCAATCAGTAGGCCCTGCGGCGCCCAGCGAGGCAGCTCACTTTTATATCTCCAAGGCCCTCACTGTTTTGATGTGTCCGAGTTGATCTAAAAGCTCTCCTGTTGGTCTGTTCTGCCGCCCACATTGTTTACACCTCGAGGCTCCGGTGCGCCCGCGCCCGACCCCTGCTGCAGCAGGCGCGTATCTGTTGACCCCCAAGCTGCCAGGCCAAAATTTTGAGCCCCTCAACGGTCGTGCGGCGTGCTTGACCGTACTCGACCAAGTACCCCCCGGGGAGCAGCCACCAATGTCTGACAGCAGCTCTGAGAGCAGCTCTGAGCAGGGCGAAGTGTGAGTTGCCGTAGGGGATCCATGCGAGGACGCTAAGGACTGACTGCCTACAGTGGGTGGACAAAAGTTCCGCCAAAGTAAGAACTCCACGACATTAATATTTAAACATTTAAATTTAATTAAAATATTATATTATGTGCTCATTACTAGCGCTAAAATAGAACGATTAATTGCATATAAGAGTAAGGTTGTGGCGACCCCAGACCCGGCGCTTGCCGAGTCTTGTGGCGCAGCGCGAAGGTGTTCTTTACACCAACCGCCTCGCACTTGATGCTTCAACATTATTGCTTCAACATCGACCCAAGCAGCGGAGTGCCGAGCCCTATGGACAGGAGGCTGGCGAGGAGCCTGCCAGTATATCTCTTGGTCGGACAAGATCACAGAGTCAGCTGGCCAGTCAACCCCCGAGGTCTGAGCGGGTACATCAGTCACAGTCTGTAAACAGAAGTGACCAGGCTCCGGACTGATGTGTGTAGGCTGTTTGGGCCTGGCGCAGACTCCTCAGAAAGATGCCCGCGAAAAGCAGCTTTCATGGTAGGAGGCTCTTCTGGAGGCCATACCGATAATTGCTCATTCCACCAAAGGGGGACGGACGGACAATTGCTTGTCCCACGGATGTGAAGATAGTGGCTCGAAGCCAGAGGGTCTAGCACGAGATCATGGATCAGTAGTTAGTGAATCGAAGCTCAATGCTTGAACATTACATTTTATACAACGCATCGTACCATATATCGGGGACCATAGCCATTCACTATTCTCTAGCCTCACCTGCCTCTCTGACTCTTGGCTGATGAGAAGATTGAAGACCTGCACATGTATATGCTTCAGCGCGGTGACAATAGCTGGCTCGCAAAGGCCGAAAGTCCTGGCTGTTGTCTCTTCCAGCACCTCATCGTTCTCACAGACGCCAGCGTTGTCGTAGAATGGGTGCCAGAAGGCGTAAACATCAGCTTGTAGTTATTATAATTTATAATTTCCCTATGAGTATTCCTAGAAGCAATAATTCAGCTCCCTTTAATTAAAAGGGAGCTAGCTAATTAATGCATCTTTATTTTCAACCCCTATATATACCCTAAATCTTCACCTTTATACTTTTATTTAAACTAACCCCTTTTAATTATTTTCTTTAACTTCTTTTAATTATTTCCTTTAAACCCTTTTAATTATTTATTTAATAATACTTTGCTATAATTATTTTATTTAAAAAATAATTATAAGAATAATAATACTCTATTATAATTACTTACTTTATTATAAATATAAAGAATACCTTAATATAAACTTTTATATTAATTATATAATTTTTTATTATAATTTTTATACTTTAAAAAGGGTATATATTAATATAAGTAAGAATAAAAAGGATAAAAATAAAGCTTAAGATAATTTAAATGATAATAATAGAATTATAAAGGAAATTATAATAAGTTATAAAAGAAAAAAATAAGAATCTATAGATAATAATATTAAGATAAGTATAAAGGCTAATTAAATTAAGGATAACCTTTTTATTTATAAAAATATATTAGATTTTAATAATATAAAGGATAATAAAAGCTTAAGGAATAATAAAAGTATAAAGGATAATAAGAATAGTGAGATTTATAAGGATATAAAGAGCGATAATAATAATAAAGATTATAAGGGTAAAATTAATAAAAATTAATTAATTATTATAGGTTATCTTATAAGATTTATTAAGGATTTTTTAATTATTATAAGTAAGGCTATAAGTAAAATAATAGATAAAGTATTAAAAGAGGCATTATTTATAATAGCTATAAGATTTAGCCATTCTACTTTTTATAACTTAATATAATATAGGCTATAAGAACTTTAATAGCTTTCTTTATATATAGAATTAAAGTAATTAAATTTATTTTTTAATTAGGATATAAATAATATTATATTTAATGCTTAAAATTTAATTCTATATATAAAAAAAGCTAATACCTATTATTATTAATAGCTTCTTAAAGATAAATAATAGCTAATAAAAATAAAAAGAAAGGGTTAAATAAATAATAAGATTAAAAAAAAGCTTAATAAAACTAAAAATATAATTATATAATAATAAAAGAAGTAATAAGCTATATAATTATATATAAATAGATTTAAATATCTTTAAATTATATAAATATTATTTAAGTATTTATATAAAGAGTATCTTTTATATTATTTATATTATAAATATTGTAATACTTATAATATTTATAAATTTATAACTTCCTACTCTTATATCTTATTTATATTATACTTAAATAAAAATATTATTTTATAATATTTAAATTATAAACTTATTAAAATTATTATACTTTACCTTTAAATATATATAATTTCTTTATAAGATATAAGTTATTATAAAACTTTTATTAAAATAAATTTAAGAAGTTTTATATTTTAATCTTTTATAATAATTAAATCTTTTTTTATTTAAGAATGTTGCCTTTTTATTTTATATATTAAAGTTATTACTTTTAGTATTAAAGTGAATATTAAAGTAAAAAGTATTTATTTATTATCTTTAAAGTTATATAAATATATTTTATATTTAATATCTTCTATTTAAAAATATTGCTGCTTATTTTTATATTATAAAGTAATTTTATATATTATAATATAAAATAAGAGGAAAATTAAGTTATCTTTTTATATATATAAAGATAAAATATTTTTAATTATTATTATAATATAATCCTTTTAAGCCTTTAAATTTAATACATTTATAAGTATTATTATAAATTTTAAAGGTATAATTAAGTAGTAATTTTTAATTATTTAGTTTAAAAAAAGGCATAAATTTTATTTTAAATATTAATTCTTAATATTCTTTTATATATTATAAAAGAACTTATATTATTATTAAGTATTTAATAAGTTAATATTTTATAAAATATATTTATTCTTTATAAGGTTTAATATTATTAATAAAATAAAATTATAAGCTTTCTTTTTATAATAGCTTTAAATAATATTTAAGGGTATATATTTATTTAGCTATTTTTTTATAATAATTTTCTTATATCTTTTATATCTTACTTTTTAATATTAAATTAATTAATTAAAGTTATCTTTTAATTTATAAAGAAAATTATTATAAATAATTTAAAGTAATAAGATAAGTATATTAAATTAAATAATAAGGTATTAGCTTTATATTAAAATAAGGTTAAGGAATAATTATAATAAAATAATTATTAATTTTAAGGAATATATAAGTTAATTTTATAATCTTACCTTATATTTTTATTTATAAAAGGTAATTTTTAGCTATATTTATTATAAAATAAATATTAATATTAATTATAATATAATATTTTATATAATTTATAATAATTTTAATAAGCTTTATTATAATTTTAATTATAATAATTTATTTATAATTAATAAATATAAATAAATAAAAAAAGTTATTATAATAAAAGGAAATATTTAAAATATTTAATATATATTAATATAATTAGCTTATAATATATAAGCCTTAACCTACTAACTTTTATATTTAATTTTATTATACTTTATAACCCCTATTAAATTAATTAATATAATATATCTAGGTTTAATATTTAATTTTATAATTATAATATTTAATTTATTTAAATTATATAATAAATTATATAATTATTAAGATATTAATATAAATTTATTTTTATTATATTAAAAAATTAAAATAAAGTTTTTATAATTCTTATATTTATTAATATTATAATTAAGGTTATTTTTAATAAAATTATTAATAAATTATTATATTAATATTAATATATTATTTTATAAAACCTTAATATAAATTTACCTTTATTATTTTATTATAATTTTAAATAAATATTTAATAAAAATATATTTAAATTTTAACTTTAATTAAATATTATTAATATAATTAATATTAATTTCTTTAAAAACTTTATAAAATTTAATATTAATATTAAGAAAGATTATTAATAATTTAATCTTATTTAATTTAATTTTTATATATTTATACTTACCCTTTTATTTAATTTAATAATTAAATAAATAATTAGAAAATTTATATAAATAAACCTTTATTTTATATTTTTATCTTTTATTAAATAATTTAATAAATAATTTTAAACTTTTTATATTTATTTTAATTTTAATTTAAAGATTTATTTATTCTTAATTAATAAAATAAGTAAAATTATAATAATAAATATAATTATAAATAAAAGCTTATTTTTAAAGCTAAAATATTATATTTTAAATTAATAGGATATAAAAATTAAAATTAATATTTTTAAATATATTTTTTATTTTATTATTTATATTTTAATTAATAAATACTTAAAGTATTATTATAAATATATTATAATATAGTTATTAATTATTATAAAGGATTAATATAAATAATTAATATTATTAAAAGCAACTTATATATTTAAATAATAAATAATATTTTAACTTTTTAAAAAAGGTATAAATAGATATATATATTAAGCGTTTAATTTTATACTTTAGCTTATTATTATTAAAATCCTTATTAAGTATTAAAAGATAGCTTAATTTATTAATTATAAGATATATATATTATATACTTTTATATTTATAATAAAAGAGGTAAGGGAAGTAAAAGATTTATAAGTTATTTATTTAAAAGAGGTACTTTATTAAAAGTAAGGTATTAATTTTAATATTAAAATATTTAAAGAGGTTACTTTAATTTTAAAACTATTTATACCTTTTATATTTACTTTAATTTACTTAATAAAATCTAAGTATTTACTTTATTATAAATATAAAGGAATCTTTTAATAATAATAAGAATTAAATAAGGTATAATCCCTTTTAATAATAGCTATATATTTTATAAAGCCTTCTTTAATTTTCACTTATTATATTTTTATTAATAGCTTTATAATAATTTAAAGTTAAATAATATTAATATTAATATAAACCTTATTTATATTATATTATTAAACCTTAATGAAGCTTAAAATATTATATTAAATATATTATTATTAACTTTAAATAAAGGGGGTATTATTAAATATTTATTATTTAAAAGGGAGATATAAAAATATAAGATCCCTTTTAATATTTAAGTAATTAATATAATTAATTTTAAATTAAGTTATAAATATTACTTTTAATAATTATTATTAAACTTATAATGCCTTAGGTTAAACTTTTAATTATCTTACTTAGCATTTTATAAGGAATATAAAAAGGGATTATATTTATTTAAAGAAAATAGCTAGGTAATTTTAAAATAGCTTAATTATAAATAAATTATTATAAATTTTATTTTTATAATTAAGTATTTATATTATAATAATATAGCTTATTTTTATATAAATATTATGCTATATATAAGTATTAAAAAATAATATAAAGTAAATTAATATTAATAATATATTTTAATATAAACTCTAGCTATTTTTATTAAATCTTAAAGAAAAAAAAGGTACTTATTATAATAAGTAATAAAAGATTTAATAAAAAAAAGTAATTTATAACTTAATAATAATATTATATTATTTTAATTTTAATAATTTATATTATATTAATATTAAAGTAAATATTATATTATTATTTATATGCTTTAATTACTTTATAACTTATTATTTTAAATTAATTAATTAATTATATAATTATATATATATATAATTAAATATCTTAATAATATATTTTTATAATATATTAAGGAATATATTAATTATTATAGCTAAGGTTTCTTTATTTATATATATATTATCTTTAAATATATTAAAGGCTTTAATATAAAGCTAAGTTATATTTAAGAAAATATATTTATATTTTTATTAATTATATTATTAATTAATTAATATAAAGTATTAAATAAAATAATTATCTTTATTAAGCTATAATAATAATTTTATAAAAAGCCTTTAAATTATTTTATTAAGGCTTTCTTTTTATTATTTAAAAGTAGCTTAAATATTTATTTATAATTTTAAATTAATAAAAGTATTAATTAATTACTTTTTAATAATTATTAATATTTAAATAAAAAGATTATCTTTATATTTTTTATTAATAATAATAAGGCTATTAAAAAGCTTTTTTTTTTACTTTTAAAGTATATCTTATATAAAATTCTTAAATATTACCTTTATATTAATAAGAACCTTATTTTTAGCAAAATAATATAAATTATATTATAAAATGCTTATATTAATATTAATTATTATTTTTATATATTACTTTATAAAATATTTAAATTATTCTTTATATTTTATTAAGTATATTATAAATTATTTATTAAAAGTCTTTATAATAATATTAAATTTTATTAAATATTTTTCTTAAGAAAATTCTTATTTTCTTATACTTTATTTTAAGTACCCTAGGTTTAATTTTAATGCCTTAAGGTCTTTAAGCTCTTTAATTAAATCCTTTTTAATAATAAAATTAATTTATTTAAATATTTTAATATTTTATATATTAAAGTATAAATTAATATTTTATTTTATTATTAAATATAATTATTTAAAAAAGAGGTTTTTAATTAAGCTTAAATTATAATTAAATAATATTTTATTTTTTTAAATAATTATAAATAATAAAATTAATTAAATAATAGCTAAGATTAGCTTTATAATTAAATTAAGGCTTAGATTTAATATTATATTAAGATATAATTCCTTTATTTTATTAAAAAGTTTATTTAAGCTTTTATATTTCTTTTATAAGCCCTTTATAAATTATATTTAATATTATATAATTTATAATTAATATAATTTTAAAATTTATAAAGTTAATATTATATTATATTTTAAATTTAAGGTAAAAGTTTTAATAGAAAATTTATATTTATTAATTTATAAAGATATTAACTTTTATTTTTAAAAGGAATAAGGTATATATTTATTAATTTATAAGCTTAAATATATCCCTTTAAATAAAGATAATATCCCTTTTATTTTATTAAAACTTTTAATTAAAATATATTAATATAAGATTATAATAATACTTAATTAAAATATAAATATATAAGGTTTTTATTATAAATAAATTTATTTAATATTTAAAAAAGGCGGATTTTTTTATAAATTAATAAATATATAAGGCTTATCTTATAAATATATTAATTATAAAGTATATTATTAGAAATTTAATAAAATTAATAAGCTTTTAATTTATATTTTTATATGCTTTAAATAAGGGAATTTTAAAAAGGGAATTTTTTATATTTATATTTTAAGTTGCTAATAAGTCTTTTCTTTTTATTATATTAATTAATATAAATTTAATCTTTAAGTATTTTAATTTTAAAAATATATATTTTAGCTAATATAAGCTATATATAAATAATAAATATATAAATATTTAATCTTAATAATTATTAATTATATTAATCTTTTTCTCTTAATATTTATATTATTTAAATATAACTTTATTATTACTTAGCTAATAATAAAGCTATTACTTTAGCGTTAATAAGTTATTAACTGCTTTTAATTTAAATATCGCTGTTATATAAAGCAGCTTATAAAGTTAAATAACTTTTTTTATTATTATTTTAATTATAATATTTATAAGTACTTTAATAATACCCTTATTATTATTATTATTTATTATAATGATTATTTTAAGTTTATTATTATTATTATTAAGCTTAGATTTTTTAAAGTTATTAATTAAATTATTATTAAATTCCTTAATATTTAATAACTTTTTAATTATAATAAGAAGGCTTAATTATAGCTTAATAAGGTAAAGATAAATATCTTTTTTAAAAATTAAGAATTTTAAATTAAAAAACTAATTATAATTTATTAATAAATTAACTTTAGCCTTATATATATTATTTATAAATAAAAAGATATTATTAAGATTTTAGCTATTAAGACCTTTTTAAAATCCTTAATATATATTTAAAATTTTTTATAGCTATATTATTATTTAATTAATTTATAAATAATTAATTAATTTTTTAAACTTTAATTTAAGGTTTAAATATATAATAATTAATATAACTAGGATTATTTTATAATTTTAACTTAAGATTTAAATATTATTTAATATATAATAATTATTTTTAAATTTTTAAATTAAATATAAAGATTATATATTAAAATTAAATATTAAGATTAAATATTATAATTAAATATTAAGATTAAATATTAAGATTAAATATTAAGATTAAATATTAAAATTAAATATTAAGATTAAATATTAAAATTAAATATTAAGATTAAATATTTAAATTAATTATTAAGATTAATTATTAAGATTAATTATTAAGATTAAATATTAAAATTAAATATTAATTTTATAATTTAAATATTAATTTCTTTAAACCTTTATTTAATAAATATTATATATTTTCATTATATAACTTTAAAGATATATAATATTTTTAAACTTAACTTTAAATATATAAATTAAGTATAAAGGTAATTATATTTAATTTATATATTTAAAATATATATTTTTAAAATACCTTAATAGTAATATTAAAATAAAATATTTTTAATAAAGCTTTTATAAATTTAAGGCCTTTTTAATATAAATATAATATCTTTATATTCTTACTAGTCTTATTAATATATATTAAGTAATTATATAATAATAAATATTTAAATATAAGTTTAATATTTTAAATATAAAGAAGAATATTTAAAGAAATACTTATTAACTTTATTAAGATATATAATAATAAATTTATATAATTAAGATATTTTTTTTATTTATAATATTAATAATATTTTAAATATAATAATTAATATTAATACTACCTTTTCTTTTTTTTATTTTATTAGCTTAATAGGGTTTTATATTAATATATATATTATAATAATATTAATAATATTACTTTATATTTATAGCTATATTTTTAATATTATTTATATTAATTAATAAAATACTTTATATATTTTCTTTTATATTAAACTTATAAGTTATTAATTTTATTAATATTAAGGTATTAATATTATAAAAAGAGTATTATTATAAGTTTTTAATAAATATAAGTTTAATTATTACTTAATTTCTTTTATAATATAATCTTTTATTTATACTTTTTTAATTACTTTATTAATAATAATATAATAAAGCCTTTTAAAAGCTAAATTTATTTTATATTTAGCCTTATATTACTTTAAGATATTATATATTAATATCTTTAAATAAAACTTATAATATAAATATTTTAATTCTTATTTAAGCGCTATAGCTTATTATATAATAAAACTTAATAGTTTATTAATATTCTTATAATAATTAAAGCTTACTGTCTTTTTAATAAAAGCTTATTAAGGTTATAAACCTTTATAAAATGCTTAAATATTAAATATAATATTATAATTTAATTAATGCTTTTAAAAGGTATTTAAATTTAATATATAATTTATTATTAAATTTTAAAGTTTAATATTAATATTTATTACTTAAGGGTTAAATTAAATTTAAATTAAGTAAAATAAAGGTAATATATTATTTTTATTTATATTAACTTTAATTATATAATAAAGGGTATAATAAATTATAATGCCTTATTAATTTAAGATCTCTTTAATCTTCTTTAATTATTTTAATATTAAATTATATAATAAAGAATTAAAGGATAGCTTATAATTAATTAAATTACACTTAATTAAATAAAAAAGGAAGTATTTATTAAGCTTTAATTTAAAAAGAATATTTAATTATATATTACCCTTTTTTATTTAAAGCTAAGCTAAAAGGCTTAAGTTATTATTAAGCCTCTTTATATAAAATATATAATAATAAAATAAAATAGCTAAAAGAAATATATAAAGATTAAGAAATAAATATAAATTATAAATTATTTTAAGAATTATAAAAGTTTTATTAATAAGGTATTAATATATAATATAATTATAAATAAAACCTTATAATATATATTATTTTAAATCTTAGCTTAAATTTTATAAATTTAAGCTTTATATAAATAATAAGCTTTAATAATTAATTTTTTTTTAATAATTAATATAATATAATCTTAAAATAATAATATTAAATATTTAAGATTAATTTTAATTATGAATTAATTAAAGTAAATAAAAATAAAAATAAGATATAAAGTATATATTGCTTATTTAAGTTAAAGGTTATTTTTATAATATATAAAATTATCTTAAATTACTTTTTTAAATCTTTAAAGGTTATAAATTTATTATTTTATTACTTATTAAATAAATTATATTAATTAATTAAGAAAATAATAAGTTATTATTATATATAAATTAAAATTATAATAAATATTAAATATAAAAGATTTTAATAAAATATATAATTTATATTATTTATAGCTATTTAATTTATTATTATATTAATCTTTATTAATATCTTTTTAAAAAATAACCTTTTAAATATATCTTAATAAATCCTTAAAAAAGCCTTTTTTTTAATTCCTTTTTTATAATAACTATTTATTTTAACCTTTTAATTAAGATAGAAAATTAAATAAAATTTAATAATTTTTAAGTTTAATATCTTTATTATATATAGCTATAATTTATAAATATAATAATAAAATTTATAATAATTAGCTTTAAATAAAGATAAAAAAACTTAATTATTATCTTATTTATTCCTAAATAATATCTTTAAGTAAACTTTTAATAAAATTAATAAAATTTATTTTTATTTATTTTCTTATTTACTTAAAATTATCTTTATATCCTTAAATCCTTTATTAATAAAAAAAAGAAAATAATATATTATTATTATATAAGATAAAGATAAAAATAATAAAAGCTAAAGATATACTTATATTAAATAATATTAAGCTTATTTTTATATTTAATTTTAAAGTCTTATTTTTAACTTTTAATATATCTTTTAATATATTATTATTTAATATATTAAATTTTAAAAACTAATACTTAAATATAATAAATAATTTATAGCTAACTTTATTAACTACTTTATTAAGCATTTTATTATTTAAATTCTTATTATTTATTTCTTTATTTATTATAAAATAAAAATTATAAGATTTTAAATTTAATAAAAAAAAATTTAGCTTTAATATTATATTTATAAAGCATAATATTATTTAAATAAATATTATAAAGATTTAAATTATATATAAAAGAAAACTATATAAATATAAGGAAGTTAAATAATATAAATTAAAAGGAAATAAGAAATTCTTTTTAATAATAACTTATAAATATTATTACTTTTAAGGGGTAAAAAGTATATAATCTAGCTATTTATATATAAAAATAAATATAAATATTATAAAATTTAAAATATATATATTAAAGAAGATTTATTTTTTAAAAAGCTAAGCTAATTATATTAATAATATATATAAAAAAAAAAAGGTTAGCTAAGATTTATTTAAATAAACCTTAAATCTTAATTATAAAACTTAATTAAAAAAACCTTTTTTTTAAATATTAAAAAGGACGCTTTAATTATTAAATTTTATATAATAAAGATTATCTAGGCTTAAAATAAGGAGCAAATAATATATATATATATTTAATTTATTAAGTTTTTATTATATTTATTATAATATATATATAAAATTATCTTAAATATAATAAAATATTAATATATATTATAAGTAAAGTTAATAAATTATTATTACTTAAATTATTAATAATTACCTTTAATAAAAAATCCTATAAATATTTATTAAAAGTTATTATATTTAAATAAAAGAATATATTATTATTTATTTATTTTAAAATTATTTATTATCTTTTCCTTATATAAAAATAAAGTTATAAATTTAATTATAAATAATAAATTAAGTTTATTTATTAAATTTATATTTTTATAAATCTTATTTACTATTTATATTATTTTACCTAGCTATATAATATATTAATTAACTAAAATAAAGTAAATCTTAAAAAGAATATATTAAATTAAGCTTAAAATATTAATTATATTTCCTTTAACTTTAGCTATAAAAAATTATTTATTTTTTTATTTATAAAAATAATATATATATATATAGATAAATAAATAAGGATATATTATTAGCTTAAATATTAATTATATAACTCCCTTTTTAATAACTTATAATTAAATAATAAAGGCTATAATATTTATTATTTCCTTTCCCTTTATACTTAATATAACTTAATATACCTTAATTAATATATTTAAATATATAACTTAGCTAATATTAATTAATAATTATAAGGGTAATTATAAATAATTAAATATTAAAAGAAATAATTAACTATTTTATTACTTTACCTTTTAAATAAACCCTTAAAAATAATTATATTAATATTATTATAATATTTATATTTAAGAGTTAATAATACTTCCTTTATAAATATAATAATTACTATTATTTAATATTAATATTTATATCTTAGCCTTATAATAAATATTTATTATATCTTAAATTAATACTAACTTTACTAAGCCTTAAATTTATTATTACTTCTTATTAATAACTTTATTTATATTAAATAAATACCTTAAATAAATAAAAAACTCCATTATATTTAAATACTTTATATACTTTATAATTAACTTTTTAATACCTTTATACTTATCCTTAATACTACTTTATATATATATTTAAATACTTTATTTTTATTTATATTTATTAAACCTTATTATTATTTACTATTATTATTATAATAAATACCCTTAAATTAATATTATTATTAAAATAAAAACTATTTATTAAAATTATAATAAATAATATATACTTTAAGTATAATTAAATAAAATAAATTAACTTAAATTTATAAAAAAAACTACTTTTTAAAGATACTATCCTTAAATACCTTATAATATATATAATATAATAAATTAATATATATAAATAATTATTTATAAAAGATATATATATTAACTTCCTTAATAATTTTAATAAATAAAATAAAATAGTATTTAAAATAATTAATTAAGAAATTATTAAGGAATTAAAGAAAACTCTTTATATAAAGGGAATATAAATTAGCCTAAAAATAACCTATAACCTAATAATATTATAATATATATTTATATTTTTTAAATTCCTTATATAATTTAAAAATAAAGCCCTTAAAACTTATATTTTAAATAAAATTATATATTATTATAAACTTAAAGAAAATTATAAAAAAAAGAAAAAAAAGATAAAAGAAAAAAATTCCTTTAATTTTAAAAAAAAAGGATTTACCTTTAAATTTAAGAATAATTATATAAAAAAAAAAAGAAGATTAAAAAAAATAAATTTAATAAAAAAAATAAGAAAAAAAAAAAAGATAAAGATAATAAAAAGAAAAAGATATTTAAATCCTTAAAAAATAATAAGAAATAATCTTTTAATAAAAATAATTAAAAGGATAATATTATAAATAAAGAAAATAAAAAGAATAAAAAGAAAAAAAAAAATAAAAAAAATAAAAAGAATAAAAAAAAAAAGAATAAATTTAATAAAAAAGATAATAATTTATTAAATACTTTTAATAATTTTTTTAATAATAATTCTTTTTATAAATCCTCTTTTAATAATAAATATAATATTACTTTTAATAATAATAATAATAATAACTTAAATTTATACTTAATATTACCTTTAATATATATTAAAAATAAATTATTAAATTTAAATATTATAGCTAATTTTAATAAATATTATTAAGATAATAAAATATATATAAAAAAATTATATAATATCTTAAATAATAAAATTTATATTTTTCTTAATATTTATAAAAACTTTTATATTAAGCTAAGTTAATTTTAAATAACTTATATATATATATTTAAAAGAAGAGCTAAAATTTATATATTATATAATTTTAATAAAATAAATATATTTATTAATATTTATTTAAAGCTAAAGATATATTTTAATATAAATAATATTTATTAAAATTATTATATAAATTAAAATATTATTATATTTATTAATTTATAATAAAAATACTTTAATAAAATTATATAATAATCCTTTAAATATTATTTAATAAGCTTATATTTTATTATAAAGCATTTAAATATAATAATTAAAATAATAAATTATTAAAGAATAACTTACTTTAAGTAATTAAAAATATATTAAAATTTAACCTTACTTTATTTAAATTACTCTTTATATTTAAAATATTATATTTTATCTTATAATTAATATTATAAGTTATTAAATTATAATAATAAACTTAAATATATAATATTAAAGATATTAAATATAATAAAGATTATAAAAAATATAATAATAACTTAAATAATATCTTTTACCTTAATTATTAATATAATAATACTTATTATAATAATTATAGCTAAAATAGCTTTTAAAATAAAGGTAGTTTTTAAAATAATTATTAAAATAACTTTTATAGTAAATATTATAGCAATTTATATAATTTCTCTTATAATAATAATTATTTTAATTATTATAAAAGATATAATAACTTTAATTTATAATAAAGTAATTTTTAAGATAATATATAAAAGAAGAAATACTTTATTTATAAATATAAAAGATATTAATTTATATAATACTCCTTAAAGGAACATTAAAGAATAAAAATAATATTCTATTTTTCTTATAATAATAATAATAAAAAAAATATTAATAATATTAAATATATAATATTCCTTATTAATATAAAAAGCCTTAACCTAAATAATTAATTATTAGCTTTTTATATAATAAATAAAGCTATATTAATTAATAAAAATTAAAATTAAGAAATTATATATTTTTACTTAATAAATAAAATATTTCTATACTTTTTATTATTAAAGAAAAAAAAACCCACTAAAAATAAAAATAATACTTTTAATTAAATCTTTACTTTTATAAAATAATACTTTTAAGAATAATTTTAAGGCATTATATTAAATACTAAAGCAATAATATACTTTATAATTAAATATAAATAATATCTTATTTTATAATAAGATTAATTATTATTATAATTAAATACTTTTTAAATAAAAGAAATATTTATTACTTTTAGCCTTAATAAAAAATTAACTTTATATAATATAATTACTTTTAATATACTTATTAAAAAGATTACCTTTTATATAATTAATATTCTTACTTTATTTCTACTTTATATTTAAAATATAAGTATTTTTTTTATTTATTTTTATAATATTATTAATAAGATAATATATTAAAAACCTAAAGATTTTTATAAAAAGACCTTTTTAATAATTTAAAAATAAAATTACTTATAGTTTTTTATCTTTATATAAAAGGATATAGCTATTTATTTTATAAAGTCTAAGCTTTAATATTTTTATTATTATTTTAAATACTTATTTATTAATTAACTTTCTTATTTTCTTATAAATATTAAATACTTTATTAATATTTTTATTTTAAAAGTAATTTAAAAGTTTTATTATTATTATTAGCTTTATAACCTTATTTTAAAGAAATTTAAATTTATTTTTAAAGATAATATTAATTTTAATTATAAGCTTATTATTAATATTTTTTATTTTAATAATAAACTTATTTTATATATTATTAATTTAATAATTAGTTTTTAGGTTATATATTTCCTTATATCTCTTTTAATTAAGGATATTTAAAAAGTATTTTAAATATATTAAATTAATATTTATTTAAGATTATTAAATTAAATTATTTATAATACTAAAATTAACTTTTTATTTATTAAATTTTAAAATATTATAAGGATTATAAGTATTATTTATAAGTAAGTATTTATAAAGGCTTATTAATTTATTAATAAAGTTAAATATTATTATACTTTCTTAAGAAAGGCCTTTAAGATTTTTTATATTAAACTCTTTAAATTATATTTTAAAAAGGTAATTCTTTAAATAATATTTAAGGTAATTAATAATATTATAAATTTATAAGAATATATTCTAATATTCCTTATCTTTAAAGTATATTTATATTTAATAGCTAACTTTATTCTTATTTTATTTATTTTAAAATAAATAAAGGTAATATAAAAGGCTATATATATTTTATAAAAACTTAATATTAAATAATAAGTTAATATAGCTTTAAATATTTAAAATAAATTAATAATAAATAATATATTTACCTTTCTTTTACTAAATAAAATATATATATAATAAGAAAAGGAAGATTAATAAGGATTATATAAACTTTTATTTATTAATAATTATAATATAAATTTTAATTTATTTAATAATTTTATTATATTTAAATTAATATTTATTTAATTATATTTTTAGGATAAAATTATAAAGAATAATTTAATATTTTTAAAAGTAATGCTAAATATTAAAATAAATTTATTAACTTTTAATATTAAGTCTCCTTAATCTTAATAATAAAAATAACCTTTTAATTTAAAGAATAAGTTAAAGCTAGTAGTAATTATATAGCTTATTTTTAATAATACCTTTTTAATAATAAAAGAAAAAGAAAAAGAGGAAGAGGAGGAAAATAATTATATCTTCCTTATTTAAAAGGAGAAAGATAATTATATATTTTTATTAAAGCTTTATTATAATAAAATAATTAATATTTTTAATAAACCCTTTAAGAAATTAAATTTAATAGAAATTTTAAACCTTATTAAAAGAAGTATTTTTTATTTTAAACTTTATAATCTAATATAATATAATAATTATAAGTTATTTAATTTTTATATTATTTATAAAATTAAAAGTAAAATTAAAAAGCTATATAAAAAATTATATTTTATTATTTAAAGGTATAATAATAAAGGTAAAAAGGATATTTTTATATAATTATTAATGATTTAAAGGGTAAATTAATAACTTATTATAATACTTATTATTACTTTAATAAAAAATAATATAAATATTAAATTTTAAGATATTATTTAAGCTTATTTATAATTTAAATTTAAATTTAAATAAATTCTTTTAACTTATCTTTTTATTAAAATTTATAATAAATATTTAAAAGGTATTATTATAAAGATTATTTAACCTTTTTATAATATTATTAAAGTAAGTATATATTAATAAATTATATATTATAAATATTATTATTAAAATTTAAATATAAAAATATTTATATATAATCCTTATCTCTTTATATTAATATATAAAAAGAATTACTTTAAATTTATAACTATATAAATTAATAATATATTTATTATAACTACCCTTAAATTTTTTACTTTTAAAAAAGAGAAGATTAAGGAAGTAAAGCTTTAATATAAATTAAAGATAAAATTATAACTTAATATAATACTAAATTTTAATAATATAAAGATTATTATAAATTTTAATAATTTTATTTTATTTATATAAAAAAAATAAAGCATTAAGATTAAAATTATTAATATAAAATTTATAAACTAAGTATAAAAATATATAAAATAATATATTTATAAAGCCTATCTAGCCTTTATATATTAATTAAAAGTAATATTTAACTTATTTATTATTATTTAAATTTAAAATTTAAATAAAATTACTTATATTAAGTTAAATTAATATCTTTAATAATAAATTAAGTATATAAAATAAGGATTTTACTATATTTTTCTTAATTTAATATTTATTAAATTAATAATATTTATAAATAGCTCTTTTATTAATAATAATAACTTTAGCTTTTAAATTAATTTTATTATTATTTTAATTAATAAGATAAAAAGAAAGATATTTATTAAATAAGATTCTTATAATAATATTATTTATTAATTTTTAATTAAATATAAAAGGGTTACTTAAAATATACTTACTTTTAAAATTTATAATATAATAAATAACTTTAATATTAATATTATTTTAATATTTACTTTTTAATAAATTATATTTTATTTAAAGATATTAAATATACTTCTTATTATTTATATAAATTTATACTCTTTATATAAATATTTAATTAAACTTAAACTTATTAAAGAAAAATAATTAATAATTAATATAATAATTCTTTATTAATTATATAAATAAAGAGAAATTTATAAAGTTAAATAAATTAATAATAATAATAACTTAATAAATATATTTATTAAGGCTATTTTAAATAAATTACTTAAATATTTAATTACTAATAATAAGCTAATAATATATATTAAAGGATATATAAATTATAAATAATTACTTTATTAAGTAAAAAGGATTAAATTAAAATTTAAACTTAAAATTATTATCTTAATACTTTATAAGATATATTTATTTTTATATATAATATAAAATAAAGGTATATATTATCTTTATATTACTTAATTAATTACCTCTTAAGGTTTATTTATTAAAATATAATTTTAAATATTTATATATATTTATTAATTTAAAGATTAAAAAATATATATATTAATAATATTAAAATATAAAAACTAATTTAAGTAAAAATAAAAGATTATTAAAGGAATATAACCTTAAGGTATATTAATAAAAATATATTAAATTAATAAAAATTTAAATCCCTTTTTATTAATTACTTATATTTTAAAGATTATATATAATTAATTAACTTTTAATTCTCATCCCTTTTAAAAGTATATCTTATATTTAAGATTTTTATAATAATATTTATATATTAAGAATTTTAATAATATAAATTATTATTATCTTATAAATATTTAAATTATTAACTATATTTAATAAGCATCCTTAATTAAGATTTTATAATTTAATACTTATATATTAAAGTTATATATATTTTTATTTATTAAATTAATTAATATTTTTATTTTATACCTTATTTTCTCCTTTATTTAAATATTTTATTTATTAATCCTTTTTTAACTTATTTTTTAATTCTTTAATTTATTTACTTAATTACCTTCCTTTATTATTATCTTAATTCTCTTATCTTTTTATTTAATATAATTATTAAATATAATATTAAGTTATTTTAAGCGATTTTAATTAAATAATTATATTAATATAATAAGGGTTTAATTTAATCTTTATTTATTTATAACTTATAAATAATAGAATTATAAATTTATAAATTATTTTAAAAATAAATTATTTATATAATAAAAATAATATTTACTTTAAAATAATTAAAATAATTTAATATAAAGCATATTATTAAATCTTTATATAATATAATTATTAACTTATAATATAATAACCCCTTAAATAAAACTTAGAATATTTTATATTTATATTTAATAATATTATAACTTAATTAAATTAATGTAATACTTTTAATTAATACTTATATACTTTAATTTTAAAGGCTTTAAGACTTTAAATTTAAATTATATTTAAAGGAATATATATTTTTTAAACTTTTAAATAATAAATATACATTTAACTACTTAATAAAAGACTATTAATATAAAAATAATGCATATATATATAAATAAATAAATAAAGATATATTATTAACTTAAGCGCTAATTATATAACTCCTTTTTTAATAACTTATAGCTAAATAATAAAAACTATAATATTTATTACCTCCTTCCCCTTTATACTTAATATAACTTAATATACTTTAATTAATATATTTAAATATATAATTTAGCTAATATTATTAACTATATATATTAAATAATTATATATATTTAAAGATTAAATAATAATATTTATATAAATTTATATATAAAATTTAGCTTTTATAACTTAAAAATTAAATATTTAAAAGAAATTTAAAATTATTAAAAAGATTATTAAAATTTTTATTTATAATAATTATTTTTTACTTTAAGATCTTTTTTTAAAATATTACTTTAATAAATTAATTAAGCTATTATTTAATAAGGGAAAATATAATTTTAATAAAAAGCCTTTAATAGCTATAATTTAATTTATAATAATTTATATTAAATAATTAAAAATATATAAATTTATTATAATTAAATATCTTATTATATATAAATAAAAGTAATATTAAGTTAGCCTTAAAAGCAAAACTTAAAATATATAATATTAACCTAAAGCTAAATATAATAATAATAATAATATTATATATTTAAAGGTAATTATAAGTTATAAATAAAATACTTTAATAAAATATTATTAAGAAAAATATAATAACTTTAAATATATACTTAATTTATTTTAATAAGGCAAGATTAGTAATATAAGAAGATAATATAAATTATAAAGTAGGAATATAAGTAGATTATTATTTAAAGCTAATAAGGCTTATAAGAAAAACTAAGGCGGTATAAGCTAAATACTTAAGCCTTATAAATTAATAAAAAAGACCTTTTAAAAAAATATTATTATAAAAGATAATATACTCTTAAGTTAATTTATAAGTTAAAAAAGAATTTTTATATTATATAATTAATATAAAAAGGATTTTTTAAATTAAATAAGATATTATTATTAAGATTATTCCTTTAATCTTTATTTAATTTATATTATTAATAGCTTTATTATTTATTTTAAATATAATAATAATTATAAATATTAAGAAATATTATTAAAGGAAAATCTTATAAATAAAGAAATAAAATATAATTAAAAGATAAGGTTAATTATATAAAAGCTAAATAATAAAGATAATAAATTATTATATATATTTTACTTTATAAAGCTACTTAATATTTAATATAAATATTAATAATACTTTAATATTTACTTATATAAAAAGGATTTTTATTTTTATATTATTAAATATATATTAATTTATATTAAAAGCTAATTAAATTAATATATAAATAAAAATAATTTTATAAATAAAAGTTATATAAAGATAAAAAATATTTATATAATAAAGATAAAGGCTAATATATAATATAATATAAGCGTTATAACTTATATAAGTAAAGTTTAAACCTTATAAAGTTATATAAAGATAAATATAAATAATATAATTAATTATAAAAAAAATAATATATATAATAATAAAAAGGTAAATAAATCTAATATAAATAAAGATAAAGGCCTTATTTTAAAACCCTTTAATAATAATAATAAGGAGAATAAATCCCTCCCTTTAATTTCTCCCTTAAAATAATAATTAAAGTTATTATTATAATAAGCTCTAGCCTTTATTAAAGCCTTTATTAAAGCCTTTATTAAAGCCTTTATTTATATTAATTTAAAGGTTTTAATTAAAGGTATTATATTTTTATTAAATTAAATTAAGGCTTTAAATAAATAGCTATATATTATATAAAAAGGTATAATTAAAATATTAATAATAAGCTTTTAATAATTATAGCTTTTTAAATATAAATAATAATTATAATAGTTTAAGAAAAAGGGCTATATTAATATTAAAGTAATTATATTTTTTAATTAAAGCCTTAATATAATTTTATAATAATAAAAGAAAATAAAGTAGTTAGCTAAATATATATATAATATTATTTTTAATATATAAAGTATAATTTATGCTTAGGAATTAAATTATAATTAAATGCTGCTTTATTTTTTTATTTTAAGTAATAATTATATTATAATAGCCTTAATAGCTAAATAAGCTATTTATTAACTATTAATATTAATTTTATTTAAAAATACTTAGCGTTTTATATTATTTTTTTATATAAAATTTATAAATATTTTTAAGTATATAGCTTAATAATTATATTAATTAAGCTAGCTTAAATTAATTAGCTAGCTAGCTAAAGCCTTAATTATTATAATAAATAATAGGCCTTATATATAATTATTAAGTTTAATTTTAAGCCTTTATTTGTTTATATTTATATAAGATAAGTAAGTAGTTAAAGTAGCTAAGGTAATAATATTAGCCTTTTTATAAGGCTTAATATATTATAAGTTAATAGCTTATTTATAAAAATATCCTTATATAGCTTATTAAAAGTTTAAATAATAAAGTATTTATATTTATTAATTTAAAAATATTAAGTAATATTTTTTATAATTATACCTTTAATAAATATTTAAAGTTAATAATTAAGTTAAATTATAATATTAAATTAAAGATTAAGCTTATATAATTAAATATATTATTATATTATAAACCTTTTAATATATATAATTTAATTAGCTTTATCTTAATCTTATATATTATAAGTTATTATTTATTAAGCTTTAATAAGGAAATAAATTTATTTATAATAATTAATAAAATAAAATTAAGAAAAATATTAGTATTTATTATATATAATAAGATAAAGTTATTTAAAAAGTTATTAATAATGCTTTTATTAAGTATAATTAAGGTTAACTAGCTTCTTTTTATATAGCCTTAGCTTTTTATAATTAATATATATATAAAGCTATTTATTAATATATATAAGGGGCGTTATTAATTTATATTATTTATAGATATTATTTTTAATTATTATAATAATTAACCTTAAGTTAAAATATTTATTAAAATATATGCTTTTTTATATAATTTTATATTAAATAAATTTAATAATAAATAATTTTATATTTAAGGTAATAATATAATAAATATTATATTAAGTTAAATAAAAGATATATTTATTAATTATTATAAAGTAATTTAAAATATTAATATTATATTTAAGAATATAAAGGTATAAATAAAGAAAGGGATTAATTAAAAAATAATAGTTAAGGCTTAATTTAATAAAAAAAAAGGGCTTAAGAAAGTACTTTTACTTTATTTATTAATAAGCTTAATAATACTTTTTATTATTATATATTTTAATTAAAGATAATATTATTAAGTTATATATTTAAGTTTTAGCTAAATAATAAAATTATAAGATAAGCTAAAGGTTTAAAATAAGTTTTAAAAAGGTATTATTAATAAGGATTTTAACTTTTTTTAATTTAAAAAGTTATATAAATTAAATACTTTATTTATTATTAATTATATATTATTATTTAAAAAGGATTTTATTAATATTAAAAAAGATATTTAATTATTTCTCTTTATTTAAGTTATAAAGTTAAACTTATATTTAATTAAAAAGCCTTATAATAATATAAGCCTATTTAAAATAAGTAATAAAAGTATAGCTGCTAATAATAATAATAAAAACTTAATTATAAAAGTAGCTAGCAGCTTATTAAGGAGTATATTATAATATAATAAAATATTAGTAAATTTTAAAAGATACTTAAATCTTAATATAATAAAAATAAATAAGGAAAAACTTTATAATTAGCTTCTTAGGAAGCTAGCATTATATAATAATAATAATATTCTTTTATTATAATATATATATTAAGTTAAGGTAATAAATAAAGTAGCATATTATATAAAATAAGTAATATTATAATCTCTCTTTATTTAAAATATATATAAGCTTTATAACTTATTTAGCTTAATAATATATTTTAAATTAATAATTATATTTATATTAATAAATATTAAAGATTATATAAAATAAATAATAAATAAAGATATTAAGGATAAGATTTAAAGGTTAAAATATATATTTATATATAAGTTATTATTTAAAATCATAACCTAGCTTATTATTTTATCCTTAAACTTAAGTAAGTATAAGCTTATTAAAAAGGGTTTTAATATATAAAAGGGTGCCTTTTATAAGATAATTTAATACTTATTTTTAAATTAATATATATAAAATACTATATAGTTTTATATCTTTTAAATTAATATTTTTATTAATAAAGCTAATATATTAAGTTATAAACTTATATTTTTATACTTAATAATTTAGCTTATAAATAAAGCTTAAATTATATTATTAAAATTAATAAAATAATAACTATAAAAAGTGGTTTTTTTATTAAAGTTATAAGAGTTATTATTTATAAATTAATAATCTTATATTATAAATTAAGCTTTATAATAATTAATAGCTAATTTATTTTACTTTAAATTAATTTATATAAAAGATCTTATAAGTAAGAATTAAGCAGCCTGCTTAAAGGTCCAGGAGATTATTTATAAGCTAATAAGTAACTTTAAAGAGCCTTTTATTATAATTTATAAAGATATATTCTTAGCTTATATAAATTAGTTAATTAATTAATTATATTTATTATTAAGGATATTAAATAGCTTAATATTTAATAAACCTTATAAAGTAATTATTATAATTCTTAAAAGGTTAATCTTATTTATTAAAATATTTATAATTAAGGTTATCTTAAATCCCTTTAATAAGTAGTTAATTAAAAAGGGCTATAGCTTAAACTTATATAATTTTAAGTTCTTAAGGTTTATTAATTTAACTAAGTAAGAGCTTATTAATAAAATTAAGATAAATATTACTTAAAGTAATTATTAATTATAAAAAAACTTAAAAGTAATTATAAAATCTTTAAAAAAAAAATATAAATAAATTTATAAATAAGTTAAAAAATAGTTAATAATTATATATAAGAATATTAATATATAAATAAAGGAAGCTATTTATATATAAATATTTAAAAATTATTAAAAAATATATATTAAGATTAAGGCTATTATTATTATATTTTATAATTAATTATTAATAATAAATTAAATAAATAATAAGATTTAAGCCTTTTAAATAGCTTTAAATAAGCTAAAGAAAGATATAATTATATATAAATAAGCCTCGCTATTAATGCCTTTATTATTAGGAAATTATAAGTATTTAATTAAATATTATCTTATATTAAAAGGCTTAAAATAAAAGGATTATAAAAATATTTTTATTTATATTATTTAGTTTTATATTATTATTATAAGGGATTAAGAAAATAATATTAAAGTAAATATTAAGGCCTTTATTTTTATAAAAGAATAATTTTTAAGTCTTAATATTAAGTATTTCTTAATAATATTTAAATATATTTATTATAAGATATATAAGCACTTATTTTAATATAAAATTATATAAATTAGCTTAAATAGCTTTATTTAAATAATAATAATATATATTTATAATAATTAATATTAAATATTATTTAAAAAATATTATTATTAATATAAAATATAATATAATATTTAAATGTTTTTATAAAGTATAAGCCTATTTATTTATATATATATAGCTTATATAGCTTTTATATAACTTCTTTTATATACTTATTACTTATACTTTATATGTATATATTTATATATTTATATTAATAATTATTAATATTATTATAAATAAAGGCAAATATATATAAATATATTTAAGTTAATTTTATTAAGCTACTTAACTTAATATAATACTTAATATATATAGCTATAAATATAATCTTACTAGTAAATAACTTTAATATTTATTTAATATTTAATAAGTTTATTTTAAAGTCCTTATAAATTACTTTATTTATTATTTTAATTTAAATTATAAAGGAATATATTATATTAAATAATTTAACCTTTTTATTATAATATTATTTTACTTAAAATATAATTAATAATCTTAAAATATTAGAGTATAGTATTAATAATAAGGTTTTTAATAATAGATAAATTATAAATAAATAATATAGGAATTAAAGTATATATAAGGCTATATAATTAATTATTACTTTAATTTTAAAAGGTAATATAAGCTTTAATAATATAAAGGGGTAGATAAGTATATAATAAATAATTAAGTAAGATATATAAGATATAGCTATTAATTATTAATATTAACCCCTTATAAGCTAACCTTTGCTTTATTATAAATTTTTTATATAATATAATTAAAGTTTACTTAAATATATTATATTATTTTAACCTTCTTTTTATAATAAATAAACTATTAATTAAACCCCTTATTAATATATCTATTTATTTATATTTATCTTTATAAGGAATTAATATATATTTTAATAATATAAATATTATAATAATTTATAAGCTTATATATAAATATTATATTTATCTTATATATAATAAGCTGCTTATATTTAATTATAAGGATAATTAAAGTAAATAATAAATATTAATAAATTAAAAGTAATTATATAATTAATATAACTTTAATATAAATAAATTATTATTTATAATTTATTAATTTAAATAATAATATTTTAATAAATTATTTTATAAATAAAAGGATTATATAAAAAGATATAATTATTAATTATAAAGATATTTTATTATAATAAATAAGGTTATTATTATTAAGTTTATTTACTTTATATAATTATAAAATTAAATTAAATTATTATTAGCTTATTAAAATAAATTCCTACTTATCTTAATATTATTATTTATCTTAATATTATTTATTAAAATATTTATTATAATAAATATTTTCTAACTTATAAATAGCTTTATTTATTTTACTTTAAAGTAATATTAAATCTAAAATTAAAGGCTTAATAAATTAATTAAAATAAAGTATATAATAATATAAAAGGCTTACTTCTTCCATTAGAAATTTAATATAAAAGTATATTTATATATTAAATATAAGAATTAATTCTTTATATATTTATAAAAGCAAAGGCTTAATAAAGCCTTTAAGGATATAATTAATAAATTATGCTAAAAGATATTAATAACTTTATTAAATAGCTTAAAATATCCTTTATTTATAAACTATATTATATATTTATCTTATTTAAATAACTTTAAATATAGCTTATATAAGGATTAATAAAAAAATAATAAAAAATTATATTAAAACTTAAAATTTAATATTTAATAAATATAATTAATATTTTATATAAAAAATAATTTATTAAAAACCTTAAAATTCCTATTAAATATATTTTTTTAATATATTTTAAGTAGTTTATTAATAAGGCTAAAGATATTTAATTTATTAATATACTTTAATTTAATAATTTAAGTTGCCTTATATATAATAATTAACTTATTAATATATTTTAATCTCCTTATAATATTTAATATAGCTATATAAATTAACTTATTTATATAAATTAACTTATTTATATAAATTAATTTATTTATATAAATTAATTTATTTATATAAATTAACTTAATTATATAAATTAACTTATTTATATAAATTAACTTATTTATAATATTTAAAATTATTAAATATCTTTATTTAATAATATAACTTAATATATTTATTTAACTTAAATTATTTAATTATTATAACTTATTTAATATATTATAAAATAAGTAATCTTTAAGTTTATATAAGCTTTTTATTATATAAATTTATAAGAATATTAAAAGATTTAAGTATAGTTTTTAATATTAATTCTTTTAATAATTTAAATTATTATAACTTAAATAATTATAACTTAAATAATTATAATTTAAATAATATAAAATATAAAAATAATAATATATTATTCTTTAATTACTTTTTTTAATTTAATGTTACTTTTATTAATAATAATAAAAATAATAATAATAAAGCCTTTTAATATATTTTAAAAATAAACTTAAAAGATTATATATTTACTTATTTAATAAATATAATAGATATTCTTATAATACTATTCTTTTATTATATAAATGCATTTAAAGCTATTATAATAAATATAAATAAAAGCTTTTTTTTATATCTTTTTAAAGATAATTACTTTAACCTTCCTTAACTTTCTCTTAAAAAAACAACCTATTTATCCTTATTTTATATTAATATAAAATCTTATTATTAATAATAATATAAATTTAATAAAGATTAAATTATTTTTATAAGTAAGACCTTTTTAGCTAGCCTATAAGGCTTTTATTTTATATAAAGCTTTAAGTATCTTAATATTTATAATCTTTAAGATTTATTAATAAATAGTAAAGAATCTTAAATTCTTATACTTATTAAAGTTATTATAAAAAATGTTCTTTTATTTAAATATATTATAAGATATAATGTTATTAAAGCACTTATAAACCTTATATATAAATTAATTATTAATTTATCTTTAAAAGTAATTTTTAAAATAAAATTTAAAATTCTTATTTAAAAATTTAATTTATATTATAATATAAAAGTAATTAAATAAAACTATAGCTAAGGTAAAAAGAATATAAGGCTAAAATAATTAAAGCTATAATAATACATTTATATTATTTATATATCTTTATTTTTTATTAATAATAATAATTATATTAAATCTTATTTAATTTAAAAGAATTAAATTTATATTTAAAATTATAAAAAAATTAATTATTTTTATTTTAATAGTATTTTAAATAAAAGGCAATAATTTTATATATTTAATAAATATATATCTTATTTATAATCTTTTTATTATACTTTATATATTAAGTTAAGATTAGCTTTAAAGATTATATTATTAATTTTAATGCTAAATTTAACTTAAGTATTACTAGCTATCTTTTATTTAATAAGTTTTTTACTTTCTTACCTTTTAAATTAAACTTTATATAATATAATTAAATTATTATATATATTTTTATATTATTAATATGCTTAGGATTAAATTCTTTTAAATAATTTATATTATAATTATATATATAAAACTAATAGCTTAGCTAAGGTAGATTAATTACATTAATAATAAAATTTATATTATATATATTATATAGCTTATTTATATGAAAAGATTTATCTTAAATATAAAGATATTAGAATTATATTATTATTCTTATAGCGCTTAAAAGAGTAAAGATAATATAGCGAAATATTTTTATTTAAGCTATATAAAGCCTAGTTATATATTTAAAACCTAGCTTTATTTTAAAATAATAATTTAAATTATAAATAAGTTAGAATCTTAATAAATCCTTTAGCTAAGATTTAATATAATAATTAATATAAGGTAGTTTTTAATAGCCTTAAGGATATATTTAGCTAGGAATTAATATAAAAGGATATTAAATACTTACCTTATTAAGGAAGAAATCAGTATAGCCCTTTTTATCTTATTAAATAATATAATTATAACTTATAGCTACTTTCGTTATATTAATATAATTAATAAGTTAAATGCCTAAGGCCGCTTTATTTAAAAGATTTAATATAGCAAGCATATATATTATAAATAATATAACATTATAAGTTATTATATTAATTAAATAATTATCATCTTAAATTAAAAATATATACTTTAATAATATCCTTTTATTAAAGGCAATAATAATAAAGTAATTTATATATTCTTTTACTTTACGGCAAAGTTCTTAATTAATATAATTCTTATTACAAAAGATTACCCTAAAGTCCTTATTATAATTAATTAAATATTACATTTTAATATTAAATAAATTTAAGCTTTAACTAAAGGTATATATAAAGATCTATTTATTAACTTTAAAAAAAAGGAAAAATTTATATTAATTATCTTTAATCTTAAAGATAAGCTTTTACTTTATATTTAAAAAATTAAGCTTTAATTTATTTATATTATATTATATAAAAAGCTTATTAATATTATTATATTAGCTATTTTATAATATAAGCTATTTTTAAATAAACTTTCTTATTTTTTTATTTATAAAATAACTTTTACTAATTATATTTATACTTTAAATTAATACTATATATTAAATAAGCAATTAAGAGAAAAATAATAAACTTAGGACTTATTTTTAATAAAAAAGCAATTAATTATTTATAATATTATTATTTTTATATTACTTAAGTTTCTTCTACAGCTAAGTAGGTTTATATTAAGCTAGCACCCCTGCCTTATTAAACTTTAAAAGGGTTCTAAATATTAATAAGCTATATATCTTGCAGGCCTAGCATATATTGCTTTGATCTAGATTATTTGTTAAGCTATAATAAGGTTGCTTATAATAAATTTCACTAGATTTAGTTTATTAATATAAGTTGCCTTTTTTTATTATATATAATATTTTATTCCTTACTTGCCTTAGTATGTATAAATATTAACAACTATTATTATTTATATTTAGCTTTTATTTCTTTATATATTTATTATTTAATTTATAATATTCTTTAATAATTAAACTTTTAATTTTATATCTTTTGCGTAATTATTAAATAATAAGCAGTATATTATTATAATGTTATTTATAATTTATAATAAGCAGCTTAAAGGATATAGCGATAGTATTTAATTAAAATAATTAAGGCGGCTAAAAAGCATATATAGTTTAAAGGATAGTAATAATTATAAGGCATATTAATTAAGATTAAGTAGTAAGTATATTAATTATTAAAGAGAATAATTAAAATTATTTAATAATTTTAAAAGAGTAGAAATTAAGCTAACTTATATTAGTAATAAATGTTATATTTATAAATATATCTTTCTATTGCTTATATAAAGCGGCCTTTAGTGCTAAGATTATAATAAGAAGCTTTGCTTATATTATATAATTAATGCTATATTTATTAACTTAAGGTATATATATAAGTTAATTAAGAATTAATATACTATAAACTTATTATTAAAACTTATAATAATAATATTTATAAGATAAATAGCCTTAATATTATGCTTAAGCCCCTCCTTAAGATTAATATACTTAAGAATAATGCTTAAATTAACTTCTAAATTAATATACTTAAGATTAATATTTATTAAAATGAAATTATATTATTATTATTATTATTAAATAAATTTCTTAAATATATAATATATATATAAGGATTATATTAATAATATAAATTTTTACCTAAATTATTAATATATATATCTTATATATTATACCTTTTTATATCTTTTTATTTTAAAATAAGCTAAGATTATAATAAAGATTATAATAAAGGCTTAGCCTTAAAATATTAATAAAAATCTTAGCTTTAATAATAAGTTTATAAAGAGGGATAAGGCAAATATTAATACTAAAGGTAAATAAAATATATCTAAAGATTATATAAATTATATATTAAATAATGCTTTATATAAAGATTTAAGGGATAGCTTATATAAAAATACCTTAAATAAAAGCAAATTAAGATATATAAATAGTATTAAGCTATTAAAAGAACTTAATATAAAATATATTAATTTTAAAGCTAGTTAAAATAATGGAGAATAAGCTAATAGCTTAATTATTTCTATCTTAAGGTTACTTTCCTCTTAATAGCAATCCCTTTATATTTATAATTTAAAATAAACTACGTTATTAAGTTTCTAAGTATATATATTACTTTTAAACTTATTATAATCTTAAGCTATAAGCTTTTAAAATAGCTTTTTGGGAAAACGCTTGATTTAAGTTATATTTAGCACTATAGAGATAATACTTAACAAGGTTAGTAAATTGCTTAACTTAAGGGCGTAGCTTCTAGGCGCAGATTCTTAATTTAATATACTCTTTAAATTTAATAATAAGGATATAAAAGCAAAGGATTATTAAAAGCATTAATAATAGCTGCTTAAAAAAAGATTAAAATTACATTAATTTAAGCGAATAAAGTGGATTAATAAGTAAATTACCATAGCGTTAAATTGTAATATTAGCGTGGTTTTATAACAGTAAAGGAAGTAAAAGTAATTATATAGATATTAAGCAGCTATATATTATTTAACTTTTCTTATTATTATTATATATAAATTATGCTTTTGCTTTATAATTATATATACTTGTTATATTTATTTAAGCTTTTATTTAATGCTCCTTAAATAAGACTAAAATATAATTCTTTATTATTTATTATCTTTACTTATTAATTAAAGTTAATTAAATTTCTTAGGCTTAGCAGCTAACTTTATTTTAATTAAAAGCAGTATTAATATTAATATTAACCTTATCCTTTTTCTCTTTAATACAATAAGTATAATCTTTTAAATTACCTTTTTATCCTTATTTACTTATTTAAATTTCCATTAAGGCATTAATTTAAGAGTTATATTAGCCTTATTTGCATGTTATTACTACTTAGCTTAATTAATAAATTTTACTAAATAAGTAAATAATAAGTAAACTTTAATGTTTATATTTAATATATTATTATATTTTCTAGTAGGTATAAGTAATTTAAATGAGAGGATAAGCTTTTTAAGTGTAGCTATTATATTTTTATTATAAAAGATTATGTTGTTTATTAAACCTTTAATTTTAATGATTTTAATATCTTTAAGTTTAAGTTTAAAAGTTTATATTAAGATAAATATAAGGTATATATAGTTTAAGTTTTATTATTTTTATAAATATATATAGTTAATATTAAAGATAAGAAAAGTATAAAACTTATTTAATATTTACTTAAAGTATTTAATAATAATCTTATTTAAACTTCTTTTATTTTAATTATAAGTGATTTTAATAATAATATATAGATATTTTCAGCCTTAATATTAAAGTTATTTATTTAAGGATTAATTAAAATATAAAGCTTATAATTATTTAGCTTTCTTTTAAATTTATATATAGTTAGCTAAGATAATTTTATTATAATATAGCTGAAAAGATAAATATATTTTTATAATATAATCTAATTTTTAAAATAAAGCCTTCTTAAGATATTTCTTAAAAATCTTATATAAAATATTAAGTATTAATTATAATATAAAATTACTAGTTTTAAAGTTTTAATTTTTTTAAATCTTATACTTATAATACTTTAATAAGCTATAAGTCTTAGCAAGTTTTTAATATAGGTGTTTATATATATCTTAATCTTTAAAAAGGAAGGTTAAGTAAGCCTTTTTAGTAAGTAATTTATAAAAGCTTTTTTAAATTATTTAATATATTTAATTAAACCCGGTGTTATTAGCGTTATGGTTGTAATTATATATATTAAAATGGTTTAAATAAGCGTTAATATTTAATTATTTAAGTAAGGGTAGGTTTAATAATAAAGGCTTTTTACCCTTAATTATATGCTTATAGCTATTATTATTATTAAAGCTAGTTATAGGTGTTAATGCTATGTTATTACTAGTTAGTAGAGATATAAGGAAGTAAAAATAAGAATAAGTAAAGGGTGGCGTTGTTGTTATATTAATATTAATAAGGCGGTTAGCTGCTAAGCTAGGCTGGCGCTTATAGCTCCCTATGCGCTAAGCCTTATAGCGATAGCTAATTAATAATATCTATTTATATATTAATAAGTCTTTCTTTTTAAAGGATATAAGGGTTTATAGCTTAAAATTATAATATCTGCTTTATTATAATTTATTAATAACATTTTATATTAATTAAGCTTAATACTTAATTAAGTTAAATTTATAAAAAGAAATCTAACTATATATATATTAAAAGTTCTTTTTAAGATTAATTCTTTCTTATAATATTCTTTATTAAAAATAATCTTCTTATTAATATTTTCATATATTAAGTATAAATATAATGTAATTCTAATTATAATACTTAAATAAGTTATATTTAATAAAATAATAACTTTTAATAAATTATAATTAAGCGCCTTAATTTCTAATTTTTAAAAAGGTATTAAGTTTAGTAAGTTAAGTATAAGAGAATATCTTTTATATATATTATGCTATTATTAAATAATTAACGCTACCTTTACTTATTAATATTAAAATTAATATCTTTATTAATATATAATTATTATATTATAAATAAATAATATATAATTTTAAAGATATATAAGATAGTTTAAGATAAGGTTAAGGTAAATAAGGTACTTTATAACTCCCGGGAAAGATTTTAATAAATAATTTATATAAAATATATAAAAATGCCTATTAATTTACTGTAGCTTAAAAAACTAGTAATAAAGAGCCGCTATATTAAGGTTACTTAAATTTAATATAAGCGCCTTCTTAATATAAATAAAACATTTATAAATCTTATCCCCTTTCTTATAAATATAAATTAATTATTTTAAGGCCTTTACCTAATTAAGCTACCCTATGGCTTATTAGCCCCTTTTTTATCTTATAATAGCTGCCCTTTGCTATATTAATTATTATAGCTTAGCTAATTAGGCTAGGTTACATATATTAAGTACTTTATTATATAAGGGTTTTTTAATATTATAATAAAAAATAATAGCTAAGATTAATACCTTTCTCTACTTTTAATTTATAATGCGACAAGCATTTAAGTCACTAAGCTAAGGGCCTAGCAATACTATACTTACATTAATCAGCCTCTTATAAGCATTACTTAAAATATAAAAGGAGTTAATAGCCTTTTTATTAAATAAAACCTCCTTGTATTACTATGTAATATTAGCAGCAGCTTGCTACCTATTAAAGTCCTTTTATATAACTTCTTTTTTAAGCTTAATTAAGTGTTTTTTTTTAATATTAATTTTATAGATAAGTCTTTAATGCTCCTCTTTATTATATATTTAACGTGGGGGAATCCTAGTAAGCTTTGCTTATAGGCATTAAATGAAAGGGTGGTTAATGGCTTTAATAGTCTGTGCTTAAGTTAGGCTTATAGGGTAGTGTAAGCTTATAAAGTGGCCGTGGCTTATTACTTAATAAAGAAGAGCCTTTTAAGGCTTTTTATTATAGTAAATTGCTTATAAATCAGTATTTATATTTTAATTATAATATAAATCTTAAAAGGTAGCTAAGAAGGCTATATAGCTAAGCATTAAATTGCATAAAGCTAAGCTAATATTAATTTATAATATAGATTAACATTTTATAAATAAGCTAATAAGAATATAATAATATATTGCTTTAATTTATTTTATTTCCTGTTATATATTATAATATATAAGCAATAATAATATGCTTAAATCCTACTAGCTTACTAAGTTATTAAATTTATATAAATATTATTAACTTTAAAATATAATTTAATTTATTAATAATATAGCTATTAATTATATACTTTTATATCTAGAATATATATATATTATTAAGCTCTTTCTTTAAATAAAAAGGCAGCTTATTATCTTTAAGAAAGATATTAAATTCATTTAACTAATATAAATTATTATTTATTAATTTTATATTAAAAGCCTAATAATAATATAAAATACTAAGTAGAAATATATAAAGGCTTAAAAAAAAGCTAATATTATATATTTTATTAAGGATATAATAAGTTTTATTAATAATATTAATAAGGTTATAATATTAAAAAAAATAAAGATAAATAATTCTTTAATATTAAGATATTACTTTATATATTTTAAGGTAAACTTAAGTACTAGCTTATATAAGCCATTACCTAAATTATATATAAATATTACTTTAATATTATTAAACTTTATCTTTAAAATAAATTTAGGCTAAATATTAACTAAAGCTAATAAAAGATAATAAAAGATAGCTAAAATATATAATTTTCTTACCTTAAAGGATTTTTTAAAAATTTAAAGCATTATATTAAGCTATAGCTTTAGATTTATAATTATTATAAGCTAATTAGCTCTTTTAATTTCCTTAAATTTATATTTTTTTTATAAAGTAATAAGGGCCTAATTTATTAAAAAAGGTTCTTTTAAAAAGTAACCTAAGAGAAGATATATATTATACTACCTTTTATTATTAATAAATTAATTAATTTTTTAATAAATAACTCTTTTAAAAGCTAGTTAAAACATATAATAAAAAGTTATAAGTAAGTTTTTTAACTTTAATCTTAGCTTATATTATTTACTTTTCTTAACTTTTTAATTAAAAACTTAATTAAAAAAGTAATATATGGCGTTTAAAATAATATCCTTATAATAAGCTAATTAATCCTTATAATATAAAATTATCTTATAATACTTATTAATATTAATATTAGGGTCTTATATAAAATTAGATATATATATATTAGCGTTAATAATTCTTAACGTTATTTATTTAAAGGGTAATTTTCTTAATATAATCCTTGTAAAAAAACTCTTTTTTATTAATAGGCTGGCGATAAGACTTTAAAGGGTAAATATTTTTATTATATAATTATTCCTTATTATTAGCTATATTAATAACAGAAAAATTAATGATTTAATCTGTTATTTTTAATGCCTTAGCTCTATCCTTGTCCTTGTCCTTATTAGAGCCTATTATTATAAATATAAATATTGCCTTATTCGGCTTAAATGTCTTATAATTTATATTAAACAGCTCCTTATTATTAAGAAATGCAGACTAAGACTTAGCTAAATCTAACTTTAAGCCCTTAAATAAAAAGCTAACCTTATACTTTAAAGCTAAATTAATAAATATAAAGTTATCCTTAATTTAATGCTAAAATCATAATATCTTATATAATAAAAATATAATAAATAGATAATTAAATATAATAAATTGCTTTATAATAAGATAAAAGGCTAGGATAATTAAGAAATAACTATAAATAAAAGTTATAATTAAATATTACTTAATTTAAAATATTTAAATAACTGCTTAATAATTAATGCCGTCTAAATCTAAGCTTAAATTAATTCTCTAACTAGCTTATTACTTTAAAGCCTAAGCCTTATAACATTACTAGCTAATATATTTCTATTATTAAATATATATATATATATATTTGCCGTTTAGCTTATTTTAATAATAAATTAAGCAGTACTTTAAGCCTTAAGGTATTACAACTAGCCTTTTTAGCTAAGGATTAATATATATAATATACTTAAACTTTAAATAATATAGAGCTTTATACTTATATTAAGGCCTTTAAATATATAAAATATATTAATAATAAGGTTAATTATAATATATTTATTATATAATAAGTAATATAAGTTGTTATTTTATTTACTATTCTTAAAATAAGTTAAGGGTTATAATTATAAGTCTTATAAATTAAAATTATAGCTGGATTTAAATTATATAAAGGGGGGGGGTATTATAAGACTAAGATAAGACTTTTAGTTTTTTATATTTAATATATATTTGTTATGCTATATATATAAGATGTTATAAAATATTTATTTTAAATATATTAAAATAACGCTAAATTATTTTAATAGCTAAAAACCTTTAATACAGCTTATTAAAATAGCTAATAATATAAAATAATAAAAACTTATTTACTTATAAGGATTTTAATAAGGTAATAAAAAGGAGCTTATAATAATATACTTAATAAGTAAATAAGCGCTTAAGATATACTTGCTTAAAATTCACTTTATTTATTAACTTATATATAATTTAGGGTTATTATTATATAATTAAGTGGTATTAAGTTCGATTTTAAATGTAGGCTAAATGGTTATATTTATAGTTAATTTGTTTATTTAAAAGGCTCTTAAGGTAAATAAAAATAAAAATAAGATGCCTTAAATTATCTAGGCTTACTTTTTACTTTATGAGTTTTTTACTTTTATATATCCCTAAAACCTTTATACTAGCTGTAAAGAGTAAAACTATATTATTTGCCCTTTATAAAGATTTAAATTATATATAAAGGCTGCTTTTATATTATAAATGTAAATGCATTAAAACCCTATTTAAAAAGATTAATAAATTCTATAAGATTAGTAAATTATTAAAGGTATAAATATTTATATATATTAAATTATATAATTATCTTTATATATATAACCTAGATATAAATATAAAAACTAAGGATTTTTTATTTATAAATGAAATTATAAATATTATAATTAATTAAAGGGATAATAGGCTGATTATTATAAAGAAAATAGTTTTTATTATTAATTATTTTTAACTTAAATGACTTCTTTTTATTTAAAGAAATCCTTATAATAAATAAAGGGAGGGATAGACCTTTATTTAATAATAATAATAATAATAATTTTAATTTTATTATATTAAATAGGGTTGCTATAATGCCTATCACTTAACTAAGCTATATATTTTTAAGCCTTAGGGTTTTTATAATATTTTAAAATAAGCTTTAGCTGCCTTTAAATTTAGCAGATTTTAAACCTGCTTTTATAATAGAGATTTTTAAGCTATTTTAAGATGATTGCTATTTACTTTTAAACCCATCCGCCTTTATAGAGCCTCTTATTAAAGATTGTATAAATAAAGAGCAGAACCTGGATTGTATACATAATAAGGCGGTATATTATATATAAAAAAAAGCTGCAAACTATATATAAAAGGTCATGGGCTGTTTATAAAATGCTATAACACAAGACCGTTGCAAAGGCTGGCGTTATATTAAGCTATAAGGAGAAGATTATATATATTTATTTAAATAGCTAGATGTACTTAAACCATTATTATTAAGATGGATTCTGCTATAAATATAAATAGATTATCATTATTACTTAAGTATAAACCTTATTTATTGCTATATATTTCTTTATTTAAGTGTAATTTAAAGTATATAATTATCTTATATAAAGCTTAAGTAAAGTTAATAATATTAAAGTTAAGTTAAGTTGCAGGTATGATTTAACTTAATATAAATATAATAAGTATGCTTGTATGCCTTAAATTAATATATATATAAAAACTAATACTAGCTTAACATTATTAATTTACGCTTTATTAGTATTTTTTTATTTTAGGCCTTATTTTTAAATATAAGAAACCTTTTAATAAATTTTATATTTTTTTAGCATTAAGTGTGCCGTCTAGTAACTTTAATATTTATTATATTTATTATATTTTATTACAGTTATTAATTTATTGTAAATGAATTGTTACTTTTATTATAAATTAATATTAACATTTTTAAATATAAGGGCTATTTTGTTTTCTAATTAACAGGGGTCCTTAGGAACTTATAATATAAGTACATTATGCTAAATTAACAGTTAAGGTAATTTAATTAGCTAATAAATTTAATATATACTATTTAATGCTTAAGGCTTAATAATAAAGGTATATAATTATATTAAATACTTAGCATGGATTTAATATAAATATATATATAGCTACATTATATTATATTTATATTATACTTAAGTATAAATAATTAAATCTTATGCTTTATACACTAAATATTAAAAAAGGATATTAACACTTAAGTATTAGGTATTATTATTATTAAGGTTATTATATATTAATAATAGCTTATATTAATAAGTAAGTTATCTTTATTAATAATTGCTATTTAGATTATTAATTAATTCAAGATCTTAAAAATTAGCAAAATATAATAATATAGCTAATAAGATTAAGAATTAAAGTGCAAAAGTAAGCCTTATTAAGGATTAGCTGCCCTTTATTTAAAAGAAGCTTAGCTTAAAAAAGCTATTTAATATTAATTATATTAAAGCTAATAAAAAGCGTAATTAGTTTTTAACTTTATTTTAAGTAATAATAGAAAAGAAATATACCTTTTAAGCTAAGATAATAGCTAAGCTATATCTCTTTTTATATAATTATATCCTATAAGGCTTAATTAGCCCCCTTAGTTATATTTATAATAAAAATATAATAAAATACTTATTTTGTTATATTAATAATTAAATAATATCTAAATATAAGATTAATAAAGATATTAATATTATATTTATATCCCTTAAGAAATAAATAAAAGTAAGCTTAGATTAAAAAAAGGCCTTAAATGCCTATATTTAAAGTAAAGCAAACCTAGGCAAGCTTGTACATAAGTAAAAGGTACCTTAAAGGGCGCCTAGCCTTTTTTCCCTTATAAGTATACTTATACTTTTTGTCTTTATTTATTTTAATATAAAGTTTAAAGCTTGGATTAATTAGCTTTAAATTAATTAAATATTATTTAAGGTTTATATTACATTTAATATTTATAAAGGCTACTAAAAGGGGATTAATTAAGATAATATTTAAGAGGTATTTTAAATTAAGAAGCTATGTATTATTAAGGAATGCTTACTTTTAAATTATATCTATTTATTTAAAGGGTTATTTCTATATTAAAGGTAGGATCTTAAGTCATTTCTTAGCAAAGTATTATAAGCTAAATATATCTATTTTAAACACTTATTATTTAACTTTAACTTTACTATTAATAATTTAAGAATATATAATAAAGTAAATAATAACGTGGATTCTTATTACCTTATAATATTAGTTAATATATTTACTATCTTTAATATGCATTTATATTTATTTCTAAGGTCTGCTAAGACCCTAAGGAAGCTAAAGGATTAATTTATAAACAGGCTTAGTAGCAATAAATTTACTTATAAGGGTAAGCTTTACTATATATAATATAATCATTAGGCTAATAAGATAAATAAAGTAAAAAACTTTTATTACTATATTATATTATAATTTTTTTTTATATAAAGCCTATATTAGCTTGAAAGTCTCTCTATAAATAATAAAAAGGCTATAATATTAACTTATATATTACTTAATATAAAAAATAAGGAGTAGGAGCTATAGGTGTTAAGCGCTAAGGTTAAGCTTACCTTATATTAAATTAAAAAGAGTTCTTTTTATACGATATATATAAATATTAACGCATTATTATAATAACTTATAAAAGATAGCGGTAAGGATGTATAAAACCTTATATATAAGGCTTTTATATAGCTTAATGGCTTTTTTTATAAGGTCTTTACCCATCTTAATAAGAATAAATATATATATAATATAATGGCGTTTAAGAGCCTTTAAATTAAGGCTATTACCTAGCTGCCTTATAAGGATTATAATAAAGTTAAGTAATAACGCTGTGCTTTAAATAGCAAGCTAGTCGTAGCGCTAAAGCTAACTACCTGGCAGCTGCGTATATTTTTCATGGCTAAGTTATAAGATATCTTAATAAAATGCTAATATTAATCTTATTAATAGGGCTGTATGGATTTATATAAACTTTAATGGCTTATCTTATAATATAAGATATTAAGATGTACTTAAAATAAGTATTATAAGCTACTTTAAGTGCTCTTTAGCAACATTATATAATTATAAAGTATAAATACTATGCCTTTGCTATCTTAATCAGTCCTTATTTCTTTACCTAGCTAATATAACATATTAATTATAAGTATTATTATAATATTATAAGTATTTACTACTAGCAAGGGATCAGCTAATATTAGCTTTTAAGTTATATTATAAGCTGCTTTAATTTAAGCTATTAGCTTAAAAAGGGGTATACTTATATTAATAATAGTAATAAGCTAGGAAGCCTTGCCTTATTTAGTAAAATAAGCGGCTTTTACTTTTATAAAAAGCTTATTAGCTAGTATTTTACTAAATATACTCCTTATATTATAAACGTAAGCTTATAACTAGTTATCTTAAAAATGCAGAAGCCTTAGGCTTAAAATGGATAATAATAAAGATTAAACTTACTTTATAACTCTTAACTTAAAAAAAAAGCTTTATAAAATAAACTTAATATCTAGCTATCTTTAGGAAACTAATAGCATGCTTACTTGCTACTAAGCACGTTTAGCGGCTTATATAATAATATAAGATATTAAGAGCTAGCTTTTAATATAGGTAAATAAATAAATAAGTTAGCATTAAAAGGTATTTATAAAACTTACTTAGTAAGTGTAGGGTATTATAACTAAGCTTAATAATAGCATTATTAGTGTAAAAAGGTAGCTAAATTTAGCTGAGGAGGTGATAACTTATATAAATAATATATATTAGGTATATATAACTAGAGATAAAGTATATAGCGATGTATTTAATAAGTTTAAATAGGTTGTTTTATATAATTAAAATAAGGCTATAGTATAATATATAGCATTAGCTAATAAAGGAAAGTTATATTAAGAATTTATAAGTTAATTATAATAAAAATTAAAGGGCTAGCAGGAAGTTAGTTTATAATATATAAAAATTATAAAAGTAGGCATTATATAGGATATATTTAAGTAGAAGGAAAAAAACCTTTTTATTATTAAAGATATATAAAGATATAAGGTTGTAGCTGGAAAATATAGTTTAGTTTCATTAGCTCCTACTTAATCCTTGCTTTATAATGACTTATATAATTAGTTTAAGTATATTTTTAAAGCTTTTATATTAAGGCGCCTTTTGTAAATACCTTTTAATAATAATTATAAAGATAATAATACTTTTTAATAAGCCTTTAAGCTAAGCTATTATATTAAAAGTATAAATTTTATTTATTTACTTTATTAACGTTATATTAAATTAATATAAAAATCTAAGTATTAACTTTAATAGCTTTTTTTTTATAGCTTATATATTTTAAGCTTATTATAAGATTAAGTAAACCTAGTTTTATTAAATTATTATAAATCTTAATTAAAATATTAGCTTATATAATGCTTATAAGTTTAATATATTTACTATATTAATTAATAGTAAGTTTAAAGTTATTAGAAATAAGGTTGATTATAGTATATTATTTAAGATTATTTTAGTAAAATAAGCTAGTATATATAAAAAGGCACTTTAGCGATAGTATAAGCAGGTATTAATCCCGCTACTTATTATAAAAGATTATTTTAAAGAATTATATTATAATAGCTATGTAATTTTAAAGATATAAGATATAGTTTTGCTTTATTACTTTAATATAATTATTATTAAGGTATTTATAAAAGCTAAAGATATTAATATTTATATTAAGATAATTATATTAATATATTTATATTATCTTAAGGAATATAAAAAAAGAAATAACTTTAGCTAATATAAATTTATTAGCCTTAAGCTTCTTAAGCAGGCCTGTAATTAGCTAAGTATTAACTTATACCTAGATATTACTAATAAGGACTAGGCTTTTATATTTTATTTTTATAAACTCTTTAATAATAATTTATATATAAGGGATTATATAAAAATATAATAATATTTCTTAGGATTTTAAAGGGATATAAGGAACTTTATAGTAATTAATATTAAAAATAATACTTTAATATATATAAAATAACTGTAGATTATTTTTAAATATTAATATAAAATTAGGATATATAAGGCCTTATTTTATTTCTTAATAAGAATACTTAAATAGTTAATAGCTAGTTATATTATAATAAAAGCTAAGCCTTAAGTATATTAATAGTTAAAAAAAGTATTTTATTTTAAACCTATTTATATATTAATGCTTTTAAAGGCATATAAAGTAGTAGCCATCTTTTTAATAACTTTATTTATAAGATAATAGTGCCTTTAATAAAGGAATAAGGCGAGAAAATATACTTAAAGGGTAAGCTTATAAATTTATTGTAAGATTTTAAGTAATAAAAATAATTTTAAGACTTTAAGCATAAGGGGCGTATAAAGATAAAGCTTATTAAGTTTTAGCTATAAATAGTTATTTGCATAATATATTTTTAATTCTATTAAGCTTATTATAATATTTTTAATTTAGTATTTTTAGTTATAAAGAAAGTGCTAATATAGATTCTTAGATTAAGAAATAATTTTATTATAATTTTTAATAAAAGTAGTTATAATAACCTTATAATTTAATATAATCTTAAGGAATATATAAAAAAAGTTAAAAATTAAATAGTAATATTAAGTATAAGAATTAAATATAAGAGAATAATAACTTTTAATTAAATTTAATATTTTCTACTTCTTCTTTTAATTTTATATATAAATAATTAATATTAATATAAAGAAATAAGGTTATTATTATAATTATAAATACTACTTTATTTAAAAGGTATATAATACCTCTTATTAAAATATTTTATAATTTTATTATAAAGATATAAAGGTAGATATTTAACTTAAAATTATAAAGATAAGAGGGAGATTTAAGCTACTTAATACTATTAAATATTATAAGTTTTTTAATTATATTTTATCACTACTTATTACCTTAATTTAAAATTAATATATCTTAATAAGATTATAAGCAAATATTTAATGCTAAATTTATTATTTTATAAACTTAATTAATAAAAACTTATTTTTCTTTATTTTATAACTTTTATTATATACTTAAGGATAAAAGCATTATTATTAATCTTTTAAAAAAGGTTTTATTTAATATAATTCTTAGAATTTATAACTTAAATTAAAGGATTAATATAATAAACTTTTTATATAAATAGCAATAGAAATAAAAGTAGGATATATAATTTTAAATTAATAATAAATATGCTAATTATTTTATATTTAAAAACTATTATAGCTTTAAAAAAAAACTAATTTTATTATTACTTAATTATTATTTAAATATTAATAAAGATAACTTTTCTTATTTAAAGATTAAAAGGTAATAATTATAAGTAAAAATAAATTTACTTTTTAACTTATTAATAATTAATAATAAAATAAGTAAGTTAGCGGAATCTTAATATATAGCTTATAAAGTTAACATTAAATTAATAGGCTATAAATATTAATCTTATTTAAAAATAATTTTTTATAAAATTTATTATTCTTAACTTAATAAAAAGGTTAAATATAATGCTAATTATAAGTTTATTAAGTATAAAGTTAATATAAATAAAGATTTAAATAAGGAATTATATATAAAAAAGGAATTATATAAGGATATTAATTAAAATAATAAAACAAGGGGTTTAAGTAAAGAGGACTTAATTAAAAAATAGATATATAATTAATTATATTTAAATAAGACATATTATTAATCTTTATTTAATATAATTAATATAAAATATATTTAAATATACTATTTTATATATCTTTATTAGATAGAAAATTAAATATATAACTAGGTTTCTTTATTAAATAAGTGGCGATATATTTATATATAAAGATATTTAAATATTATGATAATATAATTAAGATAAAGCTTTAGAAAATTTGCCTAAGTGATTTTAAAAGTAAAGTTATTTAATTTAATATTATTTTTAAGTATCTTAAGTATAGTAATATAAAATATTGCGATATGAATAAGCATTAACTTATATAAGGCTTAAGGTAATATTAAAGGCGCTAGGTAATATATTATAAGATAATTATTTTAGCTTAATTTTAATATCTTTATTTTTATTAATAAGGCCTTTAGTTTATTAATAGTAATTTATAGGCCTTAAGTATTAACCTATTTACTCTTTAATAAGGCGGCTTATACTTAGCTTATTATAAAGTAAATACTTTTTTAAACTTAATTAATTTATAATTCTACTTTACTAAAACTAGCTTTTAATTAATAAAGACCCTTTTAAACTTCTTATACCTAATTAATTAAATAATCTTAAATTTTTATTATTTAAGCTTTTAAGATATCTTATGCTTTTTTAATATAGTTAAGATTATAAAAGATACTTTATAGTTTTAATATTAATATTTTTTAAATAATAACATTTAGCTTATTTTTTAATTTTACCTTTAACTTTACTACATTTATTTTATTATATTTAATAAGCTTAATGGGCTAAGGATTATTAAGATTTATAACTTACTTAACTGGAATATACTTCTTACCTTTAAAATGGCTTATTATTATATTATTATTTAAATTAATGCTTTTATATAGTTTAAAGCAGCTGCTAAATTAATTAATATCATAAGCTAAAATTAGGCGGTGCTATTTATATTTTATAAATTATAATATAAATATTATTATAATAGTTTTAAATTTTAACTATTTAAAGTTATTATTACTTAGGCTTAAGATATAAGCTATTATAAAAGGCACTTTTTAAATATTACTGCTATTTAAGCTTAATGGCTATTTATTATTAATAGTTAAAAACTTTATAATAAAATTAAGTAATATTTACTAAAAGGTACCGCAACTTAATCCCAATGATCTAAATACCTTAATATTACTAACATACGTAAGTTAATTAGCTGCTTTAATAATCTTATTACTTTAAACTATTTTATTAACTTTAATAAAAGCTATATTAGTTTTTTTAGGCTTTTAATTATTATCTTTATTAATTATTATTACTAGCTTATTTATTTACTTATAAGGAGTATAATATGCATTAAATAATATATTTAAGGCATTTAAATAAGAATTTTAGGTAATATAGCAAGATAAATTTAAACTTATTAATTCTAAAGGGTAAAGCTGTGGAAATAGTAATTATAAGGGGTTATAGCTTATAATGCCTCTTATTAAAGTCTTTTATATGCTTAACTTATTAATAAAAAGACTATAATCTTTTAAATTTAAATATAAGTCTAGATTATAAGCTTTTTATAAAATTAAAGATAAATTAGTAAAATCATTAAACTTAATTAAGGGGAGAATAAATTAAGTCATTTAATATAGCCTTAATATTATTTTTAATAAAAAAGTTAATAAAGTAACTATTGCTTTCCTATTAATGCTTCTTAATAGCATTTATTAATGCTTTAAAAAGAACACCTTATAAAATAAACTTTTTAATAAAAATTAATATATATAAATATCTAGCTAGCTATTTTAATATAAGCAAGGTTATAAGCCTTAATTTATAATTTTATTTAATAAGTTAATTAAAGAATTAGTAGATATAATTAAAGCCTAAATAATAGTATATTGTATTAAATATAAGTTATAAGCTAAAGGGGAATTCGATATAATAAGATAATAATAAAGCAATAAAGATAAAGTTAAGCTATAGATTAAGTATATAGGGTAATGTTTACTTAGCTATGGCAGGCTAGTTTGGCTAGTTAATATAGGAATTATATTTAGATATTTTATAATTTGTTATAATAATTTGTAATATATCCCTGCTCTTTATATTATAAAGCTTTTTAAAACTAGCTTTGCTGGGATTATAATTTAAATTTATTATATTAAGTATTAAAAAGATGTTATTAATTAAGAGATTATATATAAGTAGTTATAAACGGCTAAACTTGCGTAAAAGAATAAAACTAATACTTTAATATTTAATATCTTCTTTATATATAGCTATGTATATTATAATTAAAAGTATATAATAAGGGAATATAGGTGGCGAATTATATTTATTCCTTAGTATATTAATTAGTTATAGATTAAGCTAATAGCTTTATATATAATATAGCTATAATTAATATTAATTAAACCCTAGGATAGTAAGGTAATATATTATTTTTAAAGGGGTTAGGTTTTTATTATAAAATAAATAGCTTTAGCGTTATAAGTATTTAATACTCGCTAGTAGCATTTAATAATACCTAGATAAGAAGTTTTTAATTATAATATTAATTTATATCTTTTAAAATCTTACGGAATCTAATATCTTCACCTTAAAAAATAGGCCTAATATATTAAACTTATATAACTTATACTTTTCATTAATTAAATAGTTACTAATATATATATAATATTATAATAGGCACTTAAGTGCTAGTTATCTTTATAATATAACTTTATTAAGTATATAAAGCCTTTTATTATTTCTCCCTTTAATAAACCTTCTTTTTAATACTTTAAACTTAATATTAAAATAGCAGTAAAGGAGGCATTAAGGTAATATTTTTATAGCTTAAGGCGTAAAGAGTATATTCTTATTAATTAATATATTAATATTAATAGTATTAAGTATAGCAGCTTTAGAATCAATAGGCTTAGTATTATATTTATAAATGAATATCTTAATAAGACTTTTAAATACCTAGCGGAGTTTATTCTTTTAGCTTTAGCGGAAGTTTTTTCTTAAGGAAAAATTCTAAGCTTATTATATATTTTATAGTGCTGTTATAAATAATATAAGATTATGCTTATTTTTAAGTTAAGGTAATAAGGGATATTATAATATAAAGCTTTATAAAATCCGTATATTATAAGATATAATACTTATACTCTTTATTACTAGATATTGCCTATTTATTTTAATTTATTTATTATATATAAAAAATATAAAGTTTTATAAGGATAGGTTAGTTAATTTAAATATATAGATAAAAAGGATTCCTTTTAAGTGGCAAGAAGCTTACCTTTAACGCTTAAGGGTTAATAGGTAAATTAATATAATAAGGTTAAAGGGTTTAGTTAATATAAGTATTTAGGGTAATAAAAAGAAAGGTATATAAATAATGTAATAAGTATATTAAAAAGAGTAATGTAGTATAGTCTTAGTAAATAAGTAAAGGAGGGTTTTAAAGTCTAACAGGTTCTTAATTAAGTAAGTTAAAGAAAATCTTTATTAAAATAAATTATTTATATTTATATTTTATTATTTTATATATTAGCGTTATAATAAATAAAAAGAGGGTATATTATAATATATTAAATTATTATTCCTGCTATTTATAATAATAAAGAGTAGCTACTTTTTATAATCTTAAGTAATAATATATAGCCCTTTGAATTCCTTTTAAACCTTAGCTTATTAAAGTAAATCTTTATTAATTAATAATTTATAAATTTAAATTATAGCTACTTAGCTTTTATTAACTTACTTTTACTTTATTTTTAAATTATTTATTTATATTTATTTTATAATAAAGATATAATAAGCTATATATTTTATTAAATTATAATATTTTTTTTTAAAGTTTACTTTATTTTTCTTTTTATAAAGGTAATATAAGTATATTAAGATAATTATCTTAAGCTTTATATTAAAGAATTACGCTTAATTAAATATTAATTAGCAAAGGAATTTAAAATGCTTCTTTATTACCTTATTTATCTTTTTTATAATTAATATTTTATTATTAGAAATCTTATTTAAAAGCTTAAAAAGTATTAAAGCGCTTAATAAGCGCTTTAAGATATCCTTATTATAAATATTAATATATTAAAAGAAGATTATTTTAAAAAAGATATTATTTTTTTTTTTAAATACTACTTAGCTAATAATAAGGTTATTTTTATTTAAGCCTTATATATAAAAAGTAATAAATATATATATTAAAAATTTAAATATATTCTTATTAACTTAATTATCCCTTTTAAGGTCTTTTAACTTTATAAAAAGTATAACTTTAATTAAATAAGGCTTTATTATTAAAATTATCTTATTATTTTTATCTTTTTATTTATTATATTTAAATAAATAAATAATTATTTTTAAGCTAAATAACTTAAAATCTTAATTAAGGGCATTTAATATATTATTAATATAAGTTATATAAATTAAAGTGCTATTAATTAAATTATATTTTATTTTAAAGAGGAAAAAAGAAAAAATAAAAAGGAATATTTAAAAAAAATAATAAGGAAAAGTATATAAATAATTAAATAATTAATACTATATAGCGCATTATAACAATGCTTACCTTGCAGCTTATATACTTAATAAATCTATAAATATTATGCTATTACCTAGCTTATATATATACTTTTATATATAAAAGCTAAGGGTAAAGGATTAAGTAAGTATATACTTATTTTACTAGGCTTATTACTTTATAAAACAGCAAGGGTTTAATTATATTTAAAAAAATAATAAATTTTAAGGAATAAAGGTTATATCTTTTAATATTAATAACTTTAAGCCTTAAAAATATCATGATTATTAATATAATATAATAATATTATTTAATATATATTTTATCTTTTTTAAAAAAGTAAAGGAATTTTATTAATTTAATAATAATTAATTTAAAAGGACTTTTAAAAGTATTATTAAGATTATTAATAATTAAAAGAAGTTTAATAAAAAATATAAATCCTTCTTTAATAACCTTATTAAGCTTTTTTTATAAATAAAAAAGGAAGAGAATATTAAATTTATAAATAAACTTATAATAAATTTACTTAAGCTAAGCTTTATAATAAATTTAAGTAACTTTTACTTTTAAATCTTAATAAGGCATAATAATAAAAGGTAGTAAATTATTAAATTTAATAAGCTGCCTTAAGTTTAAGAGCTTTTTATTAATATTAATAAAATTAATACCCCTTATAAGTTAGCCCCTTTTATTATATTCTAGCTTAATTTCATAAGCTTAAAGGAGGCTAATAATAATAATATAAGCGGATACGTTAGATATTAAGGATAGCTATAGCTATAATAAAATACTATATAATACCTTACTCTTATTATTTTTATTAACTAAGATTTTAATATAAAAGGCTAATATATTATATCTTTAAGCAAGGTTATAATATATAAGCTTTAAATATTATATACCTTTTTAAAATCTACTTTTTATATAAATTATTTATATTTTAAGATAATTCTTTTTATAATAACTTTAAAAAGAAATATAAAGGATTATAAATTAATTATATAATACTTTTATAATAATTTACTTAAAGATAATATAATATTTATTTACTTCTTTATAATTTATAATAAAGGGTTTATTAATATTATAAAAATATTATAAAAATATAAATAAAGAGGTATATAACCTTATTATTATTAAGCCTTAATTATAAACTAATAAAATATAATACTCCTTAATAAAAATAATCTTATATTAAATTAATAAGCTATAATTAAGCTAAACCTAAATATAAAAACTTAATATAAAAACTTATATTTTAAATAAAAAAAGCTATAATAATAAAATAAATTAAGGCTATAATAATATAAATATACTTATAAAGATTATTATAAAGCTATTAATAAAATAATTTAATTTAAGCTTTTTATAAAAGCTTTTTATATATTTTTTTAACTAAATTTAAATAATAAAAATTAAATAATACTTTATATTTACTTAAATTATTTATATCTTAAGTTTAAAGATTACTTTTTTATTTAAAGTTAAGTAATTAAATATTTTATATTATATAAAGTATATTTTAAAAATAAATATAAAATTCTTAAATACTTTAAATTTAAAAATATATAATTTATAACTTAATTATAAATAATTAAAACTAAATATAATATAATTAATATTTAATAAATATTTAATTAAGTTTAAAAATAATATTAATATTATTATTAATAACCCTACTTTAAAGAAGAATTAATTATTATATTTATTATTAAGCTATTTTTATTTTATTAATAAGTAAATTATATATTATATTTAAAGCTATAATATATTAAAAGATAAATATAAAAGATATAATATTTTATTACTTAATAACTTTATTAAAAAGAATTTATTAAAAAAGAAGCTTAAATTAAGTAATAACTTATTTAATTATAATAATTATTTACTTTAATTCTTTAAAAAGCTATAAGATAAATGCTTAATTTAAGGCTTACTTATTAAAAATAAGTATTTTTAAGATTTATATAAAAGGATTAATTTTATTTAATTCTTTAAAAGTAATAATTTAAAAAAATAATAAGCTACTTATACTTTAAGCAATATTAAATATAACCTAACTCTTTAAAAGCCTTAAGAAGGCCTTAGTATTAAGGTCTACATTATAGCTAGTTAAGAGAGGCAGGGAAATTATAATAAATAAAAGGGCAAAATTTAATAAATACTGCTTAGTACTTTAATAATAATATATCTTCCTTTAGCGGATATGCTTAATATTATAAATACATTCCTTCCTACTTAAAAATATAGCTATAAGCAACCCTTTTAAATATTAATACTTAAAAAGGAATCACAGCTCTTATAACTTAAATCTATTGTATTTACAATGCCTATTTACTTAAAAGATGACTTTTCTATAAGTAATACTTATATAATAGCCTCTACCTTAAGTTTTATTATTAAATAAACTTTTATAATATTATAAGCTCTTATAACCTAAGCTTCTAAGTCTTTTATAATAAGGCCTTTTATAATTATAAGGTTTTATTAATATATAATTAAATAAAAAAAGAGAGAAAGTATTAAATATAAGTTAATTTATAAATAAAGGTTAAATATTAAAGTTTTAAAAACTTAATTAATATATATATATATAAGTAGCTATTAAAAAGAATAAATTAGATTATTTTAATATATATAAATATAAATATCCTTTTTTAAATAGTTTTTATAAAGGCATCTTAAATTAAAGAATATATAATCTTAAGTTATAAAGTTAAAAGTAACTTATTTTTCTTTATAATAAAATATATAAAAATATATTAATAGTAATTAAGTAGAAAAAAATAAAGATAATAAAAGAGATAATAATAAAAGAAATAATAATTAAGGGATTTTTAATAAATAGCCTTTATTAAATCTTATCTCTAAGCTATGCCTTTAAGGCAAGGCAGAAGTAATTTAAAATCTACACCTTAATAAGCCAGAAAGCTATAAAAAGCTAATAATAATTATTAATATAATAAATTAAGCTTAGCTTAAATAATTTAATAATATCTTAAGCTTTATTAATTTAATAATTATAAATTAAAATATAATATATATTATTTTATTATTATAATTATATATAAAATATAAGTCTTATTTATAATTTATAATATTATTTTTTTAACCTTATAATATTAAATTAAACCTTTATTAAGGTATATAATTAATAATAATAATAATACTTATAATATTTTTTATATAAAGATAAATAGCCTATTTATATTAAATAATATCTCTATTAAGCTATAAATTCTTTTTATTTTATTAAATATTATTAATATCATTAAAGGCTAATTTAAAAAAGGGGTAATAAACTTCTAAATTCTATATTACTTTATACCACCAAAATCTTATAAATATAATAAATGTATAATATATATTTAAGACTTTCTATAGCTTTTTTAATATTATTACTTTTTTATTAATTAACTACTTAATATATAACTCCTTTAATTTATTAAAGTTATAATACCTTATAATAATAATTACTTTATTCTAGATTTTAATAAGAATAAATAATACTTATAAAAAATAAATATGCTTAATTAATTTAATAAGGTTTTAAATATTAAGCATAAAATAATTCTAATTATTATTAAGTTAAATATTTAAGTTTCTTAAATATTAAGAGGTTAGATATAATAATAATAAGATAATACTTATAATTTAAGCTTAATAATTATTAGTTATAGCTTTTTTTATTAAGAAATATATATTTTAAGATTAATTAATAAAGAATATTCCTAAGCATTTAATTTAAATTAAAGATTATATCTATATTACGCCTTTATTTCTTTAATAAAAACTTAAAAAGAGCTATAGCTTTAATATTAATCTTATCTTCTCTCTTAATTAACTCATTATAGCTATTAAGGGGTATTAATAGCATTATATTTTATAATAATTAAATATAATACTTTTAATATAAGGGGTATAAAGAAGTAAGCTAGGTATTAACTTATTAATAAGATTAAGAAAAGCTATTTATATTAATAGCGATAAATAATATAAAGTAAGATATAGTTATTATAATGAAAATAATATAAATTAAGATATATTTATTATTAATATTAATTAATAATTATAATTATTTAAGTAATATAAGAATAAGATAAGATAGGATAAGATAAGATAAGAAGATTTAAGAAGCTTTAGGCCGTAATATATTCTTAAGAATTTTAAATAATTTAAACTAATTAATAAGCAATTAATAGAAATAAAAAAGTAATAAAATTATTAAATAAACTAAATTATATACCTTTTTTAATTGAGGACGGATATTCGCACCGGTCAAAACGGATGGTTCACCGGGCACGGACCACCCAAATCACGTGACCTGCACCCAACGTCAATATAGTGCCCTTTTGCCCTTTGCGGCTGCGCCTGCAACCACCAACGCCCTGCGCAGCCGCCATCGTCGCCAAACTCAACACAACCACCCTGCGTCAACACCACGTTGAATCAATTAAATACTCGTCGGCATCAATCGATTTGGCATCAGAAATAATATATAATCGCTCAGATTTCGATTTTTTAGTGTTGCAGCGATGACGCAGGTGCCTGGTTACTCTGGTCTTGAGGCGCAGTGGCAGATTGACTGTGAGTGCAATTGATCGATTTACAACCTCTTTTGACGAGGGTGACGGCGAAATTGTTGCTAAAGTCAACTTAACGTTGCCCTATACTAATTTGGTGGCAGGGCGTTAATTGTGCGCTAACGCTAAAATGGGCGTTGTACCGGTGTACCATCCGTTTTTACCGGTGCGAATATCCGTCCTCTTTTAATTTTAAGAGTTTTATATATAATGGCGGTGGATATATTATTAAATTCAATTTAAGAATAGGTAGTTAATTTTAAACTTTAAAGGAGGAAGGGTTTAAGGAAAATATCTTAAAAGGGATAATCTATATAGTAATATATAGAAATCATATATAATTACTTTAAAAGTTAGAGAAGGCTGAATTCTAGCCTCACATTTAAGCTTAGTAGCTTACTTAATTAAGCATCTTTATTTCTTATAAGGCTCTTCAATTTATAAACTTAGTAGTAAGGCGGGGATGCTTGCCTTTAAATAGAGCACTGCAATAGTGCAATAGTAGAGCCCTGAACACGTAACAGGAACGGAACTTACCAGCAATCAAGATCGTACATGCAAATGCTCGTGACTATAAGCCAATAATATTAGGCAATAGACGCTGAAGATCAAGGGCGGATCTGACTCTTGATAGGTTGAAGCTCATCAACATGACGAAGCACTCAGTGAGTGACACCCTATGTACACTCAGGGCCGCCAAGCATGTTTATCATCGCGGCTGGTTGTTCCTCGTGGTCGACAGTGTCGAATTCGTCACTGATCTGAGTTGGTGGCGGCCAGCTAGTCCATCTCGTGGCTCTGAGACGGTCCCTTGGCGTTGCATCACGAGAAGGCCGGCTTCGCGGCGTGCAACTCCAGTGTGTCAGCAATCGTTATAGCCGGAAAAGGGCTGTTTCTACCCACGCTCCGTCGGCGTGTATGGAAAGCCGGCACAGGTACGTCGGTACAGAGAGCGACGATAACGGCAGGCTTGTTGACGGCGATAGCTACAGCAGTTGTACGGTATGGGAACGCGAAACACAGCCAGAGGGCCAAGAGACCACCCACATTGCCCTCGCGCTCATCCCAGCCACGCGGTTGACGTGGCTGTGCTGTAAAAGAGATACACATGTCATACTGCTTGCTCTAAATCTATACCGACGGGACGGTACTACTCTCGCATGGGGGCACGGAGATGTGCCAGGTACTCCGTAGCGTGGCGGAAATCGAAGTGCCTCTTCAGGATACATACATACACAAGTAACAGCTTGACGTACTCCACCGCCAACGGCGGCAAGTTCCAAGAGTGACCCGAATGGCATGGCGATCAAGGCGGCTTTGTTCTCACCTGTGGGCACCGATGATAATGGATAATTCATAGCTAAAACATAGCAAACACCCAGGCATCAATCCAAGAGCAATTCAGGTATGTCATATGTAATTGACCTACTACCTGTTGAATTGCTGAGTGCTGGTAATTGGCACCGACTATTTTTCCTCCCATGAACAACCACCGAACAACTTCACCATGAACTCCCGCCAGGACATCTACGGACAAGGTATTCCCAGGCAGGAAAAGGATCAGCAGTCTTGGGCGAGCCATGGCGTAAATGCAGCGGCCGGCACCGCATCTCCGACCCTCCGCCGGCCGCGCAGCCACACGCCCCCAGCACGCGACGGTGTTACTACCCGAGAATCTTTACATGCGTCGGGTTTCAGCTCGAGATATGCCTCAGGGCCCCCAACACAGCACGCATCGTCCCGCGAATCATCACCACGCCCTGCGCCCAGTCCTCTGCGCAGCGCCACGCCCGGTCATGCTCTCTCTCGACGGGGCTCCGCTATCCTCGGGCATCATGATTACAACTATGGTATTGATGGTCCTGGCCACGCCGCTTCTCCAGGCCCGACTTTCTCTTTGAATGCGGTCAACCAAAGGCTGGCTGCCGTTGCGAAGCGGAGGAGGCGCACCAGCAGCATGGGTAATGAGACGATAAGCTCTGATGAAGACCCGGACATGGATCAGAACACGCAGCCTCAGCCACCGCCGGGGAGCATGAAGACAGCCGATCAGCACGGACAGCGGCAGCAACAACAAATCGAACTTCGAGCTCAACGGTCGGCCCACGATGACACGCGGCTACGCTCATTCGCCACGGGAGTCTTCAAGGTACTCCAGTACATACTCGGCGTCCTCAGTACCTGGTCGACCGCCTTCATCACACGGCACCCAGGCTTGGTGGGCATAACACTGCTCGCCCTACTAATATGGTTCATTCTACTGCCTGACTGGGTCCGCGGGCTGGTCAAGGCAATGTTTGGCCTTGTTCTCGTCAGTCTGGGGCTCTTGCCGTCGTCCTATATGACCAATCTCGCGGGATCTCGATTCTTTGGAGCGGCTGGTGCCGCTCACACACCATTCATCAACGCAACGGCGACGGTGACCACCACCGCCACGTCGTGGGCATTACACTCTCCTGTAGCTCCATACACCGCCACGGTGACTGTCACAACTGCTTCCGTGTGCGGGGAGGAGATCTGCTCACCCATCTGGTTGGGTCCATTGCCTGGGCTGGCCTGCACGGTACCCGCAGGGCAGCCTCCAGCCTTGGGAATTTCACAAGGGCGAGATGACAACAATGGTAAGGGAAGCAGATCCAAGACCCAAGGTGTATGCTCGCCGGCGCTGTTCGCAGGGGACAAGCCCGTCGGACTGGAGCTGGTCCGCCTCGATGTCATGTTCAACGAGCAAATCGCTTCGCCGCTCAACAACTTACTGCGAGGGCTCAGAGCTCTCCTCTCGGCACCCGCTGCCGCTACCACTCTCGTTGATAACAACAATAGACCGGAGCGCGCGGGCCCAGACCCCGTCCAAGCTGATGGCGAAGACGCGGCGGGAAGACAAAGAGATCATTTGAAGGCGAAACTCGATCCCAAAATGCTGGTTGACCTCCTCACCGAAGCCGAACAAGCACTCGGGCAAGCCCTAAACGACGCAAACAACCCAAGCCATGTGCTGCGCCGGCTGAAGAGGCGGGTGGCAAGCCTAGTCACAAGTTCCGAGCAGGAGGACCGCCACATGTCGCAAATTGCCCGTCAGCTCGACGCCTCGCTAAACAAGAGGGTTGGGCTCTTATCCAAGACCGTGGGGGAGCTGCGTGAGCTGAAGGAGAGCCCCGGGCTTGGTGGTGTCCGGCCCCAGCGGGATGCCGTTGCCAAAAGGAACGAAATTCTCGCCCTCATGGCCCGGTCTTCACCTTGCAGCACCAGCACCAACACCAGCGCCGGCGGCAGAATCGTGGCTCAGCAAGGTGTTACGTGGCTGTGGCGGCCATGGTGGTGCTTCCTTCCCGTCAATGGGGGGAGAAGAGCCAGGGAGGAAGAGCAGCACAAGGCCAAGTGGAGGAATGAGCTGGAACAGGCTCAGCAACATGTGGAAGAAGCGAGGTGTGGGATAGTGGAAGCGGGATTTGAGGCCCTTTACATTGTTCAGCGGCTTGACGATGAATGGTAGGTACCTGAGTTAGCTAGGGTTGTGACCTTCTGGTGGCTGATTCTGGGATGATGAGTGTCGGCAGCGGCCTCAATGATGCTCTTCAACTTGGCCGGGTTTGGAATTAGCTTTTGCGCAATTGATCTCCAGCGCACATTGCAGGGCTTTCTCAGTATCGCACACACACATGTAGTTTAGAGGGTGGGCTTTTTTTATGGCAGTTGGCCCGGCCAATTATAAATTTAATAAAAGTTATTGGCATGATCCAGGTTCGGTATGTGAGGTCAGCGAGGTCGATCATTGCCATGTCATCCCACTTGGTGCCGGGACAGAACTTTGATCGGAAGACGAGCTCTTGCCAGTCAACGCCGTTATCGCAACGCGCCCGTAGAAGTGTTGGTGTACAAAGTGCTGTTATGAAGTTGCACAGGGCGCTCCTTCGCGATGCATCCAGTTTCCGAACAAGTTCGCCGGGCCGGCTGCCGGGAGTGATATCAATCATGGCAGTCAGCCGAGCAGTCGCCTCAAACAAGGCTTTGGAAGCGAGGAACTTGCGGAAGAACTCCGAGGATTTCTGGGCAACACTGTCCCCTAGTGGCGGCTATATCCACTAGCATGTATAGATGATATAGAAACCCCGCGGAGTCCTTGTTATGTGGGTGCCGCGTGGCCGCGAAAGATTGTAAGGTTGGCAGAGATGCTCCGTGAAGGCTACGAAGTCCGTGAAGGCTCTAGCGGAAGGGCGACCGGACGATAACTTGATCTTGGTAGCTACAAGCACCATCTAGCCGGCCTTGCCAGTATTTGCACCAGTCCGGCAATGGGTCCTCGATCACTCGCGGATGAAAACTCTCCAAACAGCCGCACCTCCATATCCTCCGGCCTGGACAACCCTTCCGTCCCGGCGGGAGAGGCCCATAGGTAGATGGAGGGCGAGTCACCACCGCAGGCATTGCAGGGATCTCAGGCGGGCTGTCATGTCCGTGGTGCTGTCCAGAGTGCTCTCAGGCCGACTGCCCGTGTGTGGCTGTCGGCCCCGTCAGTGTCCGTTGAGTTGCACCAAATATATGAACTTCAAGAGTACCTAGGCTGGCCGAGAAAGAAAAGGAAGGAGAGGTCTGGCAGGGCCCCATGGGCTGCATGAGTAGGCAGGAGTGGCTTGTCGATAAGAGGGGCCTGGGCAGGTGTATATCAGCGCCCGGATGCAGTTTCATCTGCCTCAGACAGAAGTGACATTGTCTTGAGACTGACGAAATCTGCGAAGGCCGTCGAGTGCCGCCTTCTCAACATAGGGAAGGTACGGTCCCGCAGCAGTAATGCGCAGCAGGACCCTTGGTGCAGTGTAGGGTGTCGCGACCAAGAGCGGGAGCCTACATCCTTGTGCAACATATCGATACAGTGGTACGCACACATAACAACATCAAGTTGTCTCTCTTGCAATACAAACAGTCCCGCCAGCTCTCTCATTGACCCGAACTTGGTTGCGTCCGTTTGTTCGTCACTATTGACTCAGAAAGCTCCTGTGCGTCTCATACCCAGGGGAGGATCGAAACCCCCTCCGTACTTCTTCCCAACGCCTCTTTAGCACCAACAGACAACAGACACATCGTTAACGAACCGAAACCCGCCATGTCAGTCTCAGCTGCGGCGTCCCTGGTGAGATTTTCCGACTGGAGCCATTATACCTCGGCCCAGCTAGCTAAAAAGCTGGAGGGCCTTGGGATCACGCCTAAACCAGGAAAGCCGCGACGACAAGCACAGCTCAACCTCTGGGAGATGGGCCGAGCCTTGGTCTCCAGCTCGCCTGATTCTGCCTCAACTGCCGCTGACGCCGAGGGACGCCTCGCCGAGCTATACGGCCTTCGCGCCACCGAGGCTCGGGACCTGGCTACCAAGTACAGCATTGCATCGGCCGCTGAGGCTGGCCACAAACGCCTTTTCGACCTCATCAAGCTCATTTTTGTCTATGAGTTCATGGTCGCCCGCCCCGCTGACGACAACAACGCCCGCTTCCCGGCTCTCCCCATCCAGGCAGGCCCTTCTTCAACCTCTGCCGCTGCCGGTACCAATACCACGGCTGAGTAAGTTTAACCTTCTTTCTATGAAATAATAATCTCCATCTATGTTAGTTTTGATGCCGTTAGACTGACTGAGGAATAAGACGTAGCAGCCCTAAGGGCTTCCTCAGGCCTGTTGCCTCTTCCGCCGCGCTCAAATCTCCCCTCGAAGCACGCACGAGGGCCCTCAGGGACCAGACCAAGATGATCAAGGACAGCCTTGGCAACTTCGATCGCGACCTCCGTGCTATCATCGACACAATGGAAAATGAGTTTGACCTGGTCGATGAAACCCCTCGGTGAGAGTTTAGTGTCAGCCCGGGGACATACGGTTGGGATGAGACAGCAGAAGGGAAGGGAAAACGTTTATTCAGAATGGATTTCGAGACGCAATAGGCTAGGCGCTGTACAAATTACAAGTCACACCTGCATTCCTGGATCGGAGGTGCGGCTCTGCAGAGTTGAGGTTGTTGTTTTGTCTTTTGTGACACCAAAGGTGACGATGCCGAGTCGGATATCGTGCTCGTCAGTCTATCGCGCGCATGCCTCGCACTCTGCATCACAAAAGACGAGCTTCACAAGTCCGATTACAGCACCATGACCCCACTGTATCTAACAAATCATATTCGCTGGGTACCATTGTAAGTTGTGTGTGTGCAGACGAAGTCCCCGGTGAACGGGCACAACTCGGCAGCGGAATTCAACCATTTCTCAATCCCAACTCGACACGAAGGATGGAGATCATTCAACACTTGTCCCCGCCCGATTTTTCTAGCCGAGCCTCCAGGGTGAGGATCTCACACCCCATCTGTCTCCGCACCTCTGCCACACGCGTGTCCATTAGCTCGACCAGAGACGCGATCTCGCCTTCGAGGTAGGAATTCTGGTCCCTGCTCTCGCACAGCTCCCTCTTCACCCGCCCAAGCTCTGATTCAAGGCCTGATATCTGCCTCTTCAACTCGAGCCACTCGTCCTCGAAGTCGGCGGCCACAGCATCAAACTGACCGTCTCCGGCCACCGCTGCACCCCTCAGGTTGGGCACACGCCTCCCCTGCCACGCCGTAGTCATGCTGGGGCTCACAAGCGTGCTCGCGCTGGTGCTGGTTGAGTTTAGTGCGGAGTGGCCAGTGCTATATCCAGTGTGTCCACTATAGCCTGACTCGGGTGCGACTGTTTTCGACACTTGGGCCAGCTTTTGCCGGAACCGTCGTCGCCGCGTCTTGAGCAGCCCCCAAACTGCGGTCCTTTGCCGCTTGACGTGCATGGCCTTGTCCGCGCGGCATCGACATGCTCGAGTTTCTCCTGGCATTCCGTTGTGCAGCACCCGGACAACTTGACAGATGACCTCCATTATATGGGGATCGAGCTGCAGTTGCTGCCCCTGGGTGCGTTCGTGTCTGCCGCTTGCCTGGTAATCACGGCTATTGTTGATAAATTGGTCGCCTTTTCCTTCTCTTTCTGCTTCTTCCTGCCAAACCCCTGGTGGATCTAGCACTCCATCCTGTGTAGGACAATGAATTTGTCGGTGCTGGCTTTCGGGACCGAAGATGTCGCGATAGCGGGCTGATTCGCGGAGTTCGCACGTATTTTGGGGCGGTTGCGGGTTGTCCTGAGATGTGGGCAGGATAAGGGGCGCAGCTGCACTTGTTGTTGGAGAGCACGACTGGGTCACTTTACAGGTTGGCTGTGGGAATGCATGGAATTGAAGACTCTGGTCTCGATCTCGTTCTTGATCTCGGTCTCGGAGTCGGCTGTGGGCTAGGATCCCCGGTGGGCAGCACATTGAAGCCGCGGCAGCTGGCCAGGCCAGGGAGGATGACTCTTGAGATGGACAAGGGACCGAAGATGAAGAGGAGCGATGAATGGTCCCGCTGCTTTTGCTAACATCGTCTCCGCCATCTTCATCCACATCATCGGCGGCTGGTGGCGGTGCCACGCATTGAATGGCTGTTTGGGGTTCTTGTTGGGCAGCAGATGCTGCAGGTGTCGGTCCTTTTTGGTCTCTTAAATTGGGAGGCACGTGTCTCGTAGGAGTTTGAAGTTTCTGTGAAGGCATATTTCGAAAGTTTCGAGGGCTATTCAGTGGTGCAATATCATCAGCTCACAGGTACTCTGCGATGTTCAGTCTGGTATTAGAGGAACCACAATCACCACCGCGGGACTGCCAGTCGCCGTTTGGTGTGACTTGAAGGTGTATGTACGTATAAGCAGGTTACTACTATTAAGACTGATGCTTACATAACAACGCGGTAATTAAAGAGTTGAAATTCCCAAATAAATCGTCCCGAGACTTTTTCCCTCACCGTAACTCATTTAGATCAATACGAGATGGCGGCTGTTCCATGTGTAACCAACCCCGCAGTCTGTCTGTCTGTTCTCTGATGGCAGCTGTCTGGCTTCCGGCCATGAAAAGCAAACGGCCAACGGTTGGGTGACACAGAGAGACAGATCCTTGAGCAACTCGACCCCACTGCAAACAGCACTGCGAAGGCAGCCGCTCTGGGTCTCCTGTCTCGAGTATTCGATCAAAACTCTCGTTTCTTCGCCTCGGATGAGGACCAAGAATCAAGAGAACAGCCGAGGAACATTAGATGACAAGGCAGGATCAACTTTCCTCCTTTGCTCCTAGGTGGGACATGCGCCTGCGGCATGCCAAGGCCGGGTGATACTGTGGCAGACGAGCCATGCTCGCGCAACCAACAACACGACGACGCATTCTTGGACTGCCGCTCAATGAAATCACACAACAGTCAATATTTCCTTGGACAGATCAAGAAAAGCGTCTACTGGCCGTCTTTGCCAACACTATCTATATCCCAGTCGTATACCTGGACCCTGCTGTATCGCCGGGAGTCAGCACCCTGGTAGACAACACCAACTTGGAACCGCTGCTGATGCTGCTCAAGCTTGACGGGCTGGAAACGTATTTCGTCTATCCAGCCGGCTGCTCTGATATCGGGGCGGTTGGACTAGGTGGCGGTTACAGAGCCCGGGGCAGGCTGTTGGAAGCAAAAGTCCGGTCCGAAGTGTCCCGTATGTTAAAGATCGTGATGCGCTGGAGGGCTGAAAACGGTGGGAGAGAATACACACTAGACAGCCATCACAACCACCACCACGGCGGCGGCGGCGGCAGAAATAAGATGACAAGGAGAGAGAACGACATCGATGGCAACGACAATGACAACGGCTACAACAGCAAAGCCTCAGTGGGCCATGGCAGAATGGCTCACTCTTATATCGCCATGTCCAGGCCCACACGGTTTCTACCGCCGTTGTCGCAAGGACGCACATGGCCACATTTCCGCCCCGTAGTCCAGCAATATGAACTTCATAGCCAGCGAAATGATAACCAGACGCAAGCCACGCTTCATCGGCCTCGTCAAGCTGACCGCCAACCCCAACATCCTCGTCGACCTGAACGGCCGAATCGGCCCCAATGGCGTCCTCCTGCCGAGACAACTGCGGCTTCTGCTGCTGCTACTGCAGCAACACGCAATGCTGACTCTCCATCACCGTCGCCTGCCCACACGCGAGAGGCATCACTACAGCAACCATGGCCACGGCAGCGACCACGACCCACCGGTCCTCAGAGCCATCCCGAGGGTCGTCCCAGACCAAGGCCGCCGCCATCGAAGTCCCTTTTCGTCTTCCCTTCTCGATCGCCATCCTGGGAAAAGGATGCGGATGCGAGGGTAAGGGCCGCAAACCAGCCGCCGCCCCGCCTGGCAAGGCCGAGTCAGGCGCGCGGAGGGTCGTCCTTCGAGGAGAGCTTCGGTTACATGGGTCTCGGCGAGGATGACGACAACTACCGGGCCCCAATGCCGTCCCTTCATGGTAGTGCTAGTTCTATCGCCAGAGCGGATGACAGCGCTCAAGATGCCCGAGGCTCGGAGGACGAAGAAGACGATGACGATGACGTCGTTGATTTCAGCGACGCAGACAGCAAGGGGATGACCTCCCCACAGGGCGCATCAAAGGTCGGAAGCAGTGGCACTGGCAGTGCAGTTTGGCAGTCACCACTAGCTCAGAGGAAAAGGATCCTGGCCAAAGCCAGGCGTGAGTTCCAGCGAGGGCGTGAGAGTATGGGCGAACCAAGTGGTGGAAGCTGCCCGCTCAGCGAGCCCGAGGAGTACAAGGACCATCTCAACGAGTTGATGCGATTTGACAAGGTGCTTCACCGCGAGATGGATGAGGTCAAGGGTAGAATGAGGGCTAAGATCAGGGATGGAAAACGTACTGCATTTAGCAAAATCTAAGAGAAGGCCGGCCAGCTGTCTTGATAAATAGAGAAATAGAAAATCAAAGGGCTTCCAAACCAAACTCTCTCCCCAATCACAACTCCTCATGAACACGCCTCTTGCAGAACCTCCCTAGCCTAACACCCCCTTCCCCTTTCTCACTCTTAGTAAATGTTCGTGCCCTCTCAGTGGTCCTTGAATATAACATGTCTTCCTTAGGCAGTGCACGGTGTAATCCAGCATTTATTATGTCTGCGTGAGCACTTGAAATCCGCAACATAATGCTTAAGCTTCCAGTAATACCAGGCGAAAATAAATTTTATTATTTAATATATTTATATCCTCCTAAAATATTTATTATACCCAAGAGAGTCGTCGACTGAAGTGTCAAGTCCGCAGTCAGCAAGAGATTAGCCCAAGGTCCTGGATTCGCTGTGGGGCGAGCAATTGCAATCGAGGGCGTACTAAAGGCCTACCGAGAAAACATGGTTCAAAGCATCCCAGTGGGCAAAAGGGAACACCATGAGCACGACAATGATTTGATTCCCGGCTTTCAAAGCCTGGCTGTTATATAATTATATATTTTTCGATGGATCAGGCCCGAAAACTCAACAAGGCGTGTGTCCAGTTTATGGACGAATTCCCTCAAGAATTCCAAGTAACAGAGACCCCTGATCATCCAAAGTGGGCTATCCTTTTCGCCGTCCACCGGGGCCTAGTCTTCGTGTACGGAAAGAAGGCTCCCAGTTTGGTCCAACTATTTCGCTCAGGAATGATCCATGAGAGGGAGGCCCCAAATGAAGATGTTGCGCAACATCGCTTCCAGGTTGAAGAGGCCGCTCAATTCGTGAGCCTGACTACGCAGCGACTTTTGAACCAGGCTGTTCAGATTGGAATGTATCGTCACGTCCAGAACCCGAAGACGCATGCTTTTGCACACTACTACGACGTGGATATGGGATATCATGGAGCAGACCGTATCCTTTGGATCCGATGTGTGCCTGGCAAGAATGAGAATTCGGAGCGATACCAACCGATTGTAAAGCCGACGATCAAAACGCAGGGAAATGAGCGCGAGGACTACAACCGGAGGTTATCGGAAGAGAACCCAGAGGCCGTTGAGGCAATCGTTTACCTGGAAACCTGACCGAGCTCCGCAGACGGGGTCAGACCTTGGCAGACCTGAGTGACAAAGAGGCTCAGGACTTTGTTACCCTTTTCGAGTTTAATGAGGCGGAATCCCGGGACGAAATCATGGGATACTTTTATGGAAACCCGGACAAGGAGATGGATGGATACTCTCGATAGTCGAAGCCAGTGGAACCTAGCCCAGAAGAAGACCCAGCACCAGCTGGGGCCGAGGGCCCGGAGGATGGAGACGGAGGGTCTTCGTAGGAGCTCGCCCCGGAGGGACACATTCAACCGGCTGGGGATCACATCACCCGAATCGTTGAGACTTTTCACTGTGAACGGTGCATTTGCTTCTCCCACACTGGTGCAAGAGCTCCACTGTCTGACTACCAGCATTGCAAGAAAGGCTAGTTTAGTATCACCGAAGAGCCTACCTGAATCGGCACTGAACCCGAGCAAACGCTCGCCACCTGAGCCCGCTGTGAGCAATGTATGAGCTTGGAAGACGTGGATAATTAGATCAAATCTCTTTTTCTGCTCCCCCCCACCCCGACACACACTCTCTCTTTCCTCAACGTCGTTGTGCACACAAGGCGAAGCGAAACCTCGCGGCCGCCGCCTGACAAAGAATGTTGCGCAGAAACCGACCACTCATCGGGATGCTGCCCAGGTACTAAGCCATCGAAGAAAAGCACTTGATTAAGTGGAAGGGCTAGGCATCTGAGCATAACGAATGGATTGGGACTAAGATTTGACAACGCCAGACAGGTGGACAAACCCGACGGCAAATACACACACAAAAGAAGGAAGAGCAACCCATGAAGAGGAGGTGAGGAAGACCGAAGAAGAGGCACCCGACCTGACGCCCGATCCAATTACTGTATGACAATCCACAAGCCCAAACTACGCGACACCAAACGACACATTATAGCTGCTTTCCCTTGCCCTCCTTATTGCGGGCATCCTTGAGTGCGTTGATCGTGCGGGCACTGAGACGTCTGACTCCCGAGTCGCCAACCGCCAAGGCACCACGAACCGCCGCGTTCTCATGCTCAGACACACCAAACCGACTAGCCAGGGTCTCCTCCCACATTTCAAGCAAGGTCTCCTCGAGCTCCTCCTTGTTGGGCAGGGCCTTGAAGTGCTCCTTGGGAGTTTTCTTCGCATTGACGTGTTCCTTACGACTTTTCTCCGCCTTGCCCTGCACGCTAGACCAGGGCTTGGGCTTGGCAGCACTGAACCGCGGGGCACATGGAATCCCTTGCAGCTCGTCGATGTCGTCGTCATCGTCGAAATCACCGTAGAAAGAGCCAGAGAAGGTGCTGGTACCGAACCGACGGCGCTTGGTGCTAGCCGACGGAGTCCCTTGGGCAGGGCGCTTAGACGACTGCGCAGAGAACGTGAAGCCTGGATAGCGGTTAGGGTTAATATTTTTGTCAAGACGCGATCAACGAGATCAACGCGATTGACTTACCAGAGCTGGAAGAGCCTGGCTGACCGTCACCACTGGAGGAGCCGCTGCTGCCAGTGAATGACTGGGAGTAGGGGCGACGCTCGCGAGAGGGAACAGGAGTGGAAGTACCGCGGTTTGCAGACGAACGGGACATGTTGTAGTGGTATCGGTACCTATCGTTGTAGATTCTGCGCTTGTTATTATCTCTTAGCTCGTCCCACGCACTATTGACGGCCTGGATTTTCTCGGTCTTTCCGCCCTTGTCCGTATGGCTTCTTCGGGCGGCGGCGTACCAGACTTTGCGCAAGTAGTCGGAATCGTCAGAAGGGCCCTCAATGCCCAGGGTAGCGTAATGGTCGATGAATTCTTTTCCGCGAGACATCGTAAAGGTCATGATAAGAAGAAGGGATGACTGTAACTCGAGCGTTGAAGCGAGTGGCAGGAGGGCAGGCCCATGAGGCAGAAGACGACCGAAGGGAATGTTGTCGCAGGTGCAGATAGCTTCGAGAACATGCTGCGAGGAAATATTTGAACCGATCTGTGCAGAGGTGACGAATGGGCGCGTCGCAAACGAGGGGCAGGTCGACAAAGACTATGGCGGAAGAGATCCTGTTGCCACTTGGTGGGGGTGTTGTGCGAGCCTGGCAGGAGGCTTGCTCGGACCTGCCAACTTGTAGCTTGATGGTTTCCATATTCGCCTTGTCAAGTACAGTATCCATCTCATTCTGCCAGAAATCAATCTCCTGGGGCCCCATAGCAGGGCCTTGGTGGCTTATGAAGATGACCTGTGTGTAGACGGCCTCTAGAACAACCACATGCTGCCAGCTAAATGGGAAAGGGTTGCGGTTGCCCTGCATATAGTTGCGGAGGATGAGCTGGCGGGAAATGATATCAGACATGAGTTCACGCACGATATCGCTAGGGGCGCTGGCCTTGACGAGTTGTACTAGCTGCTCCCTGGCGCTGGCGCATGCCTGGAGGCCACGGCCTTCTCGAGCAGAGACCTGCCGTCCTGGGCATCCCCCTCCGCGATACAAGCCAGCATAAACGCATCTACGAGGTCGGCCGACGCCAGGAAGATATTCCTGATGTGGCATAGAGTGTGCATAAAGAGTGAGCGGGCGGTCATCTAGCGCGACAGTCATCGACCTCATCGAGCCTCTGCTCCAAATACCTGCACCACGCGGGAAAATATCAAATCCTTCACAAGTTGCGTGACCAACGTGCACCTCTCCAACATATTCGGCTCCGGAGGTGCATCTGCAGGCGAAGTGCGTCCCCGTGTGGCTCGGCAGTGGCCAAGAGCTGAGGACCACAAATGACGCCGCCCTCATCACTGTCTTTAACGTCCTCCGTTAGCATTACCTTAGCACTCCAATCGCTCGAGAGATATGGTCTAATGGCTTTCCTGCAGTTCAGAAAGTCCCGGCCGAGTATAAATAACGCGTATTCTCTTATATTCTGCAAGCATTTAGACCTCGGCCCTCTGCGGCTCGTTTGGTGCAACATGTAGGTCGGAGCTCGTGAGCCCTTTCCAGAAGTTCCCCAGAATGTAGAGACTCCCAGGGTCTTGGGTTGTCATCCATTCAATCTAAAGCCTCCCAATCCAGTCATAGAAACAACCATCTGGGTCGGGGTGGGTGCTGACCAGGATCGCCATCATCTTTGCTGGTAAATTCAAGCCTGGAGCCTTGCGGTCCACATTCTTCCGGCCGGTACTGGTATCGAATTCAGTCTTGAATTTTTTGGGTGCTTCCCTCCAAATGGTTCGCAGGGCCATCCACCTGGACGTCCACTGCCACAGGTTGACAAAGCTTGTTTATCTCTACATGCTTGGTAGCCTTGTGCTGCGAGACCGTGCTTTCGCCAGAGTGACAGAGCAGCTGATCCATAAAATGCCCGGCGTCGATGTGGTTGAAGCGGCAGACAAGCCCGTGAGGTGTGTAGGTGCGCCAGAAGAGGCAAGCATTCGCAAGAAGCTTGCTCTGAATGGGTTTATTATAGTTATATGGCTGAGACGAAGGCCAGAAACCCGTCGTAGTGTCGCCAGGAATTGATGTCGACCTTGTGCAAAACCTTGTTAGATGCTAGATACTCCTTGTGGTTGTACCAGGGGCAGTTGGTTCCCGGGGGAGTGGGATCTTACTCTCAATGAGGAACGCCCGTCAGGCATGATGAGATTCGTGCTGGCTTGTGGGTCTCAACGCCTTCAGGATATTACATGTTAGGCGAAATTTTGGATGCGACACGTGCATATCGTCCACCGGCCATCATGGTAACGGGAACAAACTCCAATGCCCTGCCCTCTAGGCCAGCCACTTATGCGTGCTCCCGATCGAGGGGTGAAAGCGGAGGTGACCAGTCGAGAGACCAAGGAGGTGACCTCGTTTACGCTTGGCTGGTTAGAACTCGACCGTGTGGGTGTAAGAATGCCACTCTGGACCGGCTGCATCCTCTCCTTCCTTTTGCTCTTGGCCGATGATGGCGTTGACTGTTTGACGGGTGATTTCTGTCGGGACGCTGAACGAGGCTTACCGGTCGGGGACTGCAGTCTGCACAGAAGACTTTCGCATTCCTCAAATCAGCTTCCAAACCATCTCCAAGTCTTGAATCAGAAGGCGATCACTTTGATGAGGAAGCTCGACTTATTCAGGCGGGACCTCTTCCCCCTCATGATATAAGAGCAGGAGCACCATCAGGCCACCCCAGAAGAGGAAAGTGAAGACCACGATCGATTATCACAAGACAGCACCCAATCTCCATCGCCTCCGTCCAAGCGCCGTAAGCTCTCATCGCCTACGTGCACGGATGACTTCAGGGACATCGAAGAAGACCAGTACGGAAGAAGGCCAAGAGGAAAATGGATGCACCCACACCCTCTGGCTGTGGATTTGACCTTATATTGACCTAGCTAGGGTTTCTAACTACGGACCACCAACACCACCGTGTCGCGTAGAAGCCGCCAGGGGTCCCTTCCGCCGGTTTCATTGTTGTGAGCCGTGCATCTCGCTTCAGGCATTTCGCTTGAAAACGGATATTCGTAGAGCAAAAAAACTGAGGCTATAGAGGTACATGCAGGCCCTGTGCACATTTGTCTCCCACTACCAAGATTCATATACGGCCAATTTGCACGCCCACATTACACACCCAACTCAAAGCATTACCCATTTGCACACTCAATACGAACACTCGGATTCATAGGCTTACCGAACTCACATAATATCAAAAAATATACACACCCATACCATAATTTATTTCGGTTCTTCCAAGTTGAAGTTTTCCTCAAGCCATACATAGCGGCATTGGGCGGTGTGTTTTGCGAAATTTGATGCTCGGGTGAACCGCAGCTGTGCCGCATTGCAAAGTGATGCTAGATTTGCCTGTGTTACTCCCCCGACCCCCAGTTCAGCGCTGCTGTGTTTACCCATAGACCTGATAGACATAAGGAATTCTTGGAGAGCCTCTATATCAGCCGTAATTACCGCTTCTGCAGTGTTTGAAGTCTTGTTCTGCCAGGCGCGCGCGGTGTGCAACGTCGTTCGCCGCTCCGAGATGGCGTTCTCCAGCCGCTGCTCAAAGAGGCGCACCTCGGTCACTCTGGTCTCCAAAGCACAAGCCAGGGACTGCAGGACCCGCTGCGCATCGAGAGCGCAGTTGGTGGTGGTCAAGATAGAGTGATGGAGGGCCGTTTCGAACTGGTCCAGCTTTTTGATAGCCTCGCCGACGCGGGCGTGGAAGGATAACAGGGATCGGTGGTAGGTGGCTGGACGAGACGAGGGCGATGGCGGGTGTGCAACGGTTTCCTGCGTCATGCGACGAATCTGAACGAGCCTTTCGTTACACTCATGCGCATACGCCGGGTCGGAGTCGCCGTCGGGTCTGTCGTCTTGATGTGAATCGCACTGGTCCCAATCGTGAACGTCGTGACAAAAGTCAGATATAAGGCGCCGCCAGAGGGTGCCGTCTAATTCCGCCGGGAACGGCCGACCCGCACATAAATAAAGGGCGAAGACGATGACGAAGACGCCACAGCTATGCGTGTCGGATTGCCGTGGACAAGAGCGTGGTGTGACGGGCCAGGAATCCCAGCCGCGCAAGCCCGGCAGCTCCGAGGCGGGGCTAACATCGGCATTGCTGGTATTCGGGGGGGTCCGAAGGGAGCTGAGAATGGTAGCCTCGTTGTAACCGGCCCCGGGCAGTGGATCGTATAGGTCGATGCGCTGAGACAGAGGCAAAGCGACGAATAGGACCCAATGACACTTACCGACGTTCCGCGGAATCAGGACCATCTCGACCGCCTGTTGTTGCTGCTGCCCCATATGGTCTTCCAAGAAATTGCCTGCGCTATCTATGATTGTCTGTAGATCCATGCCAAGCAGTTTTCGCCAGGGCAGCCCGCGACAACTGGGTCTTAGAGCGGACGGGTTGATGTGGTAAATGTGGGTTGGCCGTACCAGCTCGACAAGACGCATCGCGCTGTCGAGCACAAGATCGTTCAGCCATCCTTGGCCTTGAAGAGTGGCCAGAGAACTTGATATTGTGGCCTCATCGCCACCGCCTTGACCGAGAAGGATGAAATCTTGGAGTTGAGTCTGTTGTTGTTGTTGCTGCTGCTGCTGTTGGTCATGGTGGTGGCGGTGGCGGCCTTGGGGTTCAAGCGAATATGTCTTGGCAGGGTGAACGGTGCTGTCGTTTTGGCCTCCAGAACCAGCGATCTTTGGGCCGATAAAGTCGACGGCAGGCCCCGTACTGGCCGCGATATGGGTAGACCCACCCAACAGTCCCGCGTGGCAACGAGCTGACTCTGGAACTAAGAACTTGTCGTCCTGGGTCCGTGTACTGGCGGCTGTCGGAAGGGTTGCGTTGAGAAATGGTGCCTTGTCGATAGAAATGGGCTTAGGCGCCAGCGCCGTTGCCAGACGTTCTGTCGGGGTGACTGCCGTGCTCAAGCCGCTTGAAGGGGCTGTGCCCATGATGGCACACGATCGAGATGTTCTAGTATGGGCGGAAGTGGTGTCAAGGCAGAGTTTCGTCCGTTTGGCTGGTGGTGGCTGTTCCAAGTTGAGTTGATTGCCGCTGGTTTGGCGATTATCTAGCTTGTGCTTGTTGGCGGCGCGGCCCACGAGGCTGGTAGCCTTGTCCTCCTTGAGGCTGAAGTTGTCGTCTGTTATGACCGTGTCGTCCCAATCCTCGTGGATGATATCTTGGGCATCTTCACCTCTACCTCCATCTCCTTCACTGTGGGCATCACTATCCTCGTGCTGGTTCTGGCCGAAGTAACTGAAGTCCGAGAGTCGGGGTGCGACTGCAAGGGGGCGATGACTGTGCTCGAGTCGAGAGAAATCATCATCTTCTTCATAATCACTTTCATAATTCAATAATAGGTTTTGCAGCAGGCTTGGAGACCTACTAGAATCGAAAAGCGGCCGACTCGGAGCTGATTCTCTTGGCGGCTGCCGACGTGGGGCCTCTGGGCTGCCGCCACTCACGGCGGTCGAAATCGCGGACGCGGTCGGCTTGGTAGAAACCACAGCGCCGTGGTTATGGCCATGTTTATGCTCTCCAGCTTTGGCGGCAGGGGGCACTGCTATTTCTTCGATCATTGTTGGAAGTCGTGACTCTGCTTCGGGTTTTCGAGCCGCGCCATGAGCGACCATGTGAGCTGGTCTGGGGACCTGGAGTGGCGGCCCTTGGCCGGTTTGTCCTATATGACGGCGTTCCTCGGATGATTCGGCGGCGCTTTCAGATATGTCCTCGCCATCATCGTCCTCGTTGGCTTCGGGTGCCACCTGTATTGAGTCCAAGTCCAGGCCCGGCCGGTTATCCCCCGTTTTATCCTCCGACCTCTGTGGCTCAGCTTCTCCTCCTGCCTGTGACGCACCCCTCCGAGACGGTTTTTGTTGCCGTTGTTTCTTGCTGGTTCTTTTGCGCGTGCTGCGAATGGGGAATTCTGAGAAGGCGCCACTGAGCTCCATTGCGAGGGTCACATCCGATGGCACCCACCTGCTGTCGGTGGGGATAGCAGCCCAGCTCTTCTTGGCCCTGCTATCGCGCTGGGGGGCGGTTCTGTCGATACGCATGTGATGGGCTTTATGCAGGAGCCGTATGCCGTCCTCGAGTTTGACGTGTGAAGAGAGCTGGCCAAGATTGCGGAAGAAGTCGGCAGAGAGTGTTTTAAGGGGCTGGGGCTCGGATGAGGGCAGGGGCTGCTAGTCGCTGCCAGCACCAGCTTCGGCTCCGGGGTCGGGGTCTTGATCGTTCACTCTCAGGAGTCGGTGGTCTATGAGCTCGGTGGGATCAATATCCCAGCGGCGGCAGATGTTGGCGAGGACGGTGCGAACAGGTTGGGACAGATCTCGCCAGGAAGGACGACGAGGGCAGTGTTGGTCGGTCTGAGGGCGCCGGTGGTGGCCGCCGTGCTCGCCCTCTCCTTCATTCCGCCCAACTCCTTGTCCTCCGTGTTCCGCACCCTCTTTCTCCTCCTCTGCTGCCTCATCCACAACGAGGCAGCGGATGTAGTTCCTGACGGGGGAGGAAAATAAGGAGATAATGTACACTTCGGAGGCGGTAGGCGAGGCGAAGTCTCGAATGAGGTCGCGGTAGGCCTGGGAAATATCGCAACGCGCTCCGACACAGCTCTTCTCGATGGCATGGACTCGGTCGAGCAGGTGCGACTGGGCGAGATCGGCCTTTTGCTGTTGTTGCGGTTGATGCTCGGGCACAGACTCAACTGTTGGTCTCTTATGTCTTTTATCTTCTTTCCCTGCTTCCATTCTGGTCAAGAACCGTCATCAAATATGGTCTTATGCCTGATCTCTTGATCGAGTCAATGTGCGGTCAAAGTCGGATGATGTGACGGGAGGGATGTGTTGGTCGGACGCAAAGGAGTGGACTCGGGGCGGTGGGAGGTGCTGCCTATATGAGGGGGAAGGAGGAACGGTAGGCTGGTCGGGAATTTTCGAGTCCCCAATGTGTTGGCGGGTGTAGCAACTTGGGGGTATTTGGGTGGACTAGAACTCAGAGTCCACCAATACTGATTTGGTGGACTGGGGTAGAAGTCCACCAAATACCGTACCTGGGCAAATCTTGTACTGGTCCATCTTGTCTGTTCAGCCTCAGGTGTAATATTAAACCCGTCCGTACCTTACCGTTGCATTTGGGCAGGGCAGCATTATCAGCTGTTGATCTGGTTCTGTTCGTCAATTGTAAATTGGCTTCCTTTTACAACTATTGGTATACGTGTAATACCTCCATGCACTCCTCCGCAGGTGGCCTCAAAATTTTCTCATTTCCCCATGCTCCCCACACAGGGCCGAAGCTGCTGCTGTGGATGACAAGTGACTTTGCTTATGACGTCCCTGGTGTCTCCTGCCATTTAGGGGGTTTCGATGGGAGCGTTGGCAGGAGCTCGGTTTACACCTACTCACCTCAGTACCTAGGTAGGTAGGTAGGCATGTAAAAAGGAAAACTTGGGGCCGGCACTGGAAATATGGAGCAATGGAGCAGTTCTGCATAGAACTGGACAACCTTCAGTGGCTTGGGTAAGTGAGTCGACATGTGCTTGTCTTCTCCCTCTGCGTCTCCCGTGCCTGGTGTATGACGGTCGTTGTTCAAAACAAGTCAGTAATTACTGTAAGCCTTGAATCTACCTACCTACTTACATGGGTGATCTCTCTCTGATTTCAATCGCCTACACAATTCTCTCCATGGCCTTATACCTGTCTGTTGCCGCTGCTCATCAGTTTGATCTATTGGGTACACGTACCTATTATGATCTGCAGAGCATCTGCTAGGGCATCTTCAAACAGTGAGAAAGGAGGCATCCAGGCCTGGGCAGCCACAAGTCCTCTCCTTGCTTTCCCTCTCCCCCCACTCCCTCTCTCTCTACCACATAGGCACACACTCTCTCCATCCATACCACTTGCGGAGCCATCACCACGAGGCAGAAGACAATGACCATCTCAAGGCACTGCTCGCCCTCAGCCGTCCTCTTTTCGGTGGACCATCTCCCGTTGTCCAGAAATCTTCTTTCTTATTTCTACGTCTGCAGCCTTCTCAGCTTGTCCATCCTTCTTTCCCAGCTCCCACATCACTCCCTCTGCCCAGGTGCTGCTGATCCAGGGACAGGCTTCTGTGCCCCGGGCCGCACATCAGGTATATTTCACTCCCTGACTGCCTATTCGACTGAACGGATGAATGATTGAGTAGACAGAGTATCGGCATACATCTACTTCCTACCTTCTTCCTTCTGTCTCGGCTGTGATTGCTGATGAATCTCGGGCAACAAAAGAACAATAAAACGCACTACACGTTCCACCCTGACGCGCACAAACACAAGAAATTGCAGAAAGACAGGGAAATACGCGTGCTGATGTTTCGGTCGGGTGCTCTGCATATCCACTAGGTGTTCTGGCAGGATGCTTCCTCCAGTCTCTGGGCTTTCTCAAGTGCTTTCCCGTTCTGAGATTTCGTTTGGCATCGCCAGTCTCTTGTGGCGCATACCGTTCTACTGGCTTGCCGGGAGCGGTACCGCCGTGAACCGGTAGTCGGGCGTGGCAGTGGATTGATGTAGCCTGACTTGGGGATCTTGTCTGCTTGTTTGGACGAGTTTCCGACGACGGAAGGGAGTAACCCTCCTCTGGCCCACTGCTTTCCTGTACTTTGGTGACCATTTTAGCTTGACCAGCTATCTTGTTCCAAATTCGAATCTTGGGATCAGATCTTCCGGCGTTGTTCCACTACCCACATCATGGACAGTCTGCTGCATTCGCGGAGGCTGGTAGGGCTCTAAAGACCTCTGGTCCCCGCCAGAGGTAGCCCCTTTCGAGGCCGCACGGGGTGAAAAATTCTCTGTTCGATCACAAATGACTTTCGATCGCAAGCTCGCATGGCGTGTTGGAGCTCCTTGTGCGCTGGCTGACCACCACCACATTTCTGCTGCCCATCACGGCTCAAGTCCCGAATTCAGTCTGTTTCTTGCGACACACGACTGCTCGATGGACCCCCTCGGTGTTTACCTTTCTTTGGCCCCGTCGGTTTGATGCTTGGGGAGATGCTGCAGGGGCTGGTCGGTCACGGGGATGACAGCGAACATGTCCTGGATGTTGTCTTGCTACACAACCTCTACTCAGCCCGCAGACCGCGGCAGAGCCTCGTGCTTCGTCGTGGTTGTTGCGAGGACAAGTCTCATATCTTGCGCTGTTTGCACACTCTGAACACTTAGACCTCAAGACGTTGGTCACGTCAACAGTGGGACTTAGTAGACCACTTAATAAAGGCACGGTAGTCCATATCTTGCGCGGGTCATGTTGCGTGGTCCTCTAAACAGCCTAGAAGCCTCGGTCACGGGGGGTTATACGAGAATTTACTAAATAGTGTTTCATAATATGAAAAGCATAAGGCATGCTTCCTAACTCAAACCAGCAGTCGAACACATCCTCGATACGGTGAAGAACGCCTTTCTCTGCTTGCTAGGTATGGTGATGTGGTCGATGTTATTACTGTAGTTTAACTGAAATGTCCTCTTGGTTTATAGAATAATTATTTTTAAATTGAATAAAGGTTTTAATTAAGATGGATTATAAAGTGCAATATGTGATGAGTCTGCTATAGCAGCAGCAGGAGAACAAGGATTAGAACAAAAGTCGTGAATCATTATAGTTGTTGCTGTTTTCGTCATATCCATCACTCATTCCACCACCCTTCCATCTGTCGTCTCGTCATCTTTAAGGCAGAGCATCTGGACATGCGATGTCATTCGGGAGCGGACTCGGAATTACCATAGAAAAAGCAAGGCGTAAGTGGAGGGTGGGGAGGAAGGAAAAGCAGTCCTATGTGTGGTCAGGCGAGAGAGCCGCCTCGCAGCCGTGCTCCATCGCACACATGCCAATACGGAACCAGTCCGCCGAGTTCGCGATGGATGAGGTGCACTCATTGACCAGAAGATCTGCCACGAGCTGGGCCTGGGCATGGGCTGCGGTGCCGCCGTTGACAGTGTTGTTAATAAGCATCTGGCGCAGCTTCGTATCCGCCGCCGCGGCCCGCGTGAGGCAGGCGCACAAGCCGTCCTCGATCCTGATGAACAGCTCGTCCTCGTCGCGTGGGACATTTGGGGGGCCGCCACCCACGCCGCCCTGTCTGCTTTCTCTCTTTCTTGATCGCCCTTCTCCTCCTCCTTCTCCCAAGACAGTCTTCCAGATGATGTTGGTCGGGTCGTCCAAGACTGCAGCCAGCTCCGGGTCCGTGGCGATGCGCATGGCCTCGTTGTTGGTGAAGGCGAGGCCCGACTTCCAGTCTTCCATGCCTCGTTCATGACCAGCTGGGCTGGCCAAGGTGGCCGTGATGAATGCCTTCTGGAGGCGGGGGCTCAGGCGGCTGAGGGGGTCATATTCCACCATGCCGATCTGCCGTATCCACCAGAGGGCCGTGTCCTTGTCGTCGGACAGGTCAACTACCCAGTCACAACCGTCTGCATCCTCCTGGATCAGCCCGCAGTCCGGACAATGTTCGAAGATGGCCTCTGCGTGCCCGGTAAGGGCAGGTATGATGTCGCGGATGTACTGCACTGGATGGTCTCGCTGGGCCTGGCTGTGAGCTGACCCTAAGCCATGGGCGACGGCGGTCGGCCCCAAGGCTTGGAAGTCCTCGGTGCTTGTTACGTTTTCCTTGCTGAGCAGTCCCATCAGTGCCGCTCCTATTGCTGCGCACGGTTCGTATCTGTTGCCGCGGCTGTCTCTGCTCCAGAACGGTGAAACGTTGCAGAGTCTCTGTTTATTTCCAGAAAGTCAGCACTTGGTCTGCCGTTTGATATTGGGCGCTTGGGATCTGTGGGCACTGAGACGGAAAATGGCCGGCCTTACACTGGACGAATCAGTCACACACATCTTGACTGTCACCATCTACTATTGTGCCTTTTGTGAATTTCGAATGCCTTGGTATTGTGTTGGGGTTTTTCCTACGTTGGGCGTTTGCTTGTTTGGCCCTTTCAAGAGTGCTGATCAGCCACAATCGGCCTACCCAGCTTGGCGTCCATTCTCCAACTGTCACTCCTGCTGAGATATGCTACCCATTTTTGTACCTCTACAAGTGTCCTGCTCAACTACCTCTACCATATATTGACTCAAGTGATCTCTCTCAACCCTCTCTTAAACTTTTTTAAATTAACAGGATGCCTCAGTAGCCCATCCCATTATGCGGATCTCAGGATGCATCATCATCAGAGTTAAATTGAACAATTGCCATGTGTTTAGAGATGGCGGTTTGTAGTAGCAATTCAACTCAGGGGTTCAGAGCACCATCTGCGGGGAAACCTCCAGCCTGCCGGCAGCTGAATGCGTCGTCCCCGACGACACGCGACAACTTCCCATCAATTATTTATTAATCGATACTGCATCACCACATCAGACAGCGACTCCTCAAGGCGTCGTTTAGATGCCTCAACGCCAGAAGCATACGCATGAGAGTTACCCTTCCACCGAGACCATCTGCCTGCGAAGTTCACAGTCCATTCCCGAACTCCTCGTTCGACTCTCCGGCCCAAGGAGCCAAAGCAACATAAAAACTGGAGCGCGGTCGAGGCAAAGGCGAAGGCGCCGCCATCGGCACCGACGAGGAAGCATCAAAGGTGTCTGGAGCAGTCGACATGGTGCGCGCGCGTGCGCATGGCCAACTGTTGGACGACGATCCTGGCGACCGGTTGGATGCAGCGGGTTTGAAACAGGCACGCATCAGGTCTCGTCAGGAAAGATTACTACAGATCACCCCTGCATTGACCACAGACTTCATCAAGTTAGGCTCTGCAGAGGCTGTCGAGACTAGAAAAGAGAGATACACACACACGGACAGTACCATCACAATGGCTTTCGATACCCTGTTTTCGCTGGGGAGGTCGGCCTGCCCTTGATTCGAGCGAGATCGTTCCACGCCGTGGTGAGCTCTGACTGTGCCCATAGTCTCACAAGTCTGTTGGCTTTGCACATCAGGCTTGCATCGGCCGTGTGCAACAGGGCTGCGGGAGGTGACGGGGCGATTAATTTCACTTGTGCCGTAGGGGCCAGTTCGTGCAGCTTGTTTGTTATTCAAGTTGCTGTCAGAGCAATCCTCGAAGAAATGTTTTTTTTGGCGACAGTTTTGATAAAAGATTATCAAGGCCCTGTGCTCAATTCCTTCTTGAATCCGTATAAATATTAAATAGAAATGTTAATATTTCCATGTGTGAAGTCTTGGTGCCTTATGTGAGGGTGAGGAGCCAGCGCCATATCAAAATAAATGCTCAGAAAGAGAGGTCCAATGTGGAGGAGACATGGGCTGAGACCAAAGCTGGGGTGGGCTCTATTTGGGCTGGGATTATTAGCGCCTGTTCCGAGTCCACATTATTAGCCGCGCGAGTAGACGTCACGAACAATCGCCCATCGTCCGCAAAACACGGCATAATACGACACGAAGCACGACCAACCTTCGAAGAGGAGGATACCACCCCCTCCCTGCGCGCGACGTCGAGAGAATGCGCTACTCGACTTCGACTTTGATCTGCCAGCCCCAAACCTCTTACAAGCGCTGTCAACAGCCCGACTTGAGAGTGATCAGCAACCCCAGCCCGACCAAGTCCCATCCCCTCCACATTCAACGCCCGACAGGCCTGTGAAGCGAAGAAAGACAGAAGGGTCGGGTGCCTGGCATCGAAGAAACAAGAAGGACGTCAGACAGGAAGCCAGCCGCACGTCCCAGTTCTGGGACGGCCTCTCCCACGTCAGGAGCTCGAACGGCGGAACGAGAACGAGCTGGCTCCTTGTCCAGATCTGGACGGCGGTCCAGTGGCAAGTCAAGATCTGGAGATCGAGGTTACAAGAGAAGAACTGCTGCACTTCGCGCGGCACGGCGGCCCAGATCTCACCAATCTTCCTGGCATACCGGCCCTGGGTTTGCTGCCGCCAGGTGGAGAGAAACACAGCCGGAAGAGTAGAGGTGGAGTCAACAAGTCACATGGAAGAGGCAGGGGCCGATGGAGAGGGAGAGGGATAAGGGAAGGCTCGAGCCGGTCAGCTCGAAGTATATCCAACTATACCACGCAGACACCGAAGACCAAAACGAGCAAACGTCAAGTCCCTACGATGCTGCCTTTGAACAGCAGCTCGTCGATTGGAATATCTACCCGATTGACTACTATCATGAAACTAGCAAAACCAGCCACCGCTCCCGGAGAATCTACGCGAGGTTGCCGCCAGCACTCTGCGATGCCACCCGCTCATCTTCGGAGCCCGAGCCCGAAGCATGCATCCAGGAAAAGTTCTTAAAATTTCGGAAAGCCTATAACCTTGCTACGTCAGAAGAAGCTACATCTAAGACACTTGACGCAATCGAGGGCATCAAATTGGCTCTTAGTTCTTCACACGTCAAGCGGGGCCCCGTTGAACTGACCAATCTACTACCTCTTCTACCAGAGAACTTTGCTCCCGGTAATCCCGATCATATGGTGCGCGGCCGGAAAGTCTGGATCAATCGATCCGTCGCGAGCTCCAATACCTCATTCTCCCAGAGACTTCCCTGGACATTCTTTCTCCGAGCTTTATCGTCCACGTGAAAGGCCCTGCTGGTGACGGCTCGGTAGCGAAAACACAAGCCACCTATGACGGCGCCCTCGCAGCACGAGGTATGGAGGCAATTTGGGCCTTGGGTGGCTGCGATTTTGTACCGAGAGCGCGGACTATTACATGCACATTTACTGATGGCGTGCTACGGATGTACGCTGTACACATTCGCAACCGCACTTCGGGCCCGATTCTGCCACGACTGAGGCAGATGCACCAGCAGGCGCCTTCTGCACCCAAAGATATCGAGTATGTTACGACCATGATCGGCTCTTGGCTTGTTCAAGATCCCCTGGACGAGTTCATTCGAGGCGCGACAGCCTTTCGAAACGGCCTGGAATGGGCCCGGGCAAATGAACGTGCACATACAATCAGACAGGCGGACACACAAACGCTGTCTTCGAGTCTTTCGGGCGAGGAGGCAGGTGCTGCAGCCCTCAGCTTTACATCTCGCAGCTCTGTAGACCCGGTCTCGGGTGTGTGAAGAGTGTCCAAAGTCTCAACACTATGAGAGCAAGGTTGGCATGTTCAACAAGCATGGCCGGAACAAGCTCCGCAGTAAATTTTGCATTCCTCTTGATTCAATCACGGGCATGCCATTGCTACTCTCTCTCCGCCTGGCGATGCATCTGGCTTGTTGCCCCCAGGCCCATTGTTCCCAGTGACCAAAACAAGGCAGGCAGGTGGATATCTAGACTCGATCATGGCCTGTTAAATCGGGTTCCTTCCAGTCTGGGGTGATTTCCCTCATCGATGTACAGACAAAGCCTTCTTAGCCACAAACAGGATAGTTTCGAAGCCTAGGCCAACACGCGGCGTATGTCTCTCCTGCATTCAGCCAACCACTGGTCCCTTTTACGAGGACGTCGATCTACCTGGTTCCTATAATCTTCTCTTTGCTCCATTTGGTGAACGGCGCGGACGGCGGGGTGGTCCCCGTCTCTTCCACGAGCCCCGAGACGGACGTGAACGAGACCTCGAACACGGAGATGTACGCGATGACGGTCCAGGTCAGGATCTGCGGCCACGGCACGCTCATCAAGGCCGACGAGCAGTCGAACCCGTCCATGAAGATGTGCAAGCCGGCGTACGCGCATCTGAGGCCGGAGGAGATCCCCTCCGCGATCATGACCGTCAACTCGGGCGGGCTCAAGTGGGTGAATATTTACGAGCAGAGGGACAGCTGTCCGATCGAGCCTCTGAACCCGTGGATGAAGGCGTCGTCGGTCGTCTACGCGAGGTCCGCTCCCCTGAGCGTGTACACGTCGATAGCCGCGATCGAGGCCGCGAACCACAGCATAGACAGCAACTTCTGGAGGAGCCTGTACCCGCCCATGGAGCTCGTGTCGTGCAAGTACACGGACGTGGGCCTGCTCGAGGACAACAACCTAGTCTCTATGGGGGCCGAGGCCGGGGACGACGAGAACTGCGTGATCGAGAACAGGATCCCGGTCGACAGCCACGACGGCTTCGTGGACGCGTACTACAGCCCCCAGTCGAAGGCGGCCGAGAGGGTGAGGTTGCTGGCGGCAGTGACCTCGATTAGGGTCAGGACCACCAGGACGCTCCAGCTCGTGTGCCGGATCCTGTCGGCGGTGGAGAGGAGGGTCGTGCCCGGGGTCGGGAACTGGATCGTGAGGGTGCAGGACTTCACGACGGTGGTTACGAAGTCGGACGTGATGGCGATGCTGAACGTCTGGAAGAGCATGTCCGAGATCAACATGCCGACCATGCACGTCTTCGAGTCCAGGGCGGGTTCTCCCAACGTCGTCGTATTGTCGATGGCGTCTGGGACGTTGATCAGGCCCGTGAGGCTGAAGGACGACAGGGGCGCGTTTTCGTTCGAGGGACCGTACGTCGACACGGTCTGCGTCTACTACTTGGACACGATGAGGTACATCAACAAGACCCCCTTCACGAGGGAGGAGGAGCCCGAGCAGATGGCCGTGGCCCTCGCCAGGGTCACGCCCTTCTACATGTACGACACCGAGCCCAGGGTGGCGCTCGCGATGGGATCCACGAAGACGTTCCATCGCAAGATCGTGTTCCCGGGCAAGAACGTGGTCATGGCCTTCATCAACATGCAGATGAACGTCGAGGACGCGTGCGTTGTCTGCGAGGAGTACGCGAAGTCGGGCGGGTATGCCTGGATGGGCACGGTCGACTACCCGCTTCCGAAGAGCTGCGGAGTCGTAGAGCCTGGGACCGTCCTCAAGGACCAGGAGTGGTGGAAGCCCTCGCTCACGGGAATCGTCATGAAGGTCTACGTGAGCAAGAACGGCGACATAATCGCGTTGACGTACCTGTACGAGGAGGGGCTCAAGCTCGGGGATAAGTTCGTAAGCTCGCACGGGCTCAAGTTCACGGTCGGGAAGCTGAGGCCGCACAAGGACATGCCGAGGATTATGGACGCCAGCACGAGCAAGATGGTGGTCCCGAATGTAATCGTGTCCACGAAGAACCTCACGAGGGGGCTCGGGGGCCAGGTCAGGAAGATGACGGCGTGCACAAACATGTACTCAAGCGCCCAGGAGTTCAGGAATCTGACCACGCCCACGAAGCAGATCGTGCTGACGCCCGAGGACGAGCGCAAGTACGCGGCCGACATACCGGAGGGGTACGTGGTGGTGAACAACAAGAAGATCGAGTTCGGGGACACGAACGGGAAGGTGAGGACGGTCAAGTGCAACTACGGGACCGCGCGCCTGATAGCGGTGAGGCACAAGTCCTCGCTCAAGCAGCACTACCCCACCGGCCCCGTGTACTCGTGTACTCGCTCAAGGTCCCCAGGGAGAGGTACAGGTCGGGCACGCCCAGGGTCTCGGAGATGGAGCTGCTCTCAATGATGATGCAGAAGCTGAGGATCTGCGCGAAGGAGGCCTTGTGGACGGCCGATCACTCGGAGGTGTCCGTGTGCTCAGTCTGCGCGTCGATCCCAATTTTCTGCGACTGCCCGAACCCGAAGCCAGACATCACCATCATCGCCGTCAGGTACTCGGCGGTAAAGCTCTGCGTGTTCGCGACCCTGGCCATACTCAGCGACGGGAAGGGGGACGCCCACACGCTCAGGTTCCTCACCACGAGCCCGGTCTACGACGGTATACGCGGAGATGTACGTGCTAAAGGGCGACAGAAAAGCCCTTCTCATCGAGGCCGGGGAATTTTGCAAGGGCACGAATAAACGCACCCTCATCCTCACCGACACCATCGTCGGGACTTCCGATTTCAAGGATGTAGAACAAGGCCGCCTGCTCGAGCTGGGACTCGTACTCGGATTGGTCCCACTCCGGCGGCGCCGGGCACCAGTGCCTGGGGGAAACCATCCTGCCCGAGCTCGGACGGCGCCTTCGCAGCCTGCAGCGACTCGACCACTTCCTAGACCTTTGCGTCGAAGGCATCCTGGAGTTGTTTAGTGGCGGCAAGGAGCTGCGCCTCCATCGACTTTTCCAATCTCGTCTCTCCAAGTAGCCATACTAGATGCGAGTCTCGGAGCCTCTTTTGGACAGCCTGGACTTCCGCGTTCGTTGACTGCTCCGTATCAGTCCTCGACCTGGCGTTGCTAGTATTGAGAGGGATTACATCCGCTCTCAGGTCGTTGAGTAGAAGCTCTCGCTGCGCCTCAATTGACGCCTCAAGATCTTCCTGCAGCTTGGTTATCCTTTCTTCCAGCTGCTTTTCCACCTGCTCCAGTAGGGACTTGGGTTCTTTTGTCCTGTCGAGGACTCTGGGCTTCTTGTGGTCTCTGCCATTGGGACTAGCGCCACGCTTCTTTGGCACATATGTCTTCCCTGTAAAGTTAAGTTGTGGGACAGGGGCAACAGCTTTGCTTGGTGTCCTCGTTGCTAAGGCTTTCTGACACGGCCGGTCTGACGGTGCTGGGGAGGCGACTGAGGTCTGGCTGCTTTGATTTGGGGTTTTCCGTGTAGGAGTAGCAGATACATCTCTCATTATTTCCTGGGCAGTTGAAATATGAGCAGGAGAGACCTGCACAGCCTCGGTGGAACGCGTTATCCTCCGCTGCCGGGGTTCGATAAAGGTTGTTGAAGATGACTTGGCCAGGAAGTCCGCGATGAATGCGTCTGCACCACCAAGTCGCCGAAAAGTTTTTGAAGGCTATGGTATTTCTTCCGGATGCTCCCTACAGGTACGATCGCTGTGCTAACAGGCACAGGTTTCTTAAGTCGGGGGTCATCGGCCGTGAACGACGCACCTTGCGCGATCGTTTGCCAGAAGTGCACCGCCTGGCACCTGGTTATGAAGCGGTCGCAATCTGCTCCCGGGAGAAGGAGCACTCGCAACTGCCATTTGGTGACCTGCATGGCGGTGATAGTCCTGTCCGTTAGGAGAATTTCGTGTCTCGCAGTCCAGCGCAGAGCCTCGGCAGAGCTTTTATCAGTAACATTCTGTAGGAGAATGTAGGTACGGACGGTCTCCCATGCGATGCTCATCGTAAACTCTGCGGAGTGAGAGCTAAGGCTGGTATCATAGAAAAAGTATTTCTGAGCCTCCACGAGCTTGGTCATAAGATCGCCCCCGGCCTGGTCCGATGCCTGCTCGACATAACGTGACAGCAGGGTATTGGCCTGCTAGAAAGACTTATACTCAGGGACCCCCTTCAGCAGCTCCTCTGCTTTCTGGCACGTATCATGTGCTGGATGTCCCGCCTGCTGATCTGTGATATCGGCCAGCACGTATGCCTTCTTCATAGGCGACTCGGACAGGTGCAGGCTTTGCAACCGGCATAGGCTCTGTAGAAAAAGCTCTCGGGTGATGGCCCGCCGCAGGACGTTTTCGACGTGGTCTATCCGACCCTCCCAGTGCTTGCACCAGAAAATAAGGGCGGGGTCATTATCGGCAAGCCGGTCAAACAGCCACGCTTCCATCTTCTCTGGTTCAAGAGCAACGTTCTGGCTGAGAAGTGCACGCATGGCCTGGACTTCGACAGGAGACAGATCGGGTGTCCTGCTGCGGCGGCTGTTCCGGTCGACGTTGTCGGACCCGCCACTCGGATATACCGTTGACAGGGCTCTTGGGCTCGCACGTGCTGTCGGAGTTTTCCACTTCGCCAGCGCTACTAGCACTCTCATGGCCACTCCGGACCTCAACATGCGATGCTGCACGAGAGGTCGCCTTTGGACTGCTAGCACTTTCGCCGGCACTGGCTTCTGTGTCGTTCTCCAAAGGGCCGTCCTTCTGCCATGGGCTTTTAGTCCATGGCGGCAAAAAGGGACGGGTGTCTTTCCGGCAGCGGGGATAATCTGCACCCAGGATGCGAGTGTAATCCGCAAGCAGAGGAACCTCTGCGTCGCGCACTTCGGTAGACGAGAACACCGTGTACAGGTTCTTGGTGTTGAATCCTTTCCAGGAGCCGCTTTGGACGCTCAAGGACGCTCTATCTTGGGTCATCATCCACTGGATCTCCAACTGGCCGATCTTGGTCTTGAACTTGCTGTCGTTCGGATGTGCAATGACCAGGATCGCCATCATACCTGTGAATTCATTAGCACTATTTTTTTATTTTATTTTTTGCAGATTGGAAATTGATTGGAGGTCCCACCTGCGGGTGAATGCAAACCAGGTGCCTTCCAAGCGGTCTTCCTCTTGCCGCCTGCCTGCCTCCGGTCTCCGGCCTCCGCCTGTGCTTTCTGAAGCGCCTCCTGCCAACCTGCACCCTTTCCCATCCACCGCTCCAGCTCGACGAGTGCGAAATTGGCCTGCTTTGAGACTTTGTGACGTGTTGCCGTGGTCTCGTTGTGATAGAGCAGTGCTTCCATCACATCGTTGCCGGCGATTTGAGCATAATTATCTGTCAACCCTTGTGGGATGAAATCGCACAGGAATGTATCAACCTTCGAGAGATACTTGCTCTGGGGCCCGTCGTCTTGCTCCTTTTCCATGGCCCAGGCAAGGAACAGGATTCCGTCCTGATTCTTGTGCGTATGCAGGAAGCGCTCTGTATACAGCGCCTTGGTCGACAAGAGTGGCTGTTGGGTGTAAGGCAGCCAGTCTGCATGGTGAGCAGACTCTGGCGCCGCTGATACAGATTTGTCCCTGGCAGCCATGCTGGAGTGAGTCGTTGTGCGGAGCTGATGATGTTCGCTGTTGTTGGGTGGACTTGGCTCACGCGAGCCAGGCGGCAGCCGACCGTTCGATCTGGGGCTCTTGCTTTCTGGCATCTTCAATCAAAGTGCAGAGGTACTCGTCCTCGTTCAGTTTCTCCCGTCTTCCCTTGAACATCAGAGCTAGGGCAGCGGCCATGTCGCCGCTGTCGAGCCATCCTCTATGGCTGATCTGGGTTAGCGATTGTACCTCAGCATCAGCCAGCAGAACAAATGGGCCGGAAGCCAGGGGTCTCGTGCCAGCCGGTTCTCGAGGTCAGCCTGAGCCTAAGCATCCATCGTACACGCCCGTGTGCTGGCTGTCCGGCTCGAGACGGCGAGCTAGACTGTATGTCGGTCGGGAAAGGTGCAGAGTCAGTGGGGGGAAATTGGTCAGCATCGTGCTGGTACTGCTCCAAACTCTTTGTCTTGGTCATCCTCGTAAGAACCATAGCCAGCATCAGTCTGCCTGGTCATCCATCCTTCCTCCTTTCCTTCAAGCCTCAGCGCCCACTCCGGCTTCCCCACCAACTACTCCCGCTGCCCTTGTTATTATAGCACCGCTTCGGCTTTGGCCTTATTCACCCATGTTACAAAGGTCTAAAATCGGACAAGAGACCACGCCGCGTCTTCGTCGTTCGGACTGCTGAAAGCTGGCCACCGATTTCCCCGCCCGGCCTTCCCACAGACCGAAACCCTCCAGATGCCCAACTTAGTACTCGTTGCCTGTCTTGTTGGTTGTGCCTGCGGTCTGGCCCTCAGCAATCTTGTTGACGGCAATGTTACCGCCGTCCTGGTCGCCGTCTGTGTCGCCAAGTCCGCCCCCAACGCTGGCCAAATCACAAGCAAGCGCATTGTTGAGAGGTCTAGGTGGACCACGACCTGGCTCGATACTTCCGAAACGCCTCCCGCCGCCTCTTCCTATTCCTCATCCTGCTCCGCTTTGTCTTCCCAATTATGATGTTTGATGGTGGCCCTGGGATTGGTCTTCGGGAGGCGACAGTAGTGTGCGCGAGGAGGGGGCGAAGTGCTTTTTTTTTTTTTTTGGTGGGATTCGGGGCTGGGCCTCGTGCGGAATCGCTTTTTCTCCGACTGCAATTGCTGCGTCTCATGACGCCGCCTCGTGGACCTGCATATGGGCGCAATTCTAGGCATGGCCTGTGTGGAAGGGGCCACACCGTCCTTAACATGAGCCAGCGCTGGTGCAAGCCACCTCTAAGCGAGAAACCCAGATTTGACCCTAACCCTAGGATCTCAGCAGTACCCTCACCCCGGCAGAGGTCAACCCAGCTCCCAACCGAACTTCCCCCTCAACACCACACTCAGCCTCATTGTCGAAAATTCCTTGTATCATCGCCAGCCTCGCAAATTCTGCTCTCAGAACCTCCCCAGCGGGGCCAGTAATCATTTTCTCCCTCAAAAGCAACTATTTGCTGTATGTGCCACAGATTCTCTCAATCCAGCGCCGAATTTGCTCCATCTTGGGAGCTTCCCAGGCATCACGCCAAACCTTCTCGCCATCGCAACGGCTTTGCGGGCCACCTTTCCTTGTCGTCTGCCTCTTCAATGCTCTATCCTGGCACCCACCTCTCCATTTCCAAAGAAAAACTAACGTTTCATTGCTCCAGATCACGTGCTTCCAGTCTCTACTAAGAGTCCAGTGTTGCTTCTCTAAACACCTTCGCAAACAAGCTTCTTACATCATAGCCAAGTTACCAGGTTCTTTTGTTAGCTTTGCTTTGCTCAGACCAGCTTCCGTGAGGAGAGACGTACGTACGTACGGCCTACCCCTCCCAAGCAAATTGCAATCTACTCACAGGTCAGCTCTCTCCCAGCACGATCTTTTCTGACGACGGCGAGAACATCGGCTGCTTTGTCATCAGGCTTTTGAGGGCGGCCATATCATGGGGCATCAGCAACCTCCACATCTTGGATCTGCATGGGCTGAGAATAAGGGGTAAACCCTAGATTCACGGCTTTCCCGTACCATCGTCGTCGAGTTGTCTCCCGTCGACAGCAGTTCGCTCAGCAAGCCAGGGAGACGGGAAGCCAGAAGCAAGGAGACCGAGTACATCGCCCTTCGTGGCGATAGGAAACATCATTTTCTCTGCCGACAACTATCACGAGAATCAACGCCGACTTGCCTGGGAAAGCATGCAATTTGAGGTCTACGAGAGTGTTTCTCACCGCTTCAGGGGGGTTACAGTGGCAAAACCCCCTGTAAAACTCTAATCAGGGTTTCTCGCTTCGCGAAGACTTTTGGGAGGGACCTCCGTACCCAGCGAGGTTGCAAGGTAGCTGGCTAGGTCACCAAGGCCAAGAAAACCAAACCCACCGCGCACGCCACAAGCAAACGCCCAACAAAGCAACGCCAGAACCCAGCGATCGATGCCCCCCTCCCGATGTCGCTGCCAACACTACCGACCAGATCCCCACCGCGCCTGCCCGTCGAGCTCGTTGTCCAGATCGCAACTCTCGTCGCCGAATCCCCCTGGACCGACGGCCTCTCCTGCCTCGCCGCCCTAGCGCTTGGCTCGCGCAGCTTCGCCGATGCCGTGGCGCCGCTGCTGGCGCGGGCGGCCGTCTACTACGATATCGACAGATACCTTGCTTGGCCGCCCACGACGGCGACCACAGCAGAGGACGCCCAAGTCGCGGCGCTGATGGGCTTCGCCCGGTGCCTACCGCTGGCGCGGGGCGGTCAGGAGTATGGCGCGGGTCCTGTGCTACTTTTTGCTTGCCGGACCGGCCGAGCAGGCCTCTTGAAAGGGCTTGTAGAGGCTGCTGGGAGGATCAACAAGTCGGGGAAAGAGGGAAGGGGAAGGGGAAGAGGCAGGGAGACAATAAGACGCTCAAGAACAACAAGAAGAACAGCAGGAGCGGAAGCAGAAGCAGAAGACGCAGGCACACCACCTCAGACCCCATTGTTGTCCCCGCAGGTATACCTCAGCGCACATTTCTGGGTGCCATTCACCTGTGCGGGCCATATGCCACGTGTGTGGCGGCTGCAGGAGCGGGCCAGCGATGACAACGAGGACAGCAAGACCAACAACAATAATATCGATGGCAACACAGGTGACAGCAGTCGCCACAAGATGGAGGGACTGCTCGGCAAAACAACGGCACTCCACACAGCCGCACAACACGGGCAACTCGAGGTGGCCGAGGTGATCCTGGCCCAGATGAGGCAAAGCACCAGCACCAGCACCAGCAGAAACCGGCTGCCATGCAAGGCGGCGTTCGACATGCCAGCGACGCTGGCCTGCACATGCCCGTCGGCATACATGTCGGCGGTGGCCGAGTCGTGCCCAGACCCGCTGGACTGGCCGTGGGCGACTCCTGTGGTGGTGGCGCTGTCGCATGGTCATGAAGCTATTGCACGGATGCTTATCTGCGCAGGAGCGGCGTGGGACCATGCGCCGCACTGGGATGGCAGCAGGGGAATCTCAGTGATGCACGTGGCAGCTGCGCAGAGGATGGCGGGCATGCTGGAATGGCTGTGCGAGCTGCAGCAGCAGTGCTCCTCCAAGACTAAGACACTGGTGACAACGGGCCAGCAGGGAGACGGGGATGGACATCAAGATGGTAGGCAGGAGGAGGAGGAGCAGGAGGACGCGGTGTGGGTTGACTGGCCGGATGCCGATGGCAGGTTCATGTTACACCACGTATGTGACGCCGACATGGACGTCATCCTGCAAAGTAGCCTGCGTAGCAGCACCAGGGGGGACAGTGATCCTAACCTGTCACGGCTTCTGCGGGCAATTTCCAGGCTGGGGGCCTTTTCGAGACCAAGCAGGCGACTACTTCAGACTCGCATCAATGGGGCGCGGGCGAGAGCGAGGGCAACAGCAGCGTCCTCCTCGCTCTCATCATCATCGCTGCCGCTGTGGCCATCACCATCATTCTTCCAAAGCCTCGCCGACATGGAGCAAGACCAGATGGGGGAGCTGGCAGCGGGCTACATGACAGGGGGTGACGACGACATGCTGCAGCCAGGGGCAGACGAGTATGCTATGGAGAGGGGCTTGCAGCATGTGGCAAAGCAAATGGAGAAGGCTGGTCTTGTATGACGATTCCAAGCATGAATCGACTTAGTGATTGACTGGTGGTCGACTGACTGGTGGTCGACTTCTCTTCTCTTACTTTAGTCACTGCCAGTGATTGCTTGCATATGGGGAGAAAAGTGTGTGTGCTGTACGCAAATGAGGTCCAGACAGTGAAGTTGTCACGTCCTGAAACAGTGAGGGCGTGACTTGAGCATGTGTACAGAAGTGCCTGGTACTGTCCCTTGTCTCTCCATTGTGCCACAGGTACACATTTAAGGTTTAGCTTGACCACAGTTTCTATGACTAGCGTGGCCATTTGGCCCTTAGCGCCGCCGACTGGCTGCCTGAGTGGCCAGAAGACTGGTGGTCCGTGCTGAGCTGCAGGTACCCCACTTGGGATGCATGGGCTGGGCTACCTCTTGGCTTGTCCTGTGCCTTCTCTCTTGGCCCTTATGGCTTCTCTCCTTGGGACACATACCTAATGGGTTGCTTACTTCTTCCCAACCGAGCCTTTGGTCACAACGACTGAGCAAGTGTGTGTATGAATAGCACCAGACTCATGTTGGTCATGGTAGACAGTATGGAAAAGGGGAGAGTGCATGGTGGTTTTTGTTTTTTTTGGCTGGAGGCGGGTTGAAAGGAAGAGGATACATGTGACGTCACTTGGGCTTCACGGCCCCGATATTATGTTGCCTTCGAGGGTGGCTTTTTGGAGGAGCCTCTGGGCTGCAGCTGCAGGATATGAGGGGCTTATCGATAAGGAGGCTGCACGGGAGGGCTTGTTACAGCCGCACAGACAAGGCTAGCGAGAACCGCTTCTGGCGGCGACATAGACTAAAACCGTCGACACAAGTAGCCCAAGACTAATAGTCGGGCAATCAGTCATAGCGGCGAAGACCAGAATGGTCTCCATAAAATAAATCCTATAAATGCAGTCCCATTCGAAAACTTGATCTCTTTCCACTTACATCGACACACATCTTCCCAAGGGGATTTCCGAAGAAACCACAAGAACAAGCTCCCAAGAAGACCCTCACCAAGTAAGCTACCACTACAGCCAACACTCAACCCCAGAGCTAACTTCAATAGAAGTCGCAGTGTAATACACATGGTGGAATTTGGGATGGAAGGGACAGTAAAGAGGGAAACGGATGGAACACGCAGAAAGGAAGGAAGGAGCGAAGAGGGTCAGGCAGGGCAGGCAAGTCTTGAGCAAAGGTCTGTGTCTTTTAGAAGAGCCAAGGACGAGAACGACAGACGACAGACAGAGATAGAGACAAGATGGCCTACGTAAGAGCATCACTGTGCATTGCTTTAATATTTGTGCTTGTCCTTGTTCCCGTGCACCCGTCACCGTGTCCCCAAATCCACAGCTTCACTTGTCCCAGTCCGGTTGAGCTACCTGCTAACTGATTTACAGCAAGACTTTACAGCCTCCTTCCCCTTCTCCCAGGCCAACACCAGCTATTCTGTTAGCCAGTATGCACAAGCCCGCATCGTGCCCGCTGCTGCTGCAAGCCCTGCAGCAACCAGCCTGGCGGTGGCCAACCTGATCGGCACCAACCAAACCAATGCTGCCCTCTCCTCGAAGCACCTGGCTGCCCATACCACCCGTGCAGACCGCCGTCGTATTCAGTATGTTTAATTTTGTCTTGATCCATCCATGTCCTGTCTTCCTCGTGTCTCTCAGCATCTTAATCATCCCCGTTGTCTTTCAGTCCTTCTTGTATCAAATTTGAAAAAGCTCGTAAAAAGATTAGATCTCCCAATACATTTGCGCCCCCTCCCTCCTACTAACCATATATGTTATCAACCCAGACAATGGCATGAATTGCTCGAGCTCTGGGCTCCCACGGATCCCTGGCCTCAAAACGCTGCGCCACGCATGGGCAGCGAGGGCATGCCGTCAGAGAAGCTCGTCCGCGACCTTCTCAAAATCAGCAAGCTGGCGCTCGCTTCCGGTGTCGGGATCCCTGTGCTTTGGGGGCCTGGCCCCAACAACTTCCTCTTCCAAGCCCTGGCCACCGCCAATAGCGGCAGGCTGACCCAGGTCGTGGCCAGGCAAGCCATTGTGCTCCTCAAAGTAAGTAGTGCACCGCCTGTTACACTCATCTATAATAGCCTTGTAACTAACAAGATATAGCAGGCTCAGGCTCCGGCTCCGGCTCCGGCTCCGGCTCCAGCTCCAGCTCCAGCTCAGATTCAGCCTCAACCCGGTATGCATAACCTTTCACATAGCCATGATAACCTATTGGAAACCTGAACTCATAGATGATTATCTTAGATGAGAATGAGGATGAGATCGAGGGCGCCCGGTGCGCCGATCCGCCCATCAACGAGGATGATCCCTTCAATGCCCTAGACGAGGATGAGCCCCCGCGTGAGCCCAAAGAGAACTCCATGACTGCCGCCGCAGCTCGCCGGAGCGCCGATCCTCCCATCAACGAGGATGATCCCTTCAATGCCCTAGACGAGGATGAGCCCCCGCGTGAGCCCAAAGAGAACTCCATGACTGCCGCCGCAGCTCGCCGGAGCGCCGATCCTCCCATCAACAAGGATGATCCCTTTAATGCCCTAGACGAGGATGAGCCCCCGCGTGAGCCCAAGGAGAACTCCATGACTGCCGTCCCAGCTCGCCGGCGCCGCCCAGTCGTGAGACCCGCCTTTCAATCTCGACACGAGGTCCTTGAGACTGCAGCCGAAGCTGCTGGTAAGGCAGTATCCAGTTTACTGCGACGCAACTGCCGTAGATTCGAGCTCGGCGACAAAGATGACTGGGCCGAGGCTGTCGACGAAATCTCCAAGTTTGCCCGTGGGATGCTGCGCCGCCGGATTGAGGGCAAGGATGATGATGACGATGATAGCCTGGTCTCGATCCCACAAGAAGACGAGTATGAAGATGAGGATGAAGACGATGAAACGCCCCCTGCCCGCCCTGCCAAACGGGTTCGGTCCCAGTTTGACGATTATGGCGCTGCGAGCGATGATGAGGATGAGCTCGCCTCGTCGCCTGCGGCGGTTTAGATACCCGCCACCCATCTTTCTCAAGCGACTGAAAATACCTTGACATCATTATTTGTGATTATTTCGCGCAGCTTCTCGGCTCTCTCCGGGTTCAGCGCCCTTTCAATGCTGATGCCTTTGTCTCCATCCCATGTAGAGTCTGACCCGAGACCCGCGCCCTCTTTCCCCTCCAGGTCCGGCGCAAGGATCGCGAAGCCTGAAGCCCTGGTCATCAAAATTGACGGAGACGCCTCCTTCTATATGACTCTTACTGAACTCAGCACTACTGAACAGTTCAACGTTGGCGCCAAGGCGATTATACCCGGTTATCCACATGGCGTGATCAGTTACAGTTCGGAGGATACATTTACCTATTGCAATCCGCGGGGAATTGGTTTGAAACCTTAAATAGTGCTGTTAATAAGTTGTGAAATGGACCAGTGATTGAAGACTGAGCAGTGATCAGCGTTCGAGACGGTGGTTGGATAGTGAGAGGGAATGCCTGAGCTGGTCAAGCAGTAGTATCGATGCCAGGCTGACTGCACTGGACACCTTAGGAGGCGATTAAAATTCGATCATAGGCTGGGCAAGGTCCATTGCCGAGCTCTGCACCAGGTTGTTTACTGATACTGGATGATGAACAGATCGTGTTTTGCATCTGCGAATCCACCCACATGTTGGTACAAGGAGGTCGCGTATTTCGTGTCTACGCTGCGGAATACGTGGAACCCGTAGTCGGGGTCGAAAATAACCAGTGTCATGGTGTCCTCGAAGAATCCCAGTTCTTTGAAGTGCTATTACGACGAGCTTGCGCCCAGTGTAAAAGTAGATTTCCCTTCAACCTCTTGACCGCCGTCCTCGACGTCCCACGGCCCGGCATCTCACCCCCAAAGACGTTGCGCTTTCTGAAGCCGCCATAAAGATCAAGAGCTCTGGCTCTCCTGGTGACCTGCTTGGCTGCGTAAATACGGAGGGCACAGCTGATGAGGCCAGTCCCTGTGGACCTACCGTGTGAGGGCGATCGGAGTCTGGGAGACGCATGAAGATCAAGAGACCACAACTGGTACGCCCAATGGAGGATTAATTTAGAAATCTGTATTTGAGTTTTTCACATTAGTAATCAAAATTTGGACTGAAAAGTCGGCCATCCTCCGCAAGAGAGCCTCGACACCCTGGGTGCGAGGCTCCAGAGCCTGACCGCTAGGCAGGAAGCTGAGAGGGAGGCTTTCTGGGCAGCTGAGCGGCAGGCCCAACGAGGTGCTGCACAAGCAGCTGATGACACCGATGAGAAGGGAGTCGAAGAGGCAGCGGAAGCGTACCGGCGTGCGCGCAACAGATTCAGGGGCCGACGCTGGTCACGGGAGCAGACGCTCTGGACCAAAATCAACAACATGGTCCTGCACAACGAGACTCAAATCTCTGTAGTGCTCTTGCACGATGGAGACAATATCCCACAGGTTTATGATTCGCAACCAGACCGTGTTTGGCATTCTACCCTGCAAGAAATGGTCAGTCTAATAATATTTGCGTCGTTCGAGCAGATGTACTCATTACTTTGCAGCTTGCGATGAGGTATCCAAAGCCAGTCCTGCCTTACAAGCAGTTCCCAGAAGCAATTGTAATGCCAACCAAAGACATCTCTGTTCAATGTCGGCGTCCTCGGCTGCCCAATGGCCGCTACCTGAAGGAGGAGCAGATGGAGGTGCATGGTATACCCATGCAGCCGACCTCACAGGAGAGCACGTTATCCACTCGGGTCTCTGAGCCTGTGACGAGTCGTCATTCAAGCCGCAGACTTCCATCGCTGCCCCCGCCTCGACAGCCAGAACCTCGTCAGCCTGCCATGCGCGCCATGAGTGGCACCGGGACGCGAGGTTCTCCGTCGACGCCTGTGGCGGCCTTCTCTTGGGAGCTGCCGACCCCGCCCACCACCGCCCAGCCTGACCGAGCTATGGAGCGTCTTTGTACGCCGAGAGCCCCACACGAAAGCACCGAGGACTGGGATTCCAGTAGTGAAGATACAACGCCGGAGCTTGACAGCCCCTCACCCCTGCGTTCGGCAACGCCAGCTGGCCCCGTCAGTAAGCCGGGCAAGCTTGAGGTGGTCCTCCCAGCCTTTGACAAAGAAAAAGCCAAAGAGTATGCCGTCGTGGAACTGGAGGATGAAGATGAGGAGGAACCCGCGAGAGGCGTGGTAGAGCCCGGGCGCAAGTCTTCCGGCCGTTCAGCCGGCGTGCTTCACGGGCGAGTCCAGCGTCGCAGTCAGGGGAAACGCAGGTAGATAGTCTGTCTTTGAGTACTGGCTTGAAAAATAGCACCCGTAGTCTCCTTGTTCACCATTGATCATTCTTGAATCGAGTGAAGTCTTTGTGCCAACAAAACGTCCACACTGAGCCTTCCAACGCGGTGACACCAGAGTTCGTGTGCTTAGTCAGCCGAGCTTGATGCGGCACGAACGGTGCAAGCTTGACAGGGGTCATGCCAGATACAATGATTACGCGGATCGCATGTGCAATGCTGCCTCCCGTAACGTCCAGCCCAGCCATCAACATTAACAATGTCCTCGCAGGTCAACGTCCCGTCCACACCTTTCTACACCCTACCATCATCTCGAGAATCGCTGCGGATATGTCTACCGTCGCGTACCACCAAATTGAGCCCGACGTCGCCCAGCAGGTCCGCGAACAAGAGGCTCTAGCCGGGATTCCATCCATCCTCCCTCCCGCCGAACCATCGCGCGAACACCATCCGGCTGTCCGGGAGCAAACTCCTGCTGATAGCCATTCCTGCAGCATCGACGAGCACGACAGTTCGCAATCATCGAACTTCATCGCCCTTGGCGCATCGTCCCCCTTGACCGCCAGCGACGGCGACGGCAATCGAGCACCCAAGGCGAAGGCGGGCGGGAATACAGAGGCAGGACGCAAGACGTCGCGAGCTACCTGTTCCAAAGATCTACGCGATATCCTTGTCGCTCTGCATCAAATTCGCCCTGGCCGCCATCCGGCCCTGGCAACCCATTGCGATCGCCTTGAATTCCCGTTGTCCATCTCCGGATATTTTCGGTTCCAGCAACTCCTCTTCGATCCCGACCTCGATCCGCGGCTAGCAGGCGCGGACGTCACGCACGATCTAGATCTTGGCACAGACCTGAACCTCGAGGCCTTGCGCTCCTGGGCTCGGACAAAGCTCCGCTGGGACTACGACGCGCAGCAAGCTGTGCTGAGTATTCGGATGATCTCTGTGTTCCATCAGGCTGTAAATCAGGAGTTAGGAACTCTCCTTCGGGACCGCTTCCGGGAAGCTCTTGCCGCGTCCGGCCGTGAGGGAGAGATTCGGTATAGAACAGGCGTTCAGCATATCTTCAGGGAGCCTGAGCGACCCGTGCCCTGGTCCACACCCCCGCGAAAGCTGCGACACCTTCCACAACGGATGGGATGCGGGAGTGAGGCAGAAAGACTTCGAGAACCGCCGGCGGCGGAGAATAATGAGAGAGCTCGGGCAAGCGCAGGCTCCGGAACTGCTGGGACGAGTGGTCATGTGGCTCAAAGTGATGAGGAAGACAGCCCGGACGAGGTCGCTGAAGACACATACACCCCAGATACAGGCCTGTACTACGTCCCGCCAGACAGCATGCCCAACTACTTCCCTGAATTGTTTCTAGAGGTTGGATGGTCACATCAGCTGCCTGACCCTCGGGCCAAACGTGAGTCGCGCCCTTCCCCTACTACACTACACTCTCAAACCCCGTTGACGATGCTAATGGTATCGCTTTCTTGTAGGCATGATCAGGCATGGCGAAGGCATCGTTCGATATGTTATGGCATTCAACGTTCAGTACGACACACCCCGCCAGAACCGCGAGATAACCATCACAGCGCATGAGCTCCGGAGCACTGAAACAGAGTGGTTTCCGGGGAAGTGTCTAAATGAGTACAATGTGCGCGAGCATGCCGGGTTGGATGATATCGACGTTGGCCTGCGCTTGTCCCACCTCAATGATCAACTGCTTCCTGCCGAGGGCGAGGAAGACATTCCTATCAAGTTGCCGCTTCAGAGGCTTGTGCAAATCGTCGATGACGCATTTGCGGAACAGGAGGTATACGACAGGTACAAACGTGGCTCACGGGCCCGTCCGCCACAGGCAAGCGGGATTCAAGGTAAGAGGGTACGAACAGCAACACCCTCTGAGGACGGAGATGATGAGCAGGCTCTGCTGCGTAGGCCCCATGCTAGCTACGCTGGTCCATCTTCTAAACGGAGGAGAAAGGACCAGGTTTAGACATAGGACCAGTTCGGGCTGCAGAGATGACTTTTATGACTGGGCGTTTGTGGATGGTTTTATTTATTTATTGAGAGATACCCTGGCAGCGGAGTAGGAAGAATCAATTCAAACACATGCAAGCATTCTGCCTTCGTTCAGCACAACTCCCTTCTGTTCTCATACAACGGACGAAGTATACACCTCTCACTCAATCCAAGGTCGCCCGATGAGGTATGTTGTCAAACTCTCAGGTCCATGCTCTTAAGTATGTGACCACGCTCGTGCCCGATGGGTGAGCAGGAGTGGCAGATCGCGTACTTGTGTTCGCACTGGCTGCACACCCAAGCTTGTCTTGTGATCTCCTCCCTGCAACGGTTACACCAGAATGGTATCATCTCTGACTTCGCAACATACAGCAACAGCGTGCCTGGGTGCGTTTCCAAAGTCAAGAGCCATTTTTTGTCGAGAGCATGGCGCAAGGGCCTCTCTCCGTCACCAACTTTATAGCAGCTCAGCATAAGCTGTATCTGCGTCTCGGCCGCGTCCGCACCGCTCGACACGCCTGCGGCCAACGCCCTGACACGTCTGCCACTCATTCGGAATTGCACTTTGCCTTTTGGAATATCGACGGCTGAAATCCACCAGCCCAGGTCATACGTGTATGAAGGTCCAGTTAGTATCTCTGCCTCGGACACAGTCGGAAGCGGTGGAAACGAGCTGTTCCGGGCAAAGACACGCAGGGCCGCAGCCAGATCATACTTTGGATCGCAGACAAGGCCAAACCTGATCTTTTTTCGAGCATTCGTGGTTTCTGGCAACTGGTGCTCGCTGGCTACCGGCGATCCAGACCCCTTCACGACGTAATTTAGCCCATCGAACACACCTTCAATGAGGGACCGGGCGGAACCAACCTTGGCAAACAGGAATTCCGCAATATTCTCCCCTACCCAGCCCTTACCGTATAGCTTTCCGATAAGATGAAGCCCGATAGCCGAAGTATTGAGGACTTGTGTAGCTGGGTAACTGAGTAGCCGCAAAACAGCAAGTCCAGCACCTGCCATAACTGCCGATGACCTGTGAAGATTCAGAAGATGCACTTGACAAAGCGAAAAAGGAGGGCTTACCAAGTCACAGTGTCCTCTCCGAGAGAAACTCAGAGTTCATCTTGATACCGAACTGCTCTTGAGCATCCGACTTATATTGCTCCAGCCGCTCCCTCAGGATCGCCTGTAGACATCGGTTGGCCGAGCTCCCGCCACAGAAGAGGACTGCGAAGTCTCTGCCCATCTGCATGACCCGTCGGACCGCCTTTTCAACTGTGTCCAAAGAATTTCCGAAAGCACCATGAAAAGCCTCCCTTCGTTCGTTTTCTTTCAGTGATGGCGAAAAAGTCGTGTTTGTCTGCCTCCCATATAAGTTAATCGGTCCGCCATCGAGGAAATCCAATCCGGGCTTTCGCTCGTCAAAGTCCAAGACATAGGCTGCCAGATCTCCAGGGCGCAACTCTAGGTGGCCCTGCTTCTCCAAAGCCCTCAACTTGCGTCGTAGAATCTTTTTGATATTGTGGTTCAAATGATCGCTGCCACCTTGAGCACCTAGGATAAGTTAAGCACTGTTCTGTCGCAGCCCGAGAGTATTCCGCGAAGAATTGCCTACCTAGAGGGAGGTCATGAACAACAATGAATTCACTGCCTGACATATCGCCTTTCTCATCGAAGAAAACAAGCTGCAACTCAATATTCTGATGGTACACCATCAACAACTGTAAGACGTGCATACCATATGTTAAGGTAACCTCCTGTGCCGCTGCTTCCTTTGTCTATTACCAAGAGCGGAACTTCCTTGCTTTTATCCAAGTCATGGAAGAGGTCCCTTATGTATGAACGGTATGAGCCGGAGACGGTGTCCAGGAAATGCTCGCATATGTACCGGGCCGCGGCTTGCCCTTCGCTGACCGAGTGGGTCCGCATGACAGTGTGCGTCTCAAGACTTTGTAATCTTGAGCCTAGAGCTAGATGGGCTCGCGATTCCATGTAGTCATAGTACTGTTCGAATTGCGTTGGCTCTTCATCTTCGTGCTCCGACGTTCCCAGGTAGCACGGGTATGTGAACACAACCGATTGGATCACGACGCCGTGGTTCTCTGCTTGCTGCCATGCCCGTTGAAAGACGTACTCCAGGTGCTCTTTCAGTAGATGATCCACGTCAGAGATGCGGAACAAGCCACCCTCCACAGCTCTGACGATGTCGGCCCCCCCGGAAGCACGCCTGAAGAGTCTCGAGCTGAAGCCGAGTGCTCGAGCTAGAATAGCCGTTTTGAGAGGGAAGTTGATGTCCAGGCCTACGGCTTGCATTCCGACGACAACCTCGCCATCTTCTCTAACGCCAATGCATGCTGTGCCTTCAAACAAAGCACCAGGGTTGCGCGGTCTGTATGGGGTGTTAGCACCAGCAAATGATACCCGAGACACCTGCGCCTGCCCATCGAGGCTTCGGAAGACCAGCCCCGTCTTTGTGCTATGATTCCCCACGTCACAAGACAGAACGCTGCAGCATGATTAGAAGGTCCGGGCACCCAGTATGTACATATGAAAAGAGGCCAATATACCAAGGGGACTTCTCCTGTGGCGCTCGGCCTGACATGGCTGCGGTACTGCTTTGCGTGCAGTCGAAGAGCCTTAGTCAAGACTACTGAAGCTCTACCTGCGCATATGCCACGGGCAAGAAAGGACAACGCGGTCCAGGACGACGATTGCACCGCTGTGAACAGGTCGGGAGCACCTTGACGCGCAAATACTGGGCGTTGACGGCTTTCGCGGCGCGTCGGGAATAAGAAAAACGAAGGTTCGACCTGTCACATGATTACAGTGCGGATGGATTGTTGCCAGGTCATTCGATGGTACCTGCCACAAGGTCGCTGCATAGGCCGGGCGGAGAACGTGCAGCAAACATGTGCGTAACCGGCAAGGTCGAAACTTGGGATCACGACACGTCCACGACGGTAGCCCAAGCCCAGGCATCAAGGATGGAAAGTCAAGCGCCTGCTGATGCCAGAAGCGAAGGGGAGAAATCCTCGGTCCACCTGATCCATTGGAATCTCAACGATAAGTTGAATAACATCTACAATGCCCGTTTTACGTGGCTGGACGATTTTGACAAGACGTGTCAGGAAGAATGGAAACAACATCTTGAGCGGAGGCTCGAGTGGAAAAAGGAAGCTGACGCCGAGATATCTCAACTGCAGGCGAGAGGGTTCAAAGCAGAGGCGGATCAGCTCGCCGAGAAACTGCTGTCTGACGACCGTGTGGCGAACCCGAGCAGCTTCAAGCACATACACATGGCACCGTCGGGCGGGGCCCTCTTCACCGTTGCCAGCCTCGACATGGACAACTCGGACAGGACCGCGTCGCATACGGACGCCGGCATCCGAAGCAGGATCTTGAGTGACAGCTGCAGCGACGACGGCAGCTCCAGTGCCGACAGCAATGCTTCGACCGACTCGGAAGATGCCCTGTGCCATGACAGCGCGCAGACCCAACTCACAAGAGGCAGATCCGCGTATTACCCAAACCTGTCCAGCTTTTTATCTCAAGCCCCGTCGGCTCCCACAACGCTAAATGCGTCGCAGATGCCCTCATCAACTACACTTTCCCTGACACAGCGTCAGATTTTCATAGCGCAGAGAGGTTTTGCGTTCTGCTGTACTTGCCCTTGCCCTGGCGTTCTGGTTGAAGCCCTGATCATAGATCCTGCAGGACCAACTCACGTTCTGGCACCCCCGTACATTGGCAACGATCTACAGAGTGTCACGGCGCACTTTCGAGAAGTGCACAACGAGGCGTATTCAGATTGGAGTAAAATCTTGCTGAAGTATGGGCAACAAGGTATGCTTCTGCAAACTTGCCAGGCATAGTGGTGTGAGCTCAGCAGCTGACGGTCAGCCGCCGTTTAGTCACAGGAAACCATCTGACAAAGTCTTTGGTCGCTGCGCACAATGTCTCTCTTAGGCTTCGGCATCTCCATGCAGTGTCGGAATGGGAGGGAATGCGAAAGAAGTATGCATCCAGGGCCAGACGTGATACGGAACCGGCGAGCAAGCTGGAAACGTCACCTAGGACCATCCAGGCATCCTCAGTCCCTGATGGATCGCTAAAATTCTACTGGCCACCAGCGGAGACTGGCAGTCTTACAGTACTATGCTGTCCAGATCCTAGCTGTCCGACTGGCGTATTCACGGTAGCGGGTCGAGGTGCGAAGAAGGTGGTGCGGCACTTCAAAGAGCATGGACTTGACGTGAATACGCTACAGCAGTTGGTCTCTCTGTTCGGCTTACAAGGTATATCCTGCTGTTCGAACGCACTTTGCAGCACACAGATTGACAAGCCTCTAGTGTTAGACAAAATGTGTCTTCCCATCCTGGCCGGAACAGGTCCGCAAACGGTACCTGGGGCTCAAAAAAGGAATCCTTCGTCTCCTTGCAGACTAGTGAGTGAACAGATACCGAGCATTTCTTAACAGCTACTGATCTTATCACAGTGCAGAATCCGTGGCCAGGCTTGTGACAAGAAGCGTCCATCCTGCTCTCGCTGTTTGCGACTCCGCAAGGCTTGCACCTATGATCCCACAGTGACCGCAGGACTCAAGAAGGGTCAGGTGTATCTGGTCTTGGACAGCAGAACAATCAAGCATGGACGTGGCTTTCGCCGCGAATATCTTTTCCGCTGGGGCAAATACCAGCGAGGGGCTTCGGATGAGTGGGTGGATGAGAAAGAGCTGGCACATGCACGAAAAGCAATCGATGAATATGATCGACGGGAGGCGCGTAAATCGGCCAAAAGTCCTCCGAGCACTCCAGCTTGTCGACCGCGGGCAAGGACCACAAGCCCAAAGTGTCAGCTGCGGCCGCGTACTCGAGAAAGCACCATGCCCCCTACCCGTCAGCCACGGGCTCGCACTCCAGCTGGTCGATTTGTGTGAGCCATGACACAACGCTCTTGAGAATTACGAAGAAATAAGGTGGACTGGCAGGAAGAGCACAGAATGAAGCGCGATCAGATTATCCAGATTGCTGAGAATCTATATGCTTCGGAAATGAGCATGTTGATAAAGTGGCTGAAACTAAAGACATCCGCCGGCCTAGTACTTCCTGATCTTTTTCGGTAGTCTCCTCGTGTCCCTTGGGGTTCGGATTCCGTGCACCGTGTCGGCGTGGTTTTGAAGGTGCTCCTTATGAATCAGCGTGACCTTGGAGATCCGGCAAACCCAATTCTCGCCTGCCTCGTGCATATCCAGGTACCCGTAGAAATGCTTCCTCAGGCTGAGTTCATTCGCAAAGAGGTGGCAGTCTTGTTGAAACCTTGGGTCATCTGCTTCGTAACCCGCGTGCATAGCTCTGTCCACGCAGATGAAGCACCGCCGCACCTCACCGGCGACATCCCTTAATGTTGATTGCCTGATCTGGTCCAGCGTCTCCTCAGGAGTCAATGTCGTGTCCACCGGAGCCCGGGCCCGGTAGGTGTCGGTCAGCTTCGGAACAATAGGCTCGACTTCTGTGCAGTATGCCACGAGAGCTTTAATCGCATCAGTTCTGCGCTGGTTCTGACCATCCAGATCACTAAGAAGGGGTGCCTCCAGTGCGTCCATCATGGCCTTTTGGGCCCTACCAAGTCGACCTCGTGGACGCTCGAAAGCAGAGTCCGAGGTAATACAAATAATATCGCGTCCTTCGATCTGCCGGTTGATATCCTCTTTCGCCTGCCGTGCTCTAAAGCTCGCTCGCACCTGCTCAAGCTTCTCATTGCGCAGTCCTTGGAGGAGGGACTTCTGGCGAGCTTTGAGTTCCCGATGCTTTGGAGTTCCACGGGGACACTTGCTGAGCCTTTGTGTCAGGTCCTGATATGCTTGGCTGTCACTTTTGGCTTCTTCGACGTCCGCCGCTGTTAGCCGCGTTGGCCGATGCGAACTAACGGTGGCGCCGTGGCTGGTAGCTTGCTCGAGAAGTTTCTGCTGCGGTTCACGATCCCGTTGTATGGCCCAGAGGTCCGCACAAATATTACGATTGAGGTAATGCTGCGCGAAGGTTTTGGACCCATGGGCATGGTCCAGAATGGAATCACGTAGAGCACTGCTAACATTCACTGACTCGGTATCAGCAAGAAAACGTGCATCAATTTGCACAGTCACGGGGAAAAGACATACCACTCTTGTCTATGTTATTGCCTGCCATATACCGAAGACTGTATGCAATCGTGCTATTAATTATATACTTAAAGCCCGCCAGTCGTCCAACAGTCCGTGTCGTTTAAGCCATCGCTGACTCGGCAATTCTCTGCTGACTCAGTACATAGCCTGAGTGTTATGGGCATGGCCCATAAGTATAGGGATTTGGCTGGGCCGAATCTTTTAGGGGTTTCCAGGTATAAAGCTATAGAAACTAAGGATATTATTAGGATTCTTCTCCTTTTCCTTCTCTTATTAAATTTAGCTTAATTATAGCCTTTATTATATATTAGCCTTACTTAGGATTATTATATTAAGTTTAATTTTTATTTAATTTTTTATAATTTTAATAATAAAAAAGATTAAAAGTATATAATATTAAATATATTATTATAATCTTAAAAATATAAGAAGTAAAAGAGCGTTAATTAAAATTAATTTAGAAATTTATTTTCTTAAAAATTTTTAATTAAATTATTTTTAATTTAAATTTTATTTATATAATATCTATAATATTA